>CM067079.1:6216245-7658745 GCA_033980235.1 Diadema setosum
CGCAGATGATGGGGATACAATTTCGCGGACTATGCACGCAATTGCCCTCGGCGTGTCGAGAGAGGATCGGGATGCCAAGAAAAATGCAAAGTACGAGCAAGACGAATGAAAGCAGCGAGTCAGAAATGTTCGCCAGACTTTCATTCACTCTGGGGGCAATTACAAGATTTAGTCAGAATAAACAGATTTCTAGAGTACAGGCTCTTTTTACGTATTAAAGAATAAGAATCCACCGATTAATAAACCTGAATTTTGTGTGTCCTAAAGTAGTTTTTCAGTCAAATTTTGATTTTGAACATAAAGATTTTTTTTAAGCTTTCAAAAGAGTTTGCTGTCAGATTTCAATATATACAAAAGATATATGAAGAGCTTGTTTGCAAAAACCGATAAGTCCATTTTTGAAGATTTTCAGTTACGGTCTCTGTCATAAAGTACAAAATAATACCTTTTAAATGATATATCGGTCACTACATATAAAGGTATGTTTTTGAAGTTATGGTCAAAAGAAACACAAATTTTCTTATCATTCTCTTTATTTTTCTTGACCTTTAATCGCAAATATCTCCATTTTGCAAATATGGACTTATCGGTTTTTGCAAACAAACTCTTCATATATATTTCTAATTGGTATTTTATATTTGTGGAGGGCACCCAATTAAAGAGAATGTTTATGGCAATATATCTAGTTTGAAAACTATTTTATATTTGTGGAGGGCACCCAATTAAAGAGAATGTTTATGGCAATATATCTAGTTTGAAAACAAATCTGAGCTTTGTAAACCTACATACTACCAGAAATCTGCATTTACATGTACACCCAAAATTATATGCCTTTCAAAAACCATTAATTCTTGTGTGTGTACACTAACTCTTGCAATACTGGTTTCCACTGGTGTCCATAGAAGAGTATATACTGACCTCGTGCTAGATGACCGGGGTACTTAAACAGGGGTCTCTCTCTTACCCACCACTGAGTAAAAAAAAGAAAAATGCTCGTTTTTCGTCCAGCATGTCCTCCTGAGGTCCTCCTAGAGACAGGGAGACAGGGTATTAGAAGACATTTCTCCACACGAGCTCCTCCCAACCCAAGTGCAGGAATTCAGACCCAGTAGGAAGCTGCGTGTATACTGGGTACATTCACATTTGAAGTGCAAGTATGGTTTGGAAACACCACATTAGTTTGTTGGCAACGTTCTCATCATTAGCCAAATGTCATAGTGATAGATACCACATACAGCAATTTGCTAGATATCCATCTCGTTTCTTGCCCAAAATTAAAACCTCTGGGAGGCACCCTGTGCATAAGCATATCTCCTCTTTTGAAAAAAACAAACAAAAACATCAACAACAGGAAATGTAAATGGGGAAATGTGTCAGATTACATAAGACTTACATCACTGTATAATCAATGATACTTTTCTGACACGATCTACACTCAGATCTCGTGTGCGCATTATGTGCGAAGTTTGACTATACCACCATAAGTGCTGTTAAAATATTTTGTGATGTACTTTGTCATGGTGTACTGTATATGCCGAATATTTCGCGAGGTTTTTATTTTCGCGAATTTAGCGAGTCGGATGCTATTCGCGAAATCAAAAACACGTGAAAATATTGACTCTGTACGCGTCTACATTTCTCCATTCAGCGCAGGACTCCACAATCGCGAATTTAAGCACTCGCGAAATCGTCTGGAATTCCCGATTCGCGAAAATTTAGACTCGCGAAATATATGGCGTATACAGTATTTGCATTCACATTACAAAATACCACAGTATCTTAAATACTGTGGTATTTCACTATGAATGTGAACACACCTATGAAGTCGGTTGGATTTCGTAGGGTATGTTTGTGGCCAGCTGTAAAGTGATAAACGCTGGTATGACTACTCACCAGGATGTAGAGTGGGTTCACTGTTGGTAGTGGGGTTTGATTCGAGTTACAATAATTTGTTAAGTGCCTTGAGCATTATGTTGTGGTGGAAAGTGTCATTTACGTACACATAGACACAGACAAATTATTCTGTAAAACCAAAAACATTCACAGCACGAAACTTTGGCAAATTGCCGCAGGCAGTCAATGCAATATGTAGACAAAAAGTTTCATACACTTTAATGTATTTTACTTCTCCCAATCTTGGCTCCTCGCATATTTGCAAAAGTTTCATGCATGCAAAAATTTCAGGTTTTACAGTATGATAATGTGTGTATGTTGACATATATTAAAGGGTGTGTACAGATCTGGTTGAGGTGAGGATTTACAATGTAGCTTTTAATGTTTTGTGAGATATTCAGAAACCATTCTTTAAGATGTCAAAGAGCATGCAATTCTAAGAGGTATCAAAATTTTATTTGATGAAAATCGGTTTTGAAATGGCTGAGATATCCAAAAACAAGGTGAAACAAAGAGATCCTAATAAAAGGCGTGGCCTGTCGCCTTTTATTATTATCAATTTTTTGGATATAGTTCAGCCATTTGAAAACCAATTTCCATCAAACAAACATTGAATCCTTCTAAAAATTACATGCTCTTTCATATTTCATAAGAGGTTTCTCATTATCTCACTTTAGGAATGTTTAAAACATGAATCCCCACCTCAACCAGTACTGTACAGTCCCTTTAACATGTATAGTTACATAGATAGCATTAGTTAGAATTTATTTTTTACATGCTCTAAATTATTTCTTTACTCTGGTCTATTGTGCTGTCATTAATGTTAGTGACTAATGGATGATTTACTTTGTTGTCATGGATACTGAATACTATTCATCACTTCATTTTGTGCAGTATCTTGACACTTTGTCACTATCCTTGAGGGAACGGTTTGACCAGGAGTTCAAGCGAGTGTAGTATTTATAGCTGCATAATGTCATGTTGTGATTAAGTGATGGTAAATCAAACTAAATGCCTCATGAAATGGCACTGTGTATGGATTGTTTGCACTGTTCAGCTCGGTTTATACTTGAATAACACAATCAATCAAGATGAGTCTTGCAGTCCAGGAGTTTGTAGGGAGCATTGATGTTCGTGTGGAAAGTAGGGATGATAGCTGGGTTGGAACAAGAAATGGAAAGAGGAACATGGGTAGAAAGAGAAAGAAACATGGCTTGCTTTTACACGTACGGAGAGCACTTTTCTCATAATTTGATTGTTGAATTACGAACACAATTACAATTATGATTTGAATCATTATTCATTCATATATATGATCGCGAGGAAGGCTTTGCTTATTCTGCGGTTTTGAATTTCAGAGTGGGGAGGGGAGGTTTGTGTTCTTTCTAAGTTCCAGTCAATCAATCTCGATCCATAAGTACAATGTAGCACGTGCTTCAACTACATTGTGAGCAAATGAGGAGCGCGGTCTTTCTGCGGAAGTGGTTTAATATTGCCGTAAGCTCCGCCCCAAAAAACACGATTGGAGGTCAATTACAGTCACACGGTCGTTTCGTTGCTTAATTCTGGCAAGACGTGATTTTAAACCACCTCTGGACCATCATTTGAAACATGATTGGAATTACGATTCAAATCACCCTCCCCGATTCCAGTCTGTGCATTCACAAGACAAGAATGCCTAGTTTAAGGCAAAATTTTAGTGATGCATGATCATTAGAGTATCGTGTTTCAAAGTAAGCATGCATTCTTGGTACATGTGAAAGCTAGGATTGAAAAGTTGGGTGGAGTGAGATAGAAGGATGGAGGATGAACAAAAAGAGAAAGAGAGAGAGAGATGAAAGAAGGAGTGAGTGTCATCATCGTCGTCACCGGTCCTTGCCCCCTCTGTGATGATGTCAGGGACGATTGGCAAGCTATGAGAATTGCTCATCACTGTCTGGATGGGGAGGAAGATGGCACCGCTGAAATCTTCCAGTCCTGGCTGCATCAAGAGGGAGATCTGGAGGGGGGTGATGTTAAAGGGAGCTTATAGTTTTGGTTGAGACCTAACTTCAGGTTTCTAATGTTTTTTGTGAGATAATGAGAGACCTCTCATGAAATATGAAAGAGCATGTAATTCTAAGAGGAATTCAAAGTTTGTTTGATGAAAATCGTTCTTAAAATGGCTGAGATATCCAAAAAAGAGCCTTCCTGATTAAAAGGGGGACCCACCTTTTATTCGGTTCACTTTTTTGTACTTTGTTTTTGGATGTCTAAGTGATTCAAAAACTAGTTTTCGTCAAATAAATTTTGAATTACTAAAAAAATGGGCTTTTTTTTTCAATTCATATATTTCCAAATTCTCATTAAAACAACAAAGAACAATAATAATAATAATAACATGACATTACGCAACAAAAAAAAAAAGAAAGAAGAAAAAAAAACAATGGAGAGAAAAACACTATTTCATAAGTGGTTTCTTGGTATCTCGCAAAAAGTTGAAATCCCAATTCTCATCATCACCGATACTGTACAATCAATTTAATCCGTCGAGGACGATTCTTTGAGTATACTTGGGCAGGTATCTATGGGAAATGCGTGTCATAGTTAGCAAAATCAGTCTGTCCTCAACAGGTTACACCTGGTAGTGTGGGGATACTACAGAGTGGGGAAATTGGTCCTGCTGGCATAATTTTATATTCGAGGATCCCCATAACGAAATTGTGTATGTAGCTTTCTAACTGATCTAAATTTGTAAGTACTGGTATATCGACTCACAGCCAAAAATCTTGACTGGAGTCAACTGTTACCGATGAGCATAATATGAAGAGTTTGTTCGCAAAAACCGATAAGTCCATTTTTGAAGATTTTGAAGTACGGTCTCTGTCATAAAGTACAAAATAATACCTTTTAAAAGATATATTGGTCACCACATATAAAGGTACATTTTTGAAGTTATGGTCAAAAGAAGCAAAACTTTTCTTATCATTCTCTTTATTTTTCTCGACCTTTTATCGCAAATATCTCCATTTGGCAAATATGGACTTATCGGTTTTTGGGAACAAACTCTTCATATGCTTCAGTTCACATTATATTTGATGACAGATGCTATTTGTGGTTTACGAATGTACCCTGATAGGCAGTGAATGATTAGAATTGGCTGGGCCAGTCATGGATCCCAATGTTTATATGATTTATATTAAGAATACATGTGCCCAGTGTTGTAGTAAATTTTGATGCTATTGTTACATTAGCCAAGGTGATTCCACAATGGCTAGCAAGTTGTTGCTATGTGATCTGCAGGGCCACAGTTACTATACCGGCATTGGATTTCCGATGCTCCCTATGTTTCAGGTTTTAATACAGTGATGTGAATAAAATGCACCTTTGAAGGGAAAAATGTACCTTTGAAGGGATAGCATAGCTTTGTGTGAGATGTTGACTGAGGTTGAACTTTTTTGTGAGATAATTTGAAACCACTTATATGAAATATCTAAGAGATACAATTCTATTAAAAGAGGAATTCAAAGTTTATTTGATGGAATTTGATTTTGAAATGGATGAGATATCCAAAAGCAAAGCAAAACAAAGTTGCCCTTCTGAAAGATACATTTTTGTAGGTCCCACCTTTTGTTAGGGCTACTTTGTTTTTGAATATCTTGGCCATTTCAAAACCAAATTTCATCAAATAAACTTGTAATTCCTCTTACAATTGCATCCTCCAAAATATTTCATGTTTAAGTGGTTTCTAATCATCTTACGAAAAGTTCAAACCTGAATCCCCATCTCAACCAAAACTATAAAAACCCTTAATGCGTAACTTCATGTTTGGTGTCCTTTGCAAAACCTCTGTGTACTGAATAGAAAGCTTTTGACACATTGCTTTATTTTTGTTTTTTTTAATGCAGTGGATTTTTGTATCACTAAATTGCATGTTACCAGTAACTAATTTACATGATTAAGAATTAAGTATTTCTCGCTGGTTAACTTGTGTGCAATCAAAATGAGTGTCGCAGGGACATTGCACTGATTACGTAATATCTATAAACTGCCCTAATCTGTCTCAGTACTGGGTACTCGCTCAGTTGTGCTCCGTCATCGCTAATCACCAACCTTGATTCTCTAGGAATATCTAATGCATGAGAGCTCATTCTATGAAGTGAATTACTGTAGCTTTTCTGCGGCTCATTTGTGCCTGATGATAATTGCCTTACAACTGAAATGGCCCAAGAGTCCACCAGAGCAGCATACGTATATACAGTTTAGTCATTATGCTATGCATGGATTGGGGGGGGGGGGGGGGGGGAATGATTTTAAGGATTTCTTGAACCCTTTAAAGAAAATATTTCCCGTTGAAATCAGGCACTTTGCAAAGTCTATGGAGTTGCTGTCCTCCTGGTCATTTGATCAATGATCCGCGATTTAATTTGGGTGTAGTTACATCAAGCCCTTGTAGTGCAAAGCATTGGTCAGATAATTGACATGATACATGGTCCCATTCAAGTGATTAATACTGGAAGTGTAATCATGCATAGTTGTCAACATTGCCGTAACCATTGCAGTAACCCAGAACGTTCATTGATTGTAATTAGGCGAAAATAAGCTTAGGAATCCCCTCAGTATCAAGAAAATTGGGTTGAGGTGTCACATTTTTTTTTCTTTTTTTTTTAAAACAAGGTGTTCAGCAGTTGAAGTGAGGGTAGCGTCCTCATCTGCAATCAATCTCTGTCTCTCTCATTTTACAGGTTTCCCCCATTCTACGACGAAAATCCGTTCGGCATCTATGAGAAGATCCTAGCCTGCAAGATTGACTGGCCGAAGTCAATAGGAGCCAAACCAAAGTAAGTCATTCGCTCCCATGAGCATCCTGGGTGCTGTGCATTTGTAGGGCTTTTTTTTTAACCCCTCCCCCAATCATTTGGGTTCATTGAATATCAGAAAAAAATATATATAGTTTAGCACAGTAATGAAGTTTGGTGAAATTAGAACAAGAAGTTCCAAAGTTATGAATATTTAAGTTCTCTCAATGTTATCTACATGATGTATATGCCAGAATTATAGCTAGATGAGAAGGTTAAGTGAACCTTACATCGTCCGACAGGAATAAGTAAAGATTTCTTGATCACCCATCCAGATAACCTCAGTGTGCCTCCCCCCCCCCCCAGCTCTTTGATCTTTAGTTTCCCAGAGCAGCTTAGCCAAGCAGAACACCCTTCTGCGTAGTGTACATATTCTTGCCTTTGTAAATACCTTGGCTCAATTTCACAGGTAACCCCCCCCCCCAAAAAAAAAAAAAAGGTATCAAACCATTTAAAAAAAAAATAATAATAATATTTTTCATTACTTGATATAGGACCTACTGTAAAAGTGGATATTTTAGCTTGACTAATTTTGGCCGGGTAAGAAGAGTTTCTTGTGCTTTTAATTCCACGGAATCAAGACATCAACTACTGGAACATATGGCAAGCAAAAATATTTGCAGGTTTTATCTTCGCCCTAGTTTCTCTTTGCGCGAAATACATGAAAATTTCAACGCTGTGAAAATTTCCATTTTTTACAGTATATGCTTGTAAAGACATTAAATTTTTATATAATTTGAACAACAGATTGAATACCCAGGTAAGGTAAGATATCTCATGTGAAAAAGGAATCACATGATCAAAAGTTATTTGTTTTTTATCTGTGATGCCAACTGTCCATTGTATAGCTGCACTTTAACTTGGTGTATGATGTTTACTCCAAGTCGTCTGTAGTATTTTTCAGTGAATAGTTCTATTTTTTTTTCTCCACATGACCTGCTTTTCATCAAAACAACACTTTTCAGGGTATTGCCCTCATATTCATAATTTTACTATGCACTCTCATAACGACACAATGGAAAATTTTTCTGTTCGTCTCAGATCTTCAACGCATCCACCCACACTTTTTTAAAAACAAGACAAAACAAAACAAAATATAGAATGGCTCAAATGTTTGGGAACAAGGGGTTGATGACTGAATGTGGTTTGCATCTCAAATGTCACTTGGTCTGTTCATGAAGTATGTTAGGCTTGCCTCTTTATTAGTTACTATATGTGGTATCCAAGAAATATGTTGAAGGATCCAGGATGTTCGTCTAATCTGTGATGAAATGTGCTTTGATAAAATTAGGATATGTCTGCCCTGATGTTAGAGAAACTTGTAGGAGTCAAGCGAAGAAATTATTCTCCCTTTTATCGGAGTAGATGGGTGTTTTGATGTCACGTCTGTCAGCAGAAAATATTACGCAGCCAAGGACATCGAAGAAAGAGACTATCTGGTAACGGGCCAGTTTAACCTCCGGCTGAGTACTTCTTATGCTTTACTCAAGATTTTCATTGACATTGAACAGATTATTTGGACGATTTACCCCAAATACCCTCCCCGGTTCTCAGAGATGGAGAAAAAAAAGTTGTTTGTGAATAGCTGATGATGCATGAAACTACCAGCATAGTCTTGCTGCTCCTTCCTTTCGATTGTCCTCAAGAATTCTGAATTACCGAGAAAAGGTGAGGGATTTTTAATAGTGAGTTTACCCTCCCATATACTGATCAACAGTGCTCTTAAAAACTCAGGGGATACATCTTCTTCTTCTTCTTTTTTTTTTTTTTTTTTTGATTGTGTACGTTTAGACCCAAAGTTCTGTTGCAGAGCCAAATGGTTGGTTCAACAAGTTTGAAGATTTCTACTCTTTGTTTTGTGATGCAAACACCAGCAAGTTTTTGTGCATTTTGTCTGTGACGTTAACAGCAAAATTCTGAGCTACTTCAAAAACTGGATGACATTATCCATTCTAGAATCCTGTCAAAACACATTCTGAATTCTGATACTTGATGTGCTCCAGAACAAGGAGCAGGACCACATGCAGTTTGTATATAATATTAAATACAGTAGCCATCTACTATAAGAAAGTGAAAATGGAAAAAAGCCCTTCATGTAGGTCTATAGGCCTACCTAACACTGAGTTTGGGCAGACGCTGCTTGTTGTAATGTTCCAGGGGCAGGGGAGATCTCTTCAACCTTTGTAAACTGACACACACATTTTTCTGCCATAGAGTAGCCTAATGTACAAATATCCTTTCAGAGTGCAAACTTTCACTCTCGTCTCTTTGTAGTTTTCTTTTTGAAGGGAATATTGTTTAGAATTTCCTTTGATGAAACTTGATGAAACTCATATATTTGCACATGAAGTTTTTTTTTTTTTTTGGATAGTTTAGTCAGAAATTGTAAATACGCCGTAGTTACAGTTTGACTGAGGGTATTTACGGAGCAATTGCATATTTACATATCCGAGCAAGTGCGCATTTTTGACGCGTGATATCCATTGAGCAAATACAAGAAGTAGAAAATCTCCTGTGATTTCTTGTTTTACTCCCTAAGATGAAATGTCCTGCAAACATGAGCTATTTTCATTCCATGAGTGGGTTTTTACCCAAATGGGAGTCCACTTGCTGTGAATGTGGTAGCAGCTACATATGTACCTTGCAAAGTATAAAGCTAATGCTGTGTATTTTGAGAGAAAGAGTGAGAGAGAGAGATTTGTGATATAAATGTGTAGGCATATTTGCTTTTTTTCTGTGATTGGCAAAATCATCGAAGTGATTAGGACAGGGAAATGCAAGTGAGAATTAGTCATTGTCAATGTTGTGCATGATTGATTTGTGAAAGTCATTATTGGAGTCCAGAATAGATAGCTACATCTATCTCTGTCTCAGTTTAAGCACGTATGGGTACGCTCAAATATCCATAATTGTTGTAAAACCCAAACCCCATGGTACAATTACCAGGGACTTCAGTCTTTGTCTGACAATGGGGGGGAAGGTGACGGATGAGATGATCGATGACTAAACATCATATTTTGGGTGTCAAGAAAGTTTGATGGGCCGCTTTCATACAGGTCGAGAAAAGTAATTGCAATGCTGAAGTACAATGACAA
Source organism: Diadema setosum (assembly GCA_033980235.1). Lineage (NCBI taxonomy): Eukaryota > Metazoa > Echinodermata > Echinoidea > Diadematoida > Diadematidae > Diadema > Diadema setosum. The sequence goes on from CM067079.1 coordinate 6,226,072, forward strand.
TTACAATCACGATTTGAAATTATTGTCCGTACACACACGACCGAGGAAGTCTTCGCAGATTCTACGGTTTTGAATCTCAGAGCAAGAAGGGGAGGTATGGCTTCTTTCAGAGTTCTTATCAATCACTCTTGATGAGTGGTAAGTAGTACATGCTTCGACTGCAGTGCAAGCATTTGAGGAACATTTTTTTTTTCTGCAAAGTGGTTGAAAAGTCTGCCAGCAAAAGTACAAGCAGCGTGATGTACACACAGCACACGTGGTGAAATGTGCTGCGAAAAGAAGGCCAGCCCAGCATGTTTTATGGCAAAATGTGTACAGTAAAGTAAATAGGCCTATATTTAGGAGAATCAGTGCAAATATCAAGAAGCCACACTACCGCTATTTCGGAATTTCTCAGGGGTTTGAAACTGACCCTTTTCGGTACCTTTTTTTCAAGATTGTTCTGGAATGATTTTACAACCTCCCCTGATTAAAGACATTTTGGGAATAAATACTGAAAGACCCCTATTTCAGTAATTCTTCAGGATTTTTTTCCTGAATTGAGTGCCTAAGATATACCCTCTTTTGAAAATCGGGAACATGCATGTGCCATGTGGTACAAATAAACACCTGAGTGGAGGGACCAGGGCGCACATGCACTGAAATGGAGAGTCAGCAGGCATTCAGGAACATTGTGAAGGGCCCCTGGAGATGTCTTGGTTGCTGTTGGGTTAAGGATCGAGGAAAATGAGTGAACGTTGTGTGCAAGGCAAATGATTACTGTGAGAAACTAGAAAAGCCCTCTGAGAGCACAGACCTCCGCCAAGCAGCTACTTTCCACCAATGATCTTGCTCTTCCCAAAGAGATCAGTAATTTCCACCCATACGTATGCGTGCTGACAAAATCGTCCGATTTCCCAATATAGAAGCCTCTGTTATGTCATAAACCCTCAGCTGCATGGCGCGCCTCGCCCTAGCAGAAACTATAGCACTAATAGTGCGTGTATGAAAACCTCAAAAATGCGCAGTTTGAACTCCCAAGTTTATTGACCCTTCCTGCCAAAATATCGAAAATCCTTCATAAAATCCATAAAAATTTCCTGATCACTACCAAAAATTCAATCATCTGTTCCTGGTGTCATTCTCAACCTTTCCTACAAGTTTCATCCAAATCCGTGCACAACTTTTTGAGTTATTTTGCACACGGACAAACAAACAAACTAACAAACTAACCAACAATGAAGACATAACCTCCTCCCTTGGCGGAGGTAATAATCCTATATATGTGACTGAACACTGCCATTATATGTCTTGCATTCATGCAATTATACCTCTTAAAGTGAGGTTAATGAATTATGTTGTTATTGGGACAAGGTTGCAATAGTGTGGATTTTAATTGTGGGACTACACAAAAGAAATTCATCAGTTAGGTGTTAGGGAAAATTCTATTGCTTGCAGAGATGAGCAGAGATGGTCTCAAAAATACCCCCAAACAAACTCAGAAACACCAAAATGATAATAGTTTGTGATGCAGATGATGCAAACATAAGTGCTTGTTTGGCAAATGCACATAGAATAACTTTTCCAATTCATTAAAAGTCCTTGAAGTGTGCAAATATTAGTCAACTTGCAAAATTTGCACAAAATCAAAACCTGTAGAATGTGGCTCATACAATACCCCATTCACCTACAACTTACAATAGCTATTCAGCAGCTAGAAATGTTGTTGTCACTGTGCAGTCCAGTTTAGTTGAAGATAGTTTTGAAAAAAAAAAAAAACCTTCAGTGAGAATGTCCCACATTATCCTGTCACTTTGTGAATGTCCATGTTTGTTATGTTTTTATAATGGAAATAACATGAGAGAAATTTCAGCTCAATCTATTTATTTATTGATGTATATAGCAATGTGTAATCAAAATATTTTTAGATTTCCTTCCAGTTTAGTAATAATGAATGGGGAAAAACACATAGATTCATCCTCATTTCATCTAAGCTGCCATTTAGTACATGTGCAAGTGAGATCAGTCTTATTAAAGATAAATAGCACTTTGGGACACATACACACAAACACACACACACACACACACACACACACACACACACACACACACATAGCAATGAATAATCCAGTCTGTAGGAAATGTTTTTAGTGAATAATCAATGTTCGTATGAATCTCACATATGCATTAACACAAAACACTTTGGAACTTAACCTATTCTGCCTTGATACACTTCGAAGCATTTCACATGGTGAAGGTCTCTCGTGGAACTTTTAGTATTCAAGCGCCGTAGAATAACAGATCCTGCCATTTTCCCATAAGCTCTGTTTGCATTGTCAATACTATTATAAGGGGCTTTACACAACTCCTTTGAGGTATGATTGTAAACACCGTACTATTGAGTTTGTACCAATCAATGTATGATAGTCAAACAAAAAACCTGGTATAATGATGGTATATCGGCCCCACTAGGACAATGCCCTTTTCCAAACTCACTGTGCATATAGTTGGTATACACCCAAGATCAATTGCATACTCAACCCTGAATTTCCTGTAACCACAGAAGATACTTTACACTTGTTTGCAAGACTACGTAATACAAACTGTGTTGGTGTATATAATTTGCATGCTATTGCAAAATCTGTGATATCCATTCCCCTTCAAAAGAAGCCATCAGCTGACACGGATGTTTGTGCAATATTTTTGGAAATTCAGCTGTTGTTGGTTTTTCTTTTGTGTGTGAGTGCACATTTATTTGGGGAGATGAGCTGACATTGTACACACCTTTTCTGAAATTCCATCATGGTATCTTTGTAGTACGGAAGATGTTCATCATCTTGGTAGTGACAGATGAAGGCCAGCAGATTTCGCAGCTGAGACATCGTAATCATTTTTTACATTATTTTTTATCATTTTTACCTTGCTTCATGAGACAAAAATATTAGCTTTGTTCTTTATGATATCTTTTTTTATTTATGAAATCTCAACCCAGCCATATTATTGTTGCTGTGTTAGGCAGTCGATCATTGAGGTAAATGGATCCAAGAGCTGTACAGAATTGAATTGTGCCTCTTTCATGCTGTAAAGATAGCACTGTAGGAAGTTAGTAGTAACACAGGATAAGGTAGTTATTTGAGCTATTTCAATTATGTTTCAATTACTGTCACAAAGAGAAAGATATGAATATATATATATATATATATATATAATGTATATATACTGTATATTTCTTTATTCATATGATTGATGTTGGGATGGGCATGGTAATCGTAAAGTGTGCATAAAATTACCGATTGGCCAATTATCGTGCCTCCACACTCCTGTCGTTCTCAGATGAAATATGATATCAAGGCAGTTTCAGTATTTCTCTTTGACTGATGAATGATGTTCATGCATTTCTAGTACTTTCAAGGTTTAGCTGTTTTCTGTATTTTTTTTTTTTTTTGATCCATAGAGTAACAGATGTGATTTAAGATTTCCAGTGAGGTTGTTCTTCTGTTTTGTTTTCGTCATTTCATACCTAGTAAAACTCTCATATCAGATGTCCTATGGGGATATTGTCATTCTTCATTTTGGGGATGTTGATATAGGATGCAATCCAAATGCCCCCAGCATGAGCAATAGTCATGCTCCCTTTTTGAAGACATCTAAACTTATTAGTTACGTTCAGACGGGAGCCCTTAACCTCGAAGTTAGGAAACTTCGAGGTTAGAGCTTGTAGTTAGGGACCGTGAAGACGCACTCGTAGTTAGCAAACCTCGAGGTTTGCTCGATGTTTCGAGCCACGAGAAATCTTATGGTTAGCGCTCTAACCACGAGCCGCGGGGGGTCCCCACTTGTAGTTAAGCACCGTGTGGACACAAAAAACAACGAACTCGAAGTTAAGAGTGACCTCGCCGTAAACTCCAGCCCCCACAATTTCCCTCTGCTTCCGGGTCAACCTCCCAAACGTACACCACAAATACACTACACGTGAAAAACCTATGACGCACGACACAACAACATCATCTTTTCTTCCCATGCGCTTGATCTCTGAAACTGGACACGTCGAACTCGCTACTGTATTCTATATTCTCCGACGCTAAAAAAAAATGTTTTCGACGAATATATTCATAAAGGCATAAAGTCATCAGTGCAGTGCTATCTCTGCATACCATGACAGAGAACAAGAGTATACCTGTAAGCGAGTCCGACAGGGTTGGACTAAAGAATAAATAGACGTCTTGTTAGCAGTGTGGGCTGAAACTTCTGGTTTTGTGGTTTTAACATCGAGTGGGACCCACTCGTAGTTACGGGGGGGGGGGGCAGAAGCTTTACCTCGAGGTTTCGTAACCTCGAGGTTAAGATTCGTCGTGTGGACACACGTCGTAGTTAGGGGGCAAGAGCTAAACCTCGAGGTTTCCTAACCTCGAGGTTAGGGCCTGCCGTCTGAACGTAACTATTGTCATGCCATGATACTTTTACACATTGAAATTTGAAATAGCCGGGAGGGGGGGGGGGGGGGAGAATGTCAGCATCCATGCACCAGTACATATGCTACACAGTTCACAGCTCCAAACTGGCCTGCAAATTATTTCCCTGTAACCCAAATCCTATGCAGCATCCAGCACCAAAGCCAGGCGAATGTCAAGTCTGCGGCATAGCTGGGATGTGTGTCTTACAACCAAAAAATTTAGTAGAGTGTATCTGTCCTGCCAATCACATAGTCAAGCTGTCATGGTGGAGGATAGTCTTTCTTCCAGATGCACAGATGTTTTTTTTTTTCCTTTCAAAGGGTGTATTTCTACTCTTTAAAAAAAAAGAAAAGGAAGAGAAAAACTAGAAAAACCATCTTTTGTCACACAGACACTGCATGAGCAGTACTATTCCCCTAACATTGTAGGAATTGGGGTTACAGTCTCTGCTGGAATTTTGAGAAGTTTCTGACCACACTTCCTGTCTGAGGGATAGGTCATGATTGAGAGAATGTTTGTTGAGATTTAATGTTTTGTAGACACATTGTACACACACATCTACCTTGTGCATCTCATAAAGATATGAGCCAACCTTGAACAACTTTAGGTATTAGATGGTGACAGGTCCCTTAATCTGTGCATTTGTTAATCTGTTTGTAGTCTTCTGTAGACCCTACCTACGTGAAATAATGTATGATTACTTGAATTAATACTCAATTCTCTTTATTTTGTCACTTTACATGAATTAATACTCAATTCTCTTTATTTTGTCACTCTATATGTAGTATAAGTACTTCCTATGATTATGAAATGTGGTGTAGGTACAAAAATTGTATTATTATCATTATTATGATGATTATCATTATCATTATTACTACTATTTCATTACTAGTGTTGTTGCTATTAGTATCATTTTTTATTATCATTTTCATTTCTGTAGGGCCTAACCATTTTTACAATGATTCTAATTTTCAGTAGGGCCTATTATCAACATCATCACTGAGTAATTAACTGCCACAGCACCCTTTGACTTGCTAAATGAATTGCTCATAATCATTCAAAAGTTTGAGCCGCCCGTTGCGACGTTCTTTCAAAAGAGGCGATCGAGAGACATTCTTTCTCGCAGCCTTTAATGTGTCTGCATTGTTTTTCAGTCTGGAGTGAGTCTGGTCCATAGTCCCAGCTATAGAGCTCTTGGTATTGATTTCTGCAAAGGTCATCATGTCTCCTGTGGTTTTGTTTTCTGGGTCTTGTTGTGTTTCCTTTCTGTAATGTGATGAGGCCAGGTAATGGAGTGCTTTGAGTATGCTCGATTTGTCAGAATCAATAGACTCCTTTCTGTGTGTTCCCATCCTCCTCCTACACCCCCCCCCCCCCTCCCCCCTTTAAGGCTAGCTTGCATGACCACCATTTTTCATCTGAGAGAAAAACAACAGAAAGAAACAACTTCAAGCATTTTACTTTTCTTTTCTATTTTTTAATACATGAGCCAGGAAAACACTTTATTGTAGAACATTGTGCATAGATTTCAAGCTGATTAGATGAACATTGTAGCACTGATTACATAAGTGTACACAGCATGCCTTATGTTGTTACTGAATATTTGGAACCAAATTTGGCAACTTTTTCAGGCAGAAAATCTAGTGCCTTCCGCAGGGAAGTGCAAGTATTATTTTGTTTTTAGATGTTGTCATTGTCAGCATCCTATATTGATCATCTTTATAACTCGTACAGTTTTATTTTGTTGAAGAAATGATAGAATTTTTCCTGAAATCCAAAAGCTAACATTTGAGATCAGTAAGGATGCCTTTCAAATGAATTTTCTTTTTTTCTTGTGTGTGATGAGAAAAGTGTTAAGGTGAAAAATGAACTTCACTTACCAGTCTTCTGAAGCACCAGCAGGCTTTGAAATATGCCCAGCAGTATTATTTATAGGTGTACCTGTTTGGGCTTACCTGCTCCCTTTATACCCCTGTCACGAATAGTTGTGAAACATCAATCTTTGATGACCTCCGACCTTTGGACCACCTGCATCATGTTTGCCCTGGGTATGAAATTTCACTCATGAAGAACCAGAAGTTGCTTATGCCAGTGCATCGCATATTTTCGGCTTTTTGTGGATGGGGGGGGGGGGGGGGGGGGAGAAAAAAAAAGTGCCATGACTCTGCAAATATGCATGCAAATACTGAACTTGAGCTCTGGGGAAAGTTCATGGAGGTCATAGTAAGAGGTATTCATCCCTCACTCTCGGGTCTTGGATATCCCTGGAGAAGGGTAGAATAGAGTTCATATTCCTGTTATTTAACCCAATCAGCTCTGGACTATGCTCACAAGTGCACGTGTTCACACACACACACAGCACCATTTCAATTTTCATTTTCGTATATTGAAGGGATGAGATCGTCACCTTCAGTGCTTACTGGCAGTAAAGATTACTCATGTTAATCAACCAAAGAGGAAAATGGCATAGATTCATAGCACAATTTTTTGGTTTCTGGTAGCCATGGAGAGTGTCTTGATCAGATATTCTCTCATCTTCTCATGTTAGACTTTAACAAAGATAAACTGCCAATGTTGTTTGAATATGTTAATTGTCCCATTAAAGCAGTCTAGATGGTATTACAAATGTTGCATAAAGGTGATTCAGTTTTCAGATACCATTGAAAAATCTTGATATTCTCCTTCAACAGATGTCATGATGAATAGCTTATGTTTCCACAATATCAGAGGGATTGCCTAAAATATGGTGCATATATCTTGAGTGTATTTTTACACTAACACTGCATTTTTTTTTAATAATCCAGATGATAACACTATGGCAATTTAGAAGAAATTGTTCAATTCCTGTACATTGTAATGAGGGCAGTAAATACATCATGTAGAAGAGATGACTAATGAAGGCAGACATGGTCTTTAAAGCTGAAATCTACACACACACACACACACACAAAAACTCCCAAAGAAAGAAAAAAAAACTACAAAATGTTCCAAAAGATGACAAAATATGGATAAGAAATAGAGAAGACATGACATTCTGAAATTTCAGGGTTTTGGGAAAAACATTTCTTGGCCAGTCCTTATATTCATTATATGAGCATGTTGGCGATATCATACACTCACAATATTTCATGTATGTTATATATGAAATTCAGGAAAAACCGTACTTATAGCTAATACAGGTAAAAGCATATTCCCATACTAAAACATATCACAGGTAACATTTGTTCTCTTTGATTTTGAGTGGTTGTATGGCAAGTTTTATATTTGCAGAACTGAAAATGAGATTTTTGCCATTTCTGTGTGTGAAATTAATGAAAGATTGTGAGAGCATGACATCATCAACTTGCTGATTTGAATATTCATAATGACTGGTCAAAAAGTGTTTTTCAAAACAATTTCAACATTTTAGAATGGCATAACTTCCTTATTTTATCCGATTTTGATCAAATTTTGAAGTGGATTTCTTCTTTCATGGCTGGAGATATCATCAACCCCCATCTCAACAATGCCACAAGCAATGTGTACAGTAAGGTAATAACAAACTGGTGCTAACAATAACAATAAAATCAAAGAAACATATCAACCTTCTCAAAAGCTACTCCACCCTTGCTCGAATGTTTTTATCTTTGCCACTGTACAACACTCACGTCAGCTCATCCAGCCTTTAATTCCTGATTTTATGCCTCTGTATCTTCTAAATTTCTCAGAAATTGAAAGATCATAAATATTAGTTGAGCTCACAAGAATTTGAAGTGGGAACACTTGACTAGAGGTTCAACCCTCCCCCTAAAGTGTCCCTGACTTTATCATTTTGAAAGTTGAGATAACAGCATAATGTCAACAAAATTTTATAGCAAGCAGGCCCTCGATATACCAGCACTTGTTCTAACAAAAAATACATTTAGTGGAAACAAAAGTTGTCCATTACGGGGAAGTAAAAATCACAACATTAAAAATTTCATTGTTTCAGCTTTCCATTCATGTGGAAAAGAAAACTTTAAGATTTAAATATTGCATGCTATTTCACACATGTGATTGGCTCAGCAGTCTGCTTCACACAACATACTGCTGGGACAGGACTATAATATAGACTGGGCATTTCCTATGTGGCCACAGGGAGGTATCGATCATACAAATCACGTGACATATATTACACCACATTATGTATTTCTATATATTGTAACAAAATGATATCTATTTTGTGTAGTGTGTGGTGCATTTCATGTGGAATTCGTGCGAAACCACAGTTAGAGTGAAATTTGTTCATAGCAATTCAGTAACACAATGTAGTCGTGGTTACTTTGTGCTGATTTATACATGTAACAAGCTATGCATTCTAAAAGAGTGTTTGAATTATTCCTTTAAGTCAGCCTTCTGTATTGATGATTATTTGTCAATTAGTGGTTTTTTTGGAGATTCAGATAGTGATAAAAAGTGTGGATGATAAGTGCAGCGATAATTCCTACAGTTAGTTCAAAGTTGTGTTACAGAGGTTTGATACATACATTTAGCATTGTGTGTGTGTATACGTTTGTATACAGGTTGGCCATATGACACATTTTAGACAATTAACGTCGATTATTTAGTAAACATGATCAGTTATGGGACTGAATATGGTGTTGATGTTTGATTAAAATGATTTCAATCAAACTGTGAAGAGTTTAAAGGGATAGCTTAACTCTGTGTAAAAATAAAGTAAGAATAAAGGAAATTTTAGGAGAAATTGATAACCATGCCTATAATAATTCAACACAGGTACTATTAGCAACCTCATATTGCATCTGGAAGGGTGAAGTGCATGAAACAATGCCTGCACTATACTCTGCTCATACACTCTGACCAAAGAGGAGGAGGATTGAGACTGAACATGAGTGTTGTACTCGATAAGATGTTCTAAATGAGAGCATGTACACACTATACTTGTAAATGAACAAGTTGCTGTTCCGGTATATCGCCTCTGAAGTTGTGATGCATTCGTGTTCAGTATAACATAAGTACTGGTTGGAATGAATGCTGGTGGGACTAGGATGGCAACCGGTGGTTCTGGAGCAGAAGACAACTCGTCCAGCAGCCTTTGCGAGCATTCTCGAGCGGGCTTTGCTGCACCGTGGGATAACTGAGTATCCAGAACAGACGTCGGAGAACGAAGTTCAGAACTTTGGAAGGAACAAGTACGTCCGACGTACTTCCAGAACAGACGTCGGAGAACGAAGTTCAGAACTTTGGAAGGAACAAGTACGTCCGACGTACTTCCAGAACAGTCGTCGGAGAACGAAGTTCAGAACTTTGGAAGGAACAAGTACGTCCGACGTACTTCCAGAACAGACGTCGGAGAACGAAGTACAGTACTTTGGAAATGAAAAGTACAAACGACGTACTTCCAGGGCGAACGTCGAAAGAACGACGCACTATAGAAATGACGTCGAGAGTGAGAGTGAAAATTCACTTGTCAGTGTGTTGGGTGAATTAGATGTGAGAAGTGAGAATGTGCCTTTGAATCAGATAGTGTGAAGTGCAAGGTGTAGACTGGTGACATACAAGTGGTGGGAAACTTAAGGTTTTATCCTCTTCATAGAGTGATCGTATATTTCGATCAAACGGACGGTCGGCTCGGTCTGCATAAGTGCCAAGGCCCCGTTGTTCGCTACAAATTGGTGTCAGGAGTGGGATACTCTGGAAGAGGATTTAGTGAGAAAGTTTTGACTCGGAGAAAGTCAAAATGGATTCTGAAATTCGACGTCCAACGCCGCGGGATGTAATGCAGCGGTTGGAGAATAGTTTGGCTGAAATCGACCAGATGATGGCAGATCTGCGAACGTCGATGCAGCCAAAAGCAGAATCAAGAAATTCACAAGTACGGGCACCGGAGATGTCACCATTGCACTCTTCACCTATGGGGCAGTTTGACAGTCAAGTTGGTTATAACCAGCCCAGAGGACAGCGATTGCCAGAAGAAGCGGGAGGCTTACCTGGACGACAAGCTCCGTTTTCACAGCCGGCATTCAACAGAGAAACATTGGCATACCCTAGCTCGACGTTTGACACAAGAAGTTTGTCGAAACCTAAGATGACTCCCGATAGGTTTGATGGAAGAACTCCAGTATCAGACTATCTCTGCCATTTTGAAGCATGTTGCAGAATTAACAAGTGGTCGGAGGAGGAAGCCACGGAATATTTGGCAGCAAGTCTACGAGGTCCAGCCGTGAAGTTGTTGTCACAACAGACGGGACGCCGCTTAACTTACCATGAATTGGTTGACCGAATGAATAAGCGGTATGGTCCAGGCGGTAAGGCAGACGTGTTCTTGGCCGAGTTGCGGCATCGACGCCGGGGTCCAAAGGAAACTCTGCAGGAGCTAGGACAGCACATCCGCGACTTAACAGCACTTGCGTACCCTGACTTTGATCAGGACGGCCATGATAGACTTGCAAGGGGGCATTTTATGGATGCCATTCTGGATCCAAGAATCAGAGAGGGTCTATTTCGAGCGCAGCCTCGTACTCTCGACGCGGCGGTGGAGGCAGCACTGAATGTAGAGGCGTTCCTCAAGATGGAAGGCGGACGAAGGGACCAGAAAACGTCTGGTTATAGTCACGCAGCACTGGAGGAGACGCAAGGAAATGTTGCAGCACCGACTCACGACAAAGTTGAGAAACTGCTCGAAAATTTGATCGCCAAGACAGAACAGCGCATCCAGCAAATTACCAGGCAAGCGCAAGAACGTATGAATAAGCTAAGTAGGCCAAACATCAAGTGTCACACGTGTGGAAGAGAAGGCCACGTTGCGAAGAATTGTCCACAGCCAAAGCCGCTCTCTTCAACTACAAGTGAAACTCGACGATGTTACAACTTCAATGAAAGTGGACATCTGAAGAGAGATTGCCCACATCTCAAGGAGGCATCAGATTCTTTGCGGGCCGCGACGGAACAATCTCATGGAGAAACCACTCGCATGCTAGCTGAACAGAGAGATGAGGTCGACAAGACGAATGAGAAGAAGAATGAGGTGAAACAGCCCGAAGACAAAACAAAAGGAGAAAGTGCGAGGACGTCACAAGATGTGAGACGACATGGACTATTTGTAGAAGGGAAAGCAAATGGTCAGTCCATCACTTTTCTTCTCGACACGGGATCATCTAACACCCTCATCTCAGAGAGAGCGTTCAGTAAGATCATGGAGGCGAAGAAGCCTTCTCTTCGAACTTCCACAGAGATTGTTCAACTGGTTGACGGCTCCCCACTGAAAATTGTGGGAAAAGCAACAGTGGAGATTGAGGTGGGAAATACTCAATTCGTAACCGAGGCAACGGTGGCAGACCTACAGAATGATGGAATTTTAGGTCTGGACTTCTTCATCAAGACGAATGCCGTACTAGACTGTCGTAAACCAGAGTTACGAACTCCTTGTGGGAAGATCCCATGCAGAGACCCGCATGGGCGAGCGTTTTGTTACCGGATGGTAGCCGCGGAGAAGACGAGAGTGCCTGCGGGGCCCGAAGTCATTCTTCCTGGGGCAGTAAAGCAGTCAGAAACAGCCTTCAGGACAGGACTGGTGGAGCAACCTCACAAGACAGTGGCCCCTGAGAGGAAGAGGTCCACCCGACGTAGGTCGAGGGGTGTGAAGCATCGTTCCCGACGGAGCCGGCGAGAAGACAGCAACCCCCCGGACAGCGGTCCCGTAGAAGTGCCACCTTCGAGCCCAGTTCGTGAGGAAACGAGACCGCCACGAGAAGCATTCCCGTTGTCAGTGTCATCGAGAGGGAAGACGCCCTCTCGAGTGGCTTCGCCAGCGAAAACGGCCTCTACCAGTGGAAGGTCTCCGTCCCCTGAGGCATCTGCAGAGAGGGCTGCGTCGCCGGCAAGGAGTATCTACCAGGAGGCTTCATCAGCCGAGTCCTCCTCGTCAGGAGAGAAGAGTCCCTCACCGGAAGTCTGCGACGCAGGAACCCAGACTGTGCTGGATGGCAGGCACATAGTCAGGGAAGCAGTCTACCGGGTTAGGGGACGTCGACATCGACGTCTGCGTCCACCGCGCTTGAAGACAGCACGAGGGAATTCGTGATTCCCAACAACGTCGTTGTCATCCGACGCACGGAACGGTACATCAGCAATATTGGGGAATACATCGAGATTGTCACAGAGGAGATGAAACGAGTGGCGATGGAGTGAATTAGAGTGTAGTGAACATGGACTATAAATGATAGGTTGAATGGACACTAAAACAGACTCTGTGAAAGACATTCATTCCTCACTGCGTATTTTCTTTGTTTTGTTTGCTCTTGCTAGTTCACTTTAGTTTAAGCTACTTTGATTTGTTTCAAATATGTTTCAAGTGTTCTTTGTAGTTTGGTTTAATCGATCAGAAGTCTCGAGAAGAGTGTTTGTTGAACTTGTATTATGCAAAAGATAAATTAAGCTTGATTTGTTAAGCTTGGGGACCAAGCTTATTAGAGGGGGGAGTTGTGTAACAAAATGATATCTATTTTGTGTAGTGTGTGGTGCATTTCATGTGGAATTCGTGCGAAACCACAGTTAGAGTGAAATTTGTTCATAGCAATTCAGTAACACAATGTAGTCGTGGTTACTTTGTGCTGATTTATACATGTAACAAGCTATGCATTCTAAAAGAGTGTTTGAATTATTCCTTTAAGTCAGCCTTCTGTATTGATGATTATTTGTCAATTAGTGGTTTTTTTGGAGATTCAGATAGTGATAAAAAGTGTGGATGATAAGTGCAGCGATAATTCCTACAGTTAGTTCAAAGTTGTGTTACAGAGGTTTGATACATACATTTAGCATTGTGTGTGTGTATACGTTTGTATACAGGTTGGCCATATGACACATTTTAGACAATTAACGTCGATTATTTAGTAAACATGATCAGTTATGGGACTGAATATGGTGTTGATGTTTGATTAAAATGATTTCAATCAAACTGTGAAGAGTTTAAAGGGATAGCTTAACTCTGTGTAAAAATAAAGTAAGAATAAAGGAAATTTTAGGAGAAATTGATAACCATGCCTATAATAATTCAACACAGGTACTATTAGCAACCTCATATTGCATCTGGAAGGGTGAAGTGCATGAAACAATGCCTGCACTATACTCTGCTCATACACTCTGACCAAAGAGGAGGAGGATTGAGACTGAACATGAGTGTTGTACTCGATAAGATGTTCTAAATGAGAGCATGTACACACTATACTTGTAAATGAACAAGTTGCTGTTCCGGTATATCGCCTCTGAAGTTGTGATGCATTCGTGTTCAGTATAACATAAGTACTGGTTGGAATGAATGCTGGTGGGACTAGGATGGCAACCGGTGGTTCTGGAGCAGAAGACAACTCGTCCAGCAGCCTTTGCGAGCATTCTCGAGCGGGCTTTGCTGCACCGTGGGATAACTGAGTATCCAGAACAGACGTCGGAGAACGAAGTTCAGAACTTTGGAAGGAACAAGTACGTCCGACGTACTTCCAGAACAGACGTCGGAGAACGAAGTTCAGAACTTTGGAAGGAACAAGTACGTCCGACGTACTTCCAGAACAGTCGTCGGAGAACGAAGTTCAGAACTTTGGAAGGAACAAGTACGTCCGACGTACTTCCAGAACAGACGTCGGAGAACGAAGTACAGTACTTTGGAAATGAAAAGTACAAACGACGTACTTCCAGGGCGAACGTCGAAAGAACGACGCACTATAGAAATGACGTCGAGAGTGAGAGTGAAAATTCACTTGTCAGTGTGTTGGGTGAATTAGATGTGAGAAGTGAGAATGTGCCTTTGAATCAGATAGTGTGAAGTGCAAGGTGTAGACTGGTGACATACAAGTGGTGGGAAACTTAAGGTTTTATCCTCTTCATAGAGTGATCGTATATTTCGATCAAACGGACGGTCGGCTCGGTCTGCATAAGTGCCAAGGCCCCGTTGTTCGCTACAATATTTATCTATCACAATTCTGCTGTATGGTGAGCATCCTTGCAAATTGTCACAGCAAAAACTCGCTCATTAGTAAGTGATTTTTCTTGGCAGTATTATAAAGGTATATCTAGGTAGATAGATAGATAGATAGATAGATAGATAGATAGATATATAGATAGATAGATAGATGGATAGATAGATAGATACTCAGATGCTTTAATAGATAGATGATACGTCACACACCAAATTCTCTTACACGAAATGTCAAGATATATTATCATATTCATTCTTGCTACAAGCTGTGCTGTATAATAGTTCTTAAAGTAGCAATTCATATTAAGGGAAGTTGTACATGTAGGTGCCTACATGTTAGTGGCTTTTTTCTTGAACTTTTTGTGTGCCACATTCACGCATGTGACTCAGTCGTCATCTTGCCAACTTCGCATATTTTGCTCAAATGCACAAAAGCGCATGAACCAATCGATAAATTGTGATATGCTACAGTGCATTGAAAGCATCATAGCCTTGGCTTTGTCCGAATATTTACATCCCATCAAAGCTTGCACAACTTTGCTGTATTGCGGTTGATGCAGTTTTTGGTACCCTGAGGTACCGAATAAAAAAACAGACAATGTTTTCCAAAGGCACTCATGCGTTGCAGTCTCAAAATAATGTGGCACACAGGCAGTTTAAACCATGGCACACAAAGATATATGCTAACAACTTTTTGCAAAATTATAATTGGGTTTGTTTGTTTGTTTGTTTGTTTGTTCGTTTGTTTGTATTTTCTCTGTAAGGTAACTACTCAAAAAGCAAAATTTTTGAGATCCAGTGAGCTTGGATCACATAAAGGCAAATCTGAAGGGGATCTCTAAAAGTTGGTTTGAAAAAACTTAAAAATGGCTCACATTGCATTTAGTGTTGCCATGGAAATGTAGTAAACAAGGCTGGCTACCAGACTTTAGCTAACTTAATTCCCAATACTGTACCAGCAGTGGGACTTGTGGTTGCTAGGCAACCATAGGCTGCAGCAATATGATAGTTTTGATTTTTGGGCTCACATAGTCTTCTCCTTCATACCACACCCCAGCATGTTGTGGCACAGAGTATTGAGATGTGGAATAAAATCATTGAATCTGTGGAATACAGGGGTGTATTCGCAAACTACCACACTGAGACTTTTACCATTAGTTGCAGATATCACCATCATCACCTCTCACTTAATTTATACATTTTTTTTTTTGTTAATTTATACATATTTCTTTTCTGTTGCCCTTGTTCACCTGTCATGTCAGGTATTAAATATCAGTCTATGGCTATGTCTCACTAGCTTCAGGGTAAATGTCTCTTTGTCCATCAATTCAACTCTCTATTTTTCTGTACCTTTCATTTAATAACTGCAGAATAGGCCATATTTGTTGTAAGCATGATATTATGCAGATTTATACGCCCCTTACCTATAGGATAATTTACAAGAAGTATTACCAAGAACCATTCAGATGGGACGATTAGTATTGTAAGTAGCCTATTATTTTCTTTGTTTGTTTTTCAGAAGAGAAGGTAGTGAGATGAGATACAGTACATTTTCTTTATGGGAGGCAATATTTTCGTAAGTGCCTAACTCTGCTAATATCAGTCAACTTGTGAAATTTGTGACAATAAAAGATAAACACTACAAACCATACCATACACAGTGTCTATCTTCATTGTTGTACTGTGTATGCAGGGATGTCTTTTCCAGAGCTGTTGATTGCATCTTCATAATCAACAACAACAACAACAACAACAACAACAACAACAACAACAACAACAACAACAACAACAACAACAACAACAACAACAACAACAACAACAACAACAACAACAACAACAACAACAACAACAACAACAACAACAACAACAACAACAACAGCAGCAGCAGCAGCAGCAGCAGCAGCAGCAGCAGCAGCAACAACAACAACAACAACAACAACAACAACAACAACAACAACAACAACAACAACAACAACAACTACAACAACAACAACATCGACACAGAAATAACTCTATGATGAGTGGAGCACTTGTACTGTGTGTATTGACAGAGCTGCCAGCTTGTTTGCTTTTACAAAATCTAGTAAATATTTTTTCATCAAAATCAAGAAAATATAGGCTTGATTATTTCTTTTCATGAAAGAAACAACTCTTTTTAGGATGTATTTTGAATGCTTTTTTTTGTGTGTGTGCAATGTTTCAATTTTTAAACATGACAATGAATTTTACTTTAAAAGAAAAAAAATATATATACATATATTTTTAGTATGTATCAATATTTTTTTTTTTTGAGAGAGAGGTTGATAGCCCAGTATATTGCATTCATCCTCAGCTCCTCTGTACATTACTGAAGAGGAAAATAGAGTGAATGTCCAACCATACCTGGGCATGCTGCATGAGATTGGATAAAGGTGTGCATACACTGGCAACCAAATTATGGCCTCTACCCAAGGAGGTGTGTCGATCCCACCTCCCTGCCTCTACCCCGTGCATCCCTATGGCAGTGGATGTGTGCACCTTACCCTCTCACCCGTAACCATGATCGCAATAATCATAATAAAAAAACAACACTACACAACTAGTGTCTTTCCTGGGGAAAACACCTCCTGAACTCACAACAAAGCGAGGCTGACGTCCCCTACTGTGATCCAGACAATCATGCGCACCCCCTTGTCCCCTCTTCTTCACACCTATGGGGTATGAGCAACAAAATCCCCAGGGAGAAAAATTCATCTGTTCGATACAGTGCTTCCTTTAGATAGCAGATACCATGTAATATCTAGAGATGAATGCCATAAGTTATACTCCATTTCTTTTTCTTCTTTTGATGTTATTAATGCAAGGCTCTTATTTTCAGCATGGAAGGGTCCATGTTTTCATCGTAGATGCATTTCATGGGGGGCACCATGTGATCTTCACGTATGGATTGTCATGCTATTGTACCCCTACAACGGTCGTTTCTGGAGAAGGGGCACCGGGGTCGTGATCTCGCCCGGGTTGTTCTAAAGTGAGCGGTCTTGCCAGGTGGTGGAGCTAAAAATTAGGGATTGACTGATGGATGAGTGCAGTATGGATGTCGTTTAAAGTTGCTTAACCCTCTGTGTGCCACAGTACTTTTCTGTCTGTATGTTTGTTTGTTTGTGAAATTTGAATCATTTGCATAGAAAGAGGCTTCACTGAATTCAGGCCCTTTCTTTGAAAAACCAGAGTAGATCCACAAATTAGTTCGTGATGTAAAAAAAAAAAGGTGAGACTTACATGTTCTTCTACTTGAAGGCCCATACATGCACACCCCAAATAAAAGGGTGTGTACAGTTCTGGTTCAGGTGAGGATTTAGCTTTTAACGTTTTGCAAGATATTCAGAAACCACTCTATGAGATGTCAAAGAGCATGCAATTCCATGGGGTATCAAAAGTTTATTTGCTGAAAATTGGTTTTGAAATGGCTGAGATATCCAAAAACAAGGTGAAACAAAGAGATCCTAATAAAGTTGAGGCCTGTCGCCTTTTATTATTAGCACTTTTTTGGATATCTCAGCCAGTTGAAGACCAATTTTCATCAAATAAACGTTGAACCCTTCTTAAAATTATATGCTCTTTCATATTTCATAAGAGATTTCTCATTATCTCACTTAGGAATGTGCAAAACATGAATCCCCACCTCAACCAGTACTGTACAGTCCTTTAACTCTTTAAAAATTTGTGTTTTTTTTTCGATGCAGTGGAAAAACTGGATGTGTGAGGAGACACACACACACACACACACACACACACACATGCAAGAAAAAAACCACTAACTTTCGCGACCTGCATTAAAAGGATAATCGGTCCTTCTTGATTTTTGTTGGATACCCCGGGCTTATTTGTCTGTGGTTAGAAAATAGAAATGTAGCAACAGTTTCATGCCAAAGGTACATAACAAAAGAGAAAATGTAGTCTTATAGTGCTCAAATATGTCTTTCCAGATGCCCATAAAATGTTATGTCAGTATACCAGAGTTGAAATGGTAATATAATGCTCAGGGCATACATACGTCCATCTTGCCCAACCATTCAGGAAGTTTGAGCATGGAGCTATATACATGTAGCTCCATATGATTTGAGGTATAGCTATATGTTTACTTACTTCATGGAGTATGCATGTTTCTTCAATGTTCGTTCTTAATTTTACCAAGAATTTTTCTACCAAGTTAGGAAAGCATGTAGCATATGTCTGCAGAATAGTGATGAGGTCTTTTAAGTTTCCATCTGATGTGAGGAACACACAAGCATGTCACCAAAACAGTTAAATGATGATGATCATTTTTCCAGGAACCAAAAGAATGATCTCCCTGACAATGCTTTGATGAACAGTTGATGTGTGTTTGTGATTCACTGCATTGCTATGTCAACACCATCCTCCTACCCCCATCCCCTTTCCACCCCACCCCTGCCTCCTCATCCCTTCTTTCTGCCTCCCCCCCCCCCCCTCCCGATCACAAATGATGTCCCAGTCTGGATAAAGATGGATGTTTGTGGTAGGACACCGTGCATGCTTCCATCCCCAAGTGTCACAAGTGGATCCTGGTCTGTTCAATATCAGGCAATCATCCCAGAATGATGGAGGCAGTGGTATGTTCCATGTCTGGAGAGCGAGAGTCATGCATTCTCTGTTACCCCCTCCCCACCCCCAACTCCCCCCCCCCCCCCCCCATCCTCTGCTAAGATGCAAGGAGCAGTGTTGCGGGAGACAGAAGAAGGTCAATGCCATTGATGAAGAGACAAAATTCATGGAATCCAGGAATCGTATGTGGTCGAGAGGATTTTCGAGACAATGAAAGAAACAAACATAGAGTTGGAATTTGAGAGGTGTTTGTATTTGACAGGCAGAGTTATGATGTACTATGTAGATGAATAAGTTCTTACAGCTGTGGTGCTGCTAATGACAATGTTGTGGTGATGATGTTGACTGAGTGGTCATGGTGGTGGTAGTAGTTGTGGTTGCTGTGGTGATGATCAAGGTGCTTGAGGTGTGGATACCAGGTACACTTGTAGTACATAGCTATATGATGATGATGATTCAGTGCTTTAATATTTACGTCGACGTAGGGCAATTTGTCAGTCAGATGATGGTAATGTTCTATAATCTGTTTATGAAGTCTCCCAAGCTGATAAGGTACTGTACTACTGCTACTGGTGATGATGATACACTATTTAGTTGTGTTCTTTGCTAGTTAGGTGTATGGTGATGATGATATTAATGAGTGATGATGGGTTGGTGGTAGTGGTGATGATGAAGATGCATATAATAATGATGGTAGCCATTATGATAAAGACTTTGATAGCGAGAGTGATGGTGGTAATGAAGATGGTAGTGATGATGACGAACGTTAGCTCATTACTTGCCACACTGCTTTTGGATATGATACTTTTGAGTGTACTGTGTCAGTATAAGGATGATGGTGATGATGATGATGATGGCTGGTGATGATGGTGATAATGATGATGGTGATGATGATGATGATGATGAGAGCTGCAGGGGATGCTGTCATTATTGTAGTGATATGGAACTGGGTATTGAGAAAAGAATGCAATGAATGAGGTTGTAAGACCATTCTTGTGGTTACTGTAAAACATGATATATTTGCGGCACAAAATTTTCACTAATTGGAGCCGACAGCCTTTTTTGTGGCATGAAATTTTCGCGAATTACCACTGGCGTTCAATGCATATAGTATAGACAAGAAATTTTGCATGCATTTTAATTTTGTCTTTATCTGTAAGTTTCTATCAAATTGTGATAATGAAGACTTTTTAAGCACTGCTCATAGATGTTATAAGCACTTAATATTATTCATTCATAGCAGATAGGATAATGTCTTGCATTGTCTTTCAAACCATATAACAAAGCATGTAGATGTTTATGCTTAAAGAAGCAGAAATCCAACCAAATCAAGTTAAGCAACATCGAATACTATGAAATAAAGGTTCATCACATCTTCCCATCCTTACAATCTGGATACATTTCATGTGTGGTTTAGCATCTCGACCCTTATCAGAGCCATTTCTGATTCCAACCAGAGAAGTTTGGAATCTTTCTATTTATGCTGCTTTCAATCTTGGTTTAATGGTTGCCATGGAGCACATCTCAGACCCTGGTAGCTGTTGTAAGAGTCTCGATAGCAGTGTGCCTGTGAGTGCTACGTGTGCACATCAAGACTTTTGTGGGATGAACTTGACTCTCGGGCCCATAAATCGTCCCTCGCCTCAGTCTTAATGTCCGAGTAACGTACACGTAGCTCTTGAAATTCCTGCAAATGAGCATGACGCCAAAGTGTTCCAGGGGGATCACAACTTGGAGGCGGATAGAATCGAATGCCGTCACTTATCCACTCCAAGAGGCCGTTCTCTTGGTCGTGAAATTTCTTCCACCCTAAGCCTCGGAGAATCACTCTACATGCTAAGAAATTACTTACCAAACATGGACATTTTTTTTTTAAAAGAACATTAAGCCTCTAAATTCAGTGACTAAATGCTGCCCGCAAAAGTGTTTTTTTTTTTTTGTGTGTGTGTGTGTGTGTGTGTGTTTCAATATGACATTGAATCATGAAACCAACAAAACAAAAAGGTTGCCACATGCATTCTTGTTTATTTTGAGATTCTCAGCATTGAATTAGAGTGCGCATACTTGTCAAAAAGGCCATAAGGTTGACCAATTTCACACGCGATGCTGAAATCTCAATAGGCTTTGCATAGTGTGACAGCCCAGGTTCTAAAAGATGATGTCTTCTGTTCGCACATAAACACAGATGTAGGAAAAAGTACCGGTAATGTTAGTGAACAAGGATTTCTTGAACTTCAAAATTCCTGCTGTGTCATGGTAAGGCCCTTCTGTTGGACTTGGGGTTCATTGCAAAACCTGAGTGGCCTGACTAAGTTATAAATAGGTAAAAGTTTTGTAGGATTAACTGAATGCTGATGAAAATGCTTGACAAGTTATATCTGTTAATACAAAGTATCTGAGTACATACAAAAGGCTCTTATACTGTAAAAGTGGACATTTTTGCGCTTGGCCTAGTAAGATGAATTTCACATGCTTTTGAATCCACGGAATCATAACTTTGAATATGATTACATATAACAAGCAAAATAATTTATATGCTTTTATTTTTGCACTATTTTCTTGTTGCATACAGCAAAAATATTGAACTAAATTTCCTGCTTAAAAAAAAAATCCAGATTTAGATATGTATAGAAGAACACATAAATTATAAAGCATTATACCATTTGTTACTAGTTATACTTTATAATTTTCACCTTGAAATGATGCTAACTTATCTCTCATGATTTGATGTGCAACTGTGCATTTAAATGTTTCATTTATTTAAAAAGAATATGAAAATATGTTCTGTTGGAAAAAAAATGGCAACAAAGTTTTAATTTGAATTTTGGCATGCAGGCACAATAAATTATATATTGCAAAGTCACTTGACTATTGTGCATTTTGAATTACAAAGGAATATCTGATGTATCCTTTGTGGTCACTTTTCCTCATAATGACAAAAGAACAGGAAATTAGTGTCTGCTATTGCTTTGCTACAGTTTTGCATGGAGAAGTGAAAGTACACAAACTTGAATTCCTATCAGCATCAGCCAATATTACGCCTGTTTACCTTGAAAACATGCAACAATGTATGACATGAATGTTCATGTAGGTGCCAAGTTATTTTTAGGGAAATCTGACAGTGTTTTGTTCCTGGACGGTTCCTGTTTTGGGAATTGTAGATT
Source organism: Diadema setosum (assembly GCA_033980235.1). Classification (NCBI taxonomy): domain Eukaryota; kingdom Metazoa; phylum Echinodermata; class Echinoidea; order Diadematoida; family Diadematidae; genus Diadema; species Diadema setosum. The sequence goes on from CM067079.1 coordinate 6,248,220, forward strand.
GTTGTTTTTGCTGTTTTGTTGTTGTGTTTTGTAAGGAGAGAAGCTTCGACATGATTTCCATGCTTTTTTATGAGGAAAACATGGAAAGTACAGGTAATGGGCTTGTAAAATGCTGATATGCCAACTTTACACATACAATTTGTATAAAGACACAATGTATTGTAAATTGACACACACACACACGCATACACCTACAAACAAACACATAGCAGTGGCAGATCCAAAGGGGGGCACACCGGGTGCGCACCCCTTCTTTATGTTTGTTAAAACAAAAGAAATACAAAGGAAAAAATGGGGGGGGGGGGGGCTTATGCGCCCCCTTTAATTTTGTAAAGGCGCCTCCCCTTCACGGTATTCCTGGATCCACCCCTGCATAGCACATGTGTGTGTGTGTATTCTAGCTGTAGGTCCTACACAAATTTGAATTCCAGTGTATCGTTACACTTTAAATGGTAACACAGCTAGATCCCAGTTCTTCCCCCACTGCAGCTGAAGTATTCCTTTCCAGGAGATTGGATGATTCATACCCTGCACCCAACTGCATGATGCATGTTTCGTGGAAAGTCAGAACAGACCAGAACACAACAAAGTAACCAAAATGCTGCCTCGGTGAGGTCTTCCATTTGCAATGACTTGTTCGACAAGCTGTTGACGGACACAGCTGTTTAAGTCTGTTTAATAAGTATTCTTGTGGAGGATATCAAGAGTTGGGGGGGGGGGGAGCAAAGAGATGATGTTCTGAGGCACTTTGCAGCTGGTATATGAGAAGGGAATCAGCTGTAACACAAGAGGCCTTGAGGGCAGGGATGGCTGTGATCCTTACCCTTGTGGTAGGCCCAGTGTTCATCATCAACATCATCAACATCATCAACATTGGGATGAGGGAGTGAAAGGTTTCTGGAAAATTGTATCCTCTTGCTGGTTCACTGAAATGATTTCTTGCCACTCTGTGTGATATCAATGACCTTCTTGAGTGATTCACAGAGTTATAGAAGGAAAAGAACAACAACACTGAAAAGAAAAGAAATGAGGCAGCTAGGGCAGTGACACTTGAGATTTCCTGTTATGTGTGCCTACTTGTTTCACTTCTGCTGCTGCCCCTCCCCACCCCCCCCCCCCCCCCACACACACACACACAAACACATTCATACAATTTTCTGTACCACTGTTTCAGGTAATGAATATACAAGATTTGTCCATAAAACCACGCAGGTTTGAAAGTAAACATCTAGTTATCTTGTATGCAATGATGATTAAGTTGAGAGTATATACAGATTTAACCTTTCTTCTCCCCACTCCCCCCCCCCAAAAAAAAAAAGAAAGAAGAAAGAAATGACACATGGCAATGATTAGCTATGTCTTGCAATTAGTAAAATTATTTGTTTTGACTGTAATGGAAAGGTATTTGATATGGGGGTTCTGAAGCATTCTGGAATGACAGATTTTTTTTTCCAAATTGAATCATAGTCATTATCTGAATGTATTCAACTGTACCACTTCAAGATGTAAATGTGTATTTTCATTTAATTGTCTTTCAGATATGTTTAAGCTGTATAATAATTATGATAATTGTGGCCTTTTATAAATCACTGAAGTCCATCAAAAGTGATGCTCATGTCGTCATGTATGAGATTGTTTTTTTTTTCTGGGTTGATATATTCTTTGAAATACAAAGGCAGATAATATATTTCACAGAAATCAGTAGCATAACAGTGAACCTTGAGTGAAAAGAGCAAATAATGGAAAGATATAAATAGCTCAGAAGACAAATACTTCCTGCTTGTAAATATATCTGCTCTCAATTCAATATATGATAATGATATGATTCCACATTCTTATTCTAGGCCCTATATATTATTTTTTTAATCCATTTTTTCTTCCTTCCTTTCCTCCGTCCTCCTCCTCTTCCTCCTCCTCCACTCATTATTGCAGGAAACTGATTCATGGCCTACTCGTGATCGACAGAACGAAGAGGTTAGGTTGCATGCGGGCCGGATCGGCGGACATCAAGAATGCAGAATGGTTTGAAAACATCGACTGGGATCACGTTCGAGAGAGACAGCTCACGGTAATACTGTAAAACGAGGAATGCTCGCGTGCATTTTAATGTCACGAATTTCGTGAGAGTCAAAATTCGAGAAAGTAAAATGCAGGCAGAAGTTCTTATCTACACTATATGCATTGAACGCCAGTGGCAACTCACGCAAATTTCATGCCGCAAAAGAGGCCGTTGGCTCCAATTCACGAAAATATTGTGTTTTACAGTAGTGCCCCACACTTGATGCTTGTCGTTCGATGTTCTGTTAATTCCGCTTTCCCATCAAACCAGAATACATCAGAATCGTGAATAAAGCTCGCTATTATTCACATTTTAGTATATTTGAGTTATTTGATGAAAATTCGTTTTGAAGTGGCAGAGATATCCAAATAAAAAGAGATCTTTACGGTTAGGACCGCTTTGTTTACTTTGTTTTGGATATCTCAGCCATTTCAAAAGCGATTTTCATCAAGTGTACTTTGCTCTGTAATATTTCATAAGTAGTTTCTAATTATCTTGCAAAAAGCTAAAATCTGAACCCCCCCCCCCCCCCATCTCAACTAAAACTGTACCATCCCTTTAAAGCAGGTTTCATATTGTCTGAGACTTCATACACTCAGGCACATTTCATTTGCAACGTGTTTGTCTCGCAATCATCCTTAATTAAACCTTAGCTTTTATGGCAGTCTAATGATAAACATAAGGTCTTATTTCTACCCAGGATGTCCCCTTTAATATAAGCAATTTTCTCTGAGATGGGCTCTGCTATTATAATTACCCCAGCAATACTTTGGGTGACACAACATTTGCTCCTGCGATAATTGCTTCTAATCAGTCCTATTTTCTCCAAGGTCTTAGGGTTAGGGTTGTGAGAGGATTCGGGTTAGGGTTATGTTTGTGGGTAGAATATATATGTTTGGATTTAATAGCGTGCAGATAATTGTCGCAGGAGCAAATGTCATGGAACCATACTGTGCACCCATTCAACCCACTTCCTGTTTTGTTGTTGTTGTTGAGTTACATTTCGGGTAAGATAAATCTTGCCCAAGGATGCTGTTGAGGTGTAGATTGTCTTCATGTCTTATGCAGATTGCAGCTAGAGCCTAGCCCTCCAGACTACAGTCCTCATCGTTTCCCTCATTTACAAACACTAGGCCCTTTCACTCAAGCCCAAAATAGATGTTTATTTTTTCATTAAATAGATTTGTGCAATGCAATACAGAAACAGAGAAGCTTGCCGTGGTGGATCCAGAGGGGGGGCGCACCGGGCACGCCCCCTCTTTATTTGTTTAAGAGAAATAAAAAGAAAAAAAGTGGGAGCATGTGCGCCCCCTTTAATTTTGTAAAAGGCACCTCCCCTTTACAAAATTCTTGGATCCGCCCCTGGCTTGTGTGTGTGCACACACTCACACACACAAATCGCTATAGCAAGTCAATGCAAAAATTGTTCTGTCTTGATGCGCTATATGAATAGAATAAAATATCTTTTTTTTGGGGGGGGGGGAGGAGGGGTGGGGTAAACGCTCACAAAAGTTTTCCTTGCATGTTGTGTGAATATCACATGAAAAATGAAAGTGTATGAGTTTTTTTTTTTAATCCCATGATGCAGCTTGCCTCAGTAGATTCAAGGTGAGGGCACCAAGGGTCATGCTCCGTTTTATTTTTAAGGCGTTTGGTTCAGAAATTTAAATGCCTGGCTTGCTGTTCAAAATGCGATTTTTTTTTTTCTACCATGTATGAATGGAGGCAAATAAGAACAATTTGTCAACCATGATAACTCTTGTGCATGAAAATGACTGTTAAACCCTCATATTTTGCTCATCTCTTTCTAACAGCCCCCCATTGTTCCCAAACTATCTCACCCCGGCGACACGAGAAACTTCGACGAGTATCCCGAGGAGAACTGGCAGTCTGCCCCCTCAGTCAAGGCAGACGTTCTCAAACTCTTCAAGGACTTTTGACAGCGTTGAGGAGGAGCCATTCTGGTGCATGTATCTGTCGCTATGACAACGACCGGCACATGAAATTCAAACTGAAACATGATTGCAGAGTTACCCCCTGGCAGCTTAAGCGGTTGTGTGCTTTTTTCTTCTTCTTCTTCCTCTTTTTGTTTTTGCTTCAGACTCAGTGCAGAACTCTTTTTTTTTAAGTGTGTGGAGCATTTTAAGCAGGAACCTCACTCGCAGAACTTCAGATGGAGATGCACAGTTGTGGATTTTGATGGTGGAAGTTTTCTGCAAAGATACCTTCGGTGTCATCATCCCCCTCCTGCCCAAGTGGAAGAATGCAATGGATGTCTTAATCAGAAACAACTGAAAGTCCCCCAGACCACTTTGGGGAACGAGGAAACTTTTAATACTTGTACAACTAACTTATGCATATGAAAGATATTTGTGTTTTGTTTTATTGTTGCCAGTGTGTAAATTTTTATGTAATGTATTATCAGTGTTCAGTACTGAAGAGGAATTGTAGAGTAGATGAATTGTGTTTTGGAAAAGTTTTTGACTTATTTGCGTGAGTGTAGTTTTCTTTGCATGCTCTAAAAATGGAAAGGAGATGGACTTTTTGAAAACCTACAGGTAGTGATATAAGTAGATTTGTATACTGTTTAGTGCCTATTAAAGAAAAATGCTACCTCTACTCCTACTTTTCTCAATGAAGTATCACTATTGAAAATGAGAATATCGTGATACATGTCATTGAAGAGCGTTCTAAATTTAGCTATCATAATGGTCCTCCTAATGCTGAGATTTTTCTTTGGAATAACATAGGTAAAGCAGTGTGCTTTTTGTTGTAAAAGTAAAAGAATGACATGCAGTGAATTATATGTAATCAGTCCAGAGCTTTGGCTAACTCTTCATTCTGTTTTACAGGAAAATTTAATTGAGCAAACATCGCAGAGAATTGTTATATTGTGCTGCTCGGTCACACCATGATATTAGCAATCTCCAGTGTAAACAGTGTTCTACCAAAAGCATCAAACTTCTGTTTTTCCTTGTTGAATGACATCACAAAACTGCACTGAATGACACCTCATTGGAGGGGTCAAAGGTCAAAGTAATTACATATCCCCCCCCCCCCCAAAAAAAAAAAAAAAGGGTTATCTGGACAAAATTTTATTCAGATCTAGCTGGAAAGTGTGGGCTGGCAGTACTAAATATATATATATTTGACTAGCTCGTAAAATTCCCTAAAAAGCAAGTTGGAAATCTTTGAAGAGCAGCCTAACACTGCTGAAAGATGTTATTAGCCCTGTGTTTGCCGAGGAAATTTCTGGTCAGTAGGATTTCCTTTTTATAACTAATGATGATGATGATTTTTTTTTTCCTGAAGTAAGGAAATCTGTTGGTAGTTTGACATAAGCAGCTCAAGTTTGTTTTTTCTTTTCTTTATGCCAAGAGAAGATATGGGGCCTTGATATAATGTATACATGGTTTGGGGTATTTTAATGATTATGGTGCATCATTGTTCCCACTTGCACAGATCATGATTTTGTGAGCATCACAAAATATTTTCAACATCGCCCATAAAATCTACACATATATGTAAGTAATAAGTGCATAAGTCTCTGAAAAATGTCTTCCTAAGATGGTTTTATGTAAGATTTGTCCTGTTCTGCCATAGCAACTGAATAAAAAGTACATTTTATGTATTGCCCTAGTTTCAAAGTTTCCACTCGGAGTTTGTGTAACACGATAGTATATTTTGCCGCGGTGGTAATTTCGTCAAAAGATCACCATGAAATACAGTCTTCACAGTAAGGATATTGTGTTTGCGGCACTATGAGCGTGGTCTACTCTATGTGGACATTAAACACACTCATTCTGTAAGCAATGCTATACTTTGAACATGCCTAATTGTCCAAATGACAAAACAGAAAGTTATAATCATGCTAATTCAAGTTTGGGAAAACCACCTTCAATATTGATCAAAATTTAATTCATTTTTTATTTTTTTTTTGCTAGTATATTCATAGTAAGCTTACATTTGTAACGATTAGTCCTGTTTTCCTTTAACAGATACACATTTGTGTGTGTGTGTGTGTGTTTTGTGTAAATACTTTTTTTCCAAGTTTGTACATTTTAATCTGTGTGTTAGATACTGTGATAGATGGATGGTTTCCATGTATTTATTAGTCTTGCCAATGGGAAAACAGTGTGATTACGGTATGACTCCTCATTCTGTAAATGTAGTGTAAGTCTAAGCTGAAACTTTTACTTGTTGTATCATGCCATGGACAATTTTGACATACCCCAAACATACTACCCATTTTAAAGTGCTGAAAACATTATGTTATATAAGACTCTGGAATTGTGTCTGCTAGGTCCATAAAGAGGCCGTGCTATGTGACCTGTTACCATGTTAATACTCAATTCAAGTCACCAATATATTTAACATACAAACTGTTATATATGGGGGTTTGGCTGAAAAAAAATGAATAGGAATTTGGATTGTTTAAAAACTGAAAGTCTGATATCTTGAAACTACCTCCTGTGCAAAATCTTAAGGTCCAAAAATATTTGAAAATTTTGAACGTTTTGGTTTTCATGAAGCATATTTCAGTGGTGTCCTCATGTCAGTAATCTGGCCATTATAAAAAAAAAATCTTATTTTACCTAGTGGATTCAGATACCATAAGTCTCCCACAAGCTTGGATTTCATCTTTCAAGCTGATATCCTCAGAATTGTGTGTTCATCTGCACAGCTGCCAGCTTTCTCACTCTTCTGTGTTGTGTTTTTTAGAGGGTTACTTTTAATTTATTGCAATGATCATACTCAAGAAATGGTTGCGCTGTACTGAGAATCTATGTCACAACGATGCATGTTTGTTGTAATCACCATTTTCCACCATAGATTTCAGTGATGGGGCCCAATGATTGTGGGAATTGCACTTTGACTTTGTTCAGAGTTTATTGTATCCATTTTCATTACACATTGAGAGTACCATGTAAAGTATTTTGAATTTTATTCTTCCAATACAGCAACTACAAACCATAAGTGTAAGTGAGCCCTCAGTTCTTTCCCTTTCACTCCCTCAGTGTCTTCTTTCAGTCAAGCAGGGCTTTGTAGCTCCGGTGCTGACATGTTTTATTTATTAGTGAAGAACGTAGGAGGAGAATCGGGGAGCTTTTTAGATTTGCGATGCGGATGTTTGAGACCACAATTGCATTGGCTGCTCTTCTCTCTCCCTGCGGCACGTTGCAAAGTAGCTTTAGATTACATGAGGACGCAGTCTACACAAAGTAAAGTGGCGCCCGTAGGATCATTACATCAAGTAGCTTTTTCGCTGTGAATTTAAGCAGATGCAAAAATGGCCCAGAACTGACCGTCCAAACTCAGACGGTGCGAGGTCGATTTTTATGAGCGAATTTGCACAAACACAAAACATTTTTTTTTTCCTCTGGACGTCTACAACGTGAAAGTCTAAAGCTCCCTACTTTCTTGATGGGTAACTTTTCACATGATATTGATATGTGACCGGCGACAACGGTTTCAGGCAAAAGTCGGGAATTTTGAAAATTCATTTTTTCACTGAATCACATTGCCCATTTCCTAAGCTTTGCATTGATATGAAATACTTGTATTCTTCGGCACCATAAGTGGGCATAGAAAGAGAAATAAAATGCACTTTTTAAGTTGTTAGCCTGACAAAATTGCGAGAAAACAGGCTTTGAAGATTCACCTCTTTCTCAAAGACAATGTCTGAGCGGCGATGCGAGGGGAGAATCACCCATCCGTACGATGGTGCCAATCGATGTTAAGCCCCGCCTCTAGCAACCACATCGCCTTCTGATTGGCTCACTGAGAGAGTCAAATTTCCCGGGCACCTTCCTCGGAGCTCAGCGTATGGAGCCGAAAAACAATGCGTTTCGCTCGGGTTTGTATACCAGTACGTCTTTCAAGATGGCGAATACGATAATTGCACGTATGGTGTACATGTACATGACGTGTATGGTGCACGTATTACGCAATGGCATCTACACGCCATGACTGTGTGCATATGTAACAGGAGCAGTGGCGAATCCACACATTTACAAATCGCGTTTTCATTGTGGTTGATTTGTCTTTATCATTGACGACCCTTTTGAAAGCAGAATAGCTAGTGCTGGCAAGGGTTATGCTTAAAAAAAAAAAAAAAGACTCGTTAGTTTGATGCGATTTTGACGTGTAGTATTTGAATATAATTGGTCACATGTGACTGCTCCTTTCCTCTTATCTGCCTTCCATTGAGTCAGTCTGCTATCATAATCTTTACTACATGTACAAGTAGACACATTTTGAGAATATTTAGTTTTCTTTTCACACGATTATGTCATGCTACACGATTTTTGTTTCACTTCCGTTGTCGAACATTGCGGTAGAATAGTTTGGACAGAAAGCCACACGAAGAGCACGCACTACAGAGCGAGCCAGCGTATAAACCACTATAGCAAGAACAATGGAGCATGTAATCGTGCACGCGTGGACAAAGCATTCCCCACACGCTGCAACTGGTGTCTCCGAAAGCCGAATTATGTAAATGTATGCGACGCACCAGCCAATCGCATGCGAGACCGTGCGCCGTAGCAACACTGGGGATATTGGCGCGGCGTTCGAAAGAAGCTCGAAACCGACGAGTGCAATCCAACATAGGGTGCTTAAAATTCCATTTTTGATAGGAAAAACTTAGTCTTATGCTATGAAATTTAGTGTAGATGTAGAAAAAATATCAAAGATTCGATTTCTGCAAAAAACCTAAATCGACAAAAATAATGGTCAAAATCTTTGTACCCCGCCTAGGAGGGAATTTGCTCATGCGACTTTTGCCTGAAACCGTTGTCGCGGGTCACATATAATAATTCAAAAAATCACACTGCACAAGGCTTTGAAGACAACAACTCCCCAAATGATCAACCCAGTGCTAGCAGAGAAAGCTGTCCATGCATTTGTAGATGTACAATAAAACTCTTTTCATTACAGTCTCTAATTTGTTACAGATGAGCTGATTTTGCTATAACACAAGTTTTCCATAGCTTACACCTGCCAAAGTATTGACCGATTCGTTGAGGGCAGCAGACATTTTATGGCACTGGGCGCAGCCATGAGCTCAAATTGCAGTGTCTCAGCCGACCCCCCCTGCTCTCCCCCACCCCACGGGCAACATGTTTATCGCGCACTTGTAACAAAGGTTTGCGCACTATTATAAAGCAAGCATTCGCGCACTCAATACGAGATGCCCATTGGCTAAAACAACCATGCATCAGTTTTTCATTCTGCGCGCGTAAGAGGGGTGGGGAGAGAGGAGGGGGGGTCGGATGATACACCGAAGTAATGGCGCTGCCCATGCCAAAAATACACATAGCGCGTCACGGAATCAGTCAATACTTGGGACTAGTCTTCAACAAATTAAGGTGCAAGGACCTGGAATTCTAGGATGGCGTGATGATCACTACCATCCTCATTACAAAGATCGACGATGTAAATCTTATGTGATTATCAATCAAAGTAGATCACATATTAGACAGAAAGATCCGTCTGTCTGGAGGAGTCTTTTTTTTTTTTTTTTGACGTTATCACTCTCCTCCGGAGACATGTATGGGAGGGGATCTGTGAAGCCAGACGCAGTCTCCGCAGAACATATCCCCGACGACCAGATACAGACCGATCTTTCGGTCAAATCACATATCTGCATGCAAGGCTTGCAGCTAGCTGGAAAAAGCAAGTCTCTCCGCTAGCTAGCAAAAGCAAATTATAAGTCTTTGAAGGATCTGTTTAGATGATTCTACTTTAACTTTGGATTTGAAGATTCCAGTTTTAAATATGGTGGGTGTGATTGGACAGTTAGTATAGGAGCAGTGCAGGGGACACTGATTTAAATATTTAAGACTCTTGATTGTTAACTTTTGTTTTAAATACATGTAATAGAAATTTTTTAAACAGACTAACAAGAGATTGTAATCAGTCTTGTGGATGGTTTACCAATTATAGCAGGATTTCACAGTACTAGCATTAGGTGATTTCTAGTAAATGCGTTTTTATGCCTCCGCCACGAAGTGGTGCCGGAGGCATTATGTTTTCGGGTTGTCCGTCCGTCCGTCCGTCCGTCCGTCCTTCCGTCCGTCCGTCCGTCCTTCCGTCCGTCCGTAATGAATTTTGTGGACAAGGTAACTATCAAAACCTGTTGAGGTATCCTAATGAAACTTGGCATGTATGTGTATTAGGGGGTGAAGTTGTGCCTATCAACTTTTGGGTGCACATGCTCAAGGTCAAAGGTCAAGGTCAAATACATAAAATTTCACTATTTCCACCATATCTATTGAATGCCTGAAGATATTTTCTTGAAACCTAGTGTATACATGTATTACCCAATTAAGATTCTCTGGTGAAAGTTTGGGTCATGAGGTCAAAGGTCAAAGGTCAAAAGGTCAGGGTCAAATACATAAAATTTCACTATTTTCACCATACCTATTGAATGCCTGAAGATATTTTCTTGAAACTTAGTGTATACATGTATTACCCAATTAAGATTCTCTGGTGAAGGTTTGGGTCATGAGGTCAAAGGCCAAAGGTCAAAAGGTCAGGGTCAAATACATAAAATATCACTATTTCCACCATATCTATTGAATGCCTGAAGATATTTTCTTGAAACTTAGTGTATACATGTATTACCCAATGAAGATTCTCTGGTGAAAGTTTAGGTCATGAGGTCAAAGGTCAAAGGTCAAAAGGTCAAGTAAAAATACTAAAACTTCTTTTTTTTCTCCGTACCTTGGAAAATTGTTCAAGGTATCTTCATGGAACATAGTATATACATGTACTGACTGGAATTGATTGTATCTAGAGAATGTAGGGTTCATGGGGTCAAAGGTCAGGGGTCAAAGGTCAAGTGCAACACTTTTTTACTATTTCCCTCATACATTGTATTTATGCAATGCCAGCAGGGTTATATTTTTTTTTTGCACTTGGTGTATGCATGTGTAACCTAATAGAAATTCTCTGGAAAGTTTTTTTTTTTCTTCTTTTTTTTTTTGCCTCAAAGGTCAAAAGGTCAAAGATCAAGTGAAAGTGCTGAACTAACTTTTTTCCTCCAGGAAGTGGCTCAAGTTATCTTGAAACTTAGTACATATTATGCATGTTCTACCTGAAAGTGATTATCTTATGAATTTTAGGGTCAAGGGCCAGATGAAAATGGTAACAATTTACTATTCAATTCAGAAATTCACACCAATTCTCCACACCTGTACCTTGAAAATTACTCAATGCCTAAATGTATGAATGGGTCAAAGTCAAGTTAAAGTCCTTAAATCCCTAGATACATGCTCTCCTATTCATCCAATTAAACCTAGGTCAAGGAAGGTGAACATTCAACACATTTGTGAGAAATTTGTTATTTCAATATTTTGCCAATTTTGTGAAAATGTAGTCACACATTGTCTACATGTACTATCTAGACCTATTGGGAAAATCATGTATTATGGCGGAGGCATACCAGTCGCCAAAGCGACATTTCTAGTTACAATAGGGCTTGGCTCTGTGACTCCATTCAATTTTGCATGTGATGCAGCAAAGTGTTGTGGAAAAAAAAATAGTTATCATCTGCAAAATCACTTTTGCAGCTAGCTCTTTGGCCAGAGTTATTGTCCAAGCCTGTAAGATGGACAGGATTTTGTGTCAGATTTTATCAACATGTCATCCCCGAGTTTTTAGTTGTTGTTGTTTTTATATATATATATGCTTGGTTACTCAGTGCCTTGCGGGAGAAAGAAGAAAAAAACATACAAGAGGCGTAACTATAGGTTTTGTAATGCCGAGTTGCAAAGAACAAAGGAAACAAGTGACTGCCATGTATAGAAATATGATATGTTGATATTGGAGAAGATCATTGAGTATGATCTGCTCCGAACGCTATGTGAACAGATTTTTTTAGGTATTTCATTATATGTTGCCACATTTTAGGGTAAACAGATAATGACATTGCTTTGTAATCACAGTTAATATCCAGTGTACTGTATTTATTTTGTGTGTGTGTGTGTGTTGAGTGCCTTAAATTACAAAAAGCATTGTTTCTTGAATGCTTTTAGGATGCATTTATGATAAATTTATCTGACATGTACTGTATCAGACAATTCATGATTATTGAAGAATGGACTTTCTTTTTTTTCTTTTTCTTTTTGGAAAAAAGAAACATTTCAGATGTTCTAGAAGCAACTTAGATTTGTGTGTATCTGGTGTTGGGGGTAGGTTTCTCCCAATTTTGTGTTTTTCTCAAGAAGATACTGAAAAGTAATAAAGATTATATCGGTTGATGACAGAGAAAAATCTGTCACCAAGCAACATGTCTGATTCTTTTTTGTTTTCTTTTCTTTTTTGTGACTCTTTTTGTGCCATGTTCGCATGCCTAATTCAGTCGACGGTGTGCCAAGTTCGCATATTTTGCTCAAATGCACAAACCCACCCAAACCAATTGATATAAATTGCCAAATGCCAGAGTACATTATACAGGTTCAATGATTTAAGTTTCACTTTATTCCTCCCTATTTCATTCCTCGCACAGCTTGTGTTGCTCAGTGGTTGAATAGCTGTGTTCCATATGGTGTTTTTTTTTCTTTAAATAAAATTCAATTGAGGGTATCGCCAATACGTAGGTGCTGTGCGCAGAGCAGCGTTTTAGATGCATATGGGATAGCTCATGGGACAAACTTGCCCCAGTTTTGGCTGCACATGTACTTACATCACGCTCTGTCTTTATAAAGAGGTATTTTTTTGTTCAAGATTTCTTCGCTTTCCATCATGTGACCAGCACATTGAAGCCTTGCAGTAGTGAACCATGACTCTAGTGACCGCAAATCAGTAACACTTAGACACTTTCAACTCTGAAACTTTCAACTCTGAAACTAACTCGTGGCTGAATTATAGAGGAATCCCACAGTGCACCTGTGACAGAGCTCTTCAGCGTGCGCAGGAGTTTTTAACGTCATTGGTGATAGCGAGAATTCTGTTTTTGTCTCATGTCACATGTGTGCAAAATTCATGCCTCCTAGACATGGCAAAAACAAAATAACACTGGGCATTTGCAAGAAAAATAATCCTAGCTTTGTCATACGATTTACAGCACTGCAAAACTTAGGAATTTTCTCTCCAACTTTGCTCTAGCATTTCTATGAAAAGTTACACAGTTTTTAAATGCAGAATGTTTTCCATTCCACCCCCAAGCACTTCATTGCTTCCCTATAAAATCAGTTTCACACTCCAAACCAAACCAGTTGAGAAACTTGGCATCTCTGCTTGAGCCAATGTCATTTGCATTTGACACAATCCATGGCCTACTGTCACAACCTATTCAGCCACTTGTGACACCCATTCTTGTCCATGGTCAGCAGGTATGAATTACATGTATTACCTCAAAACACAGCATTAAGAAAATCTCCACATTCTCGCATTCTACATCATAACGGGTACGCATTTTATTACTATTGTACCATACTATAACAACATTTGATGATAAGACACCACTGTCATCAAAAGGTATCATCATTTATTGTATCAAAATTGTGAAACACATATCGCAAGCCTTGCTTGAAAGACAGAAATCAATTCTATGCTTAATTTGTCAAGTGGATGTAATCGTACAGGAACTAATGTACAATATTGTATGCATAAAAATTGCAAGCTCCATGATGTTCAGGCCTGAAATGTAAAAAATAAGAAAATAATGAAACTAGATATATCGCTATACGGCGACTGATATGCCTCCGCCATAATGCATGGTTCTCCTAATAGGTCTATAGTACAATGTCTTGACAATGTGTGATGACAGTTTCACACAATCGGCAAAATATTAAAATGACAGGTTTGACACAAATGTGCTGAATGTTCACTTTCCTAGAACTAGGTTCAATTGGATGAATGATTAAAATGTCAGAGTGCAGGTATTTGGGGAACTGATGATTTTTACTTGACTTTTGACCCTTTTATAAGTTTATGCATTGAGTAATTTTCAAGGTATTGAGAAAAAGTATAATTTCAGTATCAAAAGGGAAAATAGCATTATCTAAACCTGGCCTTTGACCTTTGACCTCACAGTTCCAAAGAGAATCACTGTTAGGTTGAACATGCATAAATATGTAAGTTTCATGATGATACCTTGAGTTACTTTTGAGATATGGAGGAAAAAGTGCAATTCAGCACTTTCACTTGACCTTTGACCTTTTGGCAAGAAACTTCCCACAGAATATATATTGGGTAATACATGCATACATCAAGTTAAAAAAAACAAAACCAAACACCGTCAGGCATTGCATAAATATAAGGAAAGTAGTGATATTTTGAGGAGTTGACCTTGACCATTGACCCCTGACCTTTGACCCATGACCCCAACTTCCCTAGATAATCACTGCCCATCGGTACAAGCATATATACTAAGTTCCATGAAGATACCTTGAACCATTTGTGAGATATGGAGAAAAACATGAAATTTCAAATTTTTTTTTACAAAATAAGCTGTGACCTTTGACCTTTGACCCTGTGACCCTAAAATCCACACAAAGTATTATCCCCCAAGGATATACCCTCATACCAAGTTTGATGTAAAACCACCACACGGTTCTTGAGATATCGACAAAAACAAAACGGGACGGACGGACGGACGGACGGACGGACGACCCGAAAACATAATGCCTCCGGCCACTTCGTCGCGGAGGCATAAAAATATCCACAGATCTTTCACTTTTTACATAATATTCAAAACTAATGACCATTATCACTACTGTGTACAATTCATAATCACCTGCATGTACAATGTGCCATTACTTGTCAATATTCCAACAGTCTTCCATTGCATTGTAATTTTTCAATCTCTTTGGTATTAATCAAAAACTAAAAAACCAGATGACTACACTGTTTTGTCTCCTTGTTCACCCTTTTTTTCACTCATTTGCAACCAATCCTTTGTGCAGAGATGTAAAAGAAAAAGAAGGCAATGTACAAACTTGCAGATTATTGTACATCTTATTTCCAGCTGTTGCATGAACATGATTGCAACATAATACAGTAGTTTCCTCTTCCATGCAACACAGAGCCTCCAACTAGATCTTTCCCCATTCTTTGGTGAGATATGTGGATGTGTTGGCAAAATATAATTCTAAATATACTTAAGGATAATTCTGAAAATAATATACAAAAAATGCTGCAAAGCATCAGCTCATGAAATATGAAAGTTCTCAGAATAGCTATTCAAAAGGTCATGTACTCAGTGATCAAATGTCAAAATATGTGACAATGTTTTTGATTTCATGAACTTTATGCACTAAACATTTCAACTTGGCAATAACATGGCTGAATGAAAGATATATAAACAATAGTATGAGAAATTACTTTCTTGTTAATTCAATGTCATAAAAGAATTTGCACAGCTCTCTTCTTAAATACATAATATAAAATATCCAAATCTGTTCATATTGACAAACTAAAATAAAGAAATTACATGTAGGTCTATATGAATTGTGTGCTCACACAAATTGAGTTGATAGAAGTAGGGTGGTTTTTTTTTTTCCCCATGAAATAATGCATACACCATATATTTCATGAGATTTTTACTTTAAAAGTCATATATTTCACGAGGGCTTTTTTTTCCACGAATTTCACATGTCGGGGCGCTATTTGCAAATTGAACCACACATGAACATATTGCAAATAACACATTATTTGTAACTCTTATCCCGACATGAAAGTGGCATGCACACATACATTTTCCCCTCCATTTCGGTCCTCCCAAATCATGGATTCTACCACTATCGAAATTGTCACGAAGTCCCCATTAGTGACAAATTAAACTCAATAAATACAGTCAACCTTGCTCAAGTCGATCTCCATAAGTCGAGTTTTCTCGTAGCCATTTCTTCAGTCCAAATAGATTTGACTTACAAAAAGGTTGAGTGTATAGGGCGTATACAGTAAATGACAAGTATAATAAGTGAAACCTCTTGGTAATGAGAATAATATAACAAAAAGTGTATGATGTGAGTTGTACAATGATATCTACTGTCAGTACATCATATTCTTAGTATAACTTATCAAATCCTTTCAGTACATTTGTTCTAAAGTCAATATAAAACTCATTGTTAGTAAGGTTTCACGATCACATTTGTGCTTGGGCCTTCTGAACCATAACAGGCAAATTTTTTTTTTTGCTCTTTTTTGTTTTTCAAACATATCTTTTACAAAAGCAATGTCAGCTGATGCAACATGGCATCTGTTCATCACGTTTCAACATGCATGATTCAGAAGTCTGCTTGTGACATTGTTTTCTGCGTCCATGATCTCCATTTTTAATTCCTCCATATCACCACAATACCTGAGACACACAAATTGCAGGTACACACTTTGACCTTGTCTTTCCTGTTTTTTTTTTTTTCTTACACACTACACTAGGAATGTTTTGTTTTCATACGAAAATAATGATTCTATCAAAATAAGTCATACAATGTGTACAACTGTTTTACATAGTTCGTCTAAAACGTTACTGCAGAAGTGTCGCAAGGAAGGCCTGAAATAGTTACAAAACATTAATTCCCAGATATGGGCACTTCTACAATCTCCTCACACCAGAACTTCCACTGGAGTATAATTTGCCTTGCGAATTTCCAAGCAACCACAGGAATGTTCAGAATGCTTGTCACCAGACAAACATTTTTTCTTGAAACATCTCTAAAATTTTGAGAGAGTTAAGTACTAAGGAGATTCTATACTTTAACACAAAACCAACATACAACAGGAACACTTTGCATAAAACCAGAGAGTTTTGAATTTCAGAACATTTAAAGGTTTTGAAATTCAGACAGAAACAAACAATAATGACCATTTTTTTAAGTTTCAGTGAAATTTCATGCAAGACTTAACAACCAGACCCCACAAGGCGTGTGTGAAGATATCAACCTCTGGATTTTGAAATATGTCTCAAAGTTGTTCCTTTCTGGCAAAATTACCTTACTATCCAGAATTCTCAGTTTTATTTATTAAATGCAATTTCATCAGGGTATAACGGTGAACCATAAACTCTATACCCTTACATTCATTCCACCATGCAAACTACCTCTTTCTTGGAATATGTTCATCGGGGTATCCCAATGACTCATCACATCTCATCTTTCTTCTCTCTCCATCACAGTTGCTTTCCAACATAGGCCTTGAGCAAAAAAGTATAAAAGTTATAAAAAAAAAGTAGGGCTCGCTCTGTAGGGCTATTGAAGCACACCATGTCGAGATAGCGCCAGTGTGTGGGGATTGTAGGAGTCTGGAAGCTGCAGAGAGATGAAGAAAACAGTTATTAACTATATGAGACAGCATGTACAGTACAACATTAATAACAAATTTCATAGCAGTGTTTATGCTCACAAGAGTAATGGTATGTTTTGAATAGAATAGTATGTTTGTCTAGAATTCCAGAACATTTCTAATTTGCGGTCACTATTAACCCATCAAGGACATGCTGATTTCACTACAACATGCATTTCCCATAGTCACTTGCCAGAGTATACTCGGTACTCGTCCTCAATGGGTTAAACATTCATTAAAGACAACTTTGATGTGGTGTGGAATTATTTGTGCTTGAAAGGAGACTAGGAAAACCTTCGTGAATTACACAGATGTTAAATGAAAAGTGGAGAGGTGACGAAAAAAATATATACTGTAAAATGAGGAATGTTCGCGTGTATTTTAATTTCGTGAATTTCGCGAGAGCCAAGATACGCGAAAGTTCTTGTCTACACTATATGAATTGAATGTTAGAGGCAACTCGCTGCGAATAAAAGGCCGTTGGCTCCAACTTGCGAAAATTTCATGCCGCAAAAATATTGTGTCTTAGAATATTGGCAAGGGGGAATAGAAGGCAGAATATGAATTGGGCAACAGCATTTTAGCCATAGACAAGACAGGATGAAGAGTGAAGAGAGGAGAGGCACAGTGTAATTGAGAGAATGAAACTCACCTTGGCTCCAAGTCGGGACAAGTATCTGTTGCGAAGGGCGAAAGCGCTCCGTGGCGTAATCGCACCGGATGTGCTCGGCATGTCGGCTCCACTCTTCTCCCTGAAACGGTGCAAACGTCGCAAGACATCAAAGCCATCGCAAAGCATTATAAATGCATCAAAGTGATATCACAGTACATTGTAACTTGAGACCTGCACCTGGTAACCACTACCAACTGCTCATTCTTTTCATTTCTATCAACATGTTTGTGTCAATTCATATCAATACATTAAGATACAAACATTTTGATAACAGAACATGATCTGCAAGGCATAGAGGAAATGGCATGGAAGTGTATACCACTTCATATATTGTTCAACATTGTTAACAACAAGGACAAGGAAACATCCATTTGACTTCAAGCCAAGTATCGAGAAAGAGTTACAAGCAAACTGTAAAGAATTACACACAAAATATTTTGAAATCACTGTGCAAAGTGATTGCTTGGCAAAGTTATATGACAAAACATAGTTTATCACCTATTTAAGTACGGGATAACTTTTTTTTTGTTTTCAATACAAGATTACGAATATCCAAGACACATTGATTGCTAGACATGCCTTGTGAAGACATGTACACAACAAGGACTCTCCTTCCAATTCTTTGCTGATCCTCCAAGATGCACACACACACACACACACACACACATCTCCATGGCAACAACGAGGTCATACTCACTGTGCAAGCTCGGCCTCCTTCTTCGCTATCTTCTTCCTCTCGCCCGTGGACATGTTGAGGGCACCTCCTCTTGAGGAGTCAATAAGGTAGAGCAGCACACAACAGATCATGGCCACTTTGAGAAGGAAGGAGAGAAGGAGCACCATCAGGGAACATCAAATTTTCACTAAAAACGAGGTTACCTTTTTTTCCTCAAAGTTTGTATATCTATCCCATCTACTATCCAATCCTATGGTCTCCAGATATCAACTCTAGTCACAAAATGACAAAACAATCCTACGAATCCCACAAACAAAAACACACATTCTCATATGCTAGGTCTGTTGTCTGGAATACTTTACCAATACAACTATGCCTATGTGTTTCAAAGAAATGTTTAAAAGGAAAATTTAATTTATGTTGTTTTTATATTTTGTGAATGTTGCATGTTAACTGTACAGCACTTTGATCAGGTCTCTGTAAAAGTGCTCAATAAGAAATAGTTATTATATCCCTTTTGCAAATGTCACGAAATATCACACAGTTGAAGAATAATATCTCCCAACATCGTGTATGAAATCTTTCTGTAATACATGTCTAAGCGTTTTGTTTTTGCACATGTCACTGAGAATATGCTCCCCTTATAAAGTTTTGTACAAATAGTTATGGTTGGGCTTTGGGGGTTTTGCACATAAATTCACTGGAAAATGTATACTTTTTAATCCCCCTCTATGATACAGCAGTTTCCAGTTGTATGATTTTGAGGAAAGGCCTACCTCTACAATATTGCAGCTTATGAAAGGAATCTAATTTTAAGGGTTACAAAAGGGACACACAAACTTTAACCCATAGCATCTCAGAAATTATACTTCTGTGGTTTGGTACCTTATCTTTTTATTATAGATTTTTACTACTCATTATGCAAGGCTCCACACTAACTTTTATTTTTGGTGGCCCAAAGGCAAACATCCGACCTTTTTTGGTGGCCCGATCAGGCCACTAAATTCTTCATTTCTGAAATTTTGGTGGCCTGACATGCATTTTTGGTGGCCCCGGGCCACCGGGCCACCGTTAGTGTCGAGCCCTGCATTATGCATGTTTCAAATATCAAGATTTACAACAACAAAAAATTCTTTCTTGAGCCCTACAAAACATGTGGAGTGGTCCATGATCTTCACAGAAGGGGTCATTTCAGAAAAATGATTTCATATTGAGAAGAATGCAGCGAATGAAGGACTATTTTAGCACTGCTGTCAAACAGCTGCAGCCTGCATGTATTCAGAGGACATTGTGTCTACACAACATCCTAAAAATTAATATGAAAATCTCTTGATTGCCAGAAGTTTACTCTACATCCTTAGAATTCATCATCATCAACAACACCAACAACAGCAGCAGCAGCAGCAACAGCAAACAACAACAACAACAACAACAACAACAACAACAACAACAACAACAACAGCAACAACAACAACAACAACAACAACAACAACAACAGAATCCCTTGCTTGGCAGAAACGAGACTGCTGTCGTGTTCTCGGAATTCTGATTCTGTCTCTGTCCGGCTTGAGAGACTTACCACACAGGCAGGTGAGGTTGAAGACTTCGTAGAGCAGGTAACCGTTCCCGTCCACGAGGAGTCCGGCGATGACCGCCACCACGGCCAGTCCCAGGTTCTGGATGGACTGCATGCTGCATGATTGATGCAAGGAGACAGGTTTCAGTAGATGAAGATTGAAGAGCCGATAGTATAGGAGTTTATCATTCCTCTATTATACAACATCTAAAGAGAATTGGGCTCTCCAATTGGTTGAGTACTCATAGAGTGATGTGCAGTTTAAAGCCCCATTGCACGCTGCTGCTGTCAGCCAAGCAACTTTGTTCGGGATGTCTCAATTCGCGAAAAATTACACTCACTACATATATGGTGCATACAGTATCTTCTATATAAAAAGAAATCTACTCTTTGAGAAAATTTATTGCCATTATTATCTTCATTTCTTAGGACAATTAATATTTCCATTGCAATTAATTGTAATTATGACCATTATCATTTCATCCTCCCCCTCACCATTGTTGAAGTCATGATTATCATCACCATCATCATCACTATCGTCATCATCATCACAATCATAATCATCATAATTACTATTGGACCTTGGAAGTTATAATCAATTCCAGCAGCTCCTTGAAGCTATCCAAAGATGGTACTATTATCATCATCTTCATCATCATCATCATTATCCCCATCATCATCATCATCATCACCATCATCACCATCATCATCGCCACCATTGCCACCATGGCCACCATCACCACCATCACAATCATCACCATCATCACCATCATCACCATCATCACCATCATCATCGCCACCATTGCCACCATGGCCACCATCACCACCATCACAATCATCACCATCATCACCATCATCACCATCATCACCATCATCACCATCATCACCATCATCACCATCATCACCATCATCATCCCTCTATCATCATTCCTTTTCATAAAACCCTGGCCGTGCTCACCATCCATACGACGTGCCTAGTTGATGCTCGGGCATGATGAAGGCTACTATGGGCCACAGTGCACAAGCCAAAATGGAGTAGGCAATACCCATTAGCGTCTGATGGCAAGAAAGACAGATACAACATTAAAATATATACCGTATTGCTGATGGCAACATATTTGGAGAATGATAAGGAAGGGCATATAATGAATAAAGGAGGAAAATATTGCATATTATAAAGCATCTTATTAAGCACATTGAAAAAGCATTTCTGCTACAGGGGATGGTAACTGTTACATGTTATCACTCTACATTGTCTTGACAGAAATATATTTTTATTTGATAATGTCCAATAGGTTAATTATAAAAATCCTTCTATGGTACAGCTGGAAAATTTAATTTAAAATTTAGGGACATTATTCAAGTTGTTAACAGCTTATTACATCACGAATGATTATTTGATGTTACTCAACATTAACTGATACAGTCGGTTTTTGTTCAGGCATTCAATTACAGCTTCTTTGTTTTTTTGATGTACATTTTCGCATCATACATATCTATCAGTCAAACTGCAAAGAACATACTACATGAAAAAAGGCGTTATCAAGAAAAAAACTTAAATAAAAATGACTAAGTTTCAGCTCACCATTGTGACAAACGGATTAAGAAACGTAAAGGCAAGAGCGCCGTGAGACACCAAGGTTAACAAAATGCCAAGGCCAACCCAGAATATATTTTTGCCTGTTCTGTCGACAACGAACCCCAGAACAGGTGATGCTGCTGCGGAAATGAAGTACACAAGGCTGTGCAGGGAAATGTCATAAAAGAACACAAAATTAAAGGGATATTAGTTGTGGAAAGTGGAAAAGAAAGGGGGAAAAAAAGACAGAACATACATGCTTACTTATGTATTATATCATTTAAGAACAGTTAAAGAGCTTGAAGAGACTTAGCAAGATGATATTTGCATACATTCTTTAACCCTAACTGCACTGGGGGGGGGGGGCCTCGGAGGCCCCCCCCCCCCCCTCAACATTTCGCACGATTACTCCGCAACACGCAATGCTCTCGCCGCGATGCTCCATGACTTTTTTCTCTTGAGTTTCCCGCACATTTTGACACCAAATTTGTGACGCCTGGGGGTACGGTTCTGAAGTTACATGATTTTTTGTACATGCACGTGAGGCCAAAAATGGCTAAAAAATGTGATTTTGTGTACAAAGTCAATGCAAATTGAGTTTCTTCACATGGTTCATATAAATATGCTTATTTTTACTCTCAATGGCTAAAATTAGTTTGTTTTAGGAGTATTATGCTTCAAAAAGTGTCTGTGATAAATTTTGTTACAAAAAACAACAAAAACAAAAGGTCGAAAAAACAAAGAAATACATAAGAAATTCATGAAACAATAAAATAAATAAGAAATTAATTTTGATACCGAATTTTTTTTCAAGTACATTTGCTGAGAATGCCACAAAGAATAATTATACCAAAAATGAGCACTTTTGGAGCTTTATTTACTGATTTAGATGAAAGATTCTGATTTCTCGCATAAATTATCATAATTAATCAAAATAAAATAAAAGAAGACTATTTTGGAAAATGTAAAAACACAATCTTGTACATTACATCGCACACTACCATTGCGCAAAGTTCCGCGGCAATCGCGCGATCCACGGCCGAGATCTTAGGGGGGGCCCTTGAGGCCCCCCCAGTCTTTCGAGCTACCAAAATAGCCCAGTCTTTTTAGGGTTAAAGTCGTCACACACATTTTTCAGCATAATCAGTGTTGTCAGTGCATGGATTGAGCTATCGAGGAGATCTCTGCCCAGAAGTTGAGCACTTGGGTCTTATGGCCCAGACTGTGACCCATAGGGCCTGGGGGGAGGTCTGCAAGCAACTTTTCAGGAGGGTTGGTAGGGCAGAGCCCCCCACCCCGATTCCCCAGAACCTCAGATCTTTGGAATTCCACCTACTTTCACAGTGATCCCTGTCACAGCAAATTACATGATTTTCATTTCAGAACAGCCGAGTGATGTAACAGCATTACACGAGCTACAATTGTAGAATACAGAAATTTCATCCCACAGCATATCCTGGAACATGTTTTCCTTCATAAAATAAATAAGACTGCAATCATGAAGATTTTTGTGGAAACTTTTGGGGTCACTGCATCATCAGGGGCTAGAGGACTACCTCCGCTAAGCAAGTTGCTGACACTTCAGAGAATTTATTAGTGAAAAAATGAGCAAAGAAAATGGGCATTCCATTCAGAAAATTGGCAAATCTGGGTGAAAAGAATACAAAATGGTCTCCAAATCTCTGATTTTGTTACTACTGCAGTGAAAATGGCACTACATCTCAGCCTACTCTGAGGTAGATTTGTCTCTTTTGAAGTCACTGCAAAGGAAACTTCATAATTAGAACATCATTATATACAGTGAGTTGCCGGTACAGTACTACTGGCATTGTTTACACATACCTGTTGACCAAGCTGGCTTGAGCAGTTGACATGTTGAATTTATCCTGGAAGAATACCCTGGAAGGCCATAACAGAAAAAGCATATTCGCCAATTCAGTCACGACTGGAGGATATGGAGGCAAGCAGCTGTCACTTATCATAACACATTGAGGACAGGCTGATTTTGCTACGTACAACACGCATTTCCCTTTATAGACACCTGCCCGAGTATGCTTGGGACTCGTCTTCAATGGGTTCATATGTTTAGACTTGGGATACTGATACAAGGGAACAAACTACAGCATGTCAAAAAAACAAAACAACAACTTTGAACTCGAGTAATTAGACTTCATAACATTACTGACGTTGTGATAAGTGATATGTGACTGCCATTTTTCACATTACATTTATACTCTATACATGTGCACATATGTCACTACAATCAATTAGTTTCAACATAAGAGTGCCCCTTTTTCACAGTAAATCCGAGATTATAGTGTCATTTAAAGTTGTAGTCACACTTCAGCAAATCTCTTTAATATCTCTCAATTTCCCAATACAACCCCCCCCCCCCCTCAAAAAAAAAAAAAAAATCCTACAAAGAAACATTTCAAAATATGGCTTTCTCCTGCCACTCTACCAAACAGCATGTCTATCCCACATCTTGTAACCCTCAAATAATCCAAACATTCTCAGTCAAATCTAATTTTCGTCAAATTCCAGCACAAATCCTGATCGAAACCGCCAAAAATATTTCATGTTCCCCCTGCCCCGGGATACCTACACTCCAAGGCCGATAAAGGGGAAGACAGTCACATAGTAGAAGACGCAGATAAGGAAGATCAGCCAGAGCGTGGCGGGGAAGTCTTTGATGTCCGACAGCTTGATCGTTTCACCTGATGTAGAGCATTCGACACATTCAATTACTTCATAAAGTCTTTCTTTTCTCTTTTTTCATAACAACATTTGACAGTTCTTCTGTTATGTTTTTGTTGCTTCTCAATCAAAATTTTACTGGTCACTAACTCACTTTTATCTAGAAATGAGTATTCACTCTAGATGCAGAACTTCAGTTTATTTTCAAAGATACAAAAATACCATCTTGTTGTCTTTTCATTATAAGCTTCAGTTTTCCATGTTTACTTAGTGCTTTCTTGCCATTTATCATAGTGTGGTATGTTACATGTATAATCCCTCCATATACAGCAAATGGGACTTGTTTAAACTTATCTACATATTTTTTATTCCTTAGCAACTATTTGCCATTACCTTTACATCCTTATCCATTAATCTAATGATTGAGTTGTATTTATATATTTACAAGTGCATTCATTCATTCATTCATATATGTATTTGTCGCTGTCTGGTTCAAAAACACTACAGGAAAAGAAAGGGGTACTTTATAGAGCATCAAAATGCAAGAGTACTTCACGCTCTTTGGAATGGATTTATTACCCATACATACATATCATGTGTATGTGCATCACACTGAACATTCAAAATCATACGGATGCTAAAAATGATTCCATTGCCAGTATTACAAAACTCTGGCCGTCAAGTACATGCCAGTGATCATAATCTTGGCCATCCACACCACTGCACAATTCATAACTGTTTGTGACCCTATAAAAAAAAAAAAAAAAAAAAAAAAAAAAAAAAAAAACATGCGTAAACAAAGAAGTCACAAGATAAGATTACTTGGTTAAGGTTAGATATGAGACAGAAGATGGTCATCTTGAGCCTTGAAATGACTATTTTTTTTTTCATCAAATTTGAATGAATGTCCTTTATCCATCGAAACAGATAATAGAAAATCAAACATGTGCTAATGCTCCTTTTTCGATAAGAAAATACAAGTTTCTATTGTTTTGTGATGTACAAGGATGTATGGTCACTCGAATTCACAATGACAAGAATTGACTGACCCATCAAGACTACAAAAGATATAAAGTTTACCACACACATCTCCTTACTTTCAGTCACTTGCAATAAACTGACCATCTACTAGATGAGCAAATACAATGTACGGTACAACACTTGTCTGAACACTGCATGATTTTCTTGCATTCCTTCTACGTGTAATTGGGTTATCATGTATGGTTGTAGACGTTTTCTCGATGGTCAACTTTGGACATTTTCAGACAGGGTCATGCTGCCAATATGTGTTGTGGGTTTAATTCTGTGCCTCTTCGTAATACCTCACCAGTTTTTCCAGCATCACGTTTCAATATTCTGGCAGCTCGGATGTCAAAGTAGCCGAGTAGCGAGGCACAGAAAATAGAGAACACGCACATTCCGGCTCCTATTATTGTGATGTGATACAAAGAAAGAAATAACTAACAAAAACAAAAACATGAGGGGATATTCACTCACTGTACAGCTGGTGAATATTTTATACTGCCGTTGTATTGCAGTCGCCAATTATGTGCTCTTGACTGGTGAACAATGAAGTATTAAACACATCTGCACAATGACTTGTCGAGTGTTCACAAATGTTGAAAGGATTCAATTAAAGTAGAAATTCAAAGAGCACGAAACACAAATTTGATAAGAAAACATTGAATTTGAACATCTGTCCTAGGTGTACACAAAATATCGTGAGAAAAGAACAATCCCAACTATTTTTTATTAATTATTGAAATCGGGCGAAAAAGTGAACCCGAAATGCCCCGATGAACGGTCTGCCGATACCCCTTTCAGATGACGTCACGCACTGGATTCGTACTCTGAAAGTACACGTTCGCTCAATAGACTACTACCGTGAATTGTTTTCAGTGTTGTGTTTAGGAGCCTAGCAAGTTCAATTATTTAGTTTATTAGCCGTTTTCTTGCATGTCTCCTTGTAGTTCAGAGTTTTTCCTTACATTTCATCCTCATAAAGTATGACATTTGTGAATGCTAGCGGCGCATAAAAGAGATTTCTTTCAGACGTTTTTGTCCGCATTTCGGTTCCGTGGCTTCAAAAAGTAGATCCGGTCACAGCAAGCTGGATGGTACGTCTCGCTCTCGGCTGGTCTCAGCCGTTCATGCACTGTGCTGGTGTGTGGTTCGCACTGCGTTGTGTGTGTTTGCGTGTGTGTGAAGGAGTGTTCGTGCTGTGATTTGTTCCTCGGTCTAGTGAGAGCTGTGCGTAAACACGTGTGTGTATGGGAACATGTACTATTGTACGTACTTCGAACATGTGCGCGAGCTCCATGCCCCCTCGACGTTCTACGCAAGACCAAAGATAGTAAAGATAAGCGTCTTTGGCAAGACTCCCTGATCACTTGCTCTTTATGCATGTTTTTGTTTGAAACGATAATGGATGAACATAAACTCAATACTGTACGAGTGATGTTCGCCACACGTAGTCTGCGTATTTCGTATACTGTTCTACGAAGCGAATTGCTACTGACAGGGTGGAAGAATGAGCCGCGAGGAAGTACAAAATTAATGATCTCTTCTTTTTCCACATTTTTTTTTTTTTTTTTATCTAGACCGCCGCCGTCATTCATCGTACATACCGATCGTCGAAACTCTAAACCGTACGGAGCCGAATATTATACTGTTTTTCATTTTTTTTTTTTTTTAACGTCAAGGCAGACATCAGACATTTACTTTACCATCAGACGCAGCTGAATGTTACTGTTATTCATTTCGAAATGTTATAGCAAATATCCGACATTTATTTTAGCATCATATGGAGCAGAATGTTGCTGCTATTCACTTCCAAACGTAAAAACAATAATCTGACATTTATTTTGGCATCTTCTGGAGCCTAATGTTATTCCTATTTACTTTCGAAAGTTAAAGCAAACATCCGACATTTATTTAATCATCGTATGGAGTTAAAAATTATTGTTATTCATTTTCGAACGTCAAAGGGATCATTCGACATTCATTTTAGCATCTTCTGGAGCTGAATGTGATTGCTATTTACTTTCGAATGTAAAAGCAAAATTCCGGCATTTATTTTATCATCGTACGGAATTGAATACTATTGTTATTCATTTCCAAACGTCAAAGCAAACATCAAACATTAATAACTATTTTACCATCGAACGCAGCTAAATATTACTGTTCAAGTTCATTTCGAAATCTTAAAGCAAACATCCGACGGTTATTTCAGCATCGTATGGAGCAGAATATTACTGCTATTCACTTCCGAACGTAAAAGCAATAATCTGACATTTATTTTAGCATCTTCCGGAGCCGAATGTTATTGCTATTTACTTTCGAAAGTAAAGACAAACATCCGACATTTACCTAATCATCGTACGGAGTTGAATATTATTGTTATTCATTTCCGAACGTTACAAGGGATCATTCGACATTTACTTTAGCATCTTCCTGAGCCGAATGTTATCCTTATTCATTTCCGAACGCAAAATCAAATATCTGACATTAATTTTAGAACCGTATGGGGCTGAATCTTATACCGTTATTCATTTCCAATTATTTTAGCATCTTACGGAGCCGATTGTTACTGCTGTTCATTTCCAACAGTAAAGGCAAACATCTGACTTTTTCGGTGGCCCGATCGGGCCACCAAAATCTTCATTTCTGAAATATTGTCGGCCCGACGTGCGTTTTTTGGTGGCCCCGGGCCACAGTTAGTGTCGAGCCCTGCCTAATGAATAGATGATCGCAAGTGTAAAAATGAAATATGATTCGTCCCCCCCCCCAAAAAAAAAATGCAAGAATGTTTGTGCCTATAGCTGCGTTTATCCGGACATGAATTTAAAAAAGGAATTTCAAAACCTCTTTATTATTATCATTATTAGGTCCTATTATTAACGAACCATCAGGAAATCAAAGCTGATCTTACGTTCAGATTAACATCTATTTTTTTTTCCTTTTTTCATTGTCGAATTAACAAACCTTTAGAGTATCGACTCTCGAGCTAGCTTGTTTCATTTTCGGATAAACGAACTTTTACAGTAACGTGCAAATATTATTTTTTTAGTCGGGCATTACAAAATGTTCAGAAAACGTGTATAGACGGGTGGTTAAAAAAAAAAGGAAAAAAAAAGGTTTGAATTTTAGTATGGCATCGCGTATCTCTTTGCGTGGTGCTCGTTATTCCGAAAAAGAATAAGATTCACTATCCCGATGGGTAGTTATTTCGAAACACGCATATTGCATGTGCGGATGTTTGTTAATCTGACAAATTTGATTATGGTTTGTTTAACTTGATTTTTGGTTCGAAAAGTTCGTTTATCTGAAATTGAATTACGCGGCAAGAAATTACTTCTTTCGTTTTCGGATAAACGAACATTCAAGAATATGGAACGTTTTTCAGCGAACAGGACTTCGAAATAACGACACTTTATTTTCATCTTTTTCTCTTTTCGATTTACGAACCTTTTTTTTTTCTTCTGTTTTTGGATAATTGAACCCTTGGGAGTGACGATCTTTTACAGTAACAACCAGTAACTTTTTTTTTTCCTCTCGCTCTCTCTCTCATAAGTTTATGTCCTAGTTTGACATCTTTAATTTTTTGTTTGTCCGGTATTCATTATTCCTAAAATAATGAAAAAAGAAGAAGACATGAGACACATTTGTACGTATTCTATGATAATTCGTTATTCAAAATCTGAAACACGCAATATCCCTGTGCCAATGTTTTTCTTCCGAAAATATAAGAGGGTTTGTTAATCCAAACATTTGTAGCATTATTCTGAAGTTTGGTTGATATGAAAATGGGGGAAAGGCTTGTTAATCTGAAAACGAATTGAATTTGTTCCCAGATTAAATTTCTTATTTCTTAAGTTTTAGATTAGCGAACCTTCGGAATAAACAACTTTTAGAGTAACAATCAGCAACATGTTTTTTCTTCTTTTTTTTCATAACTCAGAATAGAAATAATGTGTAAAATGGAGAAGTATTTTAAAGCAGGAAAATAAGGCATTTCAAGTTTAACACTGTTTATTTTATTTTTCTATATCGGTAAGTACAAATAATTCTTACAAGAAATAGAAAAGGAAATAGAGAGAAAGAGAGAGAGAGAGAGGGAGAGAGCCCTATTTTAGGCAAATTAAATGAGAGAAATAAAGAATCATTTCGGTTTATAATCCTGGCTGGGTCTTCGACTTGTCAAACATTTTCCCTGTTCATTCCTCCAGGCCCCAGACTGTTCATGACCGCCAAGAATGCGCCAGTACGCACGGTTTTTTTTTTTTTTTTTTTTTTTTTTGTCAAATGGTCTCTCTCGATCCTCTGCCACCCCCCCCCCCCCCCATCCCCAAGTCAGGCACCTTGCCATCGTGGAATTTCTATTGTTTCTTGGTAAACTTGGTGTTCACTTTTGACCGCGCGTTATTGATTTGTGTTATTTGTATCTTGTATCACGCACTGTGCTCGGTATCCACATGGAGCACGCACAACCAGTGACTACCCGACTCACCTGTAGGTAGCTAACGGCGAGCAGTAAATGGCAGTTTTTCTGCTACCGCTATTTTTTACTTCCAAAATAGGCTAATACATCGTATTGGAATAAAAACGAACTTTGTTCGATATCGAGGAGCGTTGATGTGGCATCGCAATGCAATACCCGGGCTTCTTCAAGTAAGTCAGTGTTCGACAGTAATGTTGAAATCGTGACATCGCTAAACAGTAGTTAGTTTGGGGCTTGCGTGTGCATGATTTCATGGGTTTGTTGAAGGGAAAATGTGGAGAAAGAAGGTGGCTTCAAAATTATTTGTCTGCACGAATCGGGCAAGCATTTTTCTCCTTGTTCAGAACACTTGTACGACTTTGATTTTCACTTGCCCGAGCAATCGGGAAGTGCTTATGTCCGCCCTGCTATTAGACCTTACCATAGTCACAGCAGTATTGTACCTCCTTGGTCTGACCGGTTTGAGGTCAGCAACTAGGCAGGCGCAATGGCGTGATAGCTATCATAGCAAATGTCATTTACGGAAGTTTTACGAGCGAGTGCACACTGGTGAAGCAGTGATGTAATTACTTGCGAAAACACCGAACCTTGTCGATGTCGAAGATTCCACCACTCCTTCTCTTCCCACCTCCCTGATTAGACCCTATCGGGCGCAAACGTAAACAAACACATGTGGCTAAATGCAAAGCATGGCAAGTACGAGTAGTTCACGTCTAAATTCCTACGCCAATGAAAGTACTTTCATGACTTGGCTAATCACGTAACAGGCCAGGCACGCAGGCAGTGAGGATGGTGGTGCGGCGAGCGGCTACCAATGCGGGTCGGAGCAGCAGAGCCACTTCACCGCGGATTAATACAAGTACATACATGTATTGCATGCGAGCGATCGCAAGCTACGAGACTGGGCTGCACAAGAGATATCCGATCCTCGTTTTAAAATCTCTCCTATTTCGATATTTCGCCATTTTTCGCAAGTCTGCTTGTTATTGTCAACATCACCATGTCTTAGATTATCAATCCTGTCACGGACATCCTCATGATTTCCAATTAAACGCTTTATATGACCAGCGAAACTTGAACGCGGTAACATTACAAACGTAAGAAAAATAAGATTACCTAAGTAGCTTTAATTCCTGAATATTGACGAAAATATCTGTAAGAATTACAAAAAATCGAGAGAGAAATGTTTCTTCATTACTATTAAACCATGAAAAGTTATATTTCATTCAATTCGACTTTTACATAAGGAAATAAAATGCAAACGAATCAGGTTGTACCTCCGTTAACATTGTACACACATTCACTGGGCAGAGTCCGCAAATCCAGTGCGTGACGTCAGGCGAAACAGGCATCTTTCCTGACGAATTGGCCCTTATCAGGCTCCAGAAAACCGCAGTTTTTCGTGAGCGTTTACTTCTTTCTAGTAACGCGAAAGCGAGGTAACAAAATTATATTGCCTTCTATGTCTTCTGAGCTTTCTAATGATGCCTAAATTGCAGAATTTAATGATCTCTTTGAATGTCTACTTTAACAATGATATTCAATAGGCGTTCAAGCAATAACATGAACACATTCACAGGTCTGTGTTGTCATGAATTGGAACCAAACATTAAATAAACGGTAATACAAGGGGTTACAAGAACAATTCATTTAAAATTAGGCTACATGCATTACACATTAAAGCATACAGCAACAATACTCTGATTTAGACACAATACTCTATCAGGTATAATACTGCAAAAGTGTCATAACGGCCACTCACTAAAGTAGGGTCCAACTTTATACTATCATCATTTTCATGATTCACATCAATCATGTGTATTTTTGAATTCTTTGTGATAGTAATGTTGGTGAAGCTGCTAAGACTATTAAGAAGATATACAGCTGTATTTCCTATTACTGTACATCCTGATAGCTTTCCAACAGGGATACATGAAAATAGGAGTCGAATCTGTACCACCTTGTTCTTTTAACCCATTGAAGAATGACCCGCTTATTTTTAGATATCATGTACCTGCCTGGGTATACTCAGGACTAGTCTGCAACGGGTTAAGGGACTAAACTAGCGCTTGCTTGATGATAAGCAATGGTATAATCTGTAATCTATCACCTGAAACCAGTCTTGAACATTTTGATCCTTTCAGGTAATGTGTACCATGTGTGCCTGTTCAACATCAGGGGCTGAGCTGCAAATATGCTGTGTGCAGACATTACACATCTAACAGGGTTTCCATGCATCTAGGGCACACACACAATAATTTGATATGGTTTATGTACTTCAATATCCATGGTAGTGTGTGCTCAGTTCACAGCCATAAGATAGAAACCAATTAATCAAACAGAAGCATCTTATATACTCACCAACCCACAGTGCAAAAGCTAGTTTCGTGTTGCTGGGCAGGCTGGGATCCAGCTTGTTATAAATGGGGACTTCTGCATTCATGTTCAGCGTACTACCCTGAAAGAGACAGACAGTTTAACAACACTACTAAGATCACTTTCACATTTATATCAGAATGATTGGTACATCCTCGGATAACACCCACTATTGAAACCATCTCAATGCACACATAGACACTTCCCTGAGGATATGTGATATGCATCATTTAATGACATGTTAATATTCAGAAGAATGTAAAACAGTTACTTTCTTTCTGACTTTTAACAAGGGAGCTCAGCTGTAGAAACTGTTTACTTGGTAGGCGCACCTCCATTTTCAGTATTGGATTTTATTGCTAAGCTCTTTTGTATGGAGTGCTTGCATTTAAATGAGTGATATTTTCGTATATTGATTGATTCAAAGATGAAATCTAAATTACAATTGTGAGTTCCTGGTACTCTACTTCTCATGATTCAATATATAACAGTAGTTGAGCATTATGTAAACTCTAATCACTTACTTCATGTCTGAGGTATAGCCTGTCATACTTCACCCGTGTACTCAGTTTGATGGGCAATAAAAAAAAATGAAGACTAATGTCACTTTTCTGTTCCTCATGAACAAAACAAGTCTAGAATTAATAACAACCAAGAGACTTGGTATCTCTATAACCTTTACTGCACATGTGCATGAAAAAACCACAATCTATTCAACAACAAAAAAGAGAAAAGAAAAAACAGAGAAAAGTTGTTACCACTCTTGAAAAGCTCAGCTGCAGACCAAAGACCATGTTGAGTTCTTTGCCCTTAAACCAAGTTACTGAGTATGTGTTCTGTGCCACAGCAAGATTTTCCCCTCCAAGGCTGCACCAAAATATGAAGGAAGAAAGAACATAAAGCATGGGCATGAATAATACCCTCTTATATATGAGGGGGGGGGGGGGATAAAAACAATTCAAAACATGCCAATTCTGCACGAGTTCTAACAGATAGCCCTCTGAATGTGTCCTCCAAACCAGCGTCCGGCTCATAAGTGATGCCCTGTTACGTGAATATTGCACAAACATATCTTGCATGTATTACATGTAAGTCTTTTAATTTTTTTTTATAATTTAGATGTGGAAATACATGCAAAAAGTGAATGATAGAATGAGTGCTTATTCTTTGCTTATATGATCAAGATTTGATTGAAACAGCAATAGATGCAGTGGGGTATTTAGTCCTTTCAGTTTTTTGTTTTGTTTTTTGTTTTTGTTTTGTTTTTTGTTTTTGTTTTGTTTTGTTTTGTTTTTTTGCTGCCCTCTTTGGTCAAGAATGGACCACACCAAGGCAAGAAGATTAAAATGCTGCAGTTCTCACCCGAAGATGAATCGTCCGACCAGCATGGTTGTGTAGCTGTCAATTGTTGCCCCCAGGGCAAATATGCACTGTCCGACCAGGACAAACATGCCAAATATCAGTGTGCCAAGCCTGAAAACAAAAGAGACACAAAAACAGTGACACAAATATCGACAAAACTTCATTACTGACTGTCTACCACACAGGGTGAAATGATCACAAGACAAACCAAGTTACTGCCACATATATAATACACCGTATTACAAAATGGGTTCAAGAATGTAGCCAATTGGAAGCGCTGAAATGAGTCACGTGTGCTTGTATTAATTTCTCACTAACATCCACGGCCGACGTCACAATGTTTGCACTAGCAGTGCGCACTCAATCAGTTGTTACAAGCAAGTGAACCAAGTGCGTCACGCGCTACTATACGCGCTGTCAATCCTGTAAACAACTTCTAGTTTGGGCTGCCGGCCGGCCTTTCTTGTGTGCATAACATGTGTGGCCCGGTGTACGTATACTCTTATATGTACAGTACTTTCCGAGTGCGACGTGTTTGGGACGAATATCTACGGACATCTTGATCCACAAAGGTACATGAAAAATGTTGTTAGTTTTCGACCCATTTTATAAAACAAATGATGCACAGGATTATTTCGTGGTGTTAGTGGAGACGCAGCTCACTCTCGGGTATTTACAATGTAGTGCAACATGCACTTGCCTTCGCCTCGTGCATGTTTCACAATTGTAAATACCCTCGAATGCGCTACGCCTCCACTAACGCACTCTATCCTGTGCATCATTTGTATATTAACCCATCCTGGATAGACTGTGTGATAGACTGATCAGTAATCATCAACTGCTGTAAACTACATGAATATCAAATTCTCTTTAAACAGCAAGCACTGCTCAATGAGGAAAAGGGATTTTCACATACATAGGCTACACCCAAAATTATTATATAATATTGACTGGCCTCGAGGGAGATACCAGAAAATATTGCCCAAACTGAAAGAATATTGCCCGAGTCGAAGACGAGGGCAATATTCTTTCAGTGCGGGCAATATTTATCTGGTATCTCCCTCAAGGCCAGTCAATATCATAATTATTACCTATCCTCTAGGTAAATTAAGAAAATATGTGAATACGGCTATACACTATGATATAGATCAAGCCACATTTGACTACCTGTAGATCATCAACATGTCGAATAATTGAAAAATTGTTCATCAATGTATATCATTCAACTCCAACTTCAAAGATACATATGTAGTTGTAACAGGCGAACTTCAAACATCTGAACGCTTTTACACTTTATTTTTACTGCTGTTTAAATTTGGAGAGTTGTAAAACTGATGGTCACTCTGCAATTAGTGAGCACAAATGGACTAATCATTGTTTGACGCGTAGTGCTGCTGTAAGTGGTCGACCTTGTATGAGTTGATTTATCAGCGTTCTTCTGCGGTGCGTGTAACCGACACCCAGCGACGTCCTGGAATGTTTTCTTTTCGTGGTCGATCGGAGGGAGGTGGGGAGAGAGATCGCACGCTTTCTCTTCCCACCTCCCTGTGTAAAGTGAATGGCGAAAATCGGAAGATTGCACTGCTGGCACACATTGTTTTGTGTACGATACTGTGTGTGTAACCGACACGCAGCAACGTCGCGAACCCGGCAGAGGCGAACGAATATTGCTTGCTGACCTTTTAACCCTGCAAAATATCAACTCCTGACCTTTTAACCCTGCAAAATATCAACCGGAATTGCCTCGCAAAACTCACTCATATAGGTAATAATACATAATATCTCATTTATACATTGTACCATCACCAAGAGTATGCTTGGATGAGGGTCGCACAAGTTATGTATACACACAGTATAGAATACAAGTATACACATGTGTAAAACTAGAAAACTGCCACAGATAGACTGGCTAGTTGCATATCTAGTCATGGTCATCCTGGTTCTGGTGTCACAAAAACTATTGACTCTTAGCAGTTTTGTAACCTTGTTCAAAGTGTGCACATTACCAGTTCATACATTTGATAGATCTTTGAATAATGAGGAGTTTTTGCAAAGTTTTGCAACCTTGTTCAAAGAATGCACTTGCATATACACATTTTGGTGGGGTTTTTTTTTCCACACAATGTACCTTTGATAGTTCTTGTAATAAGGGGGGGGGGGGGTATAAATCCACAAAGTTGAATATCACAAGTGAATACTTCCACATGCAAGAAAATACTTACACTTGAATTTTAACACTTTATAAAGCACCAAGTCCAAATACTACACAAATTTAATACTTTTGATGCAAATTCTAGAACTGTCAATATAAATGTGTTTTGTTTGTTTGGTGTTCTTTCTTTTTTTTTTGAGAATTGACATATGTATGCAAAAAGACTCAAGTTAGTACATGAACTCATCAATCGGGGAACCTGGCACCAGCAGAGATAACAAATTCATGGGCCGTAAATTGTATAATGACCACTTGTGGTTGACAAGAAAACAACATCAATGTACTTTCTAGGGCTTTGGCACTCACATGAAGGCACTGAATTAAACAAAAACAACAAAATGATTTTTCCACTTGCCAAAGTGAGCATCTGAGCAAGTTCTGTAACCTTTAACATGCGAGTATCCTTCATTTCACTTGCCCAACTGCAAGTTGCCCCCAGCATGCAGAGATGATGGTTTGAAGCACCCTGCTCATTTAGTTCGAGGTTTACCTGATGCCGAAAACTTTGTCCAGCAGGAATCCACCACAGAAGCAGAGCACAACATTGGGCCATGAGTAAAGTGAGTACAGCAGCATGAATCTTGTGGTGTCTACATTCATTGCCTGTATGAAAGATACACACAAACATGGACTGTAAAGTACATGTACAAGTTGTTGGACGGCAAGCCTGAACAAAGACTTCCGGTACTGTAAATTGGGTTATGGGAGGTTCTTACAAAAGATCACACAGCGTTATGGATATTATACCGGCACTCGTTCTTTAACAGTTTGTTTGTAAATTGATGTACAGGTAATGCAACATTACAGTTGAGTGAAATGTGACAATGTGACAACATGCAAATGCAATAGAGTATTTTGTCATCTTACTTCATCGACTGTAACAGCTGGACAACCATTATCAAGGTGACTTGCTACAGTGTACATAAAAGAGTACATGTACCACTGGTAACCCACTTTATTACACAAGAGGTCATTATAGGGACAATGCAACATGCTTTCTTAAGCACATCATTTGAAAAGAAATTCCCCCCTCGAACCATTTCATATTGTATACTTTATTAAACTGAATAATGAATCATTTTACATGACCACTAAAGAGGTAATGACTACTAGTAAGCTAGCAACAATGGGACCAACATTTCTGGTCACCTCCGAAGGACGAAAAGCAACAAGGTTAAAGTGCCTTGACAGAAGACACAATCACTGCTGCCACATGATTCAAACCAGTGACCTCTAGCTTTATAGTCCATGATATATCTACTGAGCCACAACTCCCTAGTACTCAAGGTACTCAACCAACAGTCCCAACCACACAAACACACACAAATATACATCATGTTCTTGTACATCAAAAGATGTAGAAACGCAAATTATGTTTAATAATATTATAGCACATTTTGTATGGATTGTGTGTCAAAACATTGAATTGTTTCCAAGGCACGTTGTGTATTCTACCATATTTGACAATTTAGCTTGACACCACTGAGACTCAATACAGTACCACAATGTGAAAGTAATTTGAAGCACGTCGTGATATACTCAGACAAGTCCTTTCTCTGCCACTGTTAATGCTTTTGCTTTATTTTGTTCCATTTAATTTTTTTCTCTTTTAAAAAAATTCTATCACCCTTCTCTCCTCTAGATCTCTCTCTCTCTCTTTCTTACTCCCTTTTTCTCTCTTTCTCTTTCCTTATCACTCTATTCCACAAGGATCATGTAGGACCCCTTGGTTTATTGTATTGATGTTATGTATCAATTACATAACATCATACCAAAGAGTCAAACTTTTAGCTTATTGGCAACCGTTCAGTATGGAAATATATCACACACATAATTGTGTTACATCAAGGAGGTATGAGACTCTCATACCTCCATGGTTACATACAATGTACATATATGTGCATGTGTAAAGAAAATTGTTGAAATTGTAGGAAGTAGCCATGGTGTATACTGTAGCACCATGTTTGATAAATATTGCTGAAAATATGGAATTGTTAAGTGTTGCCAGACACAGAATAAATAAATCAAATAAACAAATAAATCAATCAATCAATCAATCATCAAATCAATCAATCATCAAATCATATCAAATCAAATCAACTCAAATCAGATGAGATTTATATGTACCTCTTTGATCTGGTCTTGAAGGGCTGCTGGGTTGTCATAGCAGAAATAGCTTCCTGTGTAAAGTGATAAGGAAAAAAAAAATGATAATAATATACTTGTGTTTTTTGAAGGTTTGTAGTGCAGATAGGCCTACTTGTAGTACATTGTATGCAGATCCTGACCACATGATGGTACTCCTTTGCACATGACTCATGACTCATGTTCAATGAAATAGAATCTTCCAGGTCAAGAGGGCTTCAAATAAAAGACGGTGGTATATAAGTTAACCCGCTGAGGACGAGTCCTAAGTATACTTCGGCAGATGTCTATGGGAAATGCGTGTTGTAGCAAAATCAGTCCGTCCTCAACAACCAGCACACACACACACACACACACACATGCACATATACATTATACAATTTCTACAAAAACCTTGCTTTGTTTAAAATATTAATGATATAAATTGATATGTGTAAAAGATACACGTATGCTTGTTGTGCCCATTTCAGTTAAAAAATGTAATCCTTTCAAAAGTAATGCCACACTGTCAGTGTTAGTTCTTCAAAATCCACATTACTATATAGCATACATAGGCCTACTTTAGAGTCTACAAAGCAAAGGCTCACATGGCAGTTTGCACACCCCTCAATTTTCAATTCTTATCACACAACTGTAAAACCTATGATTAGATTCTCCACATCCACATGTAAATTTATTTCTTGGACTTCACAAGTATTTGGTCTGCAACCATTTGTCCAATTCCAATGACATTGTTATCATGGGGTATAAATGTAATAGAAATTCTTCTTTACATGTATCTACAGTACAAGGCTTTAAATATAGCAATCAAACATTACACTAAAAATCTCAGTCTTAAACTCTTGCCCAAAATCTTATCTTTTAATAATCGAGATAAACAACAAACTGACTAGTTTAGGGCCTTATCTACTACCAGACAGAAAGTAGAGACACCCTCTCTTACATATTCAGTTTACTCTGCACCATGCACCTCAAACACAACCACTGCGTTTCACACCCACACTCAAACACACCCACAAAGTTTGCAAGAATCTTCGAGTTTGAAGGAGGCAGACTGAACCAGAAGAAGATTTGAGTGGTGGATTTATCTAGATCTATAGAAATTGATTTATCACAAATACCAATTGGCAACTAAAGCAGACTTCTAAATCAAGGCAATAACATATAAATTACAATCCCATGGCCATATTCCAATACAATCTTTATTCTTCTTAACTTTAAATTTAATTGATGTAAATTAGTGGCTTACAAACAAATGCAAACGATGCTTTAGTTCTCACCAAAACTAAGAAAACAGATGAGAATAAGCATTAGATATCGATGAAGAGGTTTCCGGGGATCGCAGGCCGCTGTCGCTCCGCAGCCTGTCAGTTCCACGTCGTCATCGTCGTGT
Source organism: Diadema setosum (assembly GCA_033980235.1). Classification (NCBI taxonomy): domain Eukaryota; kingdom Metazoa; phylum Echinodermata; class Echinoidea; order Diadematoida; family Diadematidae; genus Diadema; species Diadema setosum. The sequence continues at coordinate 6,287,759 of CM067079.1, forward strand.
TCCTCTTCCTCGACAACCCTCCCATCATTTGATGCATGATGATTTCTGTCGGGCCTACCGCTGACAAGCGGGGAGTTCCCGTCATCGTAATTGTAGTCACCGTCTGCCATGATAGGTCGACTATAAAGTCTCCCAGACTTCTATCCGATATCGTAGAATTCTAGATCCCTAACTTACGAAGTAGCAGAGATAGTAGACAGGAAACATACGCCTTCAAAATCCGTCAATTGTCACGACATTGGTAATCAGAGCAGGACAACTTTCTTACCGACCTTCATACACTCGAGTGCAACTCACGGTACTGACTGGTTGCTGGTAAATTCACTACATATACAATGCACACATCACAGTGCAGAGTCAAGTTCTCTTCCTCCTCCACTCGTGGTAGGCCTACATGTAGGATGTACGATCCACTGCTCCTCCACTGTTGATTGTTGCAGCTGCAGCTGGTCACGAGTCAGGATGGAGCACAGACATCTCGACCCTTTATCTATTCAACGTTTCCCGATAAACACATCGACACAATACATCAACATACATGTCCCGAGGAGATCGTGATCAAGAGATACAGGGACTGTCATGAACAAGAAATCTGTAGGGTTTTAAAGTATCGCAAAATTCAAACCATACAACTATTTTAAGTAGCAGTGAATTGCTACATTTATCCTAAAGTCTTTTGGTTTAGTCTGGATAAGAAAAGAATGGTGTTTCGCTAATTAAATTCCCGAAATTTTTCGTGAAGCATGTGAAGTGAAAAAAAAAAAAAAACAGAATAAGAGACATTCCTTTCATCATAATATCAGTGATAGGCCCTATGTGCCACTACTACGGCAGTGAGTTCTTGGATTATTGGCAGGAAACATCTTGTGTGATAATTTGAATTTTCTAAATGTCGGGTAATATTTTACAAACCCAAACAAACTCATAATGGGTGGGTGGGGGCTAAAAAAAAAAAAGAAAAGAAAAAAGAACCCGCACAAGAGATCCAGGGGTGGCAATCCTCGCCTTTTGACGTTGTTTGTGGACCCTAATATTTTCATGGGTGCATGCCAACAAGAATTGGCTACAAGTTTGTAAGTGAGCGGCTGGAACCAGCTAAGAATAACAAGATTATGAGCGATTACATTAACTTGCCTATTCAGCTTCAAGTGGCCGGCCTCCCTGTCAATTCAAGTGTCATATTTCATTATTTCAGGAGATATGGCCTATCGCAGGGGCGGATCCAGAATTCCGTAAAGGGGAAGCACCTTTAGAAAATTAAAGGGGGTGCACGCATCTCTCCCTTTTTTTTTTTTCTTTTTTTGTTCAAGTATAGGTTTTTCCCGGCCTATTTTGCATTTTTTCAGTCCAATTCCTAATTGCTGCATTCAATTTAGCACAATTTAGCCTAGATGGCGTGTTCGGTATTTCAATTTTATAATCTTTTCATTCAAATTCATTTTAGAGCATTCACTTGATTACCTTTAACATCATTCGAATCAGCACTTTAGAATTCATAAGACAAGCATCATTTCGCAAATCGTTCATTCAATTTAGCATGATATAGTCACGTGATCACGTATACGCTGCGCTCGTTCATTCGAATTCATTCTTGGGCATCCAATTTCGCATTATACATGCAGTCAATTTAGCAGACACGTTTATGCTTTGATTCCTTTCTTCATTTTCATTCATCATAGGTATTGTTTGCAAGCATCTTGACATTTCATATTTTCGTATTCATTCTTTATTCTTATATCATCTTTGCAATAGCACTTTCAAGATATAGTGTGTATGTGTTTATAATGTTCGATAGCATTATTTCATCCACAGATACATTAATCTTAAGTTTGTTTTGACATTGATTGGGAGAAGGAGGTTTCAATTTACATCGTGATTATTTCCTTCATCTGCATGTTTCATTATTTTCATTTGGTGGGTGCTATATTGCGATAATCATCAATAGAAATGAAGTTCTTGGATCATCTCTAGCGATCAATTTGTCAAGGTTATTACCCTCAAATGCTTCTATGATTCTTTCCCTGTCTTCTTGAGAGATACGCCTGTATCTAACTTGTGCTGCCATGACTGGACATAAGAAAGTGAAGTTAATCTATGGTACTGGTGCATGTATAACATGTATGAAAGAAGAGGGGCGTTACAGAACAATAAACTTGAGTTGTTAAGGATCAAAGATACCTTTACTATATTAACAGTGTGTGGATGAAACAAAAATTCACATTTAAATACGTATAAATCACGGTTCTCAACTTTTCAAAACAGAACTATACGCCAATTTGAATGAACATGTTTGGAATTTGACTGCCCATACGCGAAATTGAATGACTGAAATACCATTTGCCGCCAGTGCTGGCGAATTTGAATGACTGAAGAGCACGTGCCAATATGAATGCCCGTTTTACGAATTCGAAAGGCACATGCGCGAATTTCATTGATCGAAATGCTAAATTGAACGAACAAGTTGCAATTTTGAATGACAGAATGTGCAGAGACAAGGATTTTCGCTAAATTGAATGAACCTTTTATCAAATGGACTGACAAAAGTGCGAAGTTGGCCGGGAAAACCTATATTTCTTTTGTTTTAACCAAAAATAATGAGGGGCGCGCGCCTGATGCTCCCCCATCTGGATTCGCCACGGTATCACATTTCTCTCAAAAGAATAGCAGCTCAGTAAGGAGTAGATGATAACTTGAATTTGACTGATGAACAGCCTCTGCTCTATCGATCAGGAAAAATCAACTTTCAATAAAAAAAAAAATAATAACAATAATGATACTCGTAAGTAGGGCCTACAGAAAAAGGAGCACACCGATGTAGGGCATAGTGTTCAGCAGCCGAGTTGTTTAGTAACTTAAATAACCTAATTCCATTATAAATAAAATTCGCCTCTCTTATTTTTTTTTTTTTATCTCTCTATAGTGAACTTTGTCAGAAAGAGAAATGCCTCTAATTGCCTGACCTGTCGGCTGATCTTACTTGAAAGAACAGTTTATCAAATTATCTTTCAACCTATCAAGGCAATCGAAAGTGGACCGAAATTCTTCGTATGTAACCGGGTACGTTTATCACGTCTGAATTTATGGGGATTAGGTTGTGATCTCCCGCGACTGGAACGTCGTGCGTGGGAAAGGATTCCAATTTTTTCCCGCGAAGCGCGCGCTCGCGAAAAATAGAAATCCCATAAACAACAGTGCAGGGCACATTTCTAGCAACACACGCCACAGATCGGAAACAACACTGACAATCAACGACTCTGTTCCACTCCTGTATTTTGGGGTGTCAAGACAGGTTTCTTGGCAGTATGCCTAAGGATTCCAAAAAGCGCAAAAAGCATGTATCCGCGAAGAAAGATAGAAACCAATGGGTGATCATCGCTCCAGGTAAGTCGGTATCAAAATGTCATAGCCACACACAGCATAGGAAAATATGTTGTCCCATACCTTTACTTTGGTGTTTGTTACTAATGGCAATGCCATGCCATGCCAGCAATGTGGCCAATAGGGTCTAGAATCTAAATGCTACCGTAAAGCCAAGGGACTCCTAGAAAACTTGTAGTGGTACCACAGCACAACTAAAAGAACGAATCACTCTCATCTATCTCTCACCATGCATGATAAACGTTAGTAGTATCATACAAACATCATTTTGTAATTATTAATTCAAATTTAGCTTTTTTTAACTTAAAAAATTTCATATTCTATTTCTAAATCATGACACTTTTATTGTCTTTACTAGAATCACTGGAACTAGTTTTACAATGTCATTGCAGAAAAAGAATGCAAGTTTTTCGATGATCTACGAGACTCTAGTAGTTGTACTCAAGTATGCGAGTCTTGTTTAATCGATGCATGCTGCACTGCCACCAGCGCAGCCACTTATTTGTGAAGCCTGAACAAAACAATTTAGTTGTGATAGTTAATGGTAGAAATTTTAAAGGAAACAACCTACATTGCACTGCACTGTGGAGTGTAGAATTTAAATGTAAGAATTGGATATCAACATATTTCATTTTGTGATTTTAATATTCTGATATTGTTGAATGCATGCCACCCACAAGTTAATGACACCATTCAAATTATGTTGGTGAAAGGAGGATGTTTATTCAAATTTATGAAATTCTTCCATCAGCGTGATCAGGATGTTTTCATTGCAAGTGATTGACATTCGATGGAGGGCAATTTGTCAATCGGTTGCAAAGGGAGTTTGTTTATGAATATTTTGAATATGAAATTGCACTCATTCTCATGATTAGTAGGGCCTACGTTGTACCTGAATCTCATTCTTAGCATGCCACCAACCATGCCATCTTTGAATACAACTAGAGCTTCTACCTGTGTTTACCAGCCCTGTCAAGATTAATATGAATTTAAGTAACCTGTCCCATTGCCAAAAAGTAAAAGAAAAAAAAAAGTGACTCTGAGCTCTCTTATCATTTAATGAGCTTTGTACATTTTTAAAGATATCATCTTACATGTACAGTTCGACCTCGATTATCGGCCATGTCGGGACCGGCGCTCATCCGGATAAGTGAATTGGCCGGATAGTATATAACTGCCGTCCAAGCTGCCGTCCCAGTGCACTGGCAGCTAGGCAGGTAGCGTACCCCGCAACGGTGGTGTAATCTATGCTAGCCTGTGCAAAATTGTAGTCCCTTCTTCACAAAAATAAAGTATATCTTTATGTGAAAATCATACATGTTTTACCTCATTAGATATTGAGAAACCTATCATGCACATCTTATGAAATTAGTGAAATAGATCCATGAAAAGATGTTAAAATCACTGTTTTTTTCTCAATTTTTGGATCAAAAAAATTCCTTCACGGCGTGAACGCGTCTGGATAATAGAGATTTCCGGATAAAAGGAGGCCGGATAATCGAGGTCGAACTGTATGTAATAGGCCATTACATTTAAAACCCTTTTGTGAGTTTTGTACATTTGTTGTATTATATCCTTTTACATCATTTGACATTTACTGATGTAAATACAGAGTGTACTCCCTTTTGTTTGCAATCAGACACTTCATTAGAATGTGCTGTGGATGGATGCCCAGACCCTGCATTTGTGAAACTGAGACACCCCAAGACAGGTGAGATATGCGACAGAGTTAGTCTTACAAATCTTGAGACTGTCCACAGGTTCAGGGACATGGTAACCTTACCATGTCCCTTCCCATGTGTAGACCTACACTGTATAAATTGATATTAACAATACTTGTTTTCATATAGCTCAAGGTGTCACAGAGTGAAGGATTGTCTGTCGTTGTGGTATGGTGTGCCTTGTAATGTAATCTGCATGCTGATCATATTTTGGGCTTTCCAGACATATACAAATTGAAGTTATGTTGAACCGAAATATAAAACCCTTGTTATTGTTTACCCTTGTAACACATTCATCTTTAAGTGTGTATGCCTACATCTTACAGAGTGCAGCATTTGCATTAATGCTAGCAAACGGTGGAGTTTCCGAAGTGTTTTCAAGCTGCTGTTATTTGCCCATCGGTTTTGAGGCATATATTGTATTGTATACAAGACTGATTTTACTCTTAGACTTCAGTTCCCTTTAAAGTTTTATTTCTCTAAGAAGGGCTTTGTACTATTATTTGCCTATTGATTCTAACACATATTGTATACATGATGACTTATTTCACTCTTAGACTTCACATACAGTGTAATTCCCTTTCATCCAAGTTTTATATATGTCTCTGTTTAAGGATTTTTCCTATTTTTTATTTAATTTGTTTGTTTGTATATTTTACAGAAAATAAGTAAAACAATATCAACATTACAGTGCACAATAATGAAATTATACGCACGTAATAAGGTGTACAGTGTAATTACAGACTTTCATTTCTCTTATTGAGTGTTAGATTTTGCATAATTACAAGTGTACACACATACAATTGTACTTCAATTATTCAGATGTTGTGTAAAGGAAAGAGGGTCACTATCATTTGTAACAAGATATACATGTATGTTTGTGTAAATGCTCGTTTTGATATGATATCAGTATAATTCATCAAATACCTTCTTTGTGTGTAGCTTGCTCTACCAAGAAGATATCATGATAATGATTTTGTATTCCATGTATACCTTACATCCAGACAAAGGTGCCATGTTCTTCTTCGGCAGTGATGGTAGCAGTGTCCATGAGGTGATGCAATTCAAAAGACCATGTGGATCATGGTTCATCAACGATTCTGTACAGGAAGGTAAAGACCACATACCGGTAGTCAGTGTAACTTGTTTGTCAATGGTCCCAAATGTTGTCCTTTTGCTTACATGACCTCCCTCTGCAAGGTTTTTTTTTTTTTTTTTTTTTTTTGTGTGTGTGTGTGTGTGTGTGTTTTGTTCTAGTGTTCTTTCATCAGCCTTCTGTGTGACACAAAGACTCTGTAGGTAATGGAACTGAAAGAAATGTATCTTTGAATGGGTTGACTTAAACCCATCTAATGATGCATCATATGAAGCTTGTGATGCAGAATAGTAGAAGTAATGATTATGAAGGATAAAAGAGTGCAAAATATTCTTTGCTCAAAGATATTGGCTTCAGAGCTTGAACAGCTCATGGGCCAGGTTTGAAATATAATTCTTTTGTATTTGTTTCATTTTGATATTTTTCCACCATTTGTTTCCCCCATAGATGGGTCTTTAGAAGTGGTGACCCCTGTGGACCCAGTCTTCTTACTCCTTCCATACCTCAAGAAGTCCAGTCAAGAGGTGAGTGTCCCTAAATACAGACTTCCCAAAAAAGGGGGGGGGGGACTTCCAATTGAAGTCACGGATGCATTATTGCCTTACTTTTTTTTTCTCTTTTATATCACACTTCTAAAACATTCCAGTGGTACATTAGAATTATCAGGACAGTTTAATTCAATTTTTGTTGCTCTTTGTTTGGTAAAGGACTGTACCTCAAGCTGCATTAGCTGTGTTTCAGCATTAATTTGGGTGCAAATATAGATATTGTATTTATTGTGTCAAGATATCATGCTGCAAATTATATCTTCAAAGCACGCCATTTCCAAGTACTTGTATGCAACCCAAGAAGAAAGGCATTACAACTTTCAGAGATCTGTTCTACCGAGGCTTCCAGTGTAGCAATTGAAAAGAACGATGCTATAAAGGCAGGGAAAAAAAAATGTTCAGTAATATCTTTACTCCAAAGGTTCATACATTGTAGTTCATGCGATTCAGTCATTCAAATATCTTGCTCTTTTCGTTTTTTGTTTTTTCAGCGTAACAAGTTCATGACCCTTGATCAGATTGTCTATGATGAAGACTACCCACAGTGTGTCAGATTGCTCCAGTGCACTGGTATATCTGCAGTAGATAACATCTCGGAGGTCAAAGGTCAGTTTAAGTCCTCAGTTTTGTGTTAATGGCCTAATAGTCAATTAATTGCTTGTTACTAAGACAGAAAGTTGTAAAATTTTCATTAAAAATAAAAACAACTGAATTTCCCTAACTATATAGTTAATGAAGTAGATAGTGTGTGTCTATGCTTTGAAAACAGTATTAGTCATATGTCATATGATTTGGTCTGGAATGCAGGTAACAGATGAGAGTCAGAACTTAACTGACAGAATTATACTATAGATGTCCAGTATTTGGTCACTAAATTACATTGACTTCAAGCAGTTCGATTCATCTGTAGAGCTTAAGATCAGGGTTTGTTTCTCCCAAGTGAAAGCTTGAATGCGTAGTTAAGAAGATGAGTTATATTGATAGACGTTCTGTTTTTCCATTTCTTATCATTGAACCATGGGGCCATTCATTTGATTCAATTCGATCTTTATTTCTGATTCAATATATAGATGTAAAAATACATGTGAATTAAGCATATTATATGCCAAAATATAGACACATAAAACAATTAAAACTGATTAAAAGGGTCAGATTATGAAAAAGAAAAAAACGTCAACATGGTAAAACATATACATATGTACACTGTAGCATGGGTACATAAAGAACACAACCTCATTATCATTATTTTGTGTGACTCTGTAGTTGATCGAAAAATGGTATCTGCATAGAAAGCTAAAACATGTCAGTCTTATGCTTGATATTTCCATACCCGAATGTCATCTGTTGATAAAATACATCTGAAAAGCTTGCCAGGGAAGACCCACAATATGTGAAGATCGTTACCGTTTTGTTTTGAGTTCTAATTTTCCTCTCATTCGTCTACTGATATGCTGTTATTTTCGCGCACAGATATTTTTGGTAATGAGGACGTCACAGACATTTTCGTAAGATGTTGTTTTTGTTAATTGACACAGAGGCCTTCAGAAGTGCAGTAATATCCTACACGTAGCTCATGGTGACATTTTTGCGTGTTGTTAAATTCATGGTCCAACTGTGATTTGTGTAATTCGCGAAAATTAAATCCTTGCAAAAAGAACAGCTTAATACAGTATTGCAACCATTATGAGACATTGTGATCCTCATCCACAGGAAGTGGCGACATGAGGGCATACCGCTATGATGAGACGAAGACCCTGGATTGGCTGAGAGCGAAAGTCGAGCAGACCACGGCCTGCCTGGAAGGGACAGACATCCACGTGGGCAGTGGGGCACAGTCAATGACGTTTGTGAGGAGCACCAAGGACCAAGGAGCCACTGAGGGTATGTTATGAAATGACCTGATAGAGATTGAAATGTATACTTTGCAGGGTTGACAGAAAAGTAAATGAAGCCACGGTCACACTGGCAAAAGATTGCAAAGTTTAAGATAGCAGTCTTTAAGATCTCAAAGTTTTTGCCAAGTGTGACTGCAACTTCCGGCGGAACATCCTGTGAAACTTCTCGCGAAACTTCCCACTTAAACTAGAAATTGAAACTTTGTGAAGTTAGCCACGTGACCAGTCCAACATCTGTTTGCAGATGGTGCCTCCTAAGCATGCGCAGTCATTGTGATGTATGTGTGTGCATTGAAATATGTTGCAATCGCTAGTTGTCAGACGACGCTCTCTTTCTTCTGTCTCGTGCACATGCACCAGTGACCAAAACTGAGAATGTAAAGACTGTGAAGTTTGGCTGCCAGTGTGAATGGACGAGCAAACTTCACGAAGACATTGCGATATTTTGCCTGTGTGACCGCAGCTTATGATTATGGTAAAGAGTGATTCACTGGAAGCTAAGTTTAGAAAATGTGAACCACTCAATAATCTGTGAATGACATATCATCAAAAATCTACTTGTACATCTAAGGTATATCTGTTTAACCCTAAAAGGGCCGGGGGGCGCCCCCCCCCCCCCCAGCGTTTCGCGCTATAATTCTGTAAAGCGAGAAGGCCTCGTCGCGAGGCTTCTTGACTTTCTTCATTCAAGTCTCGCGCAACTTTTGAGACCAAATTTGCAACGTCCGCGCATACTTTTGCGAAGCCACGCCCATTTTTGTAACGGAATGTCGCCCCAAAACGGGCACAATTTTGTGATTTTGTGTACATTTCCTATGGAAAACAGTGCTCTGTCATGAAAGGCATAAAAACCTGATTATTTTTACAATTAATCACTTTCATTGATTAATTTTGTGCTAATTATGGTAGAAAAGTGGTCAGTGACAATTTCCAATGAAAAAACAAAGAAAAAACAAAAGTTGAAAAACAAAGAAATACATAAGAAATTCTGAAAACAATAAAATACATAAGAATTGAAATGAGTTTTGAAACTTTTTTGCGGAATCCACCCCCCCCCCCCCCCCGGTCTGAGCATAGCCAAAAAAGCCCGGCCCCTTTCGGGTTAATGTAATGCAAGTAATGTAAACGGCAATCATTTCAAAGTTCAGAGGAAATATAAATTATGAATACAGAGTTGTTGTTTTTTTATTCTTTGCCTTGATTCGAAAGGACTTGAGCTGGGGGGGGGGGTATTTATGGATTTGGTGGGGGTGTCCAGCAGTGTGAGAGAAAGTCACAACTCATGCATTAAATAAAAGATTCCACAGCACATCTGTTCATAAGTCTCAAACTGGTTCAAGGGCAATTACCCCAGACCCTTTCCCTGACACTGCACCTAATCTTAATCCTTCAACTAATCCTAACCAAAACCTTATCACTAACCAGTGTTTAGCTGAGGAGTAATTGTCCTTGTGGGGTAATTGCCCTGATACGCTCAAACTGTATCAATGAGGCACATTGTAATGTTTAAACAAAATTGTTGAATTGATCAATGAATAAATTACACTTCATCTGATGTTGCCCCAGAAGATTGCTAGAGAGTATCAAGTTAAACATTTTCACTGTACAGAGAGCATGTTAAAGGACTTTACCTCATCACACGATTTCAGACAGTGTGTGTTTGTCTGTCTGTCTGTCTGTCTGTTTCAACTTTTATGCAATCCACAACTCTCGACGTGTGCACATTATGAATGCTTTCCCATGCACACAAATAATGCGAATGCATTCTTCATGTACTCACAAACAATTGTTCATAACTATATTTTGTGACGTCAACAGAAGACTACAAGAGGTACGCCGCTGGTTTGGTCTCCGACTACCTAAGCCCGGAACTCAGCAAACAGATGTTTGAACTCTTGGGGTAAGTTAAGATGCAGGGGCGGATCCAGGGAGGACCACAAACGGCGCACGCCCCCCCCCCCCTTTATTTTTTGTTGAAACAAAAGAAATAAAAAGAAAAAAAATGGGGGAGGGGTGCATGCGCCCCCCCTTTATTTTTGTGTTCTTTACGAAATTCCTGGATCCGCCTCTGAGATGGATCCTGTGATTTTGAATAACAAGAGGCTTCAGCATCAATTTGATTTGATCTGATTTTATTTTATTGTTGGATGATGCCAATGTATGAAGCCTGTGGTCAATGATGTATGATTCCATACTACATTGGCCTTTTATATTATGAATGTTTAATGAATTGTACCAACTGTCAGTGAGGCCTGAAAATGGACATTGCTATCCTCTTATTTTCAGTTTAGTTTAGTTAGTCCATTAAATTTCTATGAGAAATACATATTGCATATGGCTCTACACAACTACACAAGGTACATGTGTATATGTTGTATGATATTGATGCAATTGTCACGTGAGTGACTTTTTTTTTCTTCTGCTACTCTGACACCGAAAGAACGGAAATTCAAACTGTTTGCATGCAGTTATGCTCGAGTTTAATCTTTCAAATCTTTGTAGATTTCTCGTTCACAGCATATAACAATACATTGGGCATAAAAGATAGTCGGAAACAAATTACAAATACATAACTGGGTTATCTTGGGTGACTTGAACCGGTGATCCCCTCAGCTCGGCTCAGTCGTCATCGATGCCCGATGCCCTCGTCGTCGACCTCGGCACAGTCGCCTGGCTTGTCTCTTGGAAGCACCCCTTTGACTTGGCCACTCAGCTAGACGCTACCCTATCGGCGGTCCTCTCAGCTCCTCGGCCTTCTCTAGTCCCTGCTACCACGCAGACTCCTGCCTTGACCCGCGTTGCCCGAGCTTAAGCGACGGCGAGCATCAAATGGAGATCGAGCTCCGTACCCAAAATTCGGCTAATAACTGTCAAAGTTCAGTTTATATCGGCAGCTGGAGCTCGCATCTCACTGACGTGGAAAACCCCCAGAAAAACGACTGCTGCCTATGCGGAGATCTATACTGGATGTCTGATTAAAGTGTCTCTCCCCGATCCCCTACATTCATCAGCTTTTTATTACCTCTCCTAGCCATAGAGATCAACACTAAAGTCCCTTACACTCACATACACTTGTCTTTTCATGCCTTTCCTACACTAAAGAGATCATCCAATCATCATGCTTAAATATTGTCCTATTGAAACTGTACACAATATGTCTAGCCATCGTCTAGACTGCTGTTACATAACATCTTTACTCATGAACTTGTGAATAAATTACAACCAACACCCTAGTGACACTGACATAGCTGAGCCTCGACTGAGCTAGAGAACATTCCTAGCCACCACCTGGATGGGAGCTATTGCATAACACCTCTATTCACTCAATTTCTATAGTCTGAACTAATACATAATACCACAAACCGGGCATGCTGTTGCCATGCTATTTCTTTAACTTTTGCTTTGTCTCATTTCATGTGACTGCCCTGTCTGAATCTGACTGATTTAGACATGCTGTTGCTATGCTAGTTTATTCCTTTACTTTTACTTTGTCTCATTTAATGTGAATTTCCAGACAGTCACTTTCTCGTAGTTTGACCTAGTGGCTTTCTAGGACAGCTTTAAAACTCTAAATCTTTGCAAACTCAAACAAATTCGATTTTACTTCACTGGCAAAATCAAAGATAAATTTCTCTCCTGACAGCAATACAAAACTGATAGGATGATACAGATATTGTACTGTGGTATATTTGATGACTGCCGTTTAAAATTCAATTTGATGATACTGTAGCATGTACTTTCAGAAATTATATCATCTGAGAAACAAGTAAATTTCATAGTAATATGTGTTTAATGTGTAGTCGAAAGGATTCCCTTATAACCAAATTCGAATGAATGTGGCACCATTCTTCTATTAGAAATACTCACCTTTAGCACATGTTTCTTCATCACAAAGGAACTGTGTTTGTGGTGTTTTATTGAAGATAACAAGAAGCAACTTTTGTCTTATTGGCAGAATCAAGGAACTCTCAGCAAAGATGACAACAAAAACAACCACGCCTGTAGAAAATGGAGATGAACCTCCATTAAAGGTAAATTGCTGCTCTATCACTCTCACCAAAATATGGATGGATGTTGGAACTTTGTTTTCCTCTGCCTGGAGTTGCAAAAGTTAAAACATCATGAACACATTAGATTTGTTTTGTTTTTTTCTTTACTTGTTCATATTCCAATGCACAAACATTAAATGTGATGTAGAACACACAGTTTGTGCCTGACACTGATGAATGCAAAAGTAGATAGTCTCATGAATGGGAATAAAAAAAAAAAAGTATTTTTGGCTTTGAATATTATAATTTCTCATCTTGTGAATTTTTGCAGTGTAAAGGTGGGTTGTATTGGTGAATTACAGTAATTTATAACCAGTTTGCAAAGAAATTTCACTGAGATACATGTAAACTTTCTCTACCTCTGTCCACAGAAAGCCAGACTTTCCTCGGGGAAGTCTGAACCCGAAGAAGACTATTCTATGTCATTTAAAACAGATGATGTCAAACAGGAGAAGAAGGTAAGAAGGAAATGAATTTTGTGCAAGCTTGTTTCTTATTTCCTCACACATCAACTGTAGTAGTGAGCAAAAGCAACCAAAGCTATAGCTTTCAGAGGGTTGATCATTACTTCGCTGCTACACAACTGAAATTGGACACTGGTATCTCATGTATTTTGAAAGTATGCACATCATTATTTTATGTGTATTATCTATAGGCAGGGCTCAATGCTAAATATTTTTTCTGGTTGCCCATTCAGGCCAGTAGCATCTATAAATTTGAATGTTTGGTGGCCTAAAGAGGAAGTGTATTGACCCAAAATAAAATGAAATATAACAATTCATTTGGACCTCAGTTTCTCCATTGGGCCACCAAAAAGTAACCCTTTCATAAATTTGGTGGCCTCGACATCAATTACTAGAGGCCCCAGGCCACTGCTAATGTCTCACCCTATCTTGAGTGATAACAAACAGTCCATGAAATTACATTTCAATACAAGCACTACATACACCATGCATTTCGAGCATGTAGTTTGTCGCAACAAAGTCGCAACTTTCGTGGCAATGTCATGAGTAGTTAGATTCGCATTATTGGTTGAGTGCTGTGTTGTTGATTCCGTGAATACATAAGTGTATCAATGAACTCGCAAAATTGATGAGCATAAACCTGCAGCAAAACATGTTGCATGTCCAGTGTCTCTCCTATTTCAATATTGAGTAAATGGACACACCCACCTGTCTTCCACCCTGCAGCCGGGAAAGATGACCGCTGGTCAGCGTGCCCTCAGCAAGGTCAACACCAAAGGGATGAAGAGCATCTCCAGCTTCTTTGCCAAGAAACAGAAATGAGGCTGACCGACTGACCGGCCACGCCTCTCCGGAAACATCCGTCGGTTGATGCCCACTTGGTGCGTCAACTACCGGTCATCTACCGCCCTACTGCAATGTCTCAACAGTATGATGTGTCTGGGTAGTGAGGCCAATGACTGTTTGTTGCGTGGAACGCCACAACTCTCACAGCCACACGAACAATCCGGTGCATTGGAGACTAGTGCAAATCATCACATTGTGTGCAACAGGGCATCGATAACTTCCTTTACTGCATCCAGATTTCCCCCCTTTTCAATCACGATACTGTATATGTCTTTTCTGAGGTAGATTTTGTGCACCATGTTGAGGAATACCTCATGATATTGCACTCAGTAGTCACTGAAAGCTGTGAGTGACCAGGTAAGGAGCTCTTACCTTGATGATGAGGGAATTTCTATCCCTCCACCTCATTAACCTCACAAAGATGCAGGTTTTAAAGCCAAGCAAACTGCTGAATGAATTTGATAACAAATGTGACATTTTGTTGAAATAAATTCACAGTTTCATATTTGAAACTTCTCCTGTCAGTGCAAAATTTCAAAGTCTGAAAATGTGTTCAAATTATAATTTTTTTGGTTTACATGAAGTATAGGATGAACGAGCTCTTGATAAATTCCTGATGTTGTAGTACTCTTCTGCATTAAAATTCTTAGACCGTTCCTCAAAAGTAATGGGCATAAATGTTACCCAATCTGTGGCAGGCTTTTGAAATATAATGAGACAAAATAACCCTAATGAAAGCCGAGAGTGTGGACAATTTGATAATACATGTACCAAAATCAGAAAATAAGCGCCGAAGAACTTTATTCAGCTGTCATCTTGACAGGTTGCATATCTGAAGTGTCCATACACTGCCACAGTCAACTGTCTACTAGATAGCCATCTACATCTGGAGTGATTGCTCAAATTTTGTATGCCGTACCAGTACTTCCATTGTGTCACTGTGTGTATTGTACTCCATAGCTTCTCTGGGATTATTTATTTTTTTTCCTCAATATCCTGCGGAAACGAGGTAACCGTATTGCACCAACATATGCCATCATTATACTGTGCGTATTTCCTGTTTTCTGTCTGGAATACCACTCCTGACAAACTATCCACTGTCTGTATGTGAAATGTCATGCAGTTGATGCACAAAATGATGTACACATGAGGATCCTTGTTTGGAGTCGCAATGTTCATGTCAATTTTATAAGTGGGGAGAAGGGAGTTTCAAATGCTTCTGATTATAAGCAATGCACACTGGCACTGGTCTGACGGTCCCTGACCAGTGAAAAACACTGTCGCACCAGTAACTTTTTCAGGAATTTACCTGTATAAAATGAATAAAAAGGGTATCTACTGGTTCGACAGATGGGTTGGACCAGTAGAAGAAATGGGTTAGCGTGCAGCCCTGTTATGATAGTCAAATTCAAAGTATTTTGTTACAGATACTACAACAGTATACAACCTGCACCCAAACAGTGTTGATATTTATTGCTTATGCATGTTGAATTTGATTTTGATTTGCTTGATATAATTTGTGAAGAATTACGATTGCAAGACTCTGCCACACAGGATGATGTGAGGACATCGGTGAAGATCATTACATGGGCTGATAAACAGAAGAGCATATTGTAGATGGTCATCAAAGTCAACACTCTAAGCATCCAGTGTACACTGTACCGCAAGTAAACATCATTAGGCGCTGCATCATCAAAACAAAACACTCGCATCTATTACAGGGTCCTTTCCTTTTTCTTCTTAAATTTACCTCTCATCATTGCTTGTTAATTAAGCCATTTATTATGGGAAGCAACTGAGCAACATGTATAAGTTCAAGGGGAAATAACAATGTCTGGAAGGCAAGAGGGTTGACATGGGATGTGGTCCTGTCAATTTTTTTGGCAGGGAAGCATTTTTTTTTTCCAGGGGCACAAGAGATTTGTTCACCTGGGCTACTATTACGCATTATACAAAGTAGCCTTCGTGTACAGCGTGTAGTACTATTTTCTGTAGAAGTTTGTGAGACCAGGGGTCAAATAAGTGTGCTGTTGTTGGAGTATGGCACAAATATTGGGAGATGTGGGCAGTGGTGTGAGATAGGGCAATTATCCACATTGCAAGTAGTCTAAGAGCACAAACAGTCACATATAACACTATAGCTGTTGAATAACTCGATAGCACAAGTACAAGTGTATTTATAGCAAGAAGTTGGAACAGACTTATGAACTCTGCCGATGAAGGTCTTTTTCTTTTAGTTGGGAAGCCAGCGGGGGTCAGCCTTACTAAAAAGGTTACCATTTATCATGCACATGGTAATTTTGTATAATATGCCCCTTGTATGGAAATGAAAGTCTGGCTGGTCATTGGTGGTGGGTGTGACTTAGAGGGCCATGGTAAACAGTGGGTTATTGTTATTTTTGATAGTTACCAGGCAGTACACAATTCTTCATCTCACTCAACAGTTTATCAACTGAGAGGATAGGTGTTTCAGTGATGCTTTCTTGTCCAGATTCATTATCAATTGTGTCAATTTAAAGGTCCTCCACGCCATTTCCATCATTTTCAGGCAATTTCAGCTGTTCCTCTTTTAGTAAAGGAAAGCACATGATGAATTTATGTAAGACCCATTCAGGGAATTTTTTTTTTTTTTGGTATTTGTAAAAGTTGGTAACGTTCTAAGCTAGGCTGATCCATGTTGGCTCCCAGACTATTTTGACTTGGTTATCATTTTTGCAGATATAACTTGTTGAACATTTTGCAAATCAAATGAAAGTACATGTGTCATGATGAACATGAACAAGTTATACAAGAAACTAGGACTCGAGAGTCTGTGCTATGTCATGTATGGTATGTCACATAAAATGGCTTGCCATGGTTGATGTCACACATGTGGTTGACATTTCATAGCTGTGTCAAACAGCATCATATTGATGATAATCTACAACACCATCAGATTTCGTATTACCACTGGCGGAATACAGTAACCAAAGAATTTTTATTTACCTATAGGCTCGAATCCACGAAGGTGGTAAAATCTTGTCCATGGTTTAAACCATGGACGAAGATTGTAGTTTTTTTATGAGGCGCCAAGTGTCGCATGATCATTTCGTTACGAAATGATAATTTGAAATCATGGTCATGATCATACAAAATCAGTCATTTCATTGACGAAATGATCATTTTGTAGATGAAATGTTCATTTTGTAGACAAAATGATCATTTGAAATCACGATCATGATCATCCAAAATCAGTCATTTCATCGATCATTTCGTCGACGAAATAACTGATTTCATATCGAAATACATTGTAGGGCATGTGACACTTGGCGCCCCATATAAAACAACGATCTTGTCCATGGTTTAAACCATGGACAAGATTGTACCACCTTCGTGAATTTGGGCCATAAAGTCCAAGAAACTCTAGTTTCTAGGTTTGATGTTGTATCTTTATTATCAGTTTTGTCATTCATTGCTATTACAGTATATTCATTGTGGTAGAATGAAACATTCTCCTTCATTTGAGCCCTATTGTAGTCATATACCGTTCTTTGTTATGATTGGAGAATTGTCAGATGCATCTGCATCCCTACTTGCATCACTGATACAACGTACTTGAATTGACATCTGATGGTAAAAGATTAAAGTTAACGTTTCAGTATGAATGAGCAAATAATCCTTTATTTTGTGCAGATTTAATGCACTTAAGAAGTCCATCTAATCCTATACTGCAGTATTAAGTATGCAGTAAAATTTATAGATAATTCATCAGAATTCAATATCATCAGGAGTTGCCAATTTGATGAGGCTCTGATAATGATTTCTGCACTAAAATCACCCCAAAAACTTGTCATTAAAAGGGTGAAAAAGTGTGTAAGTATACTTCTTGTATAAACCGAGATGTATGTGGATTGAAGAACCAAAGTGAAAGTGTTATACATTGTATTTTAAATCAGAATGATAGAGGAAAATCTGTTTTTTTCCTTCATAGTGAAGTAGACATGCACACATGCCTCATAACATTTGTGTATTAAATCAATTATTATTGTCAACACGTAATGTACAGTACGCCTCAACAAGCCAACATTAGCGCTTTCCTTTCATCCCTCTCCTCTATGATGTTTTTGAGAAAAAAAAAATATGGAAAGGTACGTTGCTGGTTTATATTTTCTCTTTGGGAGTTATCACCTCTTGTATCAACTTCTGTCTGCATCACATTCTTATACAGTTATGTGAAAATTCAGAGTTTAAAGGGTGTGTACAGTTCTGGTCGAGGTGAGGATTTAGCTTTTAACTTTTTGCGAGATATTCAGATGTCAAAGAGCATGCAGTTCTAAGGGGTATCAAAAGTTTATTCGATGAAAATCGGTTTTGAAATGGCTGAGATATCCAAAAACAGGGTAAAACAAAGAGATCCTAATAAAATTGTGGCATGTCGCCTTTTATTATTAGCACTTTTTTGGATATCTCAGCCATTTGAAAACCAATTTTCATCAAATAAATGTTGAATCCTTCTTAAAATTACATGCTCTTTCATATTTCATAAGAGGCTTTTCATTATCTCACTTAGGAATGTTCAAAACATGAATCTCCACCTCAACCAGTACTGTACAGTCCCTTTAACCTGATTTCATTATCTCACTTAGGAATGTTCAAAACATGAATCTCCACCTCAACCAGTACTGTACAGTCCCTTTAACCTGATTTCATTTTTTCACTATTTTTTAACAATTCAAATGCATTGAAATGCTCAGAGTTTAATGCACTTCAGATTATTTTTGTAATGTTTCAGATTTTTTTCTGTTTTTTTCCTGAAAGTACTATCACACCCCTGTTTATAACAGAATGTTCTGAACAGTACAGTCTGCCATTTATTGTAGACCAAAAATTCTTAACTAATTTTGATGACAGATGTTAGATTGATTGTTGAGTACTTTATATGGTCTAAAAACAGTGCTCTAAATAAACAGTACATTTGTATGTTACATGAGAGTAATTTCTCAGATTTCTTTATGTCTGCTTAATTTGATTTTGTCCTGCTATTGAAGCTACTAAGCAAGTCACATTGCATGTATTTTGACTTGATGAAAGGGCATATGTATAAATACATAATAAGTAAATGTTTAATAATGTCTGTTCTTCTATGTGTCTCTTTGATCATAAAAGAAAAAGATATTATTTAGACAGATATCTATATACGTAGTTATGTAGGTGTATAGATGAATATATGTACACACATATACAATACACACACATATGTACATATACTTATATAGATACATGTATGTATATATATATATATATATATATATATATATATATATATATATATAAATATGTAAATCAACTTTGGAATAAATGCGAGGGATCACCGAAGCGATGCAGCTTTTCATTTTTTTTTTTTTGTAATATATTGAAACAAAGAAAGGGTAAACTGACCAGAAACAAATAATAAATAGTGAAAAACTGATCAAAGAAAATGGGTTTCATCCCGATAAAAACCCATTTTCTTTGCTCAAATTTTTCACTATATAAATTTATGTTGATTAGGTACAACGGTTTATTTCTGCACACAAATTTTCGAGCGTCTCGCCGCCCTTTCTCAAGTGTCGATATATATATATATATATATATATATATATATATATATATATATATATATACTGTATATACATGTATATGCATAATCATAAAATGTACATTTTCTTATTCATTTATTCACTTATCAAGAGAGTGACTAGATCTAGAAAGGCAATAACATGATCAGTAGGTCCAGTCGACGGTTGGATTGTTTATTTTTATTGTACTATTTTGTCATAATTTTCAGAATTCGTCATGGAAATGGAAATAACATACAAGTCATGTCAGTTCACAGGGTTATCTTTGACAAAAATTATGATGCTTTGCGAGTATATTCTTGTCATATATATCATATAATACGTACCAAGTAGTTTGTGTATGTGTTTGTTTTGCCGAGTACTGCATATCTGTGAACCCCATATATTCAGCGAGTCTAAGTTTTCGCGAATAGGAAATTCCCGACGATTTTGGAAGTGGTTGAATTCGCGATCGTGCAGCACGGTATACTGAACGGAGAAATATTATGCGTGCACGTCACATTCATGTCGGGATCAGAGTCGATATTAATTTTCGCGTCTTTTTAAATTCGCGAATAGCACGCGACTCGCGAAATTCGCGAGAATAAAAACCTCGCGAAATATTCGGCGTATACAATAGTCGTTGATCGTTAATGATTTTGTCGGAGTGTTGAGGTCGCCTTGAGAGTGTTTATCCTACACAATAGTAATAGGTTGGCAAAGAGTTTCCGCAATATACCATCTGTTTCTTGCTGTAACAGGAGATGGAAAGAGACTTCCTCGTCCCTGCTGTATTAAACCAACCATAAGCTGTCTCAGAGTACGTTTACCTGTTAAAATGCATTTTTTTTGTGGAGTTTACCAGCTAACAATGCTATGTACGATATATTATGACAGTATTATTATTGTTACCCTTCCCGATGCGACGTATATTATTGCAAAGATTATCTCAACGTATTATTCTAATGATGTGGAAATCTTTAACCCTTTCTGCGCCAGGGACTTTGGACAGTAGGCCTGTGTACAGCGCTACGGGGTTTTCTGAGCCAATCGGCACTTATAGCACAAAAAGGGTTAATAGTGCGCAGACTGATATTACGTGTATACCCCTGTTACGATTTAAATGCGAGTTTGCAACACGGTCCAAGAATGGGGTAAACAAAAAATATGAAATGTCGGCCCTAACAGCCAGTTCTAACGGTCATTGAACAACCACAACCGAAGCGGTCATTGTCTTCTGGTGCAGTACTGTATAATAGGAGGCCTAAATAGCAGAGCTTGTACGGAACCAGGGCAATGAGACCGTTAATATCAAGGAGGTTTTATACATGGAGTAACAACATTATGATAACGTTCAAAATAAATCTTCAGATTGCTCAGCAAGACGGCGGCGTCGAACATCGATTATCAAAGGCACAAGTGCACCTGTGGAATTCTTTTGTACAGCAATAGAAATCTGACAACTGTTTGAATGATTACAGCCAGTTGGAACTCCATGTATAAAACCTCCTTGGTTAATATACAATGAGCATCACTAATGAAAAACCATGGGACCTATACATTGCATGCTCCCATGTCAATAGAGAAGTGAACCTCCCTATTTAATTGGAGCGGGCGCCAAAGCCAAAATGAATCCCAATTACTCGAATCGCACGCAATATTTACTTTATGCTCTGCTGGGCGTGCTATTATCGCTTCGTTTTGGACAATAATTAACAGCTGGGGTCAGGATAAATAGAACAATTGATCTACGATCCCTTCACCGTGTTGCGCGTTATCGATTTCAGCACCAACGAAATTTTTCGTTAAACCAGGTGGGGGAAATGTACTCGTCGCAAAAAATTCCCAAGCCTTTCATTACAACTAGCATTGGCCTCTACGGTCATGTATTCATAATTAGCAGCTGGTGGGAGGCTTGGAATCGTAATGGACTTCAGCTGACAACATTATCCTGCTTAATGTGGCCAAATTTCCCTCCTTGCAGTCGGATGTGATCAGATTTCCGCTGTGCAGTTAATTTGGTGTGCATGGGTACTTTTCGTCACATTACGATTTGTTTTGACACTCTGCTGCAGATACGCTGTATCTTTACCAGGAAGTAAATTTATTATGTGAAATGTAAGTTACTGTGCATATTGGAACGCACTGTGCAACAAAAGAACTTCTGTCAAGTTCGCTCGCCGTCGTACTTCGTGTTGTGATATATTAAAGTGATTTATGTGCGTTCCGTTCATGCTTTTTTGTCACTTTGGGGTAGACTACATCAGCGAACAATTTGCATTGTATTTGTGCAGCAACACATCTTCATTTTTTGTTAATAGAAAACACAATGTACGTGATTAGAACTTTTCTGGTTGAGTCGCGTTCTATATCTTAGGCATGAAGGAGGGAGTTGTTCACAAATCAGGATCTACTTTCTGGACTGAAATTCCGTAGACGTGGAGGGTCATGTGAAAGGCTCACTCAGTTGCTGTTTAGGTCTACAAAGCCAGGCGAAAAGGCAAGCTTGAAAACGTTCATCTGATATTCTCACATTTTCAGAATGGGTACATTTCTAGGGCATATTCTACCCGGAACGTTTTTCTTCATCTACGGGTTGTTTTACATGGTACGTGATGCATTCAGTACCATAGCGGTAGGTGAGAGAAGACGTCCACCTAATCAGCCGAGAACTGGTCGTCCCGGCACACGAGATCAAGGGGAACTTGACCACGGAGGAACCTATTTGGCTCTTAGAGAAGAAGACGGCTCGTGGGAAAGTTTCGACTTTGAATCTGCTGAAGATGAGACCACATTGTATTCGCGCGATCCCGCGAAACACTTCGCGCTCTCGCAGATATCTAGCGCAGACGACCTTGATGAACGACACGAAGATCCCGCCGAGAGATTTGACGATCAGGATTCCGCGGGTGAGGACAAAAGGAATAGTTTCCGAGACATATCCGTCAATCCTGCAAGAAAGTGTATGAAATTGAGAGATATCTATACGAATGTCACGGTGATCGAAGGCGTCCTGAAGATTGTGTCCGCTATCATCGGCGCTCTCGGCGAACTCTGGTGGGGAGGATGGTACATGTTCAGCCCGAGAACGGGCGAATTCACCAACGCCAACAACTGGCAGCACGCCACCATGTTTATGTTCTTTGCCATGAGCGGCGTGGCGGATATCACTTTACAGACATGCGCTCGTCAGAATGCAACTTTAAACTGCGAAAAGATTTTTCTCTCCCTGGCGTTCTGGATCGAGGCTCTCCTCTTCCACTTTCACACCGGCGGCCGCGACGACCTGGACGTGCACATCCACTCGCTGTTAGTTGGCGCCATCTTACTTTGTGCCATCGGCTCGGGCCTGGAGCCGTGGTGCTATCAACCCTCCTCCCCGTCCGTTCGGCGTCTATGGGTAATTGCGACTACTCTCCAGGGCACGTGGTTTTGGCAGATCGCTTTCGTCCTCTATAATCCATGGCGAGATGTAAATTCACCGTCGCCATGGAGACCGTCCGGAACTGAGAGCATCATGATGCTGACGACAATGTTTGCCTGGCACCTCCTGTTTGTACTCATAATATTTCTAATCATCAAACTCATATTAACACGTTGCTCCAAACTCAATTGCTGTAGGTATTCGTAGCACATTCCTTAAAAACAGTAATTCATCATCTTTACTCTTTTTTTTTTCAACGTAAATGTCAATCCTATCAAAGTCTGTAGACATACTGAAACTACAGCAAAGTGCAATTCTGAATGTAGGTCTTGTAAGTGCTCTTGTTTGCTTTTAAAGGTCATTTTGTAGATGAAGTTTCGAAGTAAAGTCGTTTGTCTAGAATTAAGTTGACCCTGCTCGTCTTACGCTGAAGATGATAATGATAAACACCAATGGCAGTTGGAACGCATCTACGTTGGTAAAGTTATTTCTATAATCTATTTTCATCGTATTTCAACTTATTCTAGGAAGAAATGTAAAATTCTTTGCGCTCCCGCAATGTTCTTCGGCATGAACAAATACTAAGTATTACAGAGATGGGCCTCTATCATACTTAGTACTGCAAAGATTAGTGGTAAGGGGTGTGAAAATGGCAAGTTGTGACTTGCAACTTTCACAGCGACAGGGCTGTTATTCCCAAGAATTCTGTCATGATTATTGTCAGGTATTTTATAATTTGTGCTCTCGGGTCGAGAGGGAATGTTGTATAGGTATTGATATTTGATTATGTTGGATAGGTATGATATCGACGCAAGGGTTTCATTTGAGCAGACTGATTACTATAGTGATTTTTTTTTTCTTTTTTAGTATGATATACTGCATACAATGATGACTAGAAAAATAACAGCTTTTCCATGGGGCAATAAAAACACTACGACTTCCACATAGGAAATGATTAAATGAACTGGATTTATTTACATAACGAATATCAGATGTAGCTTTGATTAAATACATAAAAACAAAAGGTGTCATATGTATGTCATACATATACATATGTATACATGTACATATATATTATATATATATATATATATATATATATATATATATGTTTATATATTTATATATTTATATATTGAAACAAAGAAAGGGGAAAACTGACCAGAAACAAATAATAAATAGTAAAAACTTTGAGCAAAGAAAATGGGTTTTCATCGGGATGGGTTTTCTTTGCTCAAAGTTTTCACTATATATATATATATATATATATATATATATATATGTATTGTGCTGTGGTGTTCACGCCTGTGTGTGTGTGTGTGTATTTGTGTGTGGGTGCTTGTAATTAAGAAATAGCACCTCTGACATATACATGGTTGATTGAGATGGATTTTTTTCTCATTGTTTTTTTTTTTTACAAAATGCACTTTACTCTGACACATTGCATGCTTTCCTTTGAATTCAATAAGACTTTTGTTTCGGTGTAGATTACAAGAATACGTATTTAAATGGCCTACGTTTGAGTGATGAGATCGTAATACAAGCATCCCCCCCCCCCCCCTTCAAACACCACTACTTGAGTGAAACAGGTTGATTTACTTAGATATCAAACACGAACGATATTGAATATTTCATGTATTTTAGAGTATCATTATTGATTCTTTTAATACTTGTCTGTATGGATTTTGCCCCTTAAACTGGTGGGAGGCTTTTTTTTTTGGACGCTTTTTATAGCCTTTATTCAGACAAATCAAATGAAATTGTTACATTGTGATGACATAAAATATAACTATAATACAATGTTTAACGGAAAACGAAAGGTCGTGTGCAAAGTAGTATAGATAAAACATACATAAATTGTACATATTTGACATGATTCATGAATGTACAATAAACACCTCATACAGAAATGGAATATACATAATTCTAAGACACTCAGCCTTCCTACTCGAGGAAAGGAGTCACCAGTCTGAATAAAGATTTTATCTAAAACAAATACAAACAAAATCTTTAAGATGTATCCTATTCACCAGTTATGAACATCATAATGACTAATATCTCGCAGGGTCTTATGCAAGTGGAGATTCATAACCAAATAATATTTGATTAAATTTTAATGATATGAGGATCAGAGAAATTAAACAAGTGGACCGGGCAAAGCTGAAAACACAGGAGATTCGAATCATTCTAGATAAATTCGCTGAGGTACAAATACAAAAGATATATCTTAACAAGATGCAATAGTTAAACCTGGTATTTCATGATGTATAGTTTTCCCATTTCGCGTAGTATAATGTCAATTTATACTTTAGTGTTACTTTTTCGTATTCAAACTGTTTTATACTTACTTACAAACTTATACTTATTGAAGAGTGGGACTAGCGTCCTCTTTTGTCCAAGTACGGACAATCGCTTTCGCCAATGGTAAAGATAATAAATTATGTCAAGAGCTCGTTAGTTTCAGATGAGTGTTCAAAGACAATTTCTCTCTTTTTTTTTTCTTCAGAAATTCAGCACCATACTCCCTTGGGATTCTTTTTAAGGGAATGGGGGAGGTGGCAGAGGTGAGGCGAAAAGTAGCAATGTGAAGATGTAGAAGCAGTTATGAAGCCACTATTATAGATACAGTATATACCGGTAACCTTCATTTTCTCACAGGGAGAGCACGAAGTTGTTTTAGTTTCCATTAGTTTTTTTTGTTGGGTATCCAAGAGACAAGGCGAGTTCATTCATTACAACATTAAACATTGACATACTTTTCCCAAGTGTATCACATAATGTAACTTATGTCTGTTTATTTATGCATTATTTATTTTGTTTGTATGTTCGACTGTGTTTTTTGAATTATGTGTCAGCCAATGCGATCCAAACTAAACGCGAGATCCAAATCAGAGTGGCTTTTAGTAGCAAAACCCTTTTTTTCTGTCGTGGTTGAATCCTATTTTCTTTCCCCCGTTTTTTTTTTTTATTATTATTTGTTTAGTCATCTTGAAGGGAAAATTGTCTAACTTTTATTCATTTCAGGATCATTCTATTTCTTTTCCTGAATTACCCTTCAAAAATCATGTCGGGTATTTCCATAATATCAGAGTCGACAGATAGCGCGTTATAATAGAGTGCCTGCCACCAAAGGTTAGGTGTGAGCCCTCATTAAGATTTTTAAAACCAAACCTTCCATATTATCATTCTCTTCTTGTAAAAGGGGAATATACCGACAGGAAAAGTATTATTTTGATTCGCTTTTTCAATTAGGCCTACCTATACTGCCTTATTATAAGCAAACTTTGCTTCGTATAACTCGCTGATACATATATTGTATAGTTCCACTATAGATATCACTATTATCCAGCATCGTGAGGAGAGACATCGTAGGTAAAGCAATCCTAAAATATCATGGACTGATCATTACAGGATCATCCCACGAGCTCGACGCCCACGAGTCATACGACCCACAAGCTAGATATTGAGAAAAAAAAAGGTCTTTAAGTCATACAGTCCACGAGTCATACAGCCTACGAGTTAGTGACCAAGTAAAACAGGCCCACTGCTAGCTAGATACCAATTAGA
The DNA here is from genome assembly GCA_033980235.1 of Diadema setosum. Taxonomy (NCBI): domain Eukaryota; kingdom Metazoa; phylum Echinodermata; class Echinoidea; order Diadematoida; family Diadematidae; genus Diadema; species Diadema setosum. The sequence continues at coordinate 6,314,323 of CM067079.1, forward strand.
CCAGGCCCATGAGCTAGATAATGATATTATTATATGCAAATGAATGAGCTGGACACTAGGCAAATTAAGTCGACCAGCTCGACACTTTTCATACAGCCTCGTCATGGGCCTTGTTTGCCTTGTGTCGAGCTCATGGGCTTTGTTTGCTCGTGTCTAGCTCGTGGACCGTAATAGCTCATGGGCCTATTTCAGTTCATGTCGAGCTCATGGGCCTTGTTCACTTGGTGTATAGCTCATGGGCTGTATGACTCATGATCGGTGAGCTGTATAACTCGTGGGCAGTATGACTCGTGGGCGCTATGGCTCGTGAGTGTCGAGTTCGTGACGTGCACTCATCAATTTAACGACGTTCTATTCTCGAGAATGCACTAGACTTTCGTGTTCAAGCGTTTTTTTGTGTGTGTGTTTTTTTTTGTGTTTTTTTTTTTAATGCTTGCCTGGTCCATGAACTTGCTAGTATTCTCGTGCAATATTCATCGTGCTGCGTGAATACTGCAGTGTCCCTGAAAGCAGTTGTCATGGAAACTCTAGACGTCGCTGTAAAAGCCTTTGCCCCTGAAATGTCGATGCTGAAAGCTAGACGAAAATAGACATTGCACTAGAGGCAAAAAGTTGAGAGTAAGCCATTAGGCTGTTTTGAAGAATGAGAAATATTAAAGATGCCAATGTTATGTCTATTATTTAATGTTCATATCGTTGCGCAGGATAAAAGCTATACTTCCTACACACAGACACATTCACATTTATAAACACACAGACGCACGCACACACACACACACACACACTTATACATAGGCATACATACACACGTATACTGATTATGATATTATACAATATGTGTGTAAACATAAGTTCATTGAGATAGTCAGCATCAGCATAAGATGTCATGGTGGCAAAATACAATAAAACTGAAAATTTAAAGGAGATTTGTATTTCACTTCGTAAAAATGCATTGTTCATTTCTGAACTTGTCTTTTTATCGATTTCACCTCACAACCTGTTTTGAATAGATCTTTATATATAATATATGATACGACAAGTTAGATATACACTAAACCAAACGTTTCCATGCAGGAACGATGCTATTGTAAATCGACAAAGAACTGTGAGATAGTGGATTGACTGTGGTCATATAGATTGTCAATTTGGGGCCATGTTAATTTTGTGCAACCCGACTGTGTCATACTTATGGATGCGCATGATTACGAAGAGCGTACTTTAAAGCATAAGGTCTCGGAAGCGTGGGGGGGGGGGGGGGGAGGTGACTGGAGCTTTCGAAACACACTTCCTCACACACATGTGATATACCCACACATACACCCACGCATTTCGGGCTCACTATTAAACCTGCATTAAAGGCCTTTCAGCAAAATCAAATTACTGGTAATTTATGCAAAGGTGAATATTTTCCTCAGTTAGTCGCTGCACATTCATCGCGCAGTAAGGTTATAAATAATTTAGCAGCGTCAATGTTGCTTCATTGCCATGATGCCTGTATCAACCCGAACTCTTATCTCCCATGATATATTAATTTGTGTGCGAGCAATTTAATTCCAATGCCATTGGCAAAGCGTTTTGCGTCAATGAAAGCGTTTAGGAGATCATGTATGTTGCGCTAGAATCTTTTGCGAATTTGTCTTTAAAGTTTATTTCAAAATTTCTGACGAATACTTGTCCCATTCAAGTTTCGTTGGGTTTTGATTGTGATCATTCAACACAGCTTTATCGTTAAACAAAGCACTAAAAACATCTCGGAACTCGATCATCTCTTAATCTAAATATGCCAGAAAAAAAAAAAAAAACTATTATATTCCTTTTCCCCTGTTACAGCCATCATGTCCGCTTCATTTGTAAGCTAGTCACCCCCCCACACACACACACGCACACTTATACACCCACCCTCACACACACACACACACACACACACACACACACACACACACACACACACACACACACATACACACACACACACACACACACACAAACACTCACAAATTACAGTCGAAATTAAATCTATAGTCTTTGTCCGTAAATTCTGGCATGTGGCGTATCAACTCCATAACCGTCCATTATAATCAATGAGCGCTTCCTCGTAATGTTATATGTACTGGCAAAGTAGACACAAAAAGTATTTGTAAAACATGGTCTAATGTCTCCATTCACTCGCATTCAATGCTATGATTCATTTAAAGAGCAATTCCACACACTGTTCATGTTAACTGTAATATGCAGAATGTCATATAGAAGTTTCATTAATTAAAATCGCATATGAAATTAGAAATCGAAAAACTAAAAAAGTGATGGAAATTTCACCAAGCTTTGAAGTTGCAATTATGTCACCATTTCACAACTCTTCCGTTCTATAATGTGCACATAAATATCATGTCTCGCTCTCTTTTTTATCCTGGTGTTTTGCTTATAATCTAGCATCTGAAAAGTAACCCCTTTTAACTTACAAGCGTTGCTCGATTATCACAAAACCTCAGCATTTAATGCGAAGGATACAATTTATTTGTATACACGGGATTGTTTTATATATTCTATTATTGAGGCCAATTATTAGAACACTGTGTGTAATGCTCTTCAAGAGACATATATAACTCTTTTAATACTAGACACGGCAATGGTATGTTTTGGGCCAAAAGAATATACTTTATTGACGACAGCTATTTAAACATGGGGACGGTTGAGTGCAAAAGGCAATTGGTGTATTTCAAGCATTTCATTTCAATATCATTGCGCATGCCTGATTTTGCTAAACAAGGTAATGGGCCGAATGCATAAAACAAGCAATTGCTTGTAAGCAATTGCTTCAAGCAAAAGCACAAGCTCGTCTAGTAAAAGGTGTAGCTCAAGCAATTGCTTAAATACATATGCATAATCATTTGCTTGTGCACATACCTTTTGCTTGCATTCAGCAAGCAATTGCTAAGGGTTCGAACAATAGCGTCACGCCTGTGCGAACACAAGAACAAAGGCGAGTGTTGCAGCATGCATTTGAAAGGGCATGTGTGTGCGGAAACATTTCCTGACATAGCAGAAGAGCTATGAAATGACACTCATAAATGCACACACAGACGCACACACACACAACTATACACACACTCGTATTACTGGCTGATTCCCACCACTGCTTACAATAGCCCGCATCTGCCAGATCGCACGTGGAGAGACGTCTCCTTGCTCTCCACCGAAGTGAGACATCCTACCTGTTTTTCATCAAATTTTGCGTGCTAACCACTGGACATTCCCGTTGTTGAAATGAAAAATTTCTTACTCTACTTAAGAGTAATTTCTTGTAGATTTATACCACGCCTTCACAATTGTTGTCTTTCTTCCATGAATATGAAAATGATACTTAAAAGGGAACGTCCCAGATAAGCAAAAGCTCAAGCTCATTTTACAGAGCTTGGAAAATCGTACGCAATTGCTAGCAAGAACTAGCAAAAGGTATGTTTTATGCATACGTTTTTAAGCAAATGCTTGGTGTCTAAGCAATTGCTTGCGGACAGCAAGCAATTGCTTGTACTGGCTAGCAAGAGCTTCTGCTCGCAAGCAATTGCTTGTTTTTATGCATACGGATTCGAGTAAAAGGCTAGCACAAGCAATTGCTAGCGTTTATGCATCCGGCCCAATGTACAGGCATCGTGCATATGACAGTTAATAATTGAAACATCCGAGATTCATTGCTAATTGTATACCACGGCCCCGTTTTATCAAAAGGTCTAATCGATTATAAATTCCCTTACCACACAGGCTGCCACAGACTTATGACAGAAATGAATTATATGATCAATAATTGTAACTGTTCATAAAACAGGGCCCAGGGCTCTACAATAGCGGTAGTCCAGTGGGACCCAGAATGGTCAACTTTTGGTGGCCAAATGGGGCAACTATTGAGAGTCCACAGAACAAAACCTTACATAGAAATCTACAAAGCATTGGCGAGTTACAGAAAATATATGCAATCTTCGAGTCTAAAATCTTTTAAAGGGAAATCTAGTCCCAAAAAATGAGTTAGTCTGATAAAAAGTGTAAAATCTTACGAGTTCAACAATACAATTTGACTGAAATCGGATGAAAAATAAGGAAGTTATGAAATTTTGAAGTTTTCCTAATTTCTTGAAAACAGTTCTGGTACAGTGAATATGAATATGCAAATGAGTGAGCTGACCATGTCATAACCTCACAATTTCCATTGATAGTGTAAAAAACGACGAAAATTCAATGTTTCTGTCATTGAAGTCTGAAACATGATGTTATTCCTGGTTGAATAACTTCAGAATAGTGATCAGATAGATATACCAGAATTTGAGCCTCAGGCATAATTGCGTTTGAATGAAAAACTGGAAATGTCAAAAAGTTATGTACAAACTATATGGCAAGTTGTGAGGGGATGACACGCTCATTTTGCCATTTGCATATCCATATTGACTGTTCAAGAACTGCTTCCTCAAACATGTCAAATATAGCGAAACTTCAAAATGTCATAACTTCCTTATTTTTTATCCGATTTCGATCAAAATTTTACCGTTGAACTCGAATATTTTACTCTTTCTTATCAGACTAACTTATGTTTGGACTGGATTTCCCCTATAAGCTTTAAAGTCTGGAGATCTTCCCATCTCAACTTGTCTCGTATGCTCCTTTTTTTTTTTTGTTACTTTCTCCTCCTTTCTCTTTCTAATAAGTAGAGCTTCTGTTTTTAATTTAAACAAATTTCGTATATGCTTTGTCAAACATTCAATTTCGGGGACCCTAAGTTATAAAAGTTGTGCTTTCAATATAGGCAGATAGGTCTCCCAACTTTCGTGTTCATTTCTATTTTGAATTACCAAATTTTGTTGCTAAAGATATATGTTTTGCCTGTCATTCACTTTGTATTTTTAAAAATCATTGTAATTTAGTAATGCTGTCTTTGCTAACACAAAGTGGAAATGAATTACAATCTCCATGAATTCTACGAGGAACAGTAAACTCTCTTCTCATCTCTGTCTAGAGATTTAACAGGCTTCAATTGGGCGTAAACATAATATATTTTTACACAATAATCAATATACTTTTATGAGTAATTAATTATAAGTAATAATCATAATGATAATAATTTAGTAATCATAAGTAACTTATGTTGCACCCATTTGAATAAAGTGATGTTAGAAATACATATTCTATTTAACACTTCTAATCCCGATGGCAAGATACATAAATAAATTGAAAAAAAAAAAATGATTTGTTGAAGTTTATAAGGCCGGCACTATGATCATGATTCTAAAGAGGATGTAACGATAGAAAACATTTAGATTAAATACAACATAATTGCAATATAATATAGACCTACACACAATATAAACATACAAGATAGATATTTCTTGATGTTTTTGTTGTTGTTGTTTTTCGTCCACAAAATATCTTTTTCCGGCCACCAAAATTTCACATTTGAAGATTTTAATGTAAAGACCTAGGAATATTTCAAGCATTCACAGGAAGTTTTAAAAATCTATGTTACCAGCAAGTTGGTGTATCTCTTCAATCTTACCATGGCTGTACAATAATTGTTAAATGACACTTATTGATACGTTACTAAAACATTACCGAAATTACTTTATTATTTTGATTAATATTTACATTACCACAAAGTTGTATTTTGAATGTCAAAGTGCATAAAGCAGATCGTCGTATGGTTCTATCCTATGTCGAAATGACTGAAATTGCATCTTGAATTATTTCTGTTCACACACGACGGCGAAATAAGGATATATAAGGCACAAAGTCCTGTACAACCGCGAGCATCCAACCAAACTCACACACACACACACATACACACACACACACATGCCCATATTCACAAAGGATTTTAAGTATAGACATCATTTATACAAGCCTTTATAGTAGGTATCTCCGGTCTACAGTTGTTATGATTACATGAACGTCACCGTTTGAATTCGACAATGTAAACATTTTTACACAAAACTTTCCATCGCTAGAAATGCATTCAAAAGACGTGGAATGGCTGCGATGAAAATGACACACATACTGGCAGCTGACTATGTACAGATTGAAAATGAATAGAACGAGACCTTATATATTGAGAACTTTGTTTCTGAATATCTATGCACCTTAACAAATATATCACATAAAAACATGGATCTATAATCCATGAAAAATCTGATACCATATAAGAGATGAGCAATATCTAGTATATTTCTACTTCTGAATCACATCAACAGTCACAATCTTTACCAAACACAATCATGTGCTAACTGATTTTGTAATGCGAAATGTGAGAAATTCATATGAAAAAATATAAGAAGACACTGCAGGGGGACTCGCGCTCACCCAAGAATCGCACGTTTACTTTTCCACACGTTCTTGCAGACTATACATCCAAGAAGAAAACAGAAAACTGGGGGAGTTTTGCGGGACCGCCATGAGGGTATGGTGTCCGTTTGTAGTATTCTGTTACACTGGCAATAAGAACTGCCAAGTTTATGGGAAATTTGGCCATGCGTTTTCAAAAAGGAGATCAAAAAGTGGAAACTGGCCCCAGATTTTGTCCCAAATGGGTCTCCCAAGTTTAGTAAAAATCTGTCATGGGCTTTTCAAGAAGAAGCTGCAGATGTAAAACAAACAAAAAAAAGTTAACGCACCACGGACGATGAATGATCACAATAGTTCTCTAGGGCCTTTGAGCTTAAAATAAAAAATTAAATTGTCCTCGATATCAATATTTCGAGTTGTAAGAAATATACATGATAAAGATCCAGAACCATATTTTGATAATCTCACTGCAAGTGCACTGTGCATGAGTGTTAACATCTGTGAAATACGCAATAACGGCAGTGTTTGTCATAAAAGTTTAGTCTACTAACTAATACGTGACTGTTGGCGCCATGTTGTCGATTTCTATTTGATGTATCACTTTATGTGACTGACATTAAATCAATGGCACAATTTCAGACCATGGAAAACACTGAACCCCGTCTATGATGAAATTGCCCAAATTGATGTTAACAATATCAATTTACAATATTAACAGTCAGGTATGTGCGTCTCTGTGCAATTATGATAATGGTTTTATACAGTGCCTTTCCCCTGCGTTATAGAGCTCGGTGCGTTCGACAACACCTTACCACAACGCTCCAGTGATATCTCTGTTGTTGACTGGAAATGCGTTTTATTCATTTGACTGCGTACCTTGGTGTGTCCTGCCTGAGATGTGTGATTTGCTCAGAGGTTATCATACGCTTTACCGTATTAAATGAGCCATGTGAGCTTAGTATACGTTCCGTTGGCAAAACAATGTACTCCGTTTGAAATTGCATTTAAGTTGAATGGAACCTGCACTAATACAGTGCACTCGCTCCAGCATGCACATAACAAAGAAACAAAAACAAACAAGCAAGCAAGCAATCCAAAAAAAAAAATCAAGCAAACAAACAAAAACTGCTAGGCCTTTAAGAACCATGCAGTTTATGGTCTGACGTGAGGGCGGGTGCTTAAAATTCCTTGTCGAACTTTCCCGACTTCTTCTCCGTCATAGCAGTAGACGAGGTGCTCATTGCCCATTTCGACGAGTCGTCAACCTTGTTACGACTGCGGCAAATCACCTTCTGAACCTATAGGTTATAAGGGGGCATAATTGAAGAAGAAGAGCAAAATGCATTCATTGTCGCAAGTGTCTTAGTATGCTTCTTTCAAGTCCATGATAGACTTGCGTAAAATTCCTCTCCCCTCCTCTGTCTCTGAGGTTCGTTATATCCGAAAACGAAATAAGGTTCGTTACATCCGAAAATGAAACAAGGTTTGTTAAATCCGAAAAATAAAACAAAGTTTGTTAAATCCAAAAATGAAACAAGGTTCGTTAAATCCGAAAATGAAACAAGGTTCGTTATATCCGAAAATGAAATAAGGTTCGCTTGTTTCATCCGAAAATGAAACAAGGTTCGTTAAATCCGAAAATGAAACAAGGTTCGTTATATCCGAAAAATGAAACAAGGTTCGTTAAATCCGAAAAGTATGTCCCATCTTCTGTCCCATCTTCTTCTGTCTGTGGGTTGATTTGTTGTATTCTATTTAGGTTGCTCAGGAAAAAAAAAATCCTCTAAAAATTTAGTTTCTAATCAAAGAGGTGACTTGCAAACTGCATACCAAAGTCACAATCAAGCGTTTAAATCACAATGAAACCCATACATGCATATGAATTGAGTGAATGCAACAACATTAGTAGAACACACCAGGAAAGTTTGAGGAAAATTGGACAATCCGTTGAAAAGTTGTGAATTTTTAAAGTTTCGATGCAGCCAACCCTGGGTAAAAATTCAGACTGCAACGTTCGTGACGTCACGTATGGCCAGCATCAAAAAGAGAATTTAAAAGGAATTCCACAAAATTTGATGAAGAACACACACGAAACGTCCGATTTTCCTCAAACGTCGCTGAAACGTTCCTTTGATATTGTTGCATTCTATCAAGTCACACCTACATCTGGGTTCTATTTTAACTTCAGCATTAAAGAAGCAGGGTCGCTGTACCAAAACAGACTCAACATTCTCAATGACCCCCGTCAAATGTATTCCGTCGAAAATACCCTATAAAATAGTGACTGAATGATTCAGAAAAATCAGAACCAATGACTTACCTCATGATGCAACAGGCACTGGAACACAAAGAACACAGGTCCCTGCAGTAACGTGATGAAAAAAAAAAGACTAGATTTCATTAGTTTCGTCATATTTAGTCTACACGTCCAGTAAATTACAATTATTTTTGAAGTGTTATTGACTAAATTTATCTGTAATTATGCTACAATATTCATGATTATCATTTGATTATCAATATTTAAGAGTATATACTTGGAGTGACTTGATTGGAGGCCATACGATTACCTGGAGTGCATTGAGTAAGATGAAGAGGTACTGCATAAAGATGTCCTGCGTGGCAGCCTGAAGGATGCTGAAAGTCCACACCAGTCCAAGGAGTGGAATCATGATGAGTACGGCGCGGACTGTTGCTCTAACGGGAGGGAGGGGTGTGGAAAACCAGTAAACTCGAGGTCACGGAAGTGGTATGTTTGATTTTTCCAGTCTACATGGAAAACATACTTATCTACCCAATCAATATGATTTTAATATTAGTTAGATATAGATATGGTTTGAATTAAGTAAAAACAAAGACAGTAACGCAAACCAAAAAGAAAATTTTGACTGTATTCAGTCCAAAGCTAACAAGTTGTTGAGTTTCCATAATTTGCTTTTCTTAAACGATGGTATTGATCACGTTTACATTAATAATGATGTCATCCTTTTGAATAGTAAAACATCGTTTGTTGTCAGTAATCAAGCAAATGTGCTAACCCTGGTTTTTCAAATAAAAAAAAAATCGTCTTTGACTCATTATTTCAACTCTCTGATGTCGTTGATGTTGATTTTGGAGGGTTTTGGTTTCTTCATGTTGAAATCCTTTTGAAAAGCTTAGGAGAAAAAATGATGATAAAATAACAGGGAAAAAGAACCGAAAAGAACAGATATAAATAAAAGAAAAAAGAGAATTTATTTTGCTTTGTTTTTGTTTTTTCATCGCCAAAACTCACTTGATTTTATCGCTGTCACTCTTCTTTTTGTTCGCCTTCAGGGAAACGAACGTCTGCATAATCGAGAACAGTAACACGCTGCTTACCTGTTGCCGAAAAAGAAAAGAAGAGAAGAAGAAGAAAATACATTTGCAATATTCGGGAATAATAAATGTAATGAGTAATATATAGTGTTCTTTGTGTGTGTTATGAGCGTTTATCCTCTTTACAGTGTTGACACTTGTCGATCAGAGAGTCTTGCCATTTTGTAATACAGTCAATCCTGTGGCAAATCCTGACGAAAGAAGGGCCGTTAAAGACAAGTTGCCGATATAGAAATAGTCGTTAACGTGGCTGTTGGAATTGTTTTCTTTTACTGGCCGTTTACGGCAGGTATCCGCTATAGACAGGATGCCGCTAAGGCAGGTTTTACTGTATCTAGCAATGCCAGGCATATACACCTGTCTGAAGAGGGACTTTGTGGGCGAGACATCCTAATCGGGGGTAAACGGACCGGGCGGTATTCGAACCCTGGAACTTCCCATAGCCAGCGATAGCCTTGTCAACTTTACCACTGCCACATGACTACCGTGCTCCAGCAGGGGCCCGTTTCATAAAACTTGTCATCAGTGACAAGTTGTCATAGATGTGACAAGCTACTGAAATCCTTGCATCTGATTGGCTGAGAGCAAATTTGTCATAGAAATGTGGCAGTTGTCACAGATAACAAGCATTATGAAACGGGCCCCTGGAGTGGTTCGTATGTATCAGGTATGTGTTCCTGTTGTAATTTATATAAGACGAATGCATAAAGACTTCTAAGTTCTTTTTGTTTCTCAACTGAAGCATAACTTTGTATTATTTGCCAGTATGCCTTCTTATATTTATCTGTATCATTTATCTTTTGCAAAGTCGAATGTTTATGTTTATAATGTAATTCCTGATGCAAGGATTTCAGTAGCTTGTCACATCTATGACAACTTGTCACTGATGACAAGTTTTATGAAACGGGCCCCTGATTTATTCAGTTATGTTTTGTTGGAAATAGAAGAATGAAAATAAATTAATTGAATTGAATTGAAAAGAGAGATAAGTTGACTCATTTACAATACGTATGGAAGTATACATGTACTGGTATAGACTGAAATGATACTGGGTGTCAACATCACTCATCAACTGTCTCACATAGAACCGGGACCATTTCCACCCCATCCTTACTACCATGACTACCGAAAGCCAAGGTTACGATTAACAGAAAAAAAAAAAACGTGCAATAAATCCATCATACAACCCGAAGCTCATGGGTTAAACTCTTGTTCAGAGCATTCGCAATTCTCAATCACGTGCACGGATGGAGTGGGATTAAAATATTAACCAGACCTCGTCACCCAACCGTGAAATCGTATACCATTTCATCCGGTAAGTGACTGGTAAAAGGACGTACTCTTCATGTAGCTGAAGGTTTGGTGTTGTTATTAACGTAGATAGAAACATCGCTGTACAATGGGTAAGATCAACTGATATCCACAATCCGCATCTATATTCTCAAAGAAGAAAAAAACAGAAGACAAAGATAAGGTGTAGGACTGTCACGCGAAAAAAATATCCAAGTTATTCAAAAAAGAACAGTAATCTCGGAGAAAACTGATGAAATGGGTCATCATTCATACAGCCCCCCCCCCCCCCCCCCCCGGCATTAAATTCTAATCTCCAACATTTTATTTAGCACTGACTGAGCGACTTTGTATATTTCTGTGCAAGGCCATGTAGGATCTGATCGTATGACTATGGCGTTTTCCAGGACCGACCAGTCTCAATCTACTTACCGTCACAACAACGCTTATCTGGGCAACGAATATCCACATTGTCTTGCCTTCTACTGTTAGCCAACAGCTGTAGATAAGAAAAACCAAACGACTGTATTAATCTAACGCAGATGATGTATGTTTTGATGATTGTGTGCAATCAAAGTGTCTCTAAAGACACTCTCACATCGCCATCATACATAATCACTTCTTCTTCTTTCTTCTTTTAATCATGAATTCACTTCCAGTCAACTGAATACCAAAAACTGCAATCCAATTTGGTATTTTTGTACAACGTAAGAAAAATAGTTCTTTTAGTAACATTTCCGCACTTGGGAATGACACATGCATTTCAGTTTTCATGGTTGCAAATGAAATGAAATAATTAGTACAGCAAACTACCAACTCCCAAGAATCGGACGTTTATCTTTTAGAAAAGTGAAACCCATCCCCAAAACAATTCTCCCTATAGCTGCCCTTTCTAACAGTATAAAGCCATCTATCCAAAACATCAAAAACCCTCTAGCCACAATCACACACACAAACACACACATACATGCACACACACACGCGCGCACACACACTACACACGTACTCATTAATGCACACACATTACACAAGCATCATCATAATTCAAAATCATAAGCACAATCTATACTGCACACCTACACACAGCCAAAAACATTTGATATATGCACACATTCAATTTTTTTGGCTCACACTGATCCCCTATTTTATCGCCTAAAAACTCTGAAGGCCCATGATATACATTTATAGCTAACTGCCATATTTATGTATAAACACATTCGAAATTTATTACCATTTTTCCATAATGCCCTGGTAACCAATGACCATATTCACCCATACCCTACCCGTCGTTCCCATGATTTTTATTTAAGTAATCCAAAGCTTTTACTTGCTCAAAAGTCGATTAGACATCACGGTCCGGATACATGGAACACTCTTCCTGAGGAGTTGAAACAGTGTGCCTCCTTGTTTTCATTCAAAGCAAACTTAAAGAAGCATATTTTACTGCAGTATACTTCAAATACGAGTTAAGCACGAATAATTTATATGACTCATGTTGGTCTCGCAATGGCAACATTGTATGTCGTTCACTCTTCCAGCAAACCAATTTTATTATTCTAAATTCCAGCCTATCTGCCCCTGTGCACTTTCAAGCACTTGCACGCACATTCACCACCATCACACATCAGAGTTTATTTTCCCCTGCTATCTTCGCAGCAGAATTTGTATTGTTACGAAGTTAATACGTCCCTACCTTTTCCTCGGGCCGGCCATCTTTTCAAGCAATGCTTACAATGGCGGCCCTCTGCATTATCGCTTCTTAAATGTAATATTGTTATTGTAATCCCTGCTGCACAGACATGCATACTGTAATATTATATCATTAATTTCCTTTTATATCGTTGTTTATGCATCAAACGACTCTGTTTCAAATATACTTTGTATGTTTCCCATGTTCATGGGAAATATACTTTGTATGTTTCCCATGTTCATGATTATGTAATTCATGTATATATTGATTTGCAGAAAATAAAGTATCTATCAAACAAATATTGCTATACATGAAAGCGATGTAGTCTGGACAGAAATTACAGAACCCACTTTCATACAATAGAAAGCTCATGTTGCACAAACATTATCCCCTCTAAGAAGAAAAAGAATGGAAGAAAAAGAGGAGGATGAGCTGATATAATGATTTTGTTTAGGAAAAAGTTTTACAAAAATTGTATTGACTGAACCCAAATTTGATAATTTACAATAATGGATACGCAGAACAATTTGATATCAATGCATCACGCGCAAATCTGATTTTGAGAGTCTAAGTCCAATTCCAGTTCCAATTCAAATTCAATCTAATTTCCACTTCCCGACAAGCCACGAGCCTTCCAGATAAACCCGATGATTATCAAAATTATCACCAGTCTGCCGTCTTTATAAAATGCAATTTTCAGAGATCATGCCTGAACATTCCACAAGCTCCGCACGATCACAATCCAATATAATTCCAAAAATAATATCAGCAAATGCACGTAGTATATTCCTAAGTGTCAACAAGTGTAGATTAACTTACACTGTGTCGGATCCGTATCCATCCTGCATGGTGAACATGAGGGTAACTACCATCACCAGCGGCATACCTGGTCATATAAAGGCATCATCGGTGTTAATGGATGTTATAAACAATTGTACATGGTAAAAGCCGTTGAGTAGGTGGTATCGGTGTGGGTATGGACAATTTATGGATATATAAATCAGAATGTACATACAGTGTATAGCTTTAGCTATCTGTGGCTTTGGATGTGGCTGTGTATGCCGATGTGGAGGCAGGTATTGCTATCAACATGAATATGGACTCAGATATGGATATGGATATGGATATGGATATGGATATGGATATGGATATGGATATGGACATGGATATGGATATGGATATGGATATGGATATGATATGGATATGGGTATGGATATGGATATGGATATGGGTATGGATATTTATATGGATATGGATATGGATATAGATATGGATATGGATATGGGTATATGTATTGATATATGTATGGATATGGATATGATAAATATTGACATATTACTCAGTATATGGATGTTGATATGCATAAATGTACTGTAAATATGAATACAGGGATATCGAAGAGTATAAGAATGAGTATGGAAATGGATGTGGTTATGGATATGGGTGAGAGGTAGGGAAACACATATTTATATTAATATGAATTAATAAGTTGAATACGGATATTCATATAGATGTAGCTGTAGATGTAGACGTTGTGAATATGAATATGAACATGGATGTAGATATTTGATAAAGATATGGGCATGCATATGGATTCGGATAACTGTAAAGTAAATATGCCCATCGAAGTCGGTAGGGGCTTTGGCGTGAGGTAGTTGCATTAGGATTTGAGGATGAGTTGATATTGGTGTCAGTATATGTTTACCGAATTTTTGAAATATGCAGCGGTGATACTGCTCTTGCTGACAGCGTTGGGTCTGTATTTTGGTTGGTGCTGGTGGTTTTAAAGGAGACCTACAAATGATTTTCATATTTTTACATTGAACAAGTGTAAATTAGTTATATTGAGTACAGAGTTTCAAAATTTATAATGATTAGGGTGAAGAATAAAGAATGTTTTCAAAATTTACGACAAATTGCAATGAACAAGGATGATGACATGGCAGGGTCACCATAAGAATGCATGAGGTGGAGCTCAAGGAAGCAGAACAAAAGAAGAAGGCATGCATAGATTATACACATGTGAACTTGCAATCAAACAGTATTGTAATGGAAGTACACTGCTACATTTCTGAAATATGTGAGCCTCCTATGTCATCATCATTGTTCAGTGTAATTTGTTTAAGGTTTTTCAAAATATCATTTTCTGCTCAAGGACCACAATAATATTCCACAAATCTTCACATATAGAGCTGTCGATTTATGTACTACATGATGTGAAATTATGAAAATCGTCTGGAATTCCCCTTTAATTTGTTGTGATTTTTTAATAACTTTAATGTTTTAATGTTTTAATTTTTCTTCTTTTGATTGTTATGGGCCCTTTTTATGAAGAGTTAAAATTGATTTTAAAGTTGATTTCAACTGTAAGTCTATGGCAGCCTGTGTGGCAAGGAAATTTAAAATCGATTTTATCTTTTGATAAAACGGGGCCCTGATATAGGTCGGACACGCACCCCAGGCAGTGAGCACGAGTACCCATCCCTTGACGGGGGGTTTCTGGGTCTTCGATGCTTTGCGCGACAGCAGGATCCCCTCCTGCATCATACACACACAGTAGACGGTCATCAGATAGTGCAGCAATCCGGCGATGGCTGTGCACATATCCTGCAAGATAGATAGATAGATAGATAGATAGATAGATAGATAGATATAGATAGATAGAAAGATTAGATAGAATGAATCATGATAGATAGATAGATAGATAGATAGATAGATAGATAGATAGATAAATTAGATAGATAGATAAATAGATAGATAGACAGACAGATAGATAGAGAGATAGATAGATAGATAGACATAGATAGAATCATAATAGAGAGAAAGAGAGAGAGATATCGATAGATAGATAGATTAGATAGAATGAATCATGATAGATAGATAGATAGACAGATAGAAAGAAAGAGAGATAAGAGTCGCAAATATTAGATAGATAGACAGATTGATGGACAGACAGATAGATAGATAGATAGAGAGAGATATAGATAGATAGATAGATAGATAGAGAGAGAGAGAGAGATAGAGAGATAGATAGACATACAATCATAATAGAGAAAAAGAGAGATATATAGATAGATAGAGAGAAAGATAGATAGATAGAAAGAAAGAGAGATAAGAGTCGCAAATATTTTGGAATGGAGTTCTCGATCTTTTCTGACTTTTAATCTTTCATCTCAGGTTTACAGGAACATGTTTACTCATTCATTTATCTATTCATTTATATATTTGTTTATCTACTCATTTGCCTTCTTTTCACAGGTACATGGCTCCACCAGTGAGTTGAACACTGCTGTTCATGGGGGCCCAGCTTGTACAATATTATAAACACATAATATTCACAAACATGAAATGGTATAATATCAACAGAAACATTATGATACAATAATTATGAAACCTGAGATTGCAAAACATACACTATAATTATATGAATGATACAGCGGATCTGATCTATCACGCCACCATCTCCCCGTTCTCATGCAGCTCAAAGCGAATAAAAACTAAACTACTACTATAAAAACTAGACAAAGAAAGAAAGCCAAAATTATCGGAAATATGGCAGGTTGTTTGATGCCTAGCATAGAAAATCTCTAAAACAAGAAGAATATTCATATCAAAAGGACTATAGTTGTTGGTGTTTTTTTTTTTTCTGGAAGAGTTACCACCCAGGGGAATGTGAAATATTAAAGAGAAAAATATGTAATCATATTTATAATCAATATACATGTACATGTCTGTGTGACTGTGTATTGGTGTGTTCTCCTTGCTTTTCTCATATTTCTCCACACATTCCAACCGTGCTTTCTCAATTCAACAGGAACATGGCGCCGATTCGAGTATCAATTGGTCACATGCATACTTACCGGACTTTTGGTTTGGTCCATGAAGAGCATGAGAGTCTGAGCCAATGCCAGGGAAATAGCTAACGAGATGTGAACTTTGACCTGGTCCGAGTGGTAGAGCCTCCGTGGTTAAACAGAAAAAAAAAAGAAATAACATCAAATATACATATTCCTGCATCACAAAACCAAAAAAAAAAAAATGCCAACATTAATTTTTAGTTGAGGGTAGATTCTCAAAGAACGGACTCTGAGCTTTAAAATGATATATAACTCAACTCACGTTGACGTTCCTAACCTACCCAAATATTGGAAAGAAAACACACACTCGGTGTGAACTGAGAAAAGAGGCTCTGAAGTACAGGGTCTATATTCAAGCGCTTAATTTTCACCAAGCCATGTTCGCTGTGTGATGAATGGGATAAAAACAGGATGTAAACCACCGGAGCAACAACAATGAAGGGACAATCAGATTAAACTAAAATTGAGCATACTCTATGAATACATTCTCTTTATGATTAATGTTAACGTCAAAAGCAGTAGCATTAACCTTTCAAAAGTTATTAGAGTTGAGAGTGAAGAGTGTGTAAAGGATTTTTAAGAAATTAAAAGGGGACTCTAAGACATATCTAATCACATTATTCTACAAAAAAAAAAATGTAGTAGAAAAACTGTTGGAAACACACTTTCCCATACGTTGATATATGATCCCCAACTTTAGAATAATGTAGAAGAAGAAAGGCTCTCGTGTAAAAATCAGGATTAACTTCAGGATTTAACCCTTTTCCCCTGTTTGAGTCCTCTCATAAAATCAGGTGGTGCGACTTTTTGTTGGTGTTGTGACGCACGGTCACGTGCATTGGTTTAGAATAGACACCAGAGGATATCTTGTTCAAAATATGAATATATGGCATATAGTTACTCACTTGAAGTAAACGAATATCACGACAGACAAAAAGAGTGTTCCGATGGAAAAGGCGTTGAGGACTCTCGTTAGAAGAGTTTGTACATACAAGTTAGTCCCAGTGATCACGTTATCCTGTGGTGAGGTATAATATCAAACAAGGGAAAACCCCTTTCATTATTCAAACGCGGTCGATTGTGAGTCACGTGATTAATATGTATAGATAACCTATATTCCGACTCAGATTCATCTCTGTTGATATATCAAAGAACATGGAAATATTACTTCCATTGAAATGAACAACAATACAAACACATCTCACATAACATGTACATGTACATGTTTACGTGACAGTTACAATGAACGTTCTGAACATGGCATATAAATAAATCAACTACAAATGTTTCTATGATCCTCTGTGCCACATTATTCTCCAAGCAAACAACACATCTTAACAACAACGACAACAACAACAACAACAACAACAACAACAACAACAACAACAACAACAACGACAAAATGATATCGCAATTGTTTTTTTATACATGCCCTAATTTTTTTTTTTATACATACGCGGATTTAGGTTTCGATTTTGTCTCTTGCAGTAATAGCTTTCATTTTTTGTTTCATCCATGCAACTACTCTGAAGTGGCGCTAACTTTCTTTAAACATGTTAAACACCAGTTGCAATAGGTTATACCGGTTAATATCTTGTTTGACTAACTTTTTCTTCACTTCTGTTCAAATGAATGCATAATTATGTTTTGTGATTTTTATTTAAAAAAACGGCACTGTCAATAAAGATGAGTATCAAGTATTCTTGTCGCCTCTGATAACGAGCAATTCCCGTCGCATTTTTAGCGTGAAACACAATCATCCTCTCCCGGCATGCCAGTATCAGTATATAAGAATCTTTTATGCGAAATGGCTATATCATAGTTGTCAGTGATTGCGTTAGTGAGAGAGTCATTATCCGGACTTGTTATAAATTTTTAGCATAACTTGGGCTTGTTAGATGTGGCATAAGTATACATCAGACATCAGCTACTTACATAAAGGGGAAGGATAGATGACATCTATTATACAAGGCTTGTGTGTAAAATTCCTAAAACCATGCGCGTCGCATGCATACCACAATAGCCAGTAGACACTACATCCATGGATGAATGCTTATGTTGTTTTGATGCTATACTCACAGTATACATCAGACATCAGCTACTTACATAAAGGGGAAGGATAGATGACATCTGTCATTACTATACAGGGCTTGTGTGTGAAATTCCTAAAACCATGCGCGTCGCATGCATACCACAATAGCCAGTAGACACTACATCCATGGATGAATGCTTATGTTGTTTTGATGCTATACTCACAGAAAACTGCAAAAGAACGGCAAAACTGGTGGTGTGGTTGCATGTGCACGTCATCTTAGACGCCGTCCAGTTCGATGGATAGCATCCGTAGGTAGACCATCTTTCTCAGAAAATTACAAATGCATATAATAGCGTGAAGGTATGCACAAACAAATAGTAAACAAACCACAAAACACCTCATGATAGATGATAACACGACTAAACACATTGCCTTGTCAAAACTCATTTTAGCGTGCAGAGCACTTAAATGATAGACATATAGAATGATCCCCGTTGTAACTTGGAAATTAGATACAAACGGAATGATGTTGTGAATGAAGTTAGTTAAAAGAAACACAATCGGAGAGTTGAGGTATGACTTACATGTTCCCATCGACGTCGTAGAATGAACAAAGCCTTGTTGCATTTTCTCCCTGCAAAATGACAAGCATAGGTTCATTCGTGTAAAAAGGCTACAAGACCAGCGACGTTTCTACGCCTAAAATGATGGTCCTGATCGTGTTAGAGTTGTTTACATCTTGGGTGTTTGAAAAATGTCATTTGAAGCATCATTACATGAGTGCAGAGTTAATTGGTAAGATAACGTCTGATTCTTCCCTTTGCAAGAGGCCATTATTATTCACACGAACTTCAATGGCTATTCAGTGTCAATGTTGACAAGACTTGAATGCTTCGGGCACCTATACAGCCCAACAGCGTCTTGCGAAGATGGCCACAGAGTGTTTCGTCCCTTTCTGTGTGTGTGTGGGTGTGTTTGTTAGTCCGCTTTTATCAACATCGTTGAAATGTCGTGTCTAGTTCAGGTTCATTTTCCAGCAAACAATACACGCAAGTACAAATTGTAACTATGGCAATGATTTGAAACATGCTGGGAACACAGCTCTAAAAGTTAAAGGAACAAGAAGATTATGCACATCCAGTTATGCAGGGAATCATGAGAGATGAATAAATAGAAACAGCGCTATGGGGATCCAGGACAATAAACGACAGAGACGACAGAGACGAAATCAGAGAAGAAGGTCTATAATAGTGGACATTGATATCCAACCATAAGGGGACGTGCGTACGGAGTTATTATGACGACAACAAGAAAGACAGGGCATAACAGCCGCGCAGGACAAGGGAGCGGAACGGACAACGGAAAATATAATTAGCAAAGTATCACGGACATTTGATGGAATCTATTATGATTGTGATAACATGGAAGGTCGTCATTGTAGTTTGTAAGGTTTAAAACGCTAGGGAATTCGAAGCAGCAAAATTGAGTGTTTGACAATGTTTGAAGCGACGGCTGCAAGCATGCTCAGGATTTGAATTTCAGGCACTAAGAGACGATATGATTAGCTTTGTATGCCACCTACCGGTTCCTCGGAATCGAAGACGATATCAATCGTCTCGCCGTCCTTGAGTTCGAGGGCCGAACCGTTCTTGTCGAGGAAAACGAGATCGAGAACCACGGAGTCGATTTTGAGCACAACCCCTTCCGTCTCGCCCTTAACCACTGTGTCGGGGTCATCGGGCTTGATCATTGACGCGGCCACGGACACTTCGAGGTTGATATAAACCACACAGGTAAAATATGACCCAATTGTAGGCTTCGAAAATTGTTAGAATGGAGAGTCAAGTTCCATGTTCTTTTTGTTTCTTTTCTCGCGTAACTAAAGGAGAGTATTTTAACATAGTATACATATACTATATATCATGTATATTTATATATATATATATATATATATATATATATATATATATATACATATATACATATACAGTATATGAGAAAGTAAGGAGAAATCGGTGCGTAGATTTGACATCTTTATTCCTCTAACTGTTCCTCCTTTTCGGAAAAATGCAAGAGTTGAAAAATTGGTCACCGCTGGGAATCGAACCTGGGTCTTTGGCATGGAACGCCAACGTCTTGAACTGCTCGGCCACGGAGACGTCATGGCAGTTCAGGCACACCCAAGCTCGATTACCCGACGGACCAACCTTTCAACTCTTTATGAACATGTTCCTTTTTGGGGCAAGGAGTTTTGAATAACAACCAACCGCGTGCCTCAGCTGGATCTTCTAATGAGAATCACGCACCGGTGAATTGGGATTATGTTTTGCGAAAGAAATCACCGCTACAATATATATATATATATATATATATATATATATATATATATATATATATATATAGTTTTAGTATTTTTAATCGTAACATTTACATTCTTGATGACACAGATTATAACAAATCACGCAGTGCATGTGAGCTATGCAAAACATGAACAACGTCTTGGGGTGCGTTTATCAACTCTTTTTCTCGGCAGAAACAGGTTTTCTAAACGGCTTTCAGGGAATTTTTACGAGATGATAAATGCAAAGCTGTTTTGATTGTGGGGTTCGGAAAGCCTTATAAATTTGTGCTTTCAGAAACAGGTTTCCGAAACAGGTTTCCAGAAACCTGCTTCTAGAAGCCCTTTGAAGCAAGATAAACACAAATCTGTTTTGAAACGGCTTTGTACTGCGGTTACAGTATACGTCCCCTTCTCCTCGGGTCAAATTGCACAATGCAGCTGCAAAGTGACAAGGCCAGTTTTCGTGTTCGTGATGAGTTGATAAACGCAACTATTTTGGAAGCCGTTTCTGAAGGGCTTTGGAAACGGCTTTCGAAAGGACTTGCAGCCTTGGTCATATCTCTTCATTGAGCCAGGCTTGTAATTGTATGATAAATCAGTAAATCGGTGGAAATACAGTTGGAATATAATCAGTGTTTGGGATTTTTACACCAGTCTATAACCTGTTCATTTCTGCTCACTTCCTTTAATCTTTATACCCCCTGCTTATTGGAAAAAAAAAAAAAAAACTTCTCCAGCCTTTTCCAGATAATATCGGGCAGTTGGGATAGCAAGTTACTTTTTTTTGTTCGAATATTGAACATGAATTATTTATTGTTAAAGGGGCTATGCAATGCAAATTCATGTTGACTTATATTGATCTTATGGCCAGGATAAAATCTAGAGAATATAATTATGTGCAGTGTATTTTATAGCAGTTGTTCTATTGTTATAATTATAACTTCAGATTACTTTGGATTAATTTTAGTATTTTTATAACTTCATATTACTTTGTACATCCACAAATAACACAGGAAATCCAAGCCAAGATTCTTCCAGAGACGTCATTGATTAATTACTGCTTTGAGCACTAACGCGCTTAACAAAAGACAATGGCATGCACCAGCTTCCCATAGACTGAGCATAGCATACACATTTTCGGGCAATGTCTTTTGTATAATCATATTTAGTGGAGCGGCATAGCCGAACAATTGTGCATTTTGTGATAAAGGCACCAAATTTCGTACACAGGTTGACAGTCATGTTCAGATTAAATTTAGATATTGGGCCAACGTAAATAGCGCCCTCAACGTCCATGGCAGCCATTTTTCAAAATGGCTGCCATAAATGCCATTTTTCCGTAAAATTTACTAATTTTAGGAGGCAAAAGTCAATAAGATTTTACTCACAAATGAGAAATTACATTCAAAATAGATCTACATATTTGACCATCGGAGAAAGCGCCCTCAACAGACATGGTAGCCATTTTTTTTTTAAAATGGCCGCCATAAATGCCATTTCCTTCAAAAGGTTTGCTAACATCAGATGGGCAATCCAGTAAGATTGCAAACAAGTGGGAATTTGCATTCAAAATGAATTTGAATATTTGGTCATTGTTAATTAGCAACGAGGGAAGCATGCAAGTTACACGCTCAGCCTAGAGAAAGGCGCATTCCAATGTCTTTTGTTAATCACGTATACTTTTGCAATGATTGACAGATGATGCCACTGGTATAATCTTTATAGTTTGGAAGGTTTTTCGTGCGCGTATCCAAATAATCTGAAGAAAAATTTTATCTTTTAAGAATATACTATCAATCTTGCCTTTGTCGACTTTGCACAAGTCGTAGATTGGCTAAGTCGAAGAGATGTTTAACCCCATATGGATATTAACTTCTTGTTATTCTTATTCGATTGTTTAAGTCACACTTCACGTTAGTACAGTGGAATGATTTTCACTGGTTTCTTTGGATCCGATTTAAGTTGTGTTGACTGTATATGGCATGTATTTAGATATTCGTTTGGCCACATACAACAACAGCGATTATAAAGGTATCATATACAGTACATGTACAAGCTAACAAGCATTTGCATTGGCTGGTTGCTTTAATGGGCAATAAATGGAACTAAACTGTTATTACATGGCCTTCATCAACATCTTTATCTCTTTTTTTATTTTAAGCCACACAAGTACAGCTGTTACCTCCCTTTTCGGCTAATGACGGGGCGCTGAGACCAATCGAAACCTGTGTCCCGTCTTCTGCGTTCATATTCACCTCCACCTTCTCTCCGGGCATAAACGTTTCGAGAACTTCCGCGACCACCTCACCAGAAACGCTCGGTTGTTTCACTATAATTATAATTTCAATTCAATTCAATTCATTTTATTTTCATACTTCTCATTTATGAACATTACAACAGAAATAATAATACAAGTTCTTTTACCTTGTAAACAATGTGCAGAAGACAATCAACATACATGCACTCTTAAAATATTGGGTAAATTTAGTTGGGTAATTGTTGGTTGGTAAAAATAAAAAAAAAAATCATCATTCAGGGCAATTATCGCCTAATTGAGCTTTTACGTGATTAAACCAACATTGAGCAATTATTCTTACTTGAATATTAGGCGAATATTTACCAACAGAATTGGTAATGAAGAGTTGGGTACTTTTCGCCCCGCTGTTGTGTAAGTGACGCATTCCCTTTGCGTGTTGGGTATTTTTTGTTGGGGCAACTGATACTTATGGGTAGAAATTCGCCTTTTATAATCAGTCTGATAATTTACAAACATTATTTTGGACATTAAGCCTGGATATTTCTTACCAGTACTTGGGTAATTTTGTTACGTTCCTTTCTAAGTTGGTAAATTTTCATGGACAAGTAAAAAAGTCTGTGGTGTACGCGTGTATGTGTGTATGTATGTGACGGTGTGTGTGTGTGTGGTATAGGCCTACGTATGGAAGGATGGCCGAACCTTACGATTTTGTAGGGCGTACCAACAATTATTAAAGGGTGTTCTCCGTTTTAGAAATGGGAGGGGGGGGGGGGGACAACACACACACACACACACACACACACACACACACACGGTATTGTCTATATATATATATATATATATATATATATATGTATATACATACATATATTATATTCAATATATATAAGCAAGAGCTACATTGTGGACGTATTTTGACATAATTTTCTTACGTTTCCCTTTATTCCGTCAACACCGGAGGGTTAAAAATCAGCATTGTGGGAGTATCTGTCTGTGGGAGCAAACTACAGGATACTCCTACAATATTGCTAGTTTGTGTTTTGTGTGTGTTTGTGTGTGTGTGTGTGCACGTGCGTGTATGTGTCGGTTTGTGTGCAAATAGTTAGATGACACAATTTGAAACCCATAATACCTGACTGGACTTGCTTACCACTTCATTCCAGATTAAAACCCAGTAACTAAAACATTGAAATTTTGATACCAGTTGATACCAGTTGGTTTCTATTGGTTTCTACTGTTTTTGTTTTGTTTGTTTTTTTGCTCATGAATATTCATAAGCTTTTCAAATTTTCTTCGTGAAAAAAGACAAAATATTGTTAGATTTAATGTTTTTATGATTTCAATAAACTCTGAAATGTCTGAAATGTATTAGAAATTCATTGAATATTATTGCCGTGATATTCACAATTTCAACTTGTACCTTTGATGAGATATTTTTTTTTAAATAAAAGTGTAATCTACATGGTAACCATGTCTTAAAGCATTACAACTAAATGGCCCTATATATGTGAATGAAATATCCCTGGTACTAACTAGGTCTAGGATGTAGGCTAAGCCTAGATGTACTTGTAGGTATAGGCTTTACGACTAGCTGTAGGATTATGATAGATTAGATGTGAACAATGTCTTTACATACATATAATTAAACAGAAAACAATATCTAATTGGGTAAAATTGGTTGGGCAAATAATTACCCAACTCAAAATATAACCAACGGTTGAGAAATTGCAAAGTTGGGTAAGGTCTGATTGGTCAACAAACTGATGGGCAATTTAATTTGCCCAACCACATAGCAAACTCATTACCCAACATCAGTTGGGCAGATTTTAACCAATAGTTGTGTGGACAGTATGTTGCCCAGTGTTGGTTAAAAGTTGGGCATTTTTTTTTTTGCCCAACTATTTTAAGAGTGTGGTGATAACACAGCAATTGTAAAGATAACTGGTCAAAATCGAAATGGGGTCGAGCAAAGAAAAGTATGACGCGACCTACATGAAAGCTAGCTTGTTTGGCTGTAAGCCTCGAGTAATCAGTGTTTGTGAAAAAGAAACGGAGAACGGATAGAAGATAAGACCAGGCGATTTAATGGTACCAAATAAGAAAAGCGGGTATTCCTATGTGATCAAAAAAATATATATATATATACTAAAATAAGAACCTTTACTGTGACCAAGCTATCTTTGGTTTCCGGAGTAGGACATGATTTGCATATAAAGCCTACTTCGGTATATACACTATAAACTGTTGTTGCATTAAAACTATCACAATGTTATGATCAGTAAGACACAAAAAGTAACACGTATAGCCCTTCATTTAATTGGTGCCTGCCGTCAAGCTCTGTTTAGAAAGTGAGAGAAAGGTAGAGGGAAGGAGGAAGAGAGGGAAACGAAATAGAGTGGGGAATTGCTAATGATGAATTTGAATAAGCAAAGCGATCGACGGTAACGTGTATAACAGATTGGTTCTTTCTGTTAAGTATTCCAATTCTATTATTTTACATGCATTGTTCACGAAAAGCTGCCTGAGCAAGCACAAAGCTCGACGGAGGGTTGCCCTACTTTGCAACAACTGATGAATGTGAAGTGAACTTTCTGCCCATTAAAGAAACCTCAAGAACCCTCAAGATCTGCACTAGCTTCCTTCAAAGTACAGCATTGGCCCTTCTCATCACTTTCAAGCAGAACATGGAACAGCCCCGTATTACACCACAGAGCTCATAATCCCATTCAAGCCTTCTAGATGTTTCCGATCCTTTGCTCAAAACTTATACTCGTTATACCGTCCATCCCTAAGAAAAAGTCTCATGGAAGAAAGGGCTTTTTCTCATGCTGCACACATACACTCTGAATTTCTCTACCAGCCAGATCGAAAAGTCAGACGCCATTTGACAATTTCAAACAGAAATTCAAAACTTATCTGCACAAAATAGCATAATGTTTGTTAACTTTGAACTTATTCGTGCAATTACGACGGATGTATTTGCAACTTTGACCTCTTGTGTGTACGTATGTGTAAAATGATTATGGCAGAGTAAAACATATCATATTAAATTTTTGTAATTTTTGTTGGTATATTTTGTATTATGTTGTTTTCTTTTAAAGTCTTAAATGAGCTATATGAGAACTTTGTTTTTCATCATTACTTTTATTTTTTGTTGTTGTTGTCGTTGTTCCTATTGTTATTAATGGGTGTATAAAATGGTTCGTTAAGAGCTAGGTTGTAGGAAACGAAAGATCCATTAATTTTGGTACAGGTATACTGCAGAGACGGTGTTTAGAGCGTTGCACGGTAATATCGAGCGACTCCAAGCTGGAAGAAGAACTCCATACCACGTATTTTCATATAAACTCTGACTAACATTGTTAGGTCAGACAGTAATGAAGGAATTTCAATCATATGATTTTCAACGATGTGATAAGATCTGTAAGACCAATGTTCAAATTTAATAGGGCAATTTCGTTTTTCTGTTGTGGTAAATTAGCAAACAAAAAAGGAAAAGAAATGATATGACAATTATTGCATTCTTGTCAACAATATTGCAAACTTTGGCTCCATGTCTACCCGGTATTCATTGCTGAGTATTAAAAATTCTGAAGTGATTTAAGCAATTTTTTCATAAGCAATTTTAGCAATATTTAGGACCTACACTCCTGACTTTATTTCTTATCCTGCGTATACGCCATGTTCCCGGCGGCCATGGCAGCCCCGTTGCCCGAAACGTAATGCGCTGTGGGTAGATGAGATATTCTCCTGTTTCCCCTCCATATTCTAGTCTTGTTCGTTCTAGTCCTCGGGTAATATCATGTAGATATCAGACGCCGTTCTTACAGCGTCTTGTCAGGATAGACTACACAATATCTTCTGTCGCGTCCCACTACAGACCGTCTACAATGTTTGTTACGGCCTCTTACGTGCCGTCTCGTTTGGTTACGTTCACCCCGTTCTATAGCTACCTACAAGATTTCGTATTAGCATTGGGATCGCCATGTTGTTGTTGTTGGTTTTTTGTTTTGTTTATTTTGTTGTTGTTGTTTGTTGTTGTTGTTGTTTGTTTGTTTGTTTGTTTGTGTGTTTGTTTGTTTGTTTGTTTGTTTGTGTTTTTTTTTGGGGGGGGGGGAACAAATTCAATATCTGACACGGCCTCCATCGGTTATCACGTAGGCCTGACACGTTTGCCTATCCCGTTCCACCGCGCTGTCTCACGTCCATCCCGTTTTGTCCACGGTGGCCTGAAACGTGACTGCCGTGACCTCCGGGAACATAATTATTACAGGGACACTTTGTTGAGATTTGCGCCTAGTGCGGACATGATAGGGTATATATGCATTTAATTCTACATCACGAAGTATCGCCGTAAGATTTAAAAGTAACAACGTGCATCTGCAGAACTATAATGCAAATCTATTTATTATTAATCCATCTATTACATTCACTCTTCTAAAAAAAAATAATATTTACTATAACATGAGAATAGACAAAGGGGAAAAAATACCCCAGTGGCTGTAATCAGTAAAACGTCAGAAAATGCTGACTATTTTGAGAAATTAAGAAATCAAATGTTATAATGTTAATTAAATGTGTCAGATTCATAACTGCAATGCATTTATTTTTGCAGAGTGCCATAGTATTATATCATTCAGTACACATACACACACACACACACATACACACACACACACACTTAACTAAGCACGTCCAATCATATAATGTCGTTGGTTACCTGTCGGATATCATATTCAGCGGCACAATTGTCATATTTTATTATTCACAAATGCGTACATGATGTAAGTAATTGAAATACCTGGCTCCAGCATGTTTTTGTAGATTACTTGACATGACATTTAGTATAAAGCTCCCATAAAGTGACAACTTCAGTCAAGTGTGTCAATAAAGTTTTTGCTACAAATTAATATTAGATTTTCAGTGCCCAGAGTATTTACATTCTGCATCCGCTGAATTGGAGTGTAAAAAACAAACAAACAGACAGACAGAAAAACAAAGATCTTTCTCCAATATATAGACAGAGTTGTCGATTTTACAAAGAAGACATGGAATATGATGATTTCTGAAGTAAAATTCGTCACGCCTTGTATTATTGGTTCTGGGGCCTGTTTCATAGAGATTGTGCGTAAGTTACAGTCAATCGCAAATTACATTTCATAAACAAGTTTGTGATTGATCGCAAGTAACGTTCAATCTACTGAAAGTTACCCTTGATTTTTTTTTTTCTTGAAATCAAGAATAAGTGTCTTTATGAATCAGGACTTACGTTCAATATTGAACTTACGCTCGATTCACGAGTTACGCTCAGTAAATCAAGCGTAAGATCAATCGCAACTCTTTATGAAACACATAGGCCCCTCAGCAGTATACAGAAAAGGGAGCAGCATAAGTATTTGAAACATGGATTCTCCTACCTTTACAAGAGAGATCGATCTGGCACGTGGCATTGTGGTCATCGACAGACGATCCCTCCACAAGACAAGATGAATTCACTCGGATGTCGTTGATGGGATTGTTTGAAATGACACGCCTTATATCAATTCTCTTATCCTTCAGCTGCATGAGAAAGGTCGTGGTAATGAAGGTTTTTCCATCTTCTATCGGAGAAAGTATAAAAGCAAGAAGATAAGAGACTGTAAAAATTTGCACGCGCACACAGTTTTACATATACATGTAATACACAAATAAGCAAAGAACATCATACCACTTCGAAGTTTGTTTGTTTGTTTGTTTTTTCGGAGGGTCTTTTTTTTTTTTTTTGCTACTGCTTAGCTCAGTGTTTTAGAAAAATATATACCATGTTTCAAGCAGCAGATTATGCTCGCCCAAACCCCAAATACTGATTTGTGAGAGAAAAAAACAAACAAAGATTTTTCTGATCTGGGTAAATATTCCCACAAATTACAAACAAATAGACTTAAAACTTGAAGACATACCAGATGCCCACAAAACATATTATTTCCTTTAATAATTTCATCTCTCTCTCTCTCTCTCCCTTCGTATCCCTTGCAATATTGTGTGGCTTTTCTCTCTCCCTTTTTAGCTCTACTCACGTCATATCACTTTTTGTTTTTGATTTTGTATTTTGTTCCTTCTTTGTTGTCTCACCGTTGCAAGACTCGTGTGGAATGCTTATGTAGTAGCACTCATCTGGACAGATCACGGACTCGATCTCCATCATGATCAGGTCGACGACGTCGCAGTTGGTCTGGTTATTGCAGTGCTCATCGACGAGGCAAGATGCTAAATCGTAATCGGTGGGTTGCGTGACGTTACGCAGCATGAAGACGTCGACAACCACGCTGCGGTTGTTGACCGAAATCGGCTGGCCGCCGCAACTCAGCAAGAGGTTGCTGCAGCTACTCGCTTGTGACCAAACAAAGAAATATCAATTGGAATTTGGCAAGAACCGTAATAGTTATATAAATTTAGAAGGTTCATTCGATAAATTTGTTTAAAGATATATTATGTGATATTTTCCCCATTTTTCTTTATTTTTTTACCTCTATTTTATTTTTTTTTTTGCTGTCCCACGCTAAGAAGACAAAGTGAACTGATTTACAGCAAATTTAAATATGAAATATTGTAAGCTTCTCTTGGAATATGATAGTTTAATGCCTAATCTTATGACGATGCTTCCACAGCTAAGACAAGAAATGATCATTCGTCTTCTGCGGGTCCTGACCGTTCATGGATAAAAAAATAAAAAAAATAAAAAAAAGATGTTGCTTTCACTCATTTTAACTCTTACCAATGTTTTTGTCAAAGGTATATGTATATATAGGATATATATGCCCACACACACACACACGCACACACACACACGCTTTATACACGAGCACAACATTGACAAACCATTCTATGAGCTTGCCAATCAATACCACACACAGGGATGCAGTTTAATGTAAACTGGACTTTGATATGAATTTGAATTGTAAATAATATCATTATGACTTGATGAGGATAATATTATTTACAGAAATGCGAACTACAAATCTCAGGAAATAACCTGTGAGTAAATTGATGTACAGGTAAAGCAAAAACACATAACAACATTAACATTCGTGATGGCATATTGAGTAGACTTCCTCACTTAAATAAAAAAAACAATAATATCCCATCAAGTGTGAACCAAAGCTAAGTCCCCGGGATTTCGGAGCAACCGACAGTTCGAGCGAGCGTGGACAAATACGCAAGAAGAATGGATAACAGTTTCTACCTCTATAGGAAAGCATTATGTCTTGCTTTGCCTGTCCTGTTTTTGGTTGTTCTCATATAATATTATTTAATAATATTTATACAGCATGTACAGGGCTTGACATAAGCCGTGGGCAGCGGCCACTAAAAAATGATGTCGAGCCACCAAATTTAGCCACCAAACTTCTGGAGGCCCGATCAGGCAACTAAGTTTTAAAATGGATTGTCATGTCTCCTTGTTATTTCGGACTACCTAAAATTTCACATTGAAAGATTTTAGTGACCATCAGAGAAAAAAGTAAGTGTTTGGCTTAATATATATTATATCTAATATATGATATATAATATATAATATTTAATATATAATATACAATATATAATATGTAATATAATATATAGTATGTGATTTATAATATATTATATAATGTATATGATATTATATCATATATTACATTCATGATATATCTGTACAAATTATATTATACATCATATATGATATGCCTATATTATGTATATACGTATATAGCCTATATATTATACAATGTATATGCAGCAATGAGATATACTAGTAGGTGTACTCTTGACTGAACTTACTGTCGTTGGGGAAGCTTTCACATCTTCCGTAGTCTGATTCTGCGCACGAAGAAGTCTGTCAAGGGAATGATGTCGATAAGAAAGAAACTGACTTAAATTTTTAAGTACTGTACTACATTTCCCTTCGACCATGACCTTTTTTTTTTTTTACTTTCATTATATGTGTTAGTTTGAAGTTTAAACTCCTAACTTCACTAGCATTGAAAAGTACATTTTATACTAAATGATGTTAGATAACATTATATTTCTAAATATCTAAAATTTCTAATCACTACTCTGTTTTTTCGAGATTAATTCATGTATGGTATACTGAGCAAGAATCACTAGACAAGCGTCCCATGCAAACATTGTCAAGATGATTAAGATAAACACGTACATGGCACATTGTCTGTTAACAAAATTTCCGAGAAAAAGAAAATGCTAACATGCTACAAGCTGCTTAGATTATTATCAATGGACATAACATTTTTTCTTTCTTTTATAATCGTAAATTATTTCCATGGCTCCCGGCCTTTAACTTCTACACCCACCCATTTTCTTTCTGTTTGTTTGTTTGTTTGTTTTTTTGTCTTGTGTTCCTAGCCCTCTTCAGACTGTGCATGCTTGTTGTGTGTAGTCCGTATATGTCATGTTTTTATATTGCTTTCATACATGTTTGCAATTTCGCAGCTGACGAAGATTCTGCTACAGGATCCAAAACTCGGGCTCCTTTTGACTTTTGAGTTGATTTCAAAAAGTAAGAAATAAGGAAGAGAGAGAAATATGCTAATGCCATTATGTCTGGTTTAGACTTTGTCATGAAAAATGAGGTATGGTTATGTCAACATTCAAACGACGCTCTCCACACCTTACATAATTGCGCAAAATAATAATCTGCTATTCATGAGATGCACTTAAAAACTGATTCTGCTATGCCTTTAGTGCCTCTTCCGAAAGAAAACGAGCCAACAAACATTAGTTTTCAAACCCGCCGTTGCTACCTCCTTGCTTTTGACAGGAAAGTGGTCGGCTTCTATTCTTTTGAGCACAGTCAATGGGAATGCAGGCAACGGGTGGATAGAGCAACGCACATTTCGTCACCAGAGCAACGGCACATTGCACTTTATTCATTCATTCCCGAAGCATTGCCCTGCACCAATGATATCTCCAGAGGCAGTTGCCATTATTTTTTTTGGTGGGTCCCTCCATTTTTCGCAGTTTGCGTATTGTTATTTAATTTTGAGCACTTCA
Organism: Diadema setosum; assembly: GCA_033980235.1. Taxonomy (NCBI): domain Eukaryota; kingdom Metazoa; phylum Echinodermata; class Echinoidea; order Diadematoida; family Diadematidae; genus Diadema; species Diadema setosum. Next base: position 6,346,492 of record CM067079.1, read on the forward strand.
GCTTTCATGACAATGTATATGGTTCCACAATATACTCTTCTCTTCTACTCGTTCCCTCTTCCAGCAAACCAATTCTATTATTCTAAATTCCAGCCTATCTGCCCCTGTGTACTTTCAAGCACTTGCACGCACATTCACCACCATCACAGATTATCAGAGTTTATTTTCCCCTGCTATCTTCGCAGCAGAATTTGTATTGTTACGAATCTAGTACGTCCCTACCTTTTCCTCGGGCCGGCCATCTTTTCAAGCAATGCTTACAGTGGCGGCCCTCTGCATTATCGCTTCTTAAATATAATATTGTTATTGTAATCCCTGCTGCATAGACATGCATACTGTAATATTATATCATTAATTTCCCTTTATATCGTTGTTTATGCAAGTCAAACGACTCTGTTTCAAATATACTTTGTATGTTTCCCATGTTCATGATTATGTAATTTATGTATAATTATATTGATTTGCAGAAAATAAAGTATCTATCATGTCTATCAATAGAAAATATCAATAAAAATTCTCAGTTTGCTTTGCTTTGCTTATGAAACTTTATTCTATGCTACCAGAGAAAGTGAAATGTATATGTTCTCGTCGAATAAATGAAATAAATTTGAATTGAATTGAATTGAATTGAATTGAATTGAATTGAATTGAATTGAATTACACGTACCTCAAAAAACTCGTAAAACAGCCTAATTTCCTGCATTTCCACTTCGAAACTGTTTATAGAAATCAAGTCTTTGAGATAAGATGGAGCAACATTGTAACATATGATCTTAAAATCCATAAGAAGGATTTTAAAGGTGATACGTTGATGTATCAATCCATCAAAGACATTTCTGATTCGTTTACTTCTCGTGTTTTTTTCATCTGTCTGGCTACTCCATATTCTACTGTCTCTGTTTTTATACTTTGCTTGCACACTGTTTAAGTAGATAGACAAAAGTAAAAGGTTAATTCAAATCGACCCCACTAAACATTAATTTCATAACAAATAACTCTGCACAAATTACATGATGCAAACATACGGTTCTAAATAACTGTTACAAGATTTAAATGTATTTTTATTGCAAAGCAAAGCAGACTGTTAAAACTGAGGAAAAATTCAATATAAGCCTTTGATTATCTCAATGCATTATATATAATTATATATATATATATATATATACATATATATTTATATGTATATATATGTATATATATAATGGTATTATCATCCGCGTGTTGGAATAAGAGCACTGTTCACTGTTCACTGTTTATTTTTTTCAATAGGCCCCCATCTTTTCACTGTTACCCTGAGGAAGATCCGTGCAAGGGTCGAAAATTTGGTTTACAAATAAATGAAGTTGGATTCTAATGCATTATGTCAACTTGTTTGTCTTCATCGTCTTTATGTATATATATATATATATATATATATATATATATATATATATATATGTATATATAGTGTCCTTTGTTAAACTTGGATGTTCAACGGTCCACATATACCAATAAGCCCATATACAGCAACGTTTTGAATTACGTGTAATATAGGCATTATTTACCATTTGAAGATGAAACAAAAACACAGCGTTAGTGCTTAAAAATAGTTCTCAAATGTGAGATAGAGATAGAAACAACCAATGTAAAAATGCCAATCATTATGATACATGTTAAGTATTGTCAAATATACAAAATGTGAGCCATAGTTATAATAAAATTGTTCCTAGACTAAACTATCTACAGTTATGGTTTATAGTGAGAAAAGAAGTGATACAGCTTGAATCTCCTAATATTTTAGGCTTTATTGTGAAATGCTTGTGTGGTAGGATGTTTTGTGATACACAACTGACCTACACATATGCATCAACATAATGTGATAACTCGAACATCTTCTTGAATCACTGCTCCCAATTGTAAACAGTACCTTTAAACTTGCTTTTTACTAGAAACTATAAAACACACACACACACACACACATACATACGGTATTTTTTAATGCAATTTCATTTCACTTCAAGGCTACCAGCGTACCGCTGGAGTAGTACCATTAGGGGATGATAATTAGCAGGAGGATGACAGTCTCTTCGAAGTTGATCGCTATTTATATCGTTTGATCGTAATGTCATTCAATTTGATATCAGTCATGGCAGAGGCATTTTTTTCAATAGGCCCCCATCTTTTCATTAAAAACTACAACAGCACTAACAACAACAACAACAACAACAACAGCGATTCGGATCAAAATCTTGCTTAGTTACAGAGATTAGTTTGTTTGAGCTTTATTTTCCAATTTGAATATAAACAATATAATATTATAAAGGTATCATTTAACCTTTTTGTATCGAAAATTTCCCAAATATTCCCACTCATCAAAGTGTGCGCTGGGTCGGTGAATTTTAAGTTTTAAATTGCAGAAATTCCCTCGCTTGAAAAAGGGTGGGGTTATCATCATCCCCCATACACCATTCTATTTCAGGCTGCACTTCCTCGCCGGCGTGTTTCCTAGAATAATGAACTCAATTGTATTCCTACACCCATGATGAACTCGACGAATGTCTCTTGCTCTCCTTCACATCCTTAACCCGGAAGTGATCAACCTGAATGAGGTCATGTTGACGTCTTCGTTAACATAATTCGTCAACACAAGTCCAAGAACGATGATGCTGAACTTGGTATAAGCAATACGTTAGAACAATGCGGTATAGGCAGGAAGAAGATCGTAGACTTTTCTTCATGAGTGATTTTATTGTCAAACCAAACAATCAAAGGGGGAAAATTGATTGATTTTACACAAAAATAGGGTCTATGCTACTCTTCCCAGACCGTACCCTGTACTGAAGAGGCTGCTGCTCGTAACGACTTGAGGACGATTTATCAAGTTGTCAAAATATTATCAAGAAGAACCCTACAAGAACTGCACGATGGGAGCTTTAGGCCCCTCTCCAAAGGAGAGGAAAGACTACACAGGTGGGCAGAGCACTTCAAGGAGGTTCAAAATAGAGCCGAACCAGAAACCTAATCAACCAACTGAACGAACTGAAATATTTTCATATGATACAAAGGTTTCTACTCCAGCTGAAGAACCTTGCTGGAAAGAACTCGATGCCCCGCAGTGTATTCACAAGGTGTTCACATGGTCGGCTTTGTGAAAACGCTCGAATCTAACAGTGTGAAGATGATTCCACACTGTAGTGTAGTTGTTCACAGTTTTCGCAGAGAAATGTTCTCTCTCACACTATGAAGCGATGAGTTGTCACAACCTTAATTGATGATTCAAAGTGTGTTCACACTGTTTAAACGCTCGATTCCAACAGTGTGAAGAGATTTTACACTGTGTATGTGTTTACTATTGTGTTCACACTGTATTTCACATTGTGTTTCATACTGTGACACACTGTGTTCTTTCTAGCAGGGAAAGGAGGCTAATAAGATGATGAGGAATAAGAAAATGCCTGGTATGGATGGTGTAACGGGTGCTGTTCATTATTCCGAAGGTTCGTTATTTCGAAGGTTCGTTAATCCGAAACACACAAAGTCCCTATACCTAGAGGCTCGTTAATCCGAAAATGAAAAAGGGTTCGTTCATCCGAACATTTGTGGCGTTATTCCGAAGGTTCGTCATTCCGAAGGTTCGTTAATCCGAAAATGAATTAGAGTACGCTATTCCGAAAGCTCGTTAATCCGAAAATGAAATAGGGTTCGTTATTCCGAAGGTTCGTTGATCCGACAATGAAATAGGGTCCATAACGAACCTTCAGAATAACGAGCTTGTTTCATTTTCGGATTAACGAACCTTCGGAATAACGAACCTTACTTCATTTTCAGATTAATGAACCTTCAGAATAACAAACCTTATCACATTTTCGGATTAACGAACCTTTGGAATAACGAATTTTCGGAATAACGAACCTTTGGAATAACGAATTTTCGGAATAACGAACCTTCGGAATAACGAACCTTCGGACGAAAGAACCTTCGGACTAAAGAACCTTTGGAATAACGAACCTTCGGAATAACGAACTGTAACCAGTGTAACTGCTGAGAAGTGGAATGCTGAAGGTGATAAAGTATTTCTTCAACTAAAGTATGTTTATTGTTTCATGTAAACAACTAACGTGTATTTTAATTTCATTTGGACATGCTAAAGTTACATTGTACTTAATTTGTTTATATGCATTTGTCATGTATGGTTTGGCCGGAAATGAAATAAAAATGAAATGAAAATGTACCTTACTGGAATCTCCATAATACATGTGCAACAGTTCATGGGTGGATAGAAATATGCCCCAGGACTACATGGAAGGGCGCTTGTGGTGTGCGTTCCAAAGAAGGAGAGATAAGCCGACTGTAACAACTGGAGGGGAGGGAGTACGTGGCTCTACTGTCCATTCCTAGTAAAGTTTACTGCCAGATGATTTTGAACAAGTTAAGACATGTGATAGATGATATGCTATGCGACGAGTAAGCAGGATACAGTCCCAAAAGAACTGATGTTAACTCTCCGTCGCATTATAGAAAAGAGCCAGGAGTATTGAATCCCCTTTGTCATTAGTTAAATTGATTTTAGCAAGGCTTTTGATGGCGTGCATCGCTCGTCCTTATGGAAAGTGCTTATCTCGTCATATGGTCTGCCTGACATAATTGTTCCAGCAATAAAGAAGATAATGTGCTATACAGGGTGTAAGAACTGAAGATTTTAAGCGTGGGTTCCAGGTGCTCACGGGTGTCTACGTCAAGGATGTATTCTATTGCCGAATCTTGATGCCAGCAGCCAAGCGACTGTAGATAAAAGAACCGACTGGACTGGAAAGGTGAAGTTATCAGATCGCTCAAACAGTTACTTGAGCTAGTTGATGTCATTGGTAACAATGCTGGACAACTCGGGGTCATCCCATGAGACCGACACCCACGAGTCATACACCCCACGAGTTCGACATTGAAAACAGGTCCATGAATCATACAGCTTACGAGTCATACGGCCCATGAGTTTGACACTGATTGGTAAATACAGCCCACGAGTTCGACACTAGGCAAAAACAGCCCACGATTTTGACAGACACAACACGGCGTTTGTCGGTCTCGTGGGCCTTGTTTGCTTAGTGTCGAACTCACGGGCTGTATGACTCGTGAGCTGTTTAATTTGTGGGATGTATAACTCATGGGCTTTATGACTCATGGGCTGTATGACTCGTGGGCTGTATGACTCATGGGCTGTATGACTCGTGGGTGTTGGTCTCGTGACGTGCACCCGACAACTCGGCCTGAATATAAGCGAGGGGAGGAACAAAGGCATGCTTACAGGAGACTGCACCCTAACATGATATCTGCCTTGGTCGGCAGTGAATATCAGTTGTCGACAACTTTACAGTTGTCGATAACTTTACATATCTTAGCAGGTCGATAAATCTAGCAAGGGGACGTGTCAAATAAAATCAATTGCAGAATTCGGAAGGCTTCATCTGCATTCAAACAGCTGAACAAAATTCGGTCGAGCAAGAAGTTTTCTGTAAAGTTGAAACGAACATCTTACGATGCAACTGTGCTGCCCATATTCACGCTTTAATGGCTGTGAAACTTGGAGTCTCAAGTTATTCCAGGAAAGAATTAAAGCTTGATGCTTTCGATTCAAAGAGTCTCCGAAGAATTCTACGGATCATGTACGGACTTCATAACAAATACAGAAGTCAGAGATATGTCAAACCAACCTCCAGTATTAAATGTAATCTGCAAATTTATAGAGGCCGTAAATGGTTAGGTCATGCTGCAAGGCTCCCGCCATTCCGTTTTGCAACCCAAGCTCTTTGTGGTGGAACCCGAAAGGGAGACTAAGACCCCGTTTACAGTGCGGGGCCGGGCTCGGCCGCGGCTCGGCCGAGGCCGAGCCCGACCTCAATTGCGCGGCCGAGCCTCGCAATTTTGTCCGTTTACACTGCTGGGCTCGGCCGCGCTTTCGATTCAAACCTTTCATTATTTGGTCGTAGTGGCGCTCTGCTTGTAAACTAAGGCAATTTGGTATTGTCTGGTTTTCAGAGCCTTTGCCAACTGAATTCCGTGGCGACGAAGTCGCCGTTCGGGCAAAGGCATTTGCCGAAGGAAAAAATCCTTTGCAGGACAAAACCACCTTAAACTATACTAGTTTTCGACGTTGAGGGGGTTAATATCCTGAACAGCGAAAGATACAGGCAGAGGGTTTGGAAGCCAGACTAAAACTGGCCGCGCAATTGGCCGCGCATTTGGCCCAGTTTGCGTTTACACCAAGAAAAGGCCGGGCTCGGCCGCGGCTCGGCCGCGGCCGAGACCACCTCCAGAGCGAGGCCAAATGCGAGGCCAATTTTGGCCTCGCATTTGGCCTTTTGCGCGTTTACACTGAAGCGGGGCTGGACTCGGCCGCGGCCGAGCCGCGGCCGAGCCTCGCACTGTAAACGGGGTCCAAGACGCCGACTCAGACCCAAGATGACCAAGCAACAGATCATCCATCGAGATCTTTAAGGCAGCTTTGCATTTAAACTGGGAAGACTTAAAAGATCTGACCGCCGATGGGTCCAAATGGAGGAAGCTGGCTGCCTCATGCGTCGGACGATGCGGGAGTTACAAAGTCTATGTAATACAGACCGTACCCCGCTCGATCGCGTCGCTTCTCAGAAAGGTCCACGATCTAGGCAGGATAGGGATTGCATATCATTTAGCGGTAAATTGCCTCAGTCGGGAGCGCGTCTGCCTCCAGATCCAGAGGACCCAGGGTTTGATTCCCGAGTCTAACGGTGCAATGTTGTGTGTAATCATACCGTTCCCTTTAGTAAGAGGCAAAACACTCAGTCCCTCGGATAGGACATACAATGGTTGTCCCGTGAGTATGCGTGAGAGAGTCACAACTAGCTCATGCACGTAAAAGATCCCGCTTCATTCATCCATCGCAAAGAGCAGGGAGTTTAACCCGGTGATGTGGTCCCACGCGCCTCACATCCAGCTGGACCCCATGGAAGACCAGCTAGTGTAGCTGAATATGGACTATCCAGCCATCTTCTCAGATTGAAAAGTGAAACATGCAAACAGTAAAAAAAAAATAATAAAAAAAAGAATATGGCAGTATCGTCAGTAAAATATATAAAATTGGCAAGTGAGGAAAACTTCATTTTGCGAGATCTGCCTGAGGCCATCTTTCTTCATCTTGCTCTTTCCAAGATCCGTGCTATCTCTCTCCCCTCCCCTCTCTCAGTGTTTCCCTCACGTCTTTTCTCTTTCTTGATCTGTGTATAAATTATTTTTCGCCTCCTGTTGAGAAGAGCTGCGGCATCACGAATTTCCAATTTTAATACCGTTCTCCCATGATTTTATTAGGATAAAGTTTTACATGTGCAACCATTCTTTGCACTTTCCAGTCTAAGTTTGGCTGTTGCTGTTGTCTGTCTCCATTTCTCTTTGTCCTTGTATTTTTGTTCTTTCTCTCTCATTTCGAGCTACCAAATAATAATAATTATTAGTATTATTATTATCATTACCAATGGATTAAACAAGATGTAGGCCTCCATGGTTCAACTATATTACAGTGCTTACAAAAGAAACATGTACAAAAACAAATGAAATATGTATCAAATCGTTGCAATACTGATCTAATTGCCATCGCATACACATCTTATCTCTCGTAATATATATATTTTTTTCATGTCAGACGGGTACGTAGACAGTCGCAATACCAACTTCCCAATGGCTTTGTTAACACACTGTTTGTTTAACATAGAAGATCCTCCATATTGTATACATAACAGTCACAATGACTTCCCTCAACTTTAGACCCCAAGAACATTGGAGCTGGTATATGAAAGAGTTTCATATATAGTGTCTGGCTACTAATGTTTGAATAATTAGGAAGAGGAAATCAATAAATTGTATGGAAAATCTGGATTTTTGCGTTGTATCATTCTTTCTCCTTTGTGTTGAGGATCTACACTTCCATATTTTGTATAAATGTTTTGCTTTGTGGCAATGGGAGGCTGTTATTGTTACAAAATTGTGTTACTGTCAAGAAAAACAGAACCATAGTATAATAATTGTTTGATACATGGCATCTTTGGATTCTAGGAAGTCTCTCTCTCACACACAACCACACACACACACACACACACACACACACACACACACACACACACATAAAACATAACAAATGTCATATGAAGGTACGGATAACGAAAGATGCATATTATTCTATGTGAAAATGTTATAGTGAAATTGAGAACAATTCAAACACTATACATGCCACGTCTTGTGCCCTGGCACTCACACTTAAAGGCAATCAAGAATTCTCTCTCTTCTAACGTGACGCTATATACGTTCAGCTGAGCATTCAAAGAAATAGCTAATCAATGTAACTTACCAAAGCATGTCCAAGCAAGACCATTACAACGATGTTCAGAAATGGTCGCAGGTTCCTGGACACTACGGGCACAAGTCCACGAGTCATGGTGGTGTGTGGGTGGTAAATGGTAACCCGCTTCCGATTAAAAAAAAAAAAATGATGTGTTTATGATTTCTGAATTCGAAATCGATTGTTGGTTGCAAGTCAGTGGGCGTATTGACGATGGTTAGTGTGCAAAGAAGCGGCTCTTTCCATAAGTTCAAGCTGGAATCCAATAATATTTGGTTGGTATTTGGCTGAGTTTCCTATCTCTCACTGCCGTCACGGACTAATCGTCTTCACGAACAATATTTTGATTTGATTTGAAAATATAGCAAACCCCACGCAGCACGAGGAGACTGGATATTGGATGAGCACATCGGGAGTGGGTAAGGCACGGGAGCTACGGACACCGCGACTCGGCGCTTTCGCTGGTATCTGTTCGAGATCCGTGAAAACTGGTCCCTTTCAGCCAATCACCACCGGATAACAAGTTTGGCAAGAGAGCTGCAGTCCGGGAATAGCGCCAGTTGCCCGAGTAACAGACGTTGAGGAGAGAGTACAGTTGTAAAGCGAAATGATTAGCGATGTATTTATTTATGACGGATAATCACGATAATCATTGGCTCATTTCTACCTACTCTCTCTCTCTCTTACTCTCTCTCTCCCTCTCTTTCTGCCCTTCTTTCTCGAACCCTACCTTTCTACCACCGCCATCCCCTATTTCCTCCTTTGAGTTCAGAAAACCACTACAAAAGCCGTTAGACCTCGAAAATTATTAGCGAAGCGTGGAGGCGAATCCATACCATTTTAATCGGGCACTCTCGATGATTGCTCATAAATAATTCATGTTTGGAAAATACTTTTTTCCCCTTTAGAAATGTATTTTCTTGGATTTTATTGTGTGTGTGTGCGCGCGCGCGCGCGCGTGTGTGTGTGTGTGTGTGTGTCGGGACGGACCGCTGTGTAACGTCACATCTCCCCCCCCCCCCCCCCCACCGGCCTCGGCTTCATCAAAATATATCGTCGACTTTTTCTGGTTTCTGTGCATTTCAACAGAAGCTCTTTGATTCATTCGTACAATGTATTCATCAAAACTCTATTTCTATTTCAAATCTCTATAACGATGAGAGATTATCACCACTATTTTTTGCTCTTCTTCTCTGACACTCCTTCCCTTTCCCTCTTTCTCCCTCTCCTTCTTTTCTGTCTCCATATCTGTCTATTTCTCTGTCTTAGATCTTTCTCTCTCTCTCTAGCTTCCCTCTTTCTTTGCATTCTGTTTTGTTTTTCTCTTTCCGAATACGAAAACCAATTATCTGTTAGACCTCGAATAAAATTAGCGATGCGATGGTGCGATTCCCCTCGACCAGTTTTATGGGTACTTTAAGTAATTGCACCTGAATAACATATGAAGTAGAAAAAGTGTTCATCCTTTCTACGTATTCTCCATTTTTCCTATATGACTATCGAAACTCATTTATAGGTTACATACAAATATATTTCTAACTGTTCTACAACACTTGTAAGTGATCCACTTTAACGTTTCTTCTCTCTCTCTCTCTACAATATTATGTGCGTGATGACGTTAACCGTTTAAGCCGTAGCTCATAAAAAGAAAAGAAAATGCGCGTAAAGCCTAATTTGGTGACATAAGCTTTACAGTTTTCTATTTTTGACTCTGTTAAAAATATTTCTTTATATTAGTGATAAGGCAAATTCTATACCAATTCTTAGTACCTGACAAATTCATACATCCATACATACATTGATTGAATAGTTGATTGATTGCTTGATTGATTGAGTGAGTGAGTGAGTGATAGTGATAGATAGGTAGATTTATTGATCAATTGATTAATTAATTGACTAATTAATGGAGTTAGTGAGTGATCGATAGATTGATTGATTGATTGATTGATTGATTGATTGATTGATTGATTGCCTTATTTCTCTTTGATGTCTCTATTAACTCAATCATCTATAGTTCGCAGTCGTTTGGCTATAATGCGATTCTGCAGATCGAACTACATTTATGTTACTTTTCTTTCATACCCCGATTATCCTGTGGATACAAAGACTAAACACATCTTTTTTTTAATTAAACAAAAACAATTACACCTCCATTTCACTAGGTAGAAACATATTGTTTGAGATCAGTTCAATTCAATTCAATTCAAATGATTAGATATACATCCTTACAAAGTGATGCAGAGTAATATTAACGCTTACATGAGAAAAGAATTTCAAATCACACATAACTTCAATAATACATGAAATAGTCATATTAATTTCATCTTTGTATTTCTATAAATGAACAAGTAAGCAAGTACATGTACAATGTTATCTTAACTGTACATGGAAAAAGAAATTGTTGAAAATATTTTTTCTATAACATCAATTTAAGTTATATTACACAAAAAAAAATATTGAAAGTAAGAGTCGGAATTTGTATTTAAGCCAAATAAAAGTACCTTTCTTGAAGTCATGCTTACTCGCACTTTACGCTTTCTCTCCCCCCCCCCCCCCCCCCCTCCGAAAACGAAGGAAAAACTGAATACTGTGGAAGATATGACATCTGTGGATTTGTATATGATAATGGACTGTCTTCCAGTCACTCATCGTATTATCTCTTGTAATAGCTCCATGGTATTATAAAAGTAATGGCATTACAGGGACATCAAACGTCGCACTCAGTGACAAAACAAACAAACAAACAAACAACAAACAGATTTTCAAGTAATATGAGTCAATTTGTCATTTAAAAGCCCCAATATTGTAAAACATTTCTTTTGGCGTACCAAAGATGATTGATCAGGTGTTGATAGGAAGTGATATAAGTCCATCGCCGCAAACGTTGTAACCCTGAGTATTACCTATCATAACAATGCCTATACAATTGCGCTCTATAAAGCTCTATAGTGCTCTTGAACACATAATTCTGTAACGTTGTCACCACAGAAATACACATAGAATTCTACCCTCTGATGAGGCGCTCTGGTAATATAATCAATCGGTTGCCCCGGTAACGGGATGCTATCACTCGCGATGCCACGTTATCATCAGCGCATGACGGGAGAGGGGTGGATGTGGTGATGGACAACTAATCTATGCGAGAGGAGTAACCTATAGGTTTTGACGAGAGTGTCAATGTCTATGTCCATATGTTATAAGCGCATGGAAGTATGTGTGTTCGTGTGTCCGAGTGTGTGTGTGTGTGTGTGAGTGAGTGCTTGTGCGTGCGTGCGTGTACTCCTTTTCTTTTGTACCAGAGCATCGTATCACAATGTTTGTGTATACTGCATTTTGTCTTTATATAATGTAAGATTGATATTATTTGTACAATGTTTGTGTATAATACAGTTTATTTTTGTATAATGTTTTGTTTTTTGTTTCTGTGAACGTTTTTTGTTTCTGTGATATGAACTTGAACAAACTTCGAATAAATAATTATCAAAAAATGGACTTACACAAAAAAAATAAAAAAATCATATCCGTAGTTTTATTCAAACATTATAAAGTATTGTGTCTTTGTTTTCTTTCAAAAGTTTAAGGGGTTATCTAGGCCCGACGCAGGATTTCAGAGGAGTTTAGTACAACGAGACAATGACAATTGCCAATGGTGTGGTCAAATAATGACGATAAATAATAATGATTGATGAGACGTACGAAGGACAAAAAATAGGGTGGAAAAAAAAGGAAAGAATATCACCAACACTGCGGAATCACCCTCTAATGATTACTAGAAAACACTACCAGCAAGATGCCTTTGCATATCTGAAGTGTTTTTTTTTTCCCAAAGCAGATATAGATTTCAATGGCGGGTTCAATACTCCCCGATTGAATATGAGTAGCCTGTGCATTTTAAATCAGTCACACGTGCAGATAATGAATTGAACATATGTATATATACCATTTTAATCTATTTAGTGGAAACGTGTGTTGTCTATTCATTCCACGTGCAATGAAGCTGAAGTCCCTTTAGCCATTGTTAGCTGTATTGCGTTACCGTGTTGATTTTTTTGTGTGTGTGTGGATGTGTGTGTGCATGCGTGCGTGTGCGTGCGTGCGTGTGTGTGTGTGTGTGTGTGTGTGTGTGTGTGTGTGTGTGTGTGTGTGTTGTTGTTGTTGTCTTTGTGTGCGTCTTATATGAATGATTTCATTCTTGATATATATACGATGTATTTTATATGTATATGTTCCTGGAAGGGGAGTATGATTTATATGATCCAACATATTCAAGGGAAATATACTAAGTTTGCATATGTCAATTTATTCTTTCGTGAAGAATTTACCAGTGCGAATGGTTTATAACTGAGTCATTATTACGTTGAAATGAGATACTATTTGCAGTACTTAGTATGTGTTGAAAATAGATTTGCTTTTTGTTTTTGATTTGTATTTGTATTGTCTTTGTTCATGTTATACCCATAATGGGTTAATCCAGTTAATCCATGTGATTTGAATGGTATCAATAAAGATCAAGGAAAAACAAAAAAGAAAGTCTTTACGTGTGATCCCAACAGCAGCTGAACAGTTTATGGGTTTGCTCAAATCCAACTTGGAGATCGATGCGGCAATTATTGTCTATCACGTTGCATCGTTACTTGCATTTTGCCATCTGACTTATTCGACGATATGACTTCAAGAACAATTTTGATTCTTTGCATTCATTTAACTTCAGTATTAGCATCTATGGCCACATCATTTTTTTTTACTGTTGTAATGGTGCTTCAATTCTACCGTATGTCCCCCCCCCCAAAAAAAAAAAAAAAAAAAAAATTACAACGGGAGCCTCCTCAACGATAACTTGAAAAATAGTGAATCAAACCAAATACAATTTCAGAGTATGAAACTATAACATAGTACCCACATTTTACAGAAACCCGCATCCGATTTGTTCCAATGCGCATCAGGAAAACGCAGAAACAGAACGGAATCAGAAGGTGACTTGGAATATTCCTTGTAAGCCATCAATAATTCTTCGTTTTCTCTTCAATGACGTCTATTATTATCCATTCTATATAGATATCTCATAGCCATCTGTTTTTAAAGCAAAAAAAAACAACAGATGAACAAAAAGTCTTCTTGTGAGGAAGTTTCCTTTATCAAATCATTTGAAGCGTGAAAATTTCATAATTTGTGTATTTTGTGCACGTTTTTGTGGAAAAAAAAAGACGAATTCTGCTATCTTCTTAGTATAAACACCAGCTTCAGGAGTGGCATTGTATCTGTTTTAAAGGGGTGGTTAGTAACTGATCAGTGGAAATCAGTGGGCATGCAGGGGGATGATTGTTCCAATCCTTGTGGGATTCATTTAAGAGTACATTATATATCTATTATTGTGTGAAAAATATTTGCTTCAGAATGGTCTCATATTCAAGTAATGTGCAGATTAATCCCCCCGTCTTCTTCTTCTCCTTTTCCTCCCTCCGTTAATGTCGGAGATTGACGAGCGTGGATCGCAGTGAGGTATTCAGGAATAGGCACCTTCCTGTTAGATAGGTGATATCAGGGGGCAGAGTTTGAAAGATTGATGTCCAGTCGGTTAATATGGAGTTTGAATATAAAGTGAAGGGAACATAGCAGGATTTTGTCATTGTATGAGTTGCCGCCTGCCAACAGATCTCAGAGATTATAACATTTGCTTTGTTCCAGTTTATTTCCATTATCAAGGATGGAAATCGGGCAAATTCTGTACAGGCATGCTAACCTGGAAGCATTAAACTGCACATTACTTGAATATGAGACCATTCTGAAGCAAATAATTTTCACACGTCGACAATAGATACATAATGTACTCTTAAATGAATCCCACAAGGATTGGAACAATCATCCCCCAGCATTCCCACTGATTCCCACTGATCAGTTACTAGCCATCCCTATCAAAGGTACTGAAAGCACACATAATATCTACTACTTAATTGCAGAATTTACATAAAAGTGAATTTAGAAACGTTGCTATTTCCATCAAATCAAAACCGGTTTATATCCTCTTGGTCGTTTACGATTGATAGTCAACGGGGGTTTAAATTGGCAATATGAAAATTATCATTTTTGCTGTCTCATCGTAGATTCAGTATGCGCGCACTGAAAGATGAACGGTTTAAATCATCCTTGTCCACGAAAGATAATGCTAATGAGATACATCACACCTTTCACTACAGGAAATCTGCAAAGAAAGAGGCACTATCCCTCCTTCGACGTTGTTTGATGATATCATTCTCCTTGAGTCGATTTATAATCATACCTTGACTCTTCCTCAATGGCGTATCTAGGGAAAACGGCGCCCGGGGCAAGCACGAAAATTGCGCCCCTAATTTCTCAAAAAATGTTCAACCCCAACCCCATCCCGGTAGGGACTTTAAACAAAATCCACATGATGCTTTTTCAAGCACTTAAAAGGGATATTTTGAGGGTGATTTAGATGTAATGAATTTTGATAGATTTTGGCGAGCGAGCGCAGCGAGCGAGCCGAAAATTTTTGTATTTCAGCTTACAAAACATGGAATTCTGGTCATTTTTTGCTTACCAAATCTTACAATTCTAATCAAGATATAGTGACGGCCTTATAGATAACGATTTATACCAAAAAATTGAGGACTTCAAAAAATACGCTAAATTAGTGCGCGCGAGTGAGTTGAAATTTATGTCCTCGTCATCATCACGTATTGTTCTTATCTTTTTTTATATAGATTTTGGCGAGCGAGCGCAGCGAGCGAGCGCAGCGAGCGAGCGGAAAATTTTTCTATTTTAGCTTACAAAACATGGAATTCTTGTCATTTTTTGCTTATTAAATCTCACAATTATAGTGACGACCTTATATAGATAACGATTTATACCAACAAACTGAGGACTTGGAAAAGTATTCTAAATTAGTACGAGCGAGTGAGCCGAAATTTGTATATATTTCTGCGTCATCATTACCTTTTTTTCTTATCTTTTTTTATTTATTTTTTTTTGCGCCCCCATCCCCCGTATAATATACGGGGGATGTTCGAAGCAGTTGGCGTCCTCCTATGATCCAATCGGCGATCGCTTCAGAACGAATGAAATTGCTGTCGCTTCTCCGTGTAACATTTTTCCTGCTAAATATAAAATGACATGTGTGAACACAATAGACATTATCATTTTGTCCGCGTCATCGTCACGTTTTGTTCTTATCTTCTTCTCTTTTCTATATACAAATTTTGGCGAGCGAGCGCAGCGAGCGAGCCGAAAAGTTTTGTATTTCAGCTTACAAATCATGAAACTCTTGTCATTTTTTTGCTTATTTTGCTTATTAAATCTTACAATTCTAATCAAGATATAGTGACGGCCTTATTGATAACGATTTATACCAACAAACTGAGGACTTGAAAAAATACTCTAAATTAGTACGAGCGAGTGAGCCGAAATTTGTATATTTCCGCGTCATCATTACGTTTTGCTGCATGTTTGATTCGGGGTTTTTTTGCACCCTCCCCCCCCCCCCCCCCCTCCGTTTGTTCGAAACCGTTGGCGCCTTCTTTTGATCCAATTGGCGATCGCTTCAGAACGAAAGAAATTGCAGCCGCTGCTCCATGAAACATTTTGCCTGCTAAATATAAAATGACATGTGTGAACACAATAGACACTGTCATTTTGTCATTATCACGTTTTGTTCTTACTTTCTTTTTTATGTAAATTTTGGCGAGCGAGCGCAGCGAGCGAGCCATAAATTTTTGTATTTCAGCTCACAGAACATGGAATTTTTGTGTGAACACAATAAACATTGTCATTTTGTCCGCGTCATCATGTTTTGTTTTTATCTTGTTTGATTTGGTTTTCTGCCCCCTCCCCCCCCCCCCCCCCTCCAATCATTCTCCCTCCCCCCTTCCGGGCGAGTTTTTTTTTTTTGTTTGTTTGTTTTCTCCTTCTTCTTCTTTTCTTTTTTTCTTCTTCTTCTTCTTTTTTTTCTCTTTTTTTTTTCTTCTTCTTCTTCGTTTTTTTTCTCGTTTTTTGCGCCCCCAATGAGTGGCGCCCGGGGCACGTGCCCCCCTTGCCCCCCCCCCCCCCTAGATACGCCACTGCTCTTCCTCCTTCGTTATTCAAGACAATTGTTAGGTTTTATTTTCTTTCCCAATACAAGATCACTATACCTTTCAAACCCAAAAGCCTATGCAGGCCTACATATTAGTAAAGTTATGAAAAGGGATTCTATCGTGTACTATACACGTACAATGGCAACCTTACACAAAAGCGATGGCCTTGCGAAAAGCCATTACCAATACACTAGAATTGATTAATCACACAGCACTTAGTCCGAGTGTGTATATTTTCACAATCACACGTAGTCTTATTTCAGGTGAAATTCTGATTACGATGCAAATTTGACTTGCGAAAATGTCGAAATTTCATTATTCATGGCTTATTGTTCGTGACCATTTGCAGTTCATCTTTGTATATTCTCTTATACGGCTGGGGTGGGGGACGGGTTGAAAATCTATCAATCAACCTGCCAAACTAGGCAAAAATGCCTGCTCTCATCTACTGAGTATACACCATATAGGTTTTCCTCCAAACCTTTTCAGAGTTGCATTCCAATTCATCCATAGGATTTCAAGTTCATCTCATTTCATGGCTCATTTTTTTATAATTCTTTGAGCATTCGGTTTCTCTTTATATCATGTATATCAGATCTTATTTCATCTAATATAGAGAGAAATTCATTCAGTTTGACAATGTGATATTTTCTTCAATTTTCTAGCCATGTAGCTGAAAAGGCGTTCAATTTCGTCCCCATAATACCCATTTCAATTTCATTCATAGGCATACGCATTCGCCTTTTTAACTTTCCAATACACTGAACTTAACAAGTTCTGAAGTTCTATTATGTTCTGTAGTTCTGTATTTGCCTCATCTTTTTTTTCTTTTTTTTTTAGTTACACAATTTCATTTTCATATACTCACATTTTATCCATTTCATTTCTTTCTAATTTTATTTTTCAGTTTCACTTTATTACCAAACGGCGAATGAACAGTATAGATGTAACATATTCTCTAACCTAGAGTGGCGGCCACTCCTAGGTGGTCTTGTCGATTGGGACCTACACTCGACAAGCTTGCTTTTAAGTAGGTTCCTTCATATTTCTTTACCATTCATTCTCAGATTCCAACTTTCATAGATCGACCACTTTTGTTTGCAATATTCTATGCATTTCTCCCTAGGGGGATTTCATGTATTATTCAATTTTGTTATATTTGATGTATTTTTTCATCGAGAAATATGAAGATAAAAATTGAATTGAATTGAATTGATTGTAAAATGCTTTTGCCAGTCTAACACTCTACATTCGAGATTACCACTAAATTATTGTACTCTCCTTGAGTCGCCGCCATATTCGTAATATAAATGAATATACAAAAAAAGGGAAATCATACGAGCTGCTGCTTCCAAGACGGTTTGTCAGAATGAAAGGGGGAAAATCACACAGGGGAAAGGTCCCATTTCAAGTTATATGAAGTTTGCATAATTTATTCAAACTTATGAAATATACAAAGAAGGCAAGTAGTCATGAAAATCGTAGCCGAAATGCTTTACTTGCTTATACTTATTCTTGGATTTGAATTCATAATCGCATGCTTAACAAATGCACTTTAATAAACTAGTTAGGGTTTTTTTTTTGTCAATAATGACAAATTCGGTAACCATTAAAATTCGCTCAAAGTTGTATAATTGCATCTTTACCATGTTAATAAAATTGGGCGGGAAAAACTAATAATATTGGAAAATAAAATTGGAAAACCTTGATCATTTCCCTTTTCCCCTATTTCTATATTTCAGGTTTGTTTATTTACACACTTTGTTTGTTTGTTTGTTTGTTTGTTTGTTGGTTGGTTGGTTGGTTGGCTGGTCGGTTGGTTTTTGCTTTGTTTAGTTTTGGGGTGGCTATTCTTCTTCTTTTTCTCTCTCTCGATTTTCACAGTGAAGTGCTTTGAACTGTAGTCTTTCTGATTCCGAAATGTCAATTACCAACGTTGCACCATGTTTCTTTGCCAAACTATCAGAAACCTTCATATCAAAATTATTACCTCTAAGATACTGTAGAACATAATGATGATACCCCAGCGATATGGTGATACAAATACATACATACATTGATTGATTGGTTGATTGATTGCTTGATAGATTGAGTGAATGGGAGAGTGATAGACAGCGATAGCGATATGGTTATACAAATGGGCTGTCAACTACTGTCTCTTTCGACTGCATGATTTACCCAAGTCCGTGAAAACGCTGAAAGTGCAACTGCATACTTCAATGCTTGTTCTCGCCACCTTTCCGAAAGCCTGGTTAAAATTGATCACCCCGAACAGATCGCTCAGAATTAGTGTCGAGACCCTGTTTAGTTTCTTGGATCATGAGGGATCAACACTGGGGTCGATCTAATTTCTCTTGTACTTGATCCATACTTAATGTTTCTTATATTTTACAATGCATTTTGTTCATCATTTTGCAGATGATTTTATATATATATATATATATATATATATATATACACACACACACGCACAAGCATTTCCTTTCTGAGTAGTTGGAAGTTGGTTTACTTCCTTATTTCAGGAAAGACTTTCCGCACTTTCTACAAATGATACTTATGTCACTACAAAACCTAAGATTCATCAACAGCAGAAAGAGACAAATCTAATTGAATACAGAAATGACAAAAATTGAAGAATATAATTTAGATATGGGTGAGAAAAAGCTCTGCTTTTTGTGCAAGTTCCGTCCATATCCCCCATATTCCTTTACTAGCGAGGGCTATTTAAACTCACACTGAATTCATGATGATCAACGATGTAAATCACGTGTATTAATTATATGTGTTTGTAGGGCTATAGGTATACATGTACTATGTGTATACTGTTGTATTGTTATTGTTTGCATTTGTATCCATGCTTCATGACATTTCACCTTCTTGTACAAATCGATTATCACTTGGATATGGAGACAAATAAATGAAATAAAAGGAAACGAATAACAGCTAGAAAGTGCAGATGACCGCCATGTTAAACACAGCTTGAGGAAAAGGCAGGCTTCACTAAAAAACTTGATTTTGATATACAAGAGGACTGTACAAAGAAAAGATGCTCATGCACGAGATTCTTAAGTGTAGTTAAGTGCCATATGATGCTTGTGCGTGCACACACTTGGTGCACTCGGGCACCGCCCTGCTGGACAGAACACAGTCTTCCACAGTGTGAACACATTGTGAAACACAGTGTGAAACACATGTATCTTCACACTGTTCTTCGAGCGTTTAAAGGGAAGGTAAATCCAAAAAGCAATGTGGATTGAGTGAAAGCAGCAACATTAGTAGAACACATCAGTGAAAGTTTGAGGGAAATCGGACAATCGATGCAAAAGTTATGAATTTTTAAAGTTTTGGTGTTGAAACCGCTGGATGAGGAGACTACTAGAGGATATGACGTATGAGTGGACAATAATACAAAGAAAATATAAAGGAAATTCAACAAAAATTCACTTTTCTAGAATTATGAAAGATCAATGGACCAACCTCTTTCAGAAAGCAGGGGGGATAATTGCTACCCCTAACATATGTCAATATCAAGTTGATGGAATTTGTAATTTTCATGAAAAATGGATTTTTGTAGGATTTTCTTTATATTTTCTTGGTATTGTTGTCCACTCATACGTCATAACCTCTAGTAGTCTCCTCGTCCAGCGGTTCCAACACCAAAACTTTAAAAATTCATAACTTTTGCATCGATTGTCCGATTTTCTTCAAACTTTCACTGATGTGTTCTACTAATGTTGCTGCTTTCACTCAATCCACATTGCTCTTGGGGTTTATCTTCCCTTTACATTGTGACCATATTGTGTTAAACAGAACATTCCTATGTGAATTCTCTGCGTGAAGAACAAAGCACTCACAGTGTGAAATCATCTTCACACTGTCAAATTCGAGCGTTTTCACATTGTTGACTATGTGAACACATTGTGAACACACTATGGGATACTTTCCATCAGGGGTACATAAAACAAATACACAGAGTATGCAAAAATGTATGGTATAGGCCTTAGTCATGTTAGTCAAGTTATACTGCGATATAATGCTGGCAAGTGTAGTTGACTCCTCCCTTGAATAAATAAATCACTATTAATTTTTAAATCTAAATTGAATATGAACATACACGGCTACAACACTTCCCATATATGGTGCCTTTTAGTGGCTACTCGTCTGCTGCGTGTTCAGGATCCGTGATACAATGAGTTTAACTAAACGCTTCATCGCCATGGCGACGAAGCGGAACGTGCCCAGAGTGCATTGGGAAGATGGCGGTGTGCGTGGATTCTGCGTGTGTGGGTGCTTTAGCAGTTCAGTACGTGATCAGAAAAGAGCAGGAGGCGCAAAATAAGGAAAGAATAAACATAGAAGCAGCATGATGGCGGTTATTAGTCTGAAAAATAAGATAAAAGAACATTTTTCAAATTTGATGTGGACTGGCTAAAAGACAGGTTAACTTGTACAGAGCTCTAAAGAATATTGCTGCCAAAATAAAGTATAGGATGTATATGATGCATGAAATGCATTAAAACAAAATTAAAAGAGAGAGAGAGATGAAGCCTTTGTACGGTATAAGTCACTATCACTCACTTGCATTGCATAGTCGCTCTCTAATATAGAGTGTCACCTGCAGCAATTGTGGGCTAAAACCCTTAAAAATCGTAGTAAAGAAAAGGATAAAAGATGACAGAACCTACCGGTACAGGTTTGAGTATGGGTCAGCGAATATCATGTGGCATCTTTACAAAATGCTTGCATACTGCTAATAAATGCATGCAAAGAGTCACATTTTACTCAGTACACGATACCAGAAAAGGGGGAAATCGGCGAAAGAAACGTTGGGTTGGGCATGCAGGGAGGTGACCCGCCCTGGGTTGGGTGAACGTCCGTCATAAACATTGCCAAATGGCAGTGATGTGTGTGTGTTTCTTTTATTTAAGAAGTAGGGTGATGAACATTTTGACATTCCAAGACTAACAAGAATTGAACATGATAATATTGACTTTGTGCAAGAGGTTTATAAGAATTGCAATCGGATGCAAAATGGATTCGCCGACTGATAAATTGCTGAGTCATTTAGCAAAATTCAATTTCTGATATTTACAAAGAGTATGGCATGCAGTACCTATCAGCATTATATTGTGGGTCGTTTTTTTTTTTTTTAATTAAACAGGTTTCTTCTTTGAATTTCCTCGGAATAAATGTGGACTATGACGGTAATTGGTCAAATCATGTTGGTTATGTTTGTAACAAATTATCAAACATATTGGCACAATGATTAAATCAAAGTATCGCTATTTCAAAGTTAATTCATAGTCGAACAATTTCACCCCATATACGGTGACATCATTGGCTGGAGCAATGCTAATGAATCTCATTTCGAAAGAGTTTTAGCGCCCCGAAACGTGCACTACAAGTTGTTTCCCATGCTTCGTTTCTTTCCCATTGTACACCGAATCTCCTTTTACATCCCTGATACCTGAATAGACGACAAGCTGGGATTTTCATATGTCATTGTATGAATCTATTATCATTACCAAAGATATTGTTATATCTTTGTGTTTATATGTTTTATATACCCTACAAGCTTTGCTTTTTATTGGGACCCTCCATTTCCATTCTAAT
The DNA here is from genome assembly GCA_033980235.1 of Diadema setosum. NCBI lineage: Eukaryota > Metazoa > Echinodermata > Echinoidea > Diadematoida > Diadematidae > Diadema > Diadema setosum. The sequence goes on from CM067079.1 coordinate 6,368,539, forward strand.
CTTTGTATTATGTATATGTATATACCTTAGAAAGGAATTCTTTGAAATTGTTACAAATATGTTCTGTAAATGTATTGTATATAATTTTCCCTGTTTATTCAGTGGAAATAAAATTGAAATTGAAAATTGAAATAGTAACAGTCAGTGACCAGCGCATCTCAGCCAATCAAAACCAAGGATTTTGCTGAAATTGTCAGCCCTGACAATTTTCCAGCGCTGACTAACGTTGATGAAACACCCCCAGATGTCTGTGTGATTGATTCCCATCGCATGTTTAAGAACAGTATATGCACAATTCCCCGCCCATTTTGGAGTTACACTCAATAAATGGAAGAGATCACATCCTCTGTTAGAATAATGTTTCCCTTTGGAAATGGGATTCATAATACCACAAGATCCGCGAGTGATTCTTTTGTCACATACCTCTATTTGGTACTTAACTTTATCAACGATTTATTATTAGGTGATACGCTATCAGCGTATCACCTATTGTGATTGTCAAAATCTCTCTTTATTTTTAGGTGATACGCTATCAGCGTATCACCTATTGTGATTGTCAAAATTTCTCTTTTTTTTTATTCTTCTTTCTTTCTGCCACATTTTGTGTCGTCAATATCTCAATAATTACATTACGGAATGACATGACATTTTCAGTCAACATGTCTCATGACAAAATCTAGCCACAATAAGGTTTTCATGACAGTAACATATCTATGACGTCATCTAGGCGCCATTTTGTGATTTTCGGACCTTGTCACGTGATCGATCATAACTTCATAACTAGATGTCATTTCTGTATCATTTTCGGTGGACATGAAGTTCAGGTCACGCTCTATCTTACTTTTTAACGCTAGTTACACAGGTCATCATTACGCGCGCGTAAGCGCGCATCAAAATTTTAAAAGGCTCAAAACGACTTCCCAATGGGAAATCTCGAAGTTTCAGACAATTTTAAGCGTTTCAAACATTTTCTCGCGTGCGCGTCCGTCCGCGCAATTTCGCGCGCAGAGCCCGTAAGCAACATGAAAATGCAATTTTTTTGACTGATTTGGATTCCTTATACTTGGAGTAACAATATCCATTGATTTCCGATCGATTTCGACCTATAACAAAGGAATGCACTGGCGTCAAAGTTGAAATTCCGCGTGCGCGTCTTTCTGCAAATATAGTGAAAAAACATGTCTGTTTATTTCGCCATAGCTCTTTAAATCGTCCATTGACCCTATATTTCTATTGCATATTACAAAAGTATATGAATTGTAAATAACATTCCAAGTATCAATATTGCCAGGAACACGCGATGACGTCATCATATCGTCATTTTAAATAAAAAAAGTGGAATTGATTTTTTTCAGGTACTCTTTCAGACATTCATTTGCTCGTATCTCTGTTGTTTAAGCTCAATATTATCCCAAATTCAGATATGTTGTACTTTGAACATTTGCCTCTCAAGTCCATGTGATGGTTTTGAAATATAATGACGTCATCATACTAGAAATTGTGATTAAAGGTAAAGACTCAAAATCAGACAAGTTTACGTGTTATGTCTATGGGAGGTGATTTTTTTTTAAACCATGCATTGACTTGACAACGTTTAAGCACCTTTACCTCATTTGATTTTGCTCCATTTCCTCTGAAACATACGTATGTTGTAGCTGAGACAATAAGCTTTAGTAATCGTGCATTTTATGTTTTCAAATCTCCTCATTAGGTTGATAATTTTGTAGTTTAAAACTGAAAATGAGAATGCAATCTGTACAGAACGATTCCCAATTTATCTTTGCAACTGTATATTGATCGAATCCACGCTGCATGCCACTTGTGAGAAGTTGAATAGCGCCATCACAAGTCAACACTGTCACGATAGTATTTAGATTTCAGTTTCGCACTCGATCTTCATGACAGCCATGTGGCATAATCAGTTAGCGCGCTGGTTGTTCATAACGCCATACCGGAAGGCGAGAGGTTCGACTCCCGCAGGACTTTTGTCCGTTCTTTCTTTTTTTCTCTTTTTTTTTCGGCAGTTCAGCTTTACTCCGATGTCATTTTACGTATTATTTTACCAAGTGTACGTAACCCGTGAACACGGCTGCTCTATTTCCCTTGTTTTGTATTGGAGTTTGGACATTGGGTTTGCTTCATTAATTTTGTCACACTTAATGTTGTAAATTGCCCCCTGTTACAGTGTCCCGCTTGCCACCTTTCGTTTGCTCTTTCCTTTTCTCTTCATTGGCTCTTGTTATATTGTAACAGGATAGGTAGGAACATGTACGTTTAGATAACTGGCAGGAATGGGAGCTGAATTGATTAACTCTAGTCCAGGTGTATGGCGTCTCGCTCATCTCTTTGAAATTCCAGGTTGTTATTGTTTGACCCAATAACGAAGTTGTAGACAGGTTTTATGTTGCTATAGAGGTATCTTGTGCCACATAAATGGAAGGCATCACTGTTTAGTAGTAGTAATGAACCTTTTCATGTTGTAAATGATATAAAGATATGAATTTCACATCCAATCTTCGGGACAGCCGTGTGGCTTTATAGTCGCTTAGCGCGCTCCATGGTCATTATGCACTACCTTCGAGACCCGCAGGACGCTATTATTTTTTTCTCTCTCTCTTTCTTTGTTTTTCGTTTGGCAGTTCAGCTTCATTCCGATGTCATTACCCTGCAACACACAGTCACTCAATTCCCCCCCCCCCTTTTTTTTTTGTCGCAGGCTGGAGGTTGGATTTGCTTCATTTATCATACGTGTAATGTTGTAAATTGCCCTTGGTATACAGTGCCCCGCTTGCCACCTTTCGTTTTCTCTTTCCTTTTCTCTACGTTTGTTCATGTTACACTGCACAAGACAGGTCGGAAAATAATTTACATAACTCAACTGGAGCAGGAATGGCAACTGAATAGATTAACTCTAGGCCAGGTGTATGGCGTCTCGCTCATCTCTTTGAAATTCCAGGTTGTTATTGTTTGACCCAAGAACGGAATTGTAGACAGGTTTTATGTTGCTATAGAGGTATCTTGTGCCACATGAGTAGAAGGCATCACTGTTTAGTAGTAGTAATGACCCTTTTCTTGTCCCTCCATGTCAATTATAGTGTGTTTAAAGAGGTTGTGTGTCTATCTGCCAAAGAAAAGGAAAACCTTATTTTCACCATGGCTATTTCTCTATACGTAACCGTAGGTGATGAGTGTTGTTGGTATCTGAGCAGTGAACAACAGAGCATCAGGCTAAAATCCCCCTTAGTTATACGCGCTAAGCGTTCAATTGATATATCTTTATTTATGTAGCCAATCACTGCTAATGGAGTTACAGAATTATGTTATGACACATTGCACTGAAAGTTTGTAAAGCAAAGTTTATGGACAAGGCAAGCAATTGTACATGAATAATACCATTGATTTCAGAGGGAAATTATGGTATACCTAAATGTAAGGGTATCATTGCTTTGGAATTGCTGAGACAATATCTTGGCACGAGGGCTTCCACTTCTAATAACTGATCCCTTTGAAGATGTGTCGGTCACGGGTGATCGTCATGATTCATCTTTCACGTAGAAGCTTCCGTTCCACACTCTTCGTTCGAGAAGACTTACCATCATACTTCAAATTGTGATTAAAGGTAAAGACTCAAAATCAGACAAGTTGACGTGTTATGTCTATGGGAGGTGATTTTTTTTTAACCATGCATTGACTTGACAACGTTTAAGCACCTTTATCTCAGCTGATTTTGCTCCATTTCCTCTGAAACTTATGTATGTGGTAGCTGAGACAATAAGCTGCAGTGATCTTGCATTTTATTTTTTTCAAATCTCCTCGTCAGGTTGATAATTTTGCAGCTAAAAACTGAAAATGAGAATGGAATGTGGACCAAACGATTCCTGAATCATCTTTCACATATAAGCTTACGTTCCTCATATTTTCTCGTCAAGACGTACATGGCCGAGAGGATAAAGGCGACGTCACAAGAGACGTGAGGTTGCACTCGTACGGGTTCGAACCCCATAAGAGCACGAAACAAAATACGTATATCTTTTTTTTTTTTTTTTTTTTTATGGAGTATTCACCTTCGTCCATGTAGAAAGCACGTTTTCATGTAAACGTACACACACACAGGCGCACACACACACACACACACACACAATATCCCTTTGTTTTGTGTTGGAGACCACATTGCTTTGACTGGCAACTTGGACTTGAAATTACAAAGTGAAGATGACTCTTAAAAGACAGCATGGCCATGCTTGATTTTTTTTTTTAACAATATGAAGACCTATTGGTAAATATTCATTCACATATCCTTTCCAATCAACTTACTTGGACACGGTGACACCACACGAAATTTTCAATTGGTTGCATGACAGAAACAATTTCATCTGAATTATGTAGGACTGTATAAAGAATTGGACTTCACGAATATTTCTCAATATTACTTCAAGTCGCAACTTAACATTATTTTCGTTGTCGATCACTGAAAATGAGAATGGAATCTGGTCGAAACGATTCCCGATTTATCTTTGCAACTGTATATTGATCGAATCCTCGCTGCCACTCGTGGGAAGTTGAATAGCGCTATCAGTCACTTTACGTATATCGCCAAAAAACTGAATATCAATGTAAATTTGTGTTGTGTATAGCATACATAGATAGATTTAAGTTTCGCACAGGATCTTCGGATCTTCCGTGTGGCAGAATCGCTTAGCACGCTGCGTGTTTATAATGCCCGACCGGAAGGAGAGAAGTTAATCGAGTCCCGCAGGACTTTTTCCTTTTATTTCTTTTTTCTTTTTTTTTTCAGCAGTTCAGCTTCACACTGATGTCATGAACACAGCTACTCTATTTCCTTTGTTTTGTATTGGAGTTTGGAGGTTGGGTTTGCTTCATTAATTTTGTCACACGTAATGTTGTAAATTGCCCCTTGAAACAGTGCCCCGCTTGCCACCATTCGTTTTCTCTTTCCTTTTCTCTTCATTTGTTCTTGTTATACTGTAGCAGGATATTTAGGAACGTGTACGTTTACATAACTAACAGGAATGGGAACTGAATTAATTAGGTGATACGCTATCAGCGTATCACCTATTGTGATTGTCAAAATCTCTCTTTATTTTTTTTTATTCTTCTTTCTTTCTGGACAATTTTGTGTCGTCAATATCTCAAGAATGACATTACGAAATAACATGACATTTTCAGTCGACATGTCCCATGACAAAATCTAGCCACAATAAGGTTTTCATGACAGTAACATATCTATGACGTCATCTAGGCGCCATTTTGTGATTTTCGGACCTTGTCACATGATCGATCATAACTTCATAACTAGATGTCATTTCTGTATCATTTTCGGTGGACATGAAGTTCAGATCACGCTCTATCTTACTTTTTTACGCTAGTTACACAGGTCATCATTACGCGCGCGTAAGCGCGCGTCAAAATTTTAAAAGGCTCAAAACGACTTCCCAATGGGAAATCTCGAAGTTTCAGACAATTTTAAGCGTTTCAAACATTTTCTCGCGTGCGCGTCCGTCCGCGCAATTTCGCGCGCAGAGCCCGTAAGCAACATGAAAATGCAATTTTTTTGACTGATTTGGATTCCTGATACTTTGAGTAATAATATCCATTGATTTCCGATCGATTTCGACCTATAACAAAGGAATGCACTGGCGTCAAAGTTGAAATTCCGCGTGCGCGTCTTTCTGCAAATATAGTGAAAAAACATGTCTTTGTTTATTTCGCCATAGCTCTTTAAATCGTCCGTTGACCCTATATTTATATTGCATATTACAAAAGTATATGAATTGTAAATAACATTCCAAGTATCAGTATTGCCAGGCAAACGCGATGACGTCATCATATCGTCATTTTAAATCAAAAAAGTGGAATTGATTTTTTTGAGGTACTGTTTCTGACATTCATTTGCTCGTATCTCTGTTGTTCAAGCTCAATATTACCCCAAATTCAGATATGTTGCACTTTGAACATTTGCCTTTCAAGTCCATGTAATGGTTTTGAAATATGATGACGTCATCATACTAGAAATTGTGATTAAAGGTAATGACTCAAAATCAGACAAGTTTACGTGTTATGTCTATGGGAGGTGATTTTTTTTAAAACCATGCATTGACTTGACAACGTTTAAGCACCTTTACCTCATCTGATTTTACTCCATTTCCTCTGAAACATAAATATGTTGTAGCTGAGACAATAAGCTTTAGTAATCATGCATTTTATGTTTTCAAATCTCCTCATCAGGTTGACAATTTTGCAATTTAAAACTGAAAATGAGAATGCAATCTGTACGGAACGATTCCCAATTTTTCTTTGCAACTGTATATTGATCGAATCCACGCTGCCACTTGTGGAAAGTTGAATAGCGCCATCACAAGTCAACACTGTCACGATAGTATTTAGATTTAAGTTTCGCACTCGATCTTCAGGACAGCCATGTGGCATAATCGGTTAGCGCGCTGGTTGTTCATAACGCCGTACCGGAAGGCGAGAGGTTCGACTCCCGCAGGACTTTTATCCGTTCTTTCTTTTTTTTCTCTTTTTTTTTTCGGCAGTTCAGCTTTACTCCGATGTCATTTATCGTATTATTTTATCAAGTGTACGTAACCCGTGAACACGGCTGCTCTATTTCCCTTGTTTTGTATTGGAGTTTGGAGATTGGGTTTGCTTCATTAATTTTGTCACACTTAATGTTGTAAATTACCCCTTGTTACAGTGTCCCGTTTGCCACCTTTCGTTTGCTCTTTCCTTTTCTCTTCATTGGTTATTGTTATACTGTAACAGGATAGGTAGGAACATGTACGTTTAAATAACTTGCAGGAATGGGAGCTGAATTGATTAACTCTAGTCCAGGTGTATGGCGTCTCGCTCATCTCTTTGAAATTCCAGGTTGTTATTGTTTGAGCCAATAACGGAGTTGTAGACAGGTTATATGTTGCTATAGAGGTATCTTGTGCCACATGAATGGAAAGCATCACTGTTTAGTAGTATAGCAATGAACTTTTTCATGTTGTATATGGTATAAATATTTAAGATAAATATATATATATATATATATATATATATATATATATAAAGATTAAAGATAAATTTCACATCCGATCTTCGGTACAGCCGTGTGGCTTTATAGTCACTTAGCGCGCTGCATGGTCATTATGCACTACCTTAGGACGAGATGTTCGAGACCCGCAGGACGCTATCATTTCTTTTTCTCTCTCTTTCTTTGTGTTTCTTTTGGCAGTTCAGCTTTATTCCGATCGATGTCATTTATCGTATTATCTTATCAATTATACTACCCCACGACACACAGTCGCTCAAGTTCCTTTTTTTTTTTGTCGGAGGCTGGAGGTTGGATTTGCTTCATTTATCATACGTATTGTTTAAATTGCCCTTGGTACAGTGCCCCGCTTGCCACCTTTCCTTTTCCCTTTCCTTTTCTCTACGTTTGTTCCTGTTATATTGTCACAAGACAGGTCGGAAAATAATTTGCATAACTCAACTGGAGCAGGAATGGCAACTGAATGAATTAACTCTAGGCCAGGTGTATGGCGTCTCGCTCATCTCTTTGAAATTCCAGGATGTTATTGTTTGACGCAATAACGGAGTTGTAGACAGGTTTTATGTTGCTATAGAGGTATCTTGTGCCACATGAGTAGAAGGCATCACTGTTTAGTAGTAGTAATGAACTTTTTCATTTCCCTCCATGTCAATTATAGTGTGGTTTAAAGGGGTTGTGTGTCTATCTGCCAAAGAAAAGAAATAACTTATTTTCGTCATGGCTGTTTCTCTATACGTAGCCGTAGGTAATGAGTGTTGTTGGTATCTGAGCAGTAAAGAACAGAGCATCAGGCTAAAATTCCCCTTAGTCACTGTTAGTTATACGCGCTAAGCGTTCAATTTGATATATCTTTCTTTATGTAGTCAATTCCTGCTAATGGAGTTACAGAATTATGTTATGACACGTTTCACTGTAAAAAGTTTGTAAAGCAAAGTTTATGGACAAGGCAAGCAATTGTACATGAATAATACCTACCATTGATTTCAGAGGGAAATTATGGTATGCCTAAATGTAAGGGTATCATTGCTTTGGAATTGCTGAGACAATATGCTTGGCACGAGGGCTTCCACTTCTAATAACTGATCCCTTTGAAGATGTGTCGGTCACGGGTGATCGTCATGATTCATCTTTCACGTAGAAGCTTACGTTCCACACTCTTGGTTCGAGAAGACTTACCATCTTACTTCAAATTGTTATTAATGGTAAAGACTCAAAATCAGACAAGTTTACGTGTTATGTCTATGGGAGGTGATTTTTTTTTTTTTTTATGTGCATTGACTTGACAACGTTTAAGCACCTTTATCTCAGCTGATTTTGCTCCATTTCCTCTGTAACTTAAGTATGTGGTAACTGAGACAATAAGCTGCAGTAATCATGCATTTTATTTTTTGAAATCTCCTCATCAGTTTGACAATTTTGCAGTTTAAAACTGAAAATGAGAATGGAATGTGGACAAAACGATTCCTGATTCATCTTTCACATACATAAGTTTACGTTCCTCATATTTTCTCGTCGAGACGTATGGCCGAGTGGTTAAAGGCGACGTCTCAGAGACGTGAGGTTGCACACGTGCGGGCTCGAACCCCACAAGATCACGAAACAAAATACTTAGCTATTTTACTTTTTTTTCTTCAATTTTGTATTACATATTCGTCCATGTAGAAATCACATTCGTATATAAACGCACCTATACACACACAGACACACACACACACCATATCCCTCTTTGTGTTGGAGACCAAATTGCTTCGACTGCTGCAAAATTTTGCAGGCTGACTTTGTCAAACCGATCATAGTATGTAATGACGACGACGGAGGTGTTGTACTTTGAACAATTGTCTTTCAAGACCATGTCATTGTTTTGTACTTTGATGACGTCATCACACTGAAAATTGTGATTAAAGGCAAGGTATCAAAACCAGCCGATTATAGGTTTTATGTTTACGGCACGTATTTTTCCCAAGTTGCCAGAAATGGCATAGCGACATCAGTAGTTACAAGGCCGCATTTCCGTCTAGCAATGCAATACAATGTTCAAGCGGCCACGTTGGTTGAGTGGGCATTGATTTTCTCCCTGTAATATCTATACATTTCTTTTTTGCCTCACCATTTCCGTGGATGTCCCGTGGCCGAGAGGTTAGAGAAACGGTTTTGCATGCACGCTCAATATAACTTCAATGTGCCTATATCACATTCTTTTCTTTGTCGATCACAGCTAGATGACCGACATTCTGATGATCCCAAGCGTATCACCTAACTCGTCAGTCTGACGAGTTTCATATCTCGTTAACTCTAGTTTTTTATTCTTCTTTCTTTCTGCCACATTTTGTGTCGTCAATATCTCAACAATGACATTACGGAATGACATGACATTTTCAGTCAACATGTCTCATAACAATATCTAGCCACAATAAGGTTTTCATGACAGTTACATATCTATGACGTCATCTAGGCGCCATTTTGTGATTTTCGGACCTTGTCACATGATCGATCATAACCTCATAACTAGATATCATTTCTGTATTATTTTCGGTGGACATAAAGTTCAGGTCACGCTCTATCTTACTTTTTAACGCTAGTTACACAGGTCATCATTACGCGCGCGTAAGCGCGCGTCAAAATTTTAAAAGGCTCAAAACGACTTCCCAATGGGAAATCTCGAAGTTTCAGACAATTTTAAGCGTTTCAAACATTTTCTCGCGTGCGCGTTCGTCCGCGCAATTTCGCGCGCAGAGGGCGTAACCAACATGAAAATGGAATTTTTTTGACTGATTTGGATTTCTGATACTTTGATTAACAATATCCATTGATTTCCGATCGATTTCGACCTATAACAAAGGAATGCACTGGCGTCAAAGTTGAAATTCCGCGCGTGCGTCTTTCTGCGAATATAGTGAAAAAACATGTCTTTGTTTATTTCGCCATAGCTCTTTAAATCGTCCGTTGACCCTATATTTCTATTGCATATTACAAAAGCATATGAATTGGAAATAACGTTTCAAGTACCAATATTGCCAGGAAAGCGCGATGACGTCATCATTTCATCATCTGAAATAAAAAAAGTGGAATTATTTTTTTTGAGGTACTGTTTCTGACATTCATTTGCTCGTATCTCTATTGTTTAAGCTTAATATTACCCCAAATTCAGATATGTTTTGCTTTGAACATTTGCCTTTCAAGTCCATGTCATGGTTTTGAAATTTGATAACGTCATCATACTTTAAATTGTGATTAAAAGTAAAGAAACAAAATCGGACAAGTTTACGTGTTATGTCTATGGGAGGTGATTTTTTTTGAAACCATGCATTGACTTGACAACGTTTAAGCACCTTTATCTCAGCTGATTTTGCTCCATTTCCTCTGAAACTTAAGTATGTTGTAGCTCAGACAATAAGCTGCAGTCATCATGCATTTTATATTTTCAAATCTCCTCATCAGGTCGACAATTTTGTAGTTAAAAACTGAAAATGAGAATGCAATCTGTACGGAACGATTCCCGATTGTTCTTTGCAACTGTATATTGGTCGAATCCACGCGGCCGCTTGTGGGAAGTTGAATAGCGCCATCTCAGTCAGCACTGTCACGACAGTATTATCATACATTTAAGTTTCGCATAGGATCTTCAGGACAGCCATATGGCGTAATCGCTTAGCGCGCTGGGTGTTCATAATGCTATACCGGAAGGCGAGAAGTTCGACTCCCGCAGAAGTTTTCTCTTTCTTTTTTTTTTTTTTCCGGCAGTTCAGCTTTACTCCGATGTCATTTATCATATTATTTTACCAAGTATACGTAACCCGTGAACACGGCTGCTCTATTTCCCTCGTTTTGTATTGGAGTTTGGAGATTGGGTTTGCTTCATTAATTTTGTCACACTTAATGTTGTAAATTGCCCCTTGTTACAGTGTCCCGCTTGCCACCTTCCGTTTGCTATTTCCTTTTCTCTTCATTGGTTCTTGTAATATTGTAGGTAGGAACATGTACGTTTAGATAACTGGCAGGAATGGGAGCTGAATTGATTAACTCTAGTCCAGGTGTATGGCGTCTCGCTCATCTCTTTGAAATTCCAGGTTGTTATTGTTTGACCCAATAACGGAGTTGTAGACAGGTTTTATGTTGCTATAGAGGTATCTTGTGCCACATGAATGGAAGGCATCACTGTTTAGTAGTAGTAATGAACTTTTTCATGTTGTAAATGATATAAAGATATGAATTTCACATCTAATCTTCGGGACAGCCGTGTGGCTTTATAGTCGCTTAGCGCGCTGCATGGTCATCATGCACTACCTTATATAGGACGAGATGTTCGGGACCCGCAGGACGCTATTATTTTTTTTCTCTCTTTCTTTGTTTTTCTTTTGGCAGTTCAGCCTCATTCCGATGTCATTACCGCAGTCACTCAAGTTCCCCCCCCCCTTTTTTTTTTGTCGGAGGCTGGAGGTTGGATTTGCTTCATTTATCATACGTAATGTTGTAAATTGCCCTTGGTATACAGTGCCCCGCTTGCCACCTTTCGTTTTCTCTTTCCTTTTCTCTACGTTTGCTCCTGTTACACTGCACAAGACAGGTCGGAAAATAATTTACATAACTCAACTAGAGCAGGAATGGCAACTGAATAAATTAACTCTAGGCCAGGTGTATGGCTTCTCGCTCGTCTCTTTGAAATTCCAGGTTGCTATTGTTTGACCCAATAACGGAATTGTAGACAGGTTTTATGTTGCTATAGAGGTATCTTGTGCCACATGAGTAGAAGGCATCACTGTTTAGTAGTAGTAATGAACTTTTTCATGTCCCTCCATGTCAATTATAGTGTGTTCAAAGGGGTTGTGTGTCTATCTGCCAAAGAAAAGGAAAACCTTATTTTCGCCATGGCTATTTCTCTATACGTAACCGTAGGTGATGAGTGTTGTTGGTATCTGAGCAGTGAGGAACAGAGCATCAGGCTAAAATCCCCCTTAGTTATACGCGCTAAGCGTTCAATTTGATGTATCTTTATTTATGTAGTCAATCACTGCTAATGGAGTTACAGAATTATGTTATAACACCTTTCACTGAAAGTTTATAAAGCAAAGTTTATGGACAAGGCAAGCAATATTATTGTACATGAATAATACCAATGATTTCAGAGGGAAATTATGGTATACCTAAATGTAAGGGTATCATTGCTTTGGAATTGCTGAAACAATATCTTGGCACGAGGGCTTCCACCTCTAATAACTGATCCCTTTAAAGATGTGTCGGTCACGGGTGATCGTCATGATTCATCTTTCACGTAGAAGCTTCCGTTCCATACTCTTAGTTCGAGAAGACTTACCATCATACTTCAAATTGTGATTAAAGGTAAAGACTCAAAATCAGACAAGTTGACGTGTTATGTCTATGGGAGGTGATTTTTTTTTTTTTAACCATGCATTGACTTGACAACGTTTAAGCACCTTTATTTCAGCTGATTTTGCTCCATTTCCTCTGAAACTTAAGTATGTGGTAGCTCAGACAATAAGCTGCAGTAATCATGCATTTTATTTTTTTTCAAATCTCCTCATCAGGTTGATAATTTTGCAGCTAAAAACTGAAAATGCGAATGGAATGTGGTCGAAACGATTCCTGATTCATCTTTCACATACATAAGTTTACATTCCTCATATTTTCTCGTCGAGACGTATGGCCGAGAGGATAAAGGCGACGTCACAACAGACGTGAGGTTGCACACGTACGGGTTCGAACCCCATAAGAACACGAAACAAAATACTCACATCTTTTGCTTTTTTTCTTTTATGGAGTATTCACCTTCGTCCATGTAGAAATCACGTTTTCATGTAGACGTACACACACACACACACACACACACACACACAATATCCCTTTGTTTTGTGTTGGAGACCACATTGCTTTGACTGGCAACTTGGACTTGAAATTACAAATGTTAAATTGAAGATGACTCTTAAAAGACCGCATGGCCATGTTTGATTTTTTTTTTTTTTTACAATATAAAGACCTATTGGTAAATATTCATTCACATATCCTTTCCAATCAACTTACTTGGACACGCCGACACCACACGAAATTTTCAATTGGTTGCATGACAGAAACAATTTCATCTGAATTATGTAGGACTGTATAAAGAATTGGACTTCACGAATATTTCTCAATATTACTTCAAGTCGCTACTTAACATTATTTTCGTTGTCGATCACTGAAAATGAGAATGGAATCTGGTCGAAACGATTCCCGATTTATCTTTGTAACTGTATATTGATCGAATCCACGCGGCCACTCGTGAGAAGTTGTACAGCGCTATCAGTCACTTGACGTATATCGCCAAAAAACTGAATATCAATGTAAATTTGTGTTGTGTATGGCATACATAGATAGATTTAAGTTTCGCACAGGATCTTCGGATCTTCCGTGTGGCAGAATCGCTTAGCACGCTACGTGTTTATAATGCCCGACCGGAAGGAGAGAAGTTAATCGAGTCCCGCAGGACTTTTTCCTTTTATTTCTTTTTTCTTTCTTTTTTTCAGCAGTTCAGCTTCACTCTGATGTCATGAACACAGCTACTCTATTTCCCTTGTTTTGTATTGGAGTTTGGAGGTTGGGTTTGCTTTATATATTTTGTCACACGTAATGTTGTAAATTGCCCCTTGAAACAGTGCCACGCTTGCTACCATTCGTTTTCTCTTTCCTTTTCTCTTCATTTAGATTTTGTTCTTGTTATACTGTACCAGGATATTTAGGAACGTGTACGTTTACATAACTAACATAAATGGGAACTGAATTAATTAACTCTAGTTCAGGTGTATGGCGTCTCGCTTATCTGTTTGGAATTCCAGGTTGTTATTGTTTGACCAAAACGGAGTTAAAGACAGGCAGGGAAGGAAGTGACTTGATATTGCTTCATATTATATGAGGAATTTCGGGCAATACCTTTCCGATCAGTGTAGTGATTATGACAGGGTTCTCTGTCGTTTATTTTCGTCATGGCTGTTTCACTAGTTTAGCCATAGGTGATATGTGTTGTTGGCATCTGGGAGAATAGAACAGATCAGTACCAAACTTGAATAGCCCTATAAGCAATGTGGTAAGCATTCAATTTGTTGCATTATCTTTCTTCTTTAAAGTCAATTACTACTGATCGAATTACACCATATAATATGGCACGTTTCACTGGTAGTTTAGGAAAAGGGAGCTAATTCAATGCACGATGCAATGATAATATGTGCTACCATTGATTTTAGAGACGTCATTGTGGTGTGGTGCTGGTGGTGGTAAGGGAATCATTGCTTTTAAATTAATGAGACAATCCTTGGAACTTTGCATCAAGACCGTATTCCCATCTAGAATATAATGCATGTTCGTGCGGCGTTTTTTTTTTTTAATCCTGACGTGGACATTATTTTTCTTTATCTTGTTTTTAATTCAAGAATGTTATATCTGAATTTGTTCGATTTAGTTACGGTTTCAATGCATCTTGTTTACCATCTTCTCTGACATTAAATTGATGGCTTTTAAATTTGACATTGTCTGTCTATTTGTCTGTTTATGCTCATAAAACACTGCTATAACAACTAAAACATTCGTTTCACTTGTCACAGTTGGATTGCAGTTGTGCATGCAGTTTTCCTTTTGCCACCTCTCGTTTTTCTCTCCCCTTTTCCCTCACTTTGGTTTTGTTATACTGCAGATGGGAATGATTACAATAACATAACCCAACTTGAATTAGGAATGAGAACTGAATAAATTAACTCTAGGCCAGGTGTATATAGCGTCTCGCTCATCTCTTTGAAATTTCAGGTTGTCATTGTTCGATCAACGGAGTTGAAGACAGGCTTTATGTTGCTATAGAGGTATCTAGCTCCACATGAATGGAATGCATACGCTGTTTAGTATTAGTAATAAACTTTTTCATGTCCATCCCTGCCAAGAAAAGTGTGTTTGACGGGGTTCTGTGTCATTGTGCCTATGAGAAAGCAAAGTTTTATTTTCGCCATGGCTGTTTCTCTATGCGTAGCCGTGAGTGATGGATGTTGTTGGCATCTAGCTGGGCAGTAAAGAACCGAGTATCATGCTATAATACCCCCCCCCCCCGTTAGGTTCTTAGCGTTCAATGTGATATATCTTTCTTCTTCATTATGTCAATCACTGCTGATGGAATTACAGAATTATGCTATGACACGTTTCACTCAAAGCTTAAAAAGCAAAGTTTATGCACTATACAAGTAATGGTGCATGAATCCTATAGACCATTGATTTTAGATGAGAAATTATGATATGCCTATAGTAGGGGTGTCATTGATTGGGAATTAATGACACGATTAAGCATTTTCATAATCCTTATCCTTCACTCTAACCTCCGTGAAAATATCATATTTGAATTCATCCAATAAGATGGTAAAAAATGCATGCATTCATGTTTTATCAATGTACAATGTATGGACTTTCCAAACATTCAACAGCGATTATCTTAAAATGAACATTGTGTGGGTTAGCACTATATTGCACCGACCCCTTCAATTGTCTATCAAGTTCATGTCGATGTTTTCTAATTTGATGACGTCATCATACTAGAAGTTGTGATTAAAGGCAAGATATCAAAATCAGCGAAGATTACTAATCGCTGCCTCATGTTCCTGTGTTTGATCGTCCAGTCAATACCAAACTGACGACATACGTTGAATAGAGTATGTTATACTTTGAACAATTGTCTATCAAGTCCATGTCGATGTTTTCTAATTTGATGATGTCATCATACTAGAAGTTGTGATAAAAGGCAAGATATCAAAATCAGCGAAGATCACTAATCGCTGCCTCATGTTCCTGTGTTTGATCGTCCAGTCAATACCAAACTGACGACATACGTTGAATATGTTATACTTTGAACAATTGTCTATCAAGTCCATGTCGATGTTTTCTAATTTGATGACGTCATCATACTAGAAGTTGTGATTAAAGGCAAGATATCAAAATCAGCGAAGATTGTGTTATGTCTATGGGGGATATTTTTCTTTATAACCATGCATAGACGATAACGCTCAAGCACTTTTACCTCACTTGATTTTGCTTCATTTCCTCTGAAACTTAAGTATGTTGTAGCTGAGACAATAAGCTGCAGTAATCATACATTTTATTTTTTTTTTCAAATCTTCTCATCAGGTTGACAATTTTGCAGCTTAAAACTGAAAATGACAATGGAAGGTAGACGAAACGATTCCTGATTCATCTTTCACATACATAAGTGTACGTTCCTCATATTTTCTCGTCGAGACGTATGGCCGAGTGATTAAAGGCGACGTCTCAGAGACGTGAGGTTGCATACGTGCGGGTTCGAACCCCACAAGATCACGAAACAAAATACTTTGCTATTTTACTTTTTTTTCTTCAATGGTGTATTACATATTCGTCCATGTAGAAGTCAAGTTCGTATATAAACGCACCTATACACACACACACACACTCACACACACACACAATATCCCTCTTTTTTGTGTTGGAGACCACATTGCTTCGACTGCTGCAAAATTTTGCAGGCTGACTTTGTCAAACCGATCATAGTATAATGACGACGACGGAGGTGTTGTACTTTGAAAAATTGTCTTTCAAGACCATGTCATTGTTTCGTACTTTGATGACGTCATCACACTGAAAATTGTGATTAAAGGCAAGGTATCAAAACCAGCCGATTATAGGTTTTATATCTACGGCACGTATTTTTCCCAAGTCGCCAGAAATGGCATAGCGACATCAGTCGTTACAAGGCCGCATTTCCGTCTAGCAATGCAATACATGTTCACGCGGCCCCGTTTGTTGAGTGGGCATTGACTTTTCCCCCTGTAATATCTATACATTTTTTTTTTTGCCTTACCTTTTCCGTGGATGTCCCGTGGCCGAGTGGTTAGAGAAACGGATTTGCATGCACGCTCAATATAACTTCAAGGTGCCTATATCACATTCTTTTCTTTGTCGATCACAGATGACCGACATCTGATGACCCCAAGCGTATCACCTAACTCGTCCTCAGTGTGACGAGTTTCATATCTCGTTTTTTATTCTTCTTTCTTTCTGGACAATTTTGTGTCGTCAATATCTCAAGAATGACATTACGAAATAACATGACATTTTCAGTCGACATGTCTCGTGACAAAATCTAGCCACAATAAGGTTTTCATGACAGTAACATATCTATGACGTCATCTAGGCGCCATTTTGTGATTTTCGGACCTTGTCACATGATCGATCATAACTTCATAACTAGATGTCATTTCTGTATCATTTTCGGTGGACATGAAGTTCAGGTCACGCTCTATCTTACTTTTTAACGCTAGTTACACAGGTCATCATTACGCGCGCGTAAGCGCGCGTCAAAATTTTAAAAGGCTCAAAACGACTTCCCAATGGGAAATCTCGAAGTTTCAGACAATTTTAAGCGTTTCAAACATTTTCTCGCGTGCGCGTCCGTCCGCGCAATTTCGCGCGCAGAGCCCGTAAGCAACATGAAAATGCAATTTTTTTGACTGATTTGGATTCCTGATACTTTGAGTGATAATATCCATTGATTTCCGATCGATTTCGACCTATAACAAAGGAATGCACTGGCGTCAAAGTTGAAATTCCGCGTGTGCGTCTTTCTGCAAATATAGTGAAAAAACATGTCTTTGTTTATTTCGCCATAGCTCTTTAAATCGTCCGTTGACCCTATATTTATATTGCATATTACAAAAGTATATGAATTGTAAATAACATTCCAAGTATCAGTATTGCCAGGTAAACGCGATGACGTCATCATATCGTCATTTTAAATCAAAAAAGTGGAATTGATTTTTTTTGAGGTACTGTTTCTGACATTCATTTGCTCGTATCTCTGTTGTTTAAGCTCAATATTACCCCAAATTCAGATATAATGCACTTTGAACATTTGCCTTTCAAGTCCATGTAAAGGTTTTGAAATATGATGACGTCATCATACTAGAAATTGTGATTAAAGGTAAAGACTCAAAATCAGACAAGTTTACGTGTTATGTCTATGGGAGGTGATTTTTTTTTAAACCATGCATTGACTTGACAACGTTTAAGCACCTTTACCTCATCTGATTTTACTCCATTTCCTCTGAAACATAAATATGTTGTAGCTGAGACAATAAGCTTTAGTAATCATGCATTTTATGTTTTCAAATCTCCTCATCAGGTTGACAATTTTGCAATTTAAAACTGAAAATGAGAATGCAATCTGTACGGAACGATTCCCAATTTTTCTTTGCAACTGTATATTGATCGAATCCACGCTGCCACTTGTGGGAAGTTGAATAGCGCCATCACAAGTCAACACTGTCACGATAGTATTTAGATTTAAGTTTCGCACTCGATCTTCAGGACAGCCATGTGGCATAATCGGTTAGCGCGCTGGTTGTTCATGACGCCATACCGGAAGGCGAGAGGTTCGACTCCCGCAGGACTTTTATCCGTTCTTTCTTTTTTTCTCTTTTTTTTTTTTTCGGCAGTTCAGCTTTACTCCGATGTCATTTATCGTATTATTTTATCAAGTGTACGTAACCCGTGAACACGGCTGCTCTATTTCCCTTGTTTTGTATTGGAGTTTGGAGATTGGGTTTGCTTCATTAATTTTGTCACACTTAATGTTGTAAATTGCCCCTTGTTACAGTGTCCCGCTTGCCACCTTTCGTTTGCTCTTTCCTTTTCTCTTCATTGGTTATTGTTATACTGTAACAGGATAGGTAGGAACATGTACGTTTAAATAACTTGCAGGAATGGGAGCTGAATTGATTAACTCTAGTCCAGGTGTATGGCGTCTCGCTCATCTCTTTGAAATTCCAGGTTGTTATTGTTTGACCCAATAACGGAGTTGTAAACAGGTTTTATGTTGCTATAGAGGTATCTTGTGCCACATGAATGGAAAGCATCACTGTTTAGTAGTAGTAATGGACTTTTTCATGTTGTATATGGTATAAATATTTAAGATAAATATATATATATATATAAATAAAAAAAGATTAAAGATAAATTTCACATCCAATCTTCGGTACAGCCGTGTGGCTTTATAGTCACTTAGCGCGCTGCATGGTCATTATGCACTACCTTAGGACGAGATGTTCGAGACCCGCAGGACGCTATCATTTTTTTTTCTCTCTTTCTTTGTGTTTCTTTTGGCAGTTCAGCTTTATTCCGATCGATGTCATTTATCGTATTATCTTATCAATTATACTACCCCACGACACACAGTCGCTCAAGTTCCTTTTTTTTTTTGTCGGAGGCTGGAGGTTGGATTTGCTTCATTTATCATACGTTTTGTTTAAATTGCCCTTGGTACAGTGCCCCGCTTGCCACCTTTCCTTTTCCCTTTCCTTTTCTCTACGTTTGTTCCTGTTATATTGTCACAAGACAGGTCGGAAAATAATTTGCATAACTCAACTGGAGCAGGAATGGCAACTGAATGAATTAACTCTAGGCCAGGTGTATGGCGTCTCGCTCGTTCTCTTTGAAATTCCAGGATGTTATTGTTTGACGCAATAACGGAGTTGTAGACAGGTTTTATGTTGCTATAGAGGTATCTTGTGCCACATGAGTAGAAGGCATCACTGTTTAGTAGTAGTAATGAACTTTTTCATGTCCCTCCATGTCAATTATAGTGTGGTTTAAAGGGGTTGTGTGTCTATCTGCCAAAGAAAAGGAAAAAATTATTTTCGTCATGGCTGTTTATCTATACGTAGCCGTAGGTAATGAGTGTTGTTGGTATCTGAGCAGTGAAGAACAGAGCATCAGGCTAAAATTCCCCTTAGTTATACGCGCCAAGCGTTCAATTTGATATATCTTTCTTTATGTAGTCAATTCCTGCTAATGGAGTTACAGAATTATGTTATGACACGTTTCACTGTAAAAAGTTTGTAAAGCAAAGTTTATGGACAAGGCAAGCAATTGTACATGAATAATACCTACCATTGATTTCAGAGGGAAATTATGGTATGCCTAAATGTAAGGGTATCATTGCTTTGGAATTGCTGAGACAATATGCTTGGCACGGGGGCTTCCACTTCTAATAACTGATCCCTTTGAAGATGTGTCGGTCACGGGTGATCGTCATGATTCATCTTTCACGTAGAAGCTTACGTTCCACACTCTTGGTTCGAGAAGACTTACCATCATACTTCAAATTGTTATTAATGGTAAAGACTCAAAATCAGACAAGTTTACGTGTTATGTCTATGGGAGGTGATTTCTTTTTTTATGTGCATTGACTTGACAACGTTTAAGCACCTTTATCTCAGCTGATTTTGCTCCATTTCCTCTGTAACTTAAGTATGTGGTAACTGAGACAATAAGCTGCAGTAATCATGCATTTTATTCTTTGAAATCTCCTCATCAGTTTGACAATTTTGCAGTTTAAAACTGAAAATGAGAATGGAATGTGGACAAAACGATTCCTGATTCATCTTTCACATACATAAGTTTACGTTCCTCATATTTTCTCGTCGAGACGTATGGCCGAGTGGTTAAAGGCGACGTCTCAGAGACGTGAGGTTGCACACGTGCGGGTTCGAACCCCACAAGATCACGAAACAAAATACTTAGCTATTTTACTTTTTTTTCTTCAATTTTGTATTACATATTCGTCCATGTAGAAATCACATTCGTATATAAACGCACCTATACACACACACACACGCACACCATATCCCTCTTTGTGTTGGAGACCAAATTGCTTCGACTGCTGCAAAATTTTGCAGGCTGACTTTGTCAAACCGATCATAGTACGTAATGACGACGACGGAGGTGTTGTACTTTGAACAATTGTCTTTCAAGACCATGTCATTGTTTTGTACTTTGATGACGTCATCACACTGAAAATTGTGATTAAAGGCAAGGTATCAAAACCAGCCGATTATAGGTTTTATGTTAGGCACGTATTTTTCCCAAGTTGCCAGAAATGGCATAGCGACATCAGTAGTTACAAGGCCGCATTTCCGTCTAGCAATGCAATACAATGTCATGTTCACGCGGCCACGTTGGTTGAGTGGGCATTGATTTTCTCCCTGTAATATCTATACATTTCTTTTTTGCCTTACCATTTCCGTGGATGTCCCGTGGCCGAGAGGTTAGAGAAACGGTTTTGCATGCACGCTCAATATAACTTCAATGTGCCTATATCACATTCTTTTCTTTGTCGATCACAGATGACCGACATCTGATGACCCCAAGCGTATCACCTAACTCGTCAGTCTGACGAGTTTCATATCTCGTTTACAATGATTCTACCTCATGGAATTATCACCTTGTTCAATACATATTATTCTGTAAATGAATCTAAATCTGGCCATAGAAATTCTCCTTAACAATCATTTCTACATTCGATTGATGACAAAATTGCTATCTATAATATCACACCTTCATATCTTATGTTATGAGACATCGTATATATACTGTTTGTTTGTCATTCTGTATTGTGGCCTGTCGTTATTCTTTACAATTCTCACTTTTTACTTATGAAATATTTTCTAATTGAATATACAATTTATAGGTCACACGCAAATTCGGGTCATTATTATGTCTGAATGCTGCCAAGCATGTATCATATCAGTACAATTGGGCATATAATCATTCGTCAATCTATTCTACTGTTCTTGAGGTGTACCTGATATAATGTTTGTTATTGAATACAGATGTCATGTCCGCCATATTTTACTGTTTCAGCAAAAAAAAAAAAAAAAAAAAAAAAAAAAAACTATAGATTTAACTGAAAGGAACTGAAATGAAGTTTCCAATAAGCCAGTTCGGAGTTAGCGCGTCAGGACACTACGAATGACCTTTCTTTTTTTTTTCTCTCTCTCTCTGTGGGTTTGTAGGGGCACTTCACTCATTTTCGAAGCGACATAATGCATAAGCTTTACGTAACAATTTATGGGATTCCTCAATCCTATTCTAACAAAGACTGAATATAGGCCAGATGAGTAGAATAGTCGGTCAGTATTAAAGGAATAATTTACCATTTGCAGATGAAACAAAAACCCAGCAGTAGTGCTTCAAAACAGTTATAAAATGTGAGTTAGGGATAGAAACAACCAATGTAAAAATTTGAACCAGTATAATCAATGTTAAGTATTGTTAAATATACAAAATGTGAACAATAGTTATAATGTTTCCAGACTAAACCGTCTATAGTTATGGTGTAATGAGAAAAATAATGATATCTCCTTATATTTTGCACTTTGTTGCAAATATTTTATATGTTAGGATGTTTGTGATATTGACCTACACATATGAATCAAAAGTGATACCTTGAACATTTTTTAATCACTGTTCCCAAAGGTAAACAGGACCTTTAACACTTGGAAAGACGTCCGTTTCATTATTTTACATTGAATGTATTGATGAACAATCTCTTTCTTTTGACATTGCCACTTATTTTGCTCTCAGGAGGATGTGCTAACAAGCAGAATTTATAAGGATTGTATAAATAATTATTTCATCACTGACGCTCATCCCAGTGTATTTAAAGGGAAGATAAACCCCAAGAACAATGTGGATTGAGTGAAAGCAGCAACATTAGTAGAACACATTAGTGAAAGTTTGAAGAAAATCGGACAATCGATGCAAAAGTTATGAATTTTTAAAGTTTTGGTGTTGGAACCGCTGGATGAGGAGACTACTAGAGGTTATGACGTATGAGTGGACTACAATATCAAGAAAATATAAAGAAAATACTACAAAAATCAATTTTTCATGAAAATTACAAATTCCATCAACTTGATATTGACATATGTTAACCCTATAAAGCCCAAGGGGGGGCACAATGTGCCCCCCCTACCACATTTTCGTTTGCCACTCCTACACCCTTTACTCGATTTCAACCAAATTTGGTGACTTTTCCTAAAATCTTATTGCGAACATTTTGATATATAATTTAGCTATGTCCGACATTGCTGGTTGCCATGGCAACCGTAAACTCACAACCATGTCAGTCAGATTTTGAATGATTTTCTGTTCCAATTTCACTTAAAGGGGAAGGCTAGTAACTGATCAGTGGGAATCAGTGGAAATGCTGGAGATGATTGTTCCAATCCTTATGGGATTCATTCAAGAGTTCTTTGTATATCTATTGTTGTGTGAAAATGATTTGCTTCAGAATGGTCTCATATTCAAGTAATGTGCAGTTTAATGCTTCCAGGTTAGCGTCCCTGGTCAGTGACGGTGCATTAATCTGCACATTACCTGAATATGAGACCGTTCTGAAGCAAATCATTTTCACACAACAATAGATATACAATGAACTCTTGAATGAATCCCATAAGGATTGGAACAATCATCTCCCAGCATTTCCACTGATTCCCACTAATCAGTTACTAGCCTTCCCCTTTAACAATATAATAATGGATGAAATGGGGGTTTTCTTGGCTGCAATTTGCTGAAGGACCAAAATGTGAAGTAATTATGGTTGTGAATTACCCTGAAATGGTCTTCTTATTATTTCCTTTATTTTTATATGACATATGCATCAAACAATAGATATAATAGAAATAATCGAAAATACAGCATTTTCCAAAGAGTACCCTTTTATTTTGTGTTATCTTCACACAAGCTTGCCTGTAATTTCATTTTGTTGTCATATTATCAATCTGTAAACTCAAAATTTCAATATTTTGGAAATATGAAATGTGATACCAATATATGTACCCATTCCAAGCAATACATCATAGGTTTCATATATTTCTTTATATTGTAATGAGTAGCGCCCCCATATGTTGACCTTGAGAAATTTCAACCGTAACAAATAGTGAAGGTCGACTTGCTTTTCCTTTTTGGTAAATATGAAAATGATTGATATGAAATAAAAACATATATACTGAGGAAAAAGAAATAAAAAGAAAAATACATGATTATAGCGTATTTCCTATGTATTTCTGTATATTTTGGTAAATAGCGCCCTCAGTGGATGACCTTGAGAAATTTCAAATATTGGGTCATGTAGAGTATGAGTTGCTTTACCCATGTGCTAAATATGACGGTCATACATCATATAATAAAGAAGTTATATAGGGGGGGCACAATGTGCCCCCCCCCCCCTTGGGCCTGGAAGGGGTCAAAATAGCTTGGGCTTTATAGGGTTAAGGGTAGCAATTATTCCCCCTGCTTTCTGAAAGCGGTTGGTCCACTGCTCTTTCATAATTCTAGAAAAGTGAATTTTTGTTGAATATCCTTTATATTTTCTTTGTATTGTTGTCCACTCATACGTCATATCCTCTTGTAGTCTCCTCATCCAGCGGTTCCAACACCAAAACTTTAAAAATTCATAAATTTTGCATCGATTGTCCGATTTTTCTCAAACTTTCACTGATATGTTCTACTAATGTTGCTGCTTTCACTCAATCCACTTTGCTCTTTGGGTTTACCTTCCCTTTAAAAACCAACATGCCTGTCTGCCTGTTGGCACGAATGGCCTTTCTTTCTCTGTTCATGCGCAAAGTGATTTCTCAATGCTTAATTGTAAAAGCACCGGAACATTTATTGTTAATTTTTCTCTCATGTTATGCGTAAAGCTTATAGCGGCTCAGTTCAATCATCACTTTTTGTCTTGACTATCGACATTGTTTTTTTTTTTTCTTCTATATTCCAACCGTGTTAGCAGTTCTTCTTCACCTCTCTCTCTCCCTCTCTCTCTCTCTCTCTCTCTCTCACTTCTGTCCTATTCTATGTTAGTGTTGGGATTTGTCAGGGTGCTTGTCTAAGGCTATAGTTAGGTTTTTCTTCCTAGTTCGTGTAATTCATTTTGTAAATTTAGTTTCATGTACAAAAATAGAATATCAGTGATAAGTGTATCATTGTTTTACTATGTTTGGCTTGTTTGGGAGAATGCATTGCTTCTTCGGTACCCCTCCCCATCTAGTGCATTTTCTAAACTTCATGTTTAGTGCTTTTTCACCTTTTTATTTTTCACCCTATCAGTTGAGTATATCCATAAATTTCATTTATCATATTTTGTAACGTTTATATAATTATATGTATATATATATATATATATATATATACATATACATACATATGATATGAATGTGTGTGTGTGTGTGTGTGTATTTATATCTTATGCGAAAAAAATGTATTTGCAAGTTTTGTTGGAGGCGGACGAAAATAAATGAATGAGTGAAAGAATTAATTAAAGTGGGACTGCGAACTGGTTTACAATGTCCTATAGACCGATTCGGGTTCGTTGAGGGCAGCAGACAATTGGTGGCACCCCTTGGGCGCAGCCATTAGCTCAAATTGCGGTGTCCCAGCCTACCCACCGAACTAAAAGATAGTGGAATGCGTGTTCACTCAGGAAATACGCAGCCACCAAAACTTGTTTAACTCACGTGACCACCGCCATTTTGCTAGGGCAATTTTTCCTTATATGGAGTGCACGCTCAAGCAGGTCGGTCGGTCCGTTGCAAAATCATGCGGATCCAACCACTCTCTCATTTTTTAGCAATTGTTACGTCATAATCACTAGCCACCGGACGGCGCACTCTTGCTTGCGCGAGTACCAATGGCCCAGTCTGACCGCGCCTAAGCGTGCACTCCATATAAGGAAAAATTGCCCTAGCAAGATGGCGAAGCAACACGGTATTAATTTGGCTGCACGGTCTCATGTATGTTGGGAATAGGGACACGCATTCCACTGTGTTTTTAGTTCGGTGAGCCTACCCCCCTTCTCTCCCCCACCCCACGGGCAACATGTTTATCGCGCACTTGTAGCAGGAGTACGCGCACTTGTAACAAAGGTTCGCGCATCAAGCAAGCGTTCGCGCACTCAGTACGAGACGCCTATTGGCTAAAACAACCATGCATTAGTTTTTCATTCTGTGCGCGTGCTAATGTAGGGAGGGGGTGGGGGGGGGGGGGGGGTCGGCGGAGACACTGCAGTAATGGCGCTGCCCATGCCGATAATACACAAACTGCCTCACAGAATCGGTCTATACACAAAGTGTGAACTACTTTTGGCCGACATTTAAAGGGGATGGCTAGTAACCGATCAGTGGGAATCAGTGGGAATGCTGGGGGATGATTGTTCCAATCCTTGAGGGATTCATTTAAGAGTACATTATGTATCTATTGTTGTGTGAAAATTATTTGCTTCAGAACGGTCTCATATTCAAGTAATGTGCAGTTTAATTTTTCGAGGTTAGCATGCCTGCACAGTGATGGGGCGATTAAACCGCACATTACTGGAATATGAGACCATTCTGAAGCAAATAATTTTCACACAACAATAGATATATAATGTACTCTTTAATGAATCCCGCAAGGATTGGAACGATCATCACCCAGCATTCCCACTGATTCTCATTGATCAGTTACTATAGCCATCCCCTTTAAATGCAACGCCATTGATGATGACGATGTGCGTTATGGTACAAAACTCCGGCCAATCTCCTTGCTGGTCATGATATAATGATGCTTTTGCCCATTCGTCACTTCAACCCCTGCAAGAAACTTAATACCCTAGGCCCACATCCAATCAGCCGTCAATGAGCTTGGGCAGGGACTACAGAGAATGAGGAGAAAATTAATCTCTCTACTTAATTGCAACAGTGGCCGTGACATTCAATAAACCAATATTGCAATATCATCGGAAATTTGTTTTTAATTGAGCGAACGTCACAGGTGTTATGTGCAGACAAACCTGAAATGATATAGTCATCTTACGCAAAGTTATGTCACAGAAACTGAACAATGCTGTGCAGCTTCAAACGTTTTCTCATCCTTCTCAGTGACTTCATACCTGTGCGTATCCAGAACAGGGTATATATAATGACCAGTGATTGAAAAATATCCCTCCGTGTTTAGTGGCTCCCCCACAAAAACGAAAGCAAGAACATAAGTCAGAAACCTTTCAGAAAAGATCATGCAAAATCAAGGTGAGGAAGAAATACAGCTCGTATGCTGCAGTATATTCAGAACTTTTTAGACTTCAAACTTTGGTAGAAACGAGAAAAAAAATGACCAAAGTATTACCCTCAATTTCCTTGATATGATACATGGCATTCTGTTGGTTGCCTGCAAAATCAGATCTCGGCTATTATTCACGTTCTAACACCAAATATCAGCAATAAAAGCGTAGGACAAAGGCATGAGAGATTAATGCAGCAGTACGTTCCCTTCTAAGGCTTCGTAATGGCAATTTGTTTTTTGTTTTGTTTTGTACTGGATTTTATCGATTCCCCTCACTCGGGTTATTCATCATCTGTTGATGAACACTTGCTGCTTTTTTGTGTGTAATGTCTTTAAGTTGTTTTACCCTTAACTTTATGTGTTCATATAACGTTTATAACTATGCTTTAATTTGTAATCTGATGGATTGTGAAATGTATGTCTACTTATGATGAAAGTTGTGAATAGAAGAAATTTATATATATATACATATATATATATATATATATATATATATATATATATATATATACATGTGTGTGTGTGTGTGTGTGTGTGTGTGTGTGTGTGTGTGTGTGTGTGTGTGTGTGTGTGTGTGTGTGTGTGTGTGTGTGTGTGGGTATATATATAGAGTGGGATGATGCTGATATTTTTACCAAACGCTTCTGTCATCTTGGGATTGTCTAAAAATATATTATTTTTGAGTAAGGGTGTTCCTGTGAAACGTAATGGAATTGCAACTATTGATGCTTTGTAATCCATTTCAATCTTATCATTTTACTTTGTGTACCATGCGTAATGATTAGACAGATTTGATACGATGACGCTTTCACCCTTTGTGTAATTTCAGTGCCGATTGTGAAAAGAAACTGTTATTGAATTATTGAATAGAAACTGGCCCACTTGTATTTCCAGTTCTTGTACCCCTAATGAGTCGATACATCAATCTGTCTTATACCATGATCATGTGCACGATAATGTCTATACGCTGATCTTTCATGACACTAAGAACCGATATATTGCACCATAGATAAGTACATCGAATAAATTCGGGGAGGGGGGGAGTCAATCCCAGTCTGTCGAACAAGCAATTATAGTGAGGTGAAATAAGAAGGCTGCGGTTTTGTATCCAATGAATGAGATGTGCACATTATTTCCCTTCCAATTATTACAATGTCTATATTAAGGTGGTGGACGTTATTCAACACTACTTCGCGTCTCAGACAGCAAGAAGTGGGTTCGTCGGCATATAGTCACGTGACGAGGTGAGACAAAGGCGCATGTCTGTGGTGTCGTAATTACATCGTGCTCCGGATCTCGCCGCGTTTTTCTCGATTAACGGGCTACCAAAAGCCACTCTCCACACAACCTTTGTCTTTTTCTCTCCGCTCATTTCAGCGAGCAACCCATTAATAACATACTCAATTTTGCCTTTACAGCGCGGCACGCAATGTCGATAATTGGTCATCTTCGTCTGCCGGGCAAAATGACCTATGCGTTGGAAAGTTGATTCGTCCAGATCGCGGTGATTCTGGCCTTCTGTACGGAGAGTTCATAAATATTTCATTCTATATACCTTGCGCTCTGTCAACTTCATCAAGCTGAAAGCCGGACGCTACAGCAAGTCATCTAGTCCAGTGGTGGCTTCACTTTATGACAAAATTACCTGTTGTAGGCGATCAAAGTCGAGTATGACTAGATATCAGTGATTTGTTAGACTAAACACTGTGTCAAGCATTGCGATGCTGCTTCAAAATTACGGACTGTTGTAAGCAATCGTCAACTGTAAAACAACCGCTCCACTGACAACATCATCAACGTTAACAATACCGAGCGTAATCTCCCCCGTTCGAGGAGTTACATTCCTATTTTCTTCTTATCACATTCTCAGCACCACCCATGGTCAAAATGGCTGGACTTTTCCCGCCGTTTCTTTGGAGCTACTTGTTTGTAGCGACAGTACTTGTGGCTTGGATGGAAATACCGACGGTAAGTCCCTGAAAAAGGAAGATGTTTCTTTAAGTTTAGTAACCAAGTAATAAGTACCTCAAATCTTTTCCATTCTCATAACCCACATGATCGGCAAATCACGATGCGTTGTCATTCGTGCACACAGAATAAACGTCAGCTTGTTGCGTTTCTGAAAATGTAATCGGTAACTCAAATTGCCATATGTAATTACCACTGACGGTTCTTGCTTTGACTGTGAATTTGAACAGCATAAACATTGTGCTGCACCTTGGATGGTTGCAGATGAACACATTTTCGTTACATTTCCTTTATAGGCGATGGGAAATGAAAGTGTCGTATTGAATTGGATCTTGGTATAGTAATAAGCACCATATCTCGTTGAACGATGAGAATGCATTTATCAAACATTGTTGAGAGGATTATTTGTGTGTATACTCTTAACCACTGATTTCTTTTCCCCCGAAAAGGGTGTTTGCCGCAGAGGCCCAAGAATGAATTCGGAACTGGGATGGGAGAGAGAGGAAGAGAGAGAGAGAGAGAGAGGGGGGGGGGGGTTAAATGCCGAGTATTGTTTAGAGTCCACTCTTAAAGCTCACTGTTATCTGGACAATCTGGTCATGTATCTGTGTTGTTATGTATTAACATTTCGGTTAGAGTCCAGGGGGAAAAAGCTCATTCCTTTGAATCCAGTGTAGAACAAATCTATCTTTCAGTGAACCTAAAAAAAGGTAGTTCTCCGAAACTCTTTATATGTGCCGTTTACTCTCTGAATAATGTTTTACCTTTTGATTTTGTCACACGTTCTACATGAACTCGTTTTTATGATGTTCTGGAGAAAGGATAAACCAGGAAAAGAACAGAATTAAGGATTCTTATGAATGAATTGCCTTGAATTCTGCGCGAGATAATTTGTTGACTCAAAGAGATGTATCGGTGGCATTAATCTAAAAGAAACGAACAATTCCTGTTAGCGCGTGGATATTCTCATCTTTGAGCGAAATGGAGTAAGAAATTTTGAAACTTTGTGGAAAACATAGTGACAGCTTATCAATGAAATTTTTATTGGGTTTTTTTTTTTTGTGCCTAAAATGTTTTAGTTATGTCCAGCATGACATCCGTCACTGAACACTGGAAATCACATACATTCGCTTGAAAAATATGCGTATCACAAAACGTCGGACAAAAAGAATGTCCAAAGTGAGTTAAAAGGACGATGCGCAATTACAACATTCTGTCTGAGCACATCAATGATGAAGTTGTAACTCTTACCGTTACGGTTAATCTGACACCTCATATACTTAATGGCAATGCAATACTTAGTGCTATAATGGAAACATTACACATTAAAAAGAATGCATTCAAACCCTGCGTACAATAAACGCCTACGCTGTGTCGTGGGTCGGCACGGATTGTGCGTTTGCACGGAGAAATCAAGCAGGCTTCGGTCGAATTTGAATTTCCCAATCAGCATTATGAACAGTATTTTTTTCATTCAATGCTATACTACTTAATCAATTCATTCATATATCAATGATAATGTTATGTTCTAAACGTCAAGCGATGTCTAACCCTATACTGACATAAAACAAATATAAGCTCGATAGGGATTGAACTATTATTTTGAGGTGAAAGGGATTTTCGCGGAGATGAAATATCAGCGAAATATAAAACGGCAGGTTACCGGGAGCTGCAGCTTCAAAATATCTAACTCTAGATTGTCAAAGAATAGAGTATAATTACAATGAGCCCCTACAACCGTTTTTTAGCAAGAAGAATGTACGGCTTGTCCGCGGCCCGGAAGAGATTACCTCGAGAAGTAGTCCCATGTTGGGCAATTGTTGGGCCTCGGGACAGTCTCGCATTACCATTTTACAACAAGCTCGGATTGCTGTTTGGTGTACACGGGGTCTTCGACAGAGAAAAGTTTTTGTTCTCCTTACGTTTTCTCTCCAATGTCATTTCGACACGTAAGCATATAAACCAGGACGATTATGAGGCTATATACACCTATAGAACGTCATTCAGATCAAATGTTTTCCGAGGAGTGTAACAACGGCTGTAAATGTTTAACATTTGAGTTTGTTTGGGTTTTTTTTTACTATTTTTGTAAGTCCGACTTTCCGAACCAATGTTGCAAAGATTGCCTTAGGCGTCTCAGTGTAAAGCGACAATATTTCACATAACAATGAATCATAGAAGTGCGTACGTGTATTATGACCTATCATGTAACAAACGATGTGGTACACATCAATGTGTCTCTCATTGTCTTCGGTTTCCACGTCTATATGGCACACACATGATAGAAAAAAGAAATCGACAACAACAACAACAACAAAGAATGTAATAATTCAACATTTTTTTCCGTACGACTGATCATACACGTTGTCGACAAAGTATAGATGAATAGTTGACATACTTATATGAGCACTTCTAGAAAGCATAATATAATCACACCAACAAGTGCATATATTCACCTTATATATATATATATATATATATATATATATATATATATATATATGTGTGTGTGTGTGTGTGTGTGTGTGTGTGTGTGTGTGTGTGTGTGTGTGTATTATGATATACCGTATACATATTTTCATATTTAATGATATCATATACAAACTTCGTAAATGCGACAGAAATGTCGAAAAAATATCCCATTAGGGACAATGATTTGGTTCCAAATACTATAAATATATACCAAAAATAATGGGTATCATAATGTTTAATCCAACGCCCCTGTCCGAAGTATATATTGCAACATGTTATGGACCAGAATTTCAAACCTATCCCACACGATCCCAGCTTCAAATCTATAGATCTCTTTCCAATATGATAGTCTGAGGTAGCTTAATACATAAAATACATAAAATATCATTTTATAGCACTAACATGCATCTAAATCTTTAAAAAAGAAGAAGAAGGAAATGGCTGAGAGATTGAATAATTTAGGTAAATAGCATGCCTTTACAATCATGGCTATGGGACTGTAAAATGTTGTTATTCGAACTTTATGATAATTTCAATGATTACTGGCCAATATCGAAATATACGTTTCGGGTTGTACGAATGATAGAAAAATACGATGGGACCTTCATAAAACAAGCTCGTATAGCTGTAAGCCCCGAATAATCAGTGGTTGTAAATAAAGAAATCAGAGAGTTAAGAAGAAAATTCAGACAAGATTTGAGTAATACTACTAAATAAGGAAAATGAGATACAGTTGTATATCTACATAATGTAAACTAAAGGTGAACAATGACTCTGACCGAGTTTTCATTTGCTTTCAGAATAAAACGTGATTATTGTAAATTATTTAGTTTGGAATGCACAATAATGGCTTTTACACGTATTCGGTATATTGTGCAGCAAGAAGCGACCAATAGCTAATTGAAATGAGAGCATTTCGAGTAAGGGAGGAAGAATCTGCATTGCTTTGTGTGCTTTATACTCTCCTTGTATAAAATACTTTTGTTGCCATGTACAAGTATTACCTTAGGCCTACACAATGTACCTTGACGGAGAATGAGCATATAATCATACATGTATATATTACAGGAAGAAAACTCGAACCAAATCATATACCATACCACAGCCTAACGTATCATGTGCACTGATGTGTGGTGGTATATAAAGCGTGCTTGAGAATGAATACCGGGGACATGAATTTGCGTGAGAAGGTTTGATATGATTGGTTGCTCATGAGCAGGATTAAAAACAACTATAACAACTATAACAACGACAACTACAAAATTGCTTGCTATTCATGGTGAGATTGTGAGCAGAATAATGAGTCAATAAACTGAATTATTAATTACTTTGTGCTGTTGTAGCTCTTCATGTGATTTACCCGAGAGAGAAAACAAAAACCGCAGCGGATTTCGACTGAAATACTAGTTTTCTATGTCTAGGGAACAAGACGTCAACGACCGAATAAAATATTAGTAGCATCAAAAGTTAACGTGTCCGTACAAGTATATATGGGTTTTTATTGCAACTGAATGGCAAATTGCCATACATCGACGTAAATAAACACCGAATTGATCAGTGTTTTAGTAGTAGTCATGATGAAAAAAAGGAAAATCATGGGCGTATGTACTCAAGCAGGATTCGAACCTACATTTTTTTTTTTTTAATCATGGCTACTACTAAAACACTGATCAATCAGTGCGTATTTACGTCGATGTGGGGCAATTTGTCAATCAGTTGCGATGAAAACACCTCGGCGGAAGATTTTCATGAATTTGAATAATTACATCTATTTTGCTTTCCATATTTGCAAATATTTTTTTCATTTTTTTATTTGTAACTTGCTCAGTGGATGTCGTTTATTATGTATCATATACTAGTACATTCTAAAAACATCCGGGTCAGAACTGACCCGGAAATGATCCGTTGGGGTCACACTCCGTTCGGGCTCAGAAATAACAAGGAATGAGGTCAGATATGACCCCATTCAGAGTCATGTATTGGGTCAAGGTAACCCCATTCCGGGTCTTCATGACCAAATTCCAAGTCATTTTTGACCTGGAACGGAGTGTGACCCCAACGGACCCTTTACGGGTCAGTTCTGACCCGGATGTTTTTAAGGTGTATATGTTTGCAAATTTCACTATGTGTACGCTCTGTTACTTTGTTGCTTACATTTAATTGTAAAACACGGCCTTCCTGAAAAACAGTGGCCAAGCTGAAAGCAGGCTTTTAATCCTTGTATAAACTCAACTAAGCTCAACTCAACTACACTAAACAAAACTCAACTATCCACCGTAATATATATTTATAAATGTATATATATATATATATATATATATATATATATATATATATATTAGAGAGAGAGAGCTACTACTTGCACCGTATAAATAGACGTTACTGCTAAGTCAACGTTGTTCCTCAAAGAAACATGCTGTTGGGTTAAGCATGAGCTGAAAATTCCTTCATTCATTTATTCATTCATTTATTTTTCATTCTCATTTTTCTTCCAACAAAACATAACACAGAGTAAGTCAGGAATTATATCATAAGCATATATACATAAAAAGTTATGCTTAGAGAGGAAAAGAGAACTGAGAGGTCCACTAAAAAGCAATACTTGTATATTGTGAACCACTCCAGAGTTTATTCAAAAATACTTACTGTAATTACAAATACATAACACAAAAATATTTAAGACAGAATGGAACAAAAAAAAAAAACACAAAGACACAACAGCATGACATAACTAAACTGAAATGAACTAAATTAAACTAAACTGAAATGAACTAAATTAAACTAAACTAAACTAAACGAAACTAAGCTAAACTAAATCTATGTGAAAATGAAAATAGAGATAACCCGGTACCAGATATTTTTTTCAAAATCTTTTCAATCTAAAAAACAAAAACAAAAACAGAAACAAAAGCAGAAATCAAGACGCGCACATGATCATACTATAATCGAGCATCGGGTAAAAGATAAGAGAGTAATCGAAGAGTTTCGTATTCCTGAACTTGTGATTTATATGAGAGTTGGAAGAAAATATTCATGGCCAGCAAATACTACTACGTCACGTACCCATTGGTGAGCCGTGTGGTTGTGACACTGCCAGGCATGCGGAAGACAAATGATTCGAGATTCAAATCTTTATCATCTGGGAGGCGGGTAAAAGACTATCAGTTGTGGATATAAACTATTATTATTTCTTTATTCTAAGGGAAACAAGTAGATGAGGAAGAAAGTTTGGTATGGCAGCAGCATTATTTTAAATCCGTATTCACAAATTCTTATTCATTCCTTGAGATGTTTTGGTTGCACAGTGTTTAGTAAAGGAGAAAGCGATAAATCTTTTTCTTTACATAGTATTTTTATTTTTAATCACATTCCATATCATTGTCATTTAAAAGGAAATATAATTAAATAGACGGCATGGCATGTTGTCCACTTCAATTTTTGACAAGATAGTCACAGGGTGACTAAGTGTTAGTCCATAGGCATATTGAAAAATATTGTTCAAAATGTGTCTAAAAGCACCAAATTCGGCATGCACACGTCATGTAGACTGATATATTCTAAGCAGATGTGGATATTGAGCCCTTCAGAATTCTGACGTCTTCCGTTACCATGTTAACGAAGTCTTTTTAATCTTACATTCAAAATGACTGAATGTACAGATTTAGACCTACCCTTTCCATTGCAATTAAAGTCCTATAGTCCCATTTCCCATTAGGTAAAACTAAAATGTAACAAATGTTACTAAATTTGTGGGTTTCGAATCACTAATTCAGTCGCAATTTAAGTCCTGGTCATTCTTTGACATCTTCTCACTCTTCTTCACTGCAGTGGTAACAAATTATGATTTTGAAAAAATGATATACATTTCACCTTTTAAAGTATCAAATGTGTCAAAAAGGATTAAATATTTGGACTTAAAGTTACCCTTTCAAATTCAATCGAAATCTTAGACGTTTCATTTCATTTCATTTCACACATGCATGTTCACATGCATGTTTTTTATTTTCATTTCCAATCAATATACACAAGTAATACACTTCAAATGATTACATATCTTAGAACATAATAATACATGTTGGTTGTTAAAAGAACTTCACGGAAATGAAAATTGAGGGGCTGCTAAAAAGCGAACTTGTATAGTGCAGTCTCCTCACTTACGTTACATTACTACAATACATTAATTATACATGGCTTTATAACACGATACAACGATACATGTACCGTACAAGCTAATCATTGGAAGTATACAGTTTTCATTCAATCGAATCGGATGGTAACATGAAGCATGTTAAGGTGATGGAAATGATAAATGGTAACCTCTTGAAATTCCAGAAATCAACATATATTTATGATGAAATAATGTAAATATATAACAGAAGTGTCTAAGTATATAAATTTTAAGTTTCAGTTTCGTTTGCTATGAACATCTTGGTCATCCAAAGAAATAATTCCCACAAAACACGATGGTTGCTATGGTATATGCCTTTACAGAAATTGTCGTTGGAGGAATAAGAGCATTTCTATGTCAAAACGCAAATTGCTAAGCACAAAAATGTCCAACTATGGCTTTTTACAATTATGTTTTCAAGGTAAAGGTCATGCTTGACAGGACAGTTGCTATGACAACAGAGCAATGGAAGGGTTTGATGCGCGCTGGATGTACGCTGGGCTTACAAATCAATGAAAATTGCATGTGCTTATTTGTTTACTCTCTTTTTTTCTATTTGACTTTATTATCATTATCTGTCTATTTGCTGATTGGACGGTGGTATCAGAAACCAGGAACGATTCATTTCGCAAGTAGCTCATAATACATTCATATACCCAGGCTTAAAATTTGAAGTTCTCTCAAAATAGTTGTTAATTGTGAGTTAGGGATAGAAACAACCAACGTAAAAATTTGAATCAGTATGATTAATTTTAAGTCTTGTTAAATATACAAAATGTGAAAAAAAAAGTTTTAATAAAAATGTTTTAGTTCTGGTTTATTGAGAAAAATAGTGATATCTCTTATTATTTTAAGTGTTATTGCAACAATTTTACATGGTAGAATGTTTTGTGATACAACTAACTTATACATATTTATAAAATGTGATATCTCGAACATTTTTTTAATCACTGCTCCCAATGGTCCATAGTACCTTTAAGTTGGATTGTGTGTGTGTGTGTGTGTGTGTGTGTGTGTGTGTGTGCGTGTGTGTGCTTGAGTCCTACCAGGGCAGTGTTTCTAAATTATTCATAATAAAACCCAATATCATCGGCCCCAGTTGATGAATTTCATCAGCACAGCTTTAAAGCTGAGCTGAAAGACCAGCTATTCAAGCCACTTTCTTGATCACCGGTCTTTTATTGTTCCGATTCCTCAATAGCAGCTTGTAGGCATTACACAGTCATGTCATGTTACTGTGCTTTTGTATTCATGGTATTAGTGTTTTTTAGTGTTGTTTTTATTGTTATTTGTTTGGGGTTTTTTTTCTGCCCTGTCCGTCCTGCAATGTCTGTCATGTTTTGAATTACTTTATATTTTCCTTCAGTAAGTTCTTGAGTCGATTGTATGAGTTGTCCACAGTATACAAGCTCTGCTTTTCAGTGGACCCCTCTTTTTTTTTCCTTAGAGCATGGAATAGTAACAAGTATGATTTGAAACTATATACACATGCTTTTAATTCGTTAATTACCAATTATCTACTCGAGGTCATCTGCAATTTTCTGATATCATGTTCTGTGGAAGAGGAAAATCAAATAAATTGAATTTAATTCAATTGTAACTATGTGCATGTGCTTTGAATTCATTTATTGGTTCCTGCATTATATCATTGCACATGCAGATACATACAAACGTATTATACACATTGTTGGTGCCATACATATACATAAACATTAGTTGTTAACAAAGTAAGTTTCTTCATTGCCTTTACAATATACAGCAATACAGTTTCTTCATTGCCTTTGAAATGTACAACAAAACATATCAGCGATGCAATGAATAATACAGAAGGGCTACGGCTTAAGCATTGCTTGATTTGCATGCAGCCCTCGTACATAATACATAACATATACTAAAATATGAGGGAGGGATGACTAGCAT
Organism: Diadema setosum; assembly: GCA_033980235.1. Classification (NCBI taxonomy): domain Eukaryota; kingdom Metazoa; phylum Echinodermata; class Echinoidea; order Diadematoida; family Diadematidae; genus Diadema; species Diadema setosum. The sequence continues at coordinate 6,406,056 of CM067079.1, forward strand.
AGAGATAGGATATAACAGGTCATTTTATTTATCTGGTCATCAGAAAATTTTCCTATATTATAAGAAGTCCGTCATTTTCCACTTAAACACAACTCCTGCATATACGCCAACACTAAATTGAAATTTCGATTTAGTTGATATTTCAGTGCATTCGTTGAAAAGCTGTATGTCAGTGCATGAGTTTAAAATTTGCTTGGATTTTGCTTGAACTCAAAGAGTTCTATCAGAACTACAACGGCTTCAATCTGCAAGTTCTGTGTTGAGTGCAATAAAAATATGCTAGACCTCGAATATCCAAATGTTCTTCCAATTGCTCGATAATTATTGGTTATGCACAGTAACCAAGCAATATGGGTGAATCAGGTTGTATAGAGTTGTAAACGCTGCATCATCTTCAAAACGTGACTTTGAGAGCTGCGAGGTGATGAAATCTCCCCAACTCGCCTTTTTTTTTTTTTTTTTTTGCATTTGTGTTAAAGGCAGGTATCACATTCACATATTGATCATGCTGTAACTTTTCTTTCTTTAAATTTCGCATCCATTGTTTATAAAACGTTCATTATATTCAAATTCATGAAATTCTTCCGTCGAGATGTTTTCATTGCAACTGATTGACAAATTGCCCTACATCGACGTATATAAGCACTGAATTGATCAGTGTTTTAGTAGTAGCCATGATAAAAAATCATGGGCGTACAATCATACTCGAGTATGTATCGACGCCCATGATTTTTTATCATGGCTACTACTAAAACACTGATCAATTCAGTGCTTATTTACATCGATGTAGGGCAATTTGTCAATCAGTAGTTGCAACGTTCATTATATCATTTTATGTACATTCATTCATTTGACATCTGCTGTTTGATTTTACCATGTTTACATCATTCATCAGATATATTATTACTCTGTACATATAATGGGTAAATTATTATACATTGATTCAAATGTCATTAATGAAAAGGGACAGGGGAAAATGCCTCGATCGACGCTACCATATGAACAGACATATCAGTGTCAGGTAAAAAGCTTCTGGCTCTGAAATTACTTCTACTTGCTTGTATTTGCCTTTGCAGGCCTTGCCCAGAGTTTAATGAGTTGTGTTTTTCTACTCTTTGCGGGTTTCGTTCCCAGTCGCAGAAATTCATTACTCAGTACCAGCTACTAGTATTCTTTTAAATGTCATTGCCAAATACACTCGATGTTTGCACTGCAGCGATCCTATCAATATGTAATCACTGGGTATAGATGGTTGCCGTGTTGTCACAGTGGCGGCGCGTTTCGATCATAATCAAACACTGGTAGTCCCTCTCATAACGTGTCTGTGGTCAAAGCGAGCCCGATCGTAAGTATTTGTCATCAAACAACCAGTGGTCTCGACCTAAAGAACGAAATTACAAATTGTGTAGTACGTGCTTCTCCACTATATAGAAAGAAAAAACAACAATGTTTCATTACAGTTGTTTCCTCAAAGTCTTGTACATGTAGTACATGTATCATTAGCTTTTCACATGGTTGCAGATGCATTATTGTCGTTGTTGGTGTTTTTGCTTGTTTGTTTGTTGTTTGTTTGTTTGTTTGATATATATGCTGGGGTGTCTTGCAGGGAGTTTTTATGGGGGAGGGGAGAACGTGTAGTGTAGACAATGACTGTCTTAGGACATCTAAGTTACTGATACAAGAATACTTAATCATATTCTTCGCATTCAGTGCAACAGTCATTGATATGCCATGTTAGAATATTAATCTCCCAAAGTTATATAGATTCTGGGGTTATGACAAATGGATCCATTACAGATGTACTGACAGCACTCACTTAAACCAGAGTGATGACGTCATAGATGATGAATTGCCGACTGAAGCAATGTCACACAAAACGAGCAATCGAGGCTCAACTTGGACTGTAATTAGCTGGAAATTGCGAACCGTCCGGTAAAATTTGCCAAACTTGTTGTGGGTATATGCAATATTCGTTCTTCGTTATAATCTGAGTGAGATGCAATTGCTCTCCGTAGTAATGCTCAAATTTACCAATTCTTTTCCCTGCCTAGTACTACTCCCTTCCAAATTTTCCATCTCCAGAAAGAAAATGATAGTTGTAAAACTGAATAAATAAAGAATTAAGAATCAATGTGTAAATGCTCAATCGCATCGATTGCGTCCACTCAAAACTTGCGGGTTGCTGTAATATGGGATATTGCTTGGTAGTAAAACGTGTGTTTCTTCCACTCCACGCACAGAAACAAACACGTACACGCACACACACGCACACGCACACACACACACACACACACAAACACACACACACACACGTGCGCATACAACTTCAAGGACTACAACGTATGTCTTATTGTGGCTATATGTACGTACAATGTAAATGTGTTGGTGGACATAATTATGATCTCGTGGTTTAAGCACTGTTCTTTGATCATCACCCTTACCCCTGCCCACTAGCGTTTCTGAAATCATGAAGGTTGCATGTTCCAGACCTTTTACATCCTATAAGAAATACCAAACAATCTTCTGTGTCGATTTAAGGTAGCAATATGGACAGTGAAGCCTTCAAAACAATGAGAATTAATAATGACATGTGACTGAAAAATGCAAACTTTGATATCCAACTAAGATCAACACTTATGATATAGTACAGAGCATACCATTTCAAGAGGAATTGAAAGTTTATTTGATGAAAATCGGGTTTTGAATGACTGAAACATCCGAAAACAAGGTAAAACAAAGCGATCGTAATAAAGTGTGGGTCCCACACTTTATTAGAATAACCCTTTTCTGGATATCTCAGCCATTTCAAAACCAATTTTTATCAAATAAACGTTGAATTCCTCATAGAATTACATGCTTTCATATTTCATAAGAGGTTTCTCATTATCTCACCAAAAACTGTTAGAAACCTGAAATTAGGTTTCAACCAAAACTGTACGATCCCTTTAATGTGTTTGTGTTGTTGGGTTTGTTTTTTCCGGGGTTGTAAACGTTGCCAACTTCTTATGTTATATAATCATGTATGACTGTGTTTACCAAAGCTCATACTGTTATGTGTCTTTTTGTTTTCATTAAGTAGTGACTCAAAATAATGATGCAAAAATAACGATGCACGCCATCGTGCGACATGTGATTCTTGCAGTATGTACCTTCTTAATCGATTAGAAAACATCTTTTATAGCTTTCCTTTTTCAAAAGCAAGTAAGATATTGAAAATATCATGGCGGAGCGACGCCTTTGCTGTGTGATTAACATGGAGGAGAGTGGGAAATGTTTTGTGATCTTAAAATGCGCAGCAGAGAATATCTTCAAAAGCGTCAGACCAAGAAATATATAGAAATTAATGAGGGTCCATAAAGCACATCTCAACAATAATTGGAAAAATATGGAATTGTTATGAGCTCTGGTCGCGTGAGTGTGTCCAATATTATACTAGAGGCCTATAACGAGTAGTGATGTGGGTCAGTTACGACAAATAGAAGTATTGTATTACATGGCTGTCACTCGTGCAATGAAAAGACTTCGATTTTTCCTCTAAGGATGTCGTGCTGTCCTATAAACCTAGTTCGGGTGTGCTCGTAACTCCGACCATTTCCAATGTAATTATATCGTATTGTGAACAGCTACACGGGCATAGACGGCGCACGGGGGGGGGGGGGGGGGGGGTAGTGATATGATAATGAATGCTCTCGAAAGTATCTCTGAACGTCATTATCGAATCTGTTTCTTATGCACTCCTACACTGCCCCAGTCTTCGGAGTTCAGATGCTTGGCAAAATTGCTGTTAATTATTTCGCTCAAGTGGAGGTGCGTCACCATTATTGTAATTACGATGAACGGGCTGGGCTCTGCTGATGCAAGACTTTCAGTTTCAATCTCCTTTCTAGATCAGATAGCACGAATCCGCGTTACCATGACAACGAGTTACCACATAACCTCGTTTGGTGGCGCCATCTTTGTGGAGTGATGGGGTCCATAACGGCTTGTTTTTCGGCATTTGTTGATATACAGGTGCAATCCGTGTGCATTTAGGGATTTTTTCCCGCTCTTTTCCATGCTACTTGCTTAATACTAGCTAATATTAGTCACGCCCCCCCCCCCCTTTACAGAATTCCTGGATCCGCCCCTGAGAGCATACTATTTTAAGAGGAATTCAAAGTTTATTTGATGAAAATCGGGTTTGGAATGACTGAAACATCCAAAAACAAAGTAAAACAAAGCGATCGTATAAAAGTGTGGGTCCCACACTTTATCAGAATCGCTCTTTTTTGGATATCTCAGCCATTTCAAAACCAATTTTCATCAAATAAACTTTGAATTCCTCATAGAATTACGTGCCCTTTCATATTTCATAAGAGGTTTCTCATTATCTCACCAAGAATGTTAGAAACCTGAAATTAGGTCTCAACCAAAACTGTAGGATCCCTTTAAGGAGAATTTTTTCCGTTTTCATCACGTTGATCAAGGTGAATGTTTGTAATCGTTGTTTTTTTTTTGTGAAAACGATGGTGACATCAAAGAGAATTCGAATAAAAATATCATTTGAAAAAGTGTGTGTGTGTGTGTGTGTGTGTGTGTGTGTGTGTGTATCGATGTGTACGTGTATTTACAGATACCTTGGTAATGATCTTTATCTAGATTGATAAATCCCCCTTTTTATCTCTACAAATCATTCGAAATAAAGTACACTCCTGATCCATTGGTATATTACATTGGCAAATGAACTTTCCTTATCTTTTTTATTGAGATTGATATGCTCTTTATTTCTCCCATCAATAAAGAGCGTTTTTCGCAGCATTCGCTTTTACCAGATAGCTTCGATTTTGTTTTTGTGTAACCAGCAATTGAAAATAAGTTAACGAAATTCAGTCGATATGAATGTCATGAATATTTTCTGACTATAAGATAATTTATACGGTTAGAAAAGAGAGAATGGCTTTGAGTTACACCTTTCTAAAGATTATGGTCATTCTTTTCAGTCAGTGGCAGATCCAGAGGGGGGCGCACCGGGTGCGCGCCCCCTCTTTATTTTTTTTTTTATCAAAAGAAATAAAAAGAACAAAATAGGGGGCGGTGCGCCCCCATATGATTTTGTAAAGGCACCTCCCCTTTACGGAATTCCTGGATCCGCAACTGTCAGTGGTGGGTCGTGCAACAGTTTGCATTCCTTTTTCCGAAAGTTTATAAAATCCTATGTTCGATCAGAGGCCGTTTTAACTATTAACGTTGGCGCATAGATAGATAATATCAGATAGAAAGAGAAGATCCATTTATAACATTTGACAATGCAACTTTGAACTCGATTGTGACAGCGTAACAAAGGAAACGATTGCTTTCACTTCACTTCACTTCACTTCAGTTTTGGTTTTGCGTTTCATTTCCAATGTACAATAATAATAATAAAATTTAACACTTCAGTATGGGCATAAAAAAAAAATATATACAATATCAATGCACAATACCTAGTATATAGTTTAGGGAAATCGCATAGAGAGAAATAGAAATATGAACCAATGTCAAATTGAAGATAAGACACACTTTAGCAGGGGGAGCACTTCGGATAGATTAAAAAATAATAGTAATTTATGATTGGAGATGCATGGAACCATCTTCATCAACAGAGATTGACTGTGTATATTATATATGTATATATGAAGAGCTTGCTTCCAATAGGCGCTAAATCCATTGAAAAATGATGGATTTAGCGCCTTTTGGAAGCAAGCTCTTCATATGTACATACTAGGTATATTGATGTAATGTGGTAAACGTAATAAAACATCATGGCCTTTATACTCATTGTTTATTGTTCAGAATAAAATAACAATGGGAACCAACGGTATGAGTTTATTTATGTGTATAAAAATGCTGGGTTATAAGGTTTTCTATTTAAAACATTTAACGTGGTACACCGTTTTAAATTTGGAGGCAAAGAATTCCAGACGTCTTTCCCGGATAATGTTCTGAATAGTATTGGGCCATGATGATTCTTGAGTTTTGAGATGGTATTCGGGCACTTGACATATGAATTGACTGCAGAATTTGCAGTGACGAATAAAATCGTCAAAAATTTTATAAAGGTGATTACATACAGTAGGTATTCTTGCATAAAGACAGCAGCGTGAAAATATGAATATCTTTAATCTTTAGTGCTTTGTATGATAAAACAGTGGATCGCAAGGGATGAATAAGAAGCTTTAGTGATGATCAAAAGTATACATTTCTGAAGAATAAAAATGGATTTATCATAGTTGAGCCCAAGAAATTTTGCAGAATGAAATAAAAGATAGCATCAAAGCTTTATATGGTTGTAGTGAATACTAATGATAAGGAGATTAGATACAGCGTTTTTCAGTCGGTGTAAAATACCCGTTTTGTTCTTAAATGGATGTGTGAATATTGTGAAAATAACTATTCCAAATTAGTTGGAGTAAATTTCTAAGAAATTTGTGGATCTCATTTAAATCAAAGGCAGTCCCTAAGTACAAATATTTCTCAGTTTCATTATTGGTTTGTGAAAAAAAAAAACATGTTCAAAACGTATAAAATTTGGTTTGGAAACGTTCAGGAACACTCTATTGCACATAAACCATTGAGAACTTTTTGTGTGTGTTTCCGTGTTACTTTAATCAGTGTGTCAATGTCCTCATGGGCACAGTATGAGTGTAAAAATATTAGTATCATTCGCTAATAATATGAAATTAAGAGTGTGAACTCCATATCTTTTAGAAATATCACTGATTTCAAATCGAATCACGATCTGTTGTATTAAATGCCTTTGAAAGATCCATACATATATTCTTATTGAATGTTCTTTATTTGCATGTGATTCAGTAATCTTATATAAAGGGTGTGTACAGTTCTGGTCAAGGTGAGGATTTAGCTTTTAACGTTTTGCGAGATATTCAGAAACCACTCTATGAGAGGTCAAAGAGCATGCAGTTCTAAGGGGTATCAAAAGTTTATTCGATGAAAATCGGTTTTCAAATGGCTGAGATACCCAAAAACAAGGTGAAACAAAGAGATCCTAATTAAGTTGTGGCATGTCGCCTTTTATTATTAGCACTTTTTTATATCTAGCCATCCCCTTTAAGTGCTAAATCATCATCACAATAAAAGAAAATCAAAGATTTAGTTCTTTTCACTTCAACATCACTAGCATAGCTAGGAAGCGCTCTCTTATACCCACTATGCCTCCATGTTATACTATAACAAGCTCTGCCACTGATGCTTTGGTGAAGGACAGTATACGTGTAGTGGTGCTGATATGATTATAACCATAATAATAAAAATGGCGTTAGAAAGTTCTCTAGTATCTTCTACACAATGTCTGTAACTTTCCAGCATAGAAACCTGGCAGCGCTTGGAAAATTCATTAATTTTGTGCTCCTCATTACAATACAAATGAGGGAAATGCGTGCGGTCACGCTTTACTTCTGCCACGTGAATATTACAGTGTATTACATCCTCCCATTTATATCCTTTATTCGTTGACTTTTAGCAGTTTGATTTCAATGGTTTGGGGATCAATATTTTAGCTTTGAAACGGCGGTAGAAATTAGACTAGATATTGAACAAAAGAGTCGCAGAAATTCCGATTGGGAGCCAATTTATGTGAACAATCTATCATTCATCGACATGGAAACAAACTTTTGAATCTCTCTTATAGTCTGGTTCAAAACAGCGTTTTTCCCGCTCCTGGATAACAGGATGTAGCATGGAGCTAATACGAAAGAATATCAATAGTACTCGTGCGCATTAGCTTAATTGCATTGCGTCAATTCGAGGGGGGGGGGGGGATATGAGGCTCTCTTCTTTCGATTAGTCTAAATTGAATGATGGCCTTCCTCTCGCCTATTCTCACTTGTTCACTAGCGGTGTATTTCATGAAAGAAAGACACTGTGCGGAGAGCTGGCTATAAAACGATTTCAAACTTGCGTGTGACGACACACTGGGGACGAGGTTGCCGACAATACTAATATATGAATCTGAATTTAAATCGATACAGACAAGAGCGATCGATATGGAGTCGATAGGTTCAGGAAATATAATGTCTAGATTTATCTTGGCGGGGTCAGCATTCTGCTGCCTGCAACTCCTGTATGATACGTATCTATGCATTACTTGGATGACTGTCATAGCTTTATCTGATTCCCTCAAACAAAACAAATAATGAAACGCTAAATGCAATGGTAAGTTTTCATAAACGGGCATCAATGTTTAATCCTGCTCTTTTGGAAAAAACTAATATTATTGATGTTCCACCACTTTCGAATGCAGCATCAACATATAGGCCTATATATATATATATATATATATATATATATATATATATATATATTACTGCACGGCGCCAGTTTTTTCCCCTTTCAAGTTCTTTCCGTTTTTGTTTTCGTTTTTGTTAATGTGCGTGACGCCATTATTATTTCATTGAAACGTGGGCGTTACAGATCCAAGGTAAAGTTTTATGAAACCATGCATCTCCTTGCCATGAAATCATACCGTGTAATCATATATGCTGTCCCCTCCCTAATTAGGGGGCAAAACACTCTGTTCCATAGATATGACATAAAGATCGAGGTCCGTGTGTGAGAGAGTCACAAGTCATGCACGTAAAGGATCGCGCTTCATTCATTTAGCGTGCATGATTGTAACCCAGTGAAGTGGTCCCGGCCAGTGCAGCTGAATATGGGATATCCATGCGGTGATCATCAGATCATATTATATCATATCTGATCATATCAGATGGAAACTGAAACAAACAAACAAACAAACAAAGAAAATTTGAGGCACTAGTCATCAACATCACTGTGTAGGCCTAATTCTAAATAGTCTTAAGGTGTAAATGTTTCGATGCCAAAACAAGACGCGAGTCCGGTCAGGAATATACCACTTTCACGAATTAGCTAATTTTGCAGAAGTGTATGAGCGGCTCCTGGTTTAAGAGTTATATTTCAGTTGGAAGTGTGTGCTCCTTGTCCTCAACCCCCCACCCCTCCCCATTGGCCTCCCTTCCCAAAGGAAAATAGCGACCAATAAAGTGCAACCTTTACTAGTGGTTCAGGAGTTACCTACAAAACCGAAAACAATATGTATCTCTGAACGAGTACAGCTCGAGTTTAGAATTCATTAAATGTGGCGTCCCACAGGGTAGTTTATTAGGACTTTTACTTTTTATCATTTATATTAATGACTTTTGCAGATCATCTGACATACTCTCATTTATACTTTTTGCTGACGATTCAAATATTTTCTTTTCTCACCAAAATCCAGATACTCTTGTACGCATGGTTAATTCCGAATTGAAAAAAGTAACTCAGTGGATAAGAGCTAATAAATTATCACTTAATCTCCAGAAAACTAAGTATATGCTTTTTAGTAATTCTTTAGATGATTTAGGCACAGGGTATTGTTTTTGATGACACTTTGTTAGAACGAGTTTCTCATATAAAATTACTTGGTATCACAGTGGACGATAAACTTTCGTGGAGGCCACATATTACAAACATTAGTACAATAATTTCACGCAATATTGGTATTATTAATAGACTCAAGTTTCATATTCCATTGGCCTCTTTGTTGACGTTGCATTTTTCTCCAATTTTACCTTATCTTAATTACGGACTCATAGCGTGGGGTAGTGCCCATCAAAATTTACTAGATAAACTACTGTTATTACAAAAAAGGTTATTCGTATTATCTGTGGCGTCCCGCCACGTTCCCATACAGAGCCATTGTTTACTAAATATAAGATTTTGAAAATTAAAGATTTGTATTTTTTTTCAACTTGGTCAGTTTATGTTTAATTACAATATAAATGCACTTCCCAGTATTTTCAATTCAATGTTCCCACGGAACCAGTCTTTTCATGATTATCCCACTAGACAATCTAATGAGTTCCATTTACCCCTCCTGAGAACTTTATTGGCTCAAAATACATTTATATACACCGGTCCTAGATTTTGGAACTCACTGAGCTGGGAAATAAAAAATTCTCCATCTTTATATTCTTTTAAGCGCAAGTTGAAATTTTTTCTATTAAATCCTCTCTGATATGTTTTTTCCCTTAGCTATAGGTTTCGTCAACCTCAGGGTTTATCATCCACCCACCAATCATTCAATCACTGAATTCATTATTACGAAAAGAAGTAGCCATCACAATCCTTGCACAGCTGCAATCAGCGCCAACTCTATGAAGCACATTCTCTACCATCCCCTGTTCAATTTCCCTTGTTCCCTTGTAGGCATTCTCTCATTCTCTCATTCTCTCTTTTTCTTTCTTTCCTTCCATACTCTTCATCTATTCTGGCAAGTTGTGTCATGTTGTTGTGTTTCTTCTGTTTTGTCCCGTCCTGTCGTATATCATATTTGTCACAAGTGTTTGTATATAAGTAATTCATAAGTTTTATGAGTGGTTCACAATCTACAAGCTTTGCTTTTTAGTGGACCTCTCTATTCTTTCTTCCTTTTTTTTCAACTGAAGCATGACTTTGTATTATTATTTTTTTTCTTATGTTTATCGATATATCATATATATTGCAAAGGCAAATGTTTTTGTTTATGGTGTATAATACCTGATTTATCTTGTGTTATGTTTTTTTGAAAGAAAAAAAGAAGACTGAAAATAAATGATTTGAATTGAATTGAACTGAATTGAACCTTTAAGAGCAATCGCCACGAGGTATCTACAGAATATGATTTTGGACAAGACGCGCGCCGGTGACAAATATTATTTATTTATTTATTTATTTATTTATTTATTTATTTATTTATTTATTTATTTATTTATTTATTTATCTATTTATTTATCTATCTATCTATCTATTAATCATTTATTCGGTGTTCTTTAAAAATTCACAGGATGATGTGATTCGGGAACGAGGGGCATGCCTTACAGCAGAGCCCTCTGAAATACCTTGCACAATAATAGATCTAAAAAATACAATAACCCCCCCCCAAAAAAAAAACAAAACAAAACAAAACAAAACAAAACAAAACAAAACAAAAACAAAAACAAAAAAACAAAAAAAAACAATAGCTAAAGATATTGTTTACCATTTGGAGCAGTGATTTAAAAAATGTTCGAGTTATCACCTTTGATGCATATGTGTAGGTCAGTTGTATCACAAAACATCCTATCATGTAGACATTTTGCAATAAAGCCTAGAATATCTGAAAGACAATAACTGTAGTCGATTTATTCTAGAAACAATTTTGTTGTAACTATATTGTTCACATTTTTGTATATTTATCAATACTTAACATTGATCATACTGATTAACATGTTTACATTGGTTGTTCCTTTCCCGAACTCACATTTAAGAACTATTTTGAAGCACTAAAGTTGGGTTTCTGTTTCATCTGCAAATGGTAAATGACGCCTTTAAACCTGGAAATGTAGTAAGTATATAAAACCATTGCATAAAAGCACAATTTAGGTAAGATACTGTAAATAAACTAGCTTTAAAATCCTAGGGGAGTCTTCTTCTTCTCGAGTCACTACGCAGAATGGAATGTTAGATTCTTCCAATCCAATGTTGGATGCACTGCCTGCCACGGGGCGTTAGGGCTGCCAGATCTTCTTGTGTGCAAGGCTCTGGTAAAAGCGGGCAGACAAGGAGATGCTGCATTTATATTCTGCTCCTCTCAACACAAGCAGGTGGTGTCATCATTCTCACTTTACCCTTACTTTGCTAGGTTGGATTTGCAGCAGCCAACAGCACTTCTTAGGCAATTGCCGCAAGACCAGGAAGGCCATGCCTCACTGGCGCCTGATGGTATAGTTTCCTTGGGGCTATTAGTAGACACTGTATGCGGTGTATGGGTAAGACGTTCAATCCACATGGATACGCGCTGCTTGTCAGGGCTTTTGTTTATAAGTGCCTCTACGGAATGCATGAAGCTGCGCCTGGATTTTAGCCTCTTTTTTGAATGATCATAATTGAAGAGAGGGTGGCGAAGGTCATGTTCTTGCTTCAGCTTTTCCTTCTGAGATGCAACAGTCCTACGGATGCTTAGGAGAGCAATTCCACTAGAGGTCTTAGCACGACATGAAGAATTTAGAACAGTGTCAATTTTAGTGCCATGAGCTGATCTACTCCAGACAGGTGACGCAGTGCTGTCGTGCGTACTGTCTTCCCCACATCGTATTAGTGACCTTTCTGAGAATACTATTTCTTGATGCCACCTTTACCTTGGTCTTAGTGATGTGATCCTTGAAAGTGAGGGCTCCGACAAGCGTCATCCCTAGGTACAGACTGGCTGGGTGCACGTCACGAGACCGACACCCACGTGTCATATACAGCCCACGAGTCATAGAGCTCACGAGTCATACAGCCTATGAGTTATACAGCTAACGAGTCATACAGCCTATGATTTCGACACTAAGCGAACAAGACCCACGAGACCGACACATTAAGCCCCGTGTTGTATCTGTCGAACTCTTGGGCTGTTTTTACCTATTGTCGAACTCATGGGCTTTATTTGTCTAGTGTCGAACTCATGGGCTGTATGACTCGTGAGCTGTATGACTCATGGACCTCATTTCAAGGTCGAACTCGTGGGTGTTGGTCTTGTGGAATGACCCCGACTGGCTTGGATATGTGTTGCAGCCATTTTCCATCACCAACTAATCCGACGTTGACGGTTGGCTTCCCCGTTCTTAAGATGAAACACACTGATTTGCGTTTTGTCTAGGTTAGCTCTTAGATGGTTGTTGGCATGGTAGGGGATGAGTAAGTCCAGTGCATTGGAGAGGGAGTCCTCTACTTGTTCGAAGGTGTCCTTCTGAGATACAATGCACAGGTCATCAGCATAGAGGAAGCGTCTAGTGTCTGGTTGAATTGTTTGATAAGGGGGACATTTCATGAAACATTTTGTCCGACAAAGTTGTCGGACAAATTTGCTCTCAGACAATCAGATGCAAGGATTTCAGTAGCTTGTAACAGTTTGTCAGAAAAATATCTGACCAAAATGCTTCATGAAATGCCCCCTGGTGTAGATATTAAACAACAGAGGAACCCAAGCACACTCCCTTGAGGAAGTCCGTTCTTCTGTGTTCTCCGTCTACTCCTACCACCGAGGTCCACAAAGAATCTGAGGTTTGATAGCATGTTGCAGATCAGCTTTGTGAGTCTAACATCTGAGGTCATCTCATACAGCTTCTTGGCAAGGATACGGTGGTTGACAGTCACTGTGTCGTATGCTGCAGAAAGATCGACAAAGGCAGCACCGGTGATTTTCCTGGTCTCAAAACAATCCTCGATGTTCTCAAAACCATTCCCGATGAGTACTATGTGAGGTTCCTGGGGAGTATGATGAACTAAACTATCTATAAAAGCATGGAATGAAAATAAGAACTATACTGTGTCAAGGTATGTGACAAAAAAGAAACAGATTTAAATATATATATATATATATATATATATATATATATATATATATATATATATATATATATAATGAACCACGTTTTAGCCAAACTACTTAATGAACACGAAACACAAAACAACACCATAAACACTTCTCATTACTAATGTAAAACTAACAGTGTACGTTATATGACAAAGCGAGGCACAGTTATTAAGGAAACAATAAAAGTTACTATCTTTAAAAGCATGGATTAAAAAATTAATCATTGATATGAACTTCTATGTCTTATGTGATGCAGCTCCCAGAGTCTTGCTCACACACCTCACAAGATGAATGCACAGGCTCTATCGGGGACAGTCCTGTAAAGATGTCGTATAAATTCAAAGTCAACAAATTTAGAATAAAAAAAACAACATACAACTGCGTCGAAATGGTTTGACATTGGCATTATTTTGATGCAGGCAGTTATAAAATATGTCTACTGACTAATTTACTGATTCGATTCAGCGGGAGACAGCAAATTTAAAAGACGTAATGAATAAACTTATATTTGTTGTTTATTTCTAACTAACTTGGGTATGTTCTTCTCTGTAGCAAACCACATTCTATGTGGCTTTAGGTTTGTTTTGTTGTTGTTGTTGTTGTTTTCTTCATGCAAGGTCATTGTCTCACAGCTCTTGCGTCGGTTCCTTGTAGTTCTACACCGTTTTCCCCTGAACGCTGTGCAAACGACGTGCTATGATAATGAATATGTCCATTAGCTAAATTAGATGGATACAGATGAATTGCGTATTATGCCTCTGTGTTGGGATTACCAGAATGGATATATACTGTCTATGACGTTGCTTCAGTGTTGCGCTATGTCAATCCTGCGGAATTGAATTACATGAATAACCCATGAAAACTGATCTGATACGAGTGAAACTCCGATAATCCTGCGCGCTAAAAGGGCTGAATAAAATAGCTGTATACGTGTACAAGCAAATCCTTTTAATCGAGAACAACAGCAGTCGCAGTCGAGGATGGCAAACAATATATTTAACTCTACATTTTTTTTCAATGAAATTACAACACTACACAATGCAACCATTACTTGAAAATTGTTGGGAGAGCCTTCATGTTTTGTCAATCAGTACATAGCCAGTATTGATATGAATTCTGATACGAAACAATTAGTGTCATTAACTATGATGAGTGACAATGGATATAGTTTCATTATTTTAACACCCGACATTTTGCAGTATGAAGGTATATAAATAATTCCCTATAGGGGCATCACATACTTTTTTTAAAAATCTTTAATAGATTTCCCGTTGATTACAGCCGTTAATCCAGGTAACAGTCCAAAATCATAGTCTCGGTGAGCCTGTTACACACATTGTAGTGATATGGCTGTAACCTTCCATCAACTGGTCGCCATTTTATCTATAGAAGGGAGGCACCGACCATGACGCAATATACGATATGTCCCAAAAAAATACAACGGGCCCCTCCGCAATGATAGCTTTAAAACCAGTGAATCAATCCAAATACAATTTTAGGGTATGAAACTATAACTCAATTCCCACATCTTATAGAAAACCCCATTCCATTTGCTTCAGTGGTCAAAGAGAAATGAGGAGTTTTGTAGAGCATGTCAGGAATCTCTTCCCTCCATGTTCTGTCTATTGTGTTCACACACAAGGGCATCCAAGTGCTAAACTTGGAAGAATCAGACTCATGACATGCTTTACAACAATCTACATTTCTCTGCGACTGCTTAACCAAATTGGATGGGGTTTTCTGCAAAATAGAGCTAAGATGTTATTTTTTTAAGACTCTGAAGTAGCATTTAGATAGTTTAATAATATTGGGTGTTATCGATGCGAAAATCAGATTATAATTTTTTTTGGGGGGGACATACTGTATAGACACTTTCATCACAACTCTTGGACCACTTCTATTAATCTATTTTACCAAATTCACTCATTCGTGGCATATTTCTATGATAAGGCTCGCATCTTGTTTTTGAACAATAGAACAAGTCAAACTTGAGTCTATTCAGAATAATACGATATACTCTTTGATGACAGGTAGGCTACCTCAAAGTGATCTTACCGGAAGAGCGAAATCTCTGGCAAATCATCTGATATACCCGCACGTCCCCCAGAGCTCGTGTGTTACTGTCACTGAAGTCCACGGCGGATAATTACACTGTGATATCTTCGTTTATGTTAACGAAGGACAGTCAAATTTGTATTTGTCATGAGGATTTATTAGATGAATCTTTGTGACGGTACCTGAGCCTATAGTCTGCTATCATAGCAATCGACTGGTTTAGGCTTGTTTAGCAAGATAAAACGAAAATAAAGCTCTCTTTGGTAGTTCCATGCACGCAAATTGATGCCAGGAAAGGATGTGACAAGGCAAAAATATTGTTAGAGGTAAAACTGCCGAAGGTAAACGTGTCGGAATGTGAGAGTGTCAGAATGACATCGATTTTTCTGGCATTTCCTTCTCTTTGTGCTTTATACCTATAATAAAAGAAAGTATGCTCAAACCGAACGTGCAAATTATCGCAAAGGAGAGTGGGGGACAGGGGAATTAAGCACCGTTTTCTGAGAACAACCTGCCACTGTCTTTTTGACACCAGCCATGTCAAGTACACATTTTTTACACACATATATACACTGGAAGGGAAATAGTGAATTAAAAAGAAAATTGTGATAAATCAATATGTCCTATTGGGTAACCAGAACAACTACATAAAAATGACACTTCTTACTCTGATTAATTCTTTTTATGTAAAAAAAAAAAAAGAAGAGGAAATTGAGTAGACTTAACGGTATATAGAGGTCAAGGGAGATTTGTTAGGTAGTGGCATTATCACAATGCCAATTTGAATATCATTTGTTTGTTTGTTTGTTTGTTTGTTTGTTTGATTGATTGATTGATTGATTTCATCACTATCATGTTCAGCCCATTGTCACTGATTCTTATAGAATGGAAAATTTAAGAATGCCATTATTTTATACACCAGATAGGATTTTGAAGGATTGAATACAAACGAACCGCCGTCACTCTGTTCTCATAATTACAGCCATCTTTGACGCTTAAAAGTGGAATTGAAATGGAAGCGTGTCATAACCCGAAGAAAGAATGAAACGGTCCAACGTATATTTCTGGCCACAAATTATCAAGAATTGATGCCGGTAGATGTTTGGTGTATATTATTTTTCGTCAACAGTCAGTTACGACGCTGCAGAAGTTGAACGATAGTGATTGATTACCTAAACTCAATGGTGAATGTATGTACAGTACAGCTTGGGCCTAACTGCATGCTGAGACATAATGTCAGTTGTGACGAGATTGAATACGAGGTCACTCAACAATGCCTGATCGAACACAAAGCTCTCGGCGTGCCTTTGTCATGGCAACCGTAAAACGAACATTGCCGGCAAGAGAGCCGCGAAAGGCTAAGGCAGGGAGAGAAAATTAGAAAGAGCCACCCGACTGTCATCAGTAGAGTTTGCAAACGTTCATCCTTCTGTAACTATGGCTTCAAAGAAACAAAAAACGCACTGCAACCTGGGAATGGAAGATCTCGCCAAGGGCAAAGATACTCTGTTGAACTGAAGGGGGTGAGGTTAAACGAATGAATAGAAAAAAATATCCAACATGATGTTTATCTTATTTGATCATTACTTTGTCAATTTCATCAGTAATGACAGCCTATGATAAGGAGGGATTTCCTGACTGCATAAGCACGTTTGTCCTGATAATTGGAGATGGAATCTATCTATCTATCTATCTATCTAGATATATATGCATGTATGTACGTAATGGATGGATGAATACATATATATTGTATATATATATATATATATATATATATATATATATATATTGTATATATATATATATATATATATATATATATATATATCATTTCATCCGTAAATGATGATAATACTTACTGATTATGTTGTAATTTTGTCCTAATCCATTTAAATATTGTGCAAGTCATGTTTTCATGGATATTTAGCTGTTTGGTTACCTTCCTACTCTTATTTCAATGCTTACAGGTGGGAGCAGACTCCGCTACATGTGTGACATTTCCAAATGACAGTAAGTTCGACAAATCGTAACGTAACTATGCAAGTACAGTCGCCACCGTTTAATCAAGACCCGGATAAACCGTGTGACTCCAGAGTGGTCGCGATTAGGCGGCGACAACTGTATAGTATTGAGCAATAAGTAACAGAAGTCATCCACAACCATCCTATGTAAATCACAATTTGCCTGTACATCCGTGTAGAAAAACTGATTCGCAAACTTTATACGATAGTGTTCACATACATTGATTGCGATGGAGATACTGTCACAGTTCCGATTGTTATTGTTGTTTTTAACTGGGCCTATAAACCGTCGTATTTACGATGATCGTGATAGAAGCTACTTAAAACATTGCCACCTGTCGTAACCATGACAAATAACATTCAATAAAGGGCTAATAAGCCCTTTTATTGAATGTTATTTTGATAAGTCTGTTTATTGAATACTCGTGCAATATTTCCTGGTATTCCATTCATAGCTATCCAATATGATATGAATATTGAACAATAACACACCAATAATCCACCGATGTTCCTGAGCTGCTAGTTTCATTAATATACGTGGCAGACTTTGTTTTGTTTTTTGATTCCAGAACCTCATAATACAACGTAATAAACTAAATGTTTAGATTCTTTTCTATCTACTTTTTGGGGGGATATGAATGGCTACCGTAATCGAAACACGAAATAAAAAAAAAATGAATAAAACAATAAAACTATTAGTAACACTTGTAAACGTGAATATGATACCACAGGATGATAACTTACAATCGTTCCCAAAACAATTTTCCTTTTTTTTTTTTTTGTGCATGTTTGTAAGTTTTCTGCGACGTATGGTGCGTTGTTTGGGTTGTTAGTTTGTGCTCTCGTGAGAGTACGTGGATCAACCATCTTTTGTCTTTCCTGTTTATTCTTAGTGCACAAAGTTTAAACTAGACTGTGGGATGAGCTCATAAGATGAACCATGGAGCTAATATACTACAGCTCCATGGATGAATTCAGTGAACTCAGTGAAATTAGCCATTGCATAGAAACATTCGTGATATTCATGTCTTGTGACTACTAATGAATATTCATTGCACTTATTCCAAACTCCACCTTAGCTTCCGATTGCACCAAACTTTTCACCTGCGATAATGGAATCAACATCATCGGCAACGTTACCTACGACTCCTTCGCGATCAACTCCAACACTCAGCCGGTGACCCACCCGTTCGCCACGTGTCGCGTGGAAGAGGTGTGCACGGATGAAACCACATGTGATATCGTGGAGATGGTCATGACGGATCTTGAGCCCAGCATCTGTCCGGATATGTGCTACTACCTGAGCATTCCGCATGGATCCTGTACCGGTGACGGCGGTGAGGGCAGTGTTTAACAGTGTAAATCAGTGTTGTGTTATGAGCGCACTACATTTATCACTTAGTGTATGACGATTCCATGTATTCTATTATTGAGTGATATGGTCAGAGCAGCAGTCATTACCATGACGCTCGTTTGTAATTGTGGATTAAAGTTATTACGAACTTATCGTTAAACAACTGTATATCTGTTCATTATTGAATTGGTCCACTATTACAACATGGTAACAGCACTGGTGTACATAGTCTAGAGTAACCAAGGAGGTACATGTATTAATATTTTATTATATATGTTATCCGTTTCCATAACACAAGTCCGTGTAATGAAGGCAACCTATTAAGGAACAAAGATAGATACCAACTGTCTGTTCTGAAAAAATGTGGTTTATACTTGTATATACTGTAGTGGAATAATCATTTTAAAAACTACAAAGAGAAATTAACAAGTTTTGATTTTTTTTTAATGAAAGGCACAGATTCCTTAGACTTGCTACCTTTTCTTAATATAAGCGTGTCATACTGCCCTGGCTTCTGAACGCAGTGATTCAATCGTTTCTTCATCATGCTAGAACATATGAAGAGGAATCCTCTCTCATATTTTCTTTGGAATGTACCCCTATACCGTAACATTACGATCTTTTGTTCAAAAATTCAATTCAATTCAATTCAATTCAATTCAGTTCAATCCAATTCAATTCAATTCAATTCAATTCTATTCTATTCTATTCAATTCAATTCAATTCAATTCAATTCAGTTCAATTCAATTCTATTCTATTCTATTCTATTCTATTCTATTCAATTCCATTCAATTCAATTTAATTCAATTCAATTCAATTCAATTTCATTCCATTCAATTCAATTGTTTATTCATTTCCATCAAGAAAAGAATACATGATACAAAATGGTACGTGTGTCAAGTAGACTTTCATCCAGTTTGGAAGGACAGATCATTGAATACAATACAAAATACATGTATATGCACGAATGGCATTATAACGAAAGAAGGAACAATATACACTTCCTATACAGCACTGACTGCACATGAATTGACCAAAACTTTGAAAATTCATAACTTCTGATTATATATTCCTCAACCTTCGTTTATGCGTTCTACTTGTATTTGCCGCAGCCACTGAATCCACAAAACAATCCACTTTATCTAGGGTTAATTTCTCATGAAACAAAATGGCAAGATGCAGATACGGCAGCTAAAACCAAGAAATCCTTTCACTGTCGTCATATCTTTCGATCTCATCGTCTTAATGCTCAAGACAATGATGACGATGAAAGTAATGATGATAACAATACAACTGTATTACTCATAATGTCAGTAATAACGATAACGATGAAATTAACAATAGTGATTATAACGATAATATCACAATATGATTATATATTATCATATTTAATTATCATGATATTAAGAAGATATACTTTTCTCATACAGAAGTAGACATCAAACTGAGATGATGAGAGGGTAAAGTGAAACTTTAAACCTTAAAGAAGAAACAAAATTCTCAGAAGGGCTCAAAATTCATCTTCCATCATTTTGATAATTTGCTTGCAATTGAATTGAAAATGCTTTACCAAGAAACTTAATTGTCTGGCTGACGTGTTTTGCCGTGATAGTGGGCTGTATTTGTAGTATTTTGAGATCAAATGTGTGAAATAATTTCGATCGGATGGGTTCGACTTTTATTCTTTGAGTGCCCTCCCCGTTCAGTAGTGGGTATAGGTAGAACGTTACTGGTAAATAATGATCGAACCGTGCTCTAGCCGTATACTATTGAAACTAACAAGAAACTAGTAACTAACAAGTTGTATGCGATTTATTCTCGTGCGTTGGATACTGCTGTGCCCCTAAATAATCATGAATCGATGTAATTGATAGTAAATCATTACGTAGCAAACACGATTTGGTATGCTTAAAGACTGCAATACGGCATATCTTTTTGGATGATACTTCGCATTTTCGTAGTTACAACTTAAATCGTGTTAATCACAACGTTACTTCACACATCAATGCATGGGTATCCACTTCAGACTTCGTTAGAGCAAAAATCGAACGTTTTTGCAGTCGTATGTGAACTACGCTTAATATCTTTTACTGGAATATTTATGAGTAGGTAGCGTACAATAGATTACAGAACAAGTATGAGTTCAGGTGTGTGGTTGAGCGAGGTGTGGTCGTGGATGGCGTACTGCGCTACTTATGAAGTATATACTTTCAAGATGGTGATGCCGTGTAGTGTGCTATCTTGTGCTGTTGTGTTGTGTTTGTGTTGTTTTGTTTTTTTTTTGAGAATTTTTAACGGCTTCAGGGACCCAGATGTGCATGAGAGCTCTGTGATGAGATTGCTGTCTTCCGCAATGTTCCAAGTGTGTTTGCATTGTTCCTTTTTGATAAACTTGGGTTTCTTGAGGCATGGTGTGAGGTTTCTGCCCGTGCACTGAGTGAAGGCGGGTAGGCCTAATGGCTGGTTTGGGCGGTCGTTGATGGGCAGCTTTAGGCTTGATTCTCTGGAGTCTACCTGTGTTGAGTAATTACTCTGCATAAGCTGTTATTTTCGCGTACAGACATTTTCGCGAATGAGGAGCTCACAGGCACTTTCGCGAGACGATGTTTCCGCGAATTGACACCGACGATATCGTAAATGCACTAATACCTATAGCGTATTGTGATATTTTCGCGTGTTTTTAAATTCGTGATCCAATTGTGATTCGCGGAATTCACGAAAATCAAACCCTCGCGAAAATAAGAGCTTATGCAATTAATGAATCAGAGTGGTGTCTGTCCTTGACGACCGTTACCTTTGTTTGTTTGTTTTTTTTTTCATCATGAGGAGGATGGATCGGTGTTGCGGATTGGACTTGCTTGTTGGCTGTATGTTCTCTTTGGTTTTATTTTTGGTTTTTTTGTTTTGTTTTTTGTTTTTTACTTCACTATGTTTCATGATAAGTAACTGGAACATGAAGAAAGTGGCGCTTATCAGTATAAACTATAAGACAGCAATGCACAACCATAATTCAATTCTAGTCTAAATTGTACGAATGTCCATTACGTAAATTCGTATGCCACAATGCGCAAGCATACCATCAAAATTGATAAGCGTTGTTGTTGTTGTTGTTGTTGTTGTTGTTGTTGTTGTTGTTGTTGTTGTTGTTGTTGTTGTTTTGACACTCGAACCTGGCAGGTGCGCCTATTTCGGGCTCGTTTTAGTATAAGTTGAATCAATTTCAACCTTGGATCTGATTTTAATTGCCGTTGTGAATTCGGGTCCTCGTGTCTCCCTTTGCAGCTGAAGATCCAATTAACTCCGTGTTCACGATGAAACTCGCCGACGACAAGAAAGCCATCCAGATCAAGCGATATAAGTTTCCTGGCGGAATCACAGACAAAACAGTTTCCTCTTCTTGCGTTGTTCCATCTGACCAGGGAGGATCTGACCTTATGTCAGAATGCGAAATCAGCGTCGACCTCTCCTGCCCCGGTAACTTAGCCCGTTCCATATTATACTGAATTCTGAAATGCCCATAGACTAAGTCTTAATACCCAGGTCACGAGGTTCCCGTACGAAACGGTTTAATAGATGCGACAGTCTCACAGGTGTTTTTTTTTTGTTTTTTTTTTTTTGGGGGGGGGGAGACAAATATGCTGACTGAAATCCAAAGTGCCTTCATAACCCTTTATGTGATCATCATAACGACTCATTGTCAATAGTGTACAAGTTCGAATGCACAATACGATGTTACATAAATGGACGCATTCGTGATTGGGTGAAGTGTAATATGTTTTATTTCGCTCTTGTAGACTGGGGGCCAAGGTGAATATATGAGGTTGCACGAGGACTAATTACGCACCAGGAATGCATGTAGTCTCATGTAGAGTGTGCACGACAGACTCAGCAAACACACACACACATACACACACACACACACATATATATATATATATATAACATTATATATTATGTATACACACACACACACACACACACACATATATATATATATATATATATATATATATATATATATATAGTGCGGGAAGCGGGAATAAGGGCATTCACAGACGTAGCTATCAAGTTCAACGTACGTGTAGTTTCTTTCAAAGCTTTCGGTCTTTTTAAGATCTTCATCAGGGCTGTGAAGTGATACATCTTCTCGCACTGAATAAATAATGAAGGAGCTACACTGGTTCTGTACACGGTCGTGACCCCTTCTCGCACTCTTTCTGTCTCTCACTATATATAAATATATATATATATATATATATATATATATATATATATATATATGTATATATATATATATATATATATATATATATATATATAACATTATATATTATGTATACACACACACACACACACACACACACACATATATATATATATATATATATATATATATATATATATAGTGCGGGAAGCGGGAATAAGGGCATTCACAGACGTAGCTATCAAGTTCAACGTACGTGTAGTTTCTTTCAAAGCTTTCGGTCTTTTTAAGATCTTCATCAGGGCTGTGAAGTGATACATCTTCTCGCACTGAATAAATAATGAAGGAGCTACACTGGTTCTGTACACGGTCGTGACCCCTTCTCGCACTCTTTCTGTCTCTCACTATATATAAATATATATATATATATATATATATATATATATATATATATATACATATATATATATATATATATATATATGTATATATATATATATATATATATATATATATGTATATATATATATATATATATACATATATATATAGATATAGATATATATATATATATATATATATATATATATACTGAAAGAAATTAGACTGAGGCGGACGTTGCTCTCGATCTTGAGTCTCCCTTTTATTCAGTCAAGCTTTCAGCCAGTCATCAGGCCTTCCTCAGGATCAGATAGTAACTATTCTGTTGGTAGATCCTGAGGAAGGCCTGATGACTGGCCAAAAGCTTGACTGAATAAAAGGGAGACTCAAGATCGAGAGCAACGTCCGCCTCAGTCTAATTTCTTTCAGTATATATGCTACCCACAATGAGGCACGTTTGGGAAGGGAACTATATACATATATATATATATATATATATATATATATATATATAATATACATGGATATATGTTTATTTTCTATTCATTCATTTATATATATAAATATATATGTATGTATAGACATTGAGTATCCGTTTTTTGCAGCTGTTATGAATAAGTTAGGGTAAATTTTGTAAAACTGTTTGAAATTCAGACTGATGGGTCTCACACGGTATTAAATTCAGGTTGTTTGATTGTGGTAGATTGATTGATATTACGTACAACATCGTAACATACGAAGTGAAATGATTGGTAATTGATATTGAATAAATGTGAATAGATTTCAACAAAACAAAACGTGAATCATCGCTGTTAGATTACCTTTTACAGTGCACTCCCCTTATAACGAACACGGTTATGACGATGTTCCGGTTACAACGAAGAAAACAAAATAATAAAACATTATCAGCTCTGTGCTCTTTTATCAATATGATAGAGCATTTCACCCCCGCCGACGATGGTCATTTACGTAACTGACGTCAAATTTCTTGTGATTGATTGACAGGTACTACTGTGACCTCCATCGAACCGGGGAATGCCGTACAGGCCACCGTTGTATCCGTCGATGGAGAGGCCAGCGTGTTCGTCGAAGTCGAATCGTCAACGCTAGAGCAAAACGGAGGTGAATTCCCTCAACACCGTGGCCACGAAAAAAGAAGAAGAAAAGAATTCGATATTTAAGCAAAAATAATAGTTGATATTCGTTTTATTTATGAATAATAGCAACAGTAATAGTGATGTGAATTTCATTTCATTTCATTTCAATTCGTTTCATTTAATTTCAAATCATTTCCAACAAAAGAATAAAGAACAATATTTAAATTTGCATATGCAAATGAAATCAATGCATCTCATTTTTTGTACAATAAAAATACATAGTTTATTGGAATATATAGGGAAACTGTATCTGAATTGTAGTAAGGAAATGTTGTTGGAAATGGAGGGAACTGCATGCTGAAATGCCGAGCACAATGATATCGACATCGTTGATAATAGTGACAATATTCATCATCGTCATCATAATGATAACAATGATAAATGCAAAATACTGTAACTACCGTTGATAAAGGTTGGAAGCTTTATTGATATATATTCCACTTACGCTAGAGTCACACACGGCCGGGTCACAAAACGGATTTGATCTGGGTGAAAATGAGCCGGATTAGTCCCGGAATGGAGGGTAATTTATGCTACTGTCACATACGGCCGGATTTCGAATCGGGTCCATAAGGAATCAAAACCGTATCGACCCGTATTAATTCCTTATCAACCCGGTTTGACCTCTATTGACCCGTATCGAACCGTATAAGAATCCGCTTTTAAATCCTTAACTGAATCCTTTTCGACCCCTATCCACCCGTGTCAACCCGCTTCGACCCGTACCGACCCGGATGTAAACCTTGTCATCATCCGTTGCATGAAGGCAATGCGGTATACGGCAAGGGTCCATACGGTTTTACTCTGCGGGTTGCAGCGGGTCGATGCGAGTCAATGCGGTTCGAACCGGGTCTATTCGGATATTAATACGGAATTGAAATCCGCGAGAAAGTTTTGATCATGACCAAAAATTTTTCACCGCCGTATCGTAGCCCCCGGAATCCATCAGGAATTGACACGGCTTACGATGCGGGTCAATGCGGGACTCTACGGCTCGAACCGGGTCGATACGTTTTAAATTCCTTATGGACCCGGTACGAAATCCGGCCGTGTGTGACTCTAGCATTACGTTGCTCATTTCTACAGTGACTGTTTTAGCCACCGTTTTCAAGCCAATGGACGAAGACAAAGACGTGCAGCTCATTGAAGGCGACTCTGTCATAGTCGAGCTGTCCTCCATGGTGATCGACATCGTGTTCGTCGACGAACTTGGTCTGAGGATTCAGCTGGGAGAGAACGAGACGATAAGCCTCACCTTCAAATCACAAAGGCCGGTTAGTAACAGTTTTCATTATCAAAGAAGATATTACCCCCAAAGATACATGTTGACTGAGTGAATGGCGCAATAGTAGAATGCATCAGTGAAAGATTGAGAAAATCGGACAATCCGTTCAAACGTTATGAATTTTTGAAGTTTTGGTGATGAGACTTCTGGATCAGAAGACTACTACGGATCATGACATCACACATGGACTACCATATAAAGAAAATATAAAGAAAATTAAGTATTTTTTATTTTTCCAGCATAATGAAAGATCACAAGACTTACCTCTTTCACAAAGCAGGGGAATTACTATTACCCTGGACATATGTCAGTAACAAGTCCAGGGAATGCGTACTTTTCATATGAAGTGATATTTTGTGGAATTTTCCTAGAAACGGGCTTGTTATTTCTGTGGAGAAAGAAAGAATAGGAGATGTCGTGAATAATCAGATAGATGCACAATTAAAATATGTTCTTGTTCTGTTTCTTCATAGACTGGCTACGAAGAGAGAAAGTGCTCGTTTTACAACGAAACTAAAGAAAAGTATGTATATTCACTTTCAGCAGGCTCATATTGATAAAGACACACGCACTGCATGGTCATTCAGGTCATATTATGAGATACATAGTGATCATATTTCGATATGATATAATGTATGATATGATATATTAGTATGTAATATAATAAATTACAATATGATACAATATAATATATTATATAAATTCTAACGTCACATATTCAAGGCGTAGAGTGCATCATAATGAAGTATAATCTCTCTTCATCTTATTATCATGTTTTCCTATCCCTCCATCTCTCCCACGCCCAAACATTCTCTAGCTATCTCCTCTCATCACCCTGTTTACATTATCTATTAATGGGTGTGGGTCGTCCCCTTTGAAATTTACCGGTTATTATTTACGACTCATTAATCGTTTTTGCGGTGTGCTGATGAATAAAAATACCTAATGAGTGAATAAACAGTTAGGCCTACATGAATTAAGAAACGATTACACCTTGGGGTTTTCATCATGAGAAGGAAAAATGTATATAATACACTCACACCTACATGATTACAAAAAGTATATGCCATTAAAGCATCGTGATCATTACTGGTATTATTTTCATTATTATTATTATTGTTATTATTATCATTATTACTAATATTATTAACTTTTTATAATCATAATTCTAATCAGCATCACTACAATTGACTGCATTATTGTCATTATTACTATTACTACTACCATTATCATCATATTTCTTTCATATAACCAATATCATTATCATTCATATTCTCATAATTATTGTTTATATTTTCGATTTTCAATCATAGCGTAGATTTAAATGAAGAAGAATAATACCTTAATTAAATTTTCCTGGAACTGCTCTCCTGCAGGTGGTCTACGTATGGATGCTGGATTTCCAAGGAGAACGATACTGATGTTGTCTGTACCTGCAACCACACCACCAGCTTCGCGGTTCTCCTTCAATTTGAAGTAAAAGAACCGAAGAAGTTTATATACCACGCATAGCATTTCCGTATATAATAATTATATATATATATATATATATATATATATATATATATATATATATTCACATACCGTGTGTGTATATATATGTGTTTTTTGTGTGTATGTGTGAATGTATATTGTATCTATGTATATAAAGTATTGTATACATTAAAATGAGCAAATAAGTTGCAAAAGGGTTGGATCTGAGCAAACACGTCTGTCACTTGCATTGGCGTTACACAATGCGATCCACACTACAAATATTTCTATTGGAAGAGTGTTTTATGTTGGACATAATTGAAAGAACGGTTCTATGACATTTGCTCTTGCAACAATTGCTCCCATGAAATATATGCACGCTAAGCCAAACATAAATTCTACCCACTCACATAACCCTAATCCTCACATCAAACTAAAACTAAACCCTATCACAACCCTAACCCTAAACTTGAGTCCTTGGAAAAATAAGACCGGAGTTACCGCAGGAGCAAGTGTCGTGTCACCGTAAAGAACACTGAATCTCAAAATTTCACGTGAGTTGGTGCTTCCTTTTCAGTGCCAAATAACGTAAGGACGGATCGGTTTTTTTTTTTTTTTTTTTTTTTGCAACTGATTGACAAATTGCCCCGCATCGACGTAAATAAGCACTGAATTGATCAACGAATTGATCAACGATTACAGCAGACATGTAAAGACATCATCTTTCATCTCATTCTTGATCAATTGCATCTCCCGCATTACCCCTTGTTTTGCCACGGCCTTTTATACCCCCCCCCCCATTTCCTGTTTACGGGCTTTGCGAATATTTGTAAAGATATACCGGTATAGTTTAGTAATGGATTATATGTCTTTTCATTTTTCAAACTCAGGACTGCTCCATAACGGGCACGAATCTCTACCTTCAGACCCTCTTCACAAGGTTCTTCAACGCCCTCTCCATCGGCGCGATGGTTCTCACTGTCGTTGTCTTCGTCTTTCTCAAGTAAGAACTTAAACATATGTTTATATCATTCATATAATAGTGATGATGATGATGATCATGATCATGATCATGAAGATGATGATGATGATGATGATGATGATGATGATGATGATGATGACTATGATGTTGTTGTTGATGATGATGATGATGTTGATGATGGTGATGATGATGGTGGTGATGGTTAGGATGACATTGACTTAGTAATGTTCTTTGACAGGGTCATGTTATCATTTTCATCATTACACGCTAGAATTATGAAGGACATAATGGGTCAAAACTTTAAATTTATTCACGGATGAACGCGCAGTGCGGGATTGGAATCCTAACACGTCCGGTCGAAGAATCTATACATAATCCACTTAAAATCAGGTTCCAACAGTGATAATATAAACAAATAATACAAATCAGTACCTTAGGAACAGTCTAACACACCCGAGGTCATGGGTGCATGTCACGACCTCGATGTCCACGAGTCATACAGCACACGAGTCATGCAACCCAGGAGTAATACAGCCCACGAGTTACACAGCCCACGAGTCATATAGTCCACAGGTCATGCAGCCCACGAATCATACAACCCATAGGAGTCATACAGC
The DNA here is from genome assembly GCA_033980235.1 of Diadema setosum. Taxonomy (NCBI): domain Eukaryota; kingdom Metazoa; phylum Echinodermata; class Echinoidea; order Diadematoida; family Diadematidae; genus Diadema; species Diadema setosum. The sequence goes on from CM067079.1 coordinate 6,434,997, forward strand.
CCACGAGCTAGACACTAAGTGAACAAGGCCGATTAGCTCGACATGAAGTAAAATAGGCCAACGAACTGTACGGTCCACCAGCTCGACACTAGGCAAATGAGGTCCATGAGCTCAACACAAGGCACACACAGCTCGAGAGTCCGACACTAGGCAAAAAGAGACGGACATTACATCACGTTGCTCTATGTACGCAGTGTCGGTCTATGGGCCTTTTTTGCATAGTGTCAAAGTCGTGAGCTTTGTTAGCCTAGTGTTGGATTCATGGGCTTTATTTGCCTAGTGTCGAACTCGTGGGCTGTATGACTCAGGGACCTCTTTTTCAATGTAGAACTCGTGGGCTTTGTGGTCCGTGCTTGGGTGTCGGGCTCGTGGGCTGTATGACTCGTGGGTGTCGAGATCGTGAGATGACCCCGAGGCAATAACCGAGATCCTTTGGACTGTTTCGAAGGTACCTCGTGCGGGTACTTATACTAGTGAAAGAACGAAATGACATGGACAAATTTGCTTCATAACATGATGAAACAGAACCTTGTCGTTTGATAAATCACCCTCATTGCGAGTGAATAAAACGATGAAATCTCGCCTTGTTCCCACTGCGACGTGAAAGTGCCAATGACAAGTCATTATACCTAACTGATTACAGATCAGAAGCAAAATTACGTGGTTATCAAAATAAATGTCTGCTCATGTGTACGTTCTCAACAAATCATTTGATAAGGATCTGTTCAATCAGTTTTAAAAATGTGATAACAATAATAAAAAGCACTTGTAATGCGCCATCCATCTAGTGAACTATTCTCAGGCGCAAAATGCGCTGAATGTATTAAAAAAACACAAATAGTTTTAGAAATAGATTTATAGATTTATCCGCATGCTTTAATTTTCTCCTAAGAATCCAACAATATCTATATATTTATTTTTTTTTTATTGTCACACTCATTAGACATCCTTTATAGTTACTCTCCCCTTTCCAATTCCTGTTGTACCCTCGATGTATACAGTATTGTACACTGTGAAACAGAAATACAGTTAAGTTTATTTCTCTAATTGTTTCTGACATTGCTTTGTATTTGTATGATTCATATTACTATTCGTAATTCTATTTTTGTATAAACAGGGCGCCATTGTAAAGCAATTAGCAAACTGAATGTGCCTACCCTGTATTTTTTTAAAGAAAACATGAATAAACTATTACTAAATGATCATGAATGATATTTATGTTCATTAATAATATTTAGTGAAATTCAGAGCTAAGTGCCCATGTACTGACGACAAAATTTTGAAGTCAAATCCTCTCAAGATTTGATTGGTTGATTTTCACATTGAATTGCAGACTGTACAGCTCTGACCAGGTCAAAGTTCACATCTCCCTGGCCATATCCCTGGCTCTCACCCAGACTGTCATGCTGTTCATGGATCAAACGCACAATGATGTAAGTGCCTATAGTGGTCGTCCGATAAGGAGCTGTTGTCTTCATTTCACTCACGCAATTTATATGATAATGCCATTTTTATATTTCACTCAAATTCAAAAAAGAAAAGAAATGTGGAAGATGCCTTACAAGTACTTTAAGAGATCCCTGTTTATGGTTAATGAAACCGTTCCGTGCTTGTGAGGACCGAACGATCCCAAAACTTTGTCTTAGATCAGTGGAACTAAACTTAAGATTTGAAATTAGAGCTTCGTGAAACAGCCCCTTAGTTTAGACAATGATGGCCAATAATATAGACAATGCTTTAAAAGTTCGTCGTCCATCCAGTGTAATACATAAGTGCATTCATACTACCAAGTAAATTACGTTAAAAATACACGGAGAATAAAAGAACGAAACAAATCTACAAAAGGCAACAATAAAAGACCAAATACACAAGAAGAGTCCGAACCTATCCCCTGGCCTCAGATGGGATTAATTTTACCTCTAACGGTGGAACCTTGGTTAGGATTTAAAAAGACAAATTGATAAGGGAATGTAACATACTTAAGTTTATACTCATGTGGGACTCATCCGTGTTTGTTGTAAGTAACGTTTGTTGCTGATTTGAAGTAAGGTTATTTGAACTGTCAAAAATGAAAAGGCCCATCTCGTAAATGCTATCTCAGGTGCTGTGTACAGCGATAGCGGGGATCATGCACTACCTTCTCAGCGTCTACGCCGTGAACATGCTTCAGGAGGGGATTCTGTTGCACCGCAAAGCCTCCCGCACCCACAAGGGACCGGTTAAAGGATGGGTCATCATCCTCACTGCTTGGGGTGAAGCTTGTCGCCATCTTGTTCTCTAGCTCTCCATCCCTTCCCCCACTGCTCCCCCCCCCCTCTCTCTCTTTATCTTTCCCTTAAATGTTCATCTACCAATCCATCAGCCTTCTTGCCAGAAAGTTATAATTTTATTGTTTATTTCCTCATTTCTCTTTCCCTACGTACTCCACTCTATCAATCTCTCATTTTCTCTTTCATGTCGACTTATACCGTAAATGTAATTTGCCTTTATTATCCTACAGTGTTTTACGGTTTTTGCAATCAAACAAAGGGAAAGGCTTGGTGCAGGTTTGCTCATAAGAATCAAAATACTCGACATCGTAGTATTAGACGCACCTTAATTGTGACCGAAATCTAAGAAAACAATCATGATGAGTTCATTGCAAACTAGTTTGTTTGTTTGTTTGTTTGTTTGTTTGTTGTTGTTTTTATCATTATCTAAAGCTTTAACTGTGGTTATCAATCACAGTTAACTTCACTTTCATAAGTTGAATCTATAAAGGTACTGGAGAAAATCCTTCGACTTAACGTGAAGTTCGGCTTTACACAATAGAATTAATCAAAGTTTGCATTCATGTGTGGTATGTCTTCGACTTATCCAATTTTTCGACTCGTACAAGGTCGATTCATACGATGTTGTCTGTACTCGTGAAAACTGATTATATGAGTTGATGAATTCTTATGATGGTGATGATGATGATGACGATGATGATGATAATGATGATGATGATAATGATGATGAGTATCTAAAATAGATAAGTATTTGTAAACAAGTAATTCATAAGTTTGTTCATTTTTTGAGTGGTTCACAACATACACGCTTGCTTTTTAGTGGACCTCTCAGTTCTTCTTTTTTTTCTCAACTGAAGCATGACTTTGTACTTTTTTTTTCCAGTGTGTTCTTTCGTTTATTTGTATCATTTATCTTTTGCAAAGTCGAATGTTTATGTTTATGATGTAATTCCAAATTTATTATGCGTTATGTTTTGTTGGAAAAAGAAGAATGAAAAATAAATGAATTGAATTGAACTGAATTGAATTGATCGCCGCTTTTGGTTTGGGTATCCTTTGATTGGTCTGAAATCTGACTGACATTTTCCCCCTCTTTGCATCGCAGGCATCCCGGCCGTTCTGGTTGCAGTGTTGATGGGGAGCATTCCCAAAGGATACGGTTCCGCCTGCGCGTAAGTATGATCTCGGATTCTCTGCACTTCGCATAAAATTCCCTACGCTTTCATAGAATTGGTGCATACGAAAACTCTGTTAGGGTTTTGCGTCAGTTCGATTTTTTTTTTCTTCAAATGCAGTTTGTTTGTTTTGCATTATTCCGCAGTTAATCATGGTTTTCTGTCAATTGATCTTTTCTCCTGAACAATTATCTCTCTCCCAGCCCATGCCAGCGAAATCACCTTAAAGGCATAATTTACCTTTTGCAGATGAAACAAAAACCCAGCATTAGTGCTTTAAGATAGTTCTAAAATGTGAGTTAGGGATAGAAACAACCACTGTAAAAATTTGAATCAGTAAAATCGATGTTAAGTATTGTTAAATATACAAAATGTGAACAAGAGTTATAATAAAAATGTTTCCAGACTAAACCGTATACAGTTACGGTTTATTGAGGAAAAAATACTGATATCTCCTCATATTTTAGGCTTTATTGTGAAAATTTTATGTGGTAAGATGTTTTGTGGTACAACAGACCTACTCATATGCATCAAATGTGATATCTTGCACATTTTTAAAATCACTGCTCCCAAAGGTAAACTGAACCTTTAAAATGATTTCAATCTTCACTGATCTCGTATTAAAATCAATCTTCACATTTAATGCAGAGGTGTTTTTCCCAATTTTCCAATCTCAGTCAAATCATCATTTCTTTTTTTTTAACGCAAGTCCTCCTTACATATTCCTGTTATTGTTCCGTATATACCGATGTGTCTATTCTCTCCTTCTGCATTCTTACCGGTATAATTACGTATAATTTTTTTTTTTTGCATTATGTATATTCAATCCAGGTTGTATTTAATCACTACTTTTACATCATGGAATCCAGCTTGCTTGCGTCCACAATGCCACGTGCTGTAGTTCTTTTTTTCTTTCTTTCTTTCTTTTTTCCCCTTCCCAATTATTTTGATTTCATGTCAGTTGACATTGGTTCGTTTTATTTTGTTTTATATTGCTGTCTTGTGTACTTTCTGAGGGTCCCATATCGTACAAGCTTTGCTTCTTAGTGGGACCCTCCATTTTTACCCCATCCTTAGTTAACTTGTATTACACGCTTTATGTATATATTAACAAAGATATAATCGTGGGGTTTTTTTTTCTCATCTGCTACTCATTTTCATATGTACTTTGTTAAATCACATTCTGCAATTATTACAAATATCCTGTGCATATTGTATGCATTGTATATAATATCTTTGTTTATTTGATGGAAGTGAAAATAAATTTCAATCTTGAATCTTGAAATTTGTAATAAAATTAACAAATGGCCCTTTCTCTTATGAAATCAGCAAAAAAGTATCAAACTCCCAAGTAAGCCTAAAAAACTTACATTTCCAATTTATTCGGTCGATACAAGCTTGAGACTTTAAAACTTTTTCGTAACTTTCTTATTACAGTTTTATGTCCAATTTTGTTGACATTTTTATCGTTCTGTTCGTCTGTATGTACATGTATTTACTTATTAACGTCAACATTAAGAGAATGTGGAATTACGCCATAAAGGCATCTTCATGAATACGTCCCTCATTTCTCTTCTTACGGCGGAACTATCTATTGAAGGGCTGATATAACGACATATCGAGTGTTGCTTTACTCTGTTGGTATCATTATTGTTTCGTCATCCTCCCGTCCTGTAGCTGTTGGCTGACTGTTGAATCCGGTACCATGTACGTCTGGCTAATCGAAGTGTGTGTCGTAGTGCTGGTAAGTTACTAAAAAACACTATAGTACGCTATCGATCAAAACAATGACACAGTACAGCTGTTCTTACCTTCCAGATGCTTCAGCTGATTTAAAAACTAGTAGACTATAAGGAGGTACACGTCATGAGTCCGACACCCACGAGTCATACAGCCCATGAGTCCGACACTAGGCAGATAATGCCCACGAGTAAGAAACTACGTAAATTAAGCCCCATGATGTAATATCCGTCTCCTGGGCCTTCCCTCTTTTTTGCCCAATGTTGGAAAAAACAAACAGAATTTCTATACCGAGTAAGAAATGACATATCGGGACTATTATTTTCCGTAATCTAAATTGTTCAGTGTTTGTGTTTGTGTGTGTGTGTGTGTGTGTGTGTGTGTATGTGTGTTTCGGGGAGGGGGGGAACACGATGTTAGGAGAACCAAGGAAACATTCAAACAGCTGTCCGTTTTCTTTTGACGTACAAAATAATTCCACAGGTGCATTTGCGACTTTGATGATCGGGGTTCAATGCCGCCGTCTTTCCGAGCAAAGAGATGATTCATTTGGAACGCTAACATGAGGCGTTTTCACATCAGCCCGATGTTCCGAAATAGCGCGCTATTTTCTGACTTGGGAAATTAACCCGATCACGAAATAGCGCGCTATTTGATAATGTGAATACGAATTAGCGCGCTAATTTTATCACTCTGATCGAAAAAATATCTTGAGTCCAACTCGGGAAATTTCCGAAAAAGCGGGATAATTTGCGAACTAGCGTGCTATTTGATAATGTGAAATCGCCTCAAGAAATTAGTGCGATGCATCCCATCATGCCTAGCGTGCGTGTAGTATAACCGATATATATATATATATATATATATATATATATATATATATATATATATCGTATCAAAGGAAATTAAATTTCAGCTAATAAGGCATATGAAAAAGAAAGTAACTCCTGTCCAGGATTATGTCAAAAAGTGTAAATCTAAGCTGTACGTTGTGAAAATATTTGAACTGCACCCTTGCTGGAAAGTCGATTTTATCATCTTTCCGATCACTTCCGACAAATGAAACTGAGATGGTATAATCTTCAAGTGCAGATCTTTATTCATTGATATGTTAGATTAGTGTAAAACATGTAAAGTCGGGTAATTTTGATTCTTATTTCATCATTTCTTTTTACCGCTCATGTTTCATAAGAAGGGGCAGCGAAGAGTAGTTACCATCATAAAGACATATAATATCTTCCATTGAGAGTGACGAGTCATGATGCAATGCCACATGAATCAATTGTCTTCCTACCTGTGAGGCTGCTCCAGTTTAGCACATACTTCAAAAAAGTGGCGGTATCAAACATGGGATCAAAGGGAATAACACTGTTGTTACTCCATCTCTTGAACCTTCTTGGGAGAACTTGTAATATGAGCATCATCACATTAAAATGTTTCATCACATACGTCCATTAAAGGTTAGTATGACGCCTTCGTTCAATTGGGTCAATTTCTCCTCCAAGGTCAATAACGGACCCACTCGCAAAAAAAAAAAAAAAAAAAAAACAGACCCACTCGCAAACTGGGTTGTTGTTTTTTTTATCTATAACCTGTGAAATGAAAGTAATATAAACATTACTAGAAAATTTGACAAGTGAACATTTCAACGCAGCGCATTTCGTTCCCATCAAATTTTCAAACATGTCTTCTCTGACGTTAGCCACTTGTAAAGTCTTGATGTGACACCAGGTGCATCCCCATATTCTTGTTTCTATGGCAACAGGTCAACTCTGGACTCCTCTTTATCATCATGAGAACATTCGTGTCCCTGAAGGCGAACGCAAAGAAGACGGACACGGAGAGACTGAAGTAAGTGCACTCACTGTTACGCCGCATAATGCTCATATGATTGGTATGCGGCTTTCTTGGTAACAGTAATTACTGATACCAACTAAACAGCCAAGGAATTAGGAAACGATGTTGATACGAACAAGTAAATCATAACGTACAAAAAAAAAAAAATATATATATATATATATACACACACACACACACACACACACACATATATATATATATATATATATATATATATATATACGATATGCCAAAAATATTACAATTAGATTTTCACATTGATAACACCCAATATGATTAAATTGTCTAAATGCTATACTTCAGGGTCTTAAAATATAAAATCTTAGCTCTATTTTGCAGAAAACCCCGCGCAGTTTGGTCAAGTAGTCACAGAGAAATGTGGATTGTTGTAAAGCGTGTCATGAGTCTGATTCCTCCAAATGTGGCATCTCGATGCTCTTGTGTGTGAATACATTAGACAGAACTTGGAGGGAAGAGATTCCTGACATCCTCTAAAAAATTCCTCATTTCTCTTTGACCACTGAAGCAAATCGAATGGGGTTTTCTGTAAGATGTGGGCGGCAATGAGTTATACTTTCATACCCTGAATTTGTATTTAGATTGATTTACTAATTTTAAAGATATCATTGCGGAGGGTCCCGTTGTAATTTCTTTTGGGGACATACGGTATATATATTATATATATATATATTATAATTATATATATATATATTTATATATATATATATATATATATATATATATATATATATTATATATATATATATATATATACATGTATATATATATATATATATATATATATATATATATATATATATATATATCATGGCTTAACGCACATTTATTCTTCTTTAAAGCATTTTGACATATTGATATGTTCCTAACATAAATGTACAAGAGTTGTCGGGTATTATAGGTTGTTCGATGAAATACACAAGTTCTACTGAACACTGTCAATCACGTTAATAAGCTTTGATGCGTTTTTCTTTATTTTTCTTTAGTAGTCTTCTGCTGGTGTTGAGTCAGTATCTCCTATTTGTTTTTACTGTTTAAAGTGATATTTTGTTTGTAATAGAGTTGTTTATCGTGTCGACATGCTGTTATTAGACTTGAACCTTGACAGGAAATTAAAGATCTTGATAACTTATGCACTCATTAAATATGAGAACGGGAGTTTCATCCTTGGAAGTTTTCTTATAGATATTTATTGGATGAGTTCATCAGTAACAGTTTAGCTCGCAAGTGACCGCATAATGATAATAATAAGTCATAATAATGATTATTGACCTGAGCGCCCGTCACGCTCATTCCTTGTCCTCTATTGCTCTTGCTTCATTGTCCAGGGCAACTGTCCGGGCTCTTCTGATTATGGTTCCCATGCTTGGGATGACTTGGATATTTGCCATCCTGCAGGCTGCATCCCAAAACATATTCTTGCAGTACGTCTTCATAATCATCAACGCTCTGCAGGTACGGCACATCCACCTTTCCGTATACGACCTGTGTATTAAGTCTATGGGCATTTCTGAATTCAAATTGAAGTGTGCTGAATCTTTAGCCAACTAACCACCATACTCCCACGCCCTTAAGGAGATGGTAGAGTTTTGGTCAGGGGGACCAAAACTAAACTCAAAATTCCGGGGGGGGGGGGGAACAAAACCAAGATGGGAGATTCAGATTTTAACTTTTTGCGAGATAATTAGAAACCATGTATGAAATATGATTCGAACATTGAGAATTAGGGGTTTCTTGGACGAACACTGTATTGGGGCTTTCAATAGCTCAGTCGGTAGAGCACCAGGCTAGCAACCCAGAGGTCTCGGGTTCGAATCCCGATGGAATTCCATTTTCTTTGCTCATTTTTCCACTCGTTAATATCATAGAGCATACAATTCTAGAGGAATTCATAGATAATTTGATGAAAATCGTTTTAGAAACGACTGAGATAGAAAAAAAAACAAAGTAAAACAAAATGTTCCTATTAAAAGGTGCGTCTCACCTTTTATCAGGACTTCTTTGTTATTGGATATCTCAGCCGATTCAAAACCAATTTTCATCAAATAAACTTTGAATTCCTCTGAGAATTGTATGCTCTTTCACATTTCATGCGAGGTTTCTAATCATCTTACAAAAAAAAAGTTGGAAAGCTGAATCTCCATCTCAACTACCCCCCCCCCCTATAAAGGGACTGTAGGGTATAAGTTGAGGTGGGGATTCATGTTTTGAACGTTCCTAAGTGAGATAATGAGAAACCTCTTATGAAATATGAAATAGCGTGTAATTTTAAGAAGGATTCAACATTTTTTTTTATGTAAATTGGTTTCCAAATGGCTGAGATATCCAAAAAAGTGACAATAATAAAAGGCGACAGGCCACGCCTTTTATTAAGATCTCTTTGTTTCACCTTGTTTTTGGATATCCCAGCCATTTCAAAACCGATTTTCCTCAAATAAACTTTTCATACCCCTTAGAATTGCATGCTCTTTGACATCTCAGAGTGGTTTCTGAATATCTCGCAAAACGTTAAAAGCTAAATCCTCACCTCAACCAGAACTGTACACACCCTTTGAGGGAGTGGAAGTATAGTGGTTAGTTGGTAACAGTGTCCCTTTTCATAATGTGCTCAGTTTGTTCCTTTTAGTAACATACCCTGTATAGTGCAACACTAAAGCCCGCCGCACACTACACGATTTTGCCCCGATTCACCGGTCTTAAGACCTTAAGACTAGAAGTGTGACGTCACAGTCTTGCCATTTTCTAGTCGTACGACTGGGTCTTAGCGCCAGTCGTAAAGATTTGACATGTGGAATTTCTACGACCGGTCGTAGGCTTTCAGCCATTCACAATGCAGTAAAATGCAAGCGCACGCAGTGCGCACTGCGCGCGCTTTACAGTCGTAAGCCTACTCGTAAGGTTCGGTCGTATAGTGTGCGGTGTCCGGTCGTACGACTGGTCCTAAGACCCAGCTTGGCTTAAGACTTTAAGACCAGTCTGATCGTGTAGTGTGCGGTATACCTTTACTTTGACCAATCGTAATTGTCGTAGTTCTTCTTCCTGGTGAGTGACCGCAATCAACATGCTGATTATTCTGTCATTTCTTATTCTGCCATTTCTTGCCGGTGACAAAAACAGACTTGATTCTGAAACAGAATTTCCCAACCGTCAGTATTTGCTAAAAACATTAAGTCAGTTTAGGAATTAGATAGACTGCAAAAAAAAAAAAAGCATAAAAAGGGGAGGGTATAGAGCAACGCTTCTCAACCTTTTTAAACCTGAGATCAACTTTGGATCCTATAAGATAAAATACAAACATCCGTTATTTATGTTTTGTTGTGGCCCACGTAGCTGAGGGAGCTCCCCGACCCATCAGTTGAGAAGCGGAGATATAGAAAGTGACGGAAAAACAACCTGAATACTCCGTCTCCAATACAATTAGAATCCACTCCACATAATTATCTAGACTCTGCTATGCACAGATAATTTCAATTCCTATCTCCTAGCTGAGAGTCACAAAATTAATTTGTGAAAAAATGTCATCTCTTGCTGCAGGGACCGCTTTTCTTCATTTTCCAGTGTGTCATGCACCATGAGGTAAATTGGAAATTCATTTTTATGACTTTTCACTGTGATGTGCATTATCTGAAGATTTGTGACAATTTTTATTTTCCGAACTGTTAGAGGAGGCAGTTCGATAGAGGTTTTTTTGTTTTTTTGTTTTTGTTTTTGTTTTGTTTTTTCAAAATGAAATATCAGATACTCCGAGAATGAATGTTCACTTGTCTCGTTCAAAACGATTGCATAGTGTTATTGCCTCATCACACCGTATAGCATGCTGGTCCAGACTATTTAGTATATTTTGTCGACGTAAATCATAGTAATGCTTGCACGCAATCAACTATAAACCCAGAGGCGGTTTCAGAGGGGGCGCACCGGGCGCGCGCCCCCTCTTTATTTTTGGTTAAAACAAAAGAAATTAAAAGAAAAAATGGGGGTGCGCCCCCTCCCTTTAATTTTGCAAAGGCGCCTCTCCTTTACGAAATTCCTGGATCCGCCCCTGATACCCAAAGCTCAAGTACAAGCAGTATCAAAAATGATTTGCTAAAATGTCAGCTTCCTTATCACGTCACATCAATCAGTATGATTGCCAATGGAAATTGACATTTTAATAACCATTATTTGCTTGTGTGACGAAGTGTGTTTCATATTGTTTTCCGATGAGATGCAAATCGAAAGGCCAACGGCCTCTCTGGGAGGATATTGACCTCCTTGAGGGGAAAAAAATGGAGAGAAAAATGAACGTCTCACTAAACGGTGACACAACATTTGCTCCTGCAACAATTGCTCCGGTGTTACTTTTTCCAAGGACCTAGGGCTAGGGTTGTGATAGGGTTCTAGGTTTAGTTTGATGTGAGGATTAGGATTAGGGTTAGGGTTATGTTTGTGGGCAGAATTTATACTTGGCTTAACGTGTAGATATTTTATGGGAGCGATTGTCCCAGGAGCAAATGTCATGGAACCCACTGGATGGATGAGATCTGTCAATGAAAGTTGTCGAATGAACAGGTCAGCCTGCTTGACTGCCGGTTTTTGTTTAGGGTTTCTCCTAACCCTTTATGGTCCATAACCTTCAACATGGCCACAGGTCCACTCCAACAAAGGCTAACCCATTATTTATATTTCAATCTTCATATTTAATCATGGCATGTCACTGCGAGCTATGTGTTGAATATGGACAGAGAAAAATGGACTGTGTGGGTTGGCCTTTGTGGGAGTGATCGGAGAGGTCGCTAAGTTAAAGGTTATAATGGACCACAACATGTTAGAAAAAACTTTAAACACAAATCTGCATTCTTACAGGATGGCCTATTTATTTGGCAACTTTCATCGACAGATCTCATTCAATCAGTGAGACATTGTTCCTTCATGATACAGTCAAACCTGGAAAAACTGTCATTTGCCATTGTTGCTTTTCAAGTTCATGTGCTCAGTCATGCATGACATTTGCCAACATAATCAATGGAAAGAGGAAGAGTTCTTCTTCCCTTACCACTAACATTGTGCTCTGCATAGCTGACAATCATAAAATAGTAGTGCTCCAAAGTTGGATTACCTTTTTTTTTTTTGATACCTCACTTTATATGTATTTACTCGTTTGCAAATTCGTATATTGCTGTAAACGTTTTCCGGGGGGGGGGGATCCGAACAGACTGAACATTTAGAACAAAAAGCACGTTGCTCTGCAGATACATATCGAATATAATAAGCATGCAAAAAGTGCCCCACCCCCAAATCAAAACAAATAAATATGTCAGCACTTGCCGCCGATTCGTTCTTCACCCTTGCAACAGGTCCAGAAGGCCATCGGCCGCAAGCGTGGCAAGGTCAGCGACAAGTGGGCGATGAGCACCTCCTCCTCCGGTGCCGACACGATGACCACGGACAAGGGCACCTCTCACTTCGAAGAGAGCAAGATTGGCAAAGGAAAGTGAGTTCGACCTTGCAGTCATCGAGGAAGAAGAACAAAAGAAAAGGCAAATCAAGAAATACATGTCAATACGCGAGGAGCATCCAAAGTGGAAAAGTGAAAGGTGTATCGAATCTTTGCAATTATTTTAATTATCTCTGAGTAGTCCTTTGTGTGCGAAAAACACTCATTTTTTTTTCGTTTTATGTTCATATTCAGTGATTCATAAACATCATATCTTACTGCCACTATTATATGAATACGCCATTCTGTGATAAATGGTGTAGTCGCAGTTCATTCGACGCACGATTGATGGCTAAACAAAAGAAGGTTTATGAATTGTTGTAAATGTCTCAAATAACGAAAATCAAATTTGCTTTATGTATTTAATTATATATTGTCGTACTTTGTATTTCCTCCACTAGTTTGCATTGTACATCTATGTGAAAATATAGAAATACTGTTGTATGTGATGATAGTGTAGACTATCAAAATATAACATATTCCTCTCGTGTGCTCTATTATTATTGGGAGATGGACGTTAGAAACTTTGCTCTGGTCAGTAATTCTCTCGTGCCTTTAAAAATGGTTTTCAGAGTCAGAAAACCTGGTAACTGAATGGTATATGCGTTGAAACCGGTTTCGGTATTTGTTAATTAGACAGTTTCTGACTTTGCTTTTCAGCTCGGAATTGTTTTGGTCAGTAATGTTTACTCTTTTTAAGAGGTACAGACGTCAATTAGTGTTGCACTGTACAGTCATGGTAAAAAAAAAAGTCCATTAGAAAAAAAAAGAACAGCACATACCTGATAATCCAAACATAATGCAGTTCTCACATTGTCTTCATTTTAAGAAAAAGACACACCTACGGGGTCTTTCTTAGAGCTACGGGGCACTGTGATGGATATTTCATCATCATTCTGCACAGATATTTTAATTGTCATTAATCTTGATGTATGACTTGAATTTATTTTGAATTTATTGCTTACGGTATTGTATTATGATCATACACAATCATGTATATACGGTGTTGAGACTAAAGCATTTCATGCATTCTTCTTTTTTTTTCATTGCATTTGAAATATACCATTGTAACTTTCAAGTCTGTTCTGAAATATTATTCATATTGCCTATCGCTCTTCACAATATTTGTCTTTCATCCTTCATATAATATACATGTACCTTGAAAACGTGTTTCTATGCATTACTTTTATATGGCAGACGTGTTGCAATATGTGATCTTTATGACTATCTGAGCCTTTATTGCCATGACGTCTTTCTGCACTCATTTCCGTCCACGTGTCAAACTTTGGGGAACCACGATCAATTTTGACTGAAAAAAAAGCCTTCAGATCATTCCTGCCGTTTAAAAGCCATCATCACGATGACTCTCCGTGCATTTTGCCTTTTCATTCACAAATGGCGGAACAAAATGCATAAGATAGCTATAAATCATTGCCATAGGAACAAATTCACTTAACCGATCTAAATCAGCGAGAGTTTTGTCTCGGGGTACAGTTAAGTCTTCACCTTTTCTTCTGGTTCAATGTATCATCAATTACAGACACTAACAGCGAATATGAGTAATCTAAACTACAATCATTGTTATGTTACCTTGCAGTTCACATGTGATTCTATCAGTTGCTTGTAAACGTTACTGCTTTGATTAAATCAGCGACCAAAAAAAAAAAATCGCATAGACAGGAACTTGAATGTTAAAAAAAAAAGGAATACAGTGTGAAATTGTGTTTATCAGCATGCTCTGTCCGCGTTTAGATTAAACGCTGCCACCTTTCTAGAAATAGGAGTAAGATTTTTGTGACAGAAAATTTGACGGTTTTCTTGTATGTCTCTAGGTTCTTGAATACTTATCGTAGCTTTTGAAATATCAACGCATGTAGTATACCCGTGTCAAATTTAGATTCGCTCCAAAGAGTATTTTGCTGAATGTATATTCTGAGTATCATAACAGATCAAATATATCACCGTTTCTGTGTGTGTGCGCGCCTGTGTGTGTGAGTGTGTGGTGTGTGGTATGGACAGGAAAGTGTATTTTTTTTTTTGTCAAGAATTATATCAACAGCCATGTTTTCTTTTTCTTCTTCTTGGAAAGTACAGTGGTGAATAGTTCTTAGCGTATTCGAGGAAATTTTACCAACTCTAATGTTGGAAATTGATCGTAAACCTTTTTTTAGATGCACCTCGCACCATGTATTGTATTTCATGGTAAGCCATTTAAATATATATATTTTTTATTCTTACATGGTTCACCCGATGCAACACATACCTGCATAGAGGTGGATAGTTATCATAATTCTGATCTTATAACGTGTTGTCTGAACTCAATCCTTTGTAGAGATTAACGATATCTTTTATCTCTCAAGATATCGTAGATAGCGCGCTCTATCCAGGAAATGCTCTCGAATAAACCATACTAGTACGCAGTTGTGGCAGAGTAACTCTGTATCTCAAACTAACCAAGATGTCTTTAATGTCTGATGAGTTATAGTACGTTGTTAAGTTTATTCAACGGTATCATTGCTACTTTAAGAACCCGGTTTTAGAATAACGCTCTGCAACAAAAATGCACTTTGTACGTCTGTACAAAACACCGCCTTCACGATCTTCGGAACCACGTAATTAGCTGGACAGATCAGGGGCGGATCTAGCTTTTTATAAAGGAGGGGGTTGGGGGCGGTATGCGAGGGAGCGTAGCGAGCGAGGGGGGGAGGGGGGGAGGGTGTGGGAGGGGGGGTGTCCCCCCTCCCACAGTACGGAGAATTTTTGAAAACCTGTGTGTGAAAATGGCGTTTTCTTGCATCTAAAACACCACTATTTTGGGTATAGATGTCATTGCCATAAATAGAAAAAAATAAAATTACAAGTTAAAAAAAAAAAGATAAGATAAAAAAAAATGGTCCCCGGATTTTTTTTTTTTTTTTTTGGGGGGGGGGGGGGGGGGGTGGGGGGGGGGTTGCAGCCCCCCAACCCCCCCTCTAGATCCGCTTCTGCAGATGACACGTGATGGCGCCACGTCGAACGCTGTGTGTGTCCCTCCTTTATGAGTGCCCATCCAATTTGTTATCAAATGGGGATCAAGATTCTTACTGTTTGTTTGTTTGTTTGTTTGTTTGCTTGCTTGTTTTATTGTGTGTGTGTGTGTTTGTGTGTATGTGTGCAGTTCTTGGCAAAGAAAAGGCAATAAAGCTTGCGCATCGATACCTTCTCTGTGACGTCATGGCGTGTCAGTCGTCACAGATGGGACAAAGTATCTTTCGGGGTCATTCCACTAGACTGACACCCACGAGTCATACAGCCCACGAGTTCGACATTGAAAACAGGTCCATGAGTCATACAGCTCACGAGTCATACACAGCCCATTACTTCGACACTAGGCAAATAAAGCCCTTGAGTTCGACACTAGGTAAAAACAGCCCACGAGTTCGACAGATACAACACGGGGCTTAATGTGTCGGTATCGTGGGCCTTGTTAGCTTAGTGTCGAACTAATGGGCTGTATAACTCGTGAGCTGTATAACTCGTGGGCTGTATGACTCGTGGGTGTCGGTCTCGTTACGTGCACCCGTATCTTTCATTTTTATCTGTATATAAAAAAAAAAATACCCTACGATCTACCTCCACCCTATTCATGTTTTAAATAGTTAGGGAGGGAATTTTAAACTGTTGTAGTTGTTGCATTGGTTTATGTCTTTTGGTTGTGAACCTGTGTGCCTTTCAAATGACTCATGTGTTATGTGAGTTCTTCAAGTTATAACTGTAGAACATGACATGTTAAAATTCGTTTGCCTTTCTGAATCGTCGATCATTGCACGTGTGCTGTAGAAAATATAGACCACGGTATAGCGAAGGGAAATGGCAGCATACCGCTCGCCGTGGCTTCCTCATTTTGTGCAGTCTCTCCGGCATATTCGGAGTAAGTAGGTCTAAGCATTTTTCAAAGTTCATGAGGAATGATTTATATTATAGTGCTTATGTTTCTCTGCATTCATGTGTTTGTGGGCTGTTTGTTTGTTTTCTAATTGACGCCCAAGTTTGCACATGCAGACCCTGTAAATTTATTCAGTAGACCTATGTGTTTGTTAATTTATGGATGTTATCTTTGCACGCTCGAGTTCTGTGAGAATGCAACGTTTCCTGAAATTGACAACACACTTAGAATTAAAGAGACGTACTGTTTTACACACTGTAATGACAACATGGTAATACATAGACCTTAACTTAAAGGCAACAGAAGTATAGTGTTCCTTTTTACTTGAACAGAAATAGCGTAATAGGATACAACATGTGAAAAGTCTTGAGGTGAAACGAGTTCAGGTCAATTATGTAAGAGATGAAAACCTAGCTGTCCTTTGTGTTATTCTATTTAAATCACTGCAATGTTAAAATGCTATGCATACTGAAAAATCACATTTGATTAAATATTCACCTTAATAGGCTATAGTATTCAGAATCTTTCATGCGTCAATCAACGAGAACAATGTGCCTTTCATCCATTTGAATTTAAATTCACTGATTAAAAATAAGATGTTACAAGACAAGGAAGATTGAAAAGGGCAATCTTTGATATAATAGATGACATTCCTTCCCCAACTTTACCCGGACTGCAGCGTCCAATCATGCCAATATTTAAAATTTTGGGCACCCTTCTATGAAAGCTGTCTGTCCCGACATGTTATCATTCTCTGACAGTTTCCATAGTAACAGTCAGTGACGAGAGCTTCGTAGCCAATCAAAACCAAGGAATTTTGTACGAGAAGAACAAAGGCTGAAAACTTTCATGAAATGATGCCCTGAACACCAAAAATCATCACATGGATTCGCTTTCACCTTCACATGTTCAAGAGTAGTAGACACAATTTTTGCATTAATCATGTCAATGGATTTGATTGTAAACACGCATACTTCAAGAGGTACACAAAATAGCTTTTGTGATATTAATCATTTTCTTTAAAAGGGGATTTAAACCAAAGTGAAATAACAATTCTTGTCGTAAAATTGATTTGAGGAGTATCCTCCTTGAAGGTTGTGACCTTTTTGACGTATCTATACGATGCAGTAAATAACTAGCTTCTTAGTGTACGTGCGACTTGTTTGGCACTTTGACGTTCTCAATATTGTAGCATTTTGCACATTCAATAAATGATTCTTTGCACTGTTTATCCCGCCTCCTGGTATGTTCCGTTTCTCTTTCAGTTTCACATTTTCATTTATTTTCCACAGTTTACATACACAGGGCTACCCTGACACTTATCTAAAGCCCCCGTTCCACTATGCCGTTCTCGCTACGATTTGACAATTTTCTCAGGTCGGGAAGGATCGGGAAAAACCTGAGCCGATCTGGACACAGTACGATGTTAGAACGCTCTAAGTACGCTGCAGTTACGACTACCAAGTGCTTGCTACGCTCTTACTACGATGATCGGGAATTAGACATTGCGATCTCTGCCGCTGCCGGTACGCTTTAGAACGATGTAGCTACGCTGTTAGTGCGATGTTGCCGATGTTATCCGATCAATGCACGCTGTATCTACGCTCTGAACGATCTATACGATCTTATCACGCTGTTACCCCGTTCAGAGAGCTGAAAAGTGCCCGATGTGCCCCGATGTACCCCGATTCGACTGTGGGTCAGCAGTCAGTCAACTTATTAGCATGCAGAACCGAAGAAATATACTGTGGACCTCGAAGATTCATTCTTCTTTTTTTACTTTTGATTTTCAAAGTTGTTGTTGCTTCGTTATTCTCATTACTCTTTCTTCATCAGCGAGCCCGTGCTTCTGTGCCTCCAGTGCTCTGGTTATGACCCACCATTTCCCTCTCCTCTCCCCTTCTCCCCCCCCCCCCCCCCCCTTGTCCACCTCGGACTTACTTCCTTCTTCACTACTATATCTTTCTATCCTCTCATCAATTTTTTTCCTTACAAAAGAGCCGCCATGTGTTTGTTAATGTGCGTCCGCATGTGTGCATGTATGTGTGTATTACTCTGTCTGTCTTTTTTTTTTTTTTTGCTACCGCTTAGGGAAATTTGTTGTTGCTGTTTTTTGCAATTATATATTTTTCTCTATGAGGGGACTGCATTCTAATACTACAAGCTCTGCTTTCTAGCAGTCCCCTCCATTTCCAGCAATATTTTGTATGCATTTACCACAGTGACGTAATTGTTATTTGTATCTCTGTTGATAATTTGCCTGTATCTCTTTTACAATGTTATTCTGTTCATCGAATTGTGGTACTGATTTCATGACGTCTGTGTATATGAGCGTTTCTTTGTATTTTTTATTATTTGTTTGTTGGAAGTGAAATAAATCAACTTGAACTTGAAATTGAAGAGCCTCCTCAACTCACGGTTCTTTTGCAGCAATGCATTGTATAAACAAAGACGTGCTGATTTTTCAAAGGATTTTTCTTGATGTCCTTGCTTTTATAGTCCGTCTTCCTCCAGTTGTAGATGATTTCATATTCTTCAAAATTCCACTATGTCCTCTTCCTCCTCTTTCAGCATCACGTGCAGTCTCTCTTTCTTCGCCTTTTGGGTAGCTGCTTCGCTGCTTTCTTCTCTTCTTTTTCTTCATCTCTTCTTCTTCTTCGAAAATTACAGCTAAAATTACTTCCCGTTCTTGTGCCGATGTTACTACGCTCAGAAAGACCTTGTTACGCTCATCCCGCTGCGTTTACGCCGTCATTACGATCTCCCCGCTGCGTTTACGCTGTCACTACGCTCTTCCCGCTTGCCGTACGATTAAAAATATGTCAATTTTGATCGGGGAGATCGGGAAGAAATTTTGAACCGGTTCAGAATTTCTTCCCGATCTGAAAAACTGCCCGCTCCAACCCCGACCTCCTCACGCTGCTGCTACGATGCTTCCGATCCCTGTACGTTTTTGCCGCGCTCTCCCGATCTGCTAGATCGGGACAGATCGGGGTCCAAATCGTGATAGTGGAACGGGGGCTTAAACACACAGAAGGAACACCATAGCATATAGAGTCAAGAACATACAGGGAAATTGTTTCGGGCACTCACATTAAAGTGTGCCTCTCTTCGATGCAAAAAAGGTCATCCCACGAGCTCGACACCCACGAGACATACAGACCACAAGCTGGACATTGAATAAAAATGTCAACGAGTCATACAGACCACGAGCTACACACCAAGTGAAACAGATCCAATAGCCCGACACAAGTAAGCCAGGCCCATCTATGAGCTAGACACAAGACAAATAAGGCACAAGAGCTACGTATCCTATACGTACCCTATACCCCGTGATGTAATATCAAGCTCATCGGCATTTTTTTGCCTAGTGTCGAGCTCATTGGCTTTTTGTGTCTGGAGTCTAACCTCGTGGACCGTATAGCTCGTGGGCCTATTGAGTTGATGTCGAACCTCACTGGCCTTGTTCACTCATAGCTCGTGAGCTGTATGACTCGTGAGTAATGACTCGTGGGTGTCGAACTCGTGACACGCTCTCGGAAGACCAGCTAGTGCAGCTGAATATGGGCTATCCGACCATCTTCTCAGATGGAAAAACTGAAACAAATAAACAAATTACATGAACAAAAACAGGCAAAAACATTACAACAAAAAATGCAGAAACCATTCAGAAATAGAGACACTTATTATTCTTTAATGTCACTTCAAGCAAACCTAAACTCCCGCCTCTCTCCGCACACGCTGTCATTTTCAATCTCATCAACCAATAATATTACTCATTGTACTTGCGTAATCTATGTTGATTATGCATGATGGGGAAGAGGAGGGGGGCGCTCGGGGGGAAGAGAAATGAGACCCCCCCCCCCCCCCAAAAAAAAAAAAAAAAAAAAAAAAAGCTGGAGACGGCATGAATGTGTTGTGTATTTTACATTTTACGGAACAGTGTGTTCATTCGGGCTCAAGTTTTTATGCTCTGTCGATAATGACATAAGTTATCATTACATCTATAATTAAAAGAAAAAAGAACACCCATACATGGCATTGTAGTTGTAGAATGACACAAGGGCATCCAAACGAAAAATTATCAGCTAAGCGTATAAAGTTTTATGTACCCCGGCTTCATTAAACAAGCAATTTTTCATTTTTTTTTTTTTTGATCGATTAATCGAAGTAGATGGTCTCACTCTCATATAAACACTGTTTCAAATTCCCGATAGGCGCTTGAACTGCTAATTCTCCACGGTATACTGTATAGCTTTCTCCTGTCTGACGCCGCCATAACAGGGAAAGACGTGAATGATGCACGGAATATACACAGTCATCACAGTTCGTATAGTTCTGCAATCGCCAACAACATTAAAACTATGAGACCAACCACGATGCGATACTGGCAAAAACGCGACTATACGTAACTATACAATCTTAATTTAATGTAAGTGTTGGATCAAATTCAGCTAGAAGGAAGTGAAGTATAATTTGTAAATGAAATCATATTTGTCCACTTAAGACGTGACCAAAACATTATTATCTGATCAAAACATTATAAGGATATAAAACATTACAAGCCCATACATGCTGCCTGACGAGCTGCAACACAATTGGTTCGACATCAGATGTATATATTAATTTGTTCTCCACTTTCAAACCCATGTTCACCTGTACGTTATCAACTTTTGTTTGAAAGTACAATGTATAATGCTCTCAATCCGCCAGCGAAAACGTCTTGATGCAAGCATACGACATTGTATACATCGTCTGTGCCTCTTCAAAGAGGCAAAATTCCAGGTCAACGTGTTCTATGATCACACGGGCTATCAATTACAGTCTAAGCCACATATGTCTTGGTGTTGCCGATTTGGGGACTGAATAAAAGATTGTATTGACGCTCAACGCACGTAAACAAACAAGCATACCCAAATTATAACACTTCCATTCTTGTTTATTTGCTTGTTTGTCTTACCCGTGAGTTTTTCATTGCAGTGTAGGGTGACTTTGAAGAATCTTAATGTTATCCACAAATGCAAACACACATCGCTAGGAGTAAAATCCTTTGAATGAATTGCGACTGAATGTTACAAAAATTACATCATTACCGATCAAGGAACTGGGTAACCACGTTTCTCACGTTAAAAGCAGGAATCTTTTTTCTTACTGTTTAATAATTGACTTTCGTTCTTACCCAAGCACCGCCCACAATCTGCTACATAATATAGAGCATAAATTCTGTTATGTGATTTCTTTTTTTTTTTCTTCTAAGACTTGATTCTGTCATTTTCTGATCATTTTGAACTGAAAAGGAATGCCTCAAACAAGCAAGCAAAAAAACAAACAAACATAAAACCCACACAAGAAATGCGATGCTTTAAAGGGATGGTATAGTTTTGGTTGAGACATAATTTCAGGTTTCTAACATTTTTTTTTTTTTTTTTTGGTGAGATAATGAGAAATCTCTTATGAAACATGAAAGAGCATGTAATTCTATGAGAAACTTAACGTTTATTTGATGAAAATTGGTTTTGAAATGGCTGAGATACCCAAAAAAGAGCGATTCCAATAAAGTGTTGGACCCACACTTTATTACTATCGGTTTGTTTTACTTCGTTTTTGGATGTTTCAGTCATTCCAAACCCGACTTTCATCAAATAAACTTTGAATTCCTCTTAAAATGGTATGCTCTGTATTATATCATAAGTGTTTTCTTGGTATCTCGTAAAAAGTTAAAAGCCCAATTCTCATCTCCACCAATACTGTGCCATCCCTTTAACATATACATACTAAGAACACCTAACCGCATTCAGGCTGAACTGCGACTCACGAGCCATAACAAATTCAAACTGAAGGACTATAAAGATTAATGTATATAATTTTGATTACATGTTGCACAATGATTTCATTAGATTTACCAGTGTCCAAATTGGCAACGGTCACGAGTCAAAACATTCTGGCTTGTGCAAGTCAACAATGAAACGGAGTCCTAGCTCGAGACTGGTAATCAATAGTACTTACGTAGCGGCGCTATTACCTAACCTACTGCGCATGACTCCCCAGCAACACATTTGCACAGAGATCAACTCGTGGCAGAAGTTCGGAGGAAAATTATTTCATAGCTACCGACGACGGCCGTTTCTTGGCAGAGCAATGTTGTGTTTGAAATTTTTCTCACTAAGCCTATCATACCTTCTCGCTAATTGAGTTCACTGCCTGGTTTACTAGAGGAAGAGCGTTAGTGATGGCAAGCAATTTGTTCAGTGAAACTTTCATCTGCAAGACGGGCAAGAAGAAATAGTGGATAGAAGTGCCGTTCATTGCTGAGCTGCGTGCGGCAGATCAGACGTGACAAAAACAGGCAGTCAAAATCTAGAGGTAAGTACTATACCATCCGGCAACGAACCGCTAACTTCCAACTTCGCCTTTGTATTTACGATGTAAAAGTCCAGTCAGAATAGGCAAACTTTTATGTATCAAACGATATTTTGTTACTGTTATTATCAGCCATCTATTAGGCCCATTGAAGGCCGACAATAGATATTTTCGAAATAATATACAGGAGTATTAAAGGTTTATATTGCAAATGCCTTGAGCGTGTTGGTTCTTTATTGTGGGAGTGGGGTGGCTCAATAAGATTTTGTCAGAAAACCTTTTTCGCCCAAGAACAGTTGCGACTATAGTATCGAGAGAAAAAAAAATAGTCAAGCGTTGATACATATGTGATGGCAAATAATTTGAAAGTTTTCGCTATTGATTGCAATTCAGCATGTACATTTTCTAAGGCATCGAGTTACAAAATTATGGGAATATAGCCATAGGGACTGGACGCTGAAATACTTAGCAGACGACGGATACCTTAAGAAGCGCCACATCTGTTGGATTTTTGTTTGCTCGTTTGCTTTACGTGTTTGCCGTCGAAAAACAAAGACTATTTAGTCCGAGATTCACTTTGAGATAGACCTAATGCTTGCACGTTTTGTCCAGTACGGACATGACGGAGTTGTTTCCGTGTATCGAAATAATAATATTTAAAAACACCGTACATTGACTGCTATTGTGCAACCCCGAAAAAAGATGACATGTTGAAATAATCTGAAGTCTACTATTAGAGTGTATAGGTCCCTATAGTAGTGCTTAAATTCATTTCGTAACATTTTCTCTTTTGATTTGACGTCACAGTATTAAAGTCAGGAAGATAAATTAATAAGACAGCGTACACGACGTGCAATATATATACAGTATATATATATATATATATATATATATGTAACAGAATATGATTATGTTGCCATATAGGATTACTACCTTTAACATGGCTATTTATAGTACAACAGTAAACGTGCTAAACATTCCTTTTTTCTAAAAAAAAAAAAAAAAAAGTTACCACAATGAAGTCGTGGCTTGCATATAATTGCCAAATGTATCAATAAGTTAATGCCTCAGCAGCAAGAGTGAATACGATAATCCTCTCATTACCTAAATCATGCCTTGATTTAGTTCATGAAGAAATTTACTTCTTCTCTCATTTAACTCTAATTATCATCAAGAGATCTATTTCTTCTTTTTTGGGGGGTGTGATAGATAAAAAAAAAATAATATTCCATTTGTACCCCATCATGGCATTTGTTGACTGATTGGAGTCGACGGCGGAAAGAATGATTAATGAACAAAATTGCCTCGAGTGGAGACTATTCAACGGACTGAAGGCAGCCATCTTATAATTCCGGTTCATGATGAAAGTACACACGCCTGCATGCAGCAGGAATGCGATGGCGTGTGTTAGTCATTAGTCAGATATTTCAATTATCTCGACCGAGACGGTGACAACCCTGATTTTGTGCGTAGAGGACAGAGCCAAACAGGCAACACAAAAAGCACGTACAGCCATTATAGCTGCCATTACGTCACTGTATTGGGCAGCTTACCTAACAGCTGAGGTATAGCACTATATACCCAAAGGTTAATACCAACGTACTTATTTTATTTATGATCAAAACTTGTGAAACAGCTAATTAGCATTCACGTGACGTCATTAATGCGTGCAGAAAAGCAGTTCTCATAATCACTCAAACTATCTTTGCAATGTAGAGTTATATCGATGTAACACGAACACTTCTCAAGAAAGGTTAGAAACATTAATTTTCATACAAGGCATTTCAGCAAAACATAATGATTCATGAAATATGGGATAAGCTCCTTTCATTCGTGTTCGCCCCCCCCCCCCATGTTGTGACGCTGATCGAAACTCATTTGACCCATAGACCATGAACGGGAATAACCCTTTTGATGGGGTGCGACTCGATACACTCACGCAGTAGAAAACACGCGCACATTCAATGTACATGTAACATGTTTTGTTGAAAATTGAGCTCATCGTTTGCTGTAGGTCATTGGATTG
Organism: Diadema setosum; assembly: GCA_033980235.1. NCBI lineage: Eukaryota > Metazoa > Echinodermata > Echinoidea > Diadematoida > Diadematidae > Diadema > Diadema setosum. The sequence continues at coordinate 6,459,844 of CM067079.1, forward strand.
TAAGAAAGTTGTTAATTTTTTTGTTAAGTAGAAGACGTACTGCATGTATTGAGAACTTAAAAAAAGGACTGAATTACATGTACAGGAATTGTCAAAGGAAAAAATGCTTCCTGCTGAAATGAAAGGAAACGAAATGTTGAAGGTTATAGCATCTAGCCTAAACTAATTAACACTTCCAGAGAATCGTAAGAGATTTATGTATAACATCACTAGAGGGGAAACATAATTGTTTCGAATACTCATGTGTTTTGAAGAAGTCCAGCGTGTTTTCCATAGTCTTCGGTAGATATGAATATTGCGCACATTTTTCCCCGAAAGGAGAAACTCCATCCCCGGGCTCCGTCCCTGTCTTTTCGCCGGCCGTTTATCTACTCCGTGGAATCAAATATCATAAGCAATTACTGAGTGCCTCATTAATTGAGTTTTATATATACATTGTATATATATATATATATATATATATATATATATATAGGGTGATTAGAATTAGTCGTGGTAGTTGCTTGCAACAGGAGAAATAAATAAAAGATATGGCCTAGTGAGAGATATGGAGAACTGGAGTCACTACAAGCATTTATGAAGATGCAACCTTTACAGACAATGTTGCATTAAACAAGTTTTATAATAAAAGTTAAAGGGATGGTACAGTGTTGGTGGGGATGAGAATTGGGCTTTTAACTTTTGACGAGATACCAAGAAAACACTTATATGACATAGTAAGAGCATACCATTTTGAGAGGAATTCAACGTATATTTGATGAATATCGGGTTTGGAATGACTGAAACATCCAAAAACAAAGTAAAACAAGGCGATCGTAATAAAAGGTGGGTCCCACATTTTATTAGAATCGTCTGTTTTGGATATCTCGGCCATTTCAAAACCAATTTTCATCTAATAAATGTTGAATTCCTCATGGAATTACATGCTCTTTCATATTTTATAAGAGGTTTCTCATTATCTTACCAAAAATGTTAGAAACCTGAAATAAGGTCTCAACCAAAACTATACGATCCCTTTAAAGTGGGATAAGTAATGTGAGCCATGACGTTAACATTATTACGTAAACCTTCTACACTGACGTGCGCCGCGCCGCTATAAGTAGACACGCATTACTCGAGAATAATACCTGTATTCATTGTATCGTCTCTTTAATCAGGGACGTAGAAAGGGCAGTGGGTATTATATGTCATGAACATACACCTGCATTCGCATTGGATGGAGATAATGAAATGATTTTGCAGGGTCGCATCCTTTGCCGTATTTCTGGCTCGTTTATTAACTGATTATCCTCCTGTAACCCCCTCCCCATCTTCCTCACCCTAATCTCTATCCCTCCCCTCCCTCCCTCCCCCCTCCACTCCAAACCTCTCATCCGATCTCGCTGCCGAGAAGTATTCTGTTTGAAGCAGCGAGCTCGGTCGAGTGTGGCGGGGAGGCGGAACATTCGTGTCTCGGCTGCTTGAGATTTCTTGGGCACGGTCCAGCAAGGCGAGCCCCAGGGTTCATGTTGCGCTGTCAACGCACACTGATTCAAATGCGACGGTCTTATCTATATTTTATAAACAGTGTAAATATCGATAAATGTGGTATGTATAGTGATAATGATGGCATAATAGTACGGGTAATTTTCAGCTTAGAATAACTGATGGGACAATAATGATTATGACGACAATGATACCAGCAATTCTTAAGACGTTGTGATAATTACCTGTAAAAAATCATTATAATTCGCCTACATCGTTTTACAACAATTTGATAATGTTAAACGCAGATTGTTCATTCATTTCATTTATTTATGTATTTATTTATTTTTTGCCAGGACGCATTGTCGTGCAACAGCTTTGTTAGAGAACAGGGGGCTGGCTTTTATAATTATGTGGTAAATCGAATAACACGTTTTGACATGAGTTGTGACATCAACGTGAGTAAGTGCCTATATCCGACGAATTAATGCAAAAATATAGAAAACTTCGAATTTTGATCATAAATTGCTTTTTTTTTGTCTGTTACCTTTACAATAATGCATCCGTGATGTCAGCGTCAAATATCACATACTGAAGAAAGCTCCTGTTTCACTTGAAACTATTTGAAATGAACCAAGATAAGTTCGAATTTATTATGAAATGCGTTACATGATCTTTGTTGACGTAACGTGTATCTTCATATGAGGACGTAAGGAAGGTTAGAGTCAATGTCACATGTTGAAGACGGCTATTGCATCATTAAAACAAATAATAAAACATTTTCAAATACACATGGAATAAGTGTATTGATAGAGAGGAGAGGCTTCATTTTGCCCAGTTTTACCAACTTTTGCCACTATACATCATTCCGATGTCCCTTTAAGACACGCAGGAATATAAATTGAACTCGTAATCTAAATTTATATAATAAACATGACATGTAAAGAATACATTGTTCTAATATCCTTTCAGAACATGTAAAGGTGCCATCGTCCTTTAACACTGTTTGTAGTAGTATCTACTAGTCATGCAGTTGTTAGATTTTTTTTTTACTGGCTCATCTGCTGCAATATTATTATTGACAAAATATGCGATAGACTGCGATCAACATTCAGCATTTTTCATGCAAATGCAGAGCAAATAGACGATTATTTGCCCCAAAATGTTGTCCTGGAATTGATATAGACATCTGAAATTCAAATCGTGAATCCTTAGTTGCTGTCGAGAAAATAATGTTTGTGATTGCAGAGTCATAAGGAGTGGGGAGGGGAAACAGTATTACATGAGCATGGCAAATAGGCTGAGTAACTAAAAGGAATATTTCTCTGGCAAAGATTTTATACAGCTTTGAAATCATATTCTGAACAATGGAGAGTAATTAGCAAGCTACAATTTCGTTCATTGTCCACTTTTCTCAATGTGAGATGGTTTGCCGGTACTTGAACAGTCACAGCTTTTTGATTATTCACAAATTAAGTTCATTGCATTTTTTTTCATTATTTTAGTTTTTTCTTTCTTGTCAGAGTTAAAACTTCGCTGGACATAATGTAGGACGTTTTGCTAAAAGCCCCCGAGAGCATCACTGTTCGTTATCAAGAGGGTAACCTGGACTGTCCAGGTACCGTCGACATAGAGACGCATCTACGTGCTGAATCGATCAAAATAACTTCCGAAACAATAGCAAGTTCGCTTCCTTCCGATTTTATTACCGCGTTGCCGCGCAAGACGTCAATCCAAAGCCATGCTATACGGATGCAGGTCTGCAACGACGCACATCACCCCTGGGCACTTGCGTCTTGCGAGGAAATAAAGCTCGCGCCAAGTAAACATGCCCGAGATTCCTGGGGCATTCCTGCACATGGAGCTACGTGCGCTGCGGAGGCCTTCCTTCTCCCGTCTGATTGCTTGGAGATATCGACAAAAAGATAGAGAGAGGCACGAAGAGGTAGAGAAAGAGAGAAAGAGAGAGAGAAAGTGAGAGAAGGGAGGAGAGGGAGAGAGAAGGAAGCGTGAGAATAGAGAGAGAGAGAGACAAAATAGAAAAGAAGTTCGAGAGAGAAAACAAAATAATGCTCGTACATGCAAATACAAATACAAAAGTTAATAAGAGATTATCCATTTGCACTGGTATAACCCACAATAAGACATATTTGATGGTTGAAATAAAGTACGACTCGTATCTTAAACAATAGTAAACGGACAGGAATTAGAACATAAACAATCTGGAAGGTAGTGATAATGGTAAAAATAGATCATCAATCCGTTTATAACAAGTATAATGAAGGTGACATTTCGAATGCTGAGTCAATAAAATAAAACGACAACCAAAATCAAGAAAATACCATAATGGGTTGAAAATACAAAAGCTATACAACAAAAGGAAAAAAGAAATATCAGTGGGGTAGGTAGATGGGAAAATAAAGATGTAGATAGAAGAGAAGCAAGAGAAGTGTATAGAGTATATAAAGTATATGGAGTATATGCAGTATATGAAGTATGCGAAATATATGAAGTATATTATGAAGTATACGAAGTATATGAAGTATGCGAAATATATGAAGTACAAATTGTATATGAAGTATTCGAAGTATATGAAGTATATGAAGTATAATAATATATTATGAAGTATAAAAATATACCGTCAAAACACATACAGAGAATATAATCTAATATATATAATCATAATTTATAATCTATAATCTGAGTGAGTTACAAGCATTATCACGCTTCTGCGATCGATGTTCCCGGACTGACCATTACCAGACTTGACAATGATGCTGATAAAGTCATATTCCAAAACAGTGATTACATGTGAGGATACCGCTAGCGGGAGGAAAATAAGAGACAAAAAGGGGGAAAGATTTCGCTATAACTACTAATTACAGAATAATGATTAACAGGGCTCGACATTAGTGGTTGATGTTAGTGGCCCGAACGGACAACCTGAGAAGAAAGTTAGTGTCCAGGCCTGGTTAATGTAGACCTGAAAGTCATTGTTGAAACATGCAATAGAGAATGATCGTTCATCCACCTCTTTTTATGTCTGCCTTTGACAGGATAATCAGATTGGCTGGCACTTTCTGAGGAATCTCATTTGGTCGACTTCTAGATTTACATCCTGGACAACACATCGGAATCTTAAGAGGGAAAGACGCTATTGGTGCTATTGCATCGAACCTCTCTTCTCCAACTGCGATATCATTCAGGCGGCATTGATGAGAACGCCGCATAACCAGACTAAACCAGACGGTGATTGATCACGACCGTCATCATGGCGGAAGGGAGCAGCGAAATAGACGGCGGCAGTATTTGCCCGCCGATCAGCGACTTCGAAATGGACATGATGCGCATGGAGCAGATGGCGTGCTTTCTTGAAGAGGAAGGGGACGGGTCGCTGAACCTTTTCTCCGACACGTCAGCAGCGGATAGTCTGGATCTTCCCAACCCTTTGAATCGGCTCTACTGGAACGAGCCGCGATACGACCGCAGCCAGGTTCCAAGCATCCTTGTGTCTGGAATTGGAGACGACGACAGGTCGGAAAGCAGCAGTCTCTCCCGGGGAGGCGTTTCCAGTATCAGACCGCTCGCTCCGGCTGTCGTGGAGCAGCAGCAAGATGGGGCAGGGAAGCCACCTGGGGCGCGATCAAAGCTGGAGAGAAGCGAATCTATAGAGAGTCAACCTTCGGGGTTGGCGGACTCTGTCGGGAGTGGCGCCGCCATGGCTAGATCTGGGTTTCGTCGCAGCGTTTCGTGTGAGAGCTCGTCGTCACTCGGAGGTGAGTCATGGCAGCAAGCACCGATCCTAACAAAATCAAGAGCACTTTACATAAAATGAAAGGACAATCTTATAAGATAAAGTATTTTTAAAAGAATAGTTCCATGACATTATTGCTCCAGCGACAATTGCACGCTAAGCAAAACATGAATTCTACCCACTATTAAACATAATCCTAACCATAATCCTAATCCTCACATAAAACTAAACCTATAACCCTATCACAATCCTAACCCTAAGTCCTTTGAGAAAATAAGAACGGAGCAATCGTCGCGGAGCAAATGTCTTGTCACCAGAGAGAAAATGATATCAACCCTTAAGTTGACTATTCAAATATATTGCATCTTTAAAGGTAAATCAAAATAAGAAAAATAAACGATGCTAGAAAGTAGCTGAAGAGTAACACAGAACATAACAAGTAAATTGTGTCTACATCATGTTGCTCCGAGTAATCTGCTTTGAATTCCCCACAGGTACCCGGGATAATTCTGAAGCCAGCTACAGTAGCTCTCTCCACAGGCACCGGCCTGTCATGCATCCTCACCATGCTCTGGAGCTCATGGCCGCCCTCAACGACATGCGACTCGCAGGGGACATGATCGATCTGAAGATTCTCTCCGCCGACCAAAAGTTCCAGTGCCACCGCGCCATCGTAGCCGCGGGCAGTCCCCTCGTCATGAACCTGCTCGAACAGCAGCACATCAAGCTGCGAAAGAAGAGCGACAAGCTCGTCGTCGACCACATCCGCGCAGACTACGTCGGCCAGATAATCGAATTCGTGTACACGTCCAAGATGGGTATCGGATACCAGAATGCGCAGGACATGCTCACCCTGTGCTTCGGTCAGTCAGCCTTTCTGAACAAGTCCGTGGAGCTGGCTTGCAGCGACTTTCTTGTCGGACAGTTCTGCCTGGATGCGGGCAGCGAGACGTCGTCGCTGAGCGCCGTTCCGTCCTCCATCCTCTCGGGGGAAGAGGACACTTCTTCCTGTGGGACGGAATGTAGCTTCAAGGAACACAACTACCCCCTCGAGGTCCTCCACGTGTTGAATGAACATCGCCGAAGTCGCCGATTCACCGACCTGATCTTGACCGTCGAGAGCATTTCCTTCCATTGCCACCGTGCGGTCATGATCGCGGTCAGTCCGTATTTCAGGGCGATGTTCACGTCCGGAATGAAGGAGTTTCGAGAGGAGGAGGTTGAACTCAAGGGTATCCACTCTGATATCTTCAGCATCCTGCTGGATTTCATCTACACGTGTAGGCTTAACATAAATGAGGACAATGCTCAGGAACTCCTGGAGACCGCCAGCTTCCTGCAGCTCGTTCCAGCTGTGAACGCGTGCAGTCAATTCTTCAAAGACCAACTGGACATTCATAACTGCCTCGGTATCATCAATTTCGCCAAACTGTACAGCTGCGATCAGCTCTTTGACCGCACATTTATGTTCATACTGACTTATTTCAAGGACATCATGCTCACGGAAGACTACCCACACCTTTCCGCCGACGATCTAGCCTCATTCATCGCCGACGATCGCCTCAATGTGAAAAACGAGGAGGTTGCTTTTGAGGCGGCCATGCAGTGGCTCAAACACGACGTCGACGAAAGGCTACCGTCCATGCCCAAAGTCTTGCGTCACGTCCGGCTGCCGCTGATCGAGCCCGATTACGTGGAGCAGTACATCAAAGGCGACCCCGTCCTCCAGGGGGACGCGGCCTGCCAGGCTCTGATCGGAGAGAGCCAGTTGCTAAGGGAGCGGGGAGCGAGCTCGCATCACGTGGACGATCCGCGTCTGAAGCTCCGCTACTCCATGACCACAGAAGTACTGGTGACCGTCGGCGGGTTCGACGACCGACAGAGGTGGGTGCGGGATGTCTGGTGCTTCAACCCAAAGGACAACTCATGGCATTCTCTGGCGCCGTTCCCGGGCAAGAACAGGAGATTCGCCGCCGTAGCAATGGACAACGATATCTATATCATAGGAGGTCAGGTGCGTTTCCAATAGCAGGAAATCTATCATATTCCTCGTATGAAAATTCAGATCTTTATTGTTCCTCTAAGCTGTTATTAAGCCTCTCTTTATTTCATTCCTACCCTTCCATACCTGTGGTCTTTGAATGTCATAATGCGGAACCTACCAGAGTGTTAAAGAGGTTACAAGACATAAAGTATCTCTCAATGATTATAGCCTGCTACCCACATAACCAAAAACAGGTATGATAGAGAGGTTGAGAATAGAAATGCCAACAATCCTTCTTTTGCGACAACCGCGTGATAAGGATTTGGCAAGTGCTGGCCATGCAGTATTGGGGAAAATAGTTTAGTTCATGTCACTTCCACCCTCCTTCATTTCACTGCACTACTATACTTGTGACGCTGTGACGGGCACGCCCGACGGTGGCGATGCACGCCGTTGGATACTATGGAGGACGAAAGTAAAACATGACTTCCCAAGTAAATCTCGTATGTACATGTCTTGACCTCCTGCTGGTGTAATATTGTCTTTGTGAGAAAAGCAGAAGGTTAAGAAAAATAAATAGTGAATTTTAGACATGAATTGGCACTTCGTTCGTGACTTTCACTGCTTTTCTTTGTCGGTTAGTTGTGCACCATACTCACATCACATGCGCGAAGAATCAATGTAATGAATACAACGTGTATAGTATTTATACAAATAAAGTGAAACAAATTATGCATGCTAAGTCTTTCAATTTGTATGGGCTATAATTTGCATTCTAAAGTCCAAATGTTTTCACCTTGTCAATATGTTTAGTATTAGTATGCACTTGTCTATCAATACGTACATGATTATAAACTCAAAGTCATGCATCATTTACATTTTCATAATAATAAAAATTATTGCCTGGTATACTTTATGATACACTATTTTATCTGATTGTAGTTTATTTTGTCTGGACACTAGGCTGATCATGGCGATCGTATGTCGGAAACCCTGCCCGACGTCTGGCGATACGACTCCATCACCAACCGCTGGTCGCAGGTCGCCAGCCTCAACATGCCGCGCTTCTCGCATGGCGCCGGGGTCGTCGACGGCTTCATATACGTGGTCGGCGGCAAGATGGGCTGGGCGCGGCGCTTCAACGACGTCGAGCGCTACGACCCAGCCAAGAACACGTGGACGCTCATCACCCGCATCAAAGGCAGTTACCTTGAGAAGCCAGTTGTGTCGTCTCACGAAGGTATTAGGCCTATACATGTTTTTCCTTGCCATGCATCCATGGCCTTAATCCACCTCTAAACTGTCCTGTCACTGTCTCTCCGTTCAAACACGCGAAGTACACAAAACCCAAACAAAACCAAACAAACCAAATGAAATAAAACACAAACACTGAACATTAATTTTGAACGCCAACGAAGAGATATCAACTATTACTTTTTTGCAATATTTTGTACTGTTTGTTTTTTTGCCCCCAAAATAATGCGTGCTCCATGGAAAATACTGTTTTACCTAAATTTTATTGTACTTCATTACTACACTAGTACACATGTCATTCTAATGCAGAAAGAGTAAGAATACCGTTTTTCTACACACACACACACACACACACACACACACAAATGCCTTGTCAGCTGCAATTATATTTACAGGGTTTGCACCCATGGCAACACTTTCCAAATATTCATACCAAATTCCCTATGATGAATATAAATTACAAACACTGGAAAGGATCAAGCGTATAGTATTTTCTCTGACCAAACGGAGATTACCTGGACATTGAATGTCCAAGAATCCACAACAAGTCGATATAGTTGTTTTCATTTTTACCTATATAGTGTCGGCGTGTACAAAATGTGTATTTATTTCTTAATACAACATGAACTTTATACTCTCGCCATACGTATGATGATGATACAAAACTGAGAAATGAAAAATACTGAGATAAAGAGCTCTCACCATCCCCCCAAAATTCATGGAAGATTAATTTTAATAATTTTAAAATGGCTATCTCTAAACCTTTGCTCATTGTTTTCATAACACCTTTTTGTCACTCTCACGCCACCATACATGCGGTACTCATCCATGCAGGGAAACTGTACGTCAACGGATATTTCTTTCGGGACCCGGATATCATGCACTGCTATGACCCGGAAGAGAACAAATGGATTCAAATGTTCAGCTTTCAGCGCATGCAAGGGGACGGGATCGAGAACGCCGTGGTGGTCGACGACTACGTGTACTATCTCGTCTTCAGGGGGTACGACAACTACGTTGTCGTCGTCAACCCGGTGACTGGGGAAAAGATTAGAGGTGACTAGAACAGGGGGTAAAAGGGTTCTGCCTTCTTTTCTTGATTTGAGTAACAATAAAATAATTATTAAGAACACATATACATTATTTTGCGAACACATACCTAATTTTTTCTCTCTTACCTAAAGGGTAAAGTCGTTCAGGTGGTTTGATGTGTGTGTAATCGTAACAACCGCGGGACATGCGTGTTTGTGTGTGTGTGTGTGTGTGTGCGTGCGTGTTTGTACTTGATTACCTATGCCTAATTTTGAGGATAGCCTCACCATTTCTTAAATTATGTTTGAACTGAATTACCTTGGCATTCCTTCGATCTTTAATTCCAGTAACACACTCCGAGAACAGTAATGTATTTAATATTTCAAGTTTCCTTTTATTTTTTTCTGTTACAGAATCAAGGATGAGCATGATGAGTGTCTATTTTGTTTGAGAAGACGCACACATATTGCATTGTTTACTTCTCTGACATTTTTACAGTCAAGTAGCTTAGTTGACAGTTCATCAGATACATGTATGTCAAGTTGTGAAATGCAATATAGGAATTTCTCGATTTGCCGTGAAGTTTGTACGAATCATGACTGTGTGCATGTGCTACCATGACTGCACAATAAGGTCATGATATAATTTGATAATTATGATAATATGCAGTAGTAATAACAATGGCAGAAATATCAATAAGTGCTTGAAACTGTACTTAATTATCTAAACAGTGGTTCTCTATTAAAAAGTTAAAGCATACTGTCAACACTTTCTGTCCTTCTTATAGAAAACAAGATGATTGACGGAAAGTACCTGTATTCCTACGGCGCAACGGTGGTTGGCGACAAGATCTACATTGCCGGCGGCAGCAAGCTGGATGCCAGTGTGAACGTGCCCCATCTCTTCTGCTACGACCCCGCCCTCGACCTGTGGAGCGTAGTGGGAATGCTGCCTTCTCCCCTGTGTGAACACGGCTGCGTGACCATCGAGAAGTACATGCCCCTCAAACACACATAGCAAGACGCCTTTTCTTTTTACGCTATAATATGGTTCTACCATGGCCTACCAGGCCCACCATATTCACAGTGATATCATAATGATCAATGACTTGTCGTTAATGCCCATTAACCACTGACTGTCTAATGTGATAAGGGACTTATCTCGAGAATGCTGACAAACTGATCAAAATCATTGTTTCGTTTACCATGTTCCTATACTTCTTCATGAACCTTCTTCGCTGCAACAGAAGGCAGAAACGAACACCACGCTAATGACACAATCAGGCAATAAGCTTTAACTCAATCATACGATCACTGAGTACAGAGAGAAAAAAATAAATTAATACTACGAAAAGGATCTTTTACTCTTTTGTTTTTGGTGATCAAGGCTTACGTGAACGTTGAAAAAAATGAAATAAATGATAATGATTTTGATTTAAAAATATTGAACGTTTGCTTTTCAGTGGCCTTTCCGAAAATAAACATAACTTATCAAAGATAGTCCTTGCGTTGGTACACAGTCATCCAAGACACAATAACATAATTTCTTGTCGATGCCTTGTGTTATGAATTCAAGGACTTTTTTTTTTTTTTAGAATTTAGGGTATAATTTTGTGTACGAGGCAAATTAACAAGTACGCAAGAAACTTCCTCGTTATGGGGCCAAGGCGGTCATTTGAAGTCATTATAAATGTACTCGGGCTTCCATGATTATGTCATCTTTTTGTTTGCCTGATTTTGTTCAGATCAAGTCAATCTTCTGCTGAAACATAGCTGACTTCGAATAAGCAGGCGTCAAAATCATGCCTTTGATGTACAGCCTTATTATAGAGTTGATATCAACGCCAAAGAACTATGCAAGCATCGATCCTTAAGAAAAAAAAATCTGGATCATATCAAAAGCTTATCAGTTAACTTGTTCCCCTTACCACAACGGACCAATCTCCAGCTGATCTAACTAACTTTTCGATTGATATTGCTAACGAACAGACAAGCGAACAAAAGAAAAAATGCCAGTAAGATTTTTAATCTCCTTGGCGGAGACCCCACTTAGGGTTAAAATGTCTGATAGACAAGGGCAAGTAAACTGACTTGTTATTATTACTGTTAATATCCTATCGTTTTATCTACTCCAGATTGTGGACAGCAGGTATACGCTGAAGCACCATTAAGATTGAGATGCAATATGATGATAGATTAATACTTTGATTACATGAGCTGTTTTACAAAAAAAAAAAAGAGAGAAAAGATGTATGTTCTGCCTGTATGTGAATTGGGGCTGATTTGGATGGTGTATACTATCGCGGGCTTGGTGTCTCCGTAAAGCAGGCAATATCTTCGTAAGACACCAGTTTGCGACAAGTAGGCCTATACGTAAATTTTGGAATTGTAATATTTCCCCTTGGCCAAAATGTGTACAAGTTAAGAGAAACTTTCACATTCATTGCGACATTGATGGCATTATAAACATGTGTAAATTTATGACCACAAGATCTTTGCTGATAAAAACGAAACTAATGTATTAGTGTCGCTTTGATCCTTTAATCAGCTCGTTTAATAAAGCAATACACGTAGTCCGTTGTATGGTCATAGTCTTGAATGCCTTCTCTCCATTCGATGGTATTTATATATGACACTCATTGACGGTGAATGTGACTGTGATGTGACTGTGTGACTGTGCATGTGAGGATGTGTGTGTGTGTGTGTGTGTGTGTGCGTGTGTGTATGTGTGTGTGTGATCAATTAGCATGTGTGTGTGGAAGAGTGTAAGGTTGAACATACACATTTGTGTGTGTGTGTGTGTGTGTGTGTGTGGTTTTCTAACTTTGATGTAAATCGGGAATATCGGGTAAGATTAGAAGGTATTCGAAACACTACAACATACATGTACATGGAAACAAACATTACGTTTAAGTATACCTTCCCACTCATAAAGGCATATATTGTGACTATATGTGTAAAGTGAATATATCAGACTAAGCAAAGGAATGCAATTGCTTAAAGAAAGGTAATGAAGAGGATATATATATATATATATATATATATATATACAGTATACAGAAGTGAGTACACCCCATTACAATGAGCATTTGAAAATTCGAATGTAATTCTTCAACTTGTTGATTTTAAATAGCAAGTTTCACAGAGATTGTAAAAAGGACCTGGCAAGATAGGAATTGAGGCAAAAACTAGTATTCATAACCTTAATTATGAAATATGCATATTTCATGAAAATAGTGGCAACAAAAGTGAGTACACCATGTGTAATATTTGCATTGAAATATGATCAAATCTGGAGTTTTATGGTCCCAGCATTTGCCATAATTTTCCTCAGCGTGAAAACATGTTGATATTACATGGTAGTGACTTTGAGTTTGTAATCCATGCATGTAAAGTTTTTCTGAAAAGTTAGCAAGGGAGTCAGTTGCACATTCGATGATTTCTCCTGACCACACTGGTCACACCAGTTTTTAAATGTTCACATGGGGGTGTCCTCACTTCTGTTGTATACTATATATATATATATATATATTCCTTCAGCTGCAAGAAAGTAAACGAAAGATAGAAATTGAATCTATAACACTAAAGAGATGGCATTCAGGTTTCCAACTTTTTGTGAGATGATGAGAAACCTCTTATAAAATAAGAGCATGTAATATTAAGAGGGATTCAAAGTTTATTTGATGAAAATTGGTTTTGAAATGGCTGAGATATCCAAAACAAATGGATGCTAATAAAAGGTGGGATCCACCTGTCATTAGGATTGTTTTGTTTTACTTTGTGTTTGGATATCTCAGCCATTTCAAAACCGATTTTCATCAAATAAACTTTGAATTCCACGTAGAATTATTTGCTCTGTGACATTTCATAAGTGTTTTCGTAGTATTTCGCAAGATGTTAAAAGCTCAATCCTCACCTCAACCATGCAATACTATCCCTTTAAAGTTGTTCATTTTTTAAACAATATCTAATACAAGTGATGTCTGTGCCGCGTACTCACCAAGGCATCGTGATGTAATAATTGAAGGGCTCTATTCAGGGAGGTGGTCCACCTCCCTGCTCTATTATAGGGTTTTGTGTCTTTCTGCTGTTTTCTCCCCTCCGTACCTCCACCCCTCCCCCGATTACTCACTCTACATCATTCTCTTGCGTACATCCTCCATAAAGAAGCGATTTATTTTCCCGCGCAAAGGGCGCCGCATCCTCGACGGCACGTTTTCGCCTGCGAGCCCCCTACCTGTGCGACACGACAAAATTATTCATCATCTCCTTCAGCGCACGTAACGTTTTCTCTTTTACCCCCTTACCCTTTCGTGACCTCTTTGACCCCGACATTTCCAATAAACAGATAAAGTTACCCAAAGAAGTCAAACTGCTTGAGACGAAACATCCCCGGCATTTTGTCTGAACACTTTTTTTCTTTTTCTTTTTTTTTTCTATTTTGAATGACTTTCTGTCAAAGAAGCAATCAATGGGACATATCAGGGTATGATATTCAGGCTTGAGACAGAACTTTAATCACTTTGCCCCCCTCAGGGAGGTTAACCCATACCCTCTAATACATATACAAGTTCCCATAGAGTTAACGATCGGCACATCCGTCTCCCACAGGCAAGGTCAAGTTCAAAATTGTCTCAAATATCAATCAAACATTAATGTTAATATCTTTCCTTTCATTTCTCTTAGCATATTCCCTCTTCTTTCCGATCATGATTTATAGTTCCATTTCGTATATTCTCCAACTTTGTGCTTATTATAGTCACGTATAATTGCTTTAATGTTCGTAGAATATTGTACCTCTTCTTTACTTTGTTGGTGAATTCAAAATTAATGTCTCCATTCAGTCTCATAAGTTCCTCGAGAGCCGTCTTTTCTTTCTTGTCACGACTCCAGATAATCTCATTATGTTTGTTATGTTTGTTCTACGAAACATCCTCCAAGACATATCAAGATAATTCCTCAATGAATGAAATAAGCACAAACCAAAAATATTATGCATCTTGGTATGTAAAGCGTATCGAAAACAATATATACTGCACAAATGAAGTGCCCGGATTAAGATCATTTCATTTTCGGAATGACAAACCTTATCTCATTTTCGAAATTACAAACCTTATTTCACTTTCGGAATAACGACTCGTTGTTTATTTCATTTTCGAATTAACGAACCTTCGGGGAGAAAAAAAGAACCCGAAACTTATTTCATTTTCAGATGGGCGCACCTTCTGAATAAGAACCATACTGATATTTCATTTCATTGATTAACGATCCTTCGAAATAACGTACCTTTATTCATGATCGGATTAGCGAACCTCCGGAATAACGCTTTCATTTTCGGATTAACAAAGGGACAACCTGTGGAATAACGAACCTTATTTCATTTTCGAAATTGAGAACCTTCGTAATTACGAACTGTATTATGAACAAAGCAAAATTACTCAAACAGACATTTACAGTTAACAAAAAAAAAAAAAAAAAATACCGAAGGTTAAGCAAGTCTGTATTGTGTGTCTACATGAGACAACGATTTCGGTTACATAAATCACGCAAATTTGAAGAGGTAGTTACTATCATCACCCCATAGCTCTGAAATATGGTTTGTGGATATGGATCATTAGCATAATTCTTTGTAAAAAGCTTCTCTTTGAAAGAGCTTGTCATGGCTCAATCAATACAACTTTTACAATTTAGCAGCAAAATCATTGACAGTCACGTTTAACATGAATAAAGCTGAAGTACATGTAAGCCTATTACGAAACTGCCATTTTCTTTTTCAATAAAACTTTCAACATGAATTGATCAATCTCAAACTGTGAAAAGGATTAAACAGTCCTAAAAATCAAACTTTAAACAACCAAATATAGGTCTGTACATGTTATTCCAATGATGCACTCACAAAAGATGAATAATTATTGTATGATTCTTATCAAACAGTCAAATCATGAATAGGTGAAATGCACTAACGTTGGTGACTTTTTTAAGTAGATGCGGTTCTTGTTTCTTAATTGTCTAATGCACTTGTATTACATACATATTTAGCAAAAATGTGGGGTTTTTTTTCTTTCGTATCATTATACTAACAGCTGCGCATACATCACAGGAATATTGTGAGGTTACAGTAAAACGCCATGTCTTATTGCATAATTAATGTTTAGAATTTGTGACCGATATCAGTTTCCAAGCTCTGAAATAACAGAATTTTTTAAAATGGTTATGACAGATGGTATTTTTCATAAATCTTCTCCCCTCTCAAACTTGGGTATGGAGTATACAAGTAGTTCAATTTTAATAATGTAAATAAACACACAAAACAAAAGAGAAATGTATGGCAGGGGCAAATTGCTTCTTTGTAAACTGGCAATGCGGATGGGGAGTCAAGATACTGATCTCCTGTATTGTAATAAATGAGTCAGACAAGATGATCCACGTAAAAAGAAAAAAAATGACCCTCCCTCTCTATCCTCAAATTGGCGGTCTCATATTTTTCTACGATGATGGTGATTCACCAACGAGATGGACTACAGAGGGAGAAAAAAAAAAGTCTTACACACGACCCCTGTGGTGTTGTGTGTGGTATGTGTGTGTATGTGTGTCTGCGTGGAAAGCCTATGTGTGTATGTGCAATGCATGAACTTCGCTACTTTGTGCTTGTGGTGTGTATGTGTGTGGTTTTGTTATGAATGGTGAGCAGCGGGCTCGGATACCAGCGTTGAATACACGAAATGGGGATGCACTGCATACTTCACCAGCGACGTACATTGTACTGTATGTCGAGTTGTACGTAGAGGTCTGGCCGCTGCGCAGCGCACCACCATCAATCACTGAAAAGTACAGTGTGCCCAAGCTCTGGCTACTGTACTGGCAGCTAGCTACTCCCGCACTGATCTTGTACACTTCGATAAACCCACGGAGTATTAAAGTCAAGACATTGCCAACGAACGTTGCAGCCATGGCTTCCAGGATTTTATACGTGATTTTCCTCAAATGTGTGGTTTTATTCACATGCATATACTATGTACACGGTTATATGAACCTTTTCATCAGTCCAAGTGAAGTGCAGCGTTTAGTAGGTAGGTACAAACCTCAGAATAAAATGCGTAATTGTGATGGAAATAGTAAATCTGTATAGAGGCCCATACGATATTAACCCTTGGAACTTTGAGAAGATGAGTAGTGTAACGGGAGTGTAACAATGAACATGACTAATAATAATAATATTTTTGAGTGCCTACGGTAGTTCAGAAAAATTCTCTAAACGTTTCTCGGTCTTACCGCAGACTTTCTTGAGAGAGACCAGTAGGAATATTGGCATGATTATTGCGAGTTCATGACACCAGCAAAAGCTTAAAGCCAGGGCCGGGCAGGGGCTTCGCTGGTGGTCCGGTATTGCACGTACAGTTACAGTATTGTGTATTGCATTGGGGATCACTGATGCTATTGTTGATGTTGTGGCCTAGTTGCTGCTGCTGTGCTGTGACTGTGACTGTGTGATAGTGCTTGACCAATGCAAATGGCACTGCAATGCCATGGCATTGACATTCATTCTGTATATAGTATTAGTAATTAGTAGGTGTCCAACACATCGCGACTGTACATTGAAACTGACACCCCTCTATTTTTAGCATTGCGCGTAAAGAATTAACATTCATGCATGAGACTACGTGCAGTTAAAGACCAAAAGTGGTTTTGCATTCTTCACTGACACTGGGGATTTGAAAATGTCCAGATATTACTGAAAATGTCCAGATACTACTGAAAATGTCCAGATATTACTGAAAAACCTGATAGTAAACAAGATCAACAGCAAAACAATGATACCGTAGCTTATAAATGCACATTGGAAAAGCATTGTGTGCATTTCACACAAAATTGTCAAGAGGGTAGTGGCGTTGGTTTCAAAATTACGTCTTAACTGAGACTGAGTGCATAAAAGTAACACCCTACGCGTTCAAGCAGTTAGCCTACAATGACAATGTGTCTGGGAGTGTGTACGGCAAATTGCTTTTTTTTTTATGCGCGCTTGTGAATTCAGAGCATTTTCTTTACATGTTAGTAAAATTTCAGGAAAATTGTGAGATATTTTAAAGGACAAGTCCACCCTTATGGATTGAGTGAATGCAGCAATATTTGTAGAGGACATCAGTGAAAGTTTGGGGAAAATCGGACAATCTGTTAAAAAGTTATGAATTTTTTAAGTATCTGCACAGTCACTGCTGGATGAGAAGACTACTAGAGTGTATGATGTCACATGCGTACAACGATATACACTGTATAAGGGAAATATAAAGAGAATTTCACAAAACTTTACTTTTTGAAAAAGGTGCACATTTCCTCGACTTGTCGCTGACGTATGTTAAGGGTAATATTATTCCCCTTGCCTTCTGAAAGAGAGAAATTCAGCGTTCTTTTATTATGCGAGAAAAGTGAAAATATGTTGAATTTTCCTTATAGTTTCTTTATATTGTTGTACTCATGTGACATCACAAGTTGTTGTAGTCTTGTTATCCAGCAGTGACTGAGCAGAAACTTTGAAAATTCATAACTTTCAAACGGATTGTCCGATTTTCCTCAAACTATTGCTGATGTGTTCTATTAATATTGCTGCATTCACTCAATCCACATGTCTCTGAAGGTGAACTTGTCCTTTAAGTTTCGATTGACAGAAAAACATTAGGGTGTCACTGTGTTGGACACCCAACTGTACCATGTCCATGTAACCAGACCTTTCCTCACTCGTCCACTTCTGTTAAATGCTTTATCGCTTTGAATTGAAGTAATCTGTTCAGTTGTTCAAGGGTTGGCATGGAAATGCTTTCCAAATATTAAACATTAGAAATTCTACTGGTACTGCCTTGCTACGCTGTAACCAGTCTTAAATTGTAAAAGTGGATATTAAATGTAATATTTTCATTGCAGCACGAAGTCATGAGCATGTCTAATTGTATGTTACATGCATCAGTACAAACTGCGTACACTTACAGTGTTTACAAGTCTTTTTTGTGTAACTGTACAATTGTACAGTTAGTACAGCGCAGTCATTGCAAGACAGGTGAAGTCCACAGGGAGGCTGGCCTCCAGGGGATCACTAAGCTTCTCAAGATTGAGTAGGAAGTTGTGCTTGCCAGTACAATTTATTTATTTATTTATTTATTTATTTATTTATTTATTTTTATCTAGACTGGCTAAAAATACAGGGATTCAAAATTCCTTGAGAGCATGTTGCCTGGCCATGTTTAGTATGGAAGGTACAGTTGTAATGTATCAGTGTAAATGCATGTACGATGTACCGGTATGTAGAATTCTACCCTTGTGGACATACATGCATCACACAGTTTTACTTCTTTTTATTTTCCTGACTCTGTGTACAGTATGGCTGCCTGAAAACATAAAGAGAATAAAGTTTTAAAGCCCCCCCCCCCAAACCATTCTACCTGTGGATCAAGATGCAATGTAGCACACTGGTGCAATGTACACCGTATCTCTGTGATTGCTGGATCCTCCCTGAGTCTTTTGTGTTCATGTTGGCACCCCTGTGTTGATATGATTTTTGAGAAAAGTTTGTAACATTTTTATCAAAATGTGATATGGTTAAGTACAGATTGAGGTGACACTTCTCTTTTTCATTCAATAAAATATTCATTTTCCTAATTGCATGCACAGGTGTGTCTGCAGAGCTGTACTACATTCGCGAAGGGAAAATCAACAGGGCGGCATTGAAGTACCCCCTCGCTGTGCCAAAAGGAGTGAACGAGCTTAACTACACATGGTACAGTGAAAAGCAGGTGAGACATACAATGTACATGTACTCGTACGCTGTGCACATACAGGACTTATCATGATTACAAACCGTTCTTCTACTTGCCCAAATTTGCACCTTGGTGCAGGCCCCATATCATTTCCAAACACAATTCATTCTTCTTGCCAGACACTAAAAATGTTTGAAAGGCTTTAGCAATGTGCAATTTCTAATATGATGTGGTAGTATTGATTAATTGCACTTTTTGGGGGGCATATTTTCGAATAATGTGCAATGTACACCCCCTGCAAAGACTACATTATGCTAGCAGCATTCAAGTTATCGTTTACATAGCTGAACAATAATGCTTTTAACTCTGTCTTCTTCAGGTTTTCTATTCAATGTCAATCAAATCCAAGAACCCAAGGATACTTTACCATCCGAGGTTGAACATCGACTTGGGTGGAACCGTACCCTCCAAAGCATCGGGTAAGTCTTGTGTCACATGTTGCAAAGGCATTAAAAATCTCTCATACCATTGGAAATGTATCGGTGACATTTAATACTGTAATTCTATGTGTTGTTTTGCTGTGTTTTTGAAGCAGTGCCGTGTTGAAGTCTTTGGTCCAGATTAAGCCAGTGGTTTTGATTGAATGAGTGATTGAAGCTTTTATGTACATTTGGGTTTCCTGTCCATGATGATGGGATGTTTTATGTGTGTATGTTTTTTATCCATCCATTTGACTTACAGTATTTGGCAATTTACTCTCTCTCTTGTGCAGTAGTATGTACACTGTTTGTAGTAGTAAATGTTGGGCATTAAATGAAAGTGAAATGCAAAATCCCTTTGAATTCTAGATCCCTTGCCTTAGTCCCACTTATTGTTTATTTTGGGTTTACATGTACACACTGTACGCACCCAACCCCCACCAGCCCCACAAATTTACCAGGATTAGGCTACATTTGGGCAAAAGAGCTCTGCATGTACAACAAGTACTGTAGCTAAGAATAATGTCTTTCAGGATCATCATCCATTAACAAGTAGATGACAGTTACACAAGTAAAATAGTATTACAGATATGCACCAAATTAAATTTTGAATCCCAAAGTGAAAAAGCTCCCTCCCGTGTGAAGGGATAACCCCCCCCCCCCCCCCCCCACCACCACCTCCTTGCCTCGTTCTCTCACAGTAAACCCACTCCCAGCCAGTTAGGAAACTTAGCACTTCTGGAAATGTGTGTGTCCCATTCTTTTTCTTTGACATGTTGCACTGCCTATAATATATACCAGGCTGTAGCAATTGCAGAAGTTGCTCTCAACATGTAAACAAATAACGCAGTTAACCTAGGTCTATGTTTACACTAGAATAACGCACTTACCTAAGTCTATGTTTAGAATATGCAGTTGGTACAATTTGACTGTAGGTATTTGTACAGGTAGGTCTTGTAGTATATAATTCACTTACTGGTGAATAATGCGTTTAGGAGACAGACCCTGACCTCTGTTGGGGTCAGAGTATGAGATGTTGACACAAGTTGATTCGTACAATATTGCTGTGACCTGGAGGCAAAGCTAAAGAGCTGTAGCATGCTTCTAGAATTTTGACTCAGACCCAAGGGAATACAGTGTTCAAGCAGTCAATATTTGATGCATTTAATATTTTAAAAAAAAATGCCAAAGGTCTAAAGAAGTGAATAGTTGACTTATATGCCAATGGCCAACACTACCACCATCTGACTTCAAAGTAAACACCAATCAAAATGTGCAAATCTCTTGTTCCCATTCCCTTGTGTTAAAGACTTCTCTTCCTGCACACATTCTGCAAAAGTATTGTGAACCACTTGTGCGTTGTACAAGTGCATAACAATGCAAGATGAACAATGAGGTCTCCTGGGGGAGGAGGAGGAACTCAATAGATTTAATGTTTTGTGGTTTTGTATTGAGTTATTGTTGCTATTGTAATACTTCAATTGACCAGACAGATGTCAACATGACTGAATACATATGACAATGACAGTGATGTGCCCATCAAGAAGCATGCATACATACAACTGTACAATGCATCCCTTTGTGCTGTACAAGTCGACATGTGTAATACATTAAAGAATGATAAAAGGCAGACATTTTGATTCTAATTAGATATTTTGCTATGTAGCAGTACCTTCCATTACCCTACAGTCGAGACAGTACATCAATTTGTTGAACCAACCTGGGATTTGAACCCATCACCTTCTGCTTACTGTGTAGTAGTACTGTACAATGTACACGGTGTATGTGTGTATTTCTCTTTGTGTACATGTAACTGAATGTTTTGTAGGAATTGTAATGTTTGCATTGAAAGGAGTGGTATAGTTTTGGTTGAGATGGGGATTGAGGGTTTAACTTTTTGTGAGATAATTAGATACAAAGTATATGAAATATTAAAGAGTGTACAGTACTATTCTAAGAAGAATTAAAAGTTTATTCGATAAAAATCTGTTTTGAAATGGCTGAGATACTGTATACGCCGAATATTTCACAAGGTTTTTATTTTCGTGAATTTCGCGAAATTAAAGACACACGAAAATATTGACTCTGATCGCGTGTACCTTTCTCCGTTCAGTACAGGACTCCTCGATTGCGAATTTAACCACTCGCGAAACTGTCGGGAATTCGTGAAAATTTAGACTCGCGAAAATATGGCGTACGTGTATATACAGTATCCAAAAACAAAGAGATCCAAACAAGTATGTACAACTTTGTAGGTCCCACCTTTATTTATTAGGATCACTCTCTTTTTCTTTGTATTTTGATATCTCAGCCAATTCACAACAGATAGTAAAACTATACCATCTCTTTAAGCTTTTGAAAAACAAATGGTGTTTATAATGGCAATGTTTGTGTGTGTCCACTCCCTTGTCTCAGTCTTCCAGGTAAACCTGATGTGTACAGGCCGGGAGGGTGGGGAGGCCACTATTGAGATGCAGGTCAACTTGACCCTCTACTCGGCCAGCAACATCACCACCCTCAACACGGTCAGGACCAAATTCTGCGACGGAGGTAAGCCACTTTGAATTGACCAGTCAGTCTTCTCCCTACTGTATGTTCTATTGGTCGTTAATTTACCTTTAAAGCCAACATGTACTTGCAGTACAAATTGTAATATCGGGCAAAAAAAGCAATGATTTGTTGGTGTTGATGTTGTAATGACAGTCTAATTTACATTGCAGAAGGGGTACAGTAGATGTGCGGTCACAAATATGAAAAAAGAAAGAAAGGTTAGTGATGAAATGTTTATTTCACATGTTTTCATGAAACACACATTGACATCTATCAGTCACAATTAAATTGTAATTTCCAAATAAAATGTGGTGATGTTATTGCCTCACAATTTTGCCATTCCATTGCATCTTTGTCTTCATGAAAGTTCCCTCTCTGAAATGAATTCTAGAGAAAGAAGGTACATGGTGTATATCCTCTGCATGAAATTATGCTGTAGTTGTATTGACTCCATGTAAGCAATGATAACAAAATACATCCATGGGCAATGGGGTTATTGTTGCTTAGTTATGACAAAAAATGATTTTTCTCTTTACTCCATAGCATTATCAGAAAATTTAACATCCAGAAGAGATTTTTGACAGATGTTTATTGTTGCTGGGACGGCAAGACCTTGTATCTCCAAAATAAATATTGCTTTCAAGACATACAGCAGTACTGTATGCTCCAATTCCCAAAGAAATTGAGGCAGTGTTTATGATCCATTGATGACCAAAACACAGTAAGGGTCAAGTCCAGTACAGTAGCAAAATATACGGTAGGTCATGGGCCCTTTGCCAGTGTACAATACATTGTACATTTCATACAATGTACATTGGAATCAAGAAGGTTCTGCTGCTTTTATGCACATGTATACAACACTGTACACTGTAGTTCTTCATGCAATGTCCAGTGTGCATGACGCATGACAGGTGATAAGTTTCATTCACTGTTTCATTCAAAATGATGATTAATCTTTTTTTTCTGTGTAATGATGTTAAAAGATATGATATCCAATATATTCTTGTGGTCTTTGGCTTTGCAGCTATGCCCAAACTTCCGGTTGTAAGGGAGGATCCCATAGAAAGGTTGCCAAATCCATCACAACTCAACAACTCAGTTCTCGTCAGTGAGTATTTCAGTTGTTGTCTTATCACCATGTTTTTGTTGGTGTGTGCGAGACATATGTAACTTGTAAGGCAAGGTATTCCGAGATGATTTCCTTGTACATGTACCTGTATGTATACCTCTAGTATATCATATTTAAAGTTCACCATCGTTATGATATTCACAACCATTTTCGCCATCTGAAGCTAATTTGATTGTTTATATTGTGAGTTTCGGTCTTCTGCCTTGCATTTATGCATTGGGATAGTTTTCATGTAAATTATTTTTGTAGACTGCACAAGATGTGATATTGTCATGTACCCTGGTAATTGGTATATACTTAAAGATCTTATCTTAGTACGTACATTTGGACACCTTCTGTGTGTTGACATTTTTGATGTGCTTCAATCTTGTGAATTCTCACACGCGAATTCTCACAGCAGAGTCGAAGGTGAAGTCGGTGACCTCTACCAGTGTCTTCTACATAGCGGTGGGCGTGGTCTGCGGCATCATCCTGCTCTTCGTGGTGGTCGTGGCCCTGATACATCTACGGACGATGAGGGGAGCGGACCCAGCCAGGTGAGATGCCCCTTATTGAATAAGCATCATACATCATCACTGCCTAATGTTTGTTCACACTGTCCCTGGCATCTGTCAACGTTATTGCTCTACTCTCTTTGACAGCTTGTACCCCGTTTTAATAGAGTCCCACTAAACCCTGCACAACCTCTGGCGGTCATGTTGTGTTTACCACAGACGATGGGACTCTAGTCGGTCACAGCACAAAGCACTAGTCTGGAGTGAGTCTGGTATGAGTCTAGCATGAGTCTAGCACAACCTCTAGAGGTTGTACTGTGTTTACCGCATATGAGGGCACTGATGCCGACCTCATATTAGATGACGAGGAAACTCTAAATGGGGGCCTCTCTCGTCCTCTCTTGAGTTAGTATTAAAAAAAAATAAATGTGTGTTTTTGTGTGGTATTGTATGTTCTCCAGAGGTTTTCCTTGTGAGGTAACTCTTAATGGGACATTAGTACTGTAGGGGGGTTGATTTGTCTCATTTCGTTCCAACGTTTTTCCTATTATACTTTCTATTTTTCATTATATCACTGAAATGCACCTTTACAACTCTACCATGGGGCTCTCCCTCCCATAAACAAAGGCAAACGAGTGTGGTATAAAGACCACGTCAGTATTACACCTCATCATGCTAGGTGGATCATTCCTGCCCAAATGTTTTTTGACATGTGCAACTGCTCTATCTCGTGCTTCTCTTTGCAGCAGCGACGCCAGCAGCACGGGACTCATCATCCCGCGGCAAGCAGAGCATCCCAATTTTGCCAAACTTCCGGCGCCGAAGGCCAATGGCCTCTCCAGTGGCGGCGGCGGAGGCGGTGGTGGTGAGTGTCCTCAGTCACCTAGAGACATCCTTTCATTTACAATTGATAGATATGTGGTTGAGATCTATACTCTATTATGCACAGCTTTATATACCACTGCCAGAGGGGAATCTTTGGGAGGGGTGTTTGAAATGTAAACCACATTGGTTCCCCCCAGTCATCCCAGCATGCATCAAAAGCAGTACTAGTCGCCATTTCCCGAGATTTTACAAACCCTTGTTATAAAGTAAAAGCTTTATAATAATTACATTGCTCATTTGGGAAGATGAAACCATTTCTGATTGATTTTGTTTCTTATACATGTTTCCTCAGGCTGCAAAGGTAGGAGCCTCAGCCAGAATTCACAAAAGGCTGTTAAACTTGATCATGTAAAGCACACGGTTCAGCACATACAATAATAATGGCCTCATAATGAATGTGCTCATGCAGTCAAGGTTTGCTTACTACTCTGTGTTCACAACCCATAAGTTTGATTACACCACCTTTGTACCTTATATGCCATCTCCTTCTCATGTTCTGTTTAATTATTGCCCATAACATTGCATGAGGCAAAATGTAACATTATGGCAGTGCGTGATCAATTGAGCATTATACAATATCAACCTATGCAGATATATTCCCATTGAATTACCTCCTCCTCAACCTATGCAGATATATTCCCATTGAATTCCCCTCCCCCCCCCAAAAAAAAAAAACCCAAACCAAACCAAACCAAACAAAACAAAATTGAGAATATAGCAAAAAGACAAATAAAGGATTTCATTAGAAACCATAGATAGTTGTGGATGAAGCTAAATCCTTTTGTAGTTTGCATGCAACACTTCTGAATCAACGTTTTCTCCTCTTGCCGAAGTGAAAGGTTTTCTTATCTTGAATTCTTTGTTTCACAGGTTACAGCACCCTGCAATACCAAACGTGTCCTTCTAGGGTGGAGGCAGAGGATCTGCAGCTAAAACTGGCCCCCTACGCCATCGAACGGTCAAGAATATCACTGGGCAATGTTTTGCTGGAGGGTAAGAAAAGTTATGTTTATTTTTTCTCTTTAAGGAAAAAGGATTTGGGCAAATTTTTATGCCTCTACCATGGAGTGCCGCTGGAGACCTGTTTTCAAGTTGTCCGTTTGTCCTTAATGTACAATTGTATTTTGTTGACAACGTAACTGAAGAACTGTTTGAGTTGTCACAATAAAACTCGGCATGCATGTGTATGTACAGTGTATGTATGAGTGGACAAAGCTGCAGGTAACAACTTGTGGGCGCCCACACTCAAGGTCAAATTCTAAAATTCCACTGCTTCCACCTATATGTATGTTTGCAATTCCGGAAGTGTCTTCCCGACTGCACCAAGAAACATCTCTAATTTCCATGTGAGAATGTTGGTAGCGCATTGACCTTGAAGTGTATGCATCCTTTCTTTCCTCACAAAAGGAACATTTGGCCGTATCTACCAGGGCATGTTGCTGAGCGGCGAGACAGGGGAGGCAGACAAGGAGGTCTTCGTCAAGGCAGTTACGGGTAAGCTTGAATGCGAAATTTTGTGCTTGGTAGGTGTTTGCTACTTGTCAGTGAAGAGAGAGACATGCCATGCCATTAAAGGGGAATTCCAGACTATATTGTCATAATTTCACATCATGTTGTACATAGGTCCATAGTGCCATGTATGGTTTTGTGAAATTTATTATGGGTCATAAGCAGATAAACCAATTCTTTAAAAAACCCAAAACATAATACACTGAATAAGGAGGATGACATATGAGGCTCACATATTTCAGAAATGTAGCAGTGTAATTCCATTACAATACAGCTTTCTTGCGAGTTCACCTGTGTTTAATCTAGGCATGCTGTCTTCTTTTGTTCTGCTTCCTTGAGTCCCAACTCATGCATTCTTATGGTGACCCTGCCATGCCATCATCCTTGTTCATTGCAGTTTGTGATAAATTTCTGAAATATTCGTATTCTTCATCCCAATTATCATAAATTCTGAAACTCCATCCTCAATATATCTAATTTATAGTTGTTCAAATGTAAAAATCTGAAAATCATCCAGAGGTATTCTTTAATTCTCCCTATCGCATATAACTGTAAAAACTCGATTGCCAGTGGCGCTATTTAATTTCCATAAAAATGTGTCGACAGTGCTGTGCGGGTGCACAACATAACTACTATAGTTTTCTAGATTTTCTCAGCAATTTTTACATGTTGGGAAAAGAAATATCAGGTTATATGCTCTGAAAATGCATTTCTATCGTGACGTGACAATGTTTTAGTCATGATAAATAAAAGGAAAACTTAGTTGTGATTCACCAGCAAGAGTGAATCCTCCCATAAAGATATTTACTTGTAAGATGAACTGATGTCATAATGATACAATAGCAGAATAAAACTTATCATGGGCTGTGTGATGATTTGTCAGTCTCATTGACATCAGTCATGAATTTTCATTGAGAAGTATTTTTCAAAAATCATCATGCTCTCTTTACGTGACATAACTGTAGTCATCTTTATTACGGTATTAACCCGTTGAGGACGGACTGATTTTGCTACGACACGTATTCCCCATAGACACCTGCCAGAGTATACGCGAGACTCGTCTTCAACGGGTTAATGAATTGAGGGATAAAAGAGGTGACATTTGTTTTGGTTTGCAGACCATGCGTCGGAGGAACAGCGCCACCTACTGCTGAAGGAGAGCTGCCTGCTGCAGGGGCTGAGCCACAAGAACATCCTGCCGCTGCTGTACGTGTGCTTGTCCGCTGAGCCACCCCTGGTGCTCCTGCCCTTTATGAAGCTGGGCAACCTCAAGCAGTTCCTCAAGAACGGCCGCATCGGGCCAGGCGACAAACACCAGGTGAGAAGTTGGCCATGAGAGGGGCTCGGGGAGGGGAGGGGAGGGGAGAGCTGCACATTTTCATCAAAAGGCATGCTGTGCTTGTAAAGTTCAGTGAGACCTGTGCACAACAGTCTCGCAAGGGGCCAATGGTGGCCTTTATAGACAGGTGGCTGCTCTATGCAGGTTGGCAGCCATTTTTAACTCAATACCTTGTCATATCATCAGTAACAAAAGTCTACTTGTGCTTGTTTGCAAATTCACAAGTGTTTACCAAAGCTGTCATTATTGAAGTGACTTTCTGCCAATTTTCAGAAATAAATAAGCATGAACATATACATGTAGGATTTAGTTGTTGTTATCAAGTGTTGCTCATCGTTCTATTTTGCCCTTACAAGGAGGGCCATCATTTGGGATTCAGAGCTTGCTTAATATGTGCAATTTTCTTATTTTCAAACCATGATGTGATTTTTGTATTATTTGCATTATTATGTCTTTGATCTGCATAGGTTGTAACCCTGACCTTAGCTATTTACTGGCTGTAATCCAGCCTATAAGTTTGCTGCTGCTAGGATCATTACCCCCTTGTTTCTGTATTTTCCAGTTATCTGAATAGCACGTTTGGCTGGTTTTGTTTTTTGTACTTGGACAGACGATATCAACGAGAGATCTTGTCCACCTTGCCATACAAATCACTCATGGTATGATGTACCTGGGCAAGAAGAGAATGGTGCACAGAGACCTTGCCACAAGGAATTGTGTGTAAGTATCAAACATGGAAAATCCCTTTCCTTTAGAAGTAGTCTTCTCAAAGGTGTATATTACCCACATTTCCTCCCCCCCCCCCCCCAAGCAGTTGTATCCCTGAACAGGTCATTGCCTAGACAATTGCATCCCCGGACAACCCCCCCCCCCTCCCTTCAACATTCTCTTCCAGAATTATACCCCTCCCCTAACAGATACAGGTATATTTCATCACAAGAAACAGTTACATCCGATAACAATTCCACCCCTACCACATCTCTCATGGGACACTTGTCCCCAGGGTCAGTGACCGGGGAATAAATTCCCAAGGATTGATAGTCCTGGAGGTTAAGCCTCACTAGGGGCGGCCGTCTGTTGGCGGAAATGATGATTTGGGGAGCACCAAGTAGTCACCCTTGAACCAATTCATCCCCTCCAGGATTGACGAGGACTACAACCTGAAGATCACAGACAACGCCCTGTCCAGGGACCTCTTCCCCAGCGACTACCACTGCCTGGGGGACAATGAGAACAGGCCGGTCAAGTGGATGGCCGTGGAGTCCCTGGTCCATCGTAACTTCTCACACGCCAGTGATGTGGTCAGTGAAAATTTTCGTGCTGGACATAATCACAACACATTTCTCCTTTTTCATTGTTTAATGAAAGTTCCACTAATTCCTAATGTTTAAAGAAATCAATATTCATAATGACATACTTTGTAGATATAATTCAGTTATGACTGATATCAATATTACATCTATTATGATTGTCTTTAAGAGGTTCCTGTTCATTATTTTTTTTTTCCTGTTTACTTTTTTTTTCATGAGGATGTTGAGTTTACTTTAATTCGTGTTCATACATCTCAAAGATACTGGTAGGTCCTTTCATGTGGCAAAAGCATTACTGTAGTCACTACCTTGTTTAATCTGCATTTTATTTATTGTGTGCATGATATGCACACAATTCACAATTTGCCACATGGTTATAGTAAACAGACACTTGGTGAAGTCACATTGATGTTCACTTTCTAGAAGGGTCTCTGCAGTGGTAAAGAAGGAGTTTTTGTCTCAGTCACTGCTTCATAGGTGAAGACAACTGGATAGCTTTGGGATTTTTTCATTTTCCTCTTCTTTTCTTTTCCTGGCCCAGTGGTCATTTGGGGTGTGTCTGTGGGAGTTGGTCACTCTTGGTCAGACCCCCTACATGGACCTGGATCCATTTGAGATGGCGACGTTCCTCAAAAGTGGCTACCGGATGCCGCAGCCACCGAGCTGCCCGGATGAACTGTAAGTTATGATATTTGTACTCTTGCGCCAGTAAGCAGTGGAATAGAGCCCCCAAGTACCGTAATGAATACGTAGAGACATGCACAAATATCAAAGTGTGATAGAATATTTTGCATATTTCAAAACAGGTGACACCATTTTAAGTTTATATGAAGGTCAAAGATACAGTTGAAATAACCATGTGGACAGGAACAAACGAGCTACTTGTAGGAGTATTGAAATAAAAGGGCTTATGCTCCTTACCTGAAAATATCTCGTGGTTACATTACTGAGAAATTGTCGTAAGTGATCCAGTCAAAGCTTGATTTTGACATTGAGGAGGCTTCAGGTATATGTTCTTGATTCACCTTAACAAAAGCTTGATGAAATCACCAGACATCAATTTTCTGATGTTGGTACCAGTAGATTCTGTTGACTTTTAAGATTTTCAGCAACATATGATTTGTTCCACTTTGTACCACAGAAATACATGTAGTCTAGGTGTTTGCTAGATAAGCGTTGTTTTGAGAATGTCAGCCTTGGAGTTAAAGTGCAGTCAAATGTGTAAGAGATTAGGGGTGGTATTCTGAAAATCTTCCTAAGTTTCTTCCTAAGTTTCTTCCTAAGTCAGAAACTTAGGAAGTGCCTAGGAAAGACAAAATTGGTATTCTGAAATTTCTTCCTAGGCACTTCTTAATGCAAATTAGGCCATCCGTATCCCCGCCCACGTCCTTTCCTAAGCCAATACGAAATGCCGTATCATAAGGAACTAAGGTCCTTAGAAAATAAAAGTCCACATCTGAAGACAGTAGTTACATGCTGCATGAAAACTAAAAAGTTTAGAATTTCAAATCATCTATGGACCAGCATATTTGGACAGAAAGTACTTAACATTTCTTAACTGTCACATTTCAAACAAATGTCATGATATTTTTTGACCAAATCATCTGTTCGTGCCATTTTCCCTAAGGGTTTAATGTCTGTGATGCTATCGGGCTTTCATGGTCACTGAAGACATTATCTAAAAAGATTTCGTTCAAAACCTGATTATAATAAGTCACATTGTAAGCATACCCATGAACAGATCAAAATTGCCTCTGGTGTCAAGTTTTATCCTTGACTCGTTTTGTGCCGTCTCCTTGCAGCTTTAACCTGATGGCGTGCTGCTGGGCTCTCCTGCCCCAGGACCGGCCCAAGTTCAGCCAGCTGTGTGCCGCCCTCACAGACTTCCACCGCACGCTGGGGATCTACATATAGAGTCAAGTGCGTGTTGAAGGCAAACTTCAAAAAATGAATGAAAAAAAAAAAGAAGCTCTTAATCAACTCAGGCCCTCGTCAGTAAACAAACTCTATTCTTGTGCTGCACATCCATGTCCTTTTTTGTTTTCTTGCCTCTCTCTTCTATCTTTATTCCTGTTTTTCTTCTTCATCTCTCTCACTCTCTTATATATTTCTCTTTCTCTATCTCCCCTGTCAAAAATCATAACAAAGAACTACATTTGTTGTGAGAAGTTTTGAAGAATTCTGTTTTTCAATCTCGAGTGTCAGATTAAGCATATTGTACATGGAAATTACAGCTTGTAGAGATAGTTTTCAATGTGTATATATTACTGCAGCATTATTCTTGAAAATGTGATATTTTGTGGGACTGTTCTGCTTTTATGTCAAGATACAATGCATTTGGGAAAGATATGTGTTATATGCAGTAAAACTGTCAAAAATGAGCCACAAGAAAATAGAGGCCATGGAGCTCTCAAAACAGAGCCATAGATGGATTAGTCTTTAGTCTTATTCCGGATCTGGATCTCAAGCTTGTTCTCAAGTTTTTACAGCCATATTCATGCATGTTCTTCAGAGTATACAGCCAAAACGGCAAAAAATCAGAGTATGATGTTGTGTTCTTCATTAAAAAAAAAAAAAAAAAATCAAGATCAATTCTGCCTTTCTGTGTTGCAGAAAGAATGCAGTTTTGTTTATCAAGGTACAAAAGATGTATCCTTGAGGTGGGGGGGGGGGGATATGTTTTTGGTGCTCATAATGGAAGGTGCATTTACCACTTGTTGGTAGATTCATTGAAACTGATCGTTTTTATTTCTGCATCCTTCTGTTTAAATTAGGTGCTCTCGATTTTTTTTTTCACTTTTCTCTGAAATGCTTATATTTAGATGAATAGAATTATGATGATTTCTATCATTGTTATAATTCTTTGGAAATTTTCAGGTCCTATCTTAGTTAATCTATGTACATGTTCTGATATGTTTTTTCTTTGAACGTGATTATTGTGAGAATAACATTTTTTAATATTCATTTGATGTCGACTGTAGTTTTTGTTATCACTGTATTCATTGTAGTCATTTTTGTGCACAGGGTATGGTAGGAAAGAAGAAAAATCTCTATTTTGACCACTTTAGATCTTGCAGTATTTAACATTGTTACAGATAAGTGTATATGCAAATATCTTTACCAGACATATTCAAAGCTTATGAAATTTAGATAGCAGTGTCGTGATGTGTATAGAATAGCAAGTACTAAAAAAAGTACCTGTACATTTAGTTTGCATGACAGAGCACTAAGAGCGGTTGTATCATGTAAGACTGTTTTGTCAAAAGAAAATGTACTATGATAGAATAGATAAGAATAGTACTATGTGACGTAAATGCTGATCATGATTCTCAATGGAGTTGACCCTTTCAGTATTCTTTCTTTTGCACAATGAAGCATTAACGTTTTCAAAGTAGAGTATTGGCATGACGTTTATCAGAGTCTGTACACGCGCCATCGTAGTTGAGAAGTATCTTTGCCACGTACTGCAGTCTGGCAAGATGCTAGTTGCGTACACATTGCGTAGGCAGAAACGAGATTGTATTCTTAAGTGATACTGTGTATACATATGAGTTTAATAGGTGATTCGATGGAAATGTAAGATATTTGCTGTGTATTATACGCCGTAGGAACTATTTATCTGTATTTGCCGAGTGCAGGTCTGTAGGATACAGGCAGTGTTTTGTGGCAAATGAGGAGAATGTGTGCTAATGGAGTGAATTCTGCAAGTTCTCCACTGATGCTTGGACCCCTATACTTGTATTGTGGTCAAGAGTGAGAACATTTTCTGAAACAATGAGAGATTTCACATGAAGAAGTACAGAAACTTGAAGGACAAAACATGTCCAGTTATTTGCATCACAACTCATTTAAGCAAGTGTAATTTATTTTTAATTTATCTTTATTTAAACAAGTTAGAATTTTGGAGTGTTCTCTAGAATTCAGTGCAGAAAGAAAGAAAAAGTTGGGACGTGGGAAGAAAAAGTCAGGATCCGATTGCATGAAGTACTGTGTACTTGTTGTTCGAGTAACAGCCAATCAGCATTCATAATTTGTTATGCAACAGACCCAATACAAATGTCCGGGAAACATATTTGATGTTTTTTTGTTACAGAAGAAATTATTAATTTGTCTGAAATTATATTTATTGAGAACTAAGAGGATGATGATTCCTATCCCTTCTGTATTCAAACTCAATGCAACAGTAATATTGACACACGCTGGACTTCTATTGTGCATTTGACTTACTGTAAACGCCATATATTTCACAAGTCTAAATTTTCGCGAATCGGGAATTCTTGACGATTTCGCGTTTGGTTAAATTCGCGATCGTGGAGACCTGTACTGAACAGAGATGTGTAAACGCATATGTCACATTCACATCGGGATCAGAGTCAATATTTTTGCCTGTCTTTAATTTCGCGAGTAGCACCTGACTTGCAAAATTCGCGAAAATAAAAACCTTGCGAAATATTCGATGTATAGAGTATATGATGAGGTCGAGTGCAAATTTTTATGAAAATGAAAGTACACGTAGGATATATTAGTGTAGTTCCTGTGCCAATTTCAAATTTGGGCAAGGGTGTTGAAAATGGTTTTCAGTTGCTCTAAGGATACTGAATGCATCTAGCTCAGGTATCCTGCTTGGTTGTTGTTTTCATTTTAGGTGATAATGTAGTCAGTTGGGGTCATATGTCAAATGTGTTCTAACTGCTGAAAAATGTTATTTCATTCATATGGTAAACTTGTCTTTCGATTTGGAAGTTTATAAAAAAAGAAATGTGTGTGTTGCTATTCACGAACCCTTTGAGTAGCCACCACACTGACCAGAAATATAAATGGTCAGTGCACTTTTGAACAAACACCAACCTGTTGGTATCGAGCAATCGGAAGGGAATCCCTTTTTCAAGATCACAGTCATGAAACTTCCCTGCAGGACATTAAAATTTCTCTTGAAAGAAAGATATTATTCAGAGGGGTGAAGATTCAGGTGTAACATGACAATGTTGGAATTTTGGAGCTTGGTTATTTGTTCCATGTTCATCGTGTGACTGCCAGCAACCAGGGGCAGCCTGGTGGTAGTGTCGCTGCAGTAGACGACAGGTTCGAGTCCCACTGGTTCCTTTTTTCCAACATGTTTGTTAATTTACAGATCAGCAGTTGCGATCTTAACAAATTCTATTTGTAGAGGGAGAAAAACTGAAGAAACTTACATTAACATCTTACTTGTACTGTAAGGGTTGAATGTTTCTTTTAGCTACAGAGCACTGAAGTTGTTTGAATTCATGATGTAGTATTCACAACACAAAGTTAAAACCTTCAGCGCTGTATTCGTGTATGGAGTTGTTAAACTTGCCATAACTATAACTTGGAATATTCATGCAAAATGAGTTGTCAGGAGGCGAAAAGTGCATACAAAAATAAGCCTTTTGGCAAAAGGGTTCTCCACGTGTGTTCTTCATGTAGACTGTGACATTCTGTTAAAAACTGGTGAAAACACAACTTTATATCGGAGCACAAAGAACAAACTACAAGAAGAACTTTTACTCTTGGGGCATGAATATTATTTTGAAATAAAGGATTTAGATTTATCAATGTTCTCATATCAAGAGTCCACTCTACAGTGTTTCAGGTGGCTTTTTTTTTGGGGGGGGGGGGGGTTTAAGGGTGGATGTGTTTTGTTTTTTAGGGGTTTTTTCTCCCTTTTCTGCCTTTCTTTTTTTTTTTTTAGACAGTGCCATGTGAGATAACTAATACAGATATGTCCTTCCAACTCTCTTGCATGGATATTCACAAGTGTTAACTCATTCGCCTACAGGATGCTGGCAGATTGCTTATAAAGACTAAGGAGATGTCAGAATCTCATAGGCGAAAGGTTTAAATCTTCTGTGGTGTACAAATGTGTACATATCAGTTGTAGCACGAGGAATTGAAAAATTGAGCGTAGGTAAAAAATAATTATGAGATATAAAGTCTGTTCAGGAGCAGAGCTTGCTGCCGAGTGAGTTAGAGTGTTAGCAGTGTCGTGTGAAGTTGTAGAACAATGGTTGCCAAAAACTTTTTATTAAACGGAGAAGAGAAAAAGGACGGAGAAACGAATAGATTGAAAATAAGATGGAGTTCTTCCAAGACATATTTCTAAAATACTTGAACTGAAATTTCCCGTTTTTATATTCTTTTTAAATGATTTCACTAAGTTTGTTGAGGCACCCATTGCACATGATTTTGTGAATAACTTTGAATAATTGTCACTGTGTCGATCTTTACAACCTTGAGGACCTCAATGACGCAAAGGACTGAATTAATGGATTTTCTCTTTTGTAATCATATACCTGTATGTGTGAAAACATAATCTATACCGCTTTCTGAATCCATGCTCCCTGTGTCTACATGATTTGTAGTAGAAGTTGAGAGCAGGAAAGAAATAGACAAATATAAGAAAGCATTCTTCCGTTATGATGTATTAAACAGTATGATGCAATGTTACGTACGTTATGGGGGTTCCCCTTTGCCTAGATTCTTATAGATTGATTTTCTTGTAAGCCTTACTGGAGAATGGAGTTACACTGTATGTACTGATTCATTCAAATGTGTGGTCATTTTCTTTTTTCCCTGTTGAGGACCAAAGAATGAAGCTATTCATCTGGCCCTTTCAAGTAGAGTATATTTCCAATATTTTGAATCCCGTATGTAGAGGCACTTGGGCGTTGCTATGTTGGGCGTGCCTCGAGCAAGGTTTTCTGGTTGCCGGGAGCAACCTTTGTTGAAAGGATATTGATACAATAATGAATGTGTAAACCAGTTTCTTTCCATCATAACATGTCTTTGCCAAAGATACCATTTTATATGAAAGTGTATAGTGTTGAATGCTATCTGCAGTTACTCACTTGTCTATCAGTGAGAACTGAATTGTTTTCCTTGAATTCTTACCTTTTTTCCTTATTTGTTTTTAAAACTTATTTGCAATTTTGAGAGCATCAAAAAGAGTTACAGTTATAATGTTACCCAGTTTAAGGAGATATACCCATAATGTAGAAATGTATAAACTGTATAAACACCAGGTAAGGTAGCAACACAGTCCTTTTGTAATCAGATTTGTTTCGCAGTGTCTACAAATGTACCCTGAAAGTGGATCTTTTAGCGCATTTCACACAATGTGAAACTAGCACAAAAATAAAAGCATGCAAATTTGTTACTTGTTATTACTTTTACATTTCAGTGGGATTGAAATTCCCCAAATTTCATCTTACCCGGTCGAGCACGAAAAATCACCTGTGCAAAAACTTTCACTTTAATTTTATTTAGTGTACTGATGACAAACCATGGAAGGCATTGCCAGACACTAACATCAAATCATGTGCATGGGATTAAGTCAGTATTATGTGTGCTTGTCAAGAGGCTGTGGTGTGATGACATAATGGTGTAATGTAGGATGCTGCTAGCTTCAGCTCCCAACTGAGAGTCATAATCCAAGTCATTTAATTCTCGATGACATCCGTCACTTGTAGCCTCTCCGGTTGTAAACGGAGTTCGTGATGTAGCGTTTGTTCGCCATCATTGCACTTATGCAGATATTCTCTTAATATATCCATGGGACCGTGGGAAAATATCTGTCCTCTTCCTACCATAATCCAAGTTCCAACCCTCACTAATGTCACATTGCCATGACTTTAAATATCTTTAAAAATATATGCAAGAAAAATATCTTCAGTACAGATAAGATACTATGCCAACTATAGTGTACGTACATATACGATATGTTACGATGCTTTTCATCACTATCTACTTTTGTGTAGGGTTTCATGGATTAGTTATCACTTTGAAGACGCCATTGGTGGATTGTCATATTATGCAAATTTATTTTTTACTTTCTCATCTCACTTTAATACTTTTGTTGCATCATATCTACGGTTGTATTTCTCATGAAAACTATGTTACCCGTGACTATAATGTATTGACAGTACTTGTTTTCAAGTCCTGCTTGAATTTGTAGTTTTGAATCCTTGAATGTATGCAAGAGTTAATGGTGCATCTCTCCTGGATTTTTTTTTTTTTTTTTTTGTATGAACAAACTGTATCACTTAATTTCCATATGAACCTTATCAACCATTACAGATGCATGTTGGAAATTTTTGAGTGAACGTGTCGTTTATCACAAAGTTTGTTGGAGCAGGAATGATGCAAAGTTACGAGTGATTTAAAGAATGACTGCAGTGCATGTGAAGAGGGGATTTCCTTGGTGCTAAAGGCACGAAATAAGGGGCGGGCATTTTTCATCACAGTTGGAATGGCAGGACTGCTAACATTGATCGAGATGCGGGAGTTAATCAATTCAGGTGAAGCAAGGGAATATATTTGGAGCTTTTGCATTTTTCATCATGAAATTGGAAATTGATTGCATTGTGTTAGTATATTTGACATAACACACAGGTAAATAGTGTTCCCTTCATCTCGTTGGGATTCTATTGTTGAGATTGAGAATCTACCAGAGTGAATGCATGAGTGAAATCCAAATATATTATGTGGATTAAAGTGAATGCAGAAACATCAGTGAAGTTTGAGGAAAATCAGGCAATTTGTTCAAAAGTTGTGAATTCTTAAATTTGTGGATCCCGCCATCTCTGGATAAGAAGACATTAACAATTTGTGATATCACAGCAGGGTAATGATATAAAGAAAATATGAAGAGAATTCAACATATTTTCATTTCTCTAGCAAAATGAAAGAGCATTTGGCTTATGTTTTTATGAAGGCTGGAGGAATGATATTACCGTCAATAAAGATCAGTAACAAGTGGAAGGAATGTGTACTTGTAATGTAAAATGAGATTTTGAGGAATTCTCTTCATAGTTTCTGTATATTATTCTCGTACTGTGCCATCATAAATTGTTGTAGTCTTCCCATCCACTGATGGTGGTAGCAAAACTCTAAAATTTGTGGCTTTGTAACGGATTGTCCGATTTTCTTTAAACTGCGCCATGATGTTCTACCAATATATGTTGTATCTGCATTCACCCAATCCTTGTACAGTTCGACCTCGATTATCCGGCCATGTCGAGACCGGCGCTCATCCGGATAAGCGTATTGGCCGGATATGGGAGACACAATGTTAATGTATATAATATAGCTGCCGTCCAAGCTGCCGTCCCAGTGCACTGGCAGCTAGGCAGGTAGCGTACCCCGCAACGGTGGTGTAATCTATGCTAGCCTGCGCAAAATTGAAGTCCCTTCTTCACAAAAATAAAGTATATCTTTATGTGAAAATCATACATGTTTTACCTCAGTAGATATTGAGAAACCTATCATGCACATCTTATGAAATTAGTGAAATAGATCCATGAAAGTCACATTTTTTTCTCAATTTTTGGATGAAAAAAAAAGTCCTTCACTGCGGGAACGCGTCCGGATAATAGAGATTTCCGGATAAAAGGAGGCCGGATAATCGCGGTTGAACTGTATTTGTGTTTCACTCTCTTAGGTATGTGTATATGTATATTCCTTGTAGGGTGGTAAACACGTGAAACGTAAAGTTCTATTAATCAGGCATTGGTACTTACAATCCATGTCACTGTGCCTTCCTCTCACGTGTGCAATTTTCGGCAAGTCAGCATGAGAGCACGGAGAACACTTGAAATCTACAAGTGTCTTAAAAAGGATGGTACATATAATTATAGTTGTTGAGATGAGGATTCAGCTTTTAACTTTTTAACTGTTTTTTGATATCTCAGCCATTTCAAAACTAATTCTCATGATTAATGAAAATCCCTCTTGGATTCATATGTATATTTCACATTAAAGGGATTCTCATTATCTCAAACAAGGCATTAGCAATATTGTGTCTCGCCCACTTGTGAAAATAACCAGAAATATCGCGATCTCCGTTGCCACGCAAAATAATTGTATCCCTGGCTGAGTGTGAAAATATCTGCCACAAACAAATAAGCAACTTTAAACAGGCAACATCAAAATCAGGTGCAAAATAGTGACTTTGAATAAATTTGCATAAATGTGCATGAGTAATGTTTGCCTAAATCTACATCAGTAATGCTCACATCTACATCAGTAATGCTCATACATGCTCACACAATTCTGTGCACAAGTTAGGAAGCCTTCACCAAGAGTCTTGCAAGTAAACTTTAGCGTATGACCTCAAATGACCTTTGACCTTATCATGTGACCTCTTACAGCACCATAACATGCAGGTGCCCCCAGTGCATCCATCACCCAAGTTTGATTGCCATTGTAGCGACATGTGTCCAGTTACGTGTGATAACAGAGTCTTGAGAGTAAACTTTAACGTATGACCTCAAATGACCTTTGACCTTATCCTGTGACCTCCAACGGCACCATAACATGAAGGTACCCCAAGTGCATCTATGACCCAAGTTACGTTGTAATCCAAGCAACCTATGTGAAGTTATTTGTCAAAAGAGAGTCTTGCAGGTAAACTTTAACGTATGACCTCAAATGACCTTTGACCTTATCCTGTGACCTCCAACGGCACCATAACATGAAGGTACCCCCAGTGCATCTACGACCCAAGTTAGATTGTAATCCAAGCAACCTATGTGAAGTTATTTGTCAAAAGAGAGTCTTGCGAGTAAACTTTAACGTATGACCTCAAATGACCTTTGACCTTATCCTGTGACCTCCAACGGCACCATAACATGAAGGTACCCCCAGTGCATTTATGACCCAAGTTAGATTGTAATCCAAGCAACCTATGTGAAGTTATTTGTCAAAAGAGGGTCTTGCAGGTAAACTTTAACGTATGACCTCAAATGACCTTTGACCTTATCCTGTGACCTCCAACGGCACCATAACATGAAGGTACCCCAAGTGCATCTATGACCGAAGTTAGGTTGTAATCCAAGCAACCTATGTGAAGTTATTTGTCAAAAGAGTGTCTTGCAGGTAAACTTTAACATAGAAAAGAGAGTCTTGCACATACTCTTTAATATATGACCTCAAATGACCTTTGACATCA
The DNA here is from genome assembly GCA_033980235.1 of Diadema setosum. Lineage (NCBI taxonomy): Eukaryota > Metazoa > Echinodermata > Echinoidea > Diadematoida > Diadematidae > Diadema > Diadema setosum. The sequence goes on from CM067079.1 coordinate 6,499,738, forward strand.
TCACATGACCTCCGACAACACCATAACATGAAGATACCCCTAGTGCTTCTATCACCCAAGTGTGGCTGCCCTTGCTGTAACAGTTGCCAAGTTATGGATCATAAGAGAGTCTTGCAGGTAAACTTTAACATTTGTGACGGACGACGGACGGACGCCATTTGGATCCCTTAGTCTCGCCTTCACCTCCGGTGGGCGAGACAAAAATCATTAAAAAAACATTAGAAACCTGAAGCCCCACCTCAACAAAAACTATATCATCCCTTTAACACTAAATTCAAAGGACTTTGCAGTCCTGGAAGGATACACTCCTCCTCCACATCTCTAACTTACTGTATACTCCGAATATTTTGTGAGGTTTTTATTTTCACAGATTTCACGAGATGGATGCCATTCGCAAAATTAAAAACGTGAAAATATAAACTCTCATCCCGACGCAAATGTGACGTGCACGCATACATGGCATTTCTTTGTTCAGGATTGTACTCCACAATCGCGAATTTAAACACTTGCAAAATCATCAGGAAGTCCTGATTTGCGAAATATTAGCCTCGCTATATATATGGCGTATACGTAAAAAGACTGCATGATTTTATCCATAAAACAGGTTTATGGCACAGCAAAATCTTCACTCCGTGTAACAACGCATCTCGACACTGCTAAACACAATTCAATTTTCCCCTCACCCTTATTTCCACTTGCCTCTGTCAAGACCCACACACTTCTCCAAATTTCAAGAGCCATGTATCAGAAAAAAATGCTGCAGTGTGTACAAAAGAGTTTCTGCATTGGGGCTGGCCTGTCTGTGACAGACACATAAATTCAACTGAAACTGACTGAAAACCCTGCATACTCAAATGATAAAAGAGCAAAAGCAAAGAGACTTCGACCGAGGACCGGCTCATATTTTCTAATATAATTTGCTACATGTAGCAAGCTTTATTTACAGAGTGGAAAGTCCATGTGATCAATTTACAATACTCAGTATTTTTACATCTGCGGTGAAACAATACTATCATCAGTGTGTACCAGGATGCCCATTTTTTTGGTGCTACTTCCCACAGTCTTTCTCACTTCTACTTTAATTACTGTTCAAATTGCCTGTCACAGAATAAGAAGAAGGAGGAAAAAACAACAACAAAACAACATCAAAGGACAATTGATACAAATTAAAGAAAAGGCTTAAAACTTACGAACACATACATTCAAACATGTCCCTGTGTATGAACCCCAAGAATGCGATTTACTCTGTACAGATGTATATATATTGCTCACTTATGAAACTCTTTTGAATCGTTCAAAACTAAAGAAACATCCAAAACACTACGATAGGCGACATACACACACATGAAAAGTAAATTTTACATTTGAGAACATCCAGATATGTACACATTGCAATTTCAGACCTCTCTACTAGACATCCTGCAGAAAGTAAAAGACTAAAAAATGACATTTTTTTTTCAATTTAACCTTAATACAACATAAAAAAAGATATAAGTAATTTAAAGGCCCTTTGGGTAACACTGAGCAATGCAACTTTAATCTACAACCTCCATATGGCAAAAAAAGGGGAAAACACATCCTTCTAATAGCATCTCCTGGCATATTGCTAATTTAGTTTAAACATGCAACTTTTTCACAAAAAATGAGTCCCCTTGTCTTTGCTAATAACTTTTGTGGAGGTCATCCGGATCACCCACAAGATGTACATACAAGGCAAACGGAATAAATAATATTCGGCAAATACCATGCAATCTGCTCAAGATCTGCACTATTGATTGTATGACTGACATTGTAAATGTACAATGTAGCCAGTTACATTTGACAGTCCACAGTGAAAGGTAATATCCATTTGGTGAGACGAAGCGTTGAATGACAAATGTTCTAATCCAGAATGCACCCAAGGGCAGATTGGGAAACCGCATAAACCATAAGCCCAAACCTCGGCTTGACCCCCACAGCTGTACAGTTTCAAAGCACCACTGAAAATGTACAACAAGTTAGCCCTTGGGAGTGACATAGCTAATAGGCGTGTCCTGTATTCCATGTACATTAACATCACAACACCCACAAGAAGACTAACTTGTCAATTTTCTGGTTGGTCTTAAACAAAACAAAACAAACAAAGATTTTTTTTTATGTCAACATGGTGGATTTGAAATTTGGGTGGTCTTTGTAAGGGGCAACCCCTTTTCTATCAAAATTTGAAGCATAGCAGCAAATAACTACAGACACTCTGATACTTCAACATGGTCAAGCGGAGAATCTTAAAAAGTATACTGAGTTTATGTTACAATGTACATCTGAAAAATCCCTTCACAGTGGTTGCAATGGAGTTATAACATGTCCTTTTGTTCCACACACAATAAAGTGTTTAAGATGGTACACTTTACCGAACCCTTGACTTCAAAGCCCCTTTTCTCATAGGTAGCATTCCTGCATATAATATTGAATTTCTCATCATGACAGCTCATTGGGAACATCTAACTTTGAGAAGTTGGTGAACATTTCAGAGCTTCTAATCTCCGCTATGAAAATGTAGTCTTAACAACAACAAAAAATCTTATCTGGAATCTCCCTGTTGGTTTGTGATGCAGGGCCAAAATTGCAAAAGAACCGTAACAAACACATTTTTTGTAATGAGCAACATCTTGTAGATATGATGCATCAAAATCATACTGTACATGATGGACAAATCACAGAAATTGACATACCCTGCCCAGACACAGAAATGGTTCTGTTTATGTCCTAGAAACATTGCTTTTCACAGCACTCACAATCATGAAGTTTGAGGTACGACTTACATCATCTTTCAGGAATCACACCGACATACCTCTGAAAAATAAAAGTGGACTACGAATGATGTCGAGAAAAGAACTTGTTACATCATAAATAGAGAATGCAGTTTTCACGATCTACTGGATTATGTCACCTTTGGAACATCGCAAAGGAATACGACTTGTGCAGTCTGTACAAGTAACGTGGAAAATACATTGGCAAACCTTCGAGATTACAGTTGTCAGGTTGTGAATCCGCGTCGCTCTCCGGCAACAGATGCAAGGATCCGTAACCACGGCAACTTCACCTTCAAGAGTACACTTACTACGCCTTTTGAGGGTAACTTGTTTGAGAAGCAATGTCCCTCCCGGTTGCTTTCCGTGACACACCTAGTAATTACAACATGCACAAATATAACCTCCACAACAATGAACATATCAAACAAACTTACTGTACTGTCCAACACTGAAAATGACTCTTCCTTTCCAAACCCATCCCCCACCCCACAAAAAAAAGAATAGTAAGCAACCAACAATACACAAAACAAACAGACAACCCTAGCACTTTGTTTTTTTTTATAATTAAATATATCGTATACATATATACATATCTACACTTTTGTTATTCCCAAAACATTTTTTTTCTTGGCATCAACTTTGTAGAAATCACACTTGGCCTCAAATTTAGAAGAGACAACTTGCTTTAGAAGGCTTGGAGCAGGGGAAAAAAACAAACAAACCAAAAAGGAACATGACAGTCCTATAACTCAGTAACGCCAGCACTACCAACTAAAGTATGAAATCAAACGGCTCCTTATCCATTTTTGAAAGTCGATGCAAAATATACAACATGCACCGGTGACCATTCTGGTTATACGATGGCTAACGAAGCAATTCGGCCAATCAGTTGAAAAGCACTTAATACGCACAGCTCGTATCAAAGGCAAAAGCACAATCCTGCGTCCACATCTCACACAAATCTCCAGCAGGAGTAAAATTTTCTGAAGCCGAATTCCCCTCCCCCCCCCCCCATGTGCTCATTTTCCCGACAATCGACCAGCATAATCGAGAACTCATGCGTGGAGGAATTAAGTACCACAGAAGTTTGGTACAATAATTTAGGGCACATACTTGAGTGTTGAGTGTCAGCCATCTTTATGTTTCAATGCCTTTGAAACAGGGTGCAGATGTGATATGTATTTGGAACGGATGCCTACAATAGTTTGATAACACAATATACTTATCCCACACGTGCACTCTCCTATTAAAATTGATGTCCGAATGTTAACACTTTTTCTGTGGGTGCGAAGTAAACTTGGATAAAGGCAAGCAGAATAGGTCCTAGAGATCAAGAGTTGAATGAAAGTCAATGCAAAACCAGAAACAACCCGGTGACAAACAAACAAACAAAAACTGATATCACACTGCCACTGGCTATAAGTTTCAACGATGTGATGGCCAGTAAATACACAATAAATGGCCTTTCATATACTGGTAAACCCAAAATGATAATCACATCACTTGCTTATGCTGAAAAATAAAATTGAAGAAAAAAAAAGATTTAACAAAATAAAATTAAAAAACAGTGACTATAAAAGCAAAGTGATCATGTACTATTTCATGAAATTTCATGGACAGAATCAACATCCTCCATAATGGAGGATTTTTGACAGTATCAGTCGCTATGACTACCCGTCGTGAAGTGCACAGGGGGTGTCCACCGCACAACTACTTCAAAGTTACAACTTCATTCATACCCCTTGCAATAACTCTGCCTGCAGTTAACCTTCATAAAATATTTGTTTGGTTTTTCTTTTTAAATCCTTTACTACATAATTTGATGATGAAAAGATTCCTACTTACAGAGGCACATCCTCTAAAAATATGTATACTAAGAGCACAGATGAATTGATATATGTAAACAACAAGTTTATATGTATGCCAGAAAAATAGTACATTTCAAACAAAAGCAGAATGACCTTTGACCTTTATCTCTGACCTACATATGTATCATCATGTTCATGTACCAAAATAATTGTGTACATTGTACTTCCTTTGACCCTTCTCACCTATTGAATTACATAACCACTGTACACCTTTTGCCCCTTCTCACCTTAATTTTATAACACTGGACATTTCTAGCTGAAGTAATGACTTCCATATGACATTTTGACAAAGTAGTGACCTTTAACATTTGACCTTTGACCTTTCACAACTATCAGTTCATGTGCATAATTGTCAATTTGTCCCTACCCTTCTTGCCAAGTGATACTACCACTGACTATTCTTAGCTGAAGTTCAAGTTAAAAAATGCAATGTTTAGAGAATGTACTGGAACCTTTGACCTTGCAAGACTTTGCCCATGCCAGAAGGTAATCAGTGAATCTACATCTCGCACAGTATACTGGGGCCAGGTCCCAACTTTTTGTGTTACACCACAAAGACGAGATCTGGCACAAAAGGACGTTCAGACGGACAACCAGAAAACACAACACCTCCAGCAGAGGAGAACATAAATAGCAGCTACAGAGCCTTTCTAAGAAATACAGCGACAACATGGCATGAGGAACGGAGATTGTTACACGGTAAATGTGCAATGGCTGGCCAGCAGCTTTCCCTTCTTGATTTTTTTCCTTTTTTTTTCATAGATTGCAAAACATATTTCTGACGCAACATAACAACCACACTCTCTGCATCGTAATGAAAGCAACATTGTGACATACAAATGTAGCAAGTATTCCACAGATGACTATACGCATTACGAATGACAAATCTTACCTACACAAAAGACATTACAAGACATTATTGAACTTCTGTATCTGCATGAACTTTCAACAAAAAAACTCGTTCAATCTTCCCATACTTCTTTTTTGCCATGACAAAGAGAAGGTCATGCAGGCATTGATTGAAACATTCTTAAAACCTTTTCAACTATTAAAAAAAAAAGTGCTGTAGAGCCTGAAATACAGGCTATGTTCCCCAGCCAAACATTGCTGATTTCGTGTGAATGGCACAAGTCTCTCTAATACTGCACTGAAACCATTCCGGTTTGAATACTTGTCTATATTTTTTTCACAGGCAAATCAAAACGTATGTTCCTTATTGAAGCGTAAACAAAAAAAAAAAAATATCTCACAGGCTGACACATATTTGCGTATTTAAAAGGTACATGTAGCTTTGCATTCCACTTTGTAACTGCAATTCATATCATGAAGAAGTGGGCATGATCGATTTAAAATAAAGTGCCGATAACAGTTTTTAGCGGTTATCAATTGTTTGTGCTTCTTTTGATCAGCAGATGCGAACATAACATAGCTTTGCATATTAAAAAATGCGCCTAAAAATGAAAACAGAATTCCATACAAGTAATGCTATATATTTTCCATATCATGTCTCATGTGCAAACAATGAGATAAGATCATGGAAAAACTAAAAAAAAAAAATTAAATCCACAGGTAATTTCAACATTAAAAAAACGTTCTACCTTACGATCAGCCACTTAACAAATAACTGTTCGGTCAACCAGTGAAAGTTATCAGTCCTTCCCTGTTCATCCTAGCACCTTTCCATAACACAGACAATCAACGCTACGCTGTAACTTGAAATTAATGTCCTCACTCGTCAAAAAACAACGTTTCTCAGCTCAACAATATGCTACAGCCATGACTGTTACCTAGACACACATAAAAGCAAAAACACAATTTGACTGTCCTTCATTTCTTACACAACAGCTGATCTTTGACCTACTCTTTGAATAATTTGTACAGGTTTACATGTGCCGAAGGATAGCCACACTCTGGCACAAACGTCCAATCACGATGCTTTCATGATACGCAGTAACGTACATTGTACTTGAGACAATTCCACCCACATTAGGTCTCCATCTTTTCCCCCTGCAGTTCTGCAAGTTTTCCTTGCTGTGTGCTCTTTAAGTCCTTGGTTCAAGAGTGCCTCGAAACATTTAACCACCAAATGTTCTTAGTCACCATTCATCACTGACTTGACACATTTTTCATACTCAAAATGTGCTTTGCGTCTTGTCCTTGAACTCTCTCTTTCTCTCCTCCTCTCTCACCATTCTTTCTTTCTCTCTATCCCTCTATCTCTCTCTCCTTTTCTTCTCCCATTTCCTCTTCCCAAACTTCCTCTCATTCCCTTTAAACTTCCCTTTCTAAACTGTACATCCAAATATATTATCATTGGCAACATCACATCAAATATCTATATATATATTTATATATATACACAAGTATTTTCTCTAGTTACATTTTCCTCTTTTTCTCAATCTACAGAATATGAATAAATAAGGAGTTGCCTAATCATTTCATTGGGAAACATTCGCTTGTCATCATCAAACAATTTCTTCTCCCACTCTAGATTGTCACACCACACAGCGGTATTCTCGTCTCTTCTATCAGATGACACGCCGATCAATGAGGGAAAAATGAGTGGACTCAAGGAAATAAAAAAGAAATGAATCAAAAGCAACATGGAGCAGTGAAAATTACAGCAAGGTGAGGCAATTAAATCTTATTTTAATTAAATTTAATCCTTCGCATCATTTTGTGAGCAGACCAAACTGACTCACCAAAGAGACACATTTTCATGCGGCTATGAAATTCTGCAATTTCAGATATACGTCACATCTCTTGTGGACATTAAAAAAAAAAAAAAATTACAAAAGAAAAATCTTTCACAAATCTTTGTAAAAGAGTAAGGGGCGAACAGAAACACTGTAATATATTTCATGTATTTTGATCATAGTTTTTTTTTTTTTTATATTTTGCATACAATCAAAAAAGAGGTGAAAATTTTTATTAAAAAAAAAAGCATCAGAGTCATGTTAAAACCTAAAGGACTTTGCAACTGATTGACAAAAGTCCTAGAGGACTTTGGCGCAGATCCATTGGAAAACATATCGGTATATTTTCATATTCTTTGTTACGCTGCAATAAGCAATCACCTGCTGCTTTGATTTCACTGCTCTATGGGAGAATCTCCTCATTTGGGTTATTATCTCTTGTCCACTCTTGTGAAAAAAAAAATAATAAAAATAACTTTCACAGATTTCTTAATATCCTTTCCTGGCCACATGCAGAATGACACAGTATTTCTCTTCATGAGATCTGCCCCGGTATTCAGAAGGCATTCCCGTTCAATCGTTGAACACAACCACGACACAATCTGCAGCCATTACTTACCTCATTGCTTGAATTTTGACAGAATGTACATCAATTGAAAGAGAAAAAAAAAAGAATAGAAGCAGTTACAATGCACTGGAAGCTAATCTACATTTTCTCTTGTTAAGCATATTGAGCTCGAGTCATTTTTTTTAGCAATGATTCAGTGGCACGCATTTCAAAACGAGAATCAACCTGAGATATTTTTGGGCAAAAGGTACCACGCAATCACTCTGTATCACAATCATTGGCCATTTTTGCGACGCGGTGAGGAAAGCCGAGATGACTCCACAGACGCCTTGGTATGAATTCCTTGGATGGCTGGATGGCTGGATGGCTGGATGAACGGATGGATGACCATCATCTGTCCATATGCCTCATCACGCATAGATGACCATCCATCCATCCATCCTCCCCCTGGTGGGCGTGTGCCGTAACCGTGGCAACCCTGTCTCCCCTGGGACGAGGGGCATCACGCGTGCGAGTTGGTGGAGAAGCTGAAGCAGGCGGAGGAATTCAGCCCGGAGGTGTCAAAGGTCGTCGTGGGGGAGAAGGAGGACGCGGCGGCGGCGGCGGCGGCAAATGAGGAAGGCTGGGTAGCAACGATGCGCTGGGGTGGGCTTGTTTCATCCGAACTCATACTCGACATGCTGCATAGAGAGAGGAAGAAAAGAAGACCAGATGCAATGGTTACAACACCATAATAAAGCTCACAAAATGTCACATTTGACAGGTAAATACTGTATGATTTGCCATATACTCAGCAAATCTAATTTTCGCAAATCAGGACTTCTCAGCAATTTTGCGAGTCGTTGAATTCGCAATCGTGGAGTACAGTATAAAGGGAGAAGTGTACATGTGCATGTCACATTCATGTCAAAGTCAGAGCTAATAATTTCGTGTGTGGTTTAATTCCCAAATAGTAACGGACTCGCAAAATTTGTGTGAACAAAAACCTCACAAAATATACGGCAAATACAGTAGTTTCTTTTTATTCAATCTTTGTTTAAACAGTTTATATATTAAAGAGAATGCTTGAAACATTCTCAACAAAATCAGTGGATGATCACATCAAAATAGATCTGATTAGGTAATACTTGAGGAATCTAACGAATCAAAATCGTCCAGATTGAAAGGCTCTCTAGAATGCACATGTCAGTAATCACAAGGTTGTTGCAGAGCAACAGTTGTTTCTGACAACCACATTGCAGTCTTGTCTGATGGTGCATCAACCACCGCATGTACATGTACACCAAATCCAAAGTATCAAAAGCAGCGAGAATATAACAGGTAGATGAAACAGCTTGGTCACTAGGTCCAAGAATACTACAATTAAATTCACACACACACACACACACACACACACACAAACAAACAAAAACAAAAAATTGGAAAACCTTCCCAACATTCAGCAACAGCTAGTAAACAAAAGACACACGGTGCTAGCTACTCCCAAACTCCTACTTCCATATCACTGACACTTTTTTAGTGGCAGGGTTTAGGTGCAAGAAAAAGTAAAACTTCCTGTTAATTGTCATTGTGAGTTTGTTTGTTTGTTTGTTTGATTGTTGTTGCTTTTTTTTAGAGAGAAGCCATCCAAATTATATTTTCTGAAGTACTGTTACAAAATTAATTGTAGGGAATGCGCTAAGTGTGAAGCCATCCAAATTCCATTTTCTGTAGTATTGATATAAAATCTAATCATAAGAATTGCTGCAAGTGTGGCAGCAATGAATTTTTGTTGGGGTGGAGGAGGCAACTGTTGTTCATTTTCACCGAAAGCAGCATGATACTCATTCGAACACACACAATCTTAAAATTTTGTATCAGAGATTTCTGCACGAACATCATATTCTGCTAGTCTGCTTTACCCTGGGAAAATCAATTTTAAAGGAGGCATGAGCTCTGAAAAGTTGACACGTCAAGATATGTGAAGACAAAGCGGTCAATTTGAGGTGAACTGCTAAAAAGACTTGTGTTTGATACCTGAGCGATGTGGGATGAAGTGGTGAGCTCAGTAGTTGCCGCTTCGAGGGAGTGTACTCCCCGTCGCTGTCATCTGCAGATAAGAACCACAAAACATAGTGCAAATACAATTGTAAATACACACTGATTGGCAACAAGATATCTACGACACAATGCCCATTATGCCACTCCCTCGTACACACAACATAATTTCTGCAAAGGAAGAGTATTTCCAGTTCTCATGAGCATTCAATAGTACATAACAAACTGTTTTCCTTTAACTTAACAAACTGCAAAACTGTAATACATGTATGCTAAACATGATCTAATTTCTCACAAGCATCAACAGCACAATTTCATTGCAAAGTTTTCATTCTGTCACCTTTTGTCATTCTACATTATTTGAAATTGTCTCATTAGCTGACATAATATTCAGAGAGCAAAACCTCTCATGGAGAACTATGGACATTTCCTACTTCTGAGAGATCAGGCCCCTATTTCATTAAAAAAAAAAAAAAATGTTTAATAGGATAGCAACTCTTGCTGGAATGGCAACTTCTCATAGCAACAGCCAATCAGGAAGCTGGATTCTTGTCATTACCATGACAATTGTCATTATAGCAAGACTTACTATCATATCAACTTTTTTATGACATGGGGACCAGGAGAGTTAAGAAGAAATTTATCAGCATTCAATTTCATTTTCAGTCAAACATTCTATCTATATCTCCTGTATCTCTATCTAAGGTGGTACAGATAAATTTCTAACCACATAATATAGATATGGTCATCACACTTGTACCCATTGCAGTGATATGGCATTTTCTATCGCTGCTTTATTTCTTTGGAACAAACTCCCCTCTCACATTCAAAATGCTAAAAAAATAAACAAGTTTAAATCAATGCTTGAAACTCAATTATTTAATAAATTATAAAAATTTGTCTCTTCTTCGCTATGTACCAGTACATGTATATCACAGTGTTTGCAAACTATATTCTGTATCTCAATTCAACTTTTCTGTTCTGTACTAATGGGCATAAAAATGGCTGTATTAAGCACTACACAAAAGTTATTTATTATCATTTTTATCTTCATTATCTGAGCCAGGGCAAGCTACAGAACACAGATTCGTAGACGGCCCATAGAGATGCCGCCGCAAACTCACATTTACGCTTGAGAGAGGAGGTGAGTGAGCTGGGCCGCAAGACGGGACTCATACTGCGCCTGGTGAAGTTGGAGCGGGTGGGGCTGGGGTTCGGGCTGGGCGACATGCACGGACTCCTCATCGAGATCTGGGGTGAGAAACATTGCTGGTAGGAAAAGACAATAAAATAAATGGGTAAATACAGCGAACACAAGAAATTATGAACACACAGTATTGTGGACAGAAATACAAACTGCAGATCACACTGTATGTACAGATAGTTGACAGATAGTAACAAATAATGACAGATAAAGATAGAGAGAGAAAAAAAGTGAGAAGAATAAAGAATGAGAGTGTGTTGCATAATACAAAGAATATGTTAAATCTTACAATTTTCTGAATTTGGCAGTAAAACATTCTGGGTAGGAAAAACTGGGGTAAAAAGATACAGTAAAAATACAACACAAGAGAAGACAGTAAGATAAACAGCAGATAAAAAAAGAACGATGGATAGATGGATTGATAGATAGATAGAATATATGGATAGAAATGGGGAGAAAAACAAATAAAAAGTGAGCAGAAGAAAGACAGAAAGTGTTTGTGTTGCAGAAAACAATATGAAAAATCCCACAATTTTCTGAACATCTATTTGATATCATTTGTTCATTCATACAAATATCATACATTCATTTATTCATTCAATCATTCATTTGCTCATTCAATCATTCATTCATTCTTGATCTTTTCCTTTCTGGACATTGCTACATGTAAGTACTCACGAACAACTCACTGATGCATGTTCATTCAGATCATTAAAGCAAACAAAAGGAGATACCAACACTTGACATGCTGACTAACAAAGTGCTCCTGTACCACCTAGACATACTTGTATCAAATGAGATATAATAACATGTATGTTCATCACTTACCTTCCCAGCTCTTGTCGGTGACGGAGATGATGCTGCAAAGGGGAGGCTGGGTACCGGGGTGATGATACTCAGCGGCTCCGTCAGGGAGGATCTGGTGTCCGACCTCAAGGCCTTGATACTTTCGTCCTGGAAAGAGTGGGGAGTGAGGGAAAAGTAGTTATAGTTACTTCCGTCAAGGAGGTTAATGTTTTTTGCCAGCACTGATTTATTTGTCTGTTTGTCTGTCTGTTTCCAAAATAACTCAACAAGTTGTGAATAGATTTCATGGGAAATTTACAGGAGAAATTGGTAATGACACAAAGAACAAATGGATAAATTTTGGTCATGATCAGGACTGGTACCGTATGAATCCAGGAAGACTTCTTGAATGATTCTTATCACTGGCAAATAGGGCCAACAAGCAAGGGAATTAAAGCTGCACGAATTTGAGGTGTGCATACAGCCATACATGCAAGTGTGCTCTCAGCTGGAAGCCAAGGCACTATATGAGAAGTATATCAAAAGGATTCTATATTGTTTGGAATATGTAAGATAGGACCATGCTGCTTGGTGGAGGTCTGCACTCTCCAAATGCTTTTCTCATTTGAAGATGTTAACGATGGACAACAGAGGTGTTTCAGTCAAATTACATCCCAGTAAAGTGGTTTATGGCTCCTAAGAATATATAAATGCAAAAAGTATGTTTCATTTTAACAATTTTGTTGCTCTTTAGCAACATTCACACTAAAGTCATTCCTGATTATCATGTGAGCACTGTGCTATATTTGAAAGACTCTTCTCTTTTTCTGGTAATAGGTATGTGCCCAAGTACCAGTATTCATGTGTGAGTTAGAGATCCATACATGTGGATGTTGTGAAACTCACCAAATGCAGTTCGTCACATGACTGGCTCATCCGAAATGCCGATCTCACTTCCCTGCATAGAAAAAAATAAAAATAAAAACACAAACAATCAATCATTGCTAAAATGAATCAAAGAATTATCCTGGTAGATTTCACATGTTCTCGAAACATGGAATATAGTCTTTCACGTCATTTTAATTGTGAGTACTTTTGGGGAAACTTTTATGGCTTTATCACAGGGAGCGTCTGCTCGAAAGTGCTGGTTGCTATAAATGAGCTCACTTAAAGGACAAGTCCACCTTCATATACACGTACGAGTGGATTGAATGAATGCAATAATATTAGTGGAACACATCAGTGAAAGTTTGGGGAAAATTGGACAATCCGTTCAAAAGTTATGAATTTTTAAAGTATCTGCACAGTCACTGCTGGATGAGAAGACTACTACAGTGTATGATGTCATATGCGTACAACGATATAAAGAAAATTAAATGAGAATTCCACAAAACTTCACTTTTTGAATGAAGTGCACATTTGTTCGACTTGTTACTGACGTATGTTAAGGGTAATATTATTCCCCCTGCCTTCTGAAAGAGAGAAGTCAAGTGGTCTTTTGTTATGCGAGAAAAATGAAAATATGTTGAATTTTCTTTATTTTTTCTTTATATCGTTGTACACATGTGACATCACAAGCTATAGTAGTCTTCTCATCCAGCCTTAAGTGAGCAGAAACTTTAAAAATTCATAACTTTCGAATGGATTGTCCGATTTTCCTCAAACTCTTACTGACTTGCTCTACTAATATTGCTGCTTTCACTCAACCCTCATGTCTATGAAGGTGAACTTGTCCTTTTAAGAGAACTCCATACCATGCCTGGGCTTACTCTGCTACATGACATGAAATTAAAACAAATAAAACACATAAAGTTTCACAAAAAAAGACAAACAAAACAAAAGTCAAAGAATCTTATGGCTTCTCATTTCTCCATGACACAGCAATAACACTGGTCATAGTCACATTAGCAGAATAGGTGAAGTGACTGTCATCCCCTCGCAAGTTTCTCATTAGTTTTATAACCATGAGAATTCAGTAAAAATCATGTTTTATCAACAATCATGCCATTACAACTTCCAGGTCAAATTATTAGTGCTAGATATCATTATATCTCTACTATAACAAAGATTCTAAGAGCATGATTTTTTAATTCATTTCATGTATGAAAATGTGACAAGGAAAAAGATAATGAAATAAATTCATATAATGATAATTTCAAACTCTTTGGTCTTATGTCTTAAATGAAAACCACATACTTGACAATTAGTTTTAATTATAATGTATTCATTGAAGTCAACTTGCACATACCAATAGGGGTGAAATTCCCTATTAGCAGTCTTACATGACAAATGTTTGTTTTCACTGTGACATTGTTTTCTAATGAATTTTCTTACATGCTATAATCTTCAGTGATTGTCAAATTGACAAATAAAATCGAGCACAACAGTTCAATGAAGTCTTTGATAATATGGGGGGGGGGGTGGTCTTCGAAGTTCATATACATGTGACCTTGCATCACACAACTGACCACAAATGTTAAGATATTCAATCTTCTTGTTAGCTCAAGAATGGAAAGAAAGATTTAGGTCAACAATATTTATATTCTTTACTGTAGATAGTTTCTGATGGAGTAAAATCTTTTGCTATGTCATTATGTAATTTTGAAATTTGGAAGTATGAGGTTCAGTGAATATAGTTTCCTTTTTTCTTTGCAGCTTTTGGAGACCTACAATCTCTATCTCTCCCTGACAATGTATTCTTCATTTCCAATCACGAGGGAGGAAAATGTGAATGCAAATTCAAGAAGAGCTTTCAAAAAACAGCCAGTAACAGCACTGATCATTTGAGATAAATCATGCACTGAATGTACTTAAATGAGTGTGCCGAGTTTCGAGATAATCTGATCCGATCTGATGGTTGCCATGACAATCTAAATCTCTTTCTTGAGCATGCACAACAGAGAGTGAGTCAGGCATTACTTGAAAGACTGTGAACTCTAAAGCCCCCTCTCCATAAAAAGTTAAATTTTCCCAACTTTGGAGGGTCATTTAGTTGAGATCATTCAAGAGTTCATGAGCTGTACATCAAATTACTGCTGCAAGGCATGGATCTCTCTTTTCTTGCTGTTGTTTATAACTATGACCTAACCTAAAAGGAATCTTATCTGGTGACTGTTTGTGGGTTTCATGATGTGAGGTCACAGTTAGTCATGAGTGTGCCTGGTGGTACTGCCTTGCATTATCAATGTGACTGCACATCAGAAACTGATAGTCTCACAGGCTGATTTCCAGCAATCTTGAAAATATATGTGTTTTGGGGCCAACAAGTTCCAGTTTCATTATCACTATCATTATTTTTTCTTTGATATAATGTGCAAGAGCAACCGCTTCTTGAATAGCTATGTCTGAGGCTTGGACTTAAAAAGCATAGGGTGGTTTTTTTGTTTTTTTTTGATTATTTGTTTGTTTGTTTGTTTTTTGTTTGTTCTTTTTTTTTTACATTTATTTAATATCTACAGTAGTACTTTGCCTTTGGATTTCCATCCCATGTGGAGCATGAAAGCATGTACAGAAACCAGCTACAAAATCTCAGCAAAAGAGTCCGCAGGTGGATGCATAATCGGAAATGATTGTGATCGGCACTGTTGTATACCTAATACAATGTCAGTATGCCAGGTTTCAGGATAATCTGATAATCCCTCCATTGCTGTTACTATGGCATTTTAAATCCCTTTGATAGTGCAAGCATAATAGAGAGTTAGTCAGTTTTCTTCCAGCTGACCCTAAACTTCAAAGCCCCTTCCTCTGAAAACATTCCTACTGTTTGGAGTGTCTGTCACTCTTTGTTTGTTTGTTTGTTTCTTTCTTTCTTCTACTTGGTTGAAAACATCAAAGTTTGGTGAGTTTAAAACATCATTGTAAAGCTCAGAATTTCTTTTTTTTTCAAAATCTAGCTTAAAAAAAAAAAATCTTATGTGGTGATCTTGCAAGATCACAATCAATAAAAAAAATCAAATAAACCCATGAATCTGAAAGGGATTCCGACCTTATATTATATTTATGTGCTTTTGCATAAAACATTACAATTTCCTTGTCAATAATTGTAACAGCTTTCAGCATATTGTACTCTTATTACAAAAAGTTCAAGTCGAATGAAGTATAATGATGAGCAAAATTAACAAAGGTCAATGACACAAAATGGGGACAGTTTTGTTAGCAGTAAACAAACAAGAAGAACTTAAATGAAATTTTTGAGTTTTACCATGGGCCTCTACTAATTAGTCGGGAGTAATAATTACTTCAAATGTAAATTTGAAGAGGTAAAAATACTGTAGTGTACTAATCCTCAAATGTCTCTGCCTGGTTGTAAATGCTTATGAAGATAATTTTGAACTTGAATGTGAAGTTAATCTATCAAACAATAATAAAAACAAATGTTAATGGTCATGAACATACACATCAGTACAGACAAAAAGAACCAGAATGTATCATAACTGCTAATAAATTGCATCAAACACCTTTAAGCAATCTACTGCTACATTCAGTTTGATCACAACATAATTACAGTAAAGTACAACATGTACTCTAATTACACCTGTACCTAAAAAAAAAAAAAGTAGTTTTCCACAGGAAAACTGCATTGAGAGTGAAGACTACAATTTACAGTATCTTAGGTAATACAATCAGGGTGGTCTAAGAGGTGTTTGAGCAAATTTGTGCGCAAAACATATTAGTGGATGTATACAGCACAACAAGAAATAAGTCGCAAAATATTGCGCGCTACACGCTTGTGATAATTTCTGCAATATTTTCACATTCAGAGTTTGCAACATGCTCAAGTTTTAAGCTGTGGACCACCCTGTACAAAGAACAAAGAACAAGGAGACTGTATCTAGACAATATGATTGACTACCTAAATCAAATGCTACTATACCCTGTATCACTGAATCCTTATAATACAAAGTAGATGTACGCTCTGTCTTCTACAAGCTCAAGAGAAGGATGTACAATATGGTTTCTTTCTTATAATGATAAACTGTTTAGATGACAGCTGCATTTGCAATGGGAAAAAAAGATCTCTTAACTCTTTATGTGCTATGGTGGAAACCCCCTGTGTGCCACGTTATTCTGAGACACAAAGGTAGTCATGCTTTGAGAAAGAATTCTGTTTTTCCAATTTGTATAACTTCTACAAATTTTTCTGTTAAGCTGGACATAATAGTGAGCAAAGTTAAAGAGGAATGCCAAACTTTGCTTAAAATGTATAATAACTCTATTTTCAATTTTTCTTTTGAACTACCAGTTGCTACATTACTGTAAAGGCATGTCTTTTGCACATTAATAATGACAGAAACTTAGAATGTACACGCAAATCTAGTTGGGAACACCGCTTGATAGTCATTCACCACATAGAATGCAAGCCGTATATGAGAGGAACAAAAGCCTGAGAAACGCTTTGATTGTTACCGCGGGATTAGCGATTTATCGATCGGTTTTGGCGGCTTTGTTTGTTGAGCAGAATATGCGAAGTTGGCACGCCATCGACTGAGTCGGACATGCAAACGTGGCACATAAAGAGTTAAAAGATCCTCACTTTTGGCAATATACAAAATCTTCACCCTCCCACTTACAAGTGGTGAACTAGTTTCATATCTGCTTTGAATACAAAAAGACTTTTGTCCAACAGGTTGAGGTAGATATAGTCTGTCATTTCTAATTCGGTGGAAAGTACACAGTTGGAGCTTATAAGTGATGAACATCGAGAATTTTCGGCAGCTGAAAAAAATGCCATAAATCTGTCATAACTGAAGAAAATGTGATACCATGCATTGCATTGGCTTCAATAATATTAGACACTTCAGATTATTAGTCTCATCATGGCTACCCCATCCGTCAATTCTAAATGAGTGCCTTAATCAATGTCGCATATGTTGAAGTCAAAACACTTTTCAGTCAAAAAAAAAGAAGAAATAGAAATGGTCTCAGTCTATAGAATACACTGTACCCAACCTTTTCACAAGAATATTCACTGCCCTTATAAGATGTTATACTTCCAAGCTAAATATTTTTTGTCCTTCACTTAGTTAAATTATCAAAATTTCAAAATCTAGTTTAAGTATCCATTCCTCAGGACTTGAAAGTCATTTCGTAGACGACTCTACAATATGCTGCAAAGATGCAGTTCTCTTCCTCATATATCTTCTTCCTTACGGGTGAATTTAGTGAACATTTATGGTCAAGTCAACTGGTCATTTGTGAAGGCATGATATCACCAACTCATTTACATCTCATTTATAAAAGGTAACCTCCATCATCATAATTTTAAGGAAATACAACATATATGAAACTCTCAAATTCCCTGATTGTTCTACATCTCATTTTTTTGGTTAACACCAATATCATAAATTCATGAAATCATACAACACATCTAAACTGTAGAATTTCATGTCTACTGGTATTTCTATTCAAAATCAAATTTGATAGAACTTTTACAAATCTCGTTCTTTTTTTTCTCTGTAATGGGGCAGAGCACATTTGCACTTTGAATTCTATGCCTTCAGATGTTGGAAACGGATCAACTTTTCCATACATGTCCATGCAGGGTTTGAGTATTTAAGAATACACGCCTCTGTTTGGTGTGAGAGCATGAAAAAAGAAGACTGAAAAGATCAGCATGACCTTTGACCCAGATTTTTGTTGTTGTTGCTTTCAATCTCTTTTATCGTTTATGCAGACACAAGTGCATTCATTTTACACTTCCTTAGAGTCAAGTGGACTAGAAAGTTAAACATTTGATTGTAAATGTTGCGCTGCAAAATAGCACGAAGGACTGTGACAAAACTGAAATTAGAGGAATAAGAAACTTGAAAATGGGGGAAATAGAGTCCCCTCCCCCACCTCCAAGTTAAATGTACAAACACAATATGTTCAAGGTACTAAACTTTGTTGTATGTAGAGTAAATTACATGACAAAATTTTAGAAGTTTGATCAATATAAGACATGTCCATAAATTACGAAAGCCACTGAATTATTCATATTCACATGTGTTTCTTTGTTGTTTTTTACTAATCAGTGATATTGGACACAACCACTCATGACCACTTCTATATTAAAGCAATACTGCCATCACCCCATAACTCTGCTACTGATTTGTACACAAAATATAATCGTAATCATATTCTTCTTAAATGTTTTAAAATTGTTCTTGGCAGAAGATTCAAGGGCAGAGCTAGTTTAAAAGATATAATCAATAATAATCACTGATTCTTCTTTCATGTTATAAGAATGCTCTCGGTAAACGACTCAAGGACACAGCTTGTTCACAAAATATAATTAAAGGAAACCCACTGAAAGAAAAAAATGCCTAGGATGGAATATCTATAAATAATAAAAGCAGCAAACCATTATGAAAGCAATCAGACAAATAATAAAATTTCAAGCTATTTATGAAGGCATCCGCTTCCTCTGATCTTGGAAAATTATTTTGGAAAAACAAAATGTCCTTGATGTGTCAAGAAGCGAGTCATGGCAGAAATATCAATCTTACAAAGAAATGAAATTAGAGACATTTTCTGTGTATGTGTGTGTCTGCATTTAAATGATGAATGGGGATTTAACCTGTAAGCCTGTCTTTAATCATGGCAGCTACTCTGGGCTGCGTAGTCAACATCGCGATATGTGATCTGATGACATTCAAATGGTCAAAATATTTTCCATTCTTGCCTTTTGCAGATAGCTTGAATGGTTGAGCTGCTGTTTTTGTTTAACTGATTTCCATGAGAGTAATTCTCTCTTTGGGGCATACTAAATCGGGGACATTTATAAACAAGCGTTCAATTTCGTAAGCAAGAACGTCCAAAAGCATGGTATGGGCATTAAATCTCTGAACAAACACAAGGACAGCAAGATATAAAGCAGCTACATAGCAGGAAGTCCTTTTTCCCCTACTATCCATAAGCAACCTTGTTTGCCTTGTTCAGCAGAGACAATGAAGTTGTATAGGCACTAATATGATACTGTAAAAGAGGATATTTTTGAGCGAGTATTTTTCGCGCTCGGCTGGGCAAGATGGATTTCTCATGTTTTAATTCCCCAGAATTAGGACAATGGTAACTGGAACATATGGCACGCAAAAATATTTGCGTGCTTTCATTTTCGCGCTGGCATCTGGTTGCACGAAATGTGCGAAAATTTCCACACCGCAAACATTTCTACTTTTACAGTATTAGGTGACTGTTAGGCCTTACCATTTCTCTTTCTGAAGTACATTTAACCAGTTGAGGACAGGCTGGTTTCCCATTTGGTTATACAGTGGACTCCCGTTATAACAAAGTCCTTGGGACCAGCAGTTTTCTTTTGTTATATCGAAATTTTGTTCTTTTGTTGTAACCGAACAAGTAAACAATAAAAATACATAGAGTGGATAAAGTTGCGGCCTGAATTCTTACTCCGTTGTCACCGGAATTTCGATACAACCATGTTTGTTATAACGGGAGTACACTGTAGATACCTGCCAATGGGTTAATTTGCCACATGTGTCTCACTATTTCCCTCTGAACTGCTTGCAAAGAAGACATGCACTGTAAATGCAAAATGCTTTGCAGAATTGAAACATTTGTTAAAAAGAAGAAGACAAGCACTGGAATCGTGAAATGTATGTATGTGTATGAAATGCTTTGCACAGTTGAAACTTGTGTAAATATAAAACTCTACTGACCCAACATGAAAATGATGACAAGCTAATATTTATGGGAGATACATGTATACATCAAAACATATTCACTAATATTCTCACTTGCACAAACACATACACGCAAAAGTCACTGAAAATGGTTCTGCGAGAACAACAAGTCACTCAAGTTTCCACTTTTTATGTGTAATGTAACATGTTTGTATGTATGTGTGTGTGTGTGTGTGTATGTGTGTGTACACTTTGTACAGGCAACTCCTGTTTAAAGTCCATGGGACTGGAAGTTTTATAATATACTGAAATTTTATATACATATCTAAATTTCATTATGGCCGAACAATAAGGTAATAATCTTGGGATCTGAATTTCTACTTTGGTGTAACTTGATTGTCATCATACCCATGTTCATTATAATGCGAACGCACTGTATACATTTTCTGTATGTTTGTATGCATTTGTGTGCACGTATACACTGTAATTATGTGTTTATTTGTATCTGTCTGTACGTATGTCTGTCTGTCTCACCTCTCATGTTCTGCCTCTTTGCTCATGATGTCGAGCGTCTCTTCCTGTTTGATCTGACTCACTCTGGATGGGATTCTGACCGGCATTGAAACCTGAAGGGACAAAAATACCAAGAAGTCCCCACTTCAATCACAACGGTCTCATGGTCGAAACAACTCACTCATCATTACAAAGTGGATTCGGCAGTCACTCTACCACAACTATTAAGGTACCTAAAAAATTCTGTCCATAGCTCCTTTCATATCTCTTTTGCAGCAGACTATGCCACTGTGCATGTCACTAGCCTAGGAAAGGAAACAATAGTTTGCATAAATTTGATTACATCATCATTTTAAAGGGATAGTATAGTATTGGTTGAGATGGGGATTCAGATTGTAACTTTTTGTGAGATAATTAGAAACCACAGACTGTATGAAAAATTAAAGAGCATACAATTCTAAGAGGAATTCAAAGTTTATTAGATGAAAATCAATTCAAAGTTTATTAGATGAAAATCGGTTTTGAAATGGCTGATATATCCAGAAACAAAGTAAACAACGTGGTCCTAATACCATTATTATTTTACCTGTAGGTCCCACCTTTTATTAGGACCTCACCTAAACCTAAAGCCCTATCTCAACCAAACTATACCATCCCATTAACAATTGAATGTACCTATAACCTAGCCAACATTCACTGAGCAAACCATTAAAAGCAAGTATGGTCATACAAGGCCTCAATGCAGATTGCCAGCAACTCGCATTGCTCATTTGACAAGTCATATACAGTGTAAGTCTCAGCATCATTACAGTAGGTATCACTGGAAAATGAGACACTAGTTTGTCTGAATTCAGTGTACGCTTCCCTTCTTTTCTTTTTTTATGTAATTTGCAGAGCATGGCAGTGCTTTGGTTTAAGGCTTTATGTACAGTAAAACATTGTCTTCGGCAAAAATGTCACGGAAACAAAGAACCAAAGGCTACAACTTCCACAGTAAAACTTTGAAGTATATAGTGCAAAATCATTGCTTGTATATCACTCAAAATCAAATTGTGCAATATTTTTAACCCTAATTAGGCTGGGCTATTTAGGTACTAGTACATGACAGAGCCGGGGGGTCTCCCAGGCCCCCCCCCCCCAGATCTTGGCCGTCGACTGCGCGATCGCGACAAAAATTGGCACACACATTGCCTATGACGTAATCTTAAGTACCGTACCATGAAGTTAATTTTTTTTTAATTATCATTTATGCTAAATTATGCTAATTTATGCATAATGATGCATTAAATAAGACAATTTGGTATAAATCACTAAATAAAGCTCATAACAGGCACATTTTTTGTGTAAAAATATATTCTTTTTAGTGTCCTTAGCAAATGTACGTGTACGAGAAAAAAATTGTGCAATCAGGAAAAATTTCTTAAGTATTTTATTGTTTTTTTAATTTCTTATGTATTTCTTTGTTTTTCTCGACTTCATGTTCTTCATTGTTTTTTCGATGAAATTTGTCTGCGACATTCCGAAGAAGAAAATAAGTTATTATTTGATTTTAATCAATAAAACCCCAAAATAATCATGTTTTTATGAAATTTGCCTGTAAACACAGTTTGCATTGAAATTGTACACAAATTCGTGTTTTTGAGCAATTTTTGGTCTGACATGCACGTACATATTTATGCACATCTTCGGAACCGCCCGCCCGGGCATCGCAAATTTGGTGTCAAAAGATGCGGGAGACTCAAAGGATAGAAGTCATTCAACATCACAGCGATAGCTTTTCGCGATAGCGATACATCGCGCGAAAACATCGAGGGGGGGCCTTGGAGGCCCCCCCTCCCAGCCTAGTAAATATTGTAAAATGTAATGCATCATGTTGGATCTGGTTATTCTAGCTCTATTTGATTGGAAGAGTAAGCAAGAATGTTCAGAGTCAGTGTATGTCATGAATGCACAAATGGGATAACTTACTGGTTTGTTTCCATCACTGGTTTGGGCACTCATCCGCCGAACACGAGGCTTTTCTCTAATGGGCTGGAACACAGGGGAGTCATCGCTGTATCAAAACAATTTCAAAGAGAGTAACATGTTTACCATGGGATTGACTTACTGACACATTTCAAGATTTTGCATTAGAATAAGATCAGAATGTGCTGATCAGCAGAAAACAAAAGAGCATAGCAGAAGACAATACTGGCTGACAAACACAGCAGGGCAAGTGTTAAGGTATTTTGTTTTCCACTTATCACATCATTCTGGGCTTATCAGTTGTATCTCTCTTATAAAACAATTTTCTGTCTCGACAGGATAATCAATAAAAAAACAAAAACAAAACAGAAGAAAGCCAGTGGTGATGTCAACTTTTAGCTGACTTTCTAAATTTTGCATTATTTCTTTCATGCAGCATCATTCTAGTTCAAGAGATGACCTATCAACCACACTGTGAAAATACAATAAAACTAGAAATGTCGCTACAGCGACTGGTATGCCTCTGCCAAAATGCATGGTTCTCCTAATACATTGTAGGTCTATAGTATAATGTCTAGACAATGTGTGATGACTGTTTCACATAATTGGCAAAATATTAAAATGACAGGTTTGTTACAAATGTGCTGAATGTTCACTTTCCTTGAACTAGGTTTATTTGGGTGAATGGCTATATTGTCAGGGTGCAGGTATTGGGGGATTTGAGGATTTTTACTTGACTTTTGACCCTTTCATAAGTTCATGCATCAAGTAATTTTTAAGGTATGGAGAAAAAGTGTAATTTCAGTATTAAATGGTAAAATATTAGCATTTAAATCTGGTCTTTGACCCTTGACCTCAAAGTTCCAAAGAGAATCACTGTTAGGTAGAACATGCATAAATATGTAATAAGTTTCATGATGATACCTTGAGTTACTTTCGAGATATGGAGGAAGAAGTCAAATTAAGCATTTTCACTTGACCTTTGACCTTTTGGCAAGAAACTTCCCACAGAATATCTATTGGGTAATACATGCATATCATATCAAGTTTCAAGAAAAATCTTGCAGAAATTGCATAAACATGAGGGAAGTAGTGACATTTAGAGGAGTTGACCTTGACCTTTGATGCCCTGACCTTTGACCAATGACCCCAAACTTCCCACGATAGTCACTGCCCATCAGTATATGCATAAAGTTCCATGAAGATACCTTGATCCATTTGCAAAATATGGAGAAAAATGTGAAATTTAAACATTTTGACTTGACCTGTGACCCTTGACCTTTAACCTCATGAACTCTCTCTGGAGAATCTTTATTTGGTAGGTCATACACTAAGTTTCCACAAAATACCTTCAGGCATTGCATGGATATGGGGGAAATGCTGCAATTTTGAGCATTTGACCTTGACCTTTTGACCTTTGACCTTGAGCATGTGCACCTAAAAGTTGATAGGCACAACTTCGCCCACTCATACATATACATGCCCAGTTTCATTAAGATGCCTCAAATGTTTTTTTAGTTACACTGTCCACAAAATTGATTATATACAGACGAAAGGACGGACGGACGGACAACCCGAAAACATAATGCCTCCAGCACCACTTCGTGGTGGAGGCATGAAAAGGTCTGTATTGGTAAAATCTGTTCTGATCAAAAGCAACAGGGAAGACTACAAAAGTTACTCACGTCATGTTGGGGCCATTGAACATGGGGGCGCTGTTGGACCGGCGCAAGGTGCCCTCCTCGCGGGTACTGATGGGACCAGGGGTCGCCGGGCGACTGATGTCCATACGGTTCTCGTCGGGAGAGTCCGAGCCACTGTTCACTGCACTGTGCGCGGCCATCTCCTCGTCAGGCCATTCAGGGTTGAGGTCAAAACCAACTCCCGCTGACCACTCCAGTTCAAAAGATGACCGGTTGAGCTCCACGCCGTACGTAAAAAAAAAAAAAAACAGTCCTCCCTTTCGTACAATGTCGTTCCCTTCTTTATCACGGATTAAGTCGGATATTGCAGCACATTATGATTCTTATAAATCATAAAAGGGAATGCACCAAGTATCCCATCGATATTTTTTTCTTCTCAATCTTCCGTTTCCGCCAATTCCTGGTATAACCTCAAAATGTGAGTTCCATTGCACTGGTAGACGCTGAATGATGCCTAGGTAACCACCCCTCAGTTGAGGAGTCCTGACTGAGACTCATCTTTCACAGCCTCCATTGGATCATACAGCATTTGAGGTGGGCTTCTCCGATGTGCGCGTCACAAGCAAGACGATCTAATCATAGAATCACTGGGCCGTACCATGGGTCCTGGTCATCATTGCTGCATGAAATGAGAGAGCAAAATCTCACATTCACAGAAAATCAATTCTCACAAAGTTTCATAACAGCTTACTGTATGAGCTGAAATTTTCGCGAATTTCGCGAATCGCCTTTGAACCGCGAAAATAACAACGTGCAAATAGATAAGTACAGTTAGACCTCGCAACCGCGAAATTAACAACACGTGAAAATGTCCTCCTAGTAGCAATTCGCGAAAATTTCAGCTCGTACAGTAGTCTTTGTTTGCCACTGTAGTGACTACAAGAGGAGCAAGCAGAGGGTTATTACTTGAGACTAGTCAGGCTACTAGCGAGAGTCGAGACCCAGCAAAGAGGGTCAGTGCAAGTCTGTCAAAAGTTTTTAACTTACATAATGAATTTCTTAATTTGGCACCAGCTTTTGTTACCAAATATTGCAACCTACCAGCGGAGTCTTGTCCAAAGAAGCTGAATGCATACTCAGTTTGCACATATACAGCTGTTGGGCAAATTGAGCAATTCAAATGGTCAAAGTGACAGCATTAATTATTCAGTAAGAGTTAGGCTTTCTCCAGGTCATAAATAATAATCATTTAATCACAGATCTCAGAAGGCCCTTGTGCTAATGTCCTCGTAGTCAACTCTTTAGCACCTTGCTCACAATGTCACTGCTACCAACAGTTTGAGTGCCTTCGATAGAGGCTAACAATTGAAACTACAAACATTCACAAATTTGATCACATTGATCAAACAGTACACAGAATTTTCAGTGGCAATTAGTTGACATCCTATGTATTTCATCGAAGCCAACTCTACTTTGATAAGATATTTCAAAGAAAGCTAGGAAAAAATATGAATACTCAATAGACACAACTACAATTTATATATCATTAGACAAACATAAAAAAGTTTATGATGTAATTTAAGTTGCCTAAATATTTAACATCTTTCTGGCATAGCCATCTTGATAAATGGACTGTGACATCACAAATTAAGATAAATCCTCACTTGTATTACACAATGAATATCAGTGATTTCATAACTTTCTTTTCATTAGATAATTTAAGGAGACCTCTGGATGATTTTCAGACTTTTACATAAGTGAACAACTATGAAATAGGTAAATAATGAGTACAGAGTTTAAGAATTCATAGTGATTAGGATGAGGAATAAGAATATTTTCAAATTGCAATGAACAAGGATGATGACATGGCAGCCTCACCATAAGAATGCATGAGTTGGGGCTCATGGAAGCAGAGCAAAAGAAGAAGGCATGCAAGGCATGCAAGTTGAAAGTTGCTCTACCAGGGCTGATCAACGTATACCATCAAGATCATATATTCTAAACAGGTGAACTTGCAAGCAAGCGGTATTATCATTGAATTACACTGCTACATTTCTGAAATATGTGAGGCTCTATGTCATCACATTGTTAAATCTCTCCCAGCTATAATGCAATCAAAAACATAGTTTCCTACAAACATGATCAAAGGTAATACTGTAATGTAAACATGCAGTGCAGGTCTTGCGTGGTGTACTACTACTAGCCTGTGAGAAAGGGGGTTCCCCAATTGTGAGAATAAATTTATGCTAAAAAAATTTTAATTGCGGCATTTTCCAGGGCTTGAATTTTATTTGACCATTGAAACTCAGATGTACACTCCTTATTTACGAGGACAATACAATTGTTTTATTTGAAAAGCTACCTGTCATTGGCAAAATGACAAACACTGCACTCCAGCCGCTTCTCTCACAGACGAGTGAAGCACTGTTTCTGTGGTACGTAGTTTTTACTTCTCTGTTCTTATAAATATCTAAAATCTAAACAGCTCAACAGTTGAACAGATCCTGGAACCTACCAAACACTATGAAAAAGATACCATTACTTTATGAAATTCAGGCTTAAACGTGAGCTTAAGGGGAAAACATGTCATATATAGAGCAAAGTGTTCTCTTATTGGATCATATTGCAAGCATATACAGTGCCATGACACGTTTATCTATAACAGACCGGTCTATCGAATATCTATTCACAGATTCCAAAAGATACACTAACACCAATGCTAGTATATGGGACCGGCTCAATAAACCAACAATCGATGAAAATAAAAATCAAGCCATATACACTAAAAATATGCTGTTAACTACGCACAAATGACAAGAATAATAAGATTTTGATACAAATTCTCACATTAGAGGGATGAAAAAGAATCCATATTCTCCGTCTGCGTCTTAATCCCGTGCAGACACAGCGAGTAAGATCCCTTCCCAGTCCAGTCACTGGCAGGTTTGTTACTACACATTAACCATACACACACACACTGCACTACATACACTGCACTACATACGTAAGACCAGACAGTCAATAATAAGACGTCTAAAGAAATTGATATCGATACAACATGCGGATGTATGGGTTGAGAACCGACTTATGTTTCAATGAAACGTCATTATTTAATCTACCATTAATACGAGCTCTTTGTCCTCTTCCTCTTCATCTTCTATTTCCATCCTTCATCTTCTTCTTCCGTTTTCTACTTCCTCCTCCTCCTCCCCTCTTCTTCTTCTTCTGATCTTCTTCTTATCATAATCATCATCATCATCATCATCATCATCACCTCTTTCTTCATCTTTTTATTTTTCTTACTATTCTTCTATTCATTTTCTCTTCTTTCTTCTCTAGACTAATATTTCTTCGTCTCCTCGTTTTTCCTTTCTTTCTTTCTTCCCCCCCCCCCCCCCCCCTTTCCTGGCTCCGCCTGCAAGTTGCGATCCTCCTTCTTATAAGCAGTGGTCTTCTTTTTCTTTTCTTTTTTTTTTCTTCGTCAGCGTCTCAATTCTTTTTCTTCGTCAGCGTCTCAATTCTTTTTCTTCTTTAAGTGGCGGATCCAAGAATTTGAAGGGGAAGAGGTAGCAAAGCGATCGAGGGAGGGGATCCCGGAGGGTGTGGTAGGGGATGCTCGACCCTCCCACGGTAAGGACTTTTTGAATAAAAAAAAAAGTGTTCAAAAACTCCCATTTTGAGAGTACTTTTAGAGGAAAAACACTAACTTAATTATACATGCATAATGCATTGTATTATTCAATTAATAAAAGATCGGATTAGTTGTTTAAAAAAAAAAGACAAAGGGAAATGAAATACCTCTTACTTTTGAGTGACAATAGATATAGACTTTGAATGATGCGGTTCATCAGTTTTAGGCGCATTCATTATGGACCTAAGGAAAATAGTGACATACCTGAGACATCTGCACACAACACTCAAGGATGACCTTACAATTAAAACAAATATAAAGATTTATGGTACAATGTAGTTGTCTTAGCTGAAATTGTAATTACCAGACAAAATGCAACTTTTTGAGACCTTGTATTCAGTTAAATGTAATCATACAAATGTAGAATAAGCAACAACATAGTGTAGGCTTAATAGTCCTTATCTTAACAGAACTGCATCAACTCGTAAGTAAACACCAACCCAAAAGGGGGCCAAATGCAGGTTGTCTTGTTGCATTTTTGTTTTGTTGTTATTGTTTTGTTGTTTGTTTGTTTGTTTTTTGCCTTTCGTCTTAAACAAGTATGTACATACACAGTCCGTTACTCTTTAAAGGCAGATCATCTCTGCATGTCTAAAACTTTATAGTCTAAATTTGCGCGTTACCATGATTAAAATCTGAAAGTAAAGAAAAGGGGCTCTCGAAGTCTTACGATAAAATGTGGTTTGCTGATGATAACGAACTTGACAGTGAACCCGAAGAAAGTGTTTAATCGCCCTCGCGAAAGACGATTTGACGAGTAAAAAAGAAAAACCAAAAGAAAACAAAATAAAACCAAAAAAACCCAACAAAAAACATTATTGTATACATTTTTCTCGTCCCTTCCCCTGCTCTCTTTATCTTCCTTTTCCTCTCCCTGGATCCGAACCGTCCTCATATCTTATTTCCTCCCCTCCTAAGGTGCCCTAGGATCCCCATTTTGATATCTAACGCCTGCATTATAGAAGCCAGTCTTGAACTCCAATATCTCATGGATAGCCCTTGCCTGCTACTTTTATATATGGTAGTAAAGGATACAATGTTTCAAGATACAGTTCTTTTAAAGTGATGATATAGTTTTATTGGAGGTGAGAATTCAGCTTTTAACTTTTTGAGAGATACTTAGAAACCACTTTATGAAACGTTAGAAAGAATACAAAGTCTAAGAGTAATTCAAAATTTATTTGATGAGAATCGGTTTGATAGCTGAGATATCCATAAACAAAGTAAAACAAAGCGATCCAATAACTGGTGGGCCCCACCAAATTTAAAGATTACTACTGTTTTTGGATATCTAAGTCATTTCAAAAGCAATTTTCATTAAATAAACTTTAATTCCTCTTAGAATTAGCATGCTCTTTCATATTTCATAAGAGGTTTCTCATTACCTATATATATATATATATATATATATATATATATATATATATATATATATATAAAACGTTGGAAACCTCAACCCCTATCTCAACCGAAACTAGACCATCCCTTTAAATAACAATAATAATAGGCCTATATCAATTTATAAAGCGCAAAACCTATAGACATATATTCTTCTGCGCTGTAAAAGCTTCTGATGTGCTTGATGATGATAAACTGTTAAATGAAAAGATGTGTTTTGAGTCGTGAGTTAAAGACTGCTACCATTGGGGATTTCCTGACTTCTAATGGTAGGTCATTCCTATACTGATGGTAGATATTCATAGACAGCGATGGTGATCACAGTGTTATTCAGTAAACAAAACAAACATGAGAGCAGTACCACATCACGACAAAACAAGTTATGCAAGGGATTCAATATGGAGAAATAGTTAATACAGGTACGACAGATTAATTGCTACCTTTGATATCGCTGTCAGTGGGAGTGGGGTTTTGTAAAGCTTTTCGCGCGGGATACGCACACGCATGGTGCCTATTTAATTCTATCAAGAGTTACAGTAATTTTGGGTCGTGAACCCGGATGTATGAAACGTAAGCCAGCTTGGGGTTAAAGAGAGTGACGCAGAATTACTGAGGTTGATTAGCTGGATTGATGTTGATAGACATAATATGTGAAAATGAAATAAGAAATCAGATTGTTCTGCACGTGCACAAACATTATATTCCACTACCAAATATCGTAATTATATGATGAATCCGTCAGATATATACCAATGCAATTAATGATTTGATTTGATTTGATTTGATTTGATTTGATTTGATTTGATTTTGATTTGATTCGATTCGATTCGATTTTCTTCATTGTCTGTATCATCGTTGAAACACAATGCAAACACTGCACGTTGCGGGGAGTACAACTCTGTAATCAACGTCACAATAGTAAAAGCGACAAAAGGCTATAAAGCGATGCTTTACATTGACAGAAGAAGAAGGCTTGCAGACGTCATTAAAAAGATAATGATAGATTTTAAAAAAGAGACATTCGACGTAATTTGTTTCCAGAATTGAAGAGGAAGGTGTGCTTTCGTTAAAATTAGATAAGATGAAAAGGCAGAACATATCACACCTGAATCATATTCACAATGACTTCTCTCCATCTGCTTGTGCGTTTCCATTGCTCTCATCTGGGGTTGAAAACTGTAAGTGCCGCCATCTTATGCTTCCGATGCATTTGCAACCATAGCCCTATAGCAAGAGAACTCGTTGGGATTATGCCAAGAGTTTGATGCTATCGTAGATGCAAGTCGTATTGTCACATCAATCTGTTGCACCCCCCCCCCCCCGAGTTGCAAAACGTTTATTTGTGTGTTTTGTGTGTGTGTGTGTTTTGTTTTTTTTTTTTTTTTTTAATGTCTCCCATACGGGTGACGTTCTTTATTCCGGAAGCTCGTTGATCCGGAAATGAAATAAGGTCGTTATTAGCTGTTATTCTGAAGCATACACATCCGTATACCTATAGATGTTCGCTAATTAAATCCGTAAATGAAATAAGGTTTGTTGATCCGAACATTTGTGGCGTTATTCTAAAAGCTCGTTTAATAGTCCAAAGGTTCGTTAATCCGAAAATGAAATAAGGTTCGTTATTACGGAAGTTCTTTAATCAGAGCATGGGGGAGGGGGTCCATATAGCCTACTAGCGCACCTTCGGAATTACGAATCATAGTTTGTTTCGGATTAACAAACCTTCAAAATAATGAACGTGAAAACGTGAAGAAACTATCAAAAACCATATGGAAATGCATGATTAGAAGTTAAGAGACACACTGATGATTTCAAATATTTACGATTTCACTTTCAGGGGAAATAATGTATAAGTATCTGGGGAACGCCACTTTCTAGCAAAATGAAGAACCTCGAACAAGGGAAGGAGGGAGGCCGGGGGCGGCAAAATGAGATTGATGGAAATTTCAGAATCTCTTCAAACTTTGCTTTGTTTTCAGAATTGTACATAAGGGCATATTCATGATTATGACGATGATAAGGATGGCCTACGTTTGCAGTTAACCCTTTGAATCCCAATTGCATGGTGGAGCGCTCAAAGACTCGGAGCTCTGCAACATCCGCTTAATCAAATCAAACCCCACATCCAGACGTGTCCCCAAAATGTTCAATATACTAGTAACTCTTTCGTCGGTGGAGAATTATGGCGTATTATTGAGTTCTTAAATTTATTTGCTATAACAAAGAATGTTGTTGTCCGGCTTGGATATTAGTATTGTGTATCAATAGGTAGCCCAAGTAAAAGTAGGTTCTACTATTTACACTGTATTATGTCATGAAAGTAAGATAAACCACGGAGGTTCAAGGCTTGGAGTCACATCTGTCCTTATCCCTTTAAATCCACATCTGACGCCGCCACCAAAAAATATTTGAAGTACATGTGCCAAACTGGATCTGCTTCACATATAGGAAGACATTTTGATTCATGTTTCATTGCATAATGACCAGTCACTCTCTAGGAAGATACTTCTTCATGATGGTACCTATAATTACTTTTCGCCATCCCTTCTTACACAGAAAATGATGCGATGCGTATTAATGGTAAAGATAGGGGATGCGCAAATTGAAATTGCGCAAAGATTGATGAAATTACTCGACTGTGTATCTCTGGGCACTATGATTTGTAAGAAATACACAGGGAGATCATTTCATATAATTTTCATTTGTTGGAATTGTCGGAAAAGTGATGAAATGGGCTTTCCAGGAGGGTACAGCTTCAAACACTTAACAGCTCTTATTTCACTTTTGCACACACTTCTAGATGGGACTTTAATCATTAGGTGAAATCTAATTTCATTTTATGAATAAACAAGAAAATCATAACCGACATAAATAGATCAGAGTTCAAAAAGAACCTTCAAATTGGTCAGAAAGACATCAAGGGTACAAATGCACTCGTGTAACTC
Organism: Diadema setosum; assembly: GCA_033980235.1. NCBI lineage: Eukaryota > Metazoa > Echinodermata > Echinoidea > Diadematoida > Diadematidae > Diadema > Diadema setosum. The sequence goes on from CM067079.1 coordinate 6,532,465, forward strand.
TTCTGTGCATCCCTAGGAAACTGATAATAAATGTTTATTTTGGCCGTTGGAACTCCAGTTTTAATCTTCTTGGATAAACCATGTTTAAGGGTCAAGGGTTTAACAACAAGTTAAATAAATATAATTGTATTCTTTTTATATCATTATTCTCCGAAACGGTTCAAAGTTTTTCATAATGTTACGTTTCAGCATTTTTGTGTTGTTTATTATGTGAGATTAAATTCTGGTACAAAAATGTGCAATGATGTAACACAGCGTGTTGGTTAGATACAATACTGTATATTTGCTGGTTAGATATACGAGAGAGTGTGTGTATTAGTGGAATGACATTTAGAAGAGAGAGAGAGAGAGAGAGAGAGAGAGAGAGATGTGTGTAAATATCAGATGCTATTTTTGTATATACGTGTATTATAGTAATTCAAATACAATATTTATTTCTTTATTTATAGATTTGATGTAATGTGCTGTTTGTAGATTGAAAGTATTTTGAAATGAGAGTTTATGTTTAGGAAGCGAAGATTGTGCCTGCCGAGAAAATATTTTTTGAATAAAAAAAAACACAACAGAGAAATCTATGGTCTGTACAGTGTTCTTTGATGGACAATGACGTGGTAAAGGCATGAAAGGTGTTTCTGGAGAATACTAATAACAATAATAAAAACAGGCTGGGTGGATCGGTTGGTCCTTTCTCTAGATAATGATTGTTTTATGTAAGGAAGAGAAGATTGTGAGAAAATATTTTTTGAATCAAACTGATTATTTTTGCTGTGTAAAATGTGTTGATTTGAGCTGTATAACAACATCTGTATTAATAAGTTTAAATGATCGGCATACATAATTAACATAAACTCAATTTATTTTTTTAATAATTTTTTTAGAATAGTGATATTAGATGTTGTATTTCAAATATTTGCTTTTGTTTTGTATTATAGGTTGATCTCATTGTGCAATGGTTAAGAGGAATAAGATTGATTTTTTGTTGTTCTATGCATTTTTTCCCTTGCTACGCTGTATCTAGTATGTATTTTTAATGTATTCATGGCCCTTTGTTAACAATGTCTGTATTTCAGCCTCCGTGCTGTGATGGACTTGGATAAATAAAACACCTTTTCAATTCAATTCAAAATATGTTGAAGTTTTTACTCTGATATTACAAACAATTGTTTTTTTTTTTTTAAATAATACATCACCATAGGTAGGTTGAAATGGAAAAATAAAATACAGCCAGAAAATGAAATCTACTTTTTTTAGGCAAGACCCCATCAGTGTGTGTGTGTGTGTGTGTGTGTGTGTGTGTGTGTGTGTGTGTGTGCGGGTGTGTGTGTGTGTGTGTGTGTGCGGGTGTGTGTGTGTGTGTGCCTTTGTGCGTGTATTATTGGAAAAAGTGTATGAATAAATATTTTGCTGCACATGGTATGCTCTTAGCCATTAATATGATTTCCACTGTGATATTTGGGTGTCCCTTCTCATCTTAAAAGAAAGCAATATATTAAAGCTGTATGAATGAATTTCCTCTGTTAAAAAATCAGCAATTACTTTAGACACATACCCACATGATCAGGTGTTAAACACTCCAGGGAAATACAGAGCAAGTCACAAACTGAATACTTAACATGCAAAGATTCATCACGGTTTACTGGCAAGACCATTTTATGTACAGTAATTTGTGTGCATTTCTTGTATACATCTAGTGTACATCTTATTGGTATGTAATCTTTGAATTTGTTCCAACATTTCACGTTCTACCAACACACATTATTCTCACAACATACATCCAACCTACAAGCCACCTGTGTGCCATCTTCAAATTGGTAGCCAATCCACATAAATATTGTATACATATTTTGTGTGCACATTCTATAGGCCTACATACTTTTAAATATAACATTCAATATTCCAATCTCAATCAACACATGCGAATCATACTCCTAAGCTCTTTAGTCACCATGCTCAGATTCAAATGACCAAGAAAAAATAATCACTACAACAAAAGCCATTAGAATGGACTGGCAAAATATTTTAATGCACTTCAAAAATAGCCGACAGCAAGGAATTATCCACAGGTTGAAGGCACATGCTCACTTATCACGGGATGGACGGACAATGAAACAAATTTCCACTCCATTTTCAGATTGATTGATGATCAGATTGAAATCAAACAAGAAGACTGGTATGAGGACAACAACAATGTGATAACTTCACTCGACTCTAACTGACCTACAAACAAGTTTTCACCGTTAAAATTCCGTATTTTGATGCACATTAGAATAGAATTACGTTTCACGTAAAGTTCTTCTATAGAGTTGTAATGATTCAGCAATATGACTTAATACAAATCAAGACAATACCAAAAGTGTGATTTAGTATCTCACTAAACATGGAAATGTTGTGACAGCATTTGTTTATGTCTATATCTATATATATATTTATATATTTGTGATAGCTATAATAAAACTATTTCTTGCAAGAGTACTGTATAAGCTGTTATTTTCGCGAGGGTTTGATTTTCACGAATTTCGCGAATCACTGTTGGACCACGAATTTAACAATACACAAAAATGTCATCCATGCGCTGGTGTAATAGTGCACTTTCAACAGCTTCATATGTCAATTTGCGAAAACAACATCTCACGAAAATGTCCATGACCTCCTCTTTTGAAAAAATAACAGCTTATACAGTATGTGTAACTTTAAAATTCAATAACTTTTTATTGAAACTATAGACCATTCTGATAGTCAGATATCTATCTTCCTATTAAAGTCAACTTTAAGATGACATAGCATTGCACTTCATATACTTTAAATTCCATTTACAAAATGAAGACGGATAATATTGGCAGACAGAATTCATTGAAACATGGCGTAAAAATAGCTGTGTGATGCTTCTTTGAATAGATAGTTAAACAAGGAATGGACCAGAAAAAAACTAGAAATGTCGCTATGGCGACTGATGCCTCCGCCATAATGCATGATTCTCCCAATAGGTGTATGGTACAATGTCTTCACAATGTGTGATGACTGACAAAATATTGAAATGTCAGGTTTGTCAGATATATCTTGAATGTTCACATTCCTTGAACTAGGTTTGCTATAATAAATATTGTCTAAGAGTGCAGGTACACGCATTTGGGAAAGTGAGGATTTTTACTCGACTTCTGATCGACCCTTTTGTAAGTTAATACATACATTGAGTAATTTTCAAGGTATGAAGAAAGAGTGTAATTACAGTATAAAATAGATTCTTTTTTTGCATTTAAACCTGGCCTTTGACCCTTAACCTTTGACCTTTGAGAGAATCTACATTAGGTAATACATGCAATGCAAGCATTGCATATAATACTAGTTAATGAGGGAAATAGTAAAATTTTTAGTTGACCTTGACCTTTGACCCCTGACTATTGACCCATGACCCCTACATTCCCGAGATGATCCCTGCCAGTCAGTACATGCGTATGTACCAAGTTCCATGAAGATACACCATTTGCAAGAAAGTGAAATTGTAACATTCTCACCTAACCATTGACCTTTTGACCTTTGACCTTATGACATGAAACTCTCTCTGGGGAATCTTTACGCAGTAGTACATGTCTACACTAAGTTTAAAAAAAGAATACCTTCGGACATTGCATGGATATGGGGGAAATAGCAACATTTTTAGCATTTGACCTTGACCTTTTGACCTTTGACCTCTTGCCAATGTAACTAAAATTAACTCATCTAATTGCCCCATCATACATCATCCTTGGACCAAATTTGGTGAAAGCTGCTTCATCCAGTTTTGAGTTATCACGTAAACAGCTAAATTTTAGGATTTGACCTTGATCTTTGACTTTTGACCTCTGTCCAATTTCACTCAAAAACTATTACCAAATAATTGTCCCATCATACATCATCCTCGGACAAAGTTTGGTGAAATTTGCTTGATCCAGTCTTGAGTAATCGCGTAACGGATACAATTTCATGATTTGACCTTGACCTTTGACCTTTGGCCGATTTCACCCAAAATCTACTCAACTAATTGCCCCATCATACTTTATACTTGGACCAAGTTTGGTAAAATTCCAGTCAATATTACTCAAGTAATCGCGTAAACGAATGCGGACGGACGTACGCACGTACGGACGGACAACCCGAAAACATAAATGCCTCCGGCACCACTTCGTGGCAGAGGCATAAAAATTATTCCAAGAAATGTTATGCCATACAACATACATCTATTTCACAAAATGTATCAAGTGGTTTCACAGATGAAACACAAAAAGAAAGCGCTTTTTAAGATCTACAAAATAGATATAGATATCCTGATATCCAGATTCGACAATAATTGAATGCAGAAATGTGGGTGCCAATTTTGATGCTGCATTTGCACACACACACACACACACACACATATACACTGACACTGACACATGCAAATTAATATCACTGTACATCTGCATTCCACAAAACTAATGAAAAAAAAAAAATACTGCACCTCAAAGACAGTGCGTGCATAGGAGCCTGAAAAAAAAAAGAAGCAATTTGCAATGGAATACTAATATACAAAGTGCACTGCATTGTCTAATACTTCATGATAAATGCAAAAACATATTTTTCCTCATAAAATATAGTGAGGTCAACTACATTTTCCAGCAAAATTGGGGAACACGGGTATTAAGGGATATTTCATGGCAAATAAATGAACAAACTAGAGAAGCACTCTGAGAGCGCAGACCTCCGCCAAACATGCAGCTTGTTCTTCCATAGAGATCTCAGTGATTTCCACCCATACGTACTTATAGCATTGTGTGCTGCAAGTCGCCCAATTTCCCAATATAGAAGCCTTTGTTACGTCATAAACCCTCAGCTACACGGCGCACCTCGCCCTCAGAAACTAGAGCACGCACTTTAGTGCGCGTATGCAAACCTCAAATACGCGCAGCCTGAACTCCCAAGTTCATTGACCCTTACCTGCCAAAATATCAAAAATCCTTCATAAATTCCACCAAAAATTCTTGGATCATTACCAAAAGTTAATCGTTTGTTACTTGTGTCATTCTCAACCTTTCCTGCAAGTTTCATCCCAATTTGTTAACTACTTTTTGAGTTATTTTGCACACAGACAAACTAACTAACTAACTAACGAACACACAAACCAACGTTAACGAAAACATAACCTCTTCCCTTGGCGGAAATAACAATACGAGACTCATGGCTATTGTGAAACTTAAGGGTTCCATTGCAAAAAAAAAAAAAAAAAAGAGACCTGGGGCCCGTTTCATAAAACTTGTCATCAGTGACAAGTTGTCATAGATGTGACAAGCTACTGAAATCCTTGCATCTGACTGGCTGAGAGCAAATTTGTCATAGAAATGTGGCGGTTGTCACTGATGACATGTTTTATGAAATGGGCCCCTGATAAGACAATGGTCAATTATAATAGTTACCATAGTCATAGCAAACTACCAGTAGTACTCCAAGCTTATATCACATTTACTCATTGCCATTGCAACGATGGTGAGCTATGACAGTGTACTGCACTGAGTGTTATGTGCGTGGCATGGGGTGCTACATGTAGGTTCTATTGCAATAAATGGTAGTTCGTGCATAACTCAGAAATGTCGATCCAGGCATTTACTTGAGCTTGCTGACCATAAAAACAACATGTTTATGGCACGCTACCACGACTGAGAATAAATTTGTGCTTCCCAGCTTTTCGTGCTCATAAATGTCTTTCGCTCAATCTGTTTCAGTGTTTTCTATCTAAATATAGGTAGCATCATTTAAATTCTTTTCTTTTTCTTCAAAGAGATACAATGGAAGAAAGGGGATATTATAGGCCTACACAACAAGACATTTAAAGATTTACTAAAGAGCATTTTCCTTGAGGTGTGAACTCCTCAATGAACACACTCTAAGAAAAAAAAGAAATGAATGGCCACCTGAATCTGCTTCAATCCTGTTCTCCTCAGACCTCAGGGAGCAGATATTATGCTTTGGAGCTGCAGCTTTTACAAAAAAAAAAAGAAAAAAGTCTGATGCTAAGACTATCAGGAAATCTATTCATCTTCATGGCAGAGGCACTAAGACAGTAATTACAACAGTAATCTCCTATCAAAGCAGTTACCATGGCAACAGCAAACTAGCACTCAACGCATGTTTTCATAATCATTGTCATTGTAATTGCAACAATGGTGAGTCATCACAGTGTACTGCCGAAAAGTGCTTCCGGGATGGATTCTATTGTAATACTCATAATAGAACTTCACACATTAATTGAGAGGGGTTGAGCTGGACACAATCATGAGTTTGGTGAACAAATACAAAAACACAACAGACAAACAATGACCCTTTGCCTGAAGCTCTAGCTCCAAGAAAAAAATTGGAGGTGAGGAAAAAGTTTCACATTCATTAAATTAAAGACTGTATTTCAATGTAAGATTTTAAATGACATGCTAGAATTTGTTTAGAACAATTTAGGAAAGAATTAATTCAAATTCATGTACATTGTATTTCTGTTCTCTTCGTAATGTGCAAATTGAAATGAAATGAAAATAAGGTCATTTTAAAAACTAGTTTATTTTCCCATGATGCTCTTATTCAAGCATGTAAGTTACCTATCTTTTAGTTTGGCTGAACTGAGCCAAAAGTGGACCACTTCCCAATGTGCTAAAAAAGGTGCCAAAAGCATACCAAAAGTTTGCATGTGAGAATGCGCGTATCATGCACATGCATCATAATGCAAAGAGTTCAATCTCAGCTGTGAGTAGTTTAGGTGTGCCAGGTGAATGACATTCTTGCTACAAAAATGCGTGACCCCCTCTAAAAATAACTAATGAGGTACGCTTTCTCCACAGAGCGCTCGAACGCTTCAAATCTGGCACAGTTCAGTACGGTACGCTTTGGTTCAGTTTGCTTTGGTTCACTTTAGAGTGCTCAAATGCACCCATTGTTGATGGCCTACGCCTAGAGAGAATTTGGTTTCTGGAGGCAGACAATAGAAAGTATTGTTGAATGAGAAGTGATTTCCTATTTTTCTTTCTCTTTTTTAAAAATTCATTACTGTCTTTTAAATGTTAGCACCCTACCACCACCTGAGTAATAAATACCAAAATTATTAGCAAAACAACCTGATTAATTTTGTGACATTTTATGTGCATTCATAAATACATACATACATACATACATGGTACATTCATAGAACGACACAGTCATTACAGCTTCATCCTGAGATGAGATTCAATGTGATGTGATGTCCAAACAACTTTAGCTCTGGATCAAATCTGTCAGCTACATTTGCTGTACCATAAAAGTAAAAAATAGAAATATCTACATAAAAATCTATGGACCCACATGGAATTTTAGATTTGGAGAGAGCTGAATGAGATGTACCGTATGTTGTTTCATTACAAAGGTATTAAAGGTATGATCATATGATTGAATTTACAGCATGAAATACTTCTGGTGCATTATCGCTTGTGTATTTGAAGGACTTACTAATGAAATGAATACAACATAAGCAAGTTCACATCACGACACAGGGAAATGTAAGTATAGATACCACAATGACTTCAAAATCAAAATTAGCCAGTCACGTGGAGAACGTTGGGTTACATGATTGCTTGCTTGTATGTATTTGATTGCTTTCTAAGTGACCATATGAAATAAAACTAAAAATTAATCCAAAATATACACAATTAATCTGAGTAGTTATGATATCATCAAGGTGATCTCAATGCTATAGCATTTCAGATTCGGCACTTCAAGGTCCAGCAAGGCACACAGGCATCCTCCTAAACATTTCATAAATATTCAAGTGCAGACTATGTATACACATGGAATGTCTAAGAGCTTGATTGCACAGCAATTATCAGGACAGTACAGAATTGATGCAAACCGTAGATACTAGTCTGTATTCTACTTGTCCTATCAATTACAAAATTATCAGTTTATGATTGAAAAATGAAATCAATTAGATAGACTAAACATGAAAAAAAAAAAAAAAAAACACACACACGTAACAGACATCTTTGGAAACTCAGATTCCTTTGCCAGGAAAAAGGCAAAGCATCAGACATGACATGTTTGGGGTTAACAAAAGGAAACATGTAGATCCGATTACTACATCAAGTACTGACATGCCACCATACACCATAATGGTATATTTCACTGTGTTCTTATTATTTCTGTGCATTTTTTGAGTCAAGAAGAAATTCAACAATAGCAAAAATACATAATGCTGTGAATGTGTCACTCACCTAATATCTGATGATTATTGTCATCAACTATATCACATCACGCTTGAAATTTCACATAAATATCAGTAAATATATATACATAATTTAAACAGATTCATATATGATTCATTTCAGATAGTCATCAACAAATATTACAATTGTCAATTTGCATTCAAACTGCCATTTCAGTGAAATCTGGTTATGAATACATTAGTCAAATTACATAATGAGCAAGTTTGAAACCTCTCTTTACTGGTGGGCAATAAGTTCCTGCAATTTACTGTACCACTCTAGAGAATCACTTACATGTATGCCTGTCTTGTTCTGCATAGCATCAAGTTGCAAAAACAATAGCCATCAGTTTTTCTTATAACATTTGCCTCTAAGGACAATACAAATTGAACCAACTTTCGACAAGCTCTGCTTTGCATCAGGTTCACATAAAGCAAATTGCTTGAATTTTTCCTCCAAAGTTTACCTCCAAACACCTGAGATATATATATCGCAAAGCACAGTTGGGGTGTGTATCGTCCTCAAGCAAGCGTCATGGTACCATGGCCCAGGAAAGATAATAAGCTCTCTGTAATGCCAGTAATACCAGCTGCTTCAATAGTTGTTCTATCACAGCCCTTAACCCATTGAGGACAGGCTGATTTTGCTACAACACACACTTCCCACAGACACCTGCCCCAGTTTACTCGGGACTCATCTTCAGTGGGTTAGTGATGTTGGGGGGTGATGGGTCATAGACCATGTGATCAGCATATTTACATTTCATATATATTTTTACAACAATGGATGTTCTTGGCAACTACACAGCTTGTCCAAGGCTTTCTTCAACATATCAACAATTATTACATGAACATGCAAACTTATGTAGATCCATCTATCGAGATGCATAATGCATATTACAGTAGATAGCATAGCATCTTTAAAAATCCTAAGAAAAAAATAACCAACAGCATCAGCTGGTAAGTAGGGAACATACGTGTACTTCAACCCAGTGATGTATCATGGTTTTGATTGCATTTTTTTTTTCCACAGACAGGGCTTAACCCTTCGCACACTTTGGGTGCCGATGGGCACAAAAACCCCATAGCACTGTACACACTGTCCAAAGACCCTAGCACAGAAAAGGTTAAGTACAAGAGAAAGATGTAATCCTAGCTTAAAAATTGGGATCCATTGTTTGCTGAAGCAAATTTTAGACGACAAAAGGAAGAAATTGAAGCAAGATGTAAAGGGATTTCAGTCATAAAATGAGAATAATATATTACAGAGGCACTACCAGCAGAGGCCTTCAAAATGCCTCATAAACCTTTTCCCCAAATTCCCTCAGACAGCGAGACTCTCATCCTCATCTCTGGGAGATGCCGGCTGCGCTGGGCCTTGATCGATTGCCTCGTGGTCACCGCTTCTGTCCTCTGCGTCAGGAGAACCATCATTCGCGGTGGTGGTGTCCCTCTGACCCTGGGGTCAAGCAGATGGAAATTATGGTTATGGATGTATAGGATTCAAGAGATGGGTGTCTGACAAATGTTTACTTGGTGAAGATGCCTACGTTTACTCATATCAACACATAAAGAGCATCCCAAGCACACACAAAAAAAGATTTATTCCATTTGATAAGATGCTGTATGCCTCCAGTAGCACATGAGGTTGTAGGTCCATTTGGAAGAGGGTTTTTTACAAGAACACTGCTATTTTTACCTCCGCCGAGGGAAGAGGTTATGTTTTCGTTACCGTTGGTTTGTTCGTTCGTTTGTTCGTTTGTCCGTGTGCAAAATAACTCAAAAAGTAGTTAACGGATTGGGATGAAACTTGCACGAAAGGTTGAGAATGACACGAGTAACAAACGATTAAATTTTGGGAGTGATCCGAGAATTTTTTGGGAAATTATGAAGGATTTTGATATTTTGGCAGGTAGGGTCCATGAACTTGGGAGTTCAGGCTGCGCGTATTTGAGGTTTGCATGCACCCACTAAAGTGCGTGCTCTAGTTTCTGCTGGGGAGAGGCGCGCCGCGCATCTGAGGGTTTATGACATAACAAAGGCTTCTATATTGGGAAATCGGGTGGCTTTCAGCACACAATGCAGTTCGTATGGGTGGAAATCACTGATCTCTGTGGAAGAACAAGATCAGTGCGGGTGGAAATGGGCTGCATGTTTGGTGGAGGTCTGCACTCTCAGAGTGCTTCTCTAGCTTAAAATATAGGAAGTGTAATACACATCCCACATATAAAAATTCCTACATCAAAACTGGCTGACATGCAGTCACTAACATTATTATTACACCAGCGGTTGGCAACATTTTCACGATGTTAAATTCACGGACCAACAGAGATTTGCAAAATTTGTGAATATTAAACCCACCCAGAAAGTAACAGCTTATACAGTATACAAACGTTCAGAAATGTTGCATACAAGACATGGGATAGAAAACAGTTAATACAGATATGCACACATATCCTCTGCACTGACAGAAGCTACATCGTTTTAACCCCTTGAAGACAAGTCCTGAGTACACTTGGGCAAGTGTCTATGGGAACTGCGCGTTCTGGAAAAAACAGACCATCCTCGACGGGATAAAATCTTTAGTTTTGCCTAATCATACATGTACTCCTCAGCACTGACTGCTGGTCGACCGTCCACTCACCTGTAACTGACCGCCAAAGTACTTGTGGGCCAGCTTCCGGTCCTGGTCCCTGAATTGCTTCAGGTCGGCCTCCTCAAACTCTCCGTCCACCTTCTGGACGGCCCTGTCGACCAGCTCGAGGACAAGCCTTGTGACGAAGAGGCCGACGTGACCAGTGGGGTTCCCGTCCAAGGTCCAGGGGTAGCGACGGACCGTCTGTTCAACCGCTGGCCACGACTTCCTGTCCCCATTCCTGAAAATTCAAAAGAAAATCAAGAATTTAATAACAGTAGGATGAGGTGGCAGCAAATTGTGGACAAACCTTGAATATATGGTATCAGTGTTCCTCCTCTCTTTAAAGATTGTCACTCTTGAAATGGTAAGCACCATTAACATTCAATAAATTTCATGAGGATGCCACTACTGTACAAAATAATCAATACTTATCCTACATCACTTGACAAGAGAGAGAGAGAGAGAGAAAGAAGAGACAAACAAGAATATTAAGAGAAAAATTACTTCTTGTGAAACTTTAACTCTTTATGTGCCATGTCCGCACTCCCGACTCAGTCGACGGTGTGCCAAGTTCGCATATTCTGCTCAAACACAACTACCCGCCCAAACCGTTGCTAAATGCCATAGTACAATGAAAGCGTTTCTCCCGATTCCAGTCTTGTCACATGTAGCTTGCATTTTATGTGGTGATTGACTATTAAAGCAGCGTTCCCTACTGGATTTGTGAGTAAATTTTCAGTTTCTGTCACTGTTTTGAGAGCAAAAGTCATGCCTCTACAATAATGTAGCTACTGGTCATTGAAAAAAAAAAAGCAATCATGGATTTGTAATACAATCTACATCAAAGCAAAGCTTTGAATTTTATCTCCAACTTTGTTCATTACACATCCAGGGTAACAGAAATTTATAAAAGTTACATAGATTTGAAAAACAGACTACTTTCCCATAGCATGATTATGTTACTGTCTCAGAACAATGTGGTACACAGGGGTTTACACCATGGCACATAAAGAGTTAATAGGTACAGGCTATGTGATGGTCAAAAGTTTGGGGTCATCCCACTAGACCGACACCCACGAGTCATACAGCCCATGAGTTCGACATTGAAAACAGGTCCATGAGTCATACAGCCCATGAGTTCGACACTAGGCAAATAAAGCCCACGAGTTCGACACTAGGTAAAAACAGCCCACGAGTTCGACAGATACAACACAGGGCTGAATGTGTCGGTCTTGTGGTTCTTGTTAGCTTAGTGTTGAACTAATGGGCTGTATGACTCATGAGCTGTATAACTCATGGGCTGTATGACTTGTGAGCTGTATGTTTCGTGGGTGTCGGTCTCGTGACGTGCACCCAAAAGTTTTCTGACTGACCTATATCTGAATGCCCGGTGTACAGCCATTCTCTTCTCTTTGTGGTTCCGGTCAGTGACTTGCAGGACATTCACTAATGTCTGGGTCTGGCGAGGAAGATAGGACAAACTTCAGCACATAATTTGCAAGAAAAATCAAAAACTTGAAGAAAAATTGCAGTTTTCTAAAAAATGCAAACATTTTGCTGTATCATTGACTTTAAAACATTAAATATACCTGTTGTTTGGGTTGATAGGGTCTAGAAAAAAAACACAAAACTGAGTTTGGAATGTAATTCACTTCAAAGTTCGAAGACATTACATAACTTAATAGGTTTTATGATTACCGAAGTCTAGGTCAGTAACCCCTAACACATACCTGCCAACATTTCAAGATGAAATATCTTACTTGTGGATTGCAAAAATCTTATTCTATATATGCAAACTGAAGTTAAAAATCTTACTTTTAGTCAAATCTTCAGAAAATACACATGAAAGGTATATCTAAATATTTTTTAAAAATCTGATTTCTCTGACAGAAAATCTGATTTTGCTATTTTTAATGTAAAAAATCTTACTGAATCTGATAAAATCTCATTAGCTGGCAAGTATGCTAACACACACATGGTAGGTTCTTGATAGTACCGGTACCATTATATGATTTATTGCAATTATTGTGCACATTTTTTTGATGTACACAAAAATTGTGACAAATTATCATAGTTCCCTATCCTTGTGAGCATATGCATAATTGCATGTGAGCAAGTGTGACAATGATACTGACAAATTCAAAACTTACTGTAAAAAAAAAAAAACAACAGCAACAAAACAAAAAAACAAAACAAAACACTAGTGTAATATGCAATGACATAATAAATTGCCTCCCCTTTATAATGACTAAATCAGAGGCCTAGCCTGACACACGTCACTCTCTCACCTCCGAGTAGAGCATGAGGAACGTGGTACCGCGGGTGCACGCCAGGGCTAGTGAGGCCCGGGCCCAGAGCTTGGTGGGCGACTTCGGGGTCCACTGGATGGAGGCAAAGGTGTCCTGCTTGCGGGAGGACAGGACCAGGATCCCCGTGTTGAGAGAGAAGACCAGGAGGGAGCCCAGGAGAGTCAGGTAGATGTAGCAGGAGCTGGAAGCATCTAGGGCACTGCTGACCTTTATGAGGGAGTTAGGTCAAGGGAGTCAAAGGTCAAAGGTTATGTAATTCATCAAATCGCATTTGATACAAACTATTTGACCTGATTACAGAGTGTGATAGTCTTAAGACTCACAGCACAGGAGTAATATGGATGTGTAAGAGCAGCTTGAACAATCTTGAGCACGAATGACCTCAGTGGAGAGGGAATGAGGGAGTCAAAGGTCAAAGGTTATTTTTTGCAGCATGAAATTTTCGCGAATTGCCACTGGCATTCAATGCATAATTAGTGTACACAAGAACTTTCGCATGCATTTTAATTTCACGAATCCTGGATTTCATGAAATTTGCAAAACTAAAATACATGTGAAAATTTCTGGTTTTACATGGAAGTGAAAAATGTGATAGATACTGTGGATAATGTTATCATCCCAAGAATTTCTACATCTTACCTCGAACGACACAACTGATTCTGTTGCACAGAACTGGTATTCTTCGTCTGTAAGGTTGATGTCAATGCGCAGATCAACCAGCTCAACTTTGGTACCCGTCTTGAGTGTCACAAAGGATATGTGTGCAGCTGCAAGCATATAACAACGCCAAAGAAAACCATCAGATGGAAAATAAATCATTCAGAGTAGGCAAATCGTACAATTCAGTACAGTATGCACTACGAAATCAATGGAAATAGCTGCGTAAAACTGCTACAAAGCAACAAGTTCCAACCCATACTTTCTGAATACCTACTTTACATGTCCGATACCCTCTTCAGTAACTGGAAACAGTGACTTGTAGGTCTCTAAGTTTTGGAACAAGTGGCATGGATGCCAGCAGACTTTCCAATGGCATCATCCCTTCCAGACAATGTTCTCTCTAGCTATTCAAAATCGTGACATTGCAACTCATTGAGATGGTGGGTACAAATACAATAATTTTTATAAAACTTTGGTGTTCCTTGGGTGTTTCACAACATCACATCATTCAGTATTTCATCACAAAATGATTCAAGTGTTGCTATCCCAAGTTACATTGACACAGTCTTTAATAATTCTGCTCAATCAACCTATCTTGTAATCCCTGATGAGTATAGGATCTTACGTGTACAGCACTCCAAGTATGCTAACATGTTGACATATTCCCACACATGGTGACACGACATCACTTCATAAATAATACTGTAATACCAGAAATGTCTGTGTGCTTTTTAATTTTGTGAACTTTGAGAGAGCCAAGATACACAAAACTGAAATGCACACAAAAGTTCTTCTACATTATATGCATTGAATGCCAGTGGCAATTTGCAAAAATTTCATGCTGTGAAAAAGGCCGTCTGATACAATTCGTGAAAATGTCATGGCGCAAAAATATCTTGCTTATAAGTACCTACCTGGGGTGACTACAAAGGATTCAAGTATAATTCCCTGGTTGGAAACATGCATACAAAACAAGTCTGCCAATTGCTATCCACTCCAACCCACTCACTGACCTGCAAGTTCTCAAACAAGCCTGACATGAACAGTACATCAAAGCACAGACAAGGGGTCGAAAAGAATGGTTCTTACGTTTTGGAGGTGATGAAGGGAACAGAAGCATGAAGACCAAGTCTTGACCTGATGGAGAAGATTTACAGCTGAGCAAATGGCTTGCGTGATTCTGAAATAACAAAACAACAATAATGAATTGATATGGCTAAGCAACATGCAATGTTTCCTCCACAGTATTCACTGTAAAATTAGCAAGCTACTGCACACATAATAAACATAGTTTTCCCATCTGTTTGGGGTGTTTTGGTGAATAATGAAAACTTAATAGGAATGCACATTCAAGGTACAAGCAGAAAAGTTGTAAGTGTCAAATATTATGTTCCAAATCAATCTGAGAGAAAAAGAAAGCTATATTTGTCAAATGTGGAACTAAAATCATAATCTGATCCCTTCTTATCAAATACACTTGTAGTAAGAACGTGTAAACACATCTTCAAAGCGCAGCAGTGAAAGTGAATTGAAACCAATTTTTCATTACCATCTCAGTAACAGCAGTCAATTTAGGTTAACCTGAATGTGAAGTAGTTCACTGTTATGGATTGGAAACTTCATTGCGTAATTCTTCTGATTCTACACGAGCCTCTTCACTCACCAACTCTGGTTTGTGTAGCTGGCTGAAATGCTTGAGAAGCAACTGTGTGTCCTTTTGCCGTACAACGATGTGGAACGGAGTGCCCTTTGGGTCCACGTAGTCTGGTCTGTACACACACGTCTGTCAGGGGAAAAACATAAGAGACGAAAATTGTGCAGTATTACCTACTTACTGAGTGAAAGTGAGCTCTTAATATGGCAGTCATGCCATGATTCAAGGATAATGCTATGATTCAGTGATTTTTGCACAATTTACAATGATTAGCATATCTGCTAACTTCTATCCACCACTGCAGGATTGGAAAGTGGTAGGAGAGGGACTGACTGCCCGTCCCTCCTAAACACCACTCAGAGGTAAATATTACAAAACAGAGACCTGGAATATTTCTCTGCCATTGCCAATACACTACACACTCCTCACTTTGTACTGTACTGTACAGCAAAGTGCATCCACACAGTTTCTCACACTGTGAAACACCATCACTGTCACAGTGCAGTTTGCCATACAGTTTTCACACTGTGGAACACTTTCAGCACACTGTTTTAATGCAGTCTGCCACAGTTTTTCACACTGTGGAGCACCATCATCACACTATCATAGTGTAGTTTGCCACAAAGTTTTCAGTTTGGAATACTGTCATCACACTGTTTACAGTGCAGTCTGCAGAGACTCCAACTCTCCCGCTTTCAACGGGAGATCTCCCGCCGAAAGCCCATTTTTGCAAAATCTCCTGTTCTCCCGCTTGAGATTTGATTTCTCCCGCTCTGGCTCAGTGTATCCCGTTGGAAAGGATTTCTTACTTATTGCAATATCGTATGTTGAAAAATAAGCCTTAGATACTGTAAAACATGATATATTCGTGGCATGAATTTTTCGCGAATTGGAGCCGACGGCCTTTTTTGCGGCATGAAATTTTCGTGAACTGCCACTGGCATTTAAAGATAATAAAAAGTTTTGGTACCTCAAAAGTGTCCTTGAATTTCCTTGTCTTAGTTTGTGTTTCAGGTTAAAGTACCTTTCATATAACTAACACTGTGAGACTTACTCGCCCCAAAGTGCTCTCATGTCTTAGTAATCATGCAATTAACTGCGATCAGCAGCCCCATACGCATAGCGACCAGCAGTCCCATACGCATAGCGTAATCGAGCTTCGCATTGTAGCATTCAGGATCATGACAGATTTAGTATCGCAGGGTAAATGTCAACTTAAAATCCCATAAATTCTTCAATTTGAAGACTTACCAATTAACTTGAAGTATTGAAAACAGGCTTCGGGCAACGTTTGTTTCTGCCTATACTCCCTTTCTGTTCGAATTGATGACTGAATGTGACTCGGTCGACAGGACCTTAGGAGAGCTACATACAGTACACTGAATACTACAGCCAGTGCATGCGAACACATCTGTGCACACAAATTTCAAATCCATGAACGGATAAGATGTTTGTGTGCGCATGCGCTGGCCATGGTATCCAGTGTATGTAGCTCTCCCAAGGTCCTCTCGACCGAGTCACATTCAGTCATCAATTCGAACAGAAAGGGACTATTGGCAGAAACAAACGTTGTTCGAAGCCTGTTTTCAATACTTCAACTTAATTGGTAAGTCTTCAAATCGAAGAAATTTTTGGATTTTAAGTTGACATTTACCCGCGATACTAATTCCGTCATGATCCTGAATGCTACAATGCGAAGCCCCATTACGCTATGCGTATGGGGCTGCTGGTCGCAGTTAGCTATGCGTACAATGGGCTGCACGCTGCTGGTCGCAGTCAGTGGTTTCGTACAATACTGTATTTATCGACGCTGGTCAGCGTCGGCTCTGGTACGAAACCATTATTGCATGATTACTAAGACATGAGAGCACTTTGGGGCGAGTAATTCTCACAGACAACGTACTTTAACCTGAAACACAAACCAAGACAAGGAAATTCCGGGAAGCTTTTGAGGTACCAAAACTTTTTATTATCTTTAATGCACGTAGTGAAGACAAGAACTTTCGCATGCATTTTAATTTCGCGAATCTTGGCGCTCGCGAAATTCACGAAATTAATATGCATGCCAACATTCCTCGTTTTAATAGCACAAGAGAGCATCTAGAACCCTAGACTGGACCCCGACGGCAAGGAATTTCGCGCTTCGCCCACATCAACTTGGAGTCTCCCGTTTGCTACGTGTTTCAGGCGGGAGAATCTCCAGATCAGCAAGTGCTGGGGGTTGTAGTCTCTGCAGTCTGCCACACAGTTTTTCACAGTGTGGAACATTGTCATCACCACGCTGTTACAGCCCAGTTTGCAACACAGTTTTTCACACTGTGGCTACCAACCACACTGACCTCTATCCCCTGCTTCTTGTTCTCATCCATATACCAGAGCTGCATGATCTCCACGTCTCCCACTTCCTCCTCGGCCTCCTGCCGGTCCCTCTCAAGCCGCGCCTTCTTCTTCTTCACATCCATCCAACCCATCCTCTTCTTTTCCAGGAAGTAGTTGTCACTGAAGTACACCTTTTGACGTTTCAAACGAACAATCGTGCAATGGCAACAAAAAAGATGGAAAAATGAATAAATGTAAACAACTGTTAAGTTTTCCTCAATCTCATATGCCATAGTTATGTATGTTTAGAAATCCACAAGTATAAAACATAGTTTTGGGTTTCCTATGATAACTAAAAAACTATTTTTCTGACACATCTTCATTCTCAACTTATTTACTTCATACAACTCTATCCAAAGTTTTCATGTTCCTCATATTCTCTTACCTTAAAGTTTAGATTTTGTGCAACATGCTCCTTTTGAAAGTGTACATTGGAAGAGCACATAAGCATCTTGAAGATTACACTCAAAAGGCAGACAAATTAATTGCAAAAATCTCTACATACAAATGACAAATTTGAACTTTTGAACTACCTTCTCCAACACTCAAACACTTCATCCCTTTCCCTAAGAAGAATACATATTACTCCTGTCTAGTTTTCAAGCAATTGTCATTATTTTCTGATATGTTGCAGGACCTGAATTGAACAGATCATCATGTATTTGGGAAGCCAAGCGAAGTATAAAACTGACAACTTCTTTTACCTCTGGGCTCTCGTTGCTAAGGGTGACATACACTTCCTCCGCCATCTCCAGCCAGTACTTCTGCACTGGTTCGAACCATCCATAGTGATTGATCATTCTCCTGCACAGCAAACAAGACATATCGGTCGTGATTTGGCAAAACAATGTACGTTTCTTTTGGTACTTCCAAGACATCCAAGATTTTTTATTTTACAGTTACATGTTTTCCTGTTTAAATAGTGAACAAATACTGCACACTACACAGGGTGTTAGTGAAAAGTATCAATCTGAAAGTAACTTTGGATAATTTTACTCCTGAGGCACTCTCAATTACATAGGGCGTTAGTAAAAAATTATCCATCTGATAGCAACTTTGGATAATTTGACTAAGGCCTGATCAAGTAAAGTGTATTATTTGTTTTATAAAATGATGACAGGGATCCTTGTTATCTAATTTAGAAAAAAAAAAAAAAAAAATATATATATATATATAACACACTCTATCAAGACCCATCCTTGCAGCGTAAGGTCAAATAACATTTTTGCAAAATGCACTATGAACATAACATCAGCTGTCATCTCAGTAAGGTCCAGTTGTTTTAGGTGAAAAAAAGCCTGAAGTTTGGCAAATCCAAACTTGATACTCCCACTAGCAGCGCCACTATCAGATTTTTTACTTCATTATCTGAAAGCCATTGGAATCTAAATGAGTTAAATTCCATATCAGTCATTTTCACAAGGTTTCCACGCCAGCACCAGCTCCCTGCTATCTGAACCACACACACACAAACATTGGCAATGCATTAATAAAATGCAGATGTAATGCAGCTGAATGCAGATGAGCAGTTGTTCGTACCTGTCCTCATTATACAAACTCTCAGTGAAAAGTACATTTGGGCCATTAGACACAAATAAATACAGGTGGTCATGTGACAGTTCTCAGCCAATCATTCGATTAGGATCAATACCACAATTCGACAATAGGAGAGAATCTGTCGTCAAAGTCGCTCCTTCCCAATCTCACTGACCTAGCGTAGCTCCAGATGAAGATGTAGCCTTTCGAATCAACGGTTATCATGTCGCCATAGTTACCGATGAAGCCCAGGTAGATGACGTTGTGCTTGTGTCCTCTGAAAAGCTCTACTGGAATGTCCTGGCCTATGACGTTGAGGGCCGATTGCACCTTCAAGTTGGGGGTTGGGATGGGGGTGATCAGGAAAGAGGTATACATGAATACCGATTACGATCTTGCTGAGAGTAAGCATGAATAAACCTACACGCTCCGAGTCTGAAAGATCATTTTGTCAGTATTTCTGTCACTATGAATATCAATAGTCATGGGGAAAGACAGGGAGACAGAACCACCCACTCTTGGTAAATCACACTTCCCGCAGCCATCAAGCCAATGCATACAAGCAATATCAAACATATCATATGGCAAAAGTATTTTTGTGTTTTTCACGTTTATGTTGTTGGTTTGCTGTTTGTTTGTTTGTTTGTTTTTGTTTCGTTTTGTTTTTCACCAGGACTAGACCTTAATGCTTGCTTCACAATCCTCATATAAACATGGGCCATACACATGCCTATAAATCCTGAAATTCAATAAATGGGGATAAATTGGAGAAAATTTGGTCAAAAATAGGAAATTTTCACCCATCTCCCAGGTACCCATATAAGATAGGACCATAAGGTCGACAATGGTTTTGCTATTCCTGGGAAAAAAATTCTATTAAGAGAAGAACAGCTACCAGGTATGACAAGTATGCACAATGCACACACATACACACACACACACACACACACACTTATACACAATATACAGAGGGCATTTAAACGTCAGCTCACATATCATTTTGCGAACACATACGAGTATCTCCGAACTCTAGGGTTTATCAGGCAAGTACAGATATACACCTCCAAATGTACAGTATTCTGTGTGCAATCAAGATGCACATTAAGTCACTATACACATATTACTGTGAGAACACAGGAGAAGAATATGTTTTATGGGATTGAGAAAGGATATTCTTTCAGACTCACTGTTGGGTAGATGACATTGTCTGTGAGTTCAAACTGGTCGGATGTTTCAGAGACCTGCTGTTCGACGTTGCACTTGATGATGTCGCCGTTCTCGAAACCCACCATGAGGCTATTCTGGAGATCGTTTGGAAGATTGAAACAAGACGGCATGGAGGCATGGAGTAGAATGGATGAAACAAGCAGACTGGTTTCCAGTGATTACATAGAGATCACTGCTGGCTGTTTGTGGGATGAAAGGCCAGAAAGCACTGTCTAGTACTGGACACTAAACAGCCACAACTTAAACAGTGCATACTCTCAGAGCTATTGGCATGGTCTTGATTGCTTGACAAGACCAGTAACCCCTTGAGCACAGGCTTATTTTGCTATAACATGCATTTCCCACAGACACCTGTCAGAGTATACTTGGGACTAGTCTTCAACAGATTAACAAAACCTTCAGCACATCACTTTCAATACATACTTTGTAGTATATCCTAAATATATATACTTTTCAATGTTTACGTTTCAATAACGAAGTATAATGGCCAACTGGTATATTGTACATGTCATGTACATCTTGAAAACATGTTATGTGGATGTAAACATTCATGATTGAGAAGCTCAGTAATATCATGAGAAATAAGTATGATCCCTTTGCAAGAAGGTAAGTGAGTGATTTCTCACCTTAGAGATGACATACAACCTCACAATACTTCACTTATGAGAGGGCAATATTTTGGTGTGTTGTTAAAGGTACTGTTTACTATTGGGAGCACTGATTTTAATAATGTTTGAGATATCACATTTGATGCATACGTGTAGGTCAGTTGTATCACAAAACATCCTACCAAATAAAAATTTTGCAATAAAACCACAAATATACGGACATATCACTAATTTTCTCACTAAACTGTAACTGGAGATGGTTTAGTCTAGAAACAATCTTATTATAACTACTGTTCACATTTTGTATACCTAACAAGGCTTCACTTTGATTATACTAACTGAAATCTTTACATTTGTTGTTTCTATCTTCAACTCACATTTTAGAACTATTTTGAAGCACTAAAGCTAGGTTTTTGTTTCATCTGCAAATGATAAATAATGCCCTTAACCCGTTGAGGACGAGTCCCAAGTATACTCGGGCAAGTGTCTTCGGGAAATGCGTGTTTTAGCAATATCAGTCCGTCCTCAGTTAAGCTATTTTTGTCCTTGAGTTAAGTATGATACACACACTAATGGCATATCCTGTGGGACACTATATCCCAAAATGTCTAAGCCATATCAAGTTACATCCCATCCCCTCCCAAACTATAATAATGTGTCACATGGGCTATGTTTTATTTTGTTTGTTTTTTGAATACCTGTGATCCCACTAGTGTGTGTGCAGGATGGAAGGCAGTAACTGAAGGAAGCTGGAATGTTGTCTGTACTTGGTTGCGGGCAAACGGACCTGAAGAAGAAGAAAATAAGCTTGATGTCAGTTTGTCTAATTATTTTTCTTTTTTAACTAGAGAAGATATAGCAAAACACCTGCAAACAAGATGAGAATGACATGATCATCGTTGAAACATATGTTTCAAATGCTGGGCATTACTGGTTAACGAAATGATGAAGCTGAAAATCTAAGATTACATAGAGGTAATCATACCAGGCAATTCTTCAACAACAAATTTGCAAACTGGCAGTACCTCATTTCATGAGGTACCAATCAGGCCACAAAAGAACAATTTGGTGGCCAGACACCAATTTTTCGTGGCCCGCTACTGCTCGCGTCGAGACCTGTCATATGCATATAATCCAAAGGAGTGCATCCACCCGAGAAGTATCCCAAGAGAATGAATGACATGAATACCATCATGAAAGTCAAAGTCTTCAGCCTCTGGGTCGAGAGCAAGGAGTAAAGTCAGCTGCGACGGCACAATTTCGTCAGGATCGTCCTTGAACTCAAGATTCTTTCTGTCCTTATTGTCGGTGCCTCCTGGATGCATCGACCACATGAAGACTGACCTCTGGAAGAGATGAAGACGACAATGACAACGGCAACAATGGCGATTATGATATTGATGAAAATGATGGTAGATTCAATCACACAACTGACTGGACATTTACACAGTGTTTATAAAATTGTATTAGTTGACGTCATTTCAGACATGAGCTATGAAAGAGAAATTATTTTGAAAATATTTGGGTTTTTTTTTTCAATATAATTGCTCTATTGATCTGTGTCTTATTGATCTAGCTGTCACAGGAATTTGGACAACTAGAAAATGGCAAAACTCATCCAGAGAATGTTTATGACTTGATTTCACCAACTCCACTCATTGCAAATTATTGACTTTCTATAATTTCCTCCAAGTATGACTCCTGCAACTTGCTGTTATTTGTAGCAGTTTGTATCGCAAGGTAAACCTAACAGCTATACAAGTCGCCACCATTATGATTATAGTCATTACCATTATCAACACAGAAACCCTACTCCCTAGTGGCATCAATTTATCATTAAAAAATAAAACTTGAGAATGGTAGGATTGGAGTCTCCTTACCGACTGGTTGAGAGTGGTCAGTCTGCTGCCATCCAGGCTCCAAGTGATACTGACCACACCATCTTGGGACCCTCCCTCATTCCTGATGTAGCGGACAGGGTTGGGTGAGTCGTACCACAAGTCGTACACCAGAATGTCACCTGGATGTTTGTAGAAGAAAGATAATGTATGACACAAAGTGATTTGTACAGTATTCGTCAATTACTATATGTACAGAGTGGCAGGCAGTGGCTCAGTTGGTAGTACATTTGCCTTACAATCAGATAGGTCATAGAAAACGGAGGTTCCATCTGTGTGAGAATCACAACCTGTGTATAATAAAGATAGGGTGCAAACCGAGTGAAGTGATCAGCCTCACATACAAACATGAAACTGGCAATGGATGTCAACCCCTCACAGTTTGCCCGAGGTGACTAGAAATAGTTGGCAAATATCATCAACCAAGCACAAAGGGGTGCAGAAGTTGAAGAAGAAGAGGAAGAGGAAAAAGAAGGAGAGGAAGATGAGGAGGAGAAGGAGGAAGAGGTGGAGAAAAAAAAAATAATTTGGTAGACTTTACGCTGTGTTCGTTGTATCTTACAGTGTATATTTGGCCATTTTCTCAAAATTTCCCACTTGAGTTTGAATTTCTCCAGCTCTAGCTGTGTGTCTCCCATTTAAAATGTACTTTCTCCTGCTTAAAATGCAGCTATCTCCCATCTAATCTCTGCTTTGTCATATACATTCAAAAATAAGGCTAAGATAGCATCAAAGAGCATCTGTAAACCTAGAACTTCCAGGGCCCTGGACCCCAGTCGCAAGTCAGGAACACCACACTTCACCCACGCACACTATATTGTATGACTGTTCACATGATCAGAGTCTCCAGCTTGCTAGGAGACTGAGGTGGAGAATCTCATGTTGAACAGATGCTTAGGGTTGGAGTCTCCGATATGGCATAAATGAAACATGCATTTCTAATGGTCGAATATTACGAAATATTGCATAGTTGAAGAATAATGACCCCCAACATCATGTCTGAAACCTTTATGTTAATATGCCTCAGAATTTTTGTAACAAAATGAAAAACTAACCCCACATCACTCAAGAATATGCTCCCTTTTTCTGCCATAAATAACAGTTGGAATTTTCAGGCGATCCAAATAAATTCACTGGAAATTTACATGTACAGTACTTACTGTAAAGCACAATATTTTTGTGGCATGAAATTTTCGCGAATTGGAGCCAACGGCCTTTTTCGTGGCATGAAATTTTTGCGAGTTGCCTCTCACATTCAAGGCATATGGTGTAGACAAGAACTTTCATGTGCATTTCAATTTCGTGAATCTTGGCTCTCGCGAAATTAAAATGCACGCAAACATTCGTTTTACAGTATTCTCCTGCCATCATAAAGAAGTTTCCAGTTTTAAAATTCTGGGGAAAGGTCTGAATTACCTTCCTCTACAATATACCAGCTCATGAATAATCTAATTTTCAGGGTTGCAAAAGGGACACAAGAATTTTCATGACAATCTGCTGCAGGAGGGGGCTAGTTAATGGTAATACATTTGCAAACAGTGACTAACCTCTGACCGTTCCAATCGCCAACATTCTCTGGGTTTGTGACACTGCTAGACTCATCACTCCTGTTACTTTCTTGGTCAGTCGGATGGTCGATGGTTGGATGGTAAAACGGTCGGCCTTGAATGAACCAAAAACGATAGATTTTGTGTGTATGTACTGTACTAGAAGTTTATCCTCTGAATCATCCCACTGTACCTCATTTTAGCAAGATGATTCAGAGAAGACAAATTAGAGAATATCAGGAGTAAAGCTCACTTGTGGCAAATTTGAATGAAAACCTAGTTATTTTCATGATCTCATTTCATTTCAAATACCAAATATTCAATCAGATTCACATTTCATCTTTCACATCAGCGCAAGGCAATAAGACAGTACAAAAGGAAAATATAAGAGTTACGTATTGTAGCACCTTACAAAGCAGATTGCTCATCTACTAAGGTGCACTCTTTCTATAATCGATGAAATAAAGATTGATGTTTGACAGAGATGATGAAATACACGGCACAGTACAGAGATAACAGACTTTTAATGCTGTTAAAAACAAACAAACAACAAAATCACATTTGTCATCATTTTTTTTTTTGGCAAAAGACACATAAACACAAAACAAAACACAATACAATAATTAATAAAATTAAACATCATTTGTGACAACAGAATTATTCAAAAAGTGTATACATTAACCTATTATGTTCTCAAGACAGGCACTCATCTTCACTCATCAAGTTTCTCATCAGCATTGGGTAATCCATCAAGACTTGACCCTATTCTAACCAGGCTATTTGAGACCAAGTTTTCACTGCATGATTACTGCAAAATTTTGCCCAGACAAAGAGCCTGATGTCAACTACAAGATTGGATGGTTCTACATAGGCAAAAGAGAAAAAATATTGATTCTCTATTTTTGATTAATTCATTAGGCAAATTTATGCATGAAATCATCATTTTTGCCTGTAACTCCACTGCCAGATTTAGTTTCCTGACATCTGTGGCAATCGACAAAGAAAGCACTCCATTACGAGTGCTAACTGGCGAACAAAAGCACCGTAAGGGTTAATTGCAACCCACCTGCCACAGCTGCTTCTCCCGGCTGATGTAGAGCTTCTGGGAGGGGGTGAACTTTGACCTTGACAGCAGGTGAACTGGTATCAACTTGGTCATGTCCAGTTTGGTGATGTCCGTGTCCGAGGCCACACCCGCCCTTTGTGTTTTGTGCAATATTGAGCGAGGAGATACGATGAATCATCCATCAGTTTCACTTGTAAAGAAAGTGTTGCTTTTCTTCTCCACTTAATTTTCCTATAGTTTCAGTTGAGACGGGGCTTCAGGTTTCCAACGTTTTTTGATGATTACATTTTGAGATAATGAAAAACCTCCATGAAATATGAAAGGGCATTTAATTCTAAGAGGAATTCAAAGTTTATTTCATGAAAATTGGTTTTGAAGTGGCTGAGATATCCAAAACAAAGCGATCCTGATAGGAGTTGGGACCCATCTTTCATTAGGATTGCTTTGTTTTACTGTGTTTTTGGATATTTCAGCCATTTAAAAACCAATTTTCATCTAATATATTTTGAATTCCTTTTAGAATTACATGCTCTTTAACATTCCATGAAATGGTTTCAGTTAAGTATTAATGGTTTCAGTATACACTTAAAACTTTGAATATTACATACTTCGAACTTTACAAAAGTTACACTATCCTATGAATGAAATGTTCACAGGCAAATTAATTTTTAGAATACTGTATTCAAAGATGAAAAAGTTATGAGCACATCAAATCTATCTATGTTATGTCTGTTCTGTAGTATTGTATATGTGACCGTGCATCACAAAACGATCAAAAAGTCGCACACACTGATTTTGCATGAGGACTGAAAATAAGTGAAATGGGTCAACCTAGCTGATCTTGACTTTTTCATATTTTCTGAAAGAGCAAGTATTCTTTTACATTATGCTAAAATTTGGGATCATAAAACGGGCAGGAAAGCGTGTTTTTTAGCAGTTTAACTCGAACATTTTTGGTAGAATAGTGTGATTAGGTGTGTCTTTAGAGTCCCCTTTTCATTTCTGAAAAACCTTGTACGCACTCTTCACTTTCAACTCTAATAACCTTTTAAAGGATAATGCTACTGGTTTGAAAGTTGGCATTAATTATGGACAGAATGTGTTAATGAGGCATGCTCAATTTCAGTTGAATCTGATAATCAATTCATTGTTGTTACTCCCATGGTTTACTTCCTGTTTTTTATCCCATTCATCGCACAGCCAGCACGTCTTAGTAAAGATTAAGCGCTTGAATAGACACTGTACTTCAGAGCCTCTTTTCTCAGTTCACACTTTTCCTGAGTTTGTACTTTCTTTCCAATATTTAGATAGGTTAGGAGAGTCCATTTGATTTGAGTTACACATCATTTTAAAGCTTAACGATAAAGTCTGCTCTTGCCTTCAGAATATGTTCTTAACTAAAAATTCATGTCTGGCGACTTTTTGTTTGTTTTGTGGTGCAGGGTCACAAATGGTCAATATTGTCAGTATTCTATTCTATAATCTATATATTATATATACATATATACATATATATATATATATATGCAATTTTTAGCCAAAAATTATGTAATTACAGATGTTGAATGTACACAACAGTCACTGATACTTTACAACTAAAGAATTAAAATGTAATCATTCATGCTAAGTTATCATTGTTACCTTTTACGGTGCTTACCTGTTACACCATGACACCCACCTAGAAACTATTCTTTAACATCTTTATCCAGTGACATATATGATCCAGAGAATCAAATCAGATTCAAGCTTCTACAAGATAATATCGAATATTTCTGCACTTATTGAATTGCAAACTGTTGAAACCAATCATAACCTGAAAAGTGATTTGACTTACGCATTCAATCTTCATTTTCCTTCTACAAACTCACCTTCCGAAATAGGTATACAATTGACAGTTATACTCACAAAATATCATTGCTGTCTGGATCGACGAAGTGGGTAGTTTGCGTGTGCTTCCACACATCAGATCTGATGTACCATGAAAAAATAATTGGCGAACAATAACTCTCAAAGTGTTGAAATGCAAGTGATGTTAAATCTTCAACCTAATGGTTGAAAGCTAAATGATTATGCCACAGCTTGTATAGGGTCCACAGTTGGAGATCTCATGAGAACAGAAAAGCATATACATAAACACAAAAATGAAAGTAATCAAAGTGTGAGGGGACATTTTATTCCAATCTCACATAAATTTGAATTAGCTGAGCACTGATATAACATTTTTGTTTGTTTGTTTCATTTTTCAGAAAAGTGGCAATCAGGTGAAAAAAAAAAAAAACTTGCTGAAGGTATGATTATATGTGATGGCAATGCTACATTTCAAAGGAACAGAAAACCACATGACAATAAATAAAACAGAGAAGGGCTGAGCATGATGAGATATTTCACATTTCGAGTAAAGCTCCTTTCAAATTGTAAATGTAAGGCAGAAGAATGCAAAGCTCTTCTGCAATTCACACCTTTTCTTCCGTCTTTCCTTGCACATGTGGAAGTAAGAAGCTGTAATGAGGTCATAGGCAGGGTCATCGTCCGCACGGCCCAACTTGTTGTTCGTAGCCACAGCCTGTGTGTGTGGTGGATAATTGAAAAAGGTCAAACAAGAGATAATACACTTGAAACAGACATTCAGACCTTGCACTTATAAAGTACACACAACCTTCTAAGACATAATGTATGCAATGATGAGATGTCTTGCAGTGCTACAAAAGTTTCAAATGAGTCGTGATGAATTGAAAAAGATACAGGAGTGGGCCAACATTGTGTAGTATCGCTGCAATTTAACTCTCTAGTGCCTCACGGTTTGTGGCAGCATCAACCTCTATTCAATGATGGAAGCAATACATTTCACACTGATGTGCATGAGGTTAAACAAACTGCTTGTGCAACTTGCCTAATTTTGTGAAAATAAAACCATCAGGTAATATTTCGCTTTTACACATTTGGATGATAAGCAAATAGCCTTCTACAAGCTCTATCAAGTATCTGGATAAACATCGTTTAGATACTCATCTCACTGAGTATGGCTTACCTCTGCTGAGTTGATGACAAGGTGTTGAGTCAGAGTTCTGATGTACTCTTCAATTCCCAACCACTCTTGCATCGCCTCAAACGTCATCTTGCTTGTCACCTGAAAATGAGAGCAAAACTTGCGTTGACATTACGGAAAATGGTGCAGGGCTGCCAAGCTCTGCAGACGAGAAAACTTTCTGATGCACACCTAAAGTATATTCTGAGGGCAAGAGGTGCATTTAGTCAAAAATAAGGAATTGTCACATTTAAAGCACACTAAATACACTTTCAGAGAAATCATATTTTTGTTTCAATACCATATTTCCATGTTCTGGGAAAAAAGTGGAAAAATGTGTAACATCTGTGGCAAAAACATACTGGCTGACCAGTCTGGCATACATATGTATGAAGAATATCTACTGATATCTTTGGATTACCAGCCATACATTTGAAACTATCTTAGCTTCTTTTTTTCTTTCTTTCTTTCATTTAACACATCTGAAGGATGTGCCACATCAGCAACAACACAGCTATAACTTGAGTTTACACAACACCACACTATGCCCTTTGCACACAAAGAAAGAAACAGATGCAGGTACAACTAGATATATCGCTACGGCGACTGATATGCCTCCGCCATAATGCATGGTTCTCCTAATAGGTCTATAGTACAATGTCTTGACAATGTGTGATGACAGTTTCACACAACTGGCAAAATATCAAAATGACAGGTTTGCCACAAATGTGCTGAATGTTCACTTTCCCAGAACTAGGTTCAATTGGAGGAATGATTAAAAATGTCAGAGTGCAGGTATTTGGGGAACTGATGATTTTTACTTGACTTTTGACCCTTTTATAAGTTTATGCATTGAGTAATTTTCAAGGTATTGAGAAAAAGTATAATTTCAGTATCAAATGGGAAAATAGCATTATCTAAACCTGGCCTTTGACCTTTGACCTCACAGTTCCAAAGAGAATCACTGTTCGGTTGAACATGCATAAATATGTAAGTTTCATGATGATACCTTGAGTTACTTTCCAGATATGGAGGAAAAAGTGCAATTCAACACTTTCACTTGACCTTTGACCTTTTGGCAAGAAACTTCCCACAGAATATATATCGGGTAATACATACATACATTGAGTTTGAAAAAAAAAAAAAACCTTCAGGCATTGCACAACCATAAGGAAAGTAGTGATATTTTGAGGAGTTGACAATGACCTTTGACCCCCTGACCTTTGAACCATGACCCCCAACTTCCCTAGATAATCACTGCCCACTGGAACAAGCATATATACTAAGTTCCATGAAGATACCTTGAACCATTTGCGAGATATGGAGAAAAACATGAATTTTCAACCTTTTTTTTCACAAAATAACCTGTGACCTTTGACCTTCGACCCTGTGACCCTAAAATCCAAACAAAGTATTATCCCCCCAGGATATACCCTCATACCAAGTTTGATGTAAAACCACCAAACAGTTCTTGAGATATCGACAAAAACAAAATGGGACGGACGTACGTACGGACGGACGGACGACCCGAAAACATAATGCCTCCGGCCACTTCGTTGGCGGAGGCATAAAAAAAATTGGTCACGAAGCAAGGCCAGCGTCGCACACACAAACAGACCCTGTTAAATTTACTTTTTCATGTATAAAGACGGAACAAGCGAGGGCACCATCACCAAAAACAATAGGCGTCTTCGTTTTACCATAACGCACCTTCATGCCAAATTTGAAGATGATCTAAGAAGAACTGCAGCCAGTAGAGTGCTCACAAGAAAATCTCTGCGGCGAATGCGGCGCAACGAGGCCAAATCCATAGTATCCTCCGAACTCTGTTCGGGGAATACAATGAGTGGATGACCTATATGTCAACACTCAGCATACTTTCACACCCCATGATAGCATACTATGCAAATGATATGCGAATGAGTCCATTATGCCCATTGCATATGGATATGAAAGATTGAAAATACTGAAAAATGTGAAATACATACACTTTGTATGACTACGTTCCTATCACAACTGGAACATTTTCTCTGTGTGTACAGCTATAATTGTCATCTACAGAAACATTCAAATCCAAACTTCAAAACGTTACCTATTCCTCTCACACTGAGGACTATAATTGCAGTCTATAATGTTCGGAACAATTGTATTCTTTATCTGGTATGTGTTTGTTGTTGTTTGCCATTTTCTTCTCTGTTGTCATGCTTGAACATGTGTTATATCTATCTTTTCATTTATGAAGCGCCATGAGCACTAAAAAGCGGACCTGTGCGCTATACAAGTAGCCACTATTATCATTATTATCATCATTGCTACTTCTACTACTATTACTACTACTACTACTACTACTACTAATAATAATAATAATAATACTAATACTAATACTAATACTAATTGAAATCTGCAATACATCTTGTAAAACTATGTCTGCTGATTCTTTAACTCCTTTACATGTATCAGTGGGTTTTTTTTTGTGAGTGAATATATGCTACTGTCATACATTGTATAGTACATGTGTGAATAATATGCACAGCTATTAATATTTACCAGGTACCATATTTTTTCCTTTCATTGATTTCACATTTTTCACAGAGGAAGACATTCAAAACTACAGAAGCACTCTGAGAGCGCAGACCTCCGCCACGCATGCAGCTCATTTCCACCACTGATCTTGTTCTTCCATAGAAGTGATTTCCACCCATACATACTTATAGCATTGTGTGCTGAAAGTCGCCCAATTTCCCAATATAGAAGCCTTTGTTACGTCATAAACCCTCAGCTGCATGGCGCGCCTCGCCCTAGCAGAAACTAGAGCACGCACTAGTGCGCGCATGCAAGTTCATTGACCCTACCTGCCAAAATATCAAAAATCCTTCATAAATTCCTCTAAAATTCTCAGATCACTACCAAAATTTGATCATCTGTTACTTGTATCAATCTAAACCTTTCCTGCAAGTTTCATCCAAATTCGTTACCTACTTTTTGAGTTATTTTGCACACAGACAAACTAACTAACTAACAAACAAACAAACAAACAAACCAACGGTAACGAAAACATAACCTTCCCCCTGGGCGGAGGTAATAACACAGTAACAGCAGATTTGTGACAGAAAAAATCTACTTTATCTGCAGATTATCCTATCATTGTTTTGATAGCAGAAATTCTAAAGAATTTGATAGGGTTGGGGTTTTAGGTGGTATGGAATTGTTAAATGGTATTGTTAAATTCAAGTATCAGAATGGCTAATCACTTTCGACATCCAGGTGAATCCCTGCTTGGCAAACTGCTTGGCACACTCTCTTATTGCCACAAACTAGCATTAGAATAACATGAAAACATATGAGTGGGACTGTAAGGACAGCAGAAATTCTGCTTAACCCACCACCTAGCCTTCAGTTTCTGTACCCGTTCACATGGGTGAACCGACATGTAAGAATTTTTAGCTGGCAGAAATGTATCAATACATTGCTTTGAAAGTGATTGCTATACAGAATCAGAGCGTATGTGAGTTTTGTCCTGGCAGCTCATATTACAGGATATAACAGTAGTTGTTGAATTCATGTTCATGGAATACAGCAGTGAACACAGAAATGTACACATGCACGTTACATGATCAGGAGTTGATATTTTCACATGTTGTTAGATTTGCGAATAGTACCCAGATCGGAGAATTCCCACAAATAACCCCAAGAAAACAGGTACGGTATGAAGTCTCATTAATAAAGATTGTCTTTGATGCATTTGAGGTGACAAAAAATGATGTCAAGTATCAAAACTAAATACAATCGTAAAATTTGCTTCGTGTTTGCTCTGTGTTGTGGGCTGCTCAGGTGCAGCCCTGTCGCGATTTATACAGCGATTGGGCTGTGTATAGTTTGTGTACAGTGTATTTACATAATATGCACAGCCCTGTACAGTGTATTTACATAATATGTGTATGCACAGGCCTGTCACATCATTATCACAGCAAGTCATGACTATGTATAGTTAGTGTACAGTGTATTTACATAATATGCACAGCCATGTACAGTGTATTTACATAATATGTGTATGCACAGGCCTGTTACATCATTATCACAGCAAGTCATGACTGGCACTCTTAGTGGTCTCAGTCTGGTGGCCCCTGGCTGGGCCCCCTGCCTTGGGCCAGTACTTAGGCTCCTGGCCCGGCCTTGGGCCCCGTGGGTCCCTGGGCCACTGGGCCTGGGCCCACTTGGGCTATGGGCCCCTGGGCCTGGGCCCACTTGGGCTCTGGGCCCCTGGTTCTGGGCTAAGGCCCGTGGCCTTGGGTCCGGCCTTAGGCCTCGCCTTTGGCCCGGCTGTACTTTGTACATGGTCTATGTGAAATCAGGCTTGTCTGTAACTGTATAATTACAAATAATTACAAATAATCACAAATGATCAACCGGTCCATACTACATATAGGACTATATGAATATATGAATATATGAATATATGATTATATGAATATATGAATATATACAATGTATGTGATTATTATTATATATGAATATATAAATGTGATCAGGCATTCTGTTAAGGTGTTAGATCTGCGGTCATTCATATATAGCAAATTTTATGCATGTATAAATGGCATACATTCATGTGTACAGTATGCTACTTGATTGAACCAGCCAATGGAGAAAGATCACACCATTGAACAATACTTGAAAGACATGTACAGTTCAATGACTAATTGCTTGTTATTATGAACTCTGCAGAGGTATGCAGCCCTCTTCAGATGGAAAACATACAGTTGGCTATCAGACAGAGCTTGCAAAACCATCAACAATTTATTGAGTTGGATTTGTGTGTGTGTGTGTGTGTGTGTTAGAGCTATTTGGCTTGTTTCCTTTGCATGCATCATCACAAATTCCCGAAGTCTGAATAAAGTGAAACCAAGACCTCATATAGATGTGCTGCATTGTAAGGTGCTGGATCAAAGCAC
The DNA here is from genome assembly GCA_033980235.1 of Diadema setosum. Lineage (NCBI taxonomy): Eukaryota > Metazoa > Echinodermata > Echinoidea > Diadematoida > Diadematidae > Diadema > Diadema setosum. The sequence goes on from CM067079.1 coordinate 6,566,188, forward strand.
TACCATAAGATTGACACCATGGCGGGAATTGTGCTAACAGTGTACTATCCTTCCTGTGCATTTATGTTAAAGTGTACCAATACCATGAAAATCACATTTTAAACTAGAAATGTCACTATGGCGACTGATACCTCCACCATAATGCATGATTCTCCCAATAGGTGTATAGTACAATGTCTTCACAATGTGTGATGACAGTTTCACATAACTGGCAAAATACTGATATGACAGGTTTGTCAGAAATGTATTGAATGTTCACTTTCCTCAGACTGGGTTTGCTATAATTGTCTAAGAGTGCAGGAACACATATTTGGGGGATTGAGGATTTTTACTTGACTTCTGACCGACCCTGTTATAAGTTTATGCATTGAGTACTTTTCAAGGTATGAAGAAAGGGTGTAATTACAGTACAAAATAGATTTTTTTTTTCCATTTAAACCTGACCTTTGATCCTTAACCTTTGACCTCTGATCTTCTGGCTGGAAATTTCCCGGAGAAACTCCATTAGGTAATACAACATGTATATATTAAGTTTTAAAACTAATAATGCAAGCATTGAATATACACTAGTATATGAGGGAAACAGTAAAATTTTGAGGAGTTGACCTTGACCTTTGACCCCTGACTACATACTGACCCATGACCCCTAAATTCCCTAGATAATCCCTGCCAGTCAGTACATGCATATGTACCAAGTTCTATGAAGATACATTAAACCATTTGCGAGAAAAGTGAAATTGCAACATTTTCACCTAACCTTTGACCTTTGACCTTATGACATGAAACTCTCTCTGGAGAATCTTTACACAGTAGTATATGTCTACACTAAGTTTCAATAAAATACCTTCGGGCATTGCATAGATATGGAGGAAATATCAACATTTTTAGCATTTGACCTTGACCTTTTGACCTTTGACCTCTTGCCAATGTCACTAAAATCTCCTCAACTAATTGCCCCATCATACATCATCCTTGGACCAAGTTTGGTGAAACTACTTCATCCAGTTTTGAGTTACCACGTAAACAGATAAATTTTAGGATTTGACCTTGATCTTTGACCTTTGACCTCTGTCCAATTTCACTAAAAAAAACTAACATGTAATTGTCCCATCATACATCATCCTAAGACAAAGTTTGGTGAAATTTGCTCAATCCAGTCTTGAGTTATCACGTAAACGGATACAATTTCATGATTTGACCTTGACCTTTGACCTTTGGCCGATTTCACCCAAAATCTAATCAAGTAATTGCCCCATCATACTTTATACTTGGACCAAGTTTGGTAAAATTCCACTCAAGATTTCTCAAGTTATCGCGTAAACGAATGCGGACGGACGGACGGACGGACGGACGGACAACCCGAAAACATAATGCCTCCGGCACCACTTCGTGGCAGAGGCATAAAAACCATATCCCTGCACAGGATGCCTACCTATTCAGTATAAAACTACAGCTTGTACAGCTAAATGTGAGATCGCCATGCATTGCAAACCAACAACAGATTGCATGACAGGATTTTTATGTGAGGATTCAAATTAGGTAAACTGGATCAAATGAGCCATTTTTTTTTTTCTGAAAGAGCCAATTCTTCTTCTACATATTTCTGAAGTCTGGGAGTATAAAACAAATAGGAGGTTTTCTTCTGTACAGCTTTCTACAACCCTCTTTTCTAGAGTTGTGATTATCCAAGTCTAATAGGCCCATTTTCATTCCTTAAAGACCCTCTTCACACTCTTCACTTTCAACTCAAATAATGATGCTACTGTTTTGAAGTTAGTATTAGTCATGAATAGAACGTGCTGATAGGGCTTGCAAATTTTCAGTGTAATCTGATAATCTCTTCATTGTTATTGCTACGAAGCCTTGCATCCTGTCCTTTGTCCCAGTCCTTGCACAGAGCACAGCTTGATGAGGATTAAGCACTTGAATAGACCCTAAACTTCAAAGCCTCTTTTCTCAGTAAACGCTTTTCCAGAGTGTGTACTTTCTTCCATTATTTAAACAGGTATCGGGAAAGTCCAATTTAATTGAGTTATACAGCATTTTAAAGCTTAGAGTCTAGTCATTCACACACTGCCCTAGACTTAAAATCGATGTCTGGTGACTTTTTTGAAAAGACACAGGATCACATATAAAAACCGTTCAGAGTTTCTTTGTTGCCCTGGGTCTCGTTTCATAAAACTTGTTATCAGTAACAACCGCCACATTTCTATGACAGATTTGCTCTCAGGCAATCAGATGCAAGGATTTTAGTAGCTTATAACAACTATCCTAACTTGTTATCGATAACAACATTTATGAAACAGGGCCCTGGTCTGTGGGTGGTTAGCCTACCTGAAGGAAAATCTCTTCTGAGATGAGCTGGATGGCTCGTTCCTTGCTCTGTACATCCTGGGCAGCATCATACTCCTTCTCAGCTGCTATCAAGAGTAACCTTGGGACAGAGAACAGAAACAGACATTAACCCATTGAGGACGGACTGATTTTGCTACAAGCACTTCCCATAGACACCTTCCCGAGCACTAGTATACTCAGGACTAGTCTTCAACGGGTTGATTGAGCAACTATTATCCTTGATGCGATATGCACCGTGTCTAGAAAGAAGATGAGAAGAATATGTTGTGTGATTGTGCAATAAAGACCATCATATGCAAACAAATTCATGCTACAAATGTATACTCTTAGCCCGACCAGACGCTGTTACTACGCTGTGCAAACTACGTATCTACGTACAGCGACTGGGCTGTGTATAATTAGTATACTCTGTATGTTCATGTTTGAGTCGGGTAAAAGAGCCAGTTCTAGCATTCCTTTCAGACACATTAGCATATTTTCACAATACAAAGCTAAAGAACGGATACATACATACACTGTATAATGGAGTAAGCCAATGTTCACACAACCGATACTTCCTGAAAATTACAGGATTTTAAGACCAGTATTCTCAACCCATTCATTTGTTGACATTCCTCGATCACACCTCATATCCTCCCTGAAATTTGCTGAAAATTGCCTACTTTTTTTTCTTTTCAGCTCTCTTTCTCTACGCAAAATCTATTATCAAAATAATCTCATATAACCTGTATATGGTATATGAACACTTTTTTTTTTTGCCATACAATTTAACTGAATAGCATTGTCATGTTTTGCAACACTTGTGGCTGCAGCTAACAAGATTGCATGTCCCTAAAGGAGTAAATGCATAACTTATTTCCAAAGCACTTGATACAATTGCAATTTGCAGCTTTATTTATGAACCATGTACCGATGCAAGACCAGATGAAAACATAGTATCAAAATTATTGCACACGAACTTCTGTGAGTGCACTTGTCTGTGGATTGAGATGATCTCTGATACCACACAGGATGTCAAGGAATGTAGGTGGCAACATTTTTGTGTGTTGTGGATTTGTGAGCCAATAGCCAGTCAGAAAATCATTAGATACGTTGACTAGGACAGTCACTAGAAGTGGGCGTTTTCAGATAAAACCTGATTTCCGGTAGTTTCAGTCATTGAACCTTACTTTGCCATGTCTCTCTGTTTATCTGGTCTCCTACGGTCCAGGCACTGGTCCACAGCTTGGTTCACAATGTCCATGACAATATCTCTTGCCTGTAACAAGATATATGAAAGGAAGACATTTGCCTGAAAATTGTCCATGTATGTCAATGACATACATTGTAATGACTGTCAAAAAATAATAACAACAGCAAAACAGAAACAGAAACAACAATAACCACACACGTCATGACTTTACTCATTTGCATTAGTAATCTTTTGTCACAGGCAGTAAAATGCAGTCTGATATATCCTCTCTTTGTTTATGTTTACTACATAAGGCAGCAATAGTCTACCATGAATTTCAGAGGGCAATTCACAACCACTTTACTGAAATACAATCATCTTATACAATTCAGTGAAGAAGTACACAACAGCTCTAGCATCATCCTCAATCATAATCATAACAACACAGCTTTTCTTATGTGTTGGTCCACACCCTCAGCAAATGATATCCTGCAGTTAAGACAAAGACTAGCCCCTGCATCAGTATGGTGACAGGATATCTCCCATGAACAGGTCAATGATGAACTGAGCTTTATTCCCTGAGCACAAGAATCAGTATTTGGTGCCTTTGAATTGTATTTTGGGTTAGTACAAGTTTGTAGCCAAGGCGCCTATGACACTATTAAGAAAAGTACAGCACATATATATTCTTTCAATGCGTAATTTTCTTCAGTTCAAAAGAGGGACAGAACTGTCAGTAACGTGGCTGTTACAAAAACAAAACAAAACAAACAAACAAACAAACAAACAAAAAACACTTGGACGTCATGACGGATCGGGGGGATAATGGAAATCAATTATAATGTCTTTCTTGTGTTTTGTAAGGTTACACATCTAAGCCAGAATGTATTTAAAAGTCTTAAAACATTCTCACTACATGATCAGTGATGACTCAGACATTTCATGATCAGTGAATTAAAAGAAGAAACCAAAGCTAGGTAACATACCACAGGTACCAATAGCTCCTCCAACTCCTGCAGTGGCAGTCAGATGGATATGATTTGATACATGACACGCTCGTTCTTATTATTATTACTACCAATAGTATCACTATAATCAGCATCTTCAGTGTGATCATCATCGTATTTACCATGTAGTATTGTATGGCCTGCGTTGTGTCGTATGAAGATTTTATGAGAGACTGTAGTCTGCCAAGATCTTCATTGTAAGTGTCCCTCTGAAACTCAGCTCTGAGATAGGAATAGAAAGAGCAACGTTAAGCCCATATTCATTATTCTTAAACTTCATCCATTTTAAATGAGAAAAAGCAAACAAAGAGACAAACAAATGAAATAAAGCAAACATACAATTGGCGAATGCAGAGACAGTGAGCAAGAAAGAAATACACAATGATGTTGACCATTTAACCCGTTGAGGGCGAGTCCCGAGTATACTCGCACAAGCTTCTATGGGAAATGCGTGTTGTAGCAAAATCAGTCCGTCCTCAACGGGTTAAAGTACATACCACCACAATGGGTATAGACAAGCTTAACATACAAGCTACACACGACAAATTGCATTTACAATTTAGGTCACTCTAACCCAATGTGTTCATCACTGGAAATTTACCAGAGATTGACAAGAAATTACAAAAAAACGATTGTGGATGAAGACATACAGAGAATTATGCATTGCATGTGTCATTATAAATGACACTGTGTTATTTGTGAGAAGCATTCAACTGGTGAAGAAGAGATTGATTTTGGAGAAGAATTCTGGCAGATTGAACAGAAGCTCTTGATTGAAGATCTTAAAGGACAAGTTCACCTTCATAAACATAAGGATTGAGAGAATGCAGCAATATTAGTAGAACACATCAGTGAAAGTTTGAGGAAAATTGGACAATCGATGCAAAAGTTATGAATTTTTAAAATTTTTGTATTGGAACTGCTGGACGAGGAGACTACTACAGCTTGTGATGTCATATGAGTACAACAGTATAAAGAAAATAAAGAAAATTCAACATATTTTCACTTTTTTTTCGCATAATAAAAGAGTATTTGGCTTGCCTCTTTCTAAAGGCAATGGGAATGATATTACCCATAACATATGTCAGTAACGAGTCAAGGGAATGTGTACATTTTTCAAAAGATGAAATTTTGTGAAATTCTCTTTATATTTCCCTTATATTGTTGTACGCATGTGACATCGTACACTGCAGTAGTCTTATCATCCAGCGGTTACTGCACAAAAACTTCAAAAATTCATAACTTTTGAACGGATTGTCTGGTTTTTCTCAAAATTTCAATGATGTGTTCTACTAATATTGCTACATTTTCTCAATCCTTATGTTTATGAAGGTGAACTTGTCCTTTAAGTATTTTTTTTTTTTTTTGCTATTGTGGCATTGTAGTAGCCGTAGTAGTAGTAGTAGTAGTAGTAGTAGTAGTAGTAGTAGTAGTAGTAGTAGTAGCAGTAGTAGTAGTAGTAGTAGTAGCAGTAGTAGTAGTAGTAGTTACAGTAGAAGTAGTAGCAGTAGAAGTAGTAGCAGTAGTAGCTGTAATTGTTGTAGTACGTACTGTCAACATAATCATAATTACCACTAGTCATTATCTTCACTAATACAGAATTATTTTTTTGGATGCTGCATTGAAGTGACATGTGAATGTAAACATTTGGGAATATCTCTACTGAAGAAAGGGATGACATCAGACTTTCATCAGTTTCAACATGCCTGTGACTGTTTGCACACACTTTGAAAAACATTAAAAAACAAAGAGGTGCCAATGTGAGATCTGAAAGCATACATCAGTGCTGCTGTGCCAGTGAAGGGATCCAGTACTCACTTCATCTTCTTCAGGTTGACCTCGATTTGCTGGCGCATCTTCTGGTAGTGGGGCAGGTCGTCCTGATCGCTGGACTGCGATGGTGAGGACAATATCGGGTCTGAGAGTTTGAATTATTTGAGAAAAGTTTTGAGATTTGTGACCAATTGACAGACTTCTGCACTTGAAATAAAAATCCCCTCGTGTTGGCAAATATTACTTCCTCATTGACATATTTCACTCCCTTTAAACTTGGATCTGTCTTAAACACACACACACACACACACTCTCTCTTTTTCTCTCACACATACACACACCTCCTTCTATCGATCTATGTACATTTGTATCTATCAATCCATATACAGGGTATGGAAGTATGTGTGTTTGTCTGCATCATGGGTCTATGGCAATTACCCCTGGGCAATTACCCCAGACCCTTCCACTGACCCTAACGCGAATTCTAATTCTGAACCTAACCCTAACCCTAACCCAAACTCCAACCCTAAACCTAATCCTAACCCTGATCTTTACTCTAACCTTATCACTAACCAGTAATTAGATGGGGGGGGGGGGGGGGTAATTGCCCCCGAGGGATAATCTACACACATAGGTACAGAAGCCACAAAATATTTAGTTAGCATGGTGGTGGTGGTGGTTGGGGGGGGGGGGGGGGGGGGGCTGTGGGCTGATTTGGGGTCAAGGGTACCCCTGCTTTGACAGAAGGAATCTCTGGGTGGAACTCTTTCTTGAGGAGTCCTAGGTCTTGTGATCTTTTTCACAATTTTGTTTCTTTTTCTTTATCTTTAAATGCAACAGTGTTTGTGTTGGGGGGGGGGGGCTGAAGTCTGATCCCTGCAATGGATGGTTTGACAGATAAATTGATGAATACAGAGCGAGTTTAAAAAAAAAATGTGGGAGATCTATCTATCCATCTACTACATTTATCTATTTCTCTTTTGCACAATCGTCTAATATCCCTTCCAGCCAGATTATCTGTTCTATTTCTTGAACCAACCAACCAATCCACTCACCGAGGGGTGGAGACGGAACTTGCCAACCAATCTAATCACCGCGGGGTGGAATCGCAATTTGCCAAACAATTCACTCACCGAGGGGTGGAGACGGAACTTGCCATCTCTTCTTGGCATCTTCCAGTTTCTTCTCCTCCTCACTCAGCTTGAGGCGCTCGTTCACCAGTTTCTCTATCTGCTTCTTGGTCCATTCTTGTTCCTTCTCATAGGACTGCAAACACAGAATGCCAACAACAGATATCAAGGGGCATTTCATTAAGTGTTTTTTCAGTGATTTTTGCTGCCAAATTTGCTCTCAGCCAATCAGATGTAAGGATTTGAGTAGCTTAAAACAGTTGTCAGTGACTGACAAGTTTCATGAAATGCTGCCCAGGATATTTCACTAGCTTTCATATGTTCCTTAAAAACAGCTTTCTTTAGCAGATTGGATTCGTGCAAATCTGGCTAAAAATCTCCCTTCCACAGATAAGCACACTTATTTTTTTTTTTGTACAACTCTTCCAAATGTTAGCATTAATATTGAAGACACTGATTTAACTTCTCAAGACTCATATATCAGGAGAAAAGAAGAATTCAAATTGCATTGCTTATGGAAGCATTATGATGCATCTTCATCTTTTCTACATAAACTTCTGTGTGTGAAAGCTTTCTGTTAAAACATCCATAATGGTTAGTATGAATCATTAGCTTATGAGCATTATTGTAGTCACCGTTATGTTGTCTAAACTTCCAAAAAGCAGCATATTCATAAAGTGAAAAATGGCATACAGGTCTTAGCACTGAAGAAAAGAAAAATGAGAAGTGTGTGGGCCATATACACTTAAAGATAATAAAAAGTTTTGGTACCTCAAAAGTTTCCCTGAATTTCCGTGTTTCAGGTTAAAGTACCTTTCAAATAACTAACACTGTGAGACTTACTCGCCCCAAAGTGCTCTCATTTCTTAGCAATCATGCAATTAACTGCGACCAGCAGCCCCATACGCATAGCGACCAGCAGCCCCATACGCATAGTGTAATGGGGCTTCGCATTGTAACATTCAGGATCATGACAGATTTAGTATCGCGGGTAAATATCAACTTAAAATCAAAAAAATTCTTCAATTTGAAGACTTACCAATTAAGTTGAAGTCTTGAAAACAGGCTTCGGGCAACGTGTGGTTCTGCCAATAGTCCCTTTCTGTTCGAATTGATGACTGAATGTGACTCTGTCGAGAGGACCTTGGGAGAGCTACATACACTGATTACTACGGCCAGCGCATACGCACACATCACATGCGAACAAATTTCAAATCCACGAACGGATAAGATGTTTGTGTGCGCACGCGCTGGCCGTCAATTCAGTGTAGCTCTCCCAAGGTCCTCTCGACCAATGTCGACCGAGTCACATTCAGTCATCAATTCGAACAGAAAGGGACTATTAGCAGAACCAAACGTTGCTCGAAGCCTGTTTTCAAGACTTCAACTTAATTGGTAAGTCTTCCAATTGAAGAAATTTTTGGATTTTAAGTTGATATTTACCCGAGATACTAAATCTGTCATGATCCTGTAAGCTACAATGCAAAGCCCCATTTAGCTATGCGTATGGGGCTGCTGGTCGCAGTTAGCTACGCAGTATGCGTATGGGGCTGCACGCTGCTGGTCGCAGTTATCATGTAATAATGGTTTCGTACAATACGTGTGCTACCTCACCGCCGTACGGCGGCGGCTCTGGTACGAAACCATTATTGCATGATTACTAAGACATGAGAGCACTTTGGGGCGAGTAAGTCTCACAGTGTTAGTTATATGAAAGGTACTTTAACCTGGAACACAAACTAAGACAAGGAAATTTAGGGAAACTTTTGAGGTAATACCAAAACTTTATATTATCTTTAAAACCTTACTGATATTGTTGCCTGAAAGGGGGAGGGGATGGTAAAGTCTTCAAAGAGACTGGGAAAGCTTTTTACAGAGGATCTACTGTCAAAATGTAGGATCACTCTTTTGTCATGCCTAGATGTGAAATAATGTCTCTGTTGCATTCAACCATTGTCTTGTATAAAAATGTTAAATAAAGCTGCTACTGCATCTTGAGCGTTTTGACATTGAACTAATTACCTCCCGTCTTTGTGCAAGCTGTCGCTGAAGTTTCAACAGATCTTGCTGATTGTTTAACTGTGGTGTCCTGGGCACTGCATAAACAGAAAATAACAAATACAGCATACTCATAAAAAAAGAAAGAAAAGTTTTTTTCCCCTCATATTTGAGTGATCTTGGCAGAATATTTGCTTGTTTTGTTTGTTTATCTGTTATCACTTGTACTGTCTTGCAAATGCCAAATGAAAGAAAATTGTAAAAGTATAGTATACACAACTGCAGAGTCAAGCTTTCATACGAGAACATTTTTTAGGAAAGCTTTTTGAGGATGATAGAACTGCTGCCCCATGATCTGGCAGGAAGGAAATTAAACTATTATAAAACAGGACATTTTTGCAAATTTTGCGAGCAGCCAAGACTCACAAATGTAAAAATGCACGCGAAAGTGTTTGTCTGAACACAATGCGTTGAATGCCAGTGGCGACTCACAAAAGTTTCTTGCGGTGAATGTTTTTGGTTTTACAGTAGCTGTGATGTAAAAATGAGCACATAGAAACTTCACATGATCTGAACGATGACTTGATTCAGAAGTCATCTAGTTTATGACTGACAATGATTTGACCAATACGCACTCTCAGGTCAATCAGTGTGCAAATGACCTGTAACGTTGCATACTGGTTATGTGTTACTGATGGTTGTAAAGGAAATCTTTCTCGGCAAACAGAAAGGTGGCATCTATGGCATGAAAACAACATCTGAGGTCTTTTCTGACTCTGACTGGCAAAAGTCCATGACCTGTGTGATGCTGTGAGCAAATACAACGTATCAGCTAAATTAACATCTAGAACTCTAGTCGCCCACAGAAAGACCTGTGAAAAATGTATGTGATGATTTTGTCCTGCATCTGTCTGGATATATATGCCTTTATGTAAGGATGCCTTTTATTGGAACAGAATCTTTCCAACAAATTCATTTTGTGTAAGGATTCAAGGGCACAGCACGTAGGGGTAGACTTACCCATCCATTTTCGTGGTGTACTTCTCTGTTCCTTCCTTGAGTTCACATTGTCGGCAAAGGGAGATGGCCTACGAGCCCCGCCCAGGTCTGGATTGGTGGCTTTTAGCGCCTCTAGGGCTCTCGTCCGGTTCTGCAACTGCTCATCAACAGTCTGCCGGCGTGATGGGCTGTAGTAATCTGTATCCATCCTGCCACACAGTGACCAAACACTCTATTTATCGACGCATTGCAGAGCTGTTACTACATGGTGGGGGTTCTGAGGATTTAGAAAACAAAACATAACAAGAAGACATCAACAACAAGCAATGATGAAATTGCAAAGTTTCTGCCTTTAACCCACCGAGGACAAGTCCTGATTATTTACCTGGGCAGGGGTCTATGGGATATGCGTGCTGTAGCAAAATCAGTCCGTCCTCAATGGGTTAATCTGTGATAAGCCGAGTCTACATGTAACTGACTCAAATGCATAGTAATTGCTTCAGAAATAGATCCCAAAATTCTAGCATGTGGGACAGTATCGGCAACTACCACTATGGGGTGGGAAATTCACTACAAAAGACCAAAAACAATGTCTGCTGTAAAGACCAGACCGGACACATGCTACACAAGTATTGAATACAATGCACTTCTTCACCTGCTAGGTATTACAACATACACAGGTCTATATGTTCATCATACCCTACCTCCCCCTCCCTCTTCCTAACCCCCTGTAGTTTGCCATCACGCTATCAAAACAAACATAAATGTTGTCACAGACTTTTGTTGAGGAGAAATTGACTAAAATCTAGCATTGAGAGACAAAAAGCAAAGAAACATACAGATTTCATAAATGCCAAATGTTTTTAATAGGGGTGTGGGTCCATGTGCTCCTTCATGGTTGCCACTGAACATTTGGACCATATCCTGTTGTGCAATAATAAGCAAGCACAATGCAGTGTGGTATGTGTCTGGACATAACACTATCATCTCAGTAAAACCTGAAAAGGTGACGACTGATACTACAGTGCTAGTTGCTGAAGTTGACTGCCAACTGCTCACTTACCATGAACAGTTGAGCTACTTTTGAAACCAAATTGGCAATCAAAATGAAAAAAAAAAAAAAATCATTGCTATACAAGCGATGTCAAACCTCACAAAACCTAGAAACTAAGAAAGCTAGTCCTAGATGTGGCACGAAAATAGGCCTACATACTTTGCAATTGTGATTATGATGGGCAAGACTACACTGTACCTCTTGTTGGACGAGTCTTGTGTAGTTGACCCTGCTGTAAATACTAATCAACACCTGTTCAAAAGTATTTCTCAGTATGTAGACCATTTATTCTACTATACTAGAATTGTCTTTACTTCTACTTATCTACTTCTCATTCTATGGTATGGTGCTTTTCATCAAAGCTTGATGTTCAACAACTGGACCCACACTGCCACAGTGTTTTGTATCTTACTCACCATACCTTTCTACCACTTTTAATTCCCATAAATAGGCCTATGTCAAATATGAATGAATCTCGATTTGATACGGTATCACCTGGGTCTCATTAACAAGAATAGAATAGCAGCATTCACTGTCAGACAGTAGCCCAGCACTGGCACTGACCAGGGAGGTGGGAATGTTCCCACCACCACCTCCCTGCACTGACCATGCCGACAAGCCGCAGGCTGTGCAGTGATTGACGGTTGCTACTCTGGACAAGACAATGATTTAGCACCCCAAAATGCTCATTTGACATTGAATATACTTATTCGTAGACTAATCAAGGTGAGGTCACCTCTGGCCTCTCACTCCCTGGACTAATCTACAATTATTTTACGTGTAGACTGAGACTTTAAATGTGACCATGCATCACAAAATGAACAAAAAGTCGCACACACAGTTTTTGTGTGAGGACTGAAAATAGGTGAAATGGTTCAACCAGCCGATCTTGACTCTTTCATATTTTCTGAAAGAGAAAATCTCCTTCTACATTATGCTAAAATTGGGAATCCTAAAATGGGGAGGAAAGTGTGTTTTTTTTAGCAGTTTATCTCGGAACATTTTTGGTAGAATAGTGTGATTAGGTAGGTCTTCAGAGTCTCCTTTTCATTTCTTAAAAACCTTGTGCAAACTCTTTACTTTCAACTCTAATAACTTTTGAAAGGATGATGCTACTGCTTTGAAAGTTGGCATTCATTATGGACAGAATGTGTTGATAAGGCATGCTCAATTTCAATTTAATCTGATAATCCCTTCATCGTTGTTACTCTGGCAGTTTACATCCTGTTTTTTGACCCATTCATCGCACAGCCAGCACGGCTTGGTGAAGATTTAGCCCGACCACACGCTGTTAATACACTACGCGAATACAGCGTCTGACCAGCGAGCGGGCACCTTCAAAGTGGGGAACCACAACACAACTACAAAACTTATGAAAATTTATACGTTCTTTATAAACAATGTACACGTTACCAAACGTTACTCACCTTAAGTGCATGCTTGTATTACAGAAGGTTCGTAAGTCCATTGAGAGCCCTCATGATAAGTCCGTGGAACCAAAAAATGATACTTTCTGGCGGATTCCCTAACACCGTCGGGGTTCATTGTTGCAGAATTCAAAATGGCGCCTTGATCTCTGCGGAAATCTTTTGCGTGCGTGCGATGCGCTGCTTGAGTGTTGGTGTAGCAGCACAGTCGACAGTGCGACCTTTTGAAAGGGCATTCAGATCATGTGACCTCCCGGATATTGGAAATGGCCTGGCGTGAAAGACGATGTACCGTTCGTGAACCGTTCACACATGCTGCATATAACCATCATTTTAGGGAAGTTATTAAATCTAAATTTCGATATTCATAGCATAGATATGAAGTCTCATTATCATTTTGTTCGTCAGATGAGTTTGAAGTGACAAAAAAATGATCTAAAGTATCAAAATTCAATCCGATCGCATGCGATCGTTGGACCCTCTTCGTGTTTGGAGCTTCGCTGGTACAGCCCTGTCGCGCTACGTATACACAGCGGCGACTGGGCTGTGTATAGTTAGGTAAAGATTAAGCGCTTGAATAGACACTGTACTTCAGAGCCTCTTTTCTCAGTTCACACTTTTCCAGAGTGTGTGCTTTCTTTCCAATATTTAGATAGGTTAGGGGAGTCCATTTGATTTGAGTTATACATCAAATGAAAGCTTAACGTTAAAGTCTGCTCTTTCAGAATTTGCTCTTATTAAGTTATACAAAATGTCATGCCTGGCGACTTTTCGTTTGTTTGTTTTGTGGTGCAGGGTCACAAATGGTTTTAACATGCTCGAGTCTACAAATAACAGTCAGTCTCTCTGTCACTAGATCACTGACACTAAAAACAGCTTGCATTTATTGCTCTCTCAACACTGAGCCACCGTACCATATAGGTCAAACACACGCCATTTCGATGCCACAGCCCGGGGTACAGCCCCATCAATGATCAGTCACCCGTCAGCCAGCTACAACACAGATCTCGAAGTCTCAGGCTCAAGTGTCGTGAGTGAGTAGCGCTGATTTTTCATAGTCAGCACAACAAAAGGAGCCAAAATCACTGTCGGTCAGTAGCCAGTACACCTCTGCAGGATTTGCGGGACCAGTGCATCCAAGGGGCGATCGTATGGAAGCAAAGCACTTTCACACAAAGTTTACAAGAATTTCAGGTGTTCGAAAAAATCCTACACAAGTCGTCTCTCGGGGATCTGTGCGTGCGATCGACGAAGCATGTAGCACTGCATGTACTGTGTATCGCGATTATACCAACGTAGTCTCATCCGATATGATGCAGACAATATTTTAAAAACGTCAGCAACTTTTAGGACCTATGGTCATTCTTTAATCAAGATCGTTTTTAAAAATTGTATGCATACAATCTATAATCTATATATTTATAATCTATATATTTTCATGAATTTTAATTGAAAATGGGGCAGCAGCAGCGCAGATAATCTTCTCCGAAGCAACCTGTCGGTCCAGAATGCCTATGACAACGACTACACCCGAAGACGCGGCGTTCTCTGTATCCATCACGACGTTTTTAGTCTGTTAAGCCTAGCTCACACCTTTGCGTTTTGAGCTTGCGTTCAGCTGCGTATTGCCCGAACGCAGTCTAACGCAGCCCAACGCAGCACTACGCAATGAAACGAGCTAATACGAGGTCAATACGCAGACTAACCACCGAACTAAAACATAGTGGAATGCGTGTTCACCCAGGAAATACGCAGCCACCAAAACTTGCACTGCCCGTTAGCGATCGACGGAGTGCCATCCTCTCATTGGTCCGTTAAGGACGTGCGGAAGCACGGAAACAGTGCGATCCCGTACGTAGAATCCCCGGCGAATTACCAATAATTGCAACCGTACAATTTTAAAGGATCCAAAACAGAATTCTAAGCAAATCAAACCTGGTTTTGGATCAGATACCAAGTACAAATATATCAATACAGCACTTAAAGTAGCGGTCCGAATGATATTATACCACAAGTTCACTGCCTCTAGCTCACGTTACTGTTGGATCGGCATACGGCAAGTACGTGTGCTGCATAAACGAACGTACGTACGTACGTGCGAGCGGATCTACTCATTAGACTTGACACAACAGTCGTTTCATTAGTGTACAGAAATAGAGAGTTTCGTTATGCTCCCAGTCTCTCACTCTCGGAGCCGACAGAGACATCTAGCAATCACATTAGGTCTATATGTCAGACGAACTGTATGAATAAAATCAATCAAACAAACTTCAAAGTAAGGCAAATAGACTTTGAGAGATATTGTAAGAATTATGTGATTATAGGTCAACAGTCATGCCGGTCATCAGGGCCTACTGGATATCATATATGGCAACATGCCAGTCAGTCCTACTGAATATCAATATGGCAACATGCACCAGTTATCACCCCTACTGAATATCATATTGCAACGTGACGGTCAGTCTGACTGATACCATATGGAAACATGCCGGTCAGTCCTACTGAATATATCATATATGCAACATGCCGGTCAGTCCTACTGAATATATCATATATGGCAACATGCCGGTCAGTCCTACTGAATATATCATATATGGCAACATGCCGGTCACTCCTACTGAATATATCATGTATGGCAACATGCTGGTCAGTTCTACTGAATATATCATGTATGGCAACATGCCGGTCAGTCCTACTGAAGATATCATATGGCAACATGCCGGTCAGTCCTACTGAATATATAATTATGGCAACTTCTGGTCAGTTCTATATGGCAAAATGCCGGTCAGTCCTACTGAATATCATATGGCAACATGCCGGTCAGTCCTACTGAATATATCATATGGCAACATGCCGGTCACTCCTACTGAATATGGCAACATGTCGGTCACTCCTACTGCATATCATATGGCAACATGCCGGTCACTCCTACTGAATATATCATGTATGGCAACATGCCGGTCAGTCTTACTGAATATACCATGTATGCATGGCAACATGCCGGTCAGTCCTACTGAATATATCATATATGGCAACATGCCGGTCAGTCCTACTGAATATATCATATATGGCAACATGCCGGTCAGTTCTATATGGTAACATGCCGGTCAGTCCTATACTGAATATATCATTATGGCAACATGCCGGTCACTCCTACTGAATATATCATGTATGGCAATATGCTGGTCAGTTCTACTGAATATATCATGTATGGCAACATGCCGGTCACTCCTACTGAATATTTCATATATGGCAACATGCCGGTCACTCCTACTGCATATCATATGGCAACATGCCGGCCCCCCCACGAATCCACTCACAATGAACAAAATATAACTGCCAACAAGGCTTACACAGTGCAATCACTTGGTGGCATGGCATGCAGGGACTTGATAATATCTTTGCAAATACTTGTGTCAAAAGTTAGACTGTAATTTGTGCTGTAGACAGTAATGTACATTCATATTTGGGATTCACATGTGTTTTTTTTTTTTTGGCTTTCTGCATTATTCATCAGAAAAAAACAAACAAAAACAATGCCATGGGTACTACTCTCCCAACAACTGTGCCAGCATGTTCATACAGCTGAAATTGATATTTTGTCAATTACAAATCATCATTTTAGTTTAGTTTAAATCTGAGAGGTTGGACCTGTTCAATATATAGGGCCTAGCAATTATGCTTTATTTGGATGCCCAGGATATTGGAAACAACCTGAAGTTTCCTATAACCCTCACAATTTCCCAGCTAATGAAACCACTACTTTTGTTCACTATTATTATGCATCTTACATAATTATCACAAGTAAATTGTCTACCGTTCATATAATCAGTACAAAAATGTTTTAAGCCAAAATATGTGTATATATATATATATATATATATATATATGCATGTTCTTCAGCTTGACTTTTATTTAGCCTTCATCTTACAAATCATAATATTATTTTTTTTTACAGATTAGATGAAGGCTGACTCCAAGAATTGTCCCAGTTGAAAGTGAAAAACAACTATCAAACAATTTTCTGAGATGCTACCTGTGGTAACGTATCTGACATTTGGATTTGACACGTTTAAAATGACTTATTACTAAGAGTTTGGTAACGTTTCTGGAGAAAACTATTACTATTAAAAAAAAAAATCACCCATTGATTGTTGTACATTTGTTTCTGAATTTGTTAAAGTTTCTGATTCGTATAATTGCTAAATGTTGAATGAAATCTTTGATTTAGAGTTTTTAGTCATTTGTACAACTAGATGAGTGCACACTTTTTTGGACAATGGCCCTTGAGCATTTCACACCCAGTGGCGGATGTGCCAGTGGGTGTTCCCAGGACGTGTCAATGAATACAATGCACTCTAGTCATGATGCACATGCATCAACTGCAACAACTATAGTCATATCTTTTCATTCTCAATTGTGTTTTGAACACTTCATTTCCACAGAAGCCCTACAAAAATCCTGACATTCTGGTCGTCACTGGCTTCCGCTAAAAACATGGACTGCAGTACTGCACCATGACAACAAAGTCATGACACTGTAAGTGATGGTGTGTATTTTAGTCACAGGTGAAGTCTGTGGTTTTGATAGGATAATGTGAGCACCATAGGAGAATTAAATACCTCTTTACAATATGTCAGCTTCTTTGTATAGTAGCCAGGAAAGGTTTCATGCACACAGGCTGGGGAATGCTTTGTTTTGGCTTGAGTGGCCACCCTGAATGTAATCAGCTCTGTACATTGTGGGGATTAAGTGGATAAAAGTTTTTGACTGTGGAATCTTTTGTTTGGAGTTGAGGAGGGCTCTCTTTCTTGGAGCAAGGTTTCAATGTTGTTGATGAGGCAATATACAGCTGTCAGTACTTAGTGTCTGTAACTTAGCTCAGTTAGGTGTCCCATACAGTCCCACATGTAGACAAAGCCCTTCATAGTTATGAGGAGGGTTCTCTTTCTTGGAGGAAGGTTTCGATGTTGTCTCATATAATAGGGATGAAGCAATACACAGCTATCAGACTTACAATGTACCAATTAAGTGTCTAAAAGTACTGCTGGTCAAATAATGTTTGACAACCACATGCAGCTACATGTTTTCAATTTGGTATTCTTTCATTGTCCTACATGTAATGTTTCTTGCGTACATTTGCATTTCATTCAAAATTGTTCTTTTTGCTGAAACTAAGTTTAAGCCTGAATTAACCTCATGGCTATGGTACACCTCGCACACCGACAAAAATTGGAGCACATGGATATTCAGGAGAATTAGGAATATCTTTGAAATGTGTAGTCCTGCAATTCTCTCTTTTTACATTGAAACATCTCTCCTTGTGTATGTACATATCAAGTATTTCTTTGATGAGTGTACAGAATGAAGCTGGAGGACTGCTTTTTAAGGACAAGTTCACCTTCATAGACATGTGGGTCGAGTGAATGCAGCAATATTAGTAGAAGACGTCGGTGTGATTTTGAGGAAAGTTGAACAGTTCAATCTTATCAACCATGAATAAAATTACAAACATCAACAACTAAGTGAATTCTTGAATGGTAGTCTGATTAGAATAGTTCAGTTCACCAAATGTTTAGGTGTTTCGATATATGAAGAACTGAAATGGTCTAAACAAATTTAAAAAAAGAAATAAAAATTTATATCACTTTATTCAAAATTAAATTTTGTGAAATTCTCTTTTTGTTTTCATTATATATCGCTGTATGCAGGCTACATCATACACTTTAGCAGTCTTTTCATCCTGCAGTGACTGCTCAGATGCTTAAAAATATTCATAACTTCCGAACGGATTGTCCGATTTTCCTCAAACTTTCACTGATCTGTTCTACTAATATTGCTGCATTCTCCAGCATTATTGCCATAGACATGTAGCCCAAAGTTATCCATGGAGGAGATTCAGCTCACGTTTGAATCCAGAGAAGGTAAATAGA
Organism: Diadema setosum; assembly: GCA_033980235.1. NCBI lineage: Eukaryota > Metazoa > Echinodermata > Echinoidea > Diadematoida > Diadematidae > Diadema > Diadema setosum. The sequence goes on from CM067079.1 coordinate 6,585,035, forward strand.
TATGTTTTAATTTTTTTGAGCCATACTGAGCAAAGCCATAAGTGATGTAATGCTGATTAAGTAATTCTTTAACTCTTTATGTGCCATGGTGTATACCTCCTGTGTTCCACATTATTCTGACGTAGCAAGGCAGCCATGCTTTGAGAAAACGTTCTGGTTTCAAACCGATGTAACTTTTGTAGATTTTTGTTACCCTGGACATGTAACGAGCAAAGATTTCGAGGAAATGTCAAGCTTTTCTCTGATGTATATTGTACTACAAATCATTGATTTAAGTAAGATTTGGCAAGTAGCTTGATTTATCCATTATGGATAGTTAAAAGCTGTTTTTAATAGCCACATTACGATTTGTACATCAATTTGTTCTTTATCCATTCATCCATTCATCTGTTATGTTACTCAGTTACCATGTTATCTATCAAATGAAGATTGATTTGATTTTTGTTGTCTTCTTGTCTACATTGTATGTTTGATAGGATTAACTCAACTACTATTTCGTTTCTCCATTTCGTTTGTTGAATAGATGTCATCTGGGCTGGCAGTTGGAAGCAAGTTCACGTTTCAAGTACTTGCACTGTTAGTGAGTGCAAAATGTCAACACACTGATTTCTTTTCCAAATGTGGTTTTCTATTGAAATACTATGTGGAACATACCATAATTATGCAGTAATATACAATGTAAGAAAAGGTAAAGCCATTGCGTTTAGCCAGTGTAAGTACATTATGTGACATTATGCATATGTATTACATTTATTACTGTTGTTTCTTTACCTCACCTAGCGTTCATCCAGTGGAAGCAGCAATATGAAGGGCAGGAAAAATGTTCATTCATTGCATCTAAAGGTGCAACAGGCAATGATGAGGTCATTATGCAATCGTATTATCGTAAGAGTGTGCCTGTGATATATTCAGTAGGTTTAATAGATAAATAGATACAGATATTTCAGATACATATATGTTCAGTAGGGCTGACCAGCATGTTGCCATGTGATATCAGTCGGACTGACCGGCACATTGCAATATGAAATTCAGTAGGACTGACCAGCATGTTGTCATATGATATTCAGTAGGAGTGACCGGCATGTTGCCATATATTAGTAGGACTGACCGGCATGTTGCCATATATTAGTAGGACTGACCGGCATGTTGCCATATGATATTCAGTAGGAGTGACCGGCATGTTGCCATAATGATATATTCAGTATAGGACTGACCGGCATGTTACCATATAGAACTGACCGGCATGTTGCCATATATGATATATTCAGTAGGACTGACCGGCATGTTGCCATATATGATATATTCAGTAGGACTGACCGGCATGTTGCCATGCATACATGGTATATTCAGTAAGATCGACCGGCATGTTGCCATACATGATATATTCAGTAGGAGTGACCGGCATGTTGCCATATGATATGCAGTAGGAGTGACCGGCATGTTGCCATAATGATATATTCAGTATAGGACTGACCGGCATGTTACCATATAGAACTGACCGGCATGTTGCCATATATGAAATATTCAGTAGGAGTGACCGGCATGTTGCCATACATGATATATTCAGTAGAACTGACCAGCATATTGCCATACATGATATATTCAGTAGGAGTGACCGGCATGTTGCCATAATGATATATTCAGTATAGGACTGACCGGCATGTTACCATATAGAACTGACCGGCATGTTGCCATATATGATATATTCAGTAGGACTGACCGGCATGTTGCCATGCATACATGGTATATTCAGTAAGACTGACCGGCATGTTGCCATACATGATATATCCAGTAGGAGTGACCGGAATGTTGCCATATGATATGCAGTAGGAGTGACCGGCATGTTGCCATAATGATATATTCAGTATAGGACTGACCGGCATGTTACCATATAGAACTGACCGGCATGTTGCCATATATGAAATATTCAGTAGGAGTGACCGGCATGTTGCCATACATGATATATTCAGTAGAACTGACCAGCATATTGCCATACATGATATATTCAGTAGGAGTGACCGGCATGTTGCCATAATGATATATTCAGTATAGGACTGACCGGCATGTTACCATATAGAACTGACCGGCATGTTGCCATATATGATATATTCAGTAGGACTGACCGGCATGTTGCCATGCATACATGGTATATTCAGTAAGACTGACCGGCATGTTGCCATACATGATATATCCAGTAGGAGTGACCGGAATGTTGCCATATGATATGCAGTAGGAGTGACCGGCATGTTGCCATAATGATATATTCAGTATAGGACTGACCGGCATGTTACCATATAGAACTGACCGGCATGTTGCCATATATGAAATATTCAGTAGGAGTGACCGGCATGTTGCCATACATGATATATTCAGTAGAACTGACCAGCATATTGCCATACATGATATATTCAGTAGGAGTGACCGGCATGTTGCCATAATGATATATTCAGTATAGGACTGACCGGCATGTTACCATATAGAACTGACCGGCATGTTGCCATATATGATATATTCAGTAGGACTGACCGGCATGTTGCCATATATGATATATTCAGTAGGACTGACCGGCATGTTGCCATGCATACATGGTATATTCAGTAAGACTGACCGGCATGTTGCCATACATGATATATTCAGTAGGAGTGACCGGCATGTTGCCATATGATATGCAGTAGGAGTGACCGACATGTTGCCATATTCAGTAGGAGTGACCGGCATGTTGCCATATGATATATTCAGTAGGACTGACCGGCATGTTGCCATATGATATTCAGTAGGACTGACCGGCATTTTGCCATATAGAACTGACCAGAAGTTGCCATAATTATATATTCAGTAGGACTGACCGGCATGTTGCCATATGATATCTTCAGTAGGACTGACCGGCATGTTGCCATACATGATATATTCAGTAGAACTGACCAGCATGTTGCCATACATGATATATTCAGTAGGAGTGACCGGCATGTTGCCATATATGATATATTCAGTAGGACTGACCGGCATGTTGCCATATATGATATATTCAGTAGGACTGACCGGCATGTTGCATATATGATATATTCAGTAGGACTGACCGGCATGTTTCCATATGGTATCAGTCAGACTGACCGTCACGTTGCAATATGATATTCAGTAGGGGTGATAACTGGTGCATGTTGCCATATTGATATTCAGTAGGACTGACTGGCATGTTGCCATATATGATATCCAGTAGGCCCTGATGACCGGCATGACTGTTGACCTATAATCACATAATTCTTACAATATCTCTCAAAGTCTATTTGCCTTACTTTGAAGTTTGTTTGATTGATTTTATTCATACAGTTCGTCTGACATATAGACCTAATGTGATTGCTAGATGTCTCTGTCGGCTCCGAGAGTGAGAGACTGGGAGCATAACGAAACTCTCTATTTCTGTACACTAATGAAACGACTGTTGTGTCAAGTCTAATGAGTAGATCCGCTCGCACGTACGTACGTACGTTCGTTTATGCAGCACACGTACTTGCCGTATGCCGATCCAACAGTAACGTGAGCTAGAGGCAGTGAACTTGTGGTATAATATCATTCGGACCGCTACTTTAAGTGCTGTATTGATATATTTGTACTTGGTATCTGATCCAAAACCAGGTTTGATTTGCTTAGAATTCTGTTTTGGATCCTTTAAAATTGTACGGTTGCAATTATTGGTAATTCGCCGGGGATTCTACGTACGGGATCGCACTGTTTTCGTGCTTCCGCACGTCCTTAACGGACCAATGAGAGGATGGCACTCCGTCGATCGCTAACGGACAGTAAACTTGCTACCACCGCCATTTTGATAGGGCAATTTTTCCTTATATGGAGTGCACGCTATGTGGATCCAACCACTCTCTCATATTGCGATTGTTCATGAACGCGTCTTATAAAATGGGTTCAAGAATGTAGCCAATTGGAAGCGCTGAAATGAGTCACGTGCGCGTGCATTATTTTCTTCAAGTAAGCACTAAGAAGAGTCTCTCTTCCACCTCCCTGGCCTGACGTACGTCACAATGTTTTACACTAGCAGTGCGCACTCAATCAGTTGTTACAAGTGCGTCACGCGCTACTATACGCGCTGTCAATCCTGTAAACAACTTCTAGTTCGGGCCGCGGGCTGCCACAACAGCCGGCGGCCTTTCTTGTGCATAACAGTACGTGGCGTACGTATACTCTTATACGTACGTACAGTACAGTGTGCGGGATTTCCGAGTGCGACGTGCGTAAATGTTTGGGACGAACATCTTCGGACATCTTGACTTTTGAGCGAGTGCTACATGTAGCTGACTGGTATTGACCCACAAAGGTACGTGAATAATGCTGTTAGTTTTCGACCCATTTTATAAAACTAATGATGCACAGGATTATTTCGTGGCGTTAGTGAAGGTGCGGCTCACTCTCGAGTATTGACAACGGTTGCAAACATGCACTCGGCTGCGCCTCGTGCATGTCGCACCATGTATTGTCAATACTCTCGAGCGCGCCACACCTTCACTAACACACTCTATCCTGTGCATCATTAGTATAATATCGCGCACCCCACCCCCACTTCCTCATCAATCGCGCACACACGGGTAACACGGGTGGTATATGGTATGATCAAGGAGGTATGTTCATATCTCCTTGGTATGATGGAGACGCTCAAACAGCGCATTATGCAGGGGAAGAATTGAGTATCGGCGAAGGAACTTCGGTAGAAAGAACGAGTTTCGAAGTTATCGGGGTAAATTCGATGCACCGTCTCATGCAAAATGTCATCTCGTCTTGCAATGTCACTCCTGAAATCAGCATAATTACTTTTTGTCTTCTCAAATTAAACGTGATTTTTTTTTTCATTGTCAACATGAATTCAAAATGATTCTTCCTGTGTTCATTCATTCAAGCAGATCGATTTGAGGGTCGAGCGTCAGATATTCATTACTTGAAAGGTGTATAGAACAGTCATACTGTAGCCTATAGCCTCCTTGCTCAACCCACAATGTGAAGTTGACATTGAGATTTTTTACGGAAAATTAAACTTATGTGTGAGAGAGATACTGTATATTAGCTGTTATTTTTGCAAGGGTTAAATTTTCGCGAATTTCGCGAGTCTCGGTTGAATTGCTAATTTAACAACATGCGAAAATGTCTCCATGCGCCGTGTGAATAGTGCATTAACATAAGCATCGGTGTCAATTCGCAAAAACGTCTCGCAAAAGTGTCTATAACCTTGTCAGCGAAATTATCTACGCAAAAATAACAGCATATACATTCGTAGAGATTGTGTTATGCTGAGACTAAGAAAAAAATGCACTAAGATATAAATGTGTCTAAAAGAGAGAGACTTAGAAAGAGAGGAAAAAGATGGAAGAGAGGGAGAGAGAATGTGGCACAGACAGAATGAATAGAATTTACACGTATGTTACACCAATTCGACTTTGCCACAGAAAATTGGTAAATGTACTTCTGAGGGGGAGGTGGGGGGGGGAGTACAAATGGGATATGCTGTAAAAAGTGGGGGAGAGGCATGCCCCTCAATCTTTTTTTTCTGGGGGATTGCCCCCCCCCCCCCTTCAATCTTGAAAATTAATAGGACTGTAATGTATCACTCACATATCACTGAGTATTATGCATTGACCCCCTCCCCCAGCTCACAATTAATCATGTTTGTGTAGCCTGTTTGAAAAATACCAGGATATTCTTGTAAATTCCAGGAGTTTTTAGTGTTGATTTCAGGAGGGCTGACTTTGGAAAGTGGAAGCACTGATGATTATGAAGCAATAAGACAGACGCAGGATCTTGCCTGCTTTTGATGAGCAACTGAAACTCTTGGCCTAACTTCTTTTAGTGGCGAGCATTATGACTAAATTAAAGTGCTTATAAATGAAAAAACTTGATTTATTTACGGTGCATATGTCATTCTAGATTTAATAAAGCAATCTAGTATTCAACAGGAAAAAAACAAACAAAACAAAACAAAACAAAACCGCCGTAAACATGTTAAAAGAACTAATGTGAGTCCTCCGAATAGCCGCCATACAGCGTACACACAGCGCCCGTTCAAACATGATTTCGTTGACCTCTTGACCCTTTTATCGACTTTGTCAGACTGGCAAAAGATCGAGAAGTTTAACTCGAAGTTTTGCCAGTGTGACCGCAAACTTCCCACGAAACTTTCCGCCAAACTTCTTGATCTGTGTCTCCGAAGCGCAAGGCCATTGTCACGTACAAACGTGCATTGTTACGTCATAATCACTAGCCACTGGACGCGTACTCTTGCTTGCGCGCGTACCAGTGGCCCAGCAGTATGACCGCTCCTAAGCGTGCACTCCATATAAGGAAAAATTGCCGTAACAAGATGGCGACGCAACACGGTAAATTTGGCTGCACGGTCTCGTGTATGTTGGGAATAGGGACACGCATTCCACTATGTTTTAGTTCGGTGAGACTAACGCAGAGGCTTTGCGTTCTAGCTCGCTAGTGTGAAATTTTTTCAAACATCCGCAACTGAACGCAAGATCAAAATCCATACGAGCTAAGACGAGGGACAACCAGCAAATGCGAGCAAGGACGAGCAAGGGCGAGCGACAACGAGCTGCTTAACGCAGGCCAACGCAGCTTTACTTTGAACTGCGTTTCACTGCGTATGGTTACGATACCTGCTCGCTTCACCTCGACTTACCTCGCTTTAGTTCGCGTTACCTCGCTCTCTCTCGCATCACCTCACTCTACTCCTTGTACTCGATCTGCTCGCATTAGCAAGGACCGTTGCGGATGTAACTCGCTTCATTGCGAATCTAGCTCGTCCGTCGCTCGCTCCCCCTCGTTCATCCTCGCCTTACCTCGTTCCTCCTCGATTCTGTTCGATGCTGCTCGCTTTAGCTCGCTATGACTGCGTATACATCTGTTCACACAAAATCTAGTTAGATTTAATTAAAATTCACTTAGTTGACTAAGAAACACAATATGCTTATCAAATCATGAAGCTTTTGGAATGATTGTGTGCTTTCAGCAACATCAGATTCAAACATATCAGTTAAAAAAAAAAATCTCAAACTGAGTTTCCCGCTGTTGTAGGTTTTGTGGAAAATCTTTTTTTTTTCTTCTCAGAATTGTATTACCACACAATGTGTATTGCTGAAAAGTATTTGCTCTGTAGTAATATGCTCTGTTCAGTCCTCAACAACTGCAGGTAATGAGCAAGGTTGTTTTTCCTGTTATAGTGACCGTAGGCAAGCCATTTTGAAATAACCTGTAGTGAAAATAATGTCCTGACCCAAAGCGACATTAAGGGTGACCCTGTATAAGGAAAAGCTGACTTCAGACCATGAAAACGACATTGAGAATCGATTTCATTGACCCAGAAAACGTATAATACAGATTTTGAAAATTATTGTGAAATGTTTACCTTTTTACAATGGAAGTGACTTTTGAATTTCAGATGGCAGCCATATTGGATTTGGCCAATATGGCCTCAGGGCGCCCTTCTTGGCGGCCATCAAAAATTGAAATAGTATGGTTTTGGCAACACCTGTACCAAATTTAGTGCTTTTTGAAGAATTTCAACCAAAAAGTCCTTGTGCCCCCCGTAACTGTAAAATGTCAAAAATTATATACCAATGAAGCTCTCTACGAGCTAATACGCAGCAGGGCGAACTGATACGCAGCGGACCGAGCAGGCACGAGCAACAGTCGAGTGGATGAGCAGTGAAACGAGGAGAAACGAGTTCATGCGAGCTGCTACGAGCTAGTGCGAGATGCCAGCGAGCAACGAACGAGTGGCGAACGAGGTACACGCGCAACAGGGCGAGCAATCTTCGTACTGAATCGTACTGTTACGAGCAAAAGCGAGCTGGAGCGAGGTGAAAAGCAAATTAAGGCAACCGTAGGCAACCATTTTGCACAAAATATACGAGCTACAACGCAACAGTGTGATTGCTACAAAATATTTTGCCGCGGAGTGCTGCGTTATTAAGGCTGCGTTCGACTGACGCAGCTATACGCAGCTAAAACCGCAAAGGTGTGAGCTGGGCTTTATTCATACTCCTCTTTTCTCCGCGCTTCGGCTTTACATTTTGCATTCCGATATTTTCGTTTTTCGTTATTGTTGTTATTATTGCTGTAATGTCAGCGTAACTAAGCACTGTACTAGTATAATCTAACATGTGGTTCAAGGGTGTGTAATGAGTGGGTTTTGTGACGTTTCTTTCTTTACATTTTTTGTTAGTTGTTGTTGTTGTGTGGTCTTTTATTTTTTATTTTTTGGTCATGGAGTAAAAACGTCGATAGGGCAATAAAAACCATACACCACTACTAGTTGATGAAAACAAGGATGTTACTCAATTCCACCTTATGTTTAAGTTGGCTCTGATAAACCCTGCAGTACGGCATCCGAGCAGAACGGCAGACAATAGTCATCAAATTTACACGCAAATCACAGGATGAGATAGTTATAAAACAGTAAATTTTCATAATCTTTTTCAGGACGCTGACTATATTAGTCGCAACACGTCTGGTTACACGACATTTGCTCCGCCGACAATATCGCTGCGGTCTTATTTTCTCCCAGGAATTAGGGTTAGGGTTATGATAGGGCCTTTATTTTCAGTTTGTTGTGAAGATTAAGTATAGGGTTGTATTCGCTGGTAATGCAGATACTTCATGGGAGCAATAATGGTGTCCAAGGAGCAAATGTCATGGAACCGTCGAAACCACATAGATTTAGATGAGACTGGTATATTGATTCTTTTCTCAATCAACTGTAATGTGTTATTCTTAATAAATCGTACTCTCTAAAAAACAAAAATCGAGTGAAAATAATCACTCTTGAAGGAGTGAATACAAAAAAGAGTGAAATTGGAGTGAATTTTGAGTGGATATGTTCATTTTCACTCATTTTGGAGTGACCTCGGGATCACTCGAAGATTTTGGAGTGATCCCTGAGGTCGCTCTACGAGTGAAAATGAACATTTTCACTCAATATTCACTCTAAATTCACTCTTTTTTGTATTCACTCCTTCAAGAGTGAATATTTTCACTTGATTTTTTTTTATTTATTTATTTTTTTTTTAGAGTAGTGTTTGTGTAAATTGTTACCGTTTTGTCTTGGGGATTTGGTTTGTTGTTCATTATAATATATATCAATCTATACAGCATCTTATACAATTTGGTATGACAAAGCGGCGGTGCTCTGGAAGAGCATTCCTAACCCTATTGGCAATCAATGATCGGTGTATTGTGATGTGTACCAGGTATTCAAGCACACACAAAAAAGTAAAGAATTATGTCTGGTCGGGCTGGATGAAAACAGAGCCGCTATGGCTCTTGGTGAAAACAGTTGCAATAGAAGGCTTTGGGTGAAAATTGGAAATAGCGCCCTCTCATATACAGACATCCAGACAACAACGGTTTTACCGTGCAAACTTTTCCACTAGCCTGCAATATCTATACTCACAACTCAATAAAGACTGCATAAGTGAATAATCTTCCTTAAAATTCCCGTTTGTTTCATTTTATCGTGCAATCTATTTCGGGCATTACGGCTTGTAGCCACCCGTCAGGTGTTGATGTGTTGTTGTTGTTGTTGGTGGTGGTGGTGGTGTTGTCGTTGTGTGTGCGTGTGTGCGTGTGTGTGTGTGTGTGTTTTATATGAATAAAAAAACGTAATTCCCACAAGAACAAAAGAAAAGAACAATCATCGCAGAAATAAATTAAATTCCATTGGTGAAAACGTCAATAATTGATGTTATAAGCGCATCAACCCAAGCTAGATTTTATTTCAAACTTATACGAGATACAGATTTTCTTTGCCTTATGGAGGCTTCTGTTGAATTTAACGTGTTTGCATAACTTTTGCTAGCGTTTATAGTCTGAATTTGAGTTTACTTCACCCACTTCAGCCAGTGATTGTTCTTCTGTGAGTCGCTGCAATGAAAAATCATAAAATATTACAAAAATACATGTCATGCATCGTAGTAGCAAACAACGAACTTGAGCAAAAGCAAATATATACAGAATTATATAGGAATTAAAGTTACTCAAAAGATCGGAAGAAAAATGAACACGAAACGATCTTATACAATTTAATGCAGCATTAGATTTCGATAATTTTATGATCATTCATCTTGTTCGGAAAATAGAAAACGCATTTTGTTTTACAACACTGAAGACTGCTCCATCCACAGTTTGGCGCCACGATATTATGGGTGCTGTTCGTTATTCCGAAGGTTCGCTATTCCGAAGGTTCGTTATTCCGAAGGTTCGTTAATCCGAAACACGCAAATTCCCTATACCTAGAGGTTCGTTAATCCAAAAATGAAAAAGGGTTCGTTAATCCGAACATTTGTGGTGTTATTCCGAAGGTTCGTTATTCCGAAGATTTGTTCATCCGAAAATGAAATTCGGAAAAACGAATCTTCGGACTGAAGAGCCTTCGGAATAACTAACCTTCGGAATAACGAGCTGTAACCGATATTATGAAATTATTCTTCATTACGTTTCTTAAGCACGAATGAATTAATATAAAATGTTTAAAATATTGTATAAGATTTGTGATTAAGGTACGGAGAGGAATTGATGTCATAATTTGTATCTTATTCATGACACTCTGTTGCATAATATTATGTTTTCTTTCTTAAGATTTCATTGATCGGTGGTGGATCAAGAGGGGGCGCATCCAACACACGCCCCTCCTTAATTTTTTTAAATACATGAAAATAACTAAAAAGAAAAATGGGGGGGGGGGGAGTGTGCTCCCCGCTTAATTTTGTAAAGGCGCCTCCCCTTTTCGGAATTCCTGGATCCGCCCCTGTTGATTGTTGCTGTAGGCCTCTTTGTGAGAAAGATCTATAATTAAGATGAATGTTATGTTATCTTATGTTATTTAAATATTGTATGAATGAAAAAGTAAATTTGTGAATAGTATATAGGGGAAGATGCACGATGTTACGTATAGGGCCTATACATAAGACTCGAGGTGGAAACCGTGTGTATGTGTGTTTGGGATCTATGTTGGAATAGATAGAGGGAGGGATGTCAAGTGTCTATAATAATTATGTTGGAAAAACTGTTATACGCAGGGTTTATAATCTTATTTGGGTACCGGTATAGGTGAGAAGAGATGCTTTAGTCGGTTTGTTTCTACACCATTTTTGGCAAAATAATGATGTTCACTTCATTAATTTGATTAGCCGTCATTACGTGATCCTGATACTATTAGCAATTTAAGAAACACTATATTTCTATAAAAACATGTACTATGTCACACTCCCACTGACATCACATACACACACATGCACACACACACACCCTCACACACACATACATACAAACACACACACACACACACACACACACACACACACACACACACACACACACACACACACACATTGCACATTACTCCGGTAAGTATTGCAATGATGATCGATGTATAGACACATGCAACTACACATGGAAGATATTTTATGACTTGAAAATAAGTATCGCTTTATCAAACGCCTAATTATCAGAAACATTTCATAAACATGTAAATGAAAAAGTCATGTACCATGTAAAGATCATCAAATTTGTGGGATACTCATAGCGCCGCTGTATGGCGCGCATTCTCCTTTTGGCAAAGTCGCTATTCCTAGTCTGTATGCGTGCGCTGCAGCAGAGGCTGAACCTTGTAGGCCTACATGATTTTATATCCGCCCTTTTATAAAGCAACGTTTTTACAATCTGATTCTACCCAATATATTTCGAGGATGCTGAATTCGAAATTGGATGATGCAATTCTTGAGGGTTTTGAGATATTAATGGCCGCCCAAAATAATGACCACCGCAAATCAGAAATTCCCGTAGAATTCCTTGTAAACGGTGAAAATAAGTAACTGTTTTTTAAATTCTATTTGATGATACCGGTACAGCTCTTTCATCCATAGACGTTTTGAGATGTTAAAGATGACGGACGAACTGGCCACCAAAATGGCCGCCAAAATGACGCTAATATCTAAAATTCCTCCATCATACCTTTTCTTCCTTCAACTTTTACCATCAGGAATACAGGAATTTCAGATATTTCAGCAGCCATTTCGAATATCTCAAAACCCTCAAGGATGCAATACAATAATAGTTGCCTCAACCCGCCTGAGGATTCAGCAAACCCTAGAAATAGGGTAAAACCCTTTGAAAAGAAGAAGAAAGAACCGCGAGCGGACGATAAAATCCGACTTTGCATGGCACCCCAACTATGACACCATGCAGTCTTTGGGTGACGAGCTGCCCCATAGCAGGTCCTATGGCATGAAGTAAGAGCGAATCAAACCCTCCCTCGGATGGTTGGTCGCAGTCTGTCCTTGGTGAGGGCTCTTTTGAGTCAGGATGTCATCCCACAAATTCTCAGTCGGGTTAGCATCATTCTGTTGAATTCCTCCTGCCACTGCACCTTTAGTTATGTTGACGCCATTTTCGTCATACTGGCCTATTATGCCATAATGGGGAGCCCTGTGCCCGCCGAACACATTGTCGTCCTGTAAAAATAAACAGGGATAGCACGATGCAAAAATAAAGATATCATGGACGCATGCATGGAAGCAATATAAAAGAGTCCATAATCTCCCGATATGAGTTATCCATGTTCCCTTCGTCAGTCCATGACAGTATCAATCCCTTCACTGATGCCAACTCATCCCCAAACTATGTGCAAATTCGAATCGGGTCGTGAGAATCGGAGGAGCCTGACGCATGGCCTACCCGACGCGTTGTCTTTCTATACCTCTGCCTGGGCTTAGTGCTTGTCACAATAGTTGTCTGTTTCCCGATTACATTTTTTTTTTCTCCGAAAAGGCTCGTTATTCCAAAGTTTCGTTAATCCGAAACTGAAATAAGGTTCCAATTAGGACTAAGTACCGTCTAAAACCGAAACCATTTCGAAACCGTCTAACGGTTGATCACAGTGGCTAGTTTTTTCGTCAAATTTTCTGTGTGCTTGTAAATATCTGTAAATAAATTGTATTATAATGTAAATAGCACCAGTCTGCAAGAATCTTCAGTCTATTGAAGGAGGCAGACTTAATCAGAAGAAGAAGAAGAAGAAGAAGAAGAAGAAGAAGAAGAAGAAGAAGAAGAAGAAGAAGAAGAAGTACAGTCAACTTGATACGCACTTCGTACGTCATTTCATTTGTAAATTCGGATATAACGAACTTTCGGAATGACGCCGCGAATGTTCGGATTGACAAACCCTATTTCGGATTGACGAACCTTATTTCATTTTCTGGTTAACGAACGTCATTCTTCAGGAAATCTATTTGTTTCGGAATAACGAACCATCGGAATAACCATCTCACCTCTCACCTCATTCCCCATAACGTTCACACACTGCACCGTTTGACGCCTGGCCGAAAGCAACTTGAGCCACCAAGATCGGGAGCTACTAAACATTCGTTCGACTGATCGTCGCTTATGGGATGCTTTGTCCCTGACTCCATGAAGGACTCAAAATGACACTGAGTGAAAAGGTGGACAATATGGACCTTCCGTTTACAGGAATTTCATTTTCAATCACTATTCCATGATTTTTTAATTTATTATTATTATTATCTTTTTTTTTTTAGAAAGAAAAATCGCTACATCGAAGGAACGTTCATTACCCAAAAATGTTACAAATTTTGTTGCAGTTTACTTCTGGCACTGGAGTATGTAGGTATATTACAGCATTATATATATTGTATTTTTCACTTTGCCGCCTTATACCCTTTACTTCTGATGGGGAAAGGATATTGTTTTAATAGGTCCATACTTTATTGTTATCGTATAATTTTGTTAGGATAGATGCCGATATTCCACAAATCCATAATGATTAAGAGATATGATTATTGCTACGATCTCTGGAAGTAGATAATTGTCCTTTTTCTTTTTATTCGATTACTTTTTGGCATGCCGATATCAGAATCATGATTATTCCTGTTTTGTACCTTGAACCTGGAAAAGGCATGCACGAAAAGTTCGGCTTAGTGAGGGAATTGGCGTCACCTAAGTTCTGTGGTTTTAAATGGTATCGGCGGGTCGGGTGCGCTTGCCTGCATTCGGACGTAGAGGACCTTTCGTAACCTCTGAACTTACTTGTTTTCAAATGACGTCATGGTCATGAGTCTCCTCCAGACTAGCCCTTAGCATGCAACCTATGTGTACATCCACGGATCCGGATCGGGAGACGTGAACTTGTGTATCGACATCTACCACTGGCGTGTGAATTTGGCTTTGTGATGCATGTTTGCAGTTCATCACCCAGTATCGAACTTGCGACTACTACTAGCAGCTTATTCGTGTATCCTTTATTTACGGTTGGTTTGTACCTGTCATTCCGTGGTACGGGTCAAGATAAAAACTTTACGTGCTGTAAATTTACGCACTTATCCCACAGCTGAACACAGTTCGACTGTGGTCAAAAGTTGACAGAATCGGCCACTTTGGACTGGTCACGACAGTAGAGCCTCTGCTAATAAGTGGCTAATAAGTAACGTTATACTCTTTAGAGAGGACGCCTACCGTGTAAGTTAGTTGTGAATTGTATCGACAATCGTATGCATGGAATGCCCTGGGCCTGAACAAATACCGTAGCAGCTAGCAGTCACAACAGAACTCGGACTAGATCTAGTTCCAGTCTGAACCTTCCCCGTGCCCGAGCGAGGTTACTCCCCCGGCCTCGACTTGCTCTAGGCCTACACTATATATACAGCAACACAGGCTAGTCAATCAGTGGTTCGAGATCTGCATGTCGCGAACGGAGCGTTTAACTTCGTTTGTGAATTGGTCTCTGTGCTCCTTCAAAGTCAAACCCAGAAACTGGAACAGATAAAAACCAGAGTCTTCTGCAAGCAGTGGCAAGGGACTAATAGGAGTCTAATGTGTAGTTCCTCCTAACTAGTGAAAAGTGTGTACGAGTACGACCAAGTACCTCCTTGGTACGACAAAGCAAAGCTAACTGTTAGCTAGCGAGGCAACAGACAGACGTTCGAGGCCGTAATGATGGCGGCTGAAGATCGTCCGAGAAGACTGAAAACTAGGAAGCCCGTTCTGATGAACAAGTTGGAAGGCTGCGGAGGACGAGTGAACAATGCCGTCATTATCCCCAAGGAAGATGGTGTGATAAGTATTAGTGAAGATAGGTGAGTCATTGGTTTCCATAGCATAGCAAACGCTGCCCATTCGTCACTGGACAAGATTCAGAATTCCAGAATTCTGTTTTAATTTACTCTGCTTTGTTGAGTTATTTTACTGGCATTCTCATACTTTATGTCCCCACCTCAAACTACACGTAGGTCACAATTTCTCACCATTTCAGGCATTACATTGTCGCTGGTCCTCATCACAAATGTATTCATCCGCTAGCTAAACTGCGGCCAGCCCGAATTGGCCGAACACTTTTGTATTTAACTGTGTGAAGGAGCTATTGACTAGCATTCTAATGATTGATGCTACACCAATTAGATGTGGGATCTAAATTCTCCTCTACAGAATGTTTTTCAAACATGTCACATTCCACTTTTCCAGGACCTAGATCTACATACAGTGTAGATGGTTCAAAGAAATCTCTGTCTCAATTGGGTTGATCTTCTTGTATTGATAAAAAGAAACGGAACCACAACTGCACAAGGCAAGGGAGGTGTTACAGATGGAGACATAAATGTACTGTAAATTTAGACTCTACAAAATTGTTGATATAGGTTCTAAGCACTTGGGTGAAATTTGGTTCTCTTTGGTCCAATATATTCACACCCTGTATACTATCCAAATTGATGAATTTTCTTGATTCAGTCAAGTCTGTTATGATGATCAATGAAAACCGCCATAATATCTCTACACTTCGATTGCATGAAATTTAAGCAATTTGGAACTTTTTGCTGTAATACAAGCAGAAATTTTACACTTCATTTAGGATGCGCTGCTCCATTTTATTAAAGCCATTTACATAATTTCTGTAATGTTGGCAACACATTAGAAGAGGGAGTGAATTCTCGGTGTCACCAATAAATACCTGGGTGCTGGTGGCGAGCATCGCTTTAGATGCATTATGGGATATCTCAAGGGACAAACTTGCTCCCGAGGAATCCCATGGTGCATCTGTGACTGGGCTCTGCAGCACGTGCAGAGGGTTTTTGCACATTAATGATATCGAGCATTACAGCAGGGGAAGTCTTTACTGCTGTGAGAGCGTGTTCCTGATTACTGATGCACTCTTTAAAGCACCTGGGTATCACTCTAAAGATTAGTAAGCGCATAAACTTCTTGGTGATGCCGAACATGACTTTAAAGGGGAGCAGAAGTTCTTTCTCCATCTATAACACCTTCCTGGAATTACATGTACACTGAGGCAAACTCTTGCACTTGCTTATTGTTCAGGGGTGCTGAAAGCCACCATACATTGTACCCTGATATGTGTGATTTCCTAAAATTTGCATCCTTCATTGTTAGATGACAAAAACTGAATTACTTTCCAAAGGCCTGAGTGACATTATATACCAAAATTCAGCCAGGATACAGGATATCGGTTTTTATATTTTTAACTATACTGTATATCAACAAGTGTTATTCTTTTATGAATCATAATTGTGTATGACTTCTTTGAGAAACCCAGCAATTATGAATATAAATGATAGCAAAGAATTTTCATTAAAGTTCAGTTCTGAGAAGAGTGGCCCACATCATGTGCAATATTATCAGTAGTCACCATGTACTGATTAGACAGACTTCAATCTATTTTTACAAATTGCACTCTTTGGCTTTCTAGTACATCCTCTGCATACATGTACAACTACATACTTGTGCAACCATGACACCAAGTTGGGTATTATGGCATTTTGTCTGGTTAAAGGCATAATTTACCATTTGCAGGTGAAACAAAAACCTAGCATTAGTTCTTCAAAATAGTTCTAAAATGTGAGTTAGGGATAGAAACACCCAATGTAAAAATTTGAACCAGTATAATCGATGTTAAGTATTGTTATTTATACAAAATGTGAACAATAGTTACAATAAAAATGTTTCCAGACTAAACCGTCTACAGTTATGATTTAATGAGAAAAATAGTGATATCTCCTTATACTTGAGGCTTTATTGCAAAAATTTTATATGGTAGGATGTTTTGTGATACAACTGACCTACACATACATGTATGCATCAAAAGTGATATCTTTAACATTTTTTCAATCAGTGCTCCCAAAAGCAAACAGAACCTTTAAGTTCTGGCACATGCACCAAGGCAGGAGAATGAATACCTTCATGTAACATTCTAGATGATAAAAAAAAGTTATGCTACATGTAGGTAATTTTTCATTTTGGTAATAGTGTAGCGTATACAGCTATTGGCAGTTAATAAAATAAAGTATCACCATGAAGGCTTTGTTTAGAGAAACAAACAAAATGTCTGATGATTTGATAATATTGATAAATTATGTTCTCATTTAAGACCATTTTCACACAGATCATCCATTGCTTTAACATCACTTTCACCAAAAACAATTTGTAGCATACATTGTAACTGTAGTCACACTTTAGCAGTGCAGTGCCCAAAGGATATCATGAGGTTTTGGGTTTGTAAATTTTGTCATTGTTTGTTTATAAAATTTTGTGGATTATTTCTTGTGTTAATTTTTTTTTTTAATCCGACATGAGATTTTTAACATAGCATGAGAGTTAGATGTACAGTTGTCAGTGGTATTTTGTCAGAGATTTCATGATTTGTATCATGTCTGCCACATGGTAAATATTGTTTCCAGTATTGTCTGCGATAATGTACAATTTGTACATTGATCGTACAGCTGTAAGTCTGAATGACTTAAAATTTAGACTTGATGAATACTGGTATATGGTTTACACAGTAGTAGTGCAAAATGCAATTCTTTATAACATGTTACCATGTATTTTATAAGCAATTCTTTGACATTGTGATTGATCAATGTGTGCCTTGTCCTTAATGCCCGATTTCAACCCGAATACTGATTTGTGTCTTTTTATTCCATTTTTTACAGAACAATTCGAGTGTGGCTCAAGAGGGACTCTGGAATGTATTGGCCAAGCATCTGCCACTCGCTAGCAAGTAAGTCTATGTTTGTACAGAAATTGTGTGTGATGAAACTGAGAGTTTGCAATCTCATTGGGAGTTTGTGCATTGTCAGAATATCAATATATGATATATAGGGTGGTGCGTTGAAAGTGTACTGGATGGATGTATTTTGTACAATAATAATGATAAATACACAATAATAACAATAATTTTGCCCCGTGGCTGGCTCTTAATGTACTGGAGAACAGATGTGGCATGAACTGACACACCATTTTCAAGTAGCCCAATTGATTTCAAAGCTTTAGCTGCTTTCCTGTAATTGTAATCTCTACCCTACTTGTCTTTCACAAAGTTGGTGATAAGCCATTTTACTGCTTGTGTCAATTTTCCGGATTTGCTTGGAAATCCCGTTTCTTATTGGTAGGAGATGGCCAGTGACGCCTGGCCTACTGCTTCTTTATAAAAACTTCACTTCAATTTTGCAACCTCACTGATACTGCATCCATCCATACGTACAAATTATAGTAATGCAACAACACATCTTCATACATTTATCGAAGCTTGCTTTACTTTTTTTTTTTTTTTTTTTTTTTTTACCAGCAATTATGCACCAAATTCCTGGGACCCTTTAAATCCTGGCCTTTTAAATGTCAAAGCAGAAAGTACTTACATGTACATACACACAACTCACAAAATTTGTTCTAAAATCCTCAAATTTTGCTCTAAAATCCTCAAATTTTGTCTGATTTCATCCATTCAACTTTCTGCATGTAGGTTGCCATATTGTCTATCTGAAAATAGACATTTGCGCAAGTGTTCTTATCTGAGGCTTTAGGACAGAGGGCAACAAACCACATTTATTGTATGGCCAGTCATCTTTCAACACACCACCCTACAGGTTACCTACATGTGCATTGTGTATACTAATCTGTATACAGACGCAGTGCACTCCCGTTATAACGAACACGGTTATGTCAAAATTCTTGTTAAAACGAGGTAAAAATTCAGGTCCCAATATAATCATGTATATAAAAGTCTTTAATGAATACATGTTATGTACTTCACTGTTCGGCTAAACAAAATTTTGATGTAATGAAAAAAAAAACAACAAAAAAACCACTGGTCCTGAGGATTTTGTTATAAGGGGAGCGCGCTGTTGTAAACTGTCAGTGTACCATGATGCACAGAGCAGGCACGATGGCAGTATTTTGCCTACACAATATTGTTCAAACCAATATGTAGAAATGTGTCTGCATTACTTTCTGTGCCATAGTGCAAAATTAACTTGTACAAACTGTTAGTGTCTTGAATTTGCATTTCAAACAATTGAGTGATCAGGTTGATAAAAGTTTGCTTTCACCAAGGAGCTTATAGGCTATATGATGCCGTATGTTGTAACTAATAATTCATTATAGTCAGAAAGAAACGCCTTTATGGACAAATTGCTTGGAGGATTGATTTCACCTTTTTCTTTTCTTTTTTATTTTGATGATGTTTTCCAAAAATGAGGACTTGCTTTCTTTCATCTGCAGATGCTTACATCTTAGATTGTTGCATATTAATATGCACTCCTCAAATGTGTATTATAACTGATACATACATGTACATACTCACCTTCATGATGAAAGGGAAACGGGGTGTTACAAAAAGATATTTCTTCAATTTGCCTGAATTAAACATTCATGCAAGTCCCCATGCTGATAACAGGCAAGGACCCATTCATGGTAACTTCAAAGTGAACAGTGAGCTTTTCAGTATACTATCATTACCCCACACAAGCAGGGAAGTGTGTTTGTAGCACCATAATAGGAAAGTGATAGCTATAAAACAGAGAACTTTGTATCACATACATGTATATTCAGCATCATTAAAGGGACTGTACAGTACTGGTTGAGGTGAGGATTCAGCTTGTAACATTTTGCGAGTTATTTAGAAACCGCACTATGACATGTTATAGAACATACAATTCTAAGGGGAATCAAAAATTTTTTTGATGAAAATCGGTTTTGAAATGACTGCTAAGATATCTAATAACAAGGTAAAACAAAGAGATCCCGTGTAATAAAAGTTGTGGCCTGTCAATTTTATTGGGATCGCTTTTTGGATATCTCAGCCATTTCAAGGCCAATATTCATCAAATAAACCTTGAATCCTTCTTGAAATCCCATAGATGCTCTTTTATATTTCATGTATAAGAGGTTTCTCATTATCTCCCCAAAAAATGTTGTAAACCTGAGTCCTCACTTCAACCAGTACTGTACAGTCCCTTTAACCTTCAGATATCAAACCTTGTTGTGACTTCACTGTACCCTTTGGTTTCGGAACCTCTAAACAGTTAAACTGAGAACCACATTGCATCAGTGTGCATGATTACACGTATTTTAGATAGCATACAATTGTACAACGTGTACATAGTACACTCTTGTGGGTGTGTATTTAGAGACGAAGTGCAAAAGAATGCCCACTGGAATAAATTTTACAATTTTCTTTTGATAATTTGACTTGAACCTCTTGCCATGTATGAGATTAATAGTTATAAGAACCAGAGGAAATGAGAAACCACTGACTTAGTACCTCAAATACCATGTTGATTATTTGTAAAATGTGACATTCTTTTTGAGAGCAGAGAAAGTGTAAGTGAAAGAAGTTGATTTCAGCGAATACATTAAATTTCCTGATCAGTTTTATACAAAGTTGTAGCTATTCTGCTCCAGTTTCCTGTAATGTACATGTATGGTATATTAGAGTGATATCAAATCAACATAATGGTAGAGGTTTTTATTACAATCAGACCTGAAATAGGTTGGTTGTAAATGATGCTTTAAAGTTTCACATTAATTTCCTTTCTTTTTTTTGTGATAATCAACAAGAGAAACATTCATCCTGTGCATTCACTTTTTGTTATTAATGCACAGCGGCCTACAAATTGTAGCAATGTTACATTGTAACTGCTTAAAGGGGAAAGGGTATTAGTTTGCTTCATTATTGACCAGAAACTTCTATTTGAAACCAATATTGGGAGAGTTGTGAGTTCATGGCATACATGTATCACCTCTGGTAAATTCTATGAGTAGTTTGACTACTATCATACTGTGAAAGACATACAAGATAAAGCTGAAAAAAATTCTTGAACTTTATTATTGTACATAGGCTAATGTTGAAATAGTAACCATACTGTGTAGGTCAATGATTCTCTTTCCTCTACCAAGTCAACTCAAACTCTTGTACATGTAATTGCTGACAACGAGGTCACAAAACCAACTTTGCTTCATTTTGTTTGTTTATTTGTTTGTTTTTTAAATCATAATTTTGTTAGTGTTTATGGGATTGTAGATGTCTATGAGTGGATTGAAACTCACTCCTGGCAGCATAAGCTTGGTTTTTATTACTGCAGAAAATGTCATGGGTTTCACTTTCTCTTTGTAAGTTGTTGCAATAAAATTCAACAACTGCAAGTATAGGTGTATTTCACACACAAACACAAACACAAACACAAAAAACAAAGAACAAAATTTATTCTTCATTTTGCTTTGCCACAAATCATGTGACTTTTCATTAGACTTTATTTGCCAGACAGACTGGTTACTTTGATCTCTGGCATGTCATAATTTTTGCCAGATAATGGCTGGTACATGCAATGTAGTTTTCATTTACATTTTACATTGTAGTTTAAACTTGATCTTGACTACATCACATTTCACTGCTTGCCATCTCCAGGTTACTGTTTACTGTAAAACATGACGTTTTAGCGGCATTAAATTTTCGCGAATTGGAGACGACAGCCTTTTTCACGGCATGAAATTTTCACAAAGTGCCTCTGGCATTCAATGCATATACAACGTAGTGTAGACAAGAGCCTTCACATACATTTTAATTTCGCGAATCTTGGCTCTTGCGAAATTGAAATGCACGCAAACATTCCTCACCTTACAGTATGCTGTTATTTTTGTGTACAGATATTTTTGCAAATGAGGAGGTACAACTTGTAATAGCCATATTTGCGAGATGTTGTTTTCGAAATGACACTGACACTAACATAAATGCACTACTAGTATTACCCAAGTGTGTGGAAACATTTTTTGTGTGTTGTTAAAGTCGCACTCCAGCTGTGATTGCAGTATATGCAGTGCACTAGCAGAAGCTGATGCTTCTCATTTTGTTGTCATGCAAAGTGCTGTTAGGAAGCCAATGTGTGTTTTGATCAGACCTTGTGTCAGGAAGAACTCAACATGAGTAGGTGAATGTGAGTATTGGTAAGCACTCAGCAAAACCAATCACATGACTCTCATGTGATATACATGTTGGATAGCATACGAGTACAAACTTAAACCAAGATGCATTGACTTTAAAGGGACAGTACAGTACTGGTTGAGGTGAGGATTCAGGTTTATAACATTTTTTTTTTTTGGTGAGATAATGAGAAACCTCTTAGGCCAAGTAAAAAAAGATAGTAGTTTCTCGTCCGGGTTTTTTGGGCAAGGCGATGAGGGCGGTCCTTACTATTTGATATCTTACTATTTTTTCGAGGATTGTCCAAATGAAAGTAATATGCGTTTCTCGTCCGGTAATTCTGAGAAAGGTAACGAGAGAGGACTTTACTATTTTCTATATCCAATTTATGAAATGAAATATCACTCTGGTACCTGTAGCTGTGTTATGAGAGACCAGCTGGGCCCCGTTGCTAGAAACTTTGCGTTTAAAAGCAACTTGCAACTGATTGTCACTGGCCAATCAAAATCATTGTTGAATGCATGTCTTCTTAATAGGGCAGACCCTGAGCCAATCAGAATGGTTGTTTCAAAATTAGCAATTTCTTGCCTGCACTCTGTGCATTTTCAAACAAATAGATGATGTACCATACTTGAAATGAAACTTCATGCATGCAGAAATACATTTGCTTTTTCTTTCCACTACAGATGTCAAGGGAAAATGACCATCTTAATACTGGTATTTATAGTGTTGTTCTGGCATTTCTGATACCAGTGTACTTGCAATTCTGATGTATTGTACAATTAAATGAAACAGGTATAAAACATATCTTTCAACAACTTTCTTTTCTTCACATTCTAAAAAGACATTTGATAATCACTCATCATTTGGATGATGAATGATTGTATACCACACTTATTATTCTACAGATGATACGACTCTCGGCCGTGACCGTGAATTTACATCGTAAAGAAAAGTATCCCGCAGAAATACGAGACAAACCAGAATCCGAGGAAAAGTTATTCATTTTGTAAATACACCCATTTGATAATTCTACATTTGCTGGAAAAGCGCATTCATTTTCTCTTCAAAATAGAACAATACATCGCCGTCAGATGCAACGTTACAAAGCAGAGTGTACGGGCTTCTACATGCACATTCGAATGTGTTCCGATGGTACCGCCGGTGACCGACCCTGGACAGCTACAGACACGCACACTTTGCCAGATACGGTGCGGCACGGCCACTGCACCGGCGCGTAGCGTACCTTCCGACACTGCACACACACGCACATAGTCACAATGACATGAATAGGGCCTACAAATTCGATACAATCCTCACAAGCATTTGTACAGTACAATTCATCCGCTTGAAATATGAGAAATGGGGAAAAATACGACAATGCGCAAAATATGCGCGGAATATCAGCGATTTCAAGATCGCAAAAATGTTGCCGCTATCGCTATCACGACGTACCGAGTGCGCTGTACATCACACAGCTAGCCCGCCCAGGCCCGCCCGCGCCCATCCCACTACAATTCGACTGCTTTGTGGGTCATTCCCAAAGAGATCTCTTTGGTCATTCCTTCTTGCCGAGCTCGCAGTGTGAAATGCACGCGTTATTACATACGCACTACAGAAGCTACAGCTGTACTACCGCTATTATAGTAGAGGACGCAAGGCGTAATAAATTACAAATGAGCCCTTGTAAAAAAATACCATGGTTTGACTATGAGGCATAACCATGGTTTTACAATGGATTCATCCATGGTTTAACCATAGTGCAATATGGTTTGATTATGGTCAAACCATGGTGCACTAATGTTTAACCATAGTTTAACAATAGTTTAACAATAGTGCACTATGGTTAAACCATGGTATCTACGGTTAAACCATAGGTTTAGCATGGGTTAACCATGGTAACCATGGTTTAAAGGTGGTAAATTGGAACGCACTTACCATGACATTACTGTGGTATTACCATGGTCACTACTGTGGTTCTACAGTACCAAAACCATGGTTAAGAAAAAGTAAAACCATGGTTAAGGAAGTGTGAAACCATAGTTAGGAAATGGTGAAACTATGGTTAGGAAAAGATGAAACCAAGGCAAACTTATGGTTTAACCATAGTGCAATATGGTTTAATTATGGTCAAACCATGGTGCACTAGTGTTTAACCATAGTTTAACAATAGTTAAACAATAGTGCACTATGGTTAAACCATGGTATCTACGGTTAAACCATAGGTTTAGCATGGGTTAACCATGGTAACCATGGTATAAAGGTGGTAAATTGGAACGCACTTACCATGACATTACTGTGGTATTACCATGGTCACTACTGTGTTTCTACCAAGCCAAAACCATGGTTAAGAAAAAGTGAAACCATGGTAAAGGAAGTGTAAAACCATGGTTAGGAAATGGTGAAACTACGGTTAGGAAATGGTGAAACTACGGTTAGGAAAAGATGAAACCATGATAAACTCATGGTTTAACCATAGGGCAATATGGTTTAATTATGGTCAAACCATGGTGCACTAGTGTTAAACCATAGTTTAACCATAGTTAAACAATGGTGCACTATTGTCAAACCATGGTAACCACGGTTAAACCATAGGTTTAGCATGGGTTAACCATGGTAACCATGGTTTAAAGGTGGTAAATTGGAACGCACTTACCACGACATTACTGTGGTTTTACCATGGTCACTAACTTGTGTTTCTACCGTGCCCAAACCATGGTTACGAAGAAGTGAAACCATGGTTAAGGAAGTGTAAAACCATGGTTAGGTAAAGGTGAAAGTTTGGTTAGGAAAAGATGAAAACATGGTTTTACAGCTGCCAAACCACAGAATTACAACCCAAATCACGATACAACCATGATCCATTGTACATAGTAAACCCACTATTTAACCACAGAGCAATATCATAGAAAAATGTATTTTTAACTACAGTTGTATTTCACAAGTACTTTGAGAAACCATGGGGAAAATTGGTTGGAGAAATATATTTTTCCACAATTGCTTTGCTATTTGATGAATAATGATCAATAAATAGCACAGTAGAGTCTTCATATAAAGTGATGAAATAAAAATATTTTCAGTAAATTACCTGGAGCAGAATAATAATTCTTACAATTCCTATACATATGTATTGTGATACAGTACATTTGTAAACATGTATATGAACCTGGACTCTGAAACAGGAGAAAACCAATTCTCTATTATTTTCCTTCTAGCTATAGTCTAAAAAATATGTACAGCTGTATTTAAAAACTGACTTCCATGTGTGTGTTGGTGGTTGGGTGCAGATTGTAAGTGTTAATTGATTCACTGTTTAATAAAAGAAGCTATATGTAGTAACGAGTAGGTCGATGCTCTTACCAGCATTGACTTTCACACAGCCAAAGCTCTCCCCAAAACATACATGTATATCGAATACACTATGGCCAAATTGAGGAAACCAATAAGTCCCAATTTTTATGGCCTAGTCATGTGTATTCCTCTGAACATGCAGAAGTCAAACATTGCCCAATTTGATGCGCTTTTTCAGTCAAAACTGACTGACTGGAGTTGACTGTACTGTCATTAGCATTTAAAGGCACATAGACCCGGTGGTTTGCTTGCGTACACGGCGCACGGCACAAGCTTCCTTGAGAGACCTATGCTATCGACTCCTCTTTATGGTTAGCATACACGGCGCACGGCACAAGCTTCCTTGAGAGACCTATGCTATCGACTCCTCTTTATCGTTAGCGCTTACACTTTGACCCATTTCCACGAGTCCGAAGTAGTCCAATTTACTGCTGATGATGACAGCTTTAATATTTTTTTCTCTGAAGTCAAACAAAGAAGCATGCACCCTGGCATTCAAATTCTACGGACTGTCTGACACGCAGAGAAGACAATGAAGGCAACATTACCTAGCAACACCTACGCGCTTTACCGTTGACGACAGCTCAATTTCGGCAGTCTTTGTATCAATGCTAATGGTGATCGGCACTCTCATCCAAAAGCGCTGCAGCAACTACCGGGTCTAGGCACCTTTAAAATAAGAAAGTACGCAAGGGTAGAAACAGTCAATTATGATTATACATTCGAAAGTTATTTTTCAGCAGCTGGGTGTGAGAAGTCAAAGTATCATACAAATATCACATTATTTCCAGTTGAAAACTGTACGTTTATGTAAACAAATCAATGAAGAAAATGTACTCTTACTGAACCTCAGTCAACAAATAAGACATAAGAATGCACATTTGCTCACTTTGCTGTTACGTTTGAAAAGTAGCTTTTTATTGCTTCATGAGCAGCATCTTGACTGTACGTAGGTATGGCTTATTGCCAGTCACATGATTTAAAACTATAACAATATCACCTGCAAAGAATTAGTTGGATAATTAAATACAGTGTACATATATTAGTGCATGTTTGATGTACATGATCATTTGTAGCTTTGTATAGATAATGCAAATTTGGACTTAAGTGACACCAGGAGCACTGGACAACAGAACAAAACAGCATAAAAAAAAAAAAAAATATCTAGCAACCAACAGTCCTGACATGAGAGCATACATGCACACTTCACATGCTTTGAAAACTGTCCTTGTACTTCTACTGTCCAAGACTATCCAGCAGTAAGCTTTGGTGCAACTTCTGGATGAGGCTTCGCAGGAACTAGGTCCTGATATAGCTTGGTTAGTGTGCCCTTTGTCGTTGTGGAGCCTTGAGATGTCCTTCTTTTGCAACCGTGAGCCGTGAGAATTTTCTTGGGGAAGATCACTCCTGCAACGAACTGAGAATTTATTCATTACGCTATTATTTTTTTAAAATAATAATAACATGTAGTACGTGTTAAACTCTACTTCAAATACTCAACACACAAAATTCTTGCACAGAATAGCTACCTTGCAAAAAACATAAGAAGAATGGGATTAGATTGATGTGGTACACCTAGCCATCATTTCATCACTCTCATGTGTTGGAGAGATACTGTTTAAAATACAGTGTACTTTTACAATCATTTTAACCCCTAAGTGCCACATACAGGTGAAGCCATTACGTTCAACATTCCATATCATGTATTGTGCACAAATTGCCTAGAGTAATGTGATGTTTTTCAAAAATTGATCACATTCTATTTTAAGCAGGTTGCCAATATTTTAGGATGCTGCATAGCATGCTGCTGGCATTTGAGGATGTTGCACAAGAATTTGGGTATGCTGCAGTGTAATGCTCAAATTCCTCATGAACCACACTAATAATGGGTTGAAAAAAAGAAAGAAACAAAGAAAGAAAGAAAGAGGAGTATCTTACCCTTGATGACATGGAAAAGCGGGAGAAAGTATGACATCAGTAGATGACTTCTCTGCACCAGAATTCAGCCAGGAGGATGCCATACACGTATCAGCACTGCATGTACTTGTACCTATGAAAGGAGCTAGCTAGGGGACAGCCTGATCGATGGTCATGGGTGGACTTCCAAGTCTTCTATGGAGAAACCTTCTCGTGTCAGCCACTGGCACAATCAATCATTGATTCTGATGAGGAAAAAAAAATAACACAACATAACGATAATAGTGATGATTGAGAGAAGTGAAATAAGGTTAGGCAGAAAAATCACACAGGAAAATGATGTAACATACAAAATACAGCATTGGATGATTTAAAGTTTGGTGCTTGTGCTAGCTCCCAAATGACTGCTGGAATAAAAGACTCCCAAATATTCTACAATGTCGCATAGCATGCTGCTGGTTTTTGAGGATGTTGCACAAGAATTTGGGTATGTTACAGCGATATGCTCAAATTCCTAGTGAACCATACTGGGTTGAAATAAAGAAACAAAGAAAAAGGAATACCTTCTCCTTGATGACATGGTCAAACGGGAAAAAACATGACATCAGATGATCCACTTCTTTGCACCAGAATTCAGCCAGGAGGATGCCATGTACACATATTGATGTAAATCAGCGCTGCATGTGTATCATGTACTTGTACCCATGAAAGGAGCAAGCTAGTGGACAGCACGATCAATGGTCATGGATGGACCTCAAGTCTTCTATGGACTGCAAGTCTTCTATGGAAACACCTTCTCACATCAGCCACTTGCACAGTCAATCTTTGATTCTGGTGAGGAAATAAAAACACACAACATAACAATAATACACCTATTAATGATTGAGAGAAGAAAAATAAGGTTAGCCAGAAAAATCACACAACAATCTGTTAGTGAATGATATACTGGTATAACATACAAATTACAAAATACAGCATCCTTTGCCATTGGGGGATTTCAAGATCAGTGCTAGTGCTAGCTCCCAAATGACTGACTTAAACTGAGCTCCAACACCGACGGTCGGATTAACTAAGCGATACTTATCAAAGTTATTGATCCCCAGCAATAGGTGTTGGAATCGCAGCATCGCAAGGTCCGTGAGAATCGCACGACGAAAAGTGATGGCGCATGATTACACTCGAATATTAAAAGATGCAGGACTGCTTAGTTTTTAGACACAAAGTGAGGAAGACAGACTAAAATGCCCCAAATTTCAACCATTCTTCAAAACACAACTTAATATTTAATTTTATGCTTCCAGGCTCAGATTTATGAAGCCACATGCTCGTGTAGGGCCTACGTTTCGTGGCGTGGGTGACCATTGCATTAGCATAAAATGTACATGCTACAGGCCTAACTCTTACACTACGAAATGGCGGAGCTAGGTTCAGCAGACGACATTCTTTGATTTCAACACCAAGCCCAGCACTTGACCGAAAGATTGGTCTGTATCTCGTCAACGGGGATATGTTCCACAGAGCAGAAACTGCATCTGGCTTTACGGATCCCCTCCTTTAGACATAGTCCGGAGGTAGAGAGCCATAAGTAACGTCAAAAAAAAAAAAAATAAATAAAAGACTCCTCCTTCGGACAGACGAATCTTTCACAAGTTTGCCCAGCACCAGCAACCAGAAATTTATGACATATTTTTGAGGTCATCCTACCAGCACCTACGGACTTCAAGTTCACTTCAGTTTTATCGCCAGTGCCAGTGGCTGCCAGTGCTTAAGTTAGTGCTGAGACACAATCAAAGAGTATAGAAGCTAAGAGGGCGTACTCTCGCGACTTCGCACGCAAACGGGTATAGTACGGCATGGAGCGGGAGCCCAACATGGAGCCCAATGGCAGCCAATTTAGTAATAATACCGCAAGCTTCTTAAACACGTGAGCCTATGGAGCAAACCCTACCTTCCTTTCATTTTCTTCATTTTAAAAGGAAGCACACAGCGGTAGAATTGCATTTCAGACCTCAAAATATCACAAAAAGTATACTTTCTGTCGATATGTAAAAAAAAAAAAACTGAAGTAATGTAATTACTTTTTTATCAGTAGTCCCTCAGCAAGTTTGTGTTTGAGCTGA
Source organism: Diadema setosum (assembly GCA_033980235.1). Lineage (NCBI taxonomy): Eukaryota > Metazoa > Echinodermata > Echinoidea > Diadematoida > Diadematidae > Diadema > Diadema setosum. The sequence continues at coordinate 6,614,699 of CM067079.1, forward strand.
CAAATGCCACCTATCTCTTTCTCTCTCCCTCCCGAAACATAGTTTGGTCTACCTACTTCAGCTCAAACTTTGTGGGCCTGCAGATTGCGATTGGAAAGTAAATGACATTTTTTTCAAATACATTTCATGGTTAGACAGGAATGATACTTCTTTATGACAAAACAAGATTCTAAGTACATACATCGGTACATATCTTCCCCTGTATGCCCCCTAAAAAGGGGAAAAATGAAAGGGAGACAGAAATACGAGGACCCAGTGATACGGCACTGATATCATGATCGCGTAATATACAGTACGCCCTCTAATCAATCTATTGGTCTGTTGCTTTCAATGGTGGAATGGCGTCCGTATTTCGCCCATGAGCGTACTAGTTCGCAGGAGTAAGCCCTTGTGTCTTAGCGTAGCTTCTACTGATACTCTTGATTCACTGGAGCAGTTACCACTAGAAGTCCCAACAGAGTTAGCAGAAAATAGTGTTGTTGATGTAGCTTGCACCGAACCTGATATCACCACCCAATATGAGGTAGGCCTATGCCTACTATTGTACTAACATTGTTAGGGATTACGCCTAACTGTTAGAACTACCGACAATAGCCCGACCAGACGCTGTTAGAGTACGCTGTGCGAATAAATTATAGCCTGTCGCTACTAGTAGGGTTGGGGGTACCGCGTATCGTCACCCTAAGGATTTGTAGCTTGATTATTCTAAAATTAACACAAATCCGCCTAATTCTTACCTCAAATATGCCATAAATACAGCAGTTTTGAATGTCGTGACCGTCTCGTTGATTATGAATCTCCGTTTTAAAATAGCGCAATTTTAGCGCGTGCGTTTCGTTTTCTTCGCGCAGCTAAAAAGGGAACCTTGCGATCGGCACCCCCTAACCTCCATAGGTATAAAAGTTTACACGTGAATTTCACAGCATAGGTAATACACGTGAATTTCACAGGCCATAGGTAATACACGTGAATTTCACAGCCATGCGTCGTTACTGAGCGGATGTGTAATTTTTAGCTTGGTTTGTTTGAGTTTGATTTTCGTTTCTTCGTTTTTATTGTTTCTATAGCTCATGACACTTAATCCCGCGCGTACCTTTCGTTCTATAGTGACTATAAGCAAACAGCCATGATACGCAGGGTGCGATGGGAAGGTGCCCTGCCGATAGGTGGTGCCCCAACCATATCTAGATCTACACACTGTCTACAGTGACTGGGTTGTGTATAGAATCTGCGTAGTCGTAGATAACTTGTAGAATTTACGTGACACAGTAACACTAACAGTTCAGTACATATACAGTAGCTGAGTTAGAACAACTCAGTCCAAACTCTTGAGCTCTCATGTCATACTCTCACACTCACTGACTCAGTCACACTTTCAGATACAGAACAGTCTTCTGGACTGGTTATCCCCACTTGATACGATCATGCGAAATTTGCACAGCAGGGGCAGGGCCGCTGCCGGCCCGCCCCGGGTCGGTCGGGACAATTCAATGCAAATCTCGCTGGTAATCACGGTAATTATTTTAGCTAAGATTAGGTCTACTAATAATGTATTGAAAGTTACGTTGACCAACCTTCCTCGAAGAATCCCAAAGGAGCAGTTCCTCTTTTTCTTAGGGGCCGTTTGCTAGCCATTTCTGAAAATATCAGATGGTTCGTACGTCGAGATGTTTGACTCCGGTCAGAGATCATCACGAAAGAGCGTTTGAAATGATGAACAGCAAATCGTAGCCGTGGTTTTTGAGCGCGGTCGCGGACTAACGGTTCAGCAGTACATCGTACATTATACACGTAAGGTTCAATCAGCGACAACAACAACACGCACATGACCTCTTACGTTACATTATTATCAAGAAAACTTGTAATCATTAATTTTTTGGTTTTGAATAAAAAATATATGTTTAAAACTTTTTTTATTGCAAATATAATTTTTTTTAATGTGTCAATATTTTTTGTGCTCCATATATTTTGAAATATATTTTTGTTGTGATCTTTGGTACGAACGAGCCTCATATCAACAATCCGGATCTCCCATTCATCGTACACAATTACTACACGCCGATTGCATTCATATAGTTTTCTATTGTTGTGTGTACATGTCAAAGCTACGGGGAACGAACGGGCGGCAATGGGTTACTACCGGTACCTTTTTTTTTATTTTTTCACGAGTATGTAATCTCATTTAAGGTTTTTTACGTGCTTTATTCCGTAGTGAATAGATGTTGCATTTTAGGAATGCTGTAAATCAACCAAGTGAAGCAGCTTTTTGTTTGCAATGGTAAGACTACTGTTTGTTTACATAATCCTGTTGAAGCCAAACGGGTGCGGGTGGTTGCGTTAGATCGAATGTCCGTCATGACTTGCATTAATTGGCATTGCGGCCATCAAATTATGAGTTTTCATATTGATTTTTGTGATCGACATCATTCAATAATCATAGTGCACGTGGTTTAAACTTTGGTAAAACAAAAAGTTAACCATGGTTTAATAACCACTGTTCTTATGCTATCATACAAGGTTCCATGGTTAGAAATTCTAGAATATGGTTTTTCTGCACTCTATATCTGATCAGCAATGAACCACGGTTGAAACCATTGTTAAAATAACCACTTTTTCAACCGTGGGTAAACAAAAGTTAAACCACGGTTTTATAACCACTGTTCTTATGAGCTATCATACAACCATGGTGAAAATCATGGCTTTTTAACCGCCTCTTCACTATCATGAAACCACAGTTCGTAGAACCAATCAATGTTTCATAACCATCCTTTGCACATCACATGATAAAACAATGGTTCAAATCCTGGTGTAGCTATGACCATCCTTTTCCTTGCTACTAAATGGAATTTGAACGATTGTTTAAAACCGTTGTTTCACACTTTTGTTAAACCACTGTTAAAGTCATGGTTATATAGCCTAACCATCATTTTTTTAACTATGATAAAACCATGGTTAATATAATCATGGTTAATAGCCATCGTTTTCAACCTTTGTAAAACGAAAGTTAAACCATGGTATTATAACTAGTGTTTTTGTGCTATCATAAAACCACGGTTAAAATCATGGTTTTATAACTATTGTTTTTACACTATCATAAAACCATAATGAAATCATGGTTTTATAACGATGGTTTTCAACCTTAGTAGAACGAGAGTTACACCATGGTTTACTAACCATTGTTTTTATACTATTGTGAAACCATGGTTACAACCATTGTTATATTATTATGTTATTTTTACCAAAGTAGAACGATAGTCTTGTTGTGGTTTTCTCACCATTGTTTTTTTTTTTTTTTGAATTTCTTAAAACTGTGGTATAACGATAATTTTTTAACCATGGTTTTTAAACACTTTCATTAAACCACTGTTAGAGCCATGGTTATATAACCATCATTTTTTAACTATAATAAAACCATGGTTAATATCATGGTTAATACCCATCATTTTAACCTTCGTAAAACGAAAGTTTAACCATGGTATTATAACTAGTGTTTTTGTGCTATCATAATACCATGGTTAAAATCATGGTTTTATTACTATCTTTTTTACACTATCATAAAACCATAATGAAATCATGGTTTAATAACGATGGTTTTCAACCTTAGTAGAACGAGAGTTACACCATGGTTTCCTAACCATTGTTTTTATACTATTGTGAAACCATGGTTACAACCATTGTTATATTATTATGTTATTTTTACCAAAGTAGAACGATAGTCTTGTTGTGGTTTTCTCGCCATTGTTTTTTTAATTTCTTAAAACTTTGGTATAACGATGATTTTTTAACCATGGTTTTAAAACACTTTCATTAAACCACTGTTAGAGCCGTGGTTATATAACCATCATTTTTTAACTATGATAAAACCATGGTTAATATCATGGTTAATACCCATCATTTTTAACCTTTGTAAAACGAAAGTTTAACCATGGTATTATAACTAGTGTTTTTGTGCTATCATAATACCATGGTTAAAATCATGGTTTTATTACTATCTTTTTTACACTATCATAAAACCATGATGAAATCATGGTTTAATAACGATGGTTTTCAACCTTGGTAGAACGAGAGTTACACCATGGTTTCTTAACCATTGTATTTATACTATTGTGAAACCATGGTTACAAACATTGTTATATTATTATGTTATTTTTACCAAAGTAGAACGATGGTTTTGTCGTGGTTTTCTCACCATTGTTTTTTTAATTTCTTAAAACTGTGGTATAACAATGATTTTTTTCACCATGGTTTTAAAACCGTCGTAAAATGAAAGTTTTATCATGTTATCATAACTATGGTATTTTAGCAATGGTATTACCACACTTTCGCCACACATTTACCATGGATATGAATTAAAAATCATGGACTACCATCGATCAATTGTAAAACCGTCCATAACCATGATTATACCATAGTTACGGTTGTAAAACCATGGTTTTTTTTTATAAGGGAGACATTACGATTGGTAGGTGAATTGTTGTATTGGCGTAACCCGCCCGACCCTAAAAATTCCGCCGACCCTATGTTTTTTTGTTATTTTTTTTGCTATTGATATCAAGTATCTTCTTGACTGCGATCACGATCGCAAAAAACCCGGAAGTGGAAACGGCTCTGGGGATATCGGATGTACGAGGGAGAGATCTCGCTAGCATATAGCGCCTCGCATAGCTAGCCTCGCGTGTTTCGCTTGGTCAGTACGTCATCTGTTTCCAACACGGACGCGTACTCTATCATTCAGACTGCAATGTATTGTGCACAGTTTTGCCATAGGTTTCTTGTGTGGAGAACTTACACGAATCTGTATATGTGGGACTGTAATAGAGATCGCCGTGTGCGATGAAAAGATCGTACATATGGGTCAATTTGTATCTATCTTATCTAAGTCAAAATAGTAAAATATGAAGTGAAAACATTCAGGATAGGGATTTCAACGTCTTTAAATTCTGTGAAGGGGTATAATTTGAGTATTATCGGCCTCATAAATGATTTTTAGAATAGATGAACACAGCACATACGGTGCTGCAGTTGTAACTGTTTACTGAGCACGAGTTATACACGTAAAATGGAGGTAGCCAAAAAAAAAAAAAAAAAAAAAAGTCCGCCCGACCGATGCTATTTGAAAATCTCATGTTACGCCAATACAACCTTTTTTTTTTTTTGGCCTTGGTAGAACACATTGATCAGTGAAAGTTTGAGGAATATTGGACAATAGATGCAAAAGTTATGAATTTTTAAAGTTTTCGTGTTGGAACCACTGGATGAGGAGACTACTTGAGTTTATGGCATCATGTGTGGACAACAATTATAAAGAAAATGTACTTTTCTAGCATAATGATAGAGCACTTGACTATGTAACCACCTTCAGAAGGGAGGAGGTATACTACCCTTAACATATATAGGTTGATGAAATGTATAATTTTCATGAAAAATGAATTTTTGTGGAATTCCCTTTATATTTTTAGCTCACCTGAGCCAAAGGCTCAAGTGAGCTATTGCGATCGCCCTTCGTCCGGCGTCCGTCATGCGTCGTGCGTCGTCCGTCATCCATCGTAATCTGTAAAAATCTTCTTCTCTAGAACCAGAATTGATAGAGCTAAGTTAATACTATGAGTTAGTACATTGATGACTGTAGTTTCAAGTTTGTTCATGGCAGAATCAGGGGTGCCCCCCTTGGGACCCAGGGGAGGGGGGTGGGGAGGGGTTCTAATGGGGCCTATAAATTGTACACTGTACATTTTCATCTTCTTCTTAAGAACCCCACGACCCATTTTCACCAAACTTGGCAGGTAGCATCCCTAAGGGGTTAGGAACTCAATTTGTTAAAATGGGCACCATGCCCCACCCAGGGGGCCCCAGAGGGCCCAAACCCCCCAAAATTTAGGAATCTGTAAAAATCTTCTTCTCTAGAACCAGAAGTGATAGAGCTAAGTTAATACTATGAGTTAGTACATTAATGACTGTAGTTTCAAGTTTGTTCATGGCAGAATCAGGGGTGCCCCCCTTGGGACCCAGGGGAGGGGGGTGGGGAGGGGTTCTAATGGGGCCTAAATTGTACACTGTACATTTTCATCTTCTTCTTAAGAACCCCACGACCCATTTTCACCAAACTTGGCAGGTAGCATCCCTAAGGGGTTAGGTACTCAATTTGTTAAAATGGGCACCATGCCCCACCCAGGGGGCCCCAGAGGGCCCAAACCCCCCAAAATTAAGGAATCTGTAAAAATCTTCTTCTCTAGAACCAGAAGTGATAGAGCTAAGTTAATACTATGAGTTAGTACATTAATGACCGTAGTTTCAAGTTTGTTCATGGCAGAATCAGGGGTGCCCCCCTTGGGACCCAGGGGAGGGGGGTGGGGAGGGGTCCTAATGGGGCCTAAATTGTACATTTTTATCTTCTTCTTGAGAACCCCATGACCCATTTTCACCAAACTTGGCAGGTAGCATCCCTAAGGGGTTAGGATCTCAATTTGTTAAAATGGGCACCATGCCCCACCCAGAGGGCCCCCAGGGGGGCCCACACCCCCAAAATGAAGGAATCTTTAAAAGTCTTCTCTAGAATCAGAAGTTATAGAGCTAAGATAATACTATGAGTGAGTACATTAATGACTGTAGTTTCAAGTTTGTTCATAGGAGATCCAGGGGTGCCCCTCTTGGGGGCAGGGGTGGTTGGGAAGGTCCAAATGGGGGGCCTGAAATGTATATTTTCATCTTCTTCCTGAAAACTTCATGATGGATTTTCGTCAAACTTGGCAAGTAGTATCCCTAGGGGGTCAGGATCTCAATTCATCAAAATGAGCACCATGCCCCACCCAGAGGGCCCCAGGGGCCCCACTCCCCCCAAATTAAGGAATCTTAAAAATTTGGGCCCTTATTGTACATTTTCGTCTTCTACTTGAGAATGCCTGGTCAAATTTTGGTAGAGCTGTGAATAATTTAGATTAGTGACTGCGTGAAAGGTGAACTTGCGATACTCGGGTGAGCGCTAAACCCGCGGGTCTCTTGTCTTTATATTGTTGTCCACACATGACGTCATGAACTCTGGTAGTCTCCTCATTCAGCAGTTCTAACACGGAAACTTTAAAAATTCATAACTTCTGCATCAATTGTCTGATTTTCCTCAAACTTTCACTGATGTGTTCTACTAATGTTGCTGCTTTCACTCAATCCACATTTCTTTTTGGGTTTTGATTTCCTTTAATGAATAGAGCAAATGTGATGCACAGAATGGCGTACAATTTGTGAAAATCAGCTACAATTTTTTTTTTTTGGTGTAAGAAATTCTATCAAATTTACAAAAATGCTGTAGGCATGTGAATAAAAAATGCCTTCCTCTTGCAGTCAGTCCGCAGCACGTATGCTAATGAGCCGATCCAGCAAGATTTATTCAGCACTCTCATTGACGATCTTTGCGTTTGAAAGGTGTCTCGTCGTGCGAGATTTTGCGAGACTTTGATAGGGCTATGGTTTTCACAGTGTAGCGACTTGTACATACATTTGTCATGGCTACAAGTCACGGTAAATTGTTCTCCAGTCTTAGATCTGTATTTTGATACTAAATTTGGGTATAACATCGGATCTTATCATGACTAAATAATCAGTTGAATTTGCGTAAATTTTACCTGCTTTTCACGGAAGATTTTGTCGCCTAAAGTTCTTTTTTGGTTCCTGACCGGATTAAGAAACTGTTGTTTCTGATTTTGGCTTTTTGTAGAGAGGAAACTTAGATGCTCATCATATATTGGAGTCAAGGAGACGCAAGCATGATTTATACTAGTTTTTCCGTTTTGAAATGTCTGTAAAATTCACTCCTAAGCCGGAAGTACGCTCCACACAAAGTCAACAGTGGCGCGATAAGAGCTCTCTGATTGGACAGTGCTTGCATTCAGCGCTCGAACTACGCGCGTGCCAAGAAACCGCAAGTGGCATGAAACCGTTATGTAGCAGCGTAATGACGTAATGCAAGAGCTGAATGCAAGCGCTGTCCAATGAGAGAGCTTACTCTTGAGATTACACGGTTTCAAGCTGATCAGCACTGACATCGATGTATATTTTACTGGTTCCTGACCGGATTAAGCAACAAATTGTCAAGATATTTACATGGATACAAAGATTAGGAGATGGACTACCAAATAAAGCATTTTCATTGAGACGCAAGGTGAATTTGATATTTTTTTGACGTCTTGAACGTGTACTGCACGAATTACTTTTTTCATCATTTTTCAAGCTCAAATTACGCTATGATATTTTTCATTTACAATAATTTGAGTAACATGTGACGATAGATTACATATTTTCCTTGCATTTGATACCAAATTTGTGAACATAAGGTGTATATTTGTTGCCGAAAGCCCAAGGACAAAATCCCCTTACGCAGCTTATTACGTATGCAAGCCTAGAGCGGGCTTGCATACGAGTTGAATAAATTCGAGCGAATTATCGGGTGCTGCGGACTGACTGCTTGCACCATTCACCATATCAGTGCTCAACCTGATCATGTACACTCACAGTTTGTAACTTTCCCTTGGTGTTCCAAATGGTTACAAGTAAGGACATTTTTAATGCTGATAAAAAACAGAAATCATTTTCATACGGAATGTCTCAAAGTGGATATGTCATGTTGCTTTTCCAGGGATCATACAGTTTTGGTTGAGACCTAATTTCAGGTTTCTAACTTTTTTTTTTTGTGACATAATGAGAAACTTCTTATAAAATATGAAAGAACATGTAATTCTATGAGGAATTCAACGTTTATTTGACGAAAATTGGTTTTGAAATGGCTGAGATATCCAAAAAAGAACTATTCTAATTAAGTGTGAGACCCACACTTTATTATGATCGCTTTGTTTTACTTTGTTTTTGGATGTTTCAGTCATTCCAAACCCGATTTTCATCTAATAAACTTTGAATTCCTCTTAAAATGGTATGCTCTGTACTATATCATAAGTGTTTTCTCGGTATCTCGCAAAAAGTTAAAAGCCCAATTCTCATCTCCACCAATACTGTATCATCCCTTGAATACTGTTTTCGTTTTCTTTCTTTTTTGTGTGTACAAGTTTGTTTGCTTGCTTTTTCCATGTCATAGGCCCAGCCACTTCCATGGACTTCAGTAGCGAGACACGGCGAATCTTCGTTGGGCAGGACAATGGCGTCATCTCCGAATTCTCCCTGTCAGAGGACTACAATAGACTTCTCTTTAGAAGAGATTACTCTGGTATGGTACTCCTCGATACCCAGACACAAATGTCCCACTCTATAGCATTATAAAGATTGTCCAGTTGTGAATGCTCTGGGCATAGAAACTCCATTTAGAACATATTATTTGTACAGGGGTGTGTGCATTGGAGCAAAATGCTAGTGCACACAGTACATCAAAATTACAATCTTAACCAGTTGAGGACAGATTGATTTTGCTACAACATGCATTTTCCATACACACCTGCCCAAGTACAGTTGTACAGTGTATACTCCGGACTTGTCTCCAATGGTTTGAAAAGTTCTGCATCATTTGATTTATAAAGGCATTAGTGCCCTTTATAAAGAAATATATGTTAGCTTATACAATACTTAAGTGTTTCTCAAATACAGGTTACCTACAAGTGTATAATGCACACTCTCGCATTACATGAATGCATGTCTGATAGTGGTTTCATTCTTGATCCTGTCTTTATTTGTAAATCAAGGTGTTAATGGATTGCATGGCGTTGCCTAGTAGATGTTATAAATGACAAGCTTTTTAAACATGCGGAAACTCACATTTCATGGTATCAGGAGGTAATGAATGCAATTATCAAAAGAGATATGTGCAGTACACTTTGTATATTGGGTTTGTACTGTATGAAGAACCTCAGGCTCATTGCAACTGATTGACAAAAGGCTTATTGTTTGTATGAATCAGAGCTATGTATGTATATTCTACAGTTGAACCTCTATTATCCGGCCTCCCTTTATCCGGATCTCTCTATTATCCGGACGCAATCTCGCTGTGATTTTTTTTTTTTTTTTTTTTATTATAATTACGGGAGGAAAGGGGGATTCCCAACTCCATGAGAACTCCTACACAAACACACATGAATTACATATATATATATACTTGATACATTTCTTAATGATTATTTAGGTAAATCATCCCAAGAATTTATAAAAGAAAATGATTTCATTCTTGCAAACACAAACCTCTATTTTGGGGTCTGTTACTGAGTGTAACAATGAAAAGGTTGCAGTATACACATTACTACATGTGGTACTACAATGGGCTACATCAGTACATGTGTATGTATATGTACATGTATAAAGCATTGAGTCTCCCATATCCGGCCAAATCCCTTATCCGGATGAGCCCCGGTCCCGACTTGTCCGGATACGAGAGGTTCAACTGTATTTAGATCAAGAAGACCTGTTTCTTACTTGTATGGTATTAAAGCGTTTAGATAAAATGGAAAATTATACTTCTGAATTTAAAGGTAATTTGAGTTTGGACACACGCCTATTTAGTACTGAATGCCATCTTTTGACAAGACTTGATAAATAGATAAGTGAAGCAAAACTAGATGAAGAGTATCGCTGTTGGTCACATGTGGTTAAAATGTGGGTAACCTAGATATAGAATGGAAAAAAAAGTTGTACTTGGAGTACGTTAACCTTTCATGGTTATAAAACATATAATGGCCATTTTTTTTCTTGTGTGTGGCAGCACATTCCAACATGGTCACAGGCATTGTGTTCTCACTGATTGCCGAGTTCGTGCTGAGTGTAGGGCGTGACAAGTTCTTCCAGTGGCACTGCAGCGAGACAGGGCGGAGACTGGGCGGCTTCCGACTGGAGGCCTGGGGCACGGCAATCCAGTATCCTTTGAGATCCTAGGACTCCAATATTGCATGGTCAAACAGTGACCATCTCTTGGTCTACCATGTCATGACATATAACTGTGGTCGTATTATCATTTTTTAGCTACGGTTGATACATGTATGATGGCCTTGACTCATATCTGACAACTGACATTTTTTCGAGCCAAAATCACCTTCACTTGAGACTGCTGTTTGATTGGTTAATTTCCTGAAAGTGTGTCATTGTTTTCTGTCCTACACCGTACAGACTTGTTTTTATGCCTCTGCCACAAAGTGGTGCCGGAGGCATTATGTTTTCGGGTTGTCCGTCCAATCCTTCCGTCTGTCCGTAATGAATTTTGTGAACAGCGTAACTAAAAAACCTTTTGAGGTATCCTAATGAAACGTGGCATGTATGTATATTAGAGGGTGAAGTTGTGCCTATCAATTTTTGGATGCACACGCTCAAGGTCAAAGGTCAAAAGGTCAAGGTCAAATACATAAAATTTCACTATTTCCACCATATCTATGCAATGCCTGAAGATATTTTCTTGAAACTTAGTGTATACATGTATTACCCAATTAATATTCTCTGGTGAAAGTTTGGGGTCATGAGGTCAAAGCTCAAGGGTCAAAAGGTCAAGTAAAAATATTAAAACTTCACTTTTTTCTCTGTACCTTGGAAATTGTTTAAGGTATCTTCATGGAACATATGTACTGACTGGCAGTGATTATCTAGACAATTTAGGTTCATGGGGGTCGAAGGTCAGGGGTCAAAGGTCAAGGGCAACACTTCAAAATTTTACTATTTCCCTCATGTTTATGCAATGCCAGCAGGATTTTTTTTTTTTTACACTTGGTGTATGCATGTGTAACCTAATAGAGATTCTCTGGAAAGTTTTTTTTTTTTTTTTTTTTTTGCCTCAAATTTCAAAAGGTCAAAGATCAAGTAAAAGTGCCGAACTAACTTTTTCCTCCGTATCTCGGAAGTGGCTCAAGTTATCTTGAAACTTACTACATATTTATGCATGTTCTGCTTGACAGTGATTATCTTATGAATTTTAGGGTCAAAGGCCAGATGAAAATGGTAACAATTTACTATTCAATACAGAAATTGCACTTTTTCTCCATACCTTGAAAATTACTCAATGCATAAACGTATGAATGGGTCAAAGTCATTAAGTCAAATACATGCTCTCTTAATATTCATCCAATTAAACCTAGGTCAAGGAAGGTGAACATTCAACACATTTGTGACAAACTTGTCATTTTAATATTTTGCCAATTTTGTGAAAATATAATCACACATTGTCCACATGTACTATCTAGAGCTATTAGGAGAATCATGCATTATGGCGGAGGCATACCAGTCGCCATAGCGACATTTTTAGTTTAGTCTACCCTTTAAATTCAGATTGGTGAAGATCTGTAACTCAAGTACTGAGGTGACCCGTAGACAACTTTGAAATGAGTATAAAATTTTATGGTCTTCGAGAACCACATTTAGGTCTTGATATTCTATCTAGGTATTCAAGGTGGGGAAATAAAGAAACAAAGCACACAATGCATTTTGTGTTTTGTGTGGATTTGTTCAAGACAGATCCCATATAAATTGTAGTGTTTTGGCAGCAGTTGTACAGTAAGAACATACATGTATATGGTAATGCAATCAACTGGACTAGTGTAATGGGGTCAGTGTTAGGAACCGCTTTAATGTTTTCCTTTATTCCAGACAAATTGTCAAGATGTACTATAATAGACCTATTTTGGGAATAAATGTGAGATGATGGAGCCATACCTGCAACATTTTTAGTTTGAGATCTGACATTTTACTTTAAATGCTTACACTGTAATTCTCACTTTAAATGCTTACACTGTAATTCTCACATACCAGTATTCTTTCCATGTATTGTGCCATTTTCCCAAATTGGCACATACATTACATTGTCTTGATTTCTCTATCGATCTCGGAGCACACATCTTGAAGTTACCATTTGATGAATGGGGATGGTGTGATATTCAGTTCCCCATAATGGCAATGAGAATGCCCTTGTCTAAATTTGTGCAGTATGTCTGCCTGACATAACTGTCAAGTTTTGAACAGAATTAACTGAATGATCCCCCCCAAAAAAGAAGAAAAAAAGACTTGGCAGCATTTAGCCGTGTAAAGGGTCAGTCTTCCTTAACTTGGTGGTGTCTGAAATAAAGGTTTGATGAAGACTCCAAGCATGCGTTTGTGGCGGACTACTCTGGCCAGATCACCGTACTGAGAGTTGGAGACAATAGCCACCAGGTCATCACCACACTACAAGGGCATTCAGGTACAGAAGGCTTTTTACTCTCTGTTAGAAGCATATAACTTGAAGGTGGAACTCCCCGAAAATTAGTTTGTGTGAATAGAGGCAGAAGAGAATCAGAAGAACAAGACAGTGAAAATTTGAGCAGATTCTCATGAAACTAGTTAAGATTTTTTGGAAGTCGTGATTAATCAAACCCAAAATTGGCAACACGGTGATGCAGCATTTGATGAGCTCACTTTCTCTCTGTTCTGTGCATATAATTCTCTAAAATCTCTTTTTTCCGTATTGATGATGGACTATAAACGATATATGAAAATTTATAATCTTATAGGACAGAGCAGATGGGGGAAGAGCTCTTGTATATGACATCACAGAATTGCCACTTTGTTTTTGATTGATCAAAAAAACAATCTTAACTTCCCAATTTTCGTCAGAATTTGGTTAAGCTGTCACTGCCCTGTTCCTTTAATTTTCTTGCCTATATTCATACAAACTATTATTTCCAGGGTAGACTTCCACTTGAAATTACATTGGAAAGCTAATTCCCCCTATCCTTCTTTCAAAAGTGATGGATTTTGGGCTTTGTGTATTGCAGATTTGCCAATTCGATTCGGAGATGGCTGTCTTCTATCGTGCTAGTCATTCATCATTCCTAAATAACTAAGCTTTGATTATCCTAGGTGATCAAAGATTTGCCCTGCAGTGCTGTTCTAGAAGAAACTTTTGTTTTCGTTGTTGAGAAAGCCACTGCGCTGTGAGAAATACCAATGAGGCAATTTACATGCATAACTGTGTGTGTAATATACGCAGGTGAATGTACGAGTATTTCTTCATTTTTTATGTTGAAGTACAATGTGTTTTGGTCTTTCTTATCATCTGCAGGCAGCATCAGATGCCTAACATGGGACAGAGAAAAGAAGCTCCTCTTTTCCGGCAGCTTTGACCAGTCAATAATAGCCTGGGACATTGGCGGACAGAAAGGGACAGCGTACGAGCTGCAGGGACATCTGTAAGTGACTGAATATTTGTTTGTTTGTTTTGTAATCTTTTGCTGTGCTGTTCAGCAGTGGCTTGAATGCTTTGTAGACTTTTTTTTTTCGTATAAGGATTGTTGTCAGTGTGTTCAAGGCATCAATTCAGAGACGTTGCTTATGCTTTTCAAGGTACTGTTCAAGCTTTTTACAGGTTTGTGTGGCATATCACTTGGAGGCATTTATCAAGACAGATGCAGGCCTCGAATTAACAGACGGCCACCGACGGCCATGGCTGTCGGTGCCCCTCACGTTGGCCGCAATGCCTTTTTTTCCTTGATCAAAGTTACGGCCAAAAAAAATGTGCCCTTTTTCTTGTGGCCGTGGCGCCCTTTTAGAATGAAAGTTATTATTTATGACGTATAATATGCCCTTTCTCAAAGTCTACACTTTAATAAGCTTGAACAACTTTCCTGATCTCAAATATCATACCTTCAGTTCACTCGCGTCCCAATTTATCTGATTCAAACTTATAGAAGTCTACGTACATGTACGCCTGACCGGCTTTTACCGTCCCGACTGCCTCTGCAGCGCAGCGGCCATAGAGTTACTAGCTAGGCAGCGGCGGGCCGGAGCAAGTGGTCGCAAGCCATGCTAAAAAATGCCAGGCCTGTCGGACGGCTGCGAGCATTGCCATTTCTCTCGCTAGCTCTGCATTCATGCCCGCATGCTCAAAGCAAAATGGTGCCGGAAGTGCTCCAAAGCGAGCGCGGCGTACGCGTTGAGAACGTACTGTATTACAGAACCTACATCGTATTGCATATGGCCTACTGCCTAACGTCGTCTGCTGCGGAGAGATCTTATGCGTGCGTGCGCTGCTGGAGTGTAGCAGCACGGTTGATAGCATACAGCTCTATGGGGCATTCACATCACGTATAAACACCCAACATGCCCTTTCCAATGTGGCCATGGTGCCCCTCTGACTGACCTAAGTGCCCTGGCCTCTTGGAAAAAGTGCCCTTTTCTAAATGGCCTTGCCCCTCCAAAATCCTATTTCGAGGCCTGCAGATGCAACTGTACATTTCTCAAGATAGCTCTGTGTCTGTAGCATTGAGTGAAATTCTATTGGCAAGTGATGTTGTGTATGTACATCAAGTTGAAGTCGGGTTTGCTGAGTTGGTTTACACTGCGTGAGAAGACATTCTGCCTGTCATTTCACATTTTAATCATATTCAAATCCTGAAACTGCTCTTTGGGAATTAACGTTGTATAATTGTTTTGCTCCATCTTGTTTTTTGTTCCATCGGTATCCTATGACTTGTGTCATTGTGTGCATGCAATGTTGTTTGTTTAAGAGTGTGCGTTCTTCACGTATTGTTCTTTTTACCCCTGTATTTGATATTAGACTTATTCATTTACCTGTATCTGAAAAAAAAAATGAAATGAACTCATCTTAAAAAACACACACACACACAAAAAAAAAACAATGATTGGAACCCCCTATCCCTCCACTACCATCACCAACACTTGAGAAATGTAAACATTGGCCTTTCACCTTAACTTATCTAGTCTTAGATAACAGCACCTGAGTAAGACTGTCCCAGTCATGAAACATACAGAATAGCTGCTGACTCATTTGTTACTACATAATCTTGCTGACGTGTAGGAATGTTTTGCGAAGACTCTTTGTTTGGTCTTTGTGTATAATTCAATGCTCTTGTTTATGTAACCATGAAGACAAAATTGATGTCTAGTCAGGTTTCCTGTGAATTTTCTTCTTTTTTTTTTTTTAGTTTGTGTGTATGTGTACTTTTTAACTGTCACCCACCTATTGACTTTGCTATCTTCAAATAACATGACTCTTTAAAGGGCAAGATCCCCAAATATTGTGTGGATTGAGTGAATGCACCAATACTAGTGCAGAATTCAACATATTTTCATATTTGTGAGTGGAACAGAATTCAACATTTATTCAAAAATTTCTGGCAAAATGAAAAAGCACTTGACTTCTTTCAGAAAGCAGGTGGAACAATACTAACCTATAATATGTGTCAGTTATATCTATCATAAAAAGGGAAATTTTATGAAGTGTTTTTTATATTTTCTTTGTATCATATGTCCTGCAGTGATGTCACAAGCTGTTGTAGATCTTCTCAGCCAGTGATGGCAAATGGAAACTTCAATAAATTCATAATCTTTGAAAGGATTTTCTGATTTCCCTCAAACTTCACTGATGTACATTATTGTATTTTACTGATATTGCTACATTTACTAAATCCACACATATTTGAACAGACTTGTCCTTTGATATTTTACCTGTCTTTGCAAGCCAACATTTTGCAAGCCTTAAAACAGTGAATCGGTTTTGTGGTTTTGTTTTGCAGTTTTGATAAATTGCATCCCAGAAGGCCAAATCAAGGGAGTAATTACATGAACGAGTCACCAATGCAGTCAGCATGCATGAGGAATCTATTGCACTTGCAGTAACATTTGTAATTGTTCTGTCATACATAAAACATTATGCAATTTCATCTATCATGCATGTAACTATAAAAGCTGTTTTTGTATTCCAGTGAAATATTGCCAGTAATGGCTGTTTCCACCCATGGAATAATCATTTTGAAATGAAAGCTTTGCCGTGCAATTATTGTAATTGTCAGGTGAATGTGACTGTTCACGCTGCCTTTTCAGCATTATAGTATCATATATTGTAGCTGTTTATTTCAAAGAGACAATGCTACTAATAATGCAACCCTCCCCATAGCATATAACTGTCAACACTCAAAAAGGTGGCAGGGCTATCTCATTTCCGTAACAATGTGCCAACAACACTGAGTGAGCTCTTTTGATCACACATGAAAAACATGGAGCACTGTTGAATCTCTTTCTCCAAACTACCATACATGTAGTTTAGTAGATTTTCTCAGCAGTTGTTAATGTGTTTATAAATGAAATATCTAGTTAAAAGCTCCGAAAAGGTGTTTCTCTCATAAAGTGACAATGTTTTAGTCATGATAAAAAGGGAAAAGTTAGATGGATTTATGGCACATATATGCTCTGCCCATGTGTGACACGCAGTAACACAACCTTACCGGAAGTGCACATTCAAGTAAACATGCAAAGTGTGGCCCAGTTTGACCTCCACTTGTTGTGCCTGGATGCGTGAGATTACCTCATTCATTTGCACATAGCATACAGACAGCGTACAGACCAAACCCCTAGCAACAAAATGTTTAGATTTATATGCAATTGGAAGAATCGACTAAACTGTACTTTTTATTGTGTCTTTGTTTCTTTTATTTCTTGTGCAGAGGTAAAGTGGATGCCATCTGTTACAGCGCACGTAGCAGGCACCTGATATCTGGGGGTGATGATGCCAGGATTGTAGTCTGGGACATGGACGAGAGAAGGAAAGAGGTAGAATCCCTTTTTCTCTTTGGAATTCAGACATTTCTTTATGATATGCAGTAGTAGTAACAGTAGTAGTAGTAGTAGTAGTACAATTTGTACTAGTAATAGTAGTAGTATTGGTAGTAGTAGTGGTAGTAGTAGTACACGTAATAGTAGTAGTAATAGTAGTGGTAGTGGTAGTAGTAGTACACTTAGTAGTGGTAGTAGTAGTAGTACACGTAGTAGTAGTAGTAATAGTAATAGTAGTGGTAGTGGTAGTAGTAGTAGTAGTTGCAACTTCCGTTTTCTAACTTTTTATGCCTCCACCACGAAGTGGTGCCGGAGGCATTATGTTTTTGGGTTGTCCGTCCGGCCGTCCGTCGTAGCGTCCGTCCGTCCGTCCGTCCGTCCGTCCATCCTTCCGTCCGTCCGTCCTTCCGTCCATCCGTCCTTCCGTCCGTCCGCAATGAATTTTGTGGACAAGGTAACTATCAAAACCTGTTGAGTTATCCTAATGAAACTTGGCATGTATGTGTATTAGGGGGTGAAGTTGTGCCTATCAACTTTTGGGTGCACATGCTCAAGGTCAAAGGTCAAAAGGTCAAGGTCAAAGACATAAAATTTCACTATTTCCACCATATCTATTGAATGCCTGAAGATATTTTCTTGAAACTTAGTGTATACATGTATTACCCAATAAAGATTCTCTGGTGAAAGTTTGGGTCATGAGGTCAAAGGTCAAAGGTCAAAAGGTCAGGGTCAAATACATAAAATTTCACTATTTCCACCATATCTATTGAATGCCTGAAGATATTTTCTTAAAACTTAGTGTATACATGTATTACCCAATTAAGATTCTCTGGTGAAAGTTTGGGCCATGAGGTCAAAGGTCAAAAGGTCAAGTAAAAATATTAAAACTTCTTTTTTTTTTCTCCATACCTTGGAAAATTGTTCAAGGTATCTTCATGGAACATAGTATATACATATACTGACTGGAAGTGATTATCTAGAGAATGTAGGGTTCATGGGGTCAAAGGTCAAGTGCAACACTTCAAAATTTTACTATTTCCCTCCTATCATGCAATGCCAGCAGGGTTATTTTTTTTACACTTGGTGTATGCATACATCATACTTGCCATCTAATAAGATTTTATCAGATTCAGTAAGATTTTTTACATTAAAAATAGCAAAATCAGATTTTCTGTCAGAGAAATCAGATTTTAAAAAATATTTAGATATACCTTTCATGTGTATTTTCTGAAGATTTGACTGAAAGTAAGATTTTTAACTTCAGTTTGCATAGAAAATAAGACTTTTGCAATCCATGAGTAAGATATTTCATCTTGAAATGTTGGCAGGTATGATACATGTGTAACCTAATAGAAATTCTCTGGAAAGTTTTTTTTTTTCTTCTTTTTTTGCCTCAAAGGTCAAAAGGTCAAAGATCAAGTGAAAGTGCTGAACTAACTTTTTCCTCCATATCTCGGAAGTGGCTCAAGTTATCTTGAAACTTAGTACATATTATGCATGTTTTACCTGAAAGTGATTATCTTATGAATTTTAGGGTCAAGGGCCAGATGAAAATGGTAACAATTTACTATTCAATTCAGAAATTGCGCTTTTTCTCCACACCTGTACCTTGAAAATTACTCAATGCCTAAATTTATGAATGGGTCAAAGTCGAGTTAAAGTCCTTAAATCCCTAGATACATGCTCTCCTATTCATCCAATTAAACCTATATAGGTCAAGGAAGGTGAACATTCAACACATTTGTGACAAACTTGTCATTTCAATATTTTGCCAATTTTGTGAAAATGTAATCACACATTGTCCACATGTACTATCTAGACCTATTGGGAAAATCATGCATTATGGCGGAGGCATACCAGTCGCCAAAGCGACATTTCTAGTTTCTTTTCTACAAGCAGTTTTTATTGTGGAAAAGGGTGTAATAATGTGCCTATCTACCAGTATTTATAAACCTCAGTTTTACTCCTTTATGAGTTGCTGAGTCTCAAAAGTTTGGTTCTCTATTGTGATCAAGCATTTTGATGACCTGTAAGGGTATGATTTCATGCTTCTTCCACGCTAGAAAAACTCATTGCCAGATGTCTGAGTGTTTTACTTAAAATGAAGATTAAAGGTGAAATATACAAAATCCTGCAAGAAGAATGAAATTTGTCAGATTATAAACTGACATACCAGACAATCATTTTGTGAAACAAAAATGAAAATGTCTTTCCTTTTTTTTTTTCACTTAGACCTAGATTCAAAGATAGAACAAGCACTTTCATTCATCCGTGTGTCTCAAGTCATGACCTTCCACAAAAATTTTTTAGCATGACTTTATGATTGTGAAGATACCAATATGCTGTATTTTGCTTTTTGTCGTCAAGCCAAAGTTCACTTCTCGAAAAAATATATATATGATTATATTGTGTAGCAAGTTTTAGAGGGCAGTGTTATACTACTGAGCTAAAAGCAAGAAAACTTCACAAAGCAAAACTGTCCAGCATGTCGAGTTTTACTTTCAAGTGCATGAAATGCCATAAGATGCTTGTTTTGAATGTGACTTGAGTTTGTGGTGCAGTCGAACCTGCTTTAGTGAGCACCTGTTTGTAAAGAGCACCAGTGTATTAAAGGTTCCCTGAAATACAAATACATGTTGATTTGTGTTCATTTATGATACCCTCAGCATCACTTTTGCAGTGAAACAAATAATTATGGAGAAACTCATTCCCTCACCATGTCTTTTGTTAGTCACATTGATATCACAGAAACATGCAAGTTATGCTGAGTCTAGGGGAAGGTGCATTCCAATATCTTTTGTTAAACATATCACTACTTTAGCAATGATTGACAGATGAGGTCACAACAGGAATATTGGGGTTTTTATGGGCGTATCCAAGTAATCTGAAGAAAAATAGAAGAAAAATTAGTTAAAAATAAAGAATGTTTCTAGATATTTGTTTCACTGCAAAAGTGATGTTGTGGGTATCATAAATCAACACAAATCAACATTCATTTGGATTTCAGGGAACCCTTAAGAGAGAGAGAGAAAGATATTTATTTTTGGTATCCCACTGATGTGTCAGCAATTTTTGTCAAATGATACAGACTCCAGACTGGCATGAGAGTGATGTGTGTGAAAAGTGTGGCGATCCCTTCTTCTGGAACTTCAAGGAGATGTGGGAAAAGAAGACAATTGGGGTCAGACAGGTAAAAGAGAAAACTCTTCTTTCTTTCACTCTTTCTTCACTCATCCAACCATCTATCCACTCATTCATTTATTCATTTGTGCATTCATTCATTTGTTCATTCATTCATCCGTCCATTTATTCATCCATTCATTCATTCATTCATTCATTCATTCATTCATTCATTCATTCAATCAATCATTCATTCATACATTCATTTATTCAATCATTCATTCATTCATACATTCATTTATTCATTCATTCATTCATTCATTCATCCATCCATTTATTCATCCATTCATTCATTCATTCATTCATTCATTCATTCATTCATTCATTCATTCAATCATTCATTCATTCATTCATACATTCATTTATTCAATCATTCATTCATTCATACATTCATTTATTCAATCATTCATTCATTCATTCATTCATTCATTCATTCATTCATTCATTCATTCATTCATTCATTCATTCATTCATTCATTCATTCATTCATTCATTCATTCATTCATTCATTCATTCATTCATTCATTCATTCATTCATTCATTCATTCATTCATTCATTCATTCATTCATTCATTCATTCATTCATTCATTCATTCAATCAATCATTCATTCATACATTCATTTATTCAATCATTCATTCATTCATACATTCATTCATTCATTCATTTATTCATCCATTCATTCATTCATTCATTCATTCATACATTCATTTATTCAATCATTCATTCATTCATACATTCATTCATTCATTCATTCATTCATTCATCCATCCATTCATTCATCCATCCATCCATCCATTCCTTCGTTCGTTCGTTCATTCATTCATATCAAAGATTTGTCATATTTCCGTCCATGTCTTGAGGTTTCATGTGTATTGGACTTTGGACATTGCCATGTCACAGTGGCAAAGCAAAAGAAAAAAAAAGACCAAAACAATTACAATGACAGGTTGCAGTTCTGTATAAGGAGTGACAATTAGCATTGTTCTTTTTATTCTATGGATATCAGTTTTTGTAGTGCCTTAGAATAATAGATGTTCCATTCCATGTTTGTGATTGTGTTGAGGTTTTTATTGTGAAGCATGTGAGTCTTTGTCATGGGATATTAGCAAGACCTCTGCAAAGCTAGATAAGGTTTCATTCTCCAGGAAATTATGAAGCCCTTGTCTAGTGAGTAAACCGCAATGGTATCTTTTCTAACCAGAGTAAAAAGTGATATCACACGTTGAGTATGGCCTTGTAGGTAGTGACAGTTATATGCAGAAAATTCTTATGTTCTCATTGTGGCACAGAAGGCATTTAAAGGACAAGTTCACCTTCATAGACATGTGGGTTGAGTGAATCCAGCAATATTAGTAGAACACATCATTGAGAGTTTGAGGAAAATCCGACAATCCGTTCAAAAGTTATGAATTTTTAAAGTTTCTGCTCAGTCATGGCTGGATGAGAAGACTACTATAGCTTGTGATGTCACATGAGTACAACGGTATAAAGAAAGTATAAAGAAAATTCACCTTGTTTTCACTTTTCTCGCATAACAAAAGAACACTCGACTTCTCTCTTTCAGAAGGCAAGGGGTAAACATACATCAGTGAACAAGTCCAAGAAATGTGTACTTTATTCAAAAAGTAAAATTTTGTGAAATTCTCTTTATTTTCATTATATCGTTGTACGCATGTGACATCATACACTGTAGTAGTCTTCTCATCTAGCAGTAATTGCGCAGATATTTTAAAAATTCATAACTTTTCAACGGATTGTCGGATTCTCCTCAAACTTTCACTGATGTGTTCTACTAATATTGTTGCATTCACTCAATCCACATGTACATGAAGGTGAACTTGTCCTTTAAAGGACAAGTTCACCTTCATTAACATAAGGATTGAGAGAATGCAGCAATATTAGTAGAACTCATCATTGAAAGTTTGAGGAAAATTGGACAATTAATGCAAAAGTTATGAATTTTTAAAACTTTTGTGTTGGAACTGCTGAATGAGGAGACTACTAAGGCTTGTAATGTCATAAGAGTACAACAGTATAAAGAAAACGTAAAGAAAATTCAACATATTTTCACTTTTTTCGCATAGTAAAAGAGCACTTGACTTGCCTCTTTCTAAAGGCAATGGGAGTAATATCACCCATAACATATGTCAGTAACGAGTCAAGGGAATGTGTACTTTTTTCAAAAGATGAAATTTTGTGAAATTCTCTTTATAATACAGTCAAACCTGCCTTAGCGGCCACCTCTCTATAGCGGCCACCTGTCTATAGCGGCCACTGAAAAATCCCCCCGAGAGAAAAGCAATGTTAAAGACCCTGTGTATAGCGGCCACCTGTCTAACGCGGTCAGCGGCCACAAATTTTGTTTCCCGTGGTAGATTTTAACCTGTCTATAGCGGCCAAAAACCCGATGGAGCCATAGCCGAGCCGATAATTCAGCGTGTTTTCCTGCTTGTTAGCCGTGCCAGTCATTCCTGGGCAACGTTCAGTGATCGCCACCGTTGCATTCATCACTTATTCAGTCACAATAAGGCACTAGTGACTGCACATGCTACATCATGTACTGTGCAAAAATTTCATAAACACCCGCACTGTTCTATGCATAATACACACATGTGCATACATTGTACGTACACACATACATGTACATGTACATGTAAGTATAAATAGATGTATACAACGATGATACATGTTACCTGTCTATAGCGGCCACCTGTCTATAACGGCCACTTTTCCCGTATCCCTTGGGTGGCCGCTATAGACAGGTTTGACTGTATTTTCCTTATATTGTTGTACGCATGTGACATCATACACTGCAGTAGTCTTCTCATCCAGCAGCGACTGCGCAGATACTTAAAAAATTCGTAACTTTTGAACGGATTGTCCAATTTTCCTCAAACTTTCACTGATGTGTTCTACTAATATTGCTGCATTCTCTCAATCCTAATGTATATGAAGGGTGGACTTGTCCTTTAAGGAAATACTGAAGAACCAGAAACACTGGCAGCATGAAACTTTCATCAATGGGAGCTGAAGGCCTGTTTCCCAGCGGGAATTTTGTCATGAATTGCTGAGCATGAAAGAATTATGAATATACTACATATACTGGATTGTGTGGACTAAAACTTTTGCTTGCATTTTACTTGTGCGAATCGTGGAATCATGCGAATCATGCATGCAAAAATTTCCGGTTTTTACAGTATAAAAGTGCAGTACAGTGTATGTATAATGGTGTAATCTATGGTGTAGCATACCAGCTGAAAGCAGTAAACACGTGCCCTATTCAGCTAACAACGTATGAATTTCCTCTCTATATCTGACAGCACCACTGCAGGAAGTGTGGCAGAGCTCTGTGCAATGACTGCAGCATGGGCCGGTCCACACTGCCAGCACTGGGCTTCGAGTTCGAGGTCAGAGTGTGTGAGGAATGCCTGTCGGAAATCACAGACGAAGAGTGAGTTGGCCCTGTCAACCATGTCTCTGTGTGTGTTGTTGTTGTTGTTTTTTTTTTGGGGGGGGGGGGATGGGGAAGGGGATTAAAGAAAAATTGGCCTAAAAATGTCAAAATATCAAGTGTTGAAAATTTTACCACAGTGTTGTGTATCTCACTATTTAAAGCGAAAACAAAGTTCTGGTAAGGGTGCAAGAATCCATCTTGCACCATTTTCTGCTTGCAATGTATTGAAAGAGGATCCAGGTTGATTCGATCTCAGGGACAACTTGGCCCTATTTCAGACAATGGAATTTAAATGCAGTTTGTGATTGCCATATTCTATACTTAGGTGCACATTCAACTCTGTATGCGCGCCATAGAGGTTCTTTGATGCGCGTGTTGTATCAACTTGGGCCATAACTGCGACCAGGCAGAATGCGAAGCGCTCCCAAAGTACAACACTGTACAATCCAGAGGGACAACTCCGCCCCACTGTCAAAGCGAGGCCGAGTTGTCCCGAGTCTTAGTTGGCCTGACCCCGATCGGGTACGTTCTGAGATGCAAACCTTTTTGGGTCATATTTCACATTTTCGTCATTACCCAACAAATATCTTGTTATTGCAGCCTTATTCCACACATTTCTTAGGCATACGTGTACATTTTGGAGGGAAATTTGACAATTTTCCTAGCGGACCAGAACTATGTTTTGCCTTTAATGTGGAGTTTGGCATTTGATATTGAAGTATCTCATTGTGTGTGACTTGATACGACGATGTTCCTGTCAAGTCACAGGCACTGAAAAAAATGTAAATTAGGTGAACTTTTTAGTGGACTTTGATGTATGTTAAAGTATCAAAACTTCAGATTCCATCTTTTTTTTAAAGTCACATGTATTAAAAAAAAGTGTAAATTAGGACATTTGAGTTTACTTTGATCAATGGTAAAGTAGTGACACTTCAGATTCCATTTTCCCCCCTAAATTGTTGATCTAGGCAGCATGCTATATAGAAATCCAAGACCAGTGTTTTGAGTATTTTCATAAGGTAGTATGGATCTTGAACATCAGTAAAATTGAATGTAAGTGCTCTTAATATATTTTGCTATATCATCATATAAAGACTGTATGTACTGTTATTTGGGAGACTCTGATATTCATTATAGCATGTGATTGCCATTGTGATGCAGCATTTTTCTGAGACGAATATCTAAAAAACAAACAAACAAACCAACAGCTAAAGACAAAGAGTGCATTGATCAAATTCACCTTGTCTAGAATCTCTTGACTGTACTGAAATTTGTGTGTATTTTACTCTAGTCAGTATGTTAATATGGGTGCAGAACAAGAATTTGATTTTGCGCATACAGTATGTATGTAAAATTTTCAAATGCTTAGGGGAAAAAAAATTAGTGGGTATCCAGGGTTCTCGCCAGGAATTTCTTCACGCTTGTCGGCATTTATGCGCGCTGTTCTGGGGGTGGGTACGGGAGGGGGGTTCCCCCTCCCGCGCGAAGCGCGGAAGCCTTCGCTAATGCTCAATACAACACAGATAAATCGCCGCTAAAATGCCACTAAATGCGAAATTTTCACGGAGATGTAATGAACGTTGTGAGGCGCATATTCTCACAGAAACAATGCAGAAACTCCATACCTTTTGTTAGCGGCAGTTCCTAAATAATAAATGAAAGAGAAATAGGTGCCGATGGTAGAGGTTCCGATTTCTTTTAGGCCTTTCCTGTTTCACTGTTGCAATAATTAGCCGCCTCTGCATCGCAACAACGCGCGCCGTGTTGCTTTCTCGCCGTCTGCTCGACCACGTGGTAGGCCTATTGCATGCAGATGCGCGAGAAGCGATCGAGAACTTTCGGGACATCGTTGCACTTTCCTTTCTGGGTATACTGCGGTAGTTTGGCCGTGACATCAAAGAGATATCATACAAAAATGTAATGATAAGATGGTCATTATTCCGAAGGTTTGTTTAATCATAAAATGAAACGATTCATTACTGAGTACTTCGAAGGTTTGTAATCGACAACAACAACACCAAAGGTCGGTACTACAGATGAATGTTCGAAATAAAACTGATTTCGTTCGAAGATTAACAAGCATTTTTTCTTTATTATTTTCCGATCAACGAACCTTCAGAAAGGAATCTATCATCTATCGTTATTGCTTCAAAATAACAAACCTTCAGAATAAGAAAACACCCTTTTTTGGGCCGTTGTATTCCGAAATTATACTGGCAGAACATTCGAAATAACAAAACTGATTTCGTTTGGATATAAACGAATATTTTCTCCTTTATAATTTTTCTATTAACGATCATTCAGAATTAAGAATGTAGAGTATTATATTGCCATTATTCTTTCGGAGTAACGAACCCTGAGGGTAAGAAAACTGTAACCGTTTTCATTTCTTTTTTATCGTTTTCCGATTAACGATCGTTATTCTTTCGCAGTAACGAACCTTCAGAGTAAAAGAAAACTCACGGTAACCGTTTTGGGCCCGTCGTTTTATTCTGAAATTTCACTGACGGAAACGTTCGAAATAACAAAACTGATTTCGTTGTGAAATGAACGGACATTTTTTTAAAATCATTTTTGGATTAACGAACCTTCAGAATAAGGAATATAGCATTATTTTTTTTCATTAGTCTGTCGGAGTAACGAACCCTACGAGTAAGAAAAGTGCAACTGTTTTTTTGGGCAGTTTTATTCCAAATTTCACTGGCAAAACGTTCGAAATGACGCACTGATTTCGTTTTGAAATTTACGGACATTTTTCTTTATTCAATTTCCGGTTAACGAACCTTCAGAATAAAGAATCTATTATTATTTCATCATTACTATATATACTTCTGTCGGAATAACAGACCCTTATAGAGTACGAAAACACGCTGTTTTTGTGCCGTCGTTTTATTCCGAAATTTCACTGACAGAAACGTTCGAAATAACAAAACTGATTTCGTTGTGAAATGAACGGACATTTTTTTAAAATCATTTTTGGATGAACGAACCTTCAGAATAAGGAATATAGCATTATTTTTTTTCATTAGTCTGTCGGAGTAACGAACCCTACGAGTAAGAAAAGTGCAACTGTTTTTTTGGGCAGTTTTATTCCAAATTTCACTGGCAAAACGTTCGAAATGACGCACTGATTTCGTTTTGAAATTTACGGACATTTTTCTTTATTCAATTTCCGGTTAACGAACCTTCAGAATAAAGAATCTATTATTATTTCATCATTACTATACTTCTGTCGGAATAACAGACCCTTATAGAGTACGAAAACACGCTGTTTTTGTGCCGTCGTTTTATTCCGAAATTTCACTGACAGAAACGTTCGAAATAACAAAACTGATTTCGTTGTGAAATGAACGGACATTTTTTTAAAATCATTTTTGGATTAACGAACCTTCAGAATAAGGAATATAGCATTATTTTTTTTCATTAGTCTGTCGGAGTAACGAACCCTACGAGTAAGAAAAGTGCAACTGTTTTTTTGGGCAGTTTTATTCCAAATTTCACTGGCAAAACGTTCGAAATGACGCACTGATTTCGTTTTGAAATTTACGGACATTTTTCTTTATTCAATTTCCGGTTAACGAACCTTCAGAATAAAGAATCTACAATTTATTATTTCATCATTACTACTTCTGTCGGAATAACAGACCCTTACAGAGTACATTATTCCGAAATTTCACTGGCACTGCACGTTCGAAATAACAAAACTGATTTCGTCGTGAAATGAACGGACATTTTTTCTTAATCATTTTTGGATTAACGAACCTTCAGAATAAAGAATCTAGCATCATTTTATCATTAATCTGTCGGAGTAACGAAAAAAAAAGAAGAAATCTTGGTGGCGATAACTGATGCTGGTGTAGAGAAAAACAAAGACAGCTCGCTCAAAAGATGCTTCCTTCTTTCAGTTTATTTTCTCCCCCGTCATTCCTATGCTATCGTTCTCCTCCCATGAACCCCTGCCATGCAGGGACGATGAACAAAACAAAATGTTACCGATGCTGCAATGAAAAAAAAAGAAGAAAGAAACACGTCCTCAAAGCAAATTATCTACACTTTTCAAGTTGAACAAATTGATGTTCGTAACGAAGAATAAAAAAAAAAGCACGACCTCAAGCAGTGGGGAAACTTGATATCATGGCTTGTGGAAATTTCCATGAAATTTCCACGAAAGCCAGGTGTCAGATAAAGAATGTCGCGCGTACTGCTACCTTGCTTCAGTGGTCGTAAACAGCGTGTACATAGCATGTAAACCAACTGGGAACATTGATGAATGATTATCATTTATTTTCTGCCCGTGAAGGCCCCCTAACCCACCTTTTAACAAACCAAGCCAGAAGCACGTGGAGCATTACGTATACGTTGAACTTGAAAAACTATCATGACAGAATTACTATAAATTTCGGCCCGGAGAAGGAAAATGGAATATTCACGAATGACGTTTACAAATCCATAGAAATTGAAAAGGCTAAAATGGAACGCATGGCTTTTTAGATTAAAAAAAAAAATAACCCACTGAAACTACCAAAACCTAAATAACAATTTGCATTTGCTTACTCCACCGCACGTTCTTTTTTCTTTTCTTTTTTTAACGAAAAATGGAGTTAATTTTCTCTCTGCGGCAATGCTTTGAACGCATCTAATTTTGCGTCATTGCCGATAGCCAGCTTCCTAAAGAATTGATACGAATCCTTTCAAATATACGAAACAAAGTCTAAAGATCCTGGATCCTGGCGGTGAATTTCGGTGGTATTATAAATCCTGCTCACTATCAAAATTTAATCATCCTTGCGCCATTTTACCAACCAACTGTTCCTGAAAATTTCATCCTAATCTGTTCCCAAATTTTGACTTATTTTGCGAATAGAGAGACAGACAGGCAGACGAACTAACAAACAAACCAAAGCAGCCAAAAAAAAAAAAAAAAATACATGTACAACCTTTGGCGGAGGGGGGCATGCATTTCATATCGTTTGTTTTTGCGTAACCCGACAACAAGCGTGACAACAAGCGAGCACGTGTCAACCTTCCTCAGCCTCCTTCGGCCTCCGACCCTCTCTTTCCGTCCTCTCTCTCCCTCTCACAATACACTGTACCGTTGTGCACGCAGGCGGCTATTCAGTGGCCGACTGGGTGCTTGTGCATGAGGTTTGTGTGTGTGGATCCCAAATCAGAGCGCATGTGAGTGAGCAAGTGTGTGATGTGGTACTGTGTATCAGCAGGTAGGTGAGACCTCCCCGGTATCAGCTAGTACGTCGCTCTGTTGAGCTGCGTTGTTGTGATCGGTGCGGTGACTGCGTGGGTAAATTTTTGCGCTTGTATAAGTATGTAAACTGCTGCTGCTTTCATCATCTAGCTTCTTTTCTAGCCAGATAATAAAGACTGAAAACGGCGAGAAATTGGTCCGAACTTAGCTCGTCAAGCAAGTTACCCTTGTCGGCAAGTTCACGCGTGGTGTTACCCTTGTCGGCAAGTTTTACCCTTGTCGGCAATTGCTTCTTCAAACCGCACGCTTGTCGGGGCCGACAAGGGTGATATACGCTGGCGAGATCCCTGGTATCGGTAGTACAGTACGATTGCAGTGTTGGTTTGGGTGTGGTGTGGGAACTTGCTTGGGAATGAAATGTATGTTTGGAATTTCTCTGGAAGAGAACCGTATCCTCTGCTGCTTTGATTTGACAGTCGAGCTCCGATGGCGTCGTTTCACGAGGCCAAGCACAACATCATCTCAATGTACATTGATGAGGTCAAAGCGCAACTGGTGACGACGGGCGCGGACAAAATCATCAAGGTAATGTATTATCTTTCTTCAGTTCAGATCACTGATTTGTTGCACGATGTGAATGATTAAATAGGAGCATCACATGGCATTTACGTGGCTAAATTGCAAGTGTGAGATACGTCAGAGAAATTAAGTATTTGAAGGAAATGGTATGTGGGCGTGATAAAAGAGACCATTGAAATGACAAATGATACATAGACATCAGAAAGCTCACTTTGGGACAAATGTGACAGGAAATAGAAGAAGCAATATACACTGTTCATGTGGATATTTCCTGGTGTGAAAATCTTCATGAATTCTGCACTCCACTAAATTAACATGAGGTACATTGTAAGAATATTGCAATACGGTGGGAGGATTCTAGAATATGAGCAGAAATTTTCTTACCCAGAATATTACATATCTTCATAAATGCAAAGATCACTGATACAGTAAATGTCCCGCTGAAAAATAAATGATAGTAATAATTTGTGATAAAATTGTCTCGTATACAGTAGCATATTAGTGTTCTTAAACATGATTTGTGATGTAATGTGCAGATAACAAACGGTGATTATAAAGTTTTGATATGTCATATTTTAGATGAAAAAAAGGAGGCAATTAATATCAACAACCGATTGCCAAGTTAGACACCAGTTGTCTAGGGTGCAGCATACCATATTTGGCATGGAGGTGTACGTCAAGGTGACAGAGTATTTGCTCCTGCGACAATTTCTGTTATCTCATTTTCTCCAAGGACTTAGGGTCAGGGTAAGGGTTGTGATGGGGCTTTAGGTTTAGTTTGATGTGAGGATTGGGATAAGGGTTAGGGTTAAATGCTAGTGGGTAGAATTTATGTTTGGCTTTAATAGCGTGCAGATATTTCATGGGAGCAGTTGTCTCAGGAGCAAATGTCATGGAACCACAGTGTATGTTACATTGTGATCCTTCGTTTCGAGTTATCCCATGGTCATGTTAGCATGAATGTACTTTTTTTTTGTTATACTGAAGGGGGAAGGGGGCTGTGTGGATCTGATGATGGCAACTTTGTTAATAACTTGAGGGATACCAAGCCTCATTGTAAGTAACCGTGCAGTGTACATTTCATCCAGCCTTTGCCCATGTTTATTCTCTTTTTCTATCTCTGTATGTCTCACGATAGCTCTGGGATATCTCATCGATCATATCTTGAAGGAGTGGGCGGAAATGGCGAATATTGGCAAAGCTCTGTCAACGCTTCGAGCACCCCGCCACTGCTCTGGCATCTGCAATGATCATACGAGGGATGTGGTTACAATTAACACAAGGACTTTGCATTCTCCATGCATAACACTGTATTTCTTCATGATAGATTCTGTGCTTGTCACGCAAGTAATGTGGAAAATATATATATATAGATATATATGTTATTATTTTTTTCTGATGTAAATAATTATGATATAACGTGATTTCGGCACACCTGTTTCAAACGACTTCCATACGTCCCTGGCTTCATGACGGTTGTAGCAACTGAGAAAGGTACACAGATGCACATGGATCATTAGTGGAGTGAACTATTTCTCGACAGAAGCAGACTCTTCTTTTTTTCTCTCTTTTTTTTTTTTTTAGGTGATGTATTCTGATGTGACTAACTATAGAAGTGAAGCGGTTTATCACATGTCCTGCAAGTTGAAGGCATAGAAAAAGAATGTATGTACATAAGTTTTTTTTTTTTTTTAAGCCAATGGGTGGATAGGTCAGTAGCAGGAGTTGTAGGGAAAGTCCCAACTTCCGAGTTCTGCACCTGTAGCACTAACAGACCAAAGTACGATGTATGGTATATATGTATACTCCAGGCTTATTACAACATGTAGTCTAACGCACATGCAGTGGTCTAAGTCTTGTTTTCAATGCAAATGTGCTCAGAAGTTTGAAGTTCAAATGTGTGTGATGAGCCTCGCGTAAATTTGATTCACTTCTTTTTTAAGTGCAAACTCATGGCAGAAGAAAATGAAGCTCTCCAAAAATGGCACTGACAATTTACAGATTGCCATTTGCATTTCTCGTCACTTAACAGGAAGTCAGTGTGATCTTCCGGTATTCTGTTTTACACTTGCTGCTACACATGTTTACCACGTGCAGATCTGATATCGGGACCCTGCGAAGGTTTATATGGTACTTATGGATGAAAACTACTTTTGGTAGGGTACCATTGACCAGCTAAATCTGGAAGTTCTGTTGTGGCACAATGTTCAGCTTTGCAGTGGAGGTGGCACTGTGTTTTGCCAAAGAAAAGAGTCTATTTAGTTTTAACCTGACCGTGTGTCTCACTGTGGTAATTAGAGCTGCATAGAGAGCTGGTATCCATTTTCTGATGGCTTAGTAGAAGTGCATGAATGATCTACTTTCTTTTTAGCCCTGCCTTGATATGCTCGTTGATAATAGAGTATACGCTTCTGCCCACCACACGCTACACGATTCTACTGGTAGCGTGGAGGTAAGCCAGATCACACGAACAGTCACGCGACTCCACTTGCACGCTACGTGGTGCCACAACTCGGCTTATGACTGTACTGGCATCAGTACATTTATTATACTGGAGTGTGATTGGCTGACAGTTCCATGACCGGTCGCGGAAATTCAACATGTCAAATCTTCACAACTGGAAACTAGCAAGGCTGGTGATGTCACACTTCCAGTTGCTAGGTCATAAGGCCAGTGAATCATGGCAGAGTTGTGTAGTGAGCGTTGGGCATTAGTGTCTGAAGCTTACATACCAATGGTAAGAACAGAAGCACGCTATCACTCTCTTCGATCTGGTTGTAGGAGAGTTGGTGAGTGAGTAAGTGTTTAACTGCTCCATGCGATAAACTTTCTAGATTTTGGTTCAGATTCTTGCCCTGTTAGAATGGATGTAAAGGACTGTTGTTACCTTTTCATTCCCAGCAAGTGTATCATTATTTTGATCATTGTTCTTTTAGCAACTCAAGTCAAGTGCGCTTTACTATGATGAAATGATGCTTTTTTTTTGTTGTTTTTTGCAAATGCCTGTACCCTTTTTGTGATATATATGAAATAAACTGTACTCTTCTGTTTTTTTTTTTAATAGCATAACAATAAAATGACACAAGCACAAATGATGCACATGACATATCATGACATGAGATTGTAGAAGAGGTCACAGTTATATATGTGCTTGGAAAGGTTGCCCACAGAGGATTAGCATTTCTGATTATGACTGGATAGGAACATGTATTGGTGGGATACAGAGTAAAGTGGGTATCTCACTGAACTGATGACTGCATGTAGTTGGCGACCTGGGGGCCATTCAAGTCTCCCAAGTTGCGGAGATGTCTCCGCGACGTCTCCTAGAATGTGGCCAAGTCTCTGGGTAGTCGCAAAAGAGTCAAACATGTCTGATTTTATCAGAGACTTGAGTCTCCAGCTGATCGTGGAGACATCTCTGTGATGTCTCCCTAGTCGCGGCCAAGTTGCAGCAGAGATTAACTTTGTTCATGAGATCTCCGAGATGTCTCTGCGACTTTGTGGAGACCCATTGGCGACCTACCAGAGACCTTGTGAAGACATATACGTGTCTACGAGGACGTTTCACGTCATCTCGGCATCTTAAGGAGAAAATAAAATTATCACCTTATTTAGAGACGTCTCCAAAGTCACCATGGAGTCGCCTTCTCAGTGAGAGTACAAACAATTTTTTTCTCTTTCGAGTCGCACGTGTCAAAGTGACTGATCAGTCGCAGTAGTCATGGCGAAGTCTCCTCCCGTGAGATGCCCCCTTTAGCAAGGTCATCCTTTGGCGAGAATTGTTCAGTTGATATTTGAGAACCTGTGCCATCCTCGCCCTCAAGAAGTGAGAGATTTTTTTTTTTTTTTATTGGGAAAAAAAATGTTTCAAGAAATCAAGAGATTTTTTAATAGGTCTTTCATCTACACTGTATATTTTGATTAATGATACTCAGAAGTTGATAAAGGACTCTTACAGCCATATATGTACTGTTTTTGCGTATTATGTATAAAAATATTCTCTCTATCTGTCTATCTATGTCTGTCTATCTCTATCTATCTGTCTATCTATCTATCTATCTATCTATATCTATCTGTCTATCTATCTTTCTATCTATCTACATATCTGTCTATCTCTATATATAAATTTATTACTTATTCTCTCTGACTTATATTTCTGCACACATTGAGTTATCGAATAACAAAAAAAAAAAGAAGAAAGATATAAGATGTAGAGAATGTTTTAAAGTTAATTTTGATACAAGAGATTGTAGTCAGTGAGGTTTAAAGGGATAAATAAAAGTCTTGCGTGGGAACATTATTTGTTAGCATCTGCCCGATTTGCACTATTTAGTGGCAGACACCACCTCTGTCCATGCGATTGAACTTAACATTTATGTCTACTCTGAGCATTGTCAATGTCTGCAGTATTGCAGTAATGACTGGTAGCTATTGTGTCTACTGTGCCAAGGTGTCGGGATTTTTTCTTCTTTTTTATTTGTCTTTGCAAAGAAGTTAAATGTTTTGTTCTAGAAACATGAAAACGAGTGAATTTTCCTATTACTGTTTTGTTTCAATACTCTATGCATCATTATTTCTGGGATCAACTTGACGAATTCTTAGTAGTTTCTTGCCCCAAGAATATTGTAATATCTTTCTTCTCTCCCTCCCTCAATCCAATCATGAGAAAGATTTTGATTAAGAAAGATTCCAATAATAATGATGATATTAAGTGTTATGTCTAGGCCATGCTTCACTGCTTTTTTAATGGTTTTGGACCGCAAGATTATTAATTGTTGACATCTCCTTGTTGAAATTGTGCACAGTTGATGTTTCTTTCTGTAAAGAAGACTCCTCCTGTGTAGGAGCCAACCAGCATGAGGTCACAACGTTTGGTATATCGTCACCTAGATTACTGTAAAAGTGGAAATTTTCGCGCATTTCGCGCAACCAGAAACTAGCGCGAAGATAAAAACACGCGAATATTTTTGCTTGCCATACGTTCCTGTGCGTGATGTCTTAATTCCGCGGAATTAAAAACATGCGAAACTCTTCTGACCCGGCCTAGCGCGAAAAATTAGTCCCGCGAAAATATCCACTTTTACAGTATCAGTGGCCATCCTTTTGAAGAGGATGAATTATTTCATGTAAGCTTTTCTTACCAGAGTTATCCAGATTCATAGATAACCGTGAAATGTTTAATTGTCTATTAAATAAACGCTGGCACAATATCTACAAAAATTTACCAAAACTAATTACAATAAGTAAGCAGTTGCCCATTTGTCGCGAGCGAAGGGGCGCAAGTGGGATGTACAGCTCTGCGATTGTCTATAAAAGTGGTGTGTAGATCGCTGTATAGAAATGCATGTTTATAAAGGTAACTGCATTGTTTGATGTTTGACTCTTTGAAATGATAGCCTTCACAGTGCACACTATATTTAACATGCTGCTTTTTTTCACTCGCACATTTGCCACATGAAGGGAAAACAAGTCATGCTCCAAAAATCGCAGCAACGATATACATACATGTATTGCTGGTTTTGTAATTCACATCCCATTGTCCTGAATCCTTATCCCTCATTGATGAATACCTGGACTAGATATGCACTGTCATTGGCTGCAGTAAAGCCAGTGGACCTGAGCTTGTATAGGTCATAGTATTTCCGTAAAACAAAGAAATGATGCCATGAAATTGCAATAGTAGTAACGGACTGTTGATAAGATGTTTGCCGTTTCTCCTTGTGCGTGTGTATTTTTGTCGTACATATCATAATCTATAATTACAGCCATACGTGAATGCTCATTTTTTTGTTGTTGTTTTTCAAAGTACAATGAAACCTGTTATGGTGGCCTCCTATGTGTAGCGGCCACCTGCTGTGTGTGGCCCCTGCAAACTCCCCAAGAAAGGAATTGTGCCGCCTGTCCCGGGGGGCCCCTCTGTATTTATTTCACAGCACCCTCAAAAGTCAGAGCTCTGTTTGTTTATTTGTATTTAGGGAGTGGGGATCCAAGTCATTAACTGGGAGTGAAAGGAACTAAAGATAAGACACTTTTAACACATTTATTTCTCTAATAAGACAATATGACTTGTGTCCCTTGTTCCCTGGCATTCATGCATTAAGTAAAAGCATGCATAGTGATATGACATCTGAGACACGATATTATGTGATGAAATTATGCCGTCTCTCTTTGTGAGGACCACCTCTCTATCCAATGCAACTGTATAGTGTTTGGCCACCAGTGGCCCAAACATTTCGGGTTTGACTGTATTTTAACATCATAGGAGATTTCAGTGTACTGATTGGTTCTCTGTCTCACTGTAAAACCTCTTCAGCACCAATAATTGAATGTACCTTAAGTGCAAGTACTCTTGTAACTTTGGGAGTTAGGCACACATTGTATAATCTATTACACCCCCCAGATTTAATAACAGAATTTTTGATGTGTGCCAAACATCATTGTGCCACTTCATATTTCAATACATGGCATAAATCTATTCGCGCCTACCAGAGTCGATAATGAACATGTGGATTTGAGATAACACTCTTTATTCCCTCCCCCCCCCCCCCCCCCATCACCATTCCTTCCTCCCTTAAAGGGACATTCCAGACGATTTTCATAATTTCACATCATGTAGTACAAAAATCGACAACTCCATGCATAAATCTCTGGAATTCATTTTGGTTCTTGAGCAGAGAAACAATACTTTGAAAAACCTCAAACAAATTACACTGAACAAGGATGATGACATAGAAGGTTCACATATTTCAGAAATGTAGCAGTGTAATTCCATTACAATACCGCTTGCTTGCGAGTTCACCTGTGTATAATCTATGCATGCCTTCTTCTTTTGTTCTGCTTCCTTGAGCCCCAACTCATGCATTCTTTTGGTGACTCTGCCATGTCATCATCCTTGTTCATTGCAATTTGTTCTAAATTTTGAAAATATTCTTATTCTTCATCCCAATCATCACAAATTCTGAAACTCTGTCCTCAGTATAACTAATTTATAGTTATTCAAATGTAAAAATCTGAAAATCATCCGGAGGTCTCCTTTAATTTCTGCATGCTTGCTGCTAGGATAGTTACAAGTGCTTACAAATTCGCTACTAAAGCCAACATTCATACATTGGACCTGATAGTGAAAGGCTCTTGCCTGTACGTACTTATTAGGATATGGAACCAAGACATGCTGAGAATTTTAGTAGTACAGTGTATCATGTAAGACACAAAATGTGTGCACATACTCCGTTTTGTAATGGAAAAAAAAAAAAACATATCAAAATGGGATGAAAGTCATATGTCCATTCACAGATTGAAATTATAAAGTTTGAAAATATGAAATACTGGGCAGTCCCAGGAATTTTCAATTTGATTGAAATGTGTATGTTTGTTTGTCTGTTGCCAATGCTCTTATTTTTCTCAATCGACAAATAAAGTTGATTGGCAGGTTGGCCAACGTGATTAGAATGAAGTCACTCTAATAACATGTAGCACAGAACCGGTGTGAAATTGAAATATTTTGTACACTGTAATGTATACATGTATGTATGTCAGATTGTCCATATCGAATAAAAACAGCTATGAATCTGAAAGAATGCAACATGCTTCCAGCTAGTCGGTGTGAATTTTCTGTTACTATGTTACTTCTTTTATGTACGCATAGGCCTACAACTAACTAACAATGTAACTAACCTGACAGCATATATACCCCGAGGGGGGGAAAGGGGAAAAAATGAATGTGAACTTTTCCCGTTTTTACCCAAATGTGATAGCTGATATATCTTACTATGCATAAGATTTGTTTAAAATTTCCTCTTTTTTTTTTTTTTTTTGGGGGGGGGGAGTACAGTGGGGAGTACAGTGGGTTTGTAGCTCTGCTAACTTAACTTTTATGACCACTCTATCTCTTCTACAAAACATACAGCAGAACCAAGTTGATACAACACACACACACACACACACACACACACACACACACACACACAAGAACCTGGCAACTTTTTGTTTCTTTTGCTATATGATTTCAATAATGTGCCCAATACACTGCAGGGACAAGTCCACTGATTCTTGGTTTGAGGGAATTCTTCACCTATAAGAGCCAATCTCAAGAAATTGAAGGAACAAAATGTACTAATCCTGCATTTTACAATGGAGCACAGTGATCATGGTGAATACTATATAAAGCTCACAGCTGATCTCCTGGGGCCCGTTTCATAAAACTTGTCATCAGTGACAAGTTGTCATAGATGTGAAAAGCTACTGAAATCCTTGCATCTGATTGGCCGTGAGGAAATTTGTCATAGAAATGCGGCAGTTGTCACTGATGACAAGATTTATGAGACGGGCCCCGGATCAGTTAACAGTTAATCTGAAAGGAAAGAGTAAAATTCTATCAGCATAATGGTGACATTTTGTTCAAAATTTGATAAATAAGGAAGTTATGAAATCGTAAAGTTACGCTAATTGTTCGCAAAACAGTACTAAAACAGTTCATTCAAGTACACTGTATTCAGAAATTCATCCTAATAAAAGGTGGGGCCCACCTTTTATTGGGATCACTTTTTATTACTTTGTTTTTGTTTTTTGTTTTTTTGGGGGGATATCTTGGCGATTTCAAAACTGATTTTCACCAAGTTAACTTTTTATTCCTCTAAGAATTGTATGCTCTTTAATATTTCATACAAGTGGTTCATAATTATCTCACAAAAGGTGCAGACTGGCAAAAGATCAAGACGTGTAAGATTGCAATCTTAAAAGATCTCCAAGTTATGCCAGTGACCGCAAACTTCCCACAAAATTTCCTATGGAACTTCTCGCGAAACTTTCCACTACAACTAGAGATACGTCGTATTTCCCCCTATGCCACCCCTGCCAAACTTCTCGATCTTTTGCCAGTGTGACCGAATGACAAAAGGTCGCAAACTTCTTGATCATTTGCCAGTCTGACAGTCCCCTATAAGTTAAAACCTGAATCCTCATCTCAACCCAAACTATACCATCCCTTTCATATGGACGCTACAATTTTATCATCATTACATCCCTATAGGGAGAACATTTTTCTTTGACTTAGTCAATTCTTGGACTTGAGTGAGGTTAACCTTAATAGGCGAGGTTGACTGTATTTTCTAGCAGTGACAAAATAAAGGAAGACATGGGATAGGAAAACATTTTCCAGGTTCATTCATCGAACAATTTATTTCTGGAACAAACAGAGGCAAGCTAAAAGACTCAGAGAAGCCGACGAATCGTCTCTATTTCATCCATCAGAGCCGGGACACTCCCTGTGCAGTCCACACACCCACGCACGCACAAACTGTTAAATTTACAGTGACTCTCGGCATTGCACACTATGGCTTATTCATATACTGTATACGCCATATATTTCGCAAGGCTTTATTTTTCTTTTGCGCATTTTGCGAGTCGGGTGCTTTTCGCGAAAATTAACATCACGCAAAATTATTAACTCTGATCCCAACATGAATGCGACGTGCATGCATACATTTTTCCGTTCATCACTACTATATCCCGATCGTGAATTGAACTACTCGCAAAATTGTCGGGAAGTCCCGATTTGCGAAAAATTTAGGCTCCCTAAATATACGGCAGATACAGTACATGTAACCACGAACATCACGGTAATCTCTGATTTGCTTCCGGAGACAAAGTAGGCCCCTCTCAGGAGCAATTCCATGTCAACATTTCCCACATGGATTTTTTTTTTTTTTTTTGGTGTGACGGTAAATTCTTGGGACATCACGGTTACTAAAGAGACATGAGAATTCTTATTACTTTCAAATCAGTGCACATTTTCAAATCAGTGCACACTTTACAACTGCACACATCCACCCTGAGACACCAAGAGCAAGATTTTGCAAGATTTTGATTCAGGACTCGATTAAGCTTGTCTATAAAGCTTTACTGTACAAAATGATGGCAGCTGGCTTTACAATTACAGCATACATGTACAGGAACTTTGTAAAACATATAGGCACATCTGCACAAACTAGAGTATCTTTTTCATCTTTTCTCCTTCTTGAAGGATTTAATAACTAATGCCCTAAAAAAAAAAAGATGTAGCAGTGAGCCAAATCCACAAGCTACAAATCTCATGGTGCAGATTTCCAATCAACACAAGAAGTCTAAACACGTTTAACTTCAAATGCCAAGTCTTGACTCCCGAATATAAGGTTTCATTTAGCTGAGAAAGAAAAACTGGGGGTATTAACAACGTACAAAATTTGCACCCTTCTACTTCTGAACCAAGAATATGTGATACAACTTTAAAAGGAGTGCTTTTGTCATTTTTTTTTTTTAACATTAATTTTGCACACACTCTCGGCTAATAAATAATATAGCAATTCAAAGACCTACTTTAAGAATACTTCATGTGTCTCTCTAACATGGGAAGCAGTTTGTCCTCTACATGACTTTGGTATGTGCTACTGTCTGAACACTTATACGTGAAGTTGCTTATGCCTAATAGCTGTACAGTAAATAGATACCCACAAAAATAAGGAGAGAGGCCTCAGATTAGTGATGTCAATTTTCATCTTATTCTTCTTTCTTTATTTTTTTTGAGGGTGGAATTAAGGGAACAGAACCTGTTGCTATGAATTTCAATGTAACTTCAGAGTCCCCGACTGAGGGCGAGTTATTATGACAAGAAGAAAAAAAAAATTGCTTGAGCGTCCAAATTTCTAGGCAAGATAAGTCCTTCTACAACTACTTTCATTTTCTCGCGGCTTACTTTCAAAGCGTGTGCGACAAGAGGTCTCTCTGAAACATCCCACATGGAGTCAGAGAGACGCTGGTCTACGATTCACAGCCTTTGTCGCAACTAGAAAAACATCCACAGAGCGTGTAGCTTGGGGGAAGTGCGTATTTCGCAGAGACAGAAACATAGGAAGGCAAAGCACCAACTGTGAGGAGATCTACAGCTGGCCGACTGGGAAGAAGGCAGTCAAATATACAACATCCACAAAAAGCTTAAAAAAAAAAAAAAAATCCAAAGAAACAGACACGGATAGCAATGACTGTCAATTTTCTATGCTGTCCAATGCATCTGGTGACTGTACGCAAGCAACAAAGAGGTTTCGTAAATAATCAAGCGACGCAAGTTATTCAAATCCTACACCTGCCGATTGCGTCTTTCGTAATTCTTACATTGAAATCAGCAATCTACTCCTACTTGCATTCATTAGTCGGTGCTGGGCAGGGCAAGCAGGTATAACTATCGTTCGTTCGTACGTCGTGCATGAAAATTTGAATACATATGCAATGCCCTCAATCGATTGCTCAACAAGACGGTATCTGCACGAGGTCAAATTTGGTGGTGTGACAGACAGGAGCATTGGGAGGGCACAAACTGTGCTTTGCTCTGTTTTCACACGAATGAACGGAAATGGTGACGGTCCTACCCAACACCTAACGCTTGCCGCACGCTATATGACTCACGACTATATGACTGACAAGACTTTAGATCTGAAATTAACGAGCGCCTTTATTCTGAAGCTATTGCGATTTATTTCGGATCTAAAATCTGTCAGTTGTATAGTCGTGAGTCGTATAGTGTGCAGCAGGCTTTATACAATCTAATCAACATAAAAGAAGACACATAACCATTAGAGAGACTCTTGATATTACAGCTGCATGAATTATTGACAACAGGAAACGGAATTTAGGTTACTAAATTAACGATGCTACCTGTTACGGTTATTCAAGCAAAACTACAAAGTTTGCATTATTCTGGTTAAATTCCTGAATATAGCTCTGATCACTGTGCAATTCTAAGAAAACACACTTCCTGAAAATGTAGACGATGCGAGTAAAATATCTTCAGTTGTTTTGATATTGTACACGTGAATATTTGCGAAATTGGTTATAGCAAAATGAAATGATGCTCAAAAAATGCAAGAGATAATTTTCTCCCTGTCTATCAAAACAGCCTGCAATATCTTAAAGACCTATGTGTATAAAGTCACTCCTATTTCTTTCCATCTAGTAAATAATGAACGATGAAAGAGTACACTGAGTACATGGGTGCAAAATATGATGTGGTCACGTACACTATAGATAGAACAAGTATTTTCTCTTTCATTTCAACGTGAGGGACTCTTTCGATACTCAGTGTGGGAAGTCTTTGGAAGGATCAACCTTGCTGCGTAATGCTTGTCATTGAACCGAGAGCCCTTGCAACGGAGGAAACAATGATACATAACACGTCTCAAACAGGCGCTGGTGTTCCATGTCGTATATTTAGCATAAACATTTTCTCCTAAATCATAGAATGCAGCCTTCACTGTACTGAAAGTTGATGAAGAGGTGAGAGTACAAACTTCAAGAGAGAGATATGCACTGTAACATAATCTCCTTTATGGTAAGATACTTTCTTGCGGCAGATGGTTAGAATATACTTGTTCGACAGAGAAAGCAGGCATCATATGCATTCCACAGATACAGTGATTTAATGTAAGTCCTCTACATGAGCAAGTACATCATTCTTCATGAGGTCGCACGGATTTGGTAAACCTGCCAAAGAATGTTTACAAGGTCAACACGAATATATTAAAATTAACGCAAACAAGACACTGCACATATATATTTACAATTATATTACCCATTCTGTTCATTAAAAAAAAAAAAACTATAACACACACACACACAACAAAAGATTTCCATATGAAATGTTTTTCCACATCAAATATTTTTCACGTTATTTCTTCCTGCAGTGTCTTGGTAATTGTTTTCAGCAACATGGAGTTATGAAACACGGCCTACACAATACTTATGAACACCAAATTTAGCATTATAATGTACAAGCTATATGCACTGTGTATGAAGGGGGAGGGGTGCGGTGACCCATTCTCTGGGTATCAATGTTGTCCAAGCATCTTCTTGATAGCAGGGGCAAAGTGCTGAGCCAGAGGCTTGCGTTTGAGCTTGAAGGCGTCGGTCACCAGTCCATTGTCGGGGGTCCACGCCTCCGCGCTCAGGTGCACCTTCCGAGGTATCTCCCACTTTTGAAGTTTTGCTGCAAAGGTGCGGGAGACAGACAAATTAAAATAAGGTTAAAATATGGTAAAAGTCATTATTTAAATGAATGAGGGGGTCACAGACATTTTTCGCAAGATGTTGTTTTTGCGGTTGGACACTAGGATTATCGTAAGTGCACTAATGCCTGTCTGTTCACTCAAAAAATTTAATGCCATCAAGATCAAGGTCCTGTTTCATAAAATTAGTTATCAGTAACAACTACCACATTTCTATGACAAATTTGCTCTCAGCCAATCAGATGCAAGGATTTCAGTAGCTTATAACAATTATTGCATGAAATGGGGCCCAGGTGGCAATATCTGCGTGTGTTGTTAAATGAAATCACCGGCCCAACAGTGATTTCAGAAATTCGCAAATATGAAACCCTCACGGAAGTAACAGCTTTTTCAGTGATCCACGTATTATAACAACTATAACAAAGTACCACAGAGTAGCTGAGCAGTTTGATTTTAGAGCAAGAATGCTATTCTTTGACTTGGACTGCTTGAAAATGAAAAGCTGAATGTTCTCATGTAAGAAATGACTTGAGAA
This sequence comes from Diadema setosum, assembly GCA_033980235.1. Classification (NCBI taxonomy): domain Eukaryota; kingdom Metazoa; phylum Echinodermata; class Echinoidea; order Diadematoida; family Diadematidae; genus Diadema; species Diadema setosum. The sequence goes on from CM067079.1 coordinate 6,658,194, forward strand.
ACTGTTGAGTACACAAGAAAATTACGAAATGAAACTGTTGAATCAAACTTATTCTACTTGGAAAAAACATGTTTTACTGTTGAATTGGAATAGAGACAGTTATGAAATGTTTTCTCCTCTGCTGTTGCTGGGTTTTTTGTAAACACTAACCTGAAGCATGTCAACAAATCAGAGGTTCAAAGTTAATCTCATAAAGATCAAACTATTCAATAGACAGCAACCCAAAGTTTTTCATCAAAAGGGAATGAAGCCCAAATGTATATATGGATTGATTGAATGAAGCAATATTGGTGAATACATTAGTGAAGAATGAAAATACTTGGGACAATCCATTCAAAAGTTATGAATTCAAAGTTGCGTTTAGTGCCGCTATTGCTGAATGTGAAGACTACAACAGTTCCAGACATGAAGTAAGAGCAACAATATAAAGAAATTAAGAGAATTCCACAAAATGTAATTTCCTTGTCTTGTTTCTGACCTGTGTTAAGGGTAATGTAATTTTCCCATTTTCTGGAAGGGGTAAGTAGGTGCTTTGAAATTATGCTAGAATAATGAAAATATATTAGAATTCTCTTTACACTTTCTTTATATCATTATCAATGTGTAATGCCAAAAAATGTAGTTTTCTCTTCCAGCAAATGGTGGCACCAAAACTTTCAAAAGAAGGGGGTGTTTTTGCCTTCCTTACCTTCCTTTGCTGCAGCAACCAACGATGAATGCACTTCCTGGTTGAGAGTAGAGCTCTTACATAACTCCTCAAAAGACTTCTCTGATAATCCCAGATTATTTGCTGTCTCCTGGAAAAAGAAACAAAACAAAAACAAACACAAAAAACGAAAGAACATGTGAACAATTTTAAGCCTTGACAGATGAGGGACAGCAACATTGTGGGGAACGACCAAAAGTTTCATCATCTACTTGGGAGGTGGAAGATGAAATATAAAATTTCATCTGAATAAGCTATTCAACTCTCAATTCAACTTGGGTATGGTCCCTCTAGAAAGACCCGTTACGCTCATGTGCTATGTCATACTGCATTAATTTGCATATAAAAAAGCAAGTGTAATTTGTGATCGGAACCATTACCATTATCACCAACATCATTACCACCATCACTATCGCCACCATCATACCCATCACCAACACCACCAGCACCATCACAATTACCTCCATCCCCACCACCACATCACCATCACTACCACCATCACCATCACCACCACCACCACCACCACCATCACCATCACCACCACCACCACCACCACCACCACCATCACCACCACCACCACCATCACAACCACCATCACCATCATCACCACCACCATCCTATCACCAGCACCAACACCACTATCACCACCACCAACAGTGTCGCCTCCACCACCAACACCACTACCACCATAATCTCAATCATCTCCATGGCATACAATAGTCACACACTAAGAGATAACAAGAGCATTGCCATCTTTCTTGAGTTAACCCTATTCCAACTGGAGTAAAAACTTGGTCTCAAATAGCCCAGTTAAAATAGGGTTAAGGGTACTGAGTCATCAACCAATACTAGAGGTAGTGGCGAGTGCAGTGACTGGCCAAGCTATGCAGTTGCTCACCTGGATTGCTTTGCGGTAAGGCACCACGAGGGCGACGCAGAAGTCGTAGAGAGGGTCGGCGTAGACGCAGATGCTATCCACAAAGTGGCTCTTCTTGAGGAAGTTCTCGATGGTTGCCAGGGAGATGTATTCTCCGGTCTGCAGCTTGACCAGGTCTTTCTTGCGGTCTGGACAGAGGGAGAGGGACAGAAAGAGGGTGTATATTTGGAGGTGGTAGGGTGGGGGAAGAATGACATTAAAATTATTGTATGGGATTTGCAAGAATTTTCATAGAAAATGTGTAAAAACAATGTGTGAATGGTAATATTCACTGCACAACTGCATTACAAAGAAAGAAATGAGGACACAATAACAGGAATGATAACTATACATCTTTCAAAGTATAAAAATAATCTAATATATCAAATCATGACAAAATCCATGACAAAAGAAGTCACAGGCATGCATACTCGGGCAGGATACGAACCTACGACCTCCTGAGCCCTGTTTCATAAAAGATGCTAGGATGACAACTCTTGCTGGAATGGCAACTTCCCATTGCAATAGCCAATTAGGAAGCTGCATTCTCGTCATTACCATGACAATTGCCATTCCAGCAAGAGTTGCTATCGTAGCATGTTTTTATGAAATGGGGCCTAGATCTCCGAACAAGCGTCTTATCCACTAGACCACCGAGCTTCCGCCCAACAACCAGTGCTCATTCTAATCCTTGCTGGTGATAATCCTTGGATAAGACGCCTGTCTGGAGATCAGGATGTCAAAGGTTCAAATCATGCGCAAGTACATATGCCCATGATTTCTCTTGTCATGGCTACTATTAAGACACTGATCAATACAGTGCTTATTTACATCGATGTAGGGCAATTTGTAAATCGGTTGCAAGACCTACCAATGATTCTCAGGCTGCCGTCTGGCAGGAATTCTCCAATGTCCCCAGTGCAGAAGTAGCGGGTGCCGTTCTCCTGGACGAAGGCCTCCTTGGTCAGCTCGTCCATCTTGAAGTAGCCCATGGCGATGTTGCTGCCCCCAACAATGACCTCTCCGCGTGGGTTGGGTTTGTCCTGATTGGTGTAGCCACCTTGGGAATGCGCGAGCGAAATGACAAATATGACATTTTGGTTCATATGGAAATTGATACATTAATTTTTGCTCACAAGAAATGTGAGAAAAAAAAGAAGAGGCAACTATGAATGTAATCATGAAGCCAGATGTACGCTTACAATGCTTGGTATGGAGGACACATTTCCTTTGTTTCCCCCCCCCCCCCCCACAACATGTGGAGGTGAACACTGCCAGTACTTACAAAACGCCTATGTTAGTACTTTTGAGAAAGTGTGGCATACTCAAGACTAATACAAAGGTTAGAACTGAGGACTGTAATTTTTGATGGATTAAATTTTCAACTCCGGGCGAGTTACATGAAATTTTGCTATTTTGAATTACACTGTCAAATCGTTACTGATAATAACACATTATATGGATGGATACACTGAACATACATGGATACACTGAGATGAATTTTTGAGGGCTTTTATTAATGTGTGTTCCAATCAATTGCACAAAATATGAATATTTCCACACCACAAATCATCCAAGGCTCACTGCAGACATCATTTGCTACTGTATGTCTCACCTTCTGGCCAGTCTACTAGCTTGACCTGGGTAGTGGTCAGGGGCGGTCCGACATGGCCGATTCTCAGATCTTGTGCTGTTGGAATATCAATATGAAAGAAGATGTTACGTAATTCGCAAGTCTTGATTTTGGTTCTTGAAAAGCAAATACAATTGTACAGATTACTGCAATACAGCAATTGACAATGTATATCAAGTTTTCTGCTGAGAGCTAAGGATAATGGGTCTTTGTGAAACAGTCAATACATCAACTACGAATTTTCGTTTTTACTTCACATATCATCACCTGCCTGGCAGAATGGCCTTAGCATAGAATTTCTACCCCACTATCAACTTTCGGTTTGTGACATAATTGAACAGACTTAGCTCTTTGATATGATGTAGCCATCATTCTTCATGATTTTTTTTTTTCTTTTTCGTGAAGTTTTAAACCCCTTCTGCAGGGTACGATACAATATGTCCCTCTGTGAGCAGTAGCTTGATTCTCTAATGGGACAGCTGAGGGTGATATTGCCTTGCTTGTCACAATATCGCAGCATGGTTTCTTTCTCTTGTAATACATGTACATACATTAAAACTGACAAATATGAATAAAGAAACAGTATTTATCTCAATATCAAATGTTTGACAATCGGAATAAACATAACATGTCCTTAAACTGCAAACACAAGCTTTAAATGCTCCAATTCTACATATACCCTTGCCGAACGGTTATTGATCCACCGCACATACTGTTATGGCTCCACTCACATTCTGACACACATGCCACCCCGCAGGTCTCGGTGAGGCCGTAGCCTTGGATGAGCGAGCAGTTGAAGCAAGACTGGATGAAGCGTTGCAGGTTGCTGGCGAGCGGGGCGCCCCCGCAGATCATGAAGCGCACGTGGCCCCCGAGCTGACGAGTCAGCTTGGAAAAGATTAACCTGTTTGGAGTTGGCGACAGATTGTTAGAATTAGAAGAGCTTGTACTGAGATTGGCTCTAATCACACACAGAATGTCATTCCCATCATTTCAAAAGCATTACGATACCTGCATTCCCTTCTAGATTTTCACATTGCTCATAACTAAAAAGATGGAATAAAAATGAACAATGACACACAAAAAAACATTTTTTTTTTTCACCACATAGAGGCAACAAGTTTCTCAATTACTTTTGACTTGATCCAATCATCATCAAAATAGGCATGAAGGGGCAACTTTTGAACAGAACTCATAACTTTTGAACAGATCGTCTGATTTTCCTCAAACTTTCACTGATGTGTTCTACTAATGTTGCTGCATTCACTCAATTAACATATACATTTGGGTTTCATTCTCCTTTAAGTGGGCCAAATATTTGATCAAGGCAAGCACTTAACATTGTCACTAGGAACTGACACCTGGATTGTCCTAGCAATGAACCTATTCCTGCCAAAGTGGTCACTCGATCATAAATTTGAGACTGCAGATCTGCGCCGCATTTCATAAAAGATGTTAGGATGGCAACTCTTGCTGGAATAACAACTTCCAATAGCAACAGCCAATCAGGAAGCTGGATTCTAGTTGTTACTATGACAATTGCCATTCCAGCTAGAGTTGCTATCATATCAACTCTTTATGAAATGGGGCCCTAGTCCCTGTGACCACTGGGTTTGAGCACAGTCATGCCGACCCTTGCCGGCAGCTTTCGCACTGCCGTAGAGTTTCACCTATTGAGGATGGGTGTGTTGAATCCCCGCTCTAGATGCTTGCTCTTGTATTGCACGGCAAAGTTGAAGATCGCCCTCTGGAGGGCACTGCCCTCCTTCACTTTCTCCGATACTCCCTTGTAAATTCTCTCCAGGACCATCTGGCACACGGAGACAGCAGCGACGGAGAAAAAACAACAACAACGAAACATAGGATATCTTCATTGGCAAATCATAGCTGATTGATTGATATTGTGACACAATCACACACCTAACCCTCCACATACTGTATACACCATATCCTTTGTAAATCCAATTTTTTGTGTGTGTGTGAATAAGGACTTCAAGACAATTTCACAAGTGGTTAAATTCGCAATTATGGAACAGAGTACTGAATGGAGAAAGGTACATATGTGTGCATGTCACATTCATTTCGGGATGGAAATTAATATTTGTATGGGCTTTTAAATTCGTGAACAGCACCCCACTTGTGAAATTCAGGAAAAGAAAAACCTCACAAAATATTTGGCATGTAAATAGTATGTCTTACACAATTGTAGTTTGTGAGCATAATATTTGCATATCGGGGGGTTCATAAAGCTGTTCCTAAAGTTACGAACGACTTAAGAACGACTGGTGATCAGTTCTGATGTGCTACACAGAATTTCAATAATTCAGCACAAGAACTGATCACCGGTCATTCTTGAGTCGTTCGTAACTTTAAGAACAGCTTTATGAAACACCCCCCTGGGCTCATAAGGCAATGCCACTTGTGGATAAAACTGAGACCAAGAACCACAGGAATAGAATCAGAAATCAGCATTGTCCCTTTTCAAGATGAAAACTGAGCAAATTTCCCATCATGGTGATTACAGAGTATTGCATTTGTAATACAGAGGGTAGTATTTGGTCACGTTGTACATTTTGTGAAAAATCAGTTGGGAATTCGCATGCAGGGCGTTTAATTTATCTTATTTCGCTTCAAATTCTTTTCACAAATTCAGATGTTCCCATTCATGTAACATTGACATTTTGTTTGAAATTGCTTCATGTGCAGCCTGTCAGTATCAGTTTGTTGGTAATTGTAGTTATTTCCATCATAAAGACAACAAAACATCAAAATAACAATCACAATCGAAATCAAAATTAAATGTACAGTCAAAGATAGTAACTGACTCAGACTCAATATCAAAGGGATTGTACAGTTTTGGTTGAGACCTAACTTCTGGTTTCTAACATTTTTTGGTGAGAAAATGAGAAACCACTTATGAAGTGTGAAAGAGGATGTAATTCCAAGAGGAATTCAATGGTTATTTGACGAAAATTGGTTTTCAAATGGCTGAGACATCAAAAAAAAAGCAATCCTAATAAAGGGTGGGATCCATCTTTCATTACAATCACTTTGTTTGACTTTGTTCTTTAATGTCTCAGCTATTCCGGAACCGGTTTTCATCAAATAAACTTTGAATTCCTCTTAGAATAGTACGCTCCATACTATTTCATAGGTGGTTTCTTGGTATCTCGCAAAAAGTTAAATGCCAAATCCTCATCTCCACCAACACTATATCATCCCTTTAAAGTTCAAAATAAAAAATCAAATGCTCACCGGCACGAACACCATGAGGTTGGGCTTGAGGATGCGGATGTCCCCTGGGCATCCCTTCTTCAGCCTGGTGCCGGTGTCCGTCAGGGTCTGGGGTGTGGAGTAGCCCAACCGACAGCCCAGAGTGATCAGGGACAGCTCTACAACCACCTCTAGGATATGGGCCAGCGGGAGGTACACTGACGCCGTCTCACCAACCCTGTTGATAGACGAGATTGGAGCCACAATGAGAAGATGCTGCTTGACTTTATCCATGAACCGCACCCCCTTCTCAAATAAAAAGGCTTTGTACACTTTTGTGAGAGAAGATATATCACCCATGATGACAGCAGTTTCAAAAAAAGAAAAAAAAAAGGAGATTGTTAAGATTATATTAAAACACCTGTTGAGTTTACAAGTGATTATCAAAGTGCTTGTGCTTTTTATTCACAATTCAATTTAAGGAGAAACAATGACTTAAAGATATCCTGATTTAACTTACCTTACAGCTAACCTTTTAACACTCATATACACACTAAGATAAGCAACTGGAATAAAAACATCATCAAATGATGGCGAAAAATCAACACTGCAAAAAGGAGTTCACATATACTCAAATTTTGTTCCAATATCATTCTGAGAGAGGACATCAGCATCTGAACTTGAAATACAATATTCATTATCTGTATTGGCAACAAGTGCGTCTGTCACCGAGGGAAGGTATGAAATAAGTATGTGAAGTTAAATTTCTTTCAGAGTCAATGAAGGAAATTGGATGGAACCCTCACCCGACATCGTTGATGCGGTCGACTGCACCACAAACTGCAGCCAGAACATTCTTGTGTGAAATCATCACACCCTTTGGCTTTCCCGTAGATCCACTTGTGTACATGATGATGGCAAGATCGTTGGCACTCGGCTCTGACCGTTTCACATCTGAAACAAAAAAAAACACAATGCATGCAGAAATTGTCAAGTACATTTCAATGGAAATGGGGGATGGGATGACTTTCACTTGCAATGCTCCAAGTATTTTTTTTTTTCAAAGTTACCCCCACACAAAGGGGCGGATACAGGAAGTCCGTAAAAGGGGGGGGGGGTGCATAAAATATTTCTGGGACCATTTTGATCAGCTGACAAGCAAGCCAAAAAAAAAAAAAGGCTCCCATGTACTTTTTCGTTTCTTGTCGTGCCACTTCCCGCACGCACCTACTTTCATTTTTTTTCTTTTTATTTCTTTTATTTGAAGAAAAATTTAAAGGGGCGCGCACCCGGTGCACCCCCTGGATCTGCCACTGAACACATGCACAACAGCAGCTCCAAACAAGTAGTAGCAACAATATTACTTCTGCTGCACAGCTAAAACAGTCAACTTGCATTGAAAATGATCACCACTGATCAAGAAATCTTGTCACATTTGCTGAAGGGCCAAGAGACAACATTATCAAACAACAAGTAGTATGAATGATGCTTGCGTAATCCCAAAAACAAAGAGCAAAGACCTTAGCACACAGAGTTATCTCTGGATCAGCACAGTTATCTACAAATGGCACAAGTTATGCATACCAATACCGAGTGCAACGTACTGTGAAAATCTCTGTTCTCTACAAGTGTTAGTGGTCGAGACTTTACTTGTGTCCCTGAATTGAGGTACTAGAGAATACTCTATTAAAAGTTTTACCGTATTTCATGTAAAGCAGATTGTCCAGGGTTCGACCTCCCATGCCAAAATACGACCACACCCAAAAGGCATAGGTTTTACAAGTAGTGGGCGGTCAAATTTTGGACGGCGTTACAGTCGAATCATGGGTGGCTTGCTTTACTGCTCTTTTGTTTGACAGTAAATATCCACTGATGAGTAAAAATACAATGTTTTCCCTCGATAAGACTGATTTCACAGTAATGGTGAGATTTTTGGCACTTAAAGAGGTACAAGTGAATTCATGGTGGAAAATGATGCCGATAGCATTTATAGATTCATAAAGTGTTTACATATCTACATACTGTATAAACACCATACATTTTGTAACTTAGCCCTGCAAGACAATTTCAAAAGAAGTTGAATTAGTGATATAGTACAAGAAGAAGTACTATCACTTCGCAAGAGAAAACTTAGCGTTTTCCCATCTCAGATACGATAAACGATGCATTTGTGCTACAGGAGGTAAAATTTTCGGGAGTAGTTGATTTTACGAATATTGGTTGACTCACACAATTTGCCGAAATATAAACAATGTATACGTACTATTTCTGCTGGCAATCATGATGGCAAACATTCAAAGCTAGCTGCCAAGGGTAAGAGGAACAAGAGAATATAGGAGCGTCCAGTAAATGGACTGAAAAAACAAAAAACTCACTCTTTGTGGAGGCACCAATGTTGATGACCGACTGGAATGAGGTGACCTTGATGCCGTTGCTAAGCTTCTTCTCGTCTAGCTTGGACGTTGGGTCCTCCATGCATATAATGTGGCTCACTGATGGAATATCTTTCTGGATAGCCTGCAAAAGAAGAATTAAACTGAATTGAATTGAATTGAATTGAATGGGATGGAATGAAATTGAATTGAATTGAATTGAATTGAATTGAATTGAATTGAAAGATTGAAAGCAAGGCTACCCTTCAGCACCAATTTAATCGCCAGTAGGGGTGTAGAGTATGTACCCCTGATAGCTGAAGTCGTCTCATCCTTATCTCTCCCAACAAGATGAAGTTACTTCAGGCACAAGTACACTTTCATTGAGAGGGGAGATGAAGCACATGATAAATGACAACTTTTACAAAACTGAACAATCATTATTAACCTAGGTAGTCTTGAAACATACGAAATCCTCAGATATTAATCGTTGTGGGCACCCTTAAATTTGTTGTCAGATCCTTTAAATTTGAATCCAAGGCACTGTAAGGGTATACGGTACACGGAGATGTTCAAGAACAATGTATTTGATTTGATACCTCAAGAATACATATATTCTGTAGTTCTGTGTATTCCCTTTAAAACAAACTATCCTAATATGGTCAATGTCGTTTGTGTTCTAGAGATTAAACTGGCAATTGTTCAAAGTAAATTGAACTAGAAATGTCGCTTTGGCGACTGGTATGCCTCCGCCATAATGCATGATTTTCCCAATAGGTCTAGATAGTACATGTGGACAATGTGTGATTACATTTTCACAAAATTGGCAAAATATTGAAATGACAAGTTTGTCACAGATGTGTTGAATGTTCACCTTCCTTGACCTAGGTTTAATTGGATGAATAGGAGAGCATGTATCTAGGGATTTAAGGACTTTAACTCGACTTTGACCCATTCATACATTTAGGCATTGAGTAATTTTCAAGGTACAGGTGTGGAGAAAAAGTGCAATTTCTGAATTGAATAGTAAATTGTTACCATTTTCATCTGGCCCTTGACCCTAAAATTCATAAGATAATCACTTTCAGGTAGAACATGCATAATATGTACTAAGTTTCAAGATAACTTGAGCCACTTCCGAGATATGGAGGAAAAAGTTAGTTCAGCACTTTCACTTGATCTTTGACCTTTTGACCTTTGAGGCAAAAAAAGACGAAAAAAAAAACTTTCCAGAGAATTTCTATTAGGTTACACATGTATGCATACACCAAGTGTAAAAAAAAATAACCCTGCTGGCATTGCATGATAGGAGGGAAATAGTAAAATTTTGAAGTGTTGCACTTGACCTTTGACCCCATGAACCCTACATTCTCTAGATAATTACTTCCAGTCAGTATATGTATATACTATGTTCCATGAAGATACCTTGAACAATTTTCCAAGGTATGGAGAAAAAAAAAAGAAGTTTTAATATTTTTACTTGACCTTTTGACCTTTGACCTTTGACCTCATCACCCAAACTTTCACCAGAGAATCTTAATTGGGTAATACATGTATACACTAAGTTTTAAGAAAATATCTTCAGGCATTCAATAGATATGGTGGAAATAGTGAAATTTTATGTATTTGACCCTGACCTTTTGACCTTTGACCTTTGACCTCATGACCCAAACTTTCACCAGAGAATCTTAATTGGGTAATACATGTATACACTAAGTTTCAAGAAAATATCTTCAGGCATTCAATAGATATGGTGGAAATTGTGAAATTTTATGTATTTGACCTTGACCTTTTGACCTTTGACCTCGAGCATGTGCACCCAAAAGTTGATAGGCACAACTTCACCCCCTAATACACATACATGCCAAGTTTCATTAGGATACCTCAACAGGTTTTGATAGTTACCTTGTCCACAAAATTCATTACGGACGGACGGAAGGACGGACGGAAGGACGGACGGACGGACGGAAGGACGGACGGACGGACGGACGGACGGACGGACGGACAACCCGAAAACATAATGCCTCCGGCACCACTTCGTGGCGGAGGCATAAAAAGTGTGATGTTGTAAATGAGCACTTTCCTCTTGTATCAAGAGACTGCTGAGAGTACCACCATGAACTAGACTTGGAATTTGTCAAGACTGACAAATTAGGTGATCCGATTTTTTTTTTAATCAATGATTCGAGTCCTGATCGCAATAGGCATGACCATATAGGTTTCATCTGTGTTTAGAGACATTGGACGTGTGATATTTGGATTCTCATTTAGAAAAGAGAGTCAGGTCTGCTATCTTTGTTACCAAATTCGGTATACACTATAACGAAGATACAGAATGAAGTATATTTGACCATTGACCCAACTTTGCACAGCCAAGATGGCATCTGAGCAAAAAGTGGTTATTTTGTGAAATGATTCTTGTAACATGGCCTTTGCGTGTGCAAAATATGGGAAAGATAGGACATGTATTCACCAAGATACAGGTTAAAACATTTATGACCTTTGACCCTAATTTACATACCCAAGATGGTGTCTGATCAAGTAGTTGTTATTTTATGAAATAATGTACGTGACATAAACTAAACATGTGCAAAATATGGGGATGATAGGGGCTGTTTTTCTTGAGTTATTGCAAAGAAAGTTGCAGAGAGAAAGAAATATCTCAATACGTCGAAGATAAGTTTGATGTCAACCAAGTTTTTTGACGTGATCTCGGCGTCGTATGAAAAAATGGAGAATCACTGATGATAGCCCAAAGTCTCAGCTACAACATATTAAAATCTGGGAGAAATTTACAGAAGAGTAAGTGAGGTAGTGCTCGATAAAGACCGTCATGTCAATTTTCATTTCCAGAAAAATTCCCTCCCATAGAGATAACACGTAAACTGGTTAAATTTGACAAGGTTACATTATATCCATTTTCACGTGGTGAAGACATCATCCGATTAAAACTTTGATTAACAAAACTTAACGAGTATTACATTGGCTACAACATACTAAAATCTGGAAGATATTCACCGAAGGGTAATTGAGCTAGTCGTCGATAAAGACAATCATGTCAATTTTCACATCTAGAAAAATTCCCTCCCATAGAGATAACACGTCATAATGAAGATAAAGAAAGAAGTACATATGACCTTTGACCCTACTTTGCACAGACAAGATGGCGTCTGAGCAAAAAGTGGTTATTTTGTGAAATGATTCTTGTAACATGGTCTTTACGTATGCAAAATATGGGAAAGATAAGACATGTATTCACCAAGATACAGGATGAAACATTTTTGACCTTTGACCCTAATTTACATACCCAAGAAGGTGCCCGATCAAGTAGTTGTTATTTTATGAAATAATGTACGTGACATAAACTAAACATGTGCAAAATATTGGGCTGATAGATCTTGTTTTTCTTGAGTTATTGCAAAGAAAGTTGCAGAAAGAAAGGAATATGAAAATACATGGAAGAAAAGCTTTAATTTCAACCAAGTTTTTGGGCATGATGCCGACTCCGTATGAAAAAACGAAGGGCACGTTAACGATAGCCCAAAGTCTCAGCTACAACATACTAAAATATGGGAGAAATTCACCGAAGCATAAGTGAGCTAGTGCTCGATAAAGATGGTCATGTCAGTTTTCATTTCCAGAAAAACTGCACTCCCATAGAGATAACACGTAAACTGGTCAAATTTAACAATGTTACTTTTAATCCCTTTTTACGAGGTGATGCCGTCATCCAATCAAATTGTTGTTATTATATACCTGAAAGACCATTTAATAAGCTACAACATATTGAAATTTGGACGAAAATCAACTAAAGAATAAGTGAGATATGCTTGAATGAACTTGAAATTTGATGACGTCATTTTGAAAATTTACTTTTTAAACTTTATTAAGAAATTTGATATATTTTAATCATTTTTCCAGCATTGCCAACCCATGAAATGACATGTACAACTCATCAGCTTTCAGAATATGTAAAGAAAATGGGGGGTCACCGTCCATCCTGACGAGTAAAATCGGATTTTAAATTGGCAGTTTTTTGGCATTGTTGCACTGTATATCGCCATTGACGCGCGCGCGGAATTTCAACTTTGACGGACCCGTATGACGTCATTTTGAGTGGGATTGACTTGAAACTTGGTATAAATATTCCTTGACATTTCAGACATCCGATCAAAGTGAAAAAACGGGAAATTTTCATTGCATATGAGCTGTGCGTGCGTATATGTGCGCGCGCGTACGCGTCCGTCCGATTTTTTCAATTTTTCAAAAAATGCTCTAAATCTTCTGAAACGTGTGCAAAAAAAATTTGAGCTCTATTTGAGCATACAAATATTTTAACGCGCGCGTACGCGCACGTTTTAAGAGAAAATATGAATTTTGATTATATGAGTAGAATGCGCTTGACTTGAAATATATGTGACGTAAATTTCATTGAAAATTTTCATTCCATTAAAGAGATATGATTGAGAATGTGTTTTCATATAATGACGTCATAGTGACGTCACGGTCGACTAATCACTATGATTTTATTAGGAGGATCGTCTTTGGGACATGATACATGTATGGTATAATTTTGACATTGATAGGAAGAGGACTTTCAAGAGATTAGCGATACACAATTTTTGCGGAGAAAGAAGAAGAAGAAAAACAAAGAATCAGTACAGATACAGAAGGTGATCCGAGAGGATACTCGGATCACCTAATTAGAGCAATCAACCTATTTCCAAAACTGGTTCAGGGTCACTTAATAGATCTTTACTATCGAGTTGCCATCAGTATCAAGATTTGGAACTGTGAACGATTTTCCTTCTCAAACACACTGTGATCCTAAAAAACCCACTGCATTCCATGAAAATTGTGTGTAGTTTAGAGACTGAGCTAGGCTCGTGGGGGGGGGGGGGGTATCTACCTTTCAGCGTAGACACTTTTGACATCCCTGTTTGGCTAAAACGCAAATACAGGCTTGAATTCCAAGGCTCGCTATCGTTACAGACAGGACAAGTCAAAGTTGCCAATGAGATAAATAGTCGCACGATATCTTTCAGGCCTGCACTGCCCTGGATTTGAAGAGGACCTACAGGCCAACTTTGCAAACACTGCATGTGGTCAATTCCAGCGTAACGGACATGACATTCAGACCACTTTTTTGTGATTCAAACCATCACACAGTGAAATTGGGAGTCTCCAAAAGTTTCTAATTGAGTTTATCAGACACATTTAAGTATATGGAACGTACACTGAAAATTTCATGGAAATTTATCAAGTGGTTGTTGAGAAATTGCATTTTTAGCGAGCGTAACGGACATGACACTAAATGGACAAGGCATTTTGATCTACTTACCATTATGAAAATTCCTGTGAATTTTTGGATAAGGTGCAGCTGGTTTTGGTCTTGATTAAACCTTTAGGTCATGCTTTACTCATAAAGTCCTAATTTAGAGTAGTTTAACTATTCATTATTTTTTGATAGTTTAAAATATTGCGTAACGGACATGACACTTCGAGTGTAACGGACATGACAGTTTTGTCCACTTTCTGTAAGCTAAGAGAATTTTTTTATTACAAGGTATAGCAGATATTCAATTGTTGGCATAGTAAGGTTAGAACATAGGGACACACATCATAACTGCAATCCTGTAATATTTCTTATATTTATATCATTTTAGGGGGGTTAGTCTTTGTATATATTTACAAAACAAACAAATATAAAAAAAATTCACTCCTGCACCAGCTAGCTACAATTAGTGACAAATTTCCAGTTACTACCACCCACCATAGCAAAACAGGACATATTACTATCTTATACTGTGGTTATTTTTTTCTTAGTGGCCTAATATTTGATACTTAGTATTATACACCAGCGTAACGGACATGACACCCTTGTAAAGGTGAACCATATTTTCACTTCTTTGTTTCAAAATAAAAAGATTAAAATAACTGCACACTGCTATTACATTATGTTCTTGAACAAAACATCAAAAAGTCCTTTTATTGCAGGTTTCAGTGATCTAACAGCTACTCTAAAGCACATGGAGTACAATGCCCAGAGTACCACAATGGCATACATGTACAACACAGAAGATCATGTCTCCATATCTGCGGATAGGCAAAGAAAACAGAACAAACCAGAACCAGATCTGTATGAAATAAAAAGTTTGAATACAACATCATTAAAATGAACTCAGGATTGCATCAACTTTTATGCAATGAAACAGGACCACAAAACTGTTAGGTACCATTATCAAATTAATGTTATCATCTGAAAGAAATAAGGTATGTAAATTTTATTTCTGCAAAGTTCTTTCATTTGGCATTAATGTCATCCTTGGAGTAGAATCATCCTAAGTTATCCAATCTTGGATAGACTATTGTAGAAACTTCCACTGCTAGTACCAGTACTTTATCATTGTCAACAAATGCTTCCTTTCTTGGCTAGAAGTGAATGATCAAGCCCCTTTTTTTTCTGAGAATTTTCACAACAAATACCGGTAATCCATTTCCATGTAGAGTGGTCACCTGGGCAACAAAGTATTTCTTGTTTTCTTCACGGCAAATTCAACTCATACAAATTGTATAATCAACTTCTTGCTTGCTTAGGCTTGCCAGAGTGGTGTACTGGTTACATTATTCTCACCAGCTTGTGAGTAGGACTTTTTGAAATACTGGATGCTTTCCCTACCAACTGGTTTTACCTTTCAGTGGATAAACATCTTCTCATAGCATCTAAAAATTGTGCTTTTTGTACGATGCTGTGCACTGTCATATATACCGGTATATCCCTTGGCATAGAAGTACATCTAGTTTAGTTGTATTGATGAAATGGATATGCAGCATTCAGACCGACTTTCTCTGACGATAGAGCTACATGTACTGTCAACACGCTTAATAAAGAAACAATTCCATTCTCAGCCCTCTTGGCAAGTGATATCTCATTAACGTGCCACTGAAGGTGTGGATTCATAGAGTCATAGAGATCAGAGAGGTACATGTATGGATGCAGCACAAACTTTTTTTTTTAATTATGAGACAACACCATCATTGAAGACATTGATGCTGGTGACATTTGGATTCTTTGTTGTATCATCAGTGATCATGTTCATTGGATGCACGAGGATCCATTTGTGCAGGAGTTCCTGGCTGTTGTGTTGACTCCATGGCGAATATGTGTTAAATGTTGTCTACAATGTACTTATATGTAGAAAGTGCTCATTTTAAGTATTGAAGGGAAGGCCAACAGTGAAAACTCCATTGTCTAAATACTCCTTGGAATGACAGCTGCTGTTTATCAGTCAGGATTACAAGAGGTGGGAATGGATCAAACCGGTGTAACAGGGTAGCAAGATCATCTAAAATCAACAGTCTTCCAGTGGCAGAAAGCAAAGTCTGCTTGTTTTTGTTTTATTGAGTGATGTGCAGACTTAATTATTTACTCAAGTATAGAAATGTCCTACTATCCTCAAACAATTAAAACTAATCACCACCCTGTTTCACTGAGCCACAGTGTTATTTCTGCCACTTGTCTATTTGAGGTGTCATGTCCGTTACGCAAAGCGTCATGTCCGTTACGCCATTTACAGGAAAACTAGAAGTGGTATACAAAAGTGGTTTCCACACATGCAAGGGGATTCAATCCTAACATAGAATATGAATTTGCAGCAACTTTACACTAATTTCCTCTTGGCTATGAGAACTTATAGTAAAAAACGTAACGGACATGACGCTTCAAATGTTAGAGAAATCACACAACTTTGAGGATCAATGGGTCAAAAACTGATGAATGCTGAGGAAGTTGGTTGTGATTTTCCGTTGATATATACACTGGACTATAATTCAAAAGCTGAACAAGGCCTCTAGGACATTATCTGGCCTGCTTTAGAGACAGGAACACTAAACTCTTTAAAAATAGCCAAATTTTTGCCTCACTGCAACACATCATACAGTATTTTCATTGACTGAGAAAAATACAAAATTTTGTAATGACAAAGATGAGACTAGTGAAAATTGAAAATATATATGTTACTTTTTCAGAATATTTGAGAACTTAAATGAAACTCAAAACTTCATTTTTTCACCAAAGTGAACATTTCTCATGGAATTGCCCATGTATACCTTACGCAAACAGCGTGAACAAGGACACCTTCCACTGGCATTCTGGTCATGTGATCAGAGTGAGGTCATGTGATCAGAGAGAGGGCATGTGGTCACAGAGTGAGTACCTCATGGGGCTCACTCTGGTTTCAGCCCCTACTCTGGCGGGGCCAAAGTGCTGGACTAAATCACAGGTAATGGGGTATTAAGGCATCACTAGCGTCCAAGTATTCCACTTGGACAGAACAAAGTCCGTCAAATTAGCAATGCTCAAATGTTTGAAGTACCAGTAGGTAAACAGACATTTTTTTCCCACATTGCCTCAAGCCAGTTCAGCAAGATTTACACAAGCGCCAACATCTTACAACTGGTTTGATAGTATTGTATCACACAAACAATGGGTAGGATACCTGTACATGTATATTAAAAGTGAAGCAGGATCGAACTTTGTCCATACATATGATGCAGAAAAATATGGTCATAATTATGCTACAATCAATTGCATATCAAGTAAACTGCATTTGATGAGGCTATTTTCAGTACAGTGGGCTGTAAAGACACTTCCCGGAGTCTATTTACTTCTCCTTGAGTATTCACGTTTGTCTTTTTTTCCCTTATCTGACCCACCACTTATCAATGTTTGATTTTCCTCTACTTAAACCCAGTAAATACCACTTGTCTTCTGTCATCCTGCCATATGGTTTGTAAGTTCAGTTCATCACTAGAGGCTTTAACTAACTTCCTAACTCACCAACAAGTTGATTTGCATATGGTGCTTTATTAACTTTGTCTTTTATCACTGAGGCATACATGTAATTAACTTGTCAGCCCTGAAGAGCTGTCATACGTATTACCCGTATCAGGCATCTGAGCTGTGGTTTTACGAAGTTGTATTCCCCTCTAATTATTATGTGCGGGATTGCGCGCCAGCAGGGAGAATAGGGGTAAATTTCTCATATTCCCCTCTTTTGCAAACGCCTATGGGATGTGCGTGTTAAAAACGAGGGGAATATAGCATCCGGGCACTTGAGCTCCCAGTCAGGAAAATTTGCTGTTGATGACAGTTTCTTGCGGAGTGCTTTTGTGACGAAGGGCAAATTCCCACAGGTTAACACGTAAAACTAAAGGACGATTGCTGTTACTGCGTGAGCTGGCTGTTTCTACGCCCACCGCATACCCGAGTTCGCGACAAAGGGCAAATTCCCACAGGTTAACACGTAAAAATAGAGGACAATCCCTGAACATGAGTTCGCTGTTATACGCGCGCTTCATACCGTGAGCTAGCAGGTGTATAGGGATGTAGCACACAATGTGGTGTACAGCTCTATCTGGCACTGAGTAGAAAATTGTTGCCATGAATTGGAAAGTTGTACAAAGTTTACATTGTAATGATTTATTTTACTGCTCAAGATGCCTGAAATGGGTAAAAATAATGATATGGACGGTCTACTTTCTGGGGATACGACATTAATCGACCTCACTAGAATTGTATTGCCCTCATCTTCAACTCAGGCAATAAATGTCGTATCCCCCTCAAGGCCAGTCCATATTATATCAATATTTTTTGTTTAATAAAACAAAAGAAACCTCCGTAAGAATGGGAAAACAATACTTCATTAGCTTGACAAACGGCCAAAGTTGGGATAAACATGATTTCCAGAGGGGGATGGCAGGTCACTGCAGATGTATAATGTTTGGCACGGTATAAAGAAATGATAACAGACCCTGTCCTAAACTCGTATGGCTATATGATGTAACATCATAGACTGACATGACATCCACCCAACAACGTTGGTTTTGAAAACACTGTAACTAATGCTGGTCATGTCTGGGGGCTTCTAATATTAAAAAAAAAAGAAAAGATGATTTAATGGGCTGTGAAATCAGTCAGGTGCATCACTATGTCAGTGCATAAATTAACTTTTCTATAGGCATGCTGAAACCCCCTAGTTATGGCTGAAATTGACATCAACATTAAAAACAAACAAACAAAGAAACAAAAAACACACAAAAACCCAAACAAACAAACAAACAAAACCCAAACCAAATTGGTCTATATTGCACAGGGCTACACGTATGTTGTAAAAGTCAAGTTGTTGCTGCTTGTGGGTTTATGTTACATAGCCACCAAGAAAGAACTTCCATGTTTATGAGCACACTACCACATGGGTTTTAGTCCCCTCCGAATAACTATCGAAAGTGGTGTAAGTGCCTTGTCTACAGGCACAACCGCTACAGCCAGTCCCATGGACTTGCTCAAGGGACCTCAAAAAGACTGGATATCTGTGGTCTAATTCGTAGATCCACAAGAGCTCCTACAATCAATAGTACACAAAGACGCCCAGCTATTGATAAAGAAACATACTGAGACTTCCTTCAGCCCAAGGACAATAAAATGTGGTAGCAGTAGGAGTAGATGTCCAGAAAACACAAAATATGAGAATAAGAAACAAAATACAAATGTGGAATGAGTGGCATTTCGACTGCCATCTGTACAATCATCTCAACGTGATTGACAGCTTGACTCCTCCCATCTTTTGTCGAATGGTCTTCCCTTCCTTACCTTCAGCTTTGGTAAGAGTGACGTCGTCGTGATGACATATTTGACGTTTGTTTGGTTGATTCCGTACGTGATGGCTGCTTCTCCAAGAGTGGCGTACAGTGTAACCACTGTGGAAAGGAAGGGAGAAGAAGTAAAGATGAATGAAAACAAGAAAAAAGTGAAATACAGAGAGGAAAGGGCAAATACAAAGGAATTATGACAAAACAGAAAAGGAGAGGAGAAACAACAGGAAGAAGGTTGTGATGCCACATATGATATCTGTTTGGTTTTATTCAAGGAGTAATGACAGCTTTTCTGATTAAGTGTGCAGAGTGTGAGAACAAGGGAGAAAAGCAGAAGCGATGTACAATATATGCCAAACTGAAATGACATTAACACGATAAATATGCATTACGACCATGAAAAAAAAAATTGACAATGTATTAATGAGCTTGTTCACAAATTTACATTTGAAGATCTACCTATAGGCAAGATACGTGTCTCTCTTTATGGAGTGGGTGGGTAAGATTTGAGTCTGATGTGTGGAATCATGCTTGATTACAGAGCACGCCATACCAAGATAACATATCAAGTTTGCCATGAGCTCAATGAAAATTGCTGGTATTATCACCTAAATTATCACCTAGAATTATCAAATGATCTTGGCTCATCATCAAATTTGCATTGCACATCAGCTCCTTTGATACCCATTTTCTCTTCAGTTCAAATGGCTTCTTTCAGTTAATCAGCACGAGAGAAGGAGGGGGGGAATGAAATACCCAAATTGATTTTATCAGTTGTAATATAATACAAACATCAAACTGCAGAGAAAAATAATGTATCACCTGGAAAGTTGTATCTGAAACACGCTTGTAGACCTATCTGGAACTCTGCCCTCGTCTCGGCGAAGATGAGAATGTTTTGTCTGGGCTGGAGGCCGAGGCTCATCAGGCCCTTGCCAAAGTTGTCCACGTCGCTGAAGAACTCTGCGTACGTTCTCCATTGATAGTCCCCCATGATCAACTGGAGATGGTGCAGGAAAGGGGGGTGGGGGGAGGGGGAAGGAGGGAGGAAAAATGAAAACATATTTTAGATTTAAAATTGATGTTGATTCATATGCACCTTTTGGGTAGGACATGGAAGTGATACTAACTGGGCTACCACCCTTCCCATATCAACCCTTTTGAAGGTTCTGTAAAAGTGGATATTTTCGCGCGACTAATTTTTCGCGCTTGGCCGGGTAAGAAGAATTTCACATGTTTTTAATTCCGCGGAATCAAGACATCACGCACAGGAACATATGCCTAGCAAAAATATTCGCGCACTTTTATTTTCACGGTAGTTTCTGGTTGTGCGAAATGCGCAAAAATTTCCACTTTTACAGTAGTCCTGAGTACACTCTGGCAGGAATCTATGGGAAATGCATGGTGTAGAAAAACAACTCATCCTCTTCCAAAGAGCAGCGAGGGAAACATGTGTAAGTAACATGCATCTCCATATAAATGCAGTACTCTTTCCCAAGTCATGAGGCTTTTATACTCCCTTGTCTGGATGTGAAGTGATACAGATAGATTTTAGGGAGTCTCCTGCTGGATCGATGAAACTCAAGGGAACAGAGTTTCACGACATAGAAAAGTTTCAGTTAATGTCAATTCATGTGCACCTTGCATGTAGCATAACAACTGATAATCACCAATCTCAGAAAACCTTCACTAAGGCGAAACCAATTTGATACTCGCAAGCACATAAAACCTTCCCCAACACAAAACCGATCATGTTAAGTATGTCATAAACTCATTGTATTGGATTTTGCAACCTCCATCTTTCGAAATAATACACAGTTGTACAATGCTCTTCACTTACAAGCCTACAGATCAAAGGTGTTGTTTGTTTTGGCAACAAAACTCACATATACAGTATATACAAAAACATCACACTTCTAGACTATGTTGGATACATGTAAAAGATATATTTCAAAAAAGATTATCCTTTATCAGCAACAACTTCTTGGGTAGAGCTCAAGAGTGAAAATGTAGCAGACATAACCTTGCATCATTTGTCCACAAACAGGCCTGTTTGTTGTCAATAAAAGGGGAGCATTGAACTTGAACAGAGGACAAGACATGCCTCTTGCTGCTACTGCATGGTCTTTTGGGGTGTGTACAGTATGTGATGCATACCACTATGAAGTTACTCATAACCTTGTGGCACTGTCTACATTATTTTTTAAGGGGGGGGGGGGGGAGGGGGAGGGGCAACAATAAGCTCTCATGTATGTACTGTATACATCATAAGAAATACACATCGCTGGTGGCTTCATGAGAATCACTCTGCTCAGAAAGATAGTAACTTGTCCAAATGAAGTCTTTAAGTCATCTTCACGCAATGCTGAAAGGCGTGTTACTTTCACTGCTCTTTAGTTCTTGTTTTTTCATTGTGCAACATACACTGTACTTTGCTCAACAGTCTGACATGCTTTTGTTTCATATTTGTGTTGATAAATAAACACCCCTTACTTTAAGATACCTGGCATAAACTGGTTCTTACAAACATGTGTCATATCCATAATACAAAACTACAAACCCTATGAGACAACTTACATAGTACCAATCATGTCCATTATGAATTACTAAACAGTATACATTCTATCAAATAAAACAGTGTTATAACGAGGTTTTTAGGAACATATTTTTACCATTAACCCTTTGCTTCATCAGGTCCGTAGGTGCTGCTTTTTCTTATTTTTTTTTTCTAATTTTTTTTTTTTATTTCTATTTGTATAATCATGTTTTTGATCTCTGTAATTTTGTTTGATGTTCTTTAAAGGCATAATTTACCATTTGCAGATGAAAGCATTAGTGCTATAAAATAGTTCTAAAATGTGAGTTAGGGATAGAAACAACCACTGTCAAAATTTGAATCCGTATAATCGATGTTAAGTGTTGTTAAATACACAAAATGCGAACAATAGTTATAATAGAAAAATTTCCAGACTAAACCGTATACAGTTACGGTTTATTGAGAAAAACCCTGATATCTCCTTATATTTTAGGTTTTATTGCAAATATTTCATATGGTAGGATGCTTTATGATACAACAGATCTACACATATGCATCAAATATGATATCTTGAAAATTTTTGAAATCACTGCTCCCAAAGGTAAACTGGACCTTTAATAAAAAAAAATTGAAAGATAAAAAAACTTACATAGTACCGGCAAGTGTTACCAGCAGTTATTTGTGCTCCATAACCCTCTGAGTTGACAGGCAGTATGCAATGGCACAATGCCACAATTCTAACCTTACAAATATGACATTTCAATGCCACTACATTGCAGACACACATGATGAAGAAGACTAAGCAGGTGGCATTTAAGCAATAGAAGCTCAAATTCTGAGAATCTCAGATCACAACTTTCAACAAGCAACTGCACACACCAGGGAGGAACATGCGAGAATAATGTGACACAGGGAAACGGCAAAATGTGCCACTTATTACGATACAGCTTAAAGATATCTAAAAAGGACACCATTATCTAGTAGTATCAATGACAAATATTGGCCCTTAAAATCCTCTTACGGGTTTATGCACACACAACCACTGTAATTCAATGCTGCTATTAACATATTTCAGATATTACGTTCAGATGTACGATTGAAAAGATAGCTAGACCATTACATATTCTCATAAGAATAAAACATCCAGTACCTTTTTGAAGACTTTGCCATTTGGCTGCACCTCATCCTCCTCGGAGAGAATCTGACGAGTTCCTATCGCCTCCAGGTCACTGTACTCTTGGCAGTTCCTCTCAAAGTCCTCCGCGAGGGTTGTGCAGTCCTCGCGCCGCCGGATCTTGAGCCCGTTGGACCCGATGATGCGCCAAGCCTTGCGGCTGTCGCCGTCTATCGGTAGCGCCTTGAGCCGGTTCTGATACTGCCACGCGCTGTAGGTGGCGATCTGCCACGGGATGTACGTGGCCATGTCGTAGACCCAGGCTATGGCCTGGATTGCACGTATGATGAGCGAGACGTGGAACGGCTCGCTTTCCCCATTTTCTGCCATTTTGCAGTGTGAAATGTCTCTCTCTCTCTCTACGGGCAGATCAACTTTTTGTTTCTTGGAGTCTCAACGGCAGACAATTCGACAACTTATACCGTAGTGAGGTTACCTGTGCCAAGAAAAGGAAAGCAGAAAGCATTCACCATATTAAAAAGTGGATGGTAACCATGAGCAAAGTCATTGTATTGATATGATCACAGAAGTATAGAGGGTAAAGAAAACCATTCGTCAATCATCATTTTCACTTCACTTCGCCAAGAGACTCACACCCTGGAATTCTGTCATTACCACTGGCAATTATTGGTACACTGTATAACGGGTCAATAGTATTGATTATTGTGGTCCACCAGAGGTGGTTGACATGCATGTACAGTACATCGTAATCATCTAGCCGAATGCCAGGGTGATCCTATTGGGGAAGAATGATGATCTCAGCAGAAGGAAACTAGCCTGTTCCACAGAGGAAATGTTGATTATTAGAAGCACCGTTCAACAATGTGTCAAGTTTAAAAAAAATAAAAAATCTGAGCCACATGGTCCTATGCTACCAGCCTCACATACTGAATTCACAAATAGCAAACTATCAAAAGAAGAATTGCTGCTGGAAAATCACCGCTAAATGCTTAAAAACAATGAAAATTTGTGACTAACTGATGGTAATAGAATGAAAGTTTTCCTGCATGTAATAAGAAAAGTCCTGTTTGGAAACAGTTGGTAATACATATGTACAGTAACATTGTTGACAGATTTCTTGAAAGAACTGGCACATCTTTCAAAATTTCTTTACACTTGAATGTTTCTTCATCTACAGTTCTTCTCTTGTACTTCTCTTGCTACAGAGCTGTATCTTAGAGCAAATGTTTGCTCAGCTTTTGAAGACACAATGTTTTGTTTACACAGAATCCTACACTCAACAAGATACCAAAAGAATGTTTCCTATCTGATGCATTGTAGTCTACATCTTTGAAGGCAAAGCATTCATGTTATGAAGAAACCAATCAACTGTTTTAAATTTTTGGCATCAAAATATTTGATTTCATCCAGACTGTTTTGACCAGATAACTGCATACACACACAAACAGAATTCCTCTTTGCCCTCAATGTTATGATTACTACATGTAAGTGATAAATTACAAATGTAGGGAGCAGTGCAGACATTTGGTTATCAAAGTAAGCACAAGAGTGTATAATCTTTTTAAAGACTTGTAAAAAATACATTGTATATAAACAAAAGACTCAGCTTTTAAATCAAGGGAAAGTGCACTCCCATCAAATGGAAGAAGTTTGAATAAACACAGGTGGCAGAATCACCAACAGTCAGTCCGCAGCACGTATGCTAATGAGCCGATCCGGCAAGATTTATTCAGCACTCTCGTTGACGATCTTTGCGTTCGAAAGGTGTCTCGTTGTGCGAGATTTTGCGAGACTTTGATAGGGCTATGGTTTTCATAGTGTAGCGACTTGTACATACATTTGTCATGGCTACAAGTCACGGTAAATTGTTCTCCAGACTTTGATCTTTATTTTGATACTTAATTTGCGTATAACATCGGATCTTATCATGTCTATATAATCAGTTGAATTTGCGTAAATTTTACCTGCTTTTCACAGAAGATTTTGTCGTCTAAAGTTCTTTTTTGGTTCCTGACCGGATTAAGAAACTGTTGTTTCTGATTTTGGCTTTTTCGTAGAGAGGAAACTTAGATGCTCATCATATGTTGGAGTCAAGGAGATGCAAGCATGATTAATACTAGTTTTCCCGTCTTGAAATGTCTGTAAAATTCACTCCTAAGCCGGAAGTATGCTCCGCACAAAGTGTACAGTGGCGCGAAAGAGCTCTGTCATTGGACAGTGCTTGCATTCAGCACTTGAACTACACGCGTGCCAAGAAACCGCAAGTGGCATGAAACCGTTATGTAGCAGCGCAATGACGTAATGCAAGCGCTGAATGCAAGCGCTGTCCAATGAGAGAGCTTACTCTTGAGATTACACGGTTTCAAGCTGATCAGCACTGACATCGATGTATACTTTACTGGTTCCTGACCAGATTAAGCAACAAATTGTCAAGATATTTACATGGATACAGAGATTAGGAGATGGACTACCAAATAAAGCATTTTCATTGAGACGCAAGGTCAATTTGATATTTTTTTGACGTCTTGAACGTGTACTGCACGAATTACTTTTTTCATCATTTTTCATTGAGTAACATGTGACGATAGTTTACATATATTCCTTGAATTTGATACCAAATTTGTGAACATACGGTGTATTTTTGTTGCCGAAAGCCCAAGGACAAAATCCCCTTACGCAGCTCATGAATAAATACGAGCGAATTATCGGGAGCTGCGGACTGACTGCCAAAATATATTAATTTTGTATTACCATTCACTTCCATCAATACCAAGTTTGAATAAAACCCATTGAGTAACAGCCACATTCCGTTGATCTGTACAGAGTGCTGCTTGACTCTGTACAATATGGATCAATGAAGGCAGCACCAATAAAACCTAGTGTAAACCCATATACACGTTGTATGTCGCTTCCCTCCTCAATTCTCCTCTTTCTAGGCTCTTCTTCTGCCAAGCAACGATCCAGATGAGGACTACATACACATGGTGTCACCGCAAACCTTTCTCCCTCATTTACTTCACCATGCAAACCTTCAAGCAACACATATTGGTGTTTAAATTTCCCTGTTCATAGTGGACAGGTCTTCACAGTAAATGTGCATATTATCCATCAGACAATGTACTGCAGCTTGAAGAGCGCAAACCAGTAGATCTTCGAAAATTCACCTTTTGCAAATTCACGCAAATGAAATCTGTAAAGAAATGTGGTATAACGGTATGTAGACGCCTTCCTCGCTGACATAGCCATTAGTTGCAATCTATCAATTCGACATCAAACCTGTCAAATATAATCTAATCTTTCATACCTGAGTGCAGTTTAGCATTCAATAGGCATTATACGTTCTTTGAACAGAATGGGTCTGGAAGCGCAAATGTGGCAATCCCACTGGGTAAAAATCAGTACATGTTACACCTCAAAGACCTCATGGGAACATTAGCGGAGTGCTGCATCTAGACAGGTGCTCTATGGTACTATAAATAGTCGGTGGTTGATGTAAAGTGGCACTGCAAAGTTCGTGGGCATTAGAGCCATAGGCACTCTTGGTTAAAATTTGCAGCATCAAAGTACATGTATCTTTAAAAAAGTGACATTTACGTTAAAGTTGCCCAACAACACTGCAACAAGCCACCTAAAACATGGCAGAAAAACCACACTAGGGTGTGATATTTTTCTACCTTAGCAAGAAGTTTTCTGTGACTATTTACCTTGAGAATGTTCGTCACAGAGAAATCTTTGCTTTTGTCACAGGACTTCATTCCTTCACCATTTGGGCTAACTCCAAATTTGCAGCTCACAGACAGGCCAGGTTATTGTTGACATCACAGCTTTGCAAGTTGTAGCTGCACTTCACAGACTGCCAAATCAATCTGCTAATGTTGGGACACTTTTCAATGGAAATGGGAATATTGCTAAATCATTCAATCCCCCCCCCCCTTCCTACGTATCATCACCTCTGTCATAGTTGTTCCGGAGTTTTTTCACAAGAAACTTCCCCACACCTCAGTCATATCCTGTTTCATTTGGTCTCCTAAATCTGTCCCCCATTGGGAGAGAGCTGTAGTAAAGATAAACTTGAAAGTCACCTTGTGCTATGTACAGCTGTACGACCTACCAGCTATGCGCATCTGACATAACTGGTCAATTTAATCCCTTACATCCCCCCCCCCCCAACCCCCTATCGGTTGTACTGGTACATAATGAACAACTGTGTTAACAATGCCTGCTGAACAATGCTGTATAAGCAACTTGCACACAATCATTGTCTACATTTGAAATGGCACCAGCCTACTTTCCCCCGCAGCCTGAATAAATAACTGTGATAAAGAGCTCAAAATTGTAACACTAATTAGCACGTCCAGGCATACATCTATCTGGATTGTAATTGCGTGGAAAACCATAAAGGAGCCAGCAATGAACAGTTCAGATGGAACTGTAACACTACAGGGACTCATCAAGCATGAACCTCTGTTCTTTCTACTAAAGAATGTAATCAATTCGAAAAGTTGCTGGGGTAAAAAAGGAACAAAGGTATTTTGATCAAGTGTGTATGGTTAAGAAGGCCACGTAGACAATGTGCATATTGATGTTCAAAGCTTTCATAAACATACACGTGTACAAACTGTACACACTCGCTGCTCCCTGCAGACAACGCTGAAGCGAGTCAAGTGAAACACTTATTGTTTTGATATCTTAGGTCGCCAATTAGTATAGGATGCATGGAAAGCATAAAATCTTTCAAACACAACACGAAGAGTCAGTTGGTACTGATCACTCACATGGTTAAGTGTATGTACCCACCCACTCCATCCATGCCTTGGTATTGGCAATGTATGCTCCCATTTTCTAAATTTAGTTTCTCTTGGACAACATACCGGTAAATGCATGACTGGGTGCCATACATGTGTAAATGCCAAATCTCTAGCTGACGAAATGACACTGAATTGCAAATCGGGACTTTCTGACAATTTGGTGAGTGGTTGAATTTGTGACAGGAGTACAGTAGTGAACAGAGAAATGTGCATGTACACTCCACATTCATGTCTGGATCAGAGTTAATATTATTATGCTATAATTCACAAAGAGCATCTGACTCACGAAAATTAAGAAAAAAGTTAAATATATGGCATATAATGGTATACAGAAGCTGCTTGTTCTCCCCTCTCACATTCTTGACAGTCACAGAGCTATGGTGGCCCTGAATTACATGTACACTCCACAACAGGTCATGGTCATGTGCGCCATGAATTTTGCAACCAGGTCGCGAAAATTCACGATTTGGGACGCCAAGTTCGTGACTCGGGACGCGAATTTCATGACCCGGGACGCGAATTTCATGACCCAGGACGCGAACTTGGCGACCCAGGACGCGAACTTGGCGACCGGGGACGCAAAATTTGCGTCCTGTGGTCGCAAACTTCGCGACTTTAGGAAGTTCGCGATTTTGGGCCGTGAAATTCGCGACCCAAAGATGCGAACTTCGCAACCCAAAGTCATGAATTTCGTGACCACAGGACGCAAATTTCGCATCCCCGGTCGCCAAATTCATGTCCCCGGTTGCCAAGTTTGTGTCCCGGGTCACGAAATTTGTGTCCCAAGTCACGAACTTGGCGTCCCAAATCGCAAATTTTGCGACCTGGTCGCAAAATTCACAGCGTACATGACCTGTCGTCGAGCGTACTTCAGGGCCACCATACAGAGCAAAAGCTGCAGTGCTGTGCATAAGTGTGGGGCATCAATGCGAATAGGGCTGCTGATGTGGGAACATTCTTGTGCAAGACAGCAGTATAAGAGACCCACATAGGATGGGAAGAAAATCCCATCCCAAGTGACTCACTGTACACACATCACACCAACTGTTTGCAGGATTCTGAAGCACCTAAGAAGAATCAAGGGCGCAATGCTCATATAGGAATGTGCGACTATTTAGGGAAACCCTCTTTCGTAGGAATACAGTGAAGGAAACCGACTTTCTTGTGTATTTTTTAAATAACTCTTCAGATAGCGGTAAGGTACTGTGGACAGGAAGTAGGGGCCACAGCATACAATTATAGGACTTTTAAAGGGGTGGCAGCTAGGTTTTGTCCTGGAGACCCAATAGCATAGAGATTCATGGGACGCCCAACTCATTCGCTGCTTACCGAGGTACATTCAAAAACCACAAATAGCACCACTCAGCGAATGTGTGTATCAAAGCGTACACTCAACTTGAACGGTTGACTCAAATCAAGATTTTATAGCTGTGTGTGTACTTACACAGAGATCATTGATAAAGCTATGAAAAACTCCTTACAGGGATTCTCAAATATATTCGAGCCGCACCAACCTTACAACTCCATGGAATCCTACCAGGTCTTTAAGGTGGAATACTGGGTATACACAAATAGTAAAGGCACACATCAGGAATACATTTGGAAATTGTACATCAAAAAATAAAAACACACCACAAACAAGCATGTAGTTTCCTTGAGGCAGCTCATTACCAAGGAAGGACCAATGTGTGCTTGTATTAGTGGAATATGCAATTGGATGTTTTAATTAATCATATAATTAGTTACATTCAGACAGTGGTCCTTAACCTCGAGGATGAGCTCTATGGGGTGCCAAGTGTTGCACGGTTGATTTCGTCACCACGCACCTCGACTATTGTAATTCTCTGTATGTCAACCTTCCCTATGCCCATATTGCCCCCTGCAAAGAATCCAGAACACAGCAGCTCGTCTCGCCTCGCGCACAAGGAAATCCGACCACATCACTCCCATCCTTCGCTCCCTTCACTGGCTCCCCATGGTTCAAAGAATACAATTCAAAATACTCACCCTCACCTACAAAGCCAAGCACGGTTTAGCCCCTGGATACATCTCTGATACGTGTAAGACCCTCCTGAAGACACATTTAATGAAGTCAATATAATTTGAATTTCCAATGATCTCATGTTTCTGTATGTTACCCTTTTTTTCTATTTTAGTGTGTATTAAGTATGCTAATTTCAGTATGTTGATTATTGCCAGAGTATATTAAGTAATGTAAATTATTGTAGAGTTTGTAGTTATGTTGAATGATATGTAAGATTATGTTTCGATATGATTATGATATGTGTAAGGCGCTTAGAAACCATGTATTAAGCGCGGTAAAAATGCTAATTATTATTATTATTATTATTATTTTGTTGACAAAATGGAAAGCCCGATTTTGTAATGAAATAGACCATGCGACACTTGGCGCCCCATAGAGGTTATCCTCGAATTTAGCTTAAAAATGTTTGAAGTTGAGGATCACCTTCTGTAAGTAACTGTTGTGTTTTTGAGGGCGTTTGTGTGAGTGTGTGTGTGTGAGTGTGTGTGTGTGTGTGTGTGTGTGTGTGTGCATTTGTCTGTCTGTCTGGCAACAGTGCAGAGACCCTGGATCCCACAATGCAGTCATATCAAGCTGTCAGTGACCTGAGGTTTTCATGTTTGAATTAAAATCAAACCAAACCAAGCCACAATTACCAGATTGTTTGTGTGGTCTACATTCTCCAAAACATAGCCAAGGTCCCTGATCAGACCTATTTTTTAGGACACTGTGCGTGAAGGTACAGTACAAAGACATGCCACTACACACAAATAATAATTGCCGAACTGAAAGTCACATTCAGAGGTGTGTTGAAATGATGGTAGTTTCACCCACACACTCACTTCCATAAGTACTTTTGTGGTCCTTTCAATTTCTTATCTAGCCAGCACGCAATGACATTGAGAGTAAACTTCATTTACGGCTCTTTGCTCGTAACTCTTCTTCCTACATAATTCTGTGGTAAATTCTTGAGCTCAGAATACAAATTGCATGATATCAAAGTTTGGGTGGTTGATCTGAATAAGGGCCAGCACAATTGTGGCAATACTCAACAATGAAAGAGCACTCAGTGACGATAATCATATGTTATGCTCAATTTGAAGTGGAATTCCGACTTAATACCCTTCACTGGCAATCCGCCAGGAGAGAGAAAGGCACCAAAAAAGGGCATGCAACTGTTAATGTTAACTTTTTTTTTGGAAAAAAGAAAAAAAAAAAAGAACTCTTCACACAAAGCCAAATAACTTGTTATACATGTATCCAGTTGGACAACTTTGTAACCAAAGTATTAGCACTCTGTAATGTACATCTATTTGTATTTTGACCAACATAATTTCATTTTTCCATTCATTGTCCTGTGTCATGGGAACACCCATTCACTCTGCTCAACAACTTTGGGAATTTGTAACAAACGGGAAGTGAGATACACACATGCACTTAACTAGTAACCTACAGTATAACCTTCTCCTCGAGTCCACATTTAAACAACGATATTCATTTCACTGACACAATAGCCAATGCCTATTGGTAGAAACTTGAGTATTTGAGAAGTTGACTGCACTCTACACCCTCCCCCCCCCCCCCCCGAAAGAAAAAAAAAATTATCCTGAAAACACCACCAAAACTCAGTTCTTGAAAAACTTGACTTCTGACCTACACGTACCTATATTCAAGCTGTTGAATATTGATAAATTTTGTATGATTTCTCTTACAACCCCCTCCACCCCCCATAACAAGGCAGGAAGGACGCAAGTTTCCTATGACATCCAGTGTGGTTTCAAACCGTCATTGAGCATCATTCATGAGTCAGAGCCCCTTATCCTCGCGAGGCACAAGGGCACAGGGTGGGTATACCCATCTGTATTTTGGACAGTCATATCAGAGTCACCTCCAGACGAGGCTCTGCAGGCCTTGTGTGGTGTCGTGAGTATATATCTGACCTTTGTTTGACTTTGACAGTGATACAAGCATCACACTGCATCAGCAAACAATGGGAATCCAGTTTGGCAGGGGAAAAAAAAAATGCCAGAAAACAAAGAAGGGGATGGGGTGGGTAAGTGCTGGTGCTCCCTGACTAGTCCTTCATAAATTTGAATAGTACACAGCAAACAAGAAATGATCAGTCAAAACAAATATGCACATCCTTGAGTTTGCGCAAATCTGCACAGGTCGCAATGTCAAGTATGAGGTCCCGTACAAGAGCACAGGGGCAGACAATGAGACTTTGTGGGTGTAGTAGTATCACCACGAGCAATAGTGAACATGTACATTTGGGGGTACCGTCACAGACAATGGCCTAGATGGAAACGTCACAGAGACTCTCTGAAGATGAATTTGCCTACATTGTGGGCTGCATGTGCACGCACGATGTACAGAAAGCGCAGCACTTCTTCCTCAGTCTGCATGGTCCCTATGCAAACTGAAAAACCCATTTTCGCCAGTTAGCACTTGTACAGTTGTACCTTGGACCATAGCGATCATGTGCCAGTGCTTCCAACGAGCATACACATTCTCTGACATGGTGTGCTTTTCTTACTGCATGCATGGGGGGTATCTACACACTTGCAAGCCAGGGTTTGAAATTGGCGATGGTCCGCTGGCCATTGGCCACCCAAAATCATGTCGGACTAGCTAAAAATCATAAAATACTGAAGTTACTAGTCCGTCTGGCTAGCCAAAATATTGCTTCAGTGTCAAAATTGATTCTAAGTAGTCCGCCTGGCTAGTTAAAAAAAAAAAAGTTAAGTGCGACCCCTGCAAGCACTGGTGAAGAAATCATGAGAGTCATGTGCTGATATTCTGTTCATGTGCTTACTTGGAAACCTGCAGCAAGTGATCAATGGGAAAGTTCACAATGTGACATTGAAAACCAAACAAACCATATGTATTTGGATTCAAGGTTATCCCAGTATCGGAGGGAAAACATGCTTTTTTGCACGTAGGAAAAAAGGTCATAAACCCAAACCTCTCATGTTGACACTTCACAAAAGAAGAGTTTTGTACATCATCCCAGGCATTACTACAATATGTGTGTGTGTATTCTATGCAATTCTATTTCTGAAAATACAAATATTACAGGAAAAATCCTTGAGGAACGAGAAAAAAGTTGTTACTCTTCTCTACCTAAAGACAGTTCTGGCATGATCTTTTACAATGTAGAGTGTGTTACGTGTACATTGTATGTCTACAGTAAAGAGCCTCCTATACATTATGTGCATACGCTTCTTCATAAAGCCACCTTTTTTGTGTCTTTCAAGAGAAATTTAATCTCAAATGCTCCCATGATATTGTAGACATTGGTTGAGAGTACACCAGAAAGCAAATCACCAAAAGGGATTCATGGTTAGTCAATCTATATAACAAGACAATGACCTCTCACAAGGTGAAACAAACGGAAGCAACTTCATTACATGTATCTAAGCAGTAGAAAAGTACATTCTGCACATCAATTGGTAATTGGAATGATCAATTTTGACAGGTATAAGAGGCTGAATGATCTACGTGTATACTACGCTATGAAGCATGAAGTGGAATGTGTTGGATATCGGCCAGAAAGTAATAGACACTCAACAGGAATCTTAAAGAGACTGAGACACTGGACTGTAGCACATACATTTGTACCTCTTCCAAGAGCAGACTTTCACTATGCCTTCATACATGTAACCTGATACTCACCCATGATTTCCCCACCCCCCCCCCATCCCCCCATAACATCAATGACATTAAATTCTTGGCAGAAACCACACCCCTTCCCCCATAAACACGATACTACATTGTACATGCACACTCACATGAAATGCATGTATACCACTTCTCCTGCATGGAAAACTACATTTATCTGAAGAGCAAACTTCTTATATAGTATGCTGCTTTAGCACTAAGAATTATGATGGCAATAGCAATGCCAAAATCTAATTCCGCTTGCAAAATTCATAGAATTCTGATCACACAATCATTCATACATACAGGTACACAATAGTGCTTGATGTACTCAGGAGAACTGTGCTATCATACAGTACCTACTGTCCTGCCGACACAGACCATTACGTGATCACCACTTTCACAAACACTGAACACCTACAACTTAATATGCATGAATCTCAGTTGCCATGCAATATAGCAACAGTCCAGGCAGAATGACACCATGTGCTGAACACAATGCAGGGATCGAATCACTGTTGCCTAAAAAATGAAACCAACATTAGCTCTCGGTGACAAGAAATCTTATTTTTTCCGGTATGACTCTGTCCTTGCTTGATTTGAATTACTGTACAGAGAAATGTTGGCCGGCGGTATGAAATTTTCACAAAGTGGAGCTAACAGCCTTTTTTGAGGCATGAAATTCTTGTGAACTGCCACTGGCATTCAATGCATACATGTAGTGCAGACAAGAACTTTCTCATGCACATTAATTCCGCCAATCTTGGCTCTTACAAAATTAACTAGAAATGTCGCTACAGCGACTGGTTATACCCCCGCCAAACAACATTTCATAAGCTTTGGTCAAAACAACATTTCATAAGCTTTGGTCAAAAAACTGAGGAAGTAGTTAAATCCGCAAGATCTTTCCTTGATCTTCTGCCATTAATATGCCGTTACCATGGCAACATACTTTCGGGTACTGTCGAAAAATGCGTCTTGCACATCTACAACCAAAGGCACACATCTGTACCAAGTTTCATGGAAATTGGGCAAAAACTGAGGAAGTAGTTTGCAACACAAAATTTTCCATCATTTTGGCTCATAATATGTGAGCTGTTACCATGGCAACATACTTTTTGTCACTGTCAAGAAATGTGTCATGCTGACCTATATCCTAAGACAAACATTCAATATGAATTCCATGAGAATTGGAAGAACACTGATGAAGCAGTTTTGCCATGAAGCATTTTGCCCTATATTTTACCAATAACATGCCGTTACCATGGCAACGCACTTTTTGCCACTGCGGAAATATGTTTCTTGCACATTAACATATTCAGATGAACATCTGTACCTAATTTCATAAAAATTGATCAAAAACTGTGGGAGGAGTTCGCGACGCAAGATTTGTACCCATTTTTGCCCATAATATGCCGTTACCATGGCAACGTACTTTTGGGTACTGTCAAAAAATACGTCCTGCACATCTACAACCCAAGGCACACATCTGTGCCAAGTTTTATGGGAATCGGTTGAAAACTGAGGAAGAAGTTTGCGACGCAAGATTTGCAACGGACCGACCACCCGACCGCCCGACCGTCCGCTGATTCCTATATACCCCCTTCAAACTTCGTTTGGCGGGGGTATAATGAAATTAAAATGCACACAATTTTTCTGGTTTTACAGTTAGTATTTAATTCTGTAACTCAATTGCAAATTCTGCATCTGAAAAGTAGCATGATCAATGTTATCCACCACAAATCTATGCTCAACACATCGGAATTGTCAATACAGCACATTTGGAATAACTGCATACATATGTTAAAATCCAACAGCAATACTATTTTGCTACAAAATGGTGCAAGTTGGCTATGCTCTTTGTCAATTTAATTTTCGGCACTTTGTGTTGAGTTGGGTCACTCATGAACACGGCTAGGTTACCATGGAAACCTACCCAGAGAAGGCTTTTTGGTTTGTGTTTGTTATTAGGGTTATGAGGGAGTATTTCCAATTCACAATTTTGAAATCCTCAGTGTCTATGACTTTCACTTGAAGTTCGTTTAGTGTCGCAAAATGCGCAAAATATACTTCTGCACATGTCCTACGATAAAAGCTTTTCTTTTTTTTAAATTTGCCTGAACAAATTGTTCTATATTCAGCATAATCTATAGGCGTGTCTTCATCAGCCCGAAGTTTCAAGATAGCGCACTATCTTGCGGTTACCAAACTAGTCCGATGTCAAAATAGCGCGCTATCTGTGTAGTGAAGACGCAGATAGCGCGCTATTTGATCGGGAAAATTTCCCCCAAAATCTTGGTCTAGTTCGTCAACTAGAGCGCTAATTCGTGAAATAGCGCGCTATCTTGGGTGCGTCTCCATCAGCCCGAAATTTTCTTGATCCCTCCACGCTTCTGGTTCGCCAGCTGGCAATGGAAAGCGCATGTACAAGCAGCTAGTGATTGTGTACAGTACATTACACGCACGGTGTATTCAAGGATCACATGTGTGTACTATAGGCCTACTGTTGTTGTCATCTTTAAAACCAGGGAGGTTATTTCTCTCACCTCCCTATTAAAACTGCCGTGCATGCTAGCTGGTTTTTTTTTTTTTTTTTTTTTTAACTTCTTCTTCTGGTCCACTCTATTCATACCTTAGCTGAAGATTCTTGCAGATTGTGTGCATTTTGGATTTGTTTAAACATTGCAATTCGTTAATTTCATATAAGATGTCTCACTGGACAGAAGAAAGAGTAGCGTTATTAATATCCCTTTGGAGAGAATTTGCTGTACTGCTCACCTCCCTGGTTGTAGAATCGTACATACGGTGATATAGGAGATTTTGAGCGGGGAAATCCACTTTCGAACCGCGAGCCAGGCAGAGTAATATTGCAAAGTGCGCATGCGTCAATTTTCGGACTAATTTCCCAAAGCAGGCTGTTCGAGCTGATGAAGACGCACATTCGCTGTATCGGGCTATTTTCTAAGACCGCAAAATGTCCCGCTAGTTTGAACTTCGGGCTGATGAAGACACGCCTTATGCTTCTTTCCCAGTGATAACAATCACTCAGGCCTAACTGCATTAACTTCAGGTGCTGGTTGGAGTACAATGTAGGTGCATCCTGCACCTGTGCCATTGTCATAAACTATCAAATGGGTTCAAGAATGTAGCCAATCAGAAGCGCTGAAATGAGTCACATATGCACTCATGATTTTCTTACTAAAACGCACAGCTGTGCAAAAAGTGTTGCAACGGAAAGTCAGAACAGCACAGCATGTTTATATCCTATGGGACAATACAGAGAAAGCATAACTGCTCAGTAACCGACATCACAATGTCTAACACTAGCAATACGCACTCAATCAGTTGTTACAAGCATGTCGCATGCTGCTATACATGCTCTCAATCCTGTAAGCAACTTCTAGTTCGGGCAAAGATCCTACACGTACTCTAGGATCTTTGGTTCGGGTCGCTTAGTTAGTAGGCCTACGTATGTGCCATAAGTGTAACGTAAAAATTAAAATGAAGATTAAAATATAAAATGATAAGTCGGTATACTGACTTGTATTCTATGGAGGATCCAGGCTAACTCGTACTCAGGACAACTCGGTCCTATTTCAGACAATTTGCCGCAGTTCATGATTACCATATTTTATACATTTAACGCGCACATTCTTTTTGTATGCACGCCAAAGAGGTTCTATTCTAGAACCTCTTTGATGCACATGTTATATCAACTCAGTCCCTAACTGTGAACTGCCAGAACGCGAAGCACTCCCATAGTACAACTGTACAATTCTTCAGGACAAATCAGCCCCGCCGTCAAAGTGAAGCCGAGATGTCCCCGAGTCCAAGTTAACCAGACTCTGATTGGGTAAATGCTGAGATTGCGACTCTGGCGAAACTTTTTGGTTAAAATTACCCATTTTTGTCGTCACCCAACAAATATCTACTTGTTACAGCGTTATTCCACACATTTCTTAGGCATACGTGTATATTTTTGAGCAAAATTTGACAGTTCTGCAGGACTACAAGAACTGTTTTACCTTTAATGACATTATGTTTTTGTACCTCAGACCTGCATGTATGTGTCCTAACTAATTGTGATCATTCAGATTGGCAATATTGATATTGACTTATAACACAATATATACAACCTGCCGAAAATGAAGATTTATTGCGTTGTCTGCGCACTGTAGGTCATTTTCTCCCAATGAATACCCCTGGCCTAAGTAGAGGCTGAAATGACCCAGAAGGTTATCACTGTATTTCAAAAGACCAGGCTGTTATTAGCTGTGCTGCGGTACACTCAAGGCACCAAGCAGCGTGTGACCTTGATCTACTAATCAGAGGCCCGTGAACTCGCAGAAGCGATCGCTGCACAGCTCTGGAGCACTTTCAGTCATGCATGCCCATTGGCCGAAAGATCGGTCTGTATCTGGTCGTCGGGAATATGTTCCGCGGAGACTGCGTCTGGCTTCCATGGAATCCCCTCCCATACAGACCGAAGGCTATCCTACTGGCTCCCGTATTGATGCTCTGCCAGTGGTTTCGCACAGACCAAACATTGCAATAAACCCCAATTTCATACAGCATTTTTACATTCAAACAAGTTTGATACGACATGACACATTATGCAGCAATATTTGGGGTAACTTTCTCACATTGTGCAATTGAAATACTCACAGTAACTAGGTTAGATTGCAGAAATTTGTATCCATATCGCAACACTGCCGTTCGCTAGCTGTTAGTCGCTATTTAAAACATGTACCTTGCATGTGATTCATACGTTGAAGATCTGTTACGATCGTAACGACGGGCTGGCAGTTGTGACTTTTTTCACGAAAATTCTACCAAAATGTTGGATAATTCATTTATCTGGTGAGTTCAATACAGTACATTCTTGGAATGTTGATTTTGCTATACAAATTTAAATTTGCCGATCGAGGGCTGTGAATTAGACGCAATTGAGAAGGGTGAGGTACCTCACTCAATTCTCCATAGAGACAGTGGTTAAGAGCTTCAATACAGCGAGGTATGGGATAACCTTCCGTCTGTCTACGGAGGAGAGCGAGAATGTCAAAAAAATAAAAGACTCCTCCGGATCACGGCCGGACACGGACAGACAGATCTTTCTGTCTAGCATGCGCATAACCATGCATCATCTATCATCATTCAACCCCAAAGCGGGAAGACAGTCTATTTTGAATTGTGCAGCGATGGTCAGGATTTGCAATTATTGAATAGAAATTGATATTTTGCTCCGTGCTTTTGTGTTGGAAAGCAGAAATTTTCAAAAGTTTTGTAGCTGTGTTCTGATAAAAATGGGCAATGAATTACGGCCACAACGGGCTAACTCTACACAACACAAGCCAAGTTCAGGTGATCTCATTTGAGTTTTTGACATCAGAAAGATGGTCGGTGGGAACAAAGAAAAAGTGGTGGGTACTTGGGTTCCTTCACTCCACACTGCACCGCATGCTGCACTGCCAGATACAGATCTAGACAGCATTATCGCGAAATAGGTCCCCACTCCAGAGCTCCATTCACTGCCATTCATTTCATCATTCATAGCCTGCCCCTGGGACTTCTGAATTCTTTCAACCTCCATAGACTTTGCACATATAGTGGGGACGCACACGCAGAACGAGAGGGGACCGATGTCACGATTTGGCCATCTAGACTAGTTTCTTACCCTGTTAAAGTGTTAGATTATGATACTTGAGAAGTCTAATGCACTTGTCAATGTAATGACTCACCCCACTATCCCCGGACATGGGTGCGTCATTTCCTCGTTTGGTCCGTCAAATTTGTGACCCAGGTGTTCGTCATTTTACCAGCTTTGTCCGTCAAATTTTTGACCGAGGGGTGCGTCAAAATCCCATCATTGTCGGTCAAAATTTTGACCGAGGGGTGCGTCATGGTACGTCACTTGGCTATGGAAAATAACACACATTATTTTGAACCGAGGGGTGCGTCATGGTATGTCACTTAGCTATGAAAAATGCACGCATTTTTGCACGCTACCAGTACCGGATACACGTACCGCGAGTGAAATTACAGTGAGCGCTTTCCCGCGGCAAGTGAAAATCAAAGTCGGGAAGCGTTTTGGAATAAGAGGGAAAAATGCTTGCCAGAATCTGGCAAGCAAATAATTTAAAAGCCACCTTTTCTCCTTACATTTTCCCTCCAACAAACCCATGAAATCATGCATACTCGATCTCAAACCAGGGACTGTTCAGCGATGTAACAACTTAGTTCAACCTTTACTGTCGAACACTTTGTGCCTATTGCATATTGCAATGCAACACCAACACACATTGCTATCGAAGAAAGTTCGTTTACATTCCAATACAAAGTGCGTGTAAATGATGTTCTGTGGTGACAAAGGCGAATTTTTGACAGTAAAAGAAGCGGCAGCAGAAGAAACTGCCTGCCGCATGCCATTTTCTGCTCGCGGGATAGCCCGACCAGCAGACGCGCGACGCTGTTAGCTGTGCGAATCTCTACATACAGCGACTGGGCTATATGTAGTTACTCGCGGGAATGCAGTGGCGTGATGTGTGTACCTGCGCTGCAGCAGTATGCATCCACCGGACTAGCAATGGCCGCGCACACACAGCGCATCTGCACACATGTGATTGTCATGTATGGATTGCATGCACAGAATACATACTACTGTGCGGAATATTGTAGCAGCAGCGTGATGTATGGTGAATGACGGTGTACAGTGCTTACAAATTATGTTTACGAACCAAAAGAAAATGAAATTGCTTGAATAAAACATATGTAAAAATCGTTTCAGTATTTACGGGTGTGCGTCAAATGTACCAAGGATGTCCGTCAAAAAAGTGACCGAGGTGTGCGTCACTTTCAACGTGTTGTCCGTCAAAAAAGTGACCGTGGTGTTCGTCACTTGCAGCGTTTTGTCCGTCAAAAAAGTGACTGTGGTGTCCGTCAAAAACCCCGTGTGGTCAGTCAAAAAATGACCATGACGCACCCATGTCCGGGGGTAGTGGGGTGCGTCATTACATTGAAAAGTGCATAACCAAGGAGGTTTTATACATGGAGTTCCAACCGGCTATAGTTATTCAAACAGTGTTGTCAGATTTCTATCGACGTACAAAAGAATTCCACAGGTGCACTTGTGCCTTTGAAGATTGATGTTCCAAGCCGCCGTCTTGCTGAGCAATCTGAAGATTCATTTTGAACGTTATCATAATGTTGGCCATATTTTGCTTATTCATTTATTAAATGAAATGAAATTTCACTTAATAGTAAAGCATGTAAAACAAAAGTCAATTCCGTTCAGAAAATTGCGCAAAAGTGTAAATCAGAGCTGTATTATGTAAAAATGTTTAAAACTGTACCATCCTGGAAAGCTGGTTTTATAACTTTTCGACTTAATTTGCCCAAATATGTAATAATCTTCAAGTATAATTCTTTATTGATAGATATATCAGATTAGAGCCCGCATATGCCCAGTCGAGTAATTTTCATCTTCATTTCAGCATTTTTTCCTCAATTTCTGTTCGCGCATCCTCGTGTCTGTACTACCTACCTTTATTTTTTACAAGAAGGGGTAGCGAAAAGTAATTACCATCACAAAGACATATCTTCCTTTGAAAGTGGCTGGTGATTATGCAATGAGAAGCGGCGCGAGTCAATTGTCTTCGTATCGGCGCGACAGATCCTGTTTCGTGTTAGGCACATGCTTCAAATATTTTTGAGCGGCGGCTTCGAACATAGATCAAAGGGAATAACTCTGTTGTTACTCCATCTCTTCAACCTCCTTGGTCTAACGTAGTCGTTAGATCTACCACTACTAACAATTAGATTCTAGTGTAGTAATCCTTAGTATCCCATTCTGATTCAGCATCCCCCAACACACACATGCCCGATGTGGGTCACCAGCTGCATATTTATTGCATTGGGGCCACATTGCATTGCAACCATGACGATGTCGTGAAGCCCCGCATCCGCACGCACACTGATTCACCAGACCAGCAGGCCTACCACCACGTCCACGGTATTGTATCCATCAAACACTAAACAGCCATTATCTAAGGACCAAGGTGTTTGTAACAGTGAGATTTACGTTATTATTAATATTATTTACAAATTAACCACAGTACTTACTGAAAATGGGAAAATGAAATTAGAAACTGTTACCCTGTTAGAAAAAGGTGAGATACGATTTGTATCTCGTCCGTTCCGAGTAACAGTTAGAAAAGGTGAAAAGCAATAAGTGAAAATGAATTGTAGGCCTACCGGTACAGAAATGTGTCTCTGCCTTCTATTCAGTCTTGCTCGAATTTCTTGCACCGCCCGGTTGTTTGGTTGGAGATTACTTGTAGCAGTTGCCCAACAGACGTCCCTCACAAATGAGTTAACATGAGTAAATGGATCATCTCAAGTTGATGACTCGTTTGACACTGCTCGTTGTTCAGCAGATCCTATTTTCGTTTCACCGTTCCCGCACCGTTGTACCCGTCGTGCGTCGCGTATGCTTTCACATTACTACGCTTTGCCTGCTGTTGAAAATGTGTGTGGTATTGACAATACGCATATCTAAGGCCACGCGATCACATGTG
This sequence comes from Diadema setosum, assembly GCA_033980235.1. Classification (NCBI taxonomy): domain Eukaryota; kingdom Metazoa; phylum Echinodermata; class Echinoidea; order Diadematoida; family Diadematidae; genus Diadema; species Diadema setosum. Next base: position 6,700,422 of record CM067079.1, read on the forward strand.
GTATATATGGGATGCGGTGCGGCAGTTGGCATGCATGTTCGTAGTCATCTTCTTGTGCATGTGATCGTGCGAGAGAATCACCTCATCGCGTCATAAACAGAGGGCGTACTCCGTACTACGCCACAATAGATGAATATGCATGATTTCACTCATGGATACGAGTACTGTATGACCTTTATTTTTTTTTCTCCATTTTTCACGTGTTGTTTATCACAATGTGTCTTTCCATGTCGTTGTTTAGATAGGGGAAATATTATACAGCACTATTATTGTATTTCTTCACAAAATCTCACCATAGCACCCGGGGAAATGTGAGTGGAAATGCCAAGTCAACCGGCGGCGTTGTTTCAAGACGGTATTGAAAGGGAAAGTTCGAAAAGTTTGTTGAACCCCAAGCGGAAATGAATGTGCGTAGTCTACAATTCCGGGAAGAGTTGAACCTCTCAGGCCCGTATTCTACTGTAGACCAAGGTTTAAACCCATTTTAGACTCACCTATGGTTTAGCTAGACCCGAGGTTTAATTTTGTATTCTGCTAGCGAGGTTTAGTTAAACCCAAGTCTATTTCGGGTTTAAATTAAACCCGAAATAGTCTTGGGTCAAGCCACCATGGTGCCCTCTATGGAAGAAGAAATTCTCCCTCTCTGAGTACTTTTCTCTCCACAAATCCACTTAAATTTATTATTGGCAGTGTATCAGCCACATGAGCGTGACTTTCTTGGATTTTGAATAGTTTTTACGGGTATTTATGTCGAATAAGGGCATGCTGTATTTTTGCTTGCGACGACTCGTGAAGCACTGTGATTATACCGTACAGTTTGTGTACGTGTGCGGCGCACATCACAGGATACATAGTAAGCGTCTAATAGCGTAGCGCTATTATATTTTTGGCTAGCTAGCTTTGAATGCTCAGTACCAGCAGATCCATCGCGCCGCGCCGGCCGGCGGCACGGTTGCTGTGTGCGCTGGAGATGGGACATGGCTTTTTATGTCGATTGAATCGTGAATTCGGAATGGACTGGCAATTGATCAAACCAGGACTTTGAGGTAGGAAATTGAATAAAAGCTTTTCTCTTAAGATTGTCAGTTAATAAAAATGGAAACCATTCTAAAATTTAGAAATAGATCTAGATCTACTATCAACCCTGTCTCGATATTAGAAGTAACGTTAGATTTTACCTACCGTACCACACTAACCTAACTTTTAATAGATCTAACGGTAGTCATAACGTTACAATAATGTACTCTAGCTATTCGAATAGGTTCTACTAACGTTAGTAGGACCCTACTCCTACTAACTAGTCCTAACGTTAGTCCTACGATCGATCTAGGTTCTCGATCTAACAGTTAGAAACTATGCCAAATCGACCTCGGGCTCTACCCTCTAGTCCTACATTGAGTTCTTGGTCTAGTCTTCAGGTTATTTTCATCGTAAAGCTTATCTAGACTAACGTATTAGTACAGGTAGTACTAGGTAGTAGTATTGCTACCATTTAGATCTCGAGTCTCTTCTAAGTGTACAATTTGCTACAAGTACTATAGATCTAGTATGTAGTAGTAGGCGTATCTCGTGTGTACTCGCGTGTGGCCGGCAAGCTAGCTGCTGTATCCAGCCAGCCACTCGTTTTGTGCCATTGGCATTGATCCGTGTGCTGGTACCCTTACCAGTCATCGTTAGACTCGATTTAAACTCGAAATAAACCTCCTCCAGGGTAGGTTTAATTTAAACCCAATTTAGACCACAGTTGGACTTAGCAGAATACCAATTAAACCTGGGTTTAAACCTGGGTCTAAACTGGGGGTTTAAACTCAGGTTTAAACCCCAAAAACCCACTTTAGACCCAGGCGTGGGTTTAAACTCGGGTCTAAGTTTTTAGCAGAATACGGGCCTCAGTGTCTGGCTCGTACTAACAGTAGTTGCAAAGTGACACAACAAGAACACAGTTAAGTATCCAGAAGAACTACATAAAATGCCTATACATCAGCGTCAATGATAGTCCTAGAGAAGCAATTCTATTTTTAAGTTTATATTAGCACTTCTTCCATAAATTATTTCGTTTAAAAAAAAAAAATTGTTGTTATGCCCATGCATGCCCAGAGTTTCGGAACGTTGGTTTTTGTTTTGTGTTTGTTTGTTGTTGTTTTTTTCTGAAAGAGTTGATTAAGAGCCTTGACTGATGTGTCGAAATTCTTTCCTTTGTTGGAAGTATTGACAATAGTAAGGAAAACGCGAAACTAGAGTCTCTTTCTACCTGTATAAAGGCACTGATAAGCAGAGAAAGAAAAGAATATAAATTAAGAAACAAGATATTAATGGTTCTGATAAGTTCAACCAAGCTTCCAATTCTGTTTTTCTTATGTTTGTTTCAAGGGAAAACTCACTCCACGGTCAAGTTAACTCTGATAAGACGTGTTCAGCCAAGCAGGAAGATAAAGATCAAGATCGGATACCCCATCTCTCCCTGCCCCCCCCCCCCCCAAAAAAAAGAGAAAGTTACAGAATTCTGAATATTAATATGTCTTTCAAAACCAGCAACGGTTCGTACATTTATGCTAGAATAAATCTGCAACTCTGAAAAGCAGATAATGTCCTTGGCAAACAACGCTTTGATTGTTTAATTGATAGTTACAAAATTATTCATTTCTACTAACAACATACCGAGCTATCGGATACAATATTGTCGAGCAAAGAGTATCTATTTATTCATTTATTCATTCGTTTATTTTTCCATTTCTTATAGAAACACAAATGTGAATTTTTACAGAAAAAATAAGTACATCAACATAATACAATGCACAGTAAACGTATTATGCAAGTTTGCAAAACATTTTAAGCGTATAAATGCTGGAAAATGGGAAAGAATACTGAAGAAGCAATGCTTGTGAGCGTGCATCCCCAAAAACATGATAACAGAGATATATATATAGAGAGAGGGAGAGAAGGTATAAAGCCAATAACGTGATGTTAAAAAAAGGTCGATGTCTAAGAAAATGGGGTCGGATATGATTTCGTTTGTCTTTAATTCATCTGGAAGAACAAAGAAAATGTATACAAAGTGAACATTTTCTGTGCAAGAAACCGAGGAGAATTGTCGGGCCATTAGACTTCATCACAGTATACACCTCATCTAGCTTAGCTTGTAGCTGCTTAATGAAACTTTCACTGTTTCGTCAAGATTTCACTCAATTCATAAAGTCTACTTGTTGATTTTCATTTCATTCTTCAAAGGTTTTTAGTGTTAAAATACGAAGCATTCACATTAAGGTCTTGCTTTAAGTCAGTATATGGGAGCTTCAGTAATCAAGTCAATGATTATGATTTTGACATCAGTGGTGGCCCAGTGGCCCAGTGGCCCGGGGCATCACAGTATACGAGATATTATATGTCAGGCCTCTGTTTTTTATGAAATTAAATATATTTTGGTGACCCGATCTGCGTATCGAAGTAATAAGTAAGAACATTCGACATGTCCGAGTTTCTGAATCTATAAAAGGACGTTGTCTTTTCCGCTCTTTCTTTGATTACTTCTCTTATACACGGACTATCACAAGCTCCTAATCGAGGGCACAGAAAAACAACATTGTTTTCATGTTTATTGATATTTTTGTTTGTTTGTCTTGAGTTTGCTTTGTTTTGTTTTGTTTTGTTTTGTTTCTGGTTAAATATGTTTTGGGGGCTCATTACTTTCAAATATGAGGCATTAGTCCTATAGAATAAAAGTCTGCAGTCATATCCTGTACTGATAATACTGTGCGGGGACACAAGTATTAATATAGATCATTCGATCTTGGTAAAATTACAATTGTCAGACTTGACTGTTATAATGATATAAATGCATGAGGGAATGTATACAAGCAAGAGAGGGGTATTCCCCTCGGACATGAGGGAGCTTTGCATTTCAGAACTGAAATTCACCAATCTTGTGCCTTTGCACTTTTCAGTGGATTAGGAATATTTGGAAATTTTAAAACTGAAAATGTATAGTATAATGAGAGATTATATACACAGTGAAAATGTTGCCCTGCATTCGTGCGTCTTGATACTGCGAACTATAGTCCATAACTCGCAGCGGCATTGACAAAATACACAGCAGTGGACTGCAGTGGTGACAAAAATACTAGTATCACGATTCTGGTCGTGTATTTTCCTCACACTAGGATAACGAGAAACTTGATTAGCAAACACGAGAAAACAATTAACAAACAAAATTACAGGTAATTCTTTAGTTCTCATTTATTGATCGATTTTATTTGAAAAATCCAATATCCGAGTCTCATAATACAGAAGAGGGTTTTGGAATACATCGGGGGGGGGGGGGGGGGGGGGAGGTATAGACCTCGTTATACGCCCGTGCTGACAGGAGAAAAAAAAAGAGGCAAATGAAGTGCAGTTGAAACTGAGAGGTATAAGACAAAGTGGCACACTTATCTTCAGAGCCTTGCATTAGGCAAAATACAACCAGATCAGCAACATGAACTTTCTTCGAGCAGCGGAAGTTTTCCAGATTGGATAGCCATGACGGCCGGGAGCCAATGACTGAGACAGTCATGATATGCTGTAAAATGATTACCAGGTGCCCATCTTCATTTGTTTATCTATACGTTTGATCATTAATTTGTTTTATTGTTTTGGTCAAGACAGACGTCGAGGGATATGTACACACCTATAGCTATATCAAGATCGATACAAATCAGATGAAATGTTTCTCGAGTATAACAATACGTACACGAGATGGAAAATAATAATCAAACTCGTTTATTGTCTCGTATAAAGTATGGTTCGATCCAATAGTAAATTCTGCCTATTGACGCTAGTGTTCAATAGATATACTTGTATATACTGTACCATTCTGCTAGGAACAATGAAGTCTTTTGGTCACCTTAATTCATACGTTGTCCCAGATTGCCATCGTGAACGGAATTAAATCACAATTTGGGACCTTCGCTCAAGAATTCTATTCCTATATGAATCATATCTTATATTTTAGTCCTTCCTATGAGACAATTTCTTTCGGATGAACCCATTATAAGTCTTTATCAGTGTGAAAGTAAAACGCATATGGACCTCGGCCATCGAAAATCGGAATGGACAAAATGAGCTCGTATATTCCAATACGTATATACCCTTTTTGCTTGAAATCGCTCATGATACGTCAATGAGAGATGCACAAGGCCCGCTGTATGATACGAAAATTAACTTTTAGGAATTTTCTGAAAGGAAGGGGAAAACCCCACAGCAACAAACAACCCCAAACTAATTTTGCCTTTATACTTACCTGTATAAGTTTTGTCGGGTTTTACTTCTGCTGATTATCAGAAGTGAATTTTGATTTTGATATCACTTTGATTAAAAACGGATTGAACAATAACCTCACATGCTTTCCAAATGGTCTCACACACCAGGCGGAGTTGGCATGCAATTCAGAACTCGTCATAATTCTCTTATCTCATACAAGATCCACTTTAATCGCCTCTTCTTCAATGTTTATAGGAGCTAGCTATGATTATAAATTGCAGTATGGGGGCCGCTGGGAGTTGATAAAATCAAGAAGGTTCACGAGATTGGAGTCCCAATTGTCTTGTTCCCTTTGAATCCGTGTTCAATGCTATATTTTAAATATCTAAAGTATTTTGCGTCAAACTGGATCTACCTCACCAAACAGACACGAAAACTATATTGATCCATGTCTCATGGCATAATAATGACGAGCCACTTTCCTGAGGAAGATGTATTATTTTTAGGATTGTCATTATGTTTTTCGCCATCCCTACTTATTAAAAAAATAATGCGATTTAATGCTATTATAGACATGGGGATACACGAATAGAAAATTCTCAAAAATTGTAGTGAAATAAAGATGAAAATAAAGATGAAAATAAAGATGAAAATAAATCGTAAAGCACCTTTACGAGAGAAATTTTGTGAGTGAATCATGTGTTTGTAAATTCGGTTAAAATCCTGCTCCGAATTTGTCGTCTATCATTGCCGACTTTTCTCTTTTCTCCATGTCAGAACATGCTTCATACGTACATATAGAACAAGCGGAAAGAGAATGTAAATCAATGCAAATCTCTGGTATGTGGTTTGGTCCCATGTCAATGAACACGGTGGTGGTGGGATTTCATTCCAGCCCAACTCTGGTCCTGTAGTTCTGTTTACGTCATTATATCAGTCACACCAGATGTGCGTTCACAATTCCATTATTCCGTAGCTCTTGCTTTCATCATATTGTTCCATTTATTCATAGCGTTAGTCAGTGTATACACAACACCGAGTCTGTTTCTCTGTAAACTGAGAATTCATGAAAGTTGTACGCCACATTTTTCTCGTGCCTCCCTTTTTGTATCACGTCTTGTCGAGAGCATTGTTCTTGAGCTTTGGTATTCCCAAGTCACCCGTGCGACGCATCATGCGACTTATCATGTACTATGTATTCAATTGTATGCCATGTCTCCTCAGCACAAACCATATCCAGTCTTTTCCCCTTACGTAGTGATTGTTGTCTTGTTAATGAACTGGATGGTGGTAGGGTTCTGTTCCATTTCCCCCCAAATCCAATGTTGTAGATTTTCATTGGTCACACCAAACAAATGGTTACTATTCCTTAATCTTGTCGCCCTCGGCTTCTCTAAAAAGTCATATGTATACACAGCTACTGTATTCTTAATACTGAGTCTATGTTTGTGGAAATCGAGTCGTCAGCTCAGTGATAGTTCAAAGTTGCATTTTTCTCATGCTTTCTCTTTTGGAACATGTGCATACTGTCGCGTGCATTGCCCTACGGCTCTGATGGTGCCAAGTCACCCTTGCGATACTCGTACTATGTGCGTCTTCATATGCATTTCAGATTGCAACAAATTGGTTGAGCAAACTGAGATATCTGATGTTATTGTATTCTCTTCTGAGGATGATCCCAAGCAATGTTACACCACCTTATTACCTTACCCATGTATGTCTGTTAAAAATGTTAGGTAGTGTATCCAACGGTATTGATGATATCAATACTCTTAATGATGATATGCCTAATCTTGACCTCATTCATGATGGTCATGACGCTTCATTCCATCCGAAACTAACAACATCTTGTTATATTCTACCGCAACACGTAGCACAGCTTAAGTCTTTCAGAGCGGAGTATACTTTCTCAGTGTTGCATTATAATATAAGGAGTTTGATTAAAAATTTTGACCAGTTACAATTATTTCTTGACACTTTGAATGTAAAACTTTCAGTTTTGGGATTATGTGAAACTTGGATGACTGAAAATTTCACTTCCCTTGTACAATTAGATGGTTACACACTGGTAACAAATAACAGAGTCTGTAAACGAGGTGGAGGTGTGGCATTTTATGTGAAGAATAATTTGACATTTGAAATGATAACCCAGCTTAATTATATGTCTGATTCAATTGAAAGTATTTTCATTGACATAAGTATGCCAGGTGGTAAAAAAGTATTGATAGGAGAAATTTACAAGCCCCCAAACTGTAATCATTCTGACTTCATCTCAACCTTAGAAATTATTTTAGATTCGCCCTATCTCCGCAACAAACACGTGTACATAATGGGAGATTTTAACTTAGACTTACTTGATTATGGTAATCCACAAACACGTGATTTTTTTGATACTATGGTATCATCCTCTTTCACTCCTTGTATCACCAAGCCTACAAGATTATTTGGAGCCTCGGCAACACTCATCGATAACATATTTTTAAACAACCATGATTATGTTGATCAATGTATCGTTGTTACGGACATATCAGATCACTTTCCCGTTATAGTTTCTTCCATTTCTACTATACCTGAGTCTCATAAACAAAAGGTCTGTAAAAATTTATCGCAATCACGAGTGTTCTCCGATCATAATATCCAGCTGTTCAAACAAAGTTTATCCGAAATTGATTGGAATGAGGTTCTAAACTCCACTGATCCTAATGACGCGTACGACAAATTTATGAATATTTTGGTACCTTTATATCACTTGCATTTCCCTTTGAGAAACCAAAGAGGAAACTACAAAACAGTTCCGCGCTCACCCTGGATAACAAAAGCTTTACTTAGATCCATAAACAGAAAAAATACTTTATTTTACAGATATAAATCACGTAATACAGCTTTGAATAAATCAAAGTACATTAAATATCGGAATACTCTTACGTCCTTGTTGCGTAAAGCAAAAAAAGATTATTTTTGTTCTTTGTTTGAACAGCACAAGTCAGATGCAAAGTCTACCTGGCATGTAATAAATAGTGTTATTCATAAACGTGTAGATAAGGGTATTATTGATAATATCCTTTGTGAAGGGAAGAATTTAACAGATGATGTGGAAATCGCGGAAGCATTTAACTCTTTTTTTGTTAATATTGGTCCGAAGCTGGCCAGCAATATTTCATCTGTACACAGACCCTTTCATTCTTACCTACTAAATTCCAATCCACAGTCTTTATTTTTTCTCCCAGTACTTGAAACAGAGGTCTTAGATATTGTCAATTCTTTTAGCCCCAAGAAGAGTACAGGTCATGATGGGATTTCTAATCACCTCATGAAATGCATTGTAAACGAAATACTATTACCATTAGTTCACATTTTGAATTTATCTTTATTAACTGGTATTGTGCCCATTAAAATGAAAATTGCTAAAGTTATTCCAATTTATAAGAAAGGCAGAGAGGATGAGTTAGGAAATTATCGACCAATATCGCTTCTGTCATCCTTTTCTAAATTACTTGAGAAGGTGATTTATAATCGTTTAATGAAATTTGTAAACGAATGTGATATATTAGCTGATAATCAATTCGGGTTCCGGAAAAAACATGCAACTACCCATGCTATATTACTACTGGTTGAGAAAGTTGTAAGAGCTATAGACACAAAGTCGCATACAGTCGGTCTGTTTCTGGACTACTCCAAGGCCTTTGACACAATAGATCACGAAATTCTTTTGTATAAACTAAATCATTACGGTATTCGTGGAAAGGCCTTGGAGTGGTTCAGAAGTTATCTTACAGGTCGAACTCAATTTGTTTCCGTAAATAATCATGAATCTGATATAAACTCGATTTGTTGTGGTGTTCCACAGGGCTCCCTCTTAGGTCCTCTTTTATTCATTTTATACATCAATGACTTCCGGAACTCATCCTCTCTGCTGTCTTTTCTTCTGTTCGCAGATGATACAAGTCTCTTTTATTCTCACTCAGATCCTTATGTTTTGCTCGATTCTTTGAATAATGAACTTAAGTTGGTGTTTGAGTGGATTCAGGCAAATAAATTGTCACTTAATATAAATAAGACCAATTATATGGTTTTCAGTAACACAATAAAATCTCTTCCAGGTTTAGTTTTAATGAACGGTTTACAGTTAAATCAAATAGATTCAACAAAATTTTTAGGTATTTATATTGACAGTAACCTTTCATGGAAGGTACATGTTGATTATTTATGTAAATTGTTGTGCAAGAATGTTGGAATTATTCACAAACTGAAATATCTCTTCCCAAAGCCAATATTGCATTCTCTTTATACAACGTTATTATTACCTTACTTGAATTACGGAATATTAGCCTGGGGGAATTGCTCAAAGACTAAAATTGATTCGTTATTTCTGGTTCAGAAAAAGGCCTTGCGGATTATAAATCGAGCACAATTTTTTGATCACACTGATGAATTGTTTGTTTCAAGTAAATTGTTAAAAATTTCTGATTTGTATTTATATCATGTTGGAATTTTCATGTATAAGTTGAATACTGGTGACCTTCCTAGTATATTTTCCTCAATGTTTGTGAAAAACAGTGATATTCATACTTACCCTACAAGACACAGTGAATCCTATCATTTTTCCCCTGTTCGTACAGTTTTAGCCCTTAAGACAATTACATCGACCGGCCCTTCTTTCTGGAATGAGTTAGATTCGGTTCGGGTGCACTCAAGTTCTTTAAGCTCCTTTAAGAAAAATCTCAAAGCCAATTTTCTAAAATCTTATGTTTAATTATTTTGCCGTAATCACTTGATTTTTTTTTTTTTTTTTGCATATACCCAAATGATGCCTCGCTCGGATGACTTCATTAGTTTGATCAACTTGCTACTTTTCTTAGCATTTATACCATAAGTTAATCAAAAACATTATATACTATACCTTGTACATCCCGTAAAAGTTGCAATATTCTCGATATTTTGAATTTTGCATGTTACGTCACTTCTGACATTGATATACTGTACTAAAACCTATGTTATATTTTTGGAGCCCACATCCTACAAGCATTGCTTTTTAGTGGGTTCCTCATATTACACGCCAATTATATGTCCTTATACATTTGTGCATTATTGGTTCAAACTGACCATTGTGTGTAAAACAATTCTGCTTCAAATCAAATGGAATATATAACTTGTATGAAATGTGGAATATGGAACATGAATAAAAAAAAAAAAAAAAAAAAATTACTCGACTGGGCATGCCAGGACACTTATAGCTGACATATCAATCTGTATACACTCGGAGATTATAGGCCTATGCCAAACCATAATCGCCAGTTTTATTTGTCATTTGGAACTGAATGGTTTATCTGTGATAAAATCGGCTTTTCATGAGGATCCACAGTTTCAAACATTTTCACAATACACATGTATTCAGCTCTGCTTTATACATCTCTAAATTGTAGGCGCCTATATATTTCTGGACGGAATTGACTTGTTTTTATGTTTACTTTTACCATTGGGGGAATCCCATAATAGATTTCAAAATGAATCTTTAGATCGATTGGCCAGAAAGACGGCGGCTTCAAACATCGAACATCAAAGGCACAAGAGCACCTGTGGAATAATTCGTTGGTGCATCCATTGAAAACTGACAGCTGTTTTGAACCTCTTGAATATCGACGGATTTATTATAATAATGAAATCAAAGAGATTTTGATAGGGTGGTATAATCTCTTATAAAACACTGCACATCGTACCCCACATTCAATACACATACCGCATGCTACATGTGTTTGCTGCCCCCAACGTTAATTGAGGCATCAGTGTGATGGATGTGTAAACCGGAACCGGCGGTGGAATCAAACAAGGAATGTTTTGAAGCCATCCACACGCGAAATCGACCTACAACAAGCATACATTTAGGAGTAAAATTGTACGACTTGGTAGGTGACAGCTCCACATTATTTTCTTTGGTATTTTGAAGTACTTCGAAACCGATGGATCACTGTTAACCTAGTGTTACACAACCGGGCCCCGACTGACTGACGTGACAGCTCAGTTACAGTTGAAATTCTACACAGCTACAGGTGCAGCTATGCAGCTGCAGTGCAGTGCCAGTGCAGTGCAGTGGACTCTAATAATAATCAGACAGTGTTTGTAGTCGTAAAAACGGTGAATTGCCCCCTTTTTATCATGCATAGAAGCTTTTGATCATTCTGGACGGTAAACAAACACTTGCAGTATGTCTCAAAGGGATATTTCAAGCTTAGTAAGTGAGTTGGATACTGACTTGACATGGGAGATAAGCACTTCACTTGCGACGGATTTGTCCCTGTCGGATGAAACCGAAGATCGTGTTGGTAAGGGGCGTCAGCAGCGTACCAAACCGCGGCGCTCGACCGCTGAAGATCAGCGGGGCCTGTCCGGCAAGATCACCCGGCAGCTCATCGAACGAAAGCAGCTTCTACATGATCTGCAGCTGGTGAAAATTGAATTGTCTCAAAAGACTTTGATCATTGACAATCTGAAAGCAGAAAGTCTTACCAGGATTGAGGAGCTGGAGGAACGGTTAGCAGAGGCATCTCATACGAAGCAAATATTGCAGGTTTGTTCGAAACTTCTCCTTCTGTCTTGAGGTTGAACACTCGGCTCTTGTCATGATCGACTAACCGTTGTGTTGGCGTTACTGTTGCAGGTGTTACATATAGAATCAGATGGAATGTCTAGAATAGCACTGACAACTAACTAGTAGTGGAGAATCCAATTCATGAAATTCTTATGTTGAGGTGTTTTTATTGCAGCTTGTTGACAAATTGCCCTACATCGACGTATTAAAATAAGCACTGAATTGATCAATGTTTGACGCCCATCTGGAGATCAGGAGGTCATAGGTTCGAATCCTGCTTGAGTACGTACGCCCATGATTTTTTATCATTACTACTATTACACTGATCAATTCAGTGCTTATTTCATCAGTGTTGGGCAATTTGTCAATCAGCTGCAATAGTGGAGAATCATTCAAAAGATATGCACTTAGTCTTAGAAGGTAGACTTTAACATTAATATTCCTCTTTTTAACACGCCTTATTATCTAATAATAATTAATATTTGATAAGATGAAACCACCGAGCAATGAAAGCATGAAATTGATGTTGTACTTTAAGTTTGAGTTTGTGTGTGTGTGTGCGCTCAATTTTATACTTGTTCGTAAACACTGTGTTCTACTACATGAATATTTACAAATTTAGGCCTGTACTGATAAACAATGGCATAGCAGGTCTAAATCCATTTGGTGATGTGCAAATCTGCACTTATTTACTGCTGTGCTTGATTGTTGTCACTGGCAAGTTTCAGTGCAGTGGTATTAAGAGAAGATTTCAGATAATTATATTCATTTAATCAATTGTGGTATTTCTATGGACTCTCAAGATATTTTACTTGGCCAAGTGGCAAAATACTTGTACTATCTATGGATGTTTATTGTCTCTGGATTACTCATACTTTGCCTTGAGCTTGTCTTGGTTGGTGGATGCGAACGCAGGCAAAACTTGAGGCGCAGCTGAATCTGCACAAGGAGGAGGCCAAGCACAGGCAGCAGAAGCTTCAGAGTGACCTGGAGGCCATCGGGGAGAAGCAGCACCGGCTGGAGGCCACCAACACTGAGCTCCAGCGGAAGGTCAGGGATGCCAGGAGGGTCCTGCACGACCTGGAGCTCTCTGAGGAGCAGTACTCCGCTCTGAAGGGTCTGAAGGAGGAGGAGCTAACTCTCCGGGATATCATTGCTGTAAGATTCTTAGCCCAGATTGTCCACATCTCTTGAAAGCTTTCTTACCTGTCAAAGGACAAACAGCTTTTTCAAAGCTGGCTTAAAGGGATGGTATAGTTTTGGTTGAGATGGGGGATTCAGATTTTAACTTTTTGTGAGATAATATGAAACCAGGTGTGAGTTTCCTTCAATTTGTCTCCCTCTACAAATTAAATTAGTTGAGTAAATTAACAAACATGTCGGAAAAAAGGAACCAGTGGGACTCGAACCTGTCATAAACTGCTTTCCAGGCAGCGACACTACCACCAGGCTGTTCCTGCCGGCAACCAGGGCAGTTTTCCAGAAATGCTGATATCCTAAACCACTCGACATGCGCTGATAAAATCATCAATATCTCCGCAACCGAGTACTTTTATGAGTCATGTTATATACTGTATGAAATTAAAGTGAAAGAGTAGGGAAATAATGTCAAGTCATTTTCAGAAAATTATCCTCCCCGACTTTCGGATCCTTTTGTTGGAGCGAGTCACAAATGTCATCCCTGTCATACTCTACCCCCATCATGAAGGGTTACCATGGCAACCCAGAAAGCTTACAAAGTTTCTTCGTGAAGTGTCTGACATAATAGCACCAGACCAATTTCATAACATCAAAATTTGTGTCTTCGTCCTTCACAGTTTTTTTTTTTCATTAACTCTACTTGAATCAGAAACAATGCCCAAGGGACCAAAACTGCTTAACAGAAATAAAAGACACAAGACATTTCAATATTTTAACTGCGATTCAGGACGACCTTTAAAGGGAAGATAAACCCCAAGAACAATGTGGATTGAGTGAAAGCAGCAACATTAGTAGAACACATCAGTGAAAGTTTGAAGAAAATCGGACAATCGATGCAAAAGCTATGAATTTTTAAAATTTTGGTGTTGGAACCGCTGGATGAGGAGACTACTAGAGGTTATGACGTATGAGTGGACTACAATATCAAGAAAATATAAAGAAAATACTACAAAAATCCATTTTTCATGAAAATTACAAATTCCATCAACTTGATATTGACATATGTTAAGGGTAGCAATTATCCCCCCCTGCTTTCTGAAAGCGGTTGGTCCACTGCTCTTTCATAATTCTAGAAAAGTGAATTTTTGTTGAATATCCTTTATATTTTCTTTGTATTGTTGTCCACTCATACGTCATATCCTCTAGTAGTCTCCTCATCCAGCGGTTCCAAGACCAAAACTTTAAAAATTCATAACTTTTGCATCGATTGTCCGATTTTTCTCAAACTTTCACTGATGTGTTCTACTAATGTTGTTGCTTTCACTCAATCCACATTGCTCTTTGGGTTTACCTTCCCTTTAATCATTCGAGAGACATTTGATGCCACTTTCGCTTTAATTTCATATAAACTTACTTTGTTAGAATTCATTAACTGACTCTTTGTCTTATATTTTTAAGTGTGCATTCATTTTTTTTTGGTGAGTTCATTGCATAAATTTCTGTATTTTTTTTAACAATAAAAAATGACAAGAATCTTGTCGTTCACTCTGTGCTTGTTTTTATAAAGGTGAAATTCTATGAGGAGAAGCGCCCCCTAGAGTTGAAACTCCTGGACCTGGATGGATTCAAGGAGACCCTGGAACTGGACCTGAGGAGGACCAAAGAAGAACAGGCTAGGCTCTTGGAGGTATGCTATAACATCCTGGTGTTAGGTCTATGGTACTAGGAGTATGTCTGTCACACCGACACTATTTTCACACTGGCACTGGTCCGATGGTCCCTGACCAGTAAAAATCACTGTCGGACCAGTAACTTTTTCAGGGATGGACCAGTGAAAAATTTAAAAAGTGGGAAACTACTGGTCCAACAGACAGGTCGGACCAGTAGAAAAAATGGATTAGTGTGCAGCCCTGCTTTAAAGATGTAAGTCAGCATCATGTTGAGGTTGGTTTCAAGGTCTTATATCCCTTTTGCAAATGTTATGAAATTTTGTATGGTTGAAGAATAATGTCTCCCAACAGAATTTATAAAATCTTACTGTAAAACATATTTTGGTTTTTAAAGAGGAAATGGAAAACTAATCCCATGTCACTCGAGAATAAGATCCCTGTTTGTACTGAGAATAACTGTTGGAATTTGTTTTTGGTCCTAATAAACTCACTGAAAATCTATAATATTTTTCAAGAAGTTGCCAGTTTTATTCTTCTGAGGAAAGATCCAAATTACATACCCCTACAATATACCAGCTTACAAAAGGAATCTAATTTTCAGGGTTGCAAATAGAACACACAAATTGTAAATGATTACGGTAAAGAAAACAACCAAATGTAAAGATTGAGGTTTCATCAAAATGAGACATAACACGAAAAAAAAAGAAATGCAATATTTATTTTTTTTTCAGGGAGCTTTGATAGTGATTTTGTTTGTTTGTTTGTTTCAAAGGATTGAAAGGAATATGGCTACTACATATGTGATCCTGCACCACAAAACCAACAAAAAGTCGCCAGAAATGGATTTTTAGTCAGGGACAGATTCTGAAAGAGCAGACTGTAGGCTTTAGAATGATGTATAACTCAATTAAAATGGACTCCCCTAACCTATCTAAATACTGGAAAGAAAGCACACACTCTAGAAAAGTGGGAACTGAGAAGAGAGGCTCTGAAGTACAGGATCTATTCAAGCGCTTAATCCCTACCAAGCCGTGCTAGCTGTGCGGTGAAAGGGACAAAACACAGGATGTAAATCTCCGGAGCAATAACAATGAAGAGATTATCAGATTAAGCTGAAATTGAGTATGTTCTATCAACACATTATGTTCATGATTAATGCCAATGTTCAAAGCAGTAGCTTTATCATTTCACAAGTTATTACACTTGAAAGTAAAGAGTGTGCAAAGGATTTTAAGAAGTGAAAAGGGGCCTCTAAGACATACCTGATCATTCACTCTCCCTCAAAAAACTCTAAAGGGTTGTAGAAAATTCGCTGAAAACACACTTTCCCATTCATGTTATGATCCCAAACTAAAGAATAGTGTAGAAGAAGGGTAGCTCTTTCAGAAAATATGAAAAACTCAAGATTGACTCTGTTGACCCATTTGACCTTTTTGAGTCCTCACGTATAGTCAATGGGTGCGACTTTTTGTTCGTTTTGTGATGCATGGTCACATATGTAACCAAAAATAGGATTTGCGATTTATTTTTGTGCAGAAACCATTGTGGGAGAATTTATGATATCACCGTCAACTTAAATGTGAAGTATGAGATTACAATTTGAATGCTGTATTTGATTTATTACTGATATGCCTCCTCCCCTTAAAAAGCCAGATGCAGTATATTTCTTGTTTACTGTTGTCTGTTTGTCCCAGCTCTTAAAATAATGATGTAAGGAGAAACACACATACAAACACACACACACACATACACACACACATATTTAGTGAACTTTCTTTGTACAAGCTGTTCGAAGTATGCTACATCTGATGTAGGTGTAATAATCAGATATTGAGCACAAAATCCCCTTCAGCTCTAATTGGGATTGTGCCCTTGAAAAACAAGAAAATGCTGATATTTTATAGAATAGCACTTGCATATTGTATGAAGATGAAGCAATCTGTCACCCATGGACATGCTCTCCGTGGAATGATTGGATTATGCGTCTCATTTCATTTTCATAGGCATTCGAGAAGGAACAGAAGTTAAAGAGGGATCTTGAAGTAGACTGCCAGCGGTTGACCCTTGAAGTTGCCAATTTGAAGTCTGTGCAAAACCAAGATGATTACAGGAGAGAAAACTATGACAGAGTCAAGAAGTAAGTAGTTATTAGTATTATTTTTTTTTTAATATTTTGATTTTTTCCTATCATGTTAACTCTGAATACTTCCGGTGCATAAATTTAATTGAATTGAAAGAGAAAGAATGAAAAAAAGAAGATGTATGCCATTGTCTTTTGCATTTCCTGATGGAGCACCTGCATTTGTTTTACAGACCTGAATGCCTCTATTCACTTTCTTTTGGAGCATTCATGTAAGACATACCCAGGTGTGCTAGGAAAAAAAAAAAAAAAAAAAACCAACAACAACAACAACAACAACAACAACAACAACAACAACAACAACAACAACAACAGCAACAACAACAACAACAACAACAACAACAACAACAACAACAACAACAACAACAACAACAACAACAACAACAACAGCAACAACAACAACAACAACAACAACAACAACAACAACAACAACAACACATTCACCTCCCTCTACTGCTTTTAATTACACATTCACAAATGTTATTGAATGAAGAAACAAGAATCAAATCACAGCATTTGGATGTACTGTTTAATTCTGAGAATGGTTTCTTGTCTGATCCTGGACGCTTTGTCAACTCATCTGATTTTGTGGCGGGAAAATGTCATTGCGGATCGGCGCAGATGCATTGTCTATGTTACTGTTGGGACTCACTCTTCAAAGAATTTTCTAGATTTACAGAGCTGTACACCTGAGAGAGGAGGTGTTGCACTTCCCCATTCTTATTAAGGGTGGGGTTCTCCTTTCATGGTAGACACACACGCAAAGTGCTTCCAAAGATGTTTAAAATGTTCCTTGAACTCCTTTGTTTTTCCAGAAGACAGAATGTTATGAAGCCGTGTGAAACAATGTCCTTACCTCTCCCAGTTTGTGTATGAGGGGATGGTGGGAATCAAACAGGAGGTATTGGTCTGCATGGGTGGCTTTCCTGTAGACCGAGGAGGAAAGGACGTTTAAAAATTTAGGAATGCCAGTTGATTATCCTTCACTTTCTCAAACCGTGAACTTGATACAAGGGTCATCATTGTTGATATCTTCAAAGGAAGCATCTAGTTCCAAAGTCTTTATTTTGACCCAGGTGTCATCCACACATTTGAACCAATGAGAGGGTGATTGCAGGAGGATGAACTCAGAGCCCTGTCGTCAAAATCTTCCATAAAGAAAAAAAAATTGACCTGAAATTGGCCAAAAGATTTGTATTTCTTTTCCCTCTCCATGACAAAGGCCTTTCAAATATGTGAATACTAAAATGAGTAAGAAATGCTTGGATATTGAGCAATACACAATTCGCAAGCTTTCTATGTGATGAAGGAGTACCATAATACTATCAAGCTAAAACAAAAGAGATGATTTTACTGTAATTGATACCCATTTATAGTATAATTGACAGATACTAGAAAGTACCTTGAAATAGCCGGAGTTCAGTTTTGACTTCGTAGGTAATGTGAAATGTCATAATGCATTATGAGTAAAAGCATGTTTGCTTCAATTCTCTGTCACCTTCATATACTGTGGATTGACTGAATGCAGCAATATTAATAAAACACATCAGTGAAAGGTTTAGAAATATCAGACAATCCATTTACAAGTTAAATAGCCAGAGTATCTCTTTCCGTATCTCTTTCTTCTCCACGGGAGGGATTCGATCCCTATAATGTGCTGTTCTTTTTCAATAATCAGAACGAGGCTTGGGGAGAACAATGTTACCTGCATTATGGAGAGAATATGAATAACAGGAAAGGTGGAACATATTTGATTTGATTTCTGCATTTTTCACAAAGTATTTGTACAATGTAACAAACAATTTTCTGTACTAATCATATCATATCCAACACAAAATGAATATAAATATAATCATATATAATGTACCAATGATAAAATATTGTATAGATGAGTTATGTAATCATACAAAAACAATTGGAAACTCATTGATTATTCAATCAAATTAATACAAACAAAATGCAGGAGACTGTCGTCTTAAGCTGAAGCTTGAACATCACTCATGGATGAGGATAACATAATATTAGGAGTTGATTTAAATACAAACATGTTCAAATGCTTCCTAAGTCTAGACTCAAGGGAAGACCAATTTAAAATAGAATGAATTTGTTATGTAAGTTAGACACATGTTTTGTAAGGATTTGTTTCATGATGAGCCACCCAGCGCGATTTAAAGAATTTGCAATTGTCTGATGTAGTTTTTATGACTTAAATATGATATCAGCATAATCAAAAAGTGGCAGGGTAATGGACTGAAAAATCAACTGCAGATTAGATTCATTGATAAAATGTCAAAGTCTGCCGAGATACTTTACTAATTTCCCAGCTTTTTTGCATAAATTCTCAATATGAATATCCCATTTCAGTTTGTTATCAACAATAAAATCAAGGTATTTAACACCATCCACTTGTTGTATTGGTGTACCACTCATAAAAACATCTAATCTATTACATTTCTTGCTCTTGGTCCTTACACAGACGATGCATTTCTTTCAGCTGCAGTGAGAGATCTTGTTCAGATGATTTGAGCATTGCAATTTTCTCCTTGTGCTCATGAATGTCCAGCTGAATGGCCTCGTAAACTCGTTGAATCACCTACTCTTTCACACCATTGACGATAGCTTGAATGAGTCTGGAATGAGTCTACTCCTTGATCGCTTTGTTCACGTGTGTGCGGATGCTTTTGAAGAGATGTGGGTCATTCAACTGGTCCTCCGTTGGTTGACCACCTGGAGTAAGGGGAGAACTCCCGAAGGAGGCTTGCTGGTTTGCTCCTGGTTCATGTAGCTCCTTGCTCCGTACCTCGGGTTCTTTCTTTGGTGAAGGATCCTTGGCTTTCAGAGATTTTCCGCTCATTTCTCGTTTGAGTCCGCCTCTTCATCTTTGAGACAGATACCGACTTATTGAATATACAGAGAGCATGCTATTGCTGGACTTTTATCCACATGGCAAAATGTTATGTTCATCGAAAACAGTCATTCAATCCAAATTTTTGTAGAGGTATTTATACAATTTACACCCACCCTCCTCCACTCCACTAAGTGGATGAGGAGACAATAGGAACAGTTTGTGAAGTAACAGGCATAGAACGATATGAAGAAAACATGAGGAGAATTCCACAAAATTCTTTATTTTTGAAAAGAACACATTCCTTTGACTTGATGATGACATATGGTAAGGTTAACATTATTCCCCCTGCCTTCTGAAAGAGGCACTTCAACTGCTCTTTTATCATGTGAGAAAAGTGAAAATATGTTGACATTTTTATTTTCTTAAATTATGTATCGTTCTATGCATGTGACATCACAAACTGCAGAACCGTTAGTTTCTCATCCACCGATGGCAGCACTGAAACTTCATGAATTCATAACTTTTTAACACATCGTTAAAAAGTTTCTGCAAATTTTCAATGATGTGTTCTACTATTAAATATTGCTGCATTTACTCAATCCACATGTAATTGAAGGTGAACTTGTCCTTTAAGAAATCTGATTATCTAATGTTTTTGCAAATTTTTCCCCTCGTTCTATATGTATGATTGTCATGGCCGTAACAGTGAGAGAGACACCTTAGAGCGTGAACTTGATGATGCCCGCACCCAGCACACCTACCTGAATGTAACGTATAAGGCTGTGGCTGAGGAGAGGGATGCTCTTGCCAAGGAGGTAAGATCATCTGGTGGTCATGTAAATCCAGAGGTGTCTGTGTTGTGCTTTTCCATGCTTGTGAGAGCAAAAAGGGGCAGTTGCTTGTCTGCAAAAAGGTTCTTTAAGGGGACATTCCATCCTGATATAATGTTGCTTTGTGTGAACACAGAAAAAATCAGAGAGATATATCAGTGAATATTTTGAGAATAAGCCAGAGACACAAAACAAGTTATGAACCATTAAAGTGTAGAGAGAGTAAGACAAATCAACAATTCTGTGTGACGAAGGTGTTGAGTAGCTCTGGGTTTGTTTTGTACAGAAAAATTCACCTGTTTTCATTGTTCTTTGAAGAGAAAAATTTTGTCTTCAACTCTTCTTAGTATCTGACAAGAGTAATATATTTTTTGTGAGTCCTCCTCAGCACATAAGTTCTGTCTGTGCTCAAAATTTGAGGAAAAAAAATAGTTTAAGAATTTTGTGTGC
Organism: Diadema setosum; assembly: GCA_033980235.1. NCBI lineage: Eukaryota > Metazoa > Echinodermata > Echinoidea > Diadematoida > Diadematidae > Diadema > Diadema setosum. Next base: position 6,721,321 of record CM067079.1, read on the forward strand.
ATAACAAATTTAGAGCTGCTCAACACTTACATGATACAGAGTTGCCAGTTTCTTGTACTGTCTAAATGTTTACGCTGCATAACTTTTGTTCATGTGTCAAATTTTTTTCCTAAATTTTCACTGAATTTCTTTTTCAATGTTTTTGTTGTTGTCATATGAAATAACATAGTCTCGTGATGGAATTTCCCCTTAAACCTTGTATCAATTAATCTGCTGTGTCATCATGTACAGTGCAAGCTCCATTAATGATTTTGTGCGAGATGTAATTCATCCACGAAGTGATGATAAGCTGGGTGAGTAAAGAAGGCAGACGTTAGCTCAGATAAGAAAAAAGTATAAAATATATGTTATGGGCTCTTGTCTCTATTTCCACTGTCATCTCAATCACACATATTTAGTTTAACGTGGCTTGGATTTTAGTCATTCAGATAATCTTCAAATGCTACCTTAGATAATTTCATTTTGCATTATGCAAATGTGGTAAGGAAAAAACAGGTCCTCTGCAATTGCTCCTCACCATTGCGCCCCCATAGCTTGGTGACAGAAAGCAAGAGCTTCTACTGCTCCAGCAAGACAAGGGATACCTCTCCAAGCAGCATGGGGATACGGCAAACAAGCTAGCCCACGCTGAAGAACGCCTCACTGAAGCTCTGGTCAGTGTGGACAGGGCCAAGAAGTCGCGGGAGGACCTCTATGAGAAGTACATTGAGTCCAGGTCAGTGCCCATATTCTGGTTCATTCTACTTTTCTATGAGGGCAGAGCTTTGAGTAATAGCTTTAATATGTAGCTGTTATGAATTGACTAGTAAAAAAGAAGATGCTGTCTATGAATGCTTAGGACACTTCCCATATGCAGATATACAATTTCTTTAGCACTCGAAGATCATAAGGTTATTTTCAAGGTGCTTTGGATTTCTGATCACAATGCTCTTGTACCAAATTGTTGGCTGAGAATGAGAAGGGCGTTAAGTTGCCTTGAACACTATGGGTTTAGTGGCAACTTTAACGCCCTTCTCATTCTCAGCCGATGAAATGAGGTCAACGACAAAAGCTGCCAAACTTGGACAAGTATTAAAAAAAGATTTTTGTGTCTAGAAGTTAGCTAAGATATGATTGAAATTGGCTCCAATGCAACAGAGACTAATTGACTGTTAATGACTGAGCCACAAACTATCTAGCGTGATGCTCAAGATTTTATGATTGCATCCTGGGGTCTAATATCCACTGCCACTTGGTGCTCCCTGAAGACAAATATTGAGCAGCTCTGAGATTATATTGCCATTCTGTTGATGGCTACATCATATTAGTTTTATTAGGGGCCTAGAGGAATGCTTTTAAGATTATTTTCTCACATCATAAAACAATTGTGTTGATATCATCTTTCACAATCACTTTCATTCTCTAATTTTCACAGAGTCATTAACATTCATTTGTGGTTTTGCTCTTGATCTTTGAGGATGTTTCCTTTGTACAATGATATGTTGAAAAAGACTGTTCTTTCACCAATGCATTCTCTGGTCTGATGCATAGATTCCTCGATAGAATGGAGACTCCCCTGTCCATTTTCATGTTCTGCTAGTCAGAGTATGGAGACAAATTACATGGGGAGTTGACTGCTAACTGGGTGTTTTAAATGCCTTATAATATGTGACCGTGCATCACAAAACGAACAAAAAGTCGCACACACTGATTTTGTGTGAGGACTGAAAATAGGTGAAATGGGTCAACCTAGCCGATCTTGACTTTTTCATATTTTCTGAAAGAGAAAATCTTCTTCTGCATTATGCTAAAATTTGGGATCATAAAACGGGCAGGAAAGTGTGTTTTTTTGCGGTTTATCTCGAACGAGTTTTTTTTTGTAGAAAAGTGTGATTAGGTGTTTCTTAGAGTCCCCTTACCATTTCTTAAAAACCTTGTACACCCTCTTAACTGTCAACTCTAATAACTTTTGAAAGGATGATGCTACTGCTCTGAAAGTTGGCATTGATTATGGGCAGAATGTGTTGATGAGACATTGTAAATTTCAGTTTAATCTGATAGTCCCTTCATTGTTGTTACTCTGGTGGTTTACATCCTGCATCCAGCATGGCTTGGTAAACACTTAGCGCTTGAATAGACACTGTACTTCAGAGCCTCTTTTCTCAGTTCACACTTTTCCTGAGTGTGTGCTTTCTTTCCAATATTTGAATAGGTTAAAAAAGTCTGTTCTTTCAAAGTATTCTCTTAACTAAAATTTCATGTCTGGCGACTTTGTGTTCGTTTTGTGATGCAGGGTCACATTTATGATTGAGAAGAACGTTTGTTTTGTTTAAGTGATGATTTCAAGGCAGAGTAGAAAGGCAAGGTGGATTAAGGGCGTGACTGCTGGGTAGTCTTTTGGACACCACATAGATTCTCTGATAGAATGGGGAACTCACCTACCGGTGCATTTTCTTGTCCAGGGATCGCTACAAGTCAGAGTACGAGAACAAGCTGCGTGACGAGCTGGAGTCGATTCGTCTGAGAACGGAGGCGGAGATTGACAAGCTCAAGAGCACTATGAGGGACACATTTGAGAGGGAGAACAGGTGAGCACATCATTAATCTATTGAAGAATTCCTGAGCCCTGATATAAGTTGAGTAAAAGCAGCAATATTAGTAGAACACATCACTGAAAGTTTGAGAAAAACAAGACAATGTATTCAAAAGTTACAAATTCTTAAAGTTTTTGTGCCATCATTGCTTGATAAGAAGACTACTGCACTTTGTCGTTATTAAGGACAGTGATATCAAGAAAATAAAAATAAAAACAGGGAGAGTACAATTGCCCCCCCCCCCCCCGAAAAAAAAATGGGGGGGGGGGAGGCAAATTTATCATTTACCCCCTCCTCCCATAATTCCTGACATGTGGAACATTTTCATTCTGTTTTGATAGAAAATGGTCCAAATATTTTACCCAAAGTGTTCACCAGACTATATATATATCACCAGAAAAATTGCATACATGTGTGTGTGTTTATTCTAAATTCACTGTAAGTTTTCTCTCATGTTCTGGAATTGTGAAAACTCATCACAGAAAAAGTGTGCAGCAAGCCAAGCAGAATATTGTCCAAATCACAGTCATAGTTGGTTGTAGCAAATTGTTTAGTAAGTCACTTTTGCCCACTATGGTGACAGCATGTCATTTCTTCACTGCCAAGACTTGGTGATTCCTTTGTTGCAGTGTCAATGGAAAAGTCAAAAAGTGACAAGTTTTTAGTGTCACTATATCTCCCAGTGAGAAATGGGCATATGAATGAAACAGTGCAGATGCCACTGGGAACAAAGGGAGCTTTGTAATGTTATTTGGAAGTAATCTTAAAGGGTGTGTACAGTTCTGGTCGAGGTGAAGATTTAGCTTTTAACGTTTTGTGAGATATTCAGAAACCACTCTATGAGATGTGAAAGAGCGTGCAGTTCTAATAGTCTAGTAGGAGAAAGGGGTTCCCATGCACCCCAAACATATATTTTTTTAACCTACTTCATCTAGACCAGTTTTGTGCGTAGATTTCAAAAATGCAATGTTAACAGGTCAAAGCGTGTCCCATAGTGGTCAAAAATCCGTTTCCATGGTAACGCATGGTGAAAATGTCAGTATCTCATAAAAATACATGTAACCTTTGATTAAATTGTTAAATTGTCATGGCTTTGGTATCAAATTAAAGAAAATTAAATTATCTATATGATGATACCAATTATGTAGGGGGTTATACCAACCTTCATCTTAATTTTGAGGCCAGAATACAATTTTTTCACATTTTTTAGCAAAAATGTAATTTCACCATAAAACTTATCTATCTCTAAATCATACCAAAACATATTCAATTTGTTTGAATATTCTTCAAAATTATACTAAATATGTATGCAATAGAATGTGAAAATTTCATAGATATTGCTCAAATAATAAGAAAGTTACGGCCATCCAAAGTTGACATTCAAGCATGTCAAGAATGTGCAGGTGGGAGTGTGATGTACGCCCTCTACTGTTGAATAATCTCATTTAAACATTTCAGTCATCATAATTTGGTTCCAAAAGCATGAGAATGAAGTTGGATGTGATAAAGTGGGTCATCTAGACCAGTTTTGTGGGTAGAATTTACAAAAAATGCATTAACAGGTCAAAGAGTGTCCCATGGTGGCAAAAAAAATTGTTACCAAGGCAACGCATGATGGAAATGTCAGAATCTCCTTAAAATGTAATATTTGATACAATTGTTCACTTATCATGATTTAAATGTCAAATTTAAATGAAGAGTATTAAATTCTTTGAATGATATACCAATCACACGGAATTTATACTAATCTTCATACCAATCACACGGAATTTATACTAATCTTCATACCAATTTTGAGGTCAGGGTAGTAGTTTTAGCAGCGCGCTGCGGGGGGGGGGGGGGGGGGGGGGGGGGGGGGGCGAGAAGAAAAAATCTTTGGTTCACATAGGAGTACAGTACAGTACTAGTATACTATTCGGGTATACGGTGCACGTTTTCGATCGAGGCCATGTGAATAGCTTGAATCGAACAATAGGATTTCGTAATACCGGGGCCCTGTTTAAAATTGATTTTATACTAGTAGTTGATTTCAACTGTAAGTCTATAGGCCAGTGAATTGAAGCTGAATTTTGGGGTCAACTGACAACTATCGTATAACAAACAAATTTTGTATTTGAAAGTATACATGTATGTCTTAACAAACTTACCAGTAAAATTTACCCAGAAGTTCTGCTTCGGAACATGCCGAAATGACGTCATCAACATGACCACCCCACAAACCAGATACTAGTAAATGAATGGGAATTTCAGGATACCTCAAGTGTTCATTAGACAACTGATACAACGAGATAAGTTTCTAGTGTATGTATTTCTTATTTCCTGCCTTTCTTCAAACAAAATTGGGCACATTTGGGTCCTCTTTTTCAAAAAATCTGAGCCCAAATTAGGTCATTTCTATGGAAACTTTATGCTAAAAACAATGTTTTTCTGAAACAAAAAAAAATGTAACACCTTCTCAACGTTAAACACCATTTTAAATTTACATAAGTATGCAAATTCATAGCTATTTAATTGACTGGAGGTGAGACCTAACCTGTTAGAGATCATAGCTACCATGGTTACACTCAAACTTGCCTGTAGCCATTATAACACAGCTGTCAAGAAATCACAATTTTCATTATTAGTGGTGTATTATATTATATTTTCCATCCCAGTAGCTGGATTTTTTGTTTTTTGTTTTGCATTTGGCACAAGCTGACATTTTGTTCAAGTCAATTAGGCACAGAACATAGATTAAGTCAATTTCTCATAAAATGAGACCCTCCTCTACCTCTGCCCCCAATCCCAATAAAAATGGTTAGTTCATGTCTTTTCCTTTCTTGCAGTCCTGTAGGGTGTTTAAACAAACTTTTCATTGGTTTCAGTTTCACTTCACTGGTTTCAGTCTCGCTATCTCACTTTTGTGATTGGTATGTTTTAGTCACGAGGACTTGCTAAGTGAAACTGAAAACACTAAGTGGCACTGATCTCACTGAAATCAATGTTGGTGAAACGGGTCCTGCATGAACTTCTGTACGATACCAGAGCAAGTTCATTATATACTCGATTGACTACTACAACAAATACTGTACTTCTGAAAGAAATGACGCACTGTTAAGAGACACCGGATACACATTTTGTCATAGATCACATTAGTCCAGTCAAAATAGGGTTTCACCCAACACTAATTGCAACAGTAGGAATTCCACTGCAGTGCTATACTTCGTCGGCCTCATGCCAATAGGCCTTAACAGTGTACAAAGTCTATGGTGTTAAGGCCCTTCTGGCATGAGGCCGACGACTTGTTATGGGCTCCTAAACACCATACTAAAAGTCCCAAGAAATCCATGGGGCAAAGTGGCTAAATTTCCATAATATGCAAATTAGCTCCCATTATGATAAAAATACAGTGTTTCCATGAAAACTAGGTTTCTAGTTTTCAGATTGGAACACCGAAAGTGTTGAAACTTATGTTTACAATGTCACTAGTGCGATGCAAACATTTCACCATGTACATAGTCTGGGCCTCATTTGCATAATATGCAAAGGGTTCCGAGCCAACGGAATATTTTGATGCATCAAAGTGCCCGATATGAGCATATCAAGAGTGTTCAAATATGATATTTCAGTTTCTGTTCACCAAAAACAAACTTTACAGCATTAGTAAACTAGCATGAATTATTATTATAATATTAGAGTTTGTTATCAGACAGATAATGATAGCTTATCCATTAATATTACGTAGAATCAAAGTACGAAATTAAACAAGTGTCAACATCTACATGTCTACTACATGTCTACGGTAATTTTGTAATGAATGAACTCTATTTGGAGGGTGGTTTGTTCAAATCTTGATGATTAAGCTCTTGCATCCTTGAGGGTTTTGAGATATTGAAGATGGCACAGTCAAAGGAAACCCTGTGGGTAGTGCCCAAAGTTACCCCAGTCGAGCATATTATCCCACGACCGTTAATTTACAAAACATGCATCAACCAACACGATTTCCGTTGTTCTAAGCGTACAAGATTTTATTCTAAAGTCGTTTCGCCGTCTAGCAAAGACTCTGTTATTTCCATGAAATACAATTGGCATTGACAGCGGAGACATTTTTCTACAATGTGTACATCTTTAAAAAGTGATGCACAGTCAAAGTGGCTCGCATGCAGGGAGGTACCCGAATTTATCCCTATACCCTCACGGCCCGGTACAAAACATATACACACGTGAATACAGCTGTTTGAAGCGAAAAAAAAAAAAAAAAAAAAAACTCTGTGCATAACGTCCTATTCATTTCATTTCCATTAAAATTCAGTGGAAGTTCTCGAAGAATTGTTGTTCTACAATATCTTGGTATAAGGTGAAAATGGTTCACATACGAAGACAACCACGTGGAGGGTGCCCAAACTTACCCCACCCAAAGACAGTCTAAGACATGCAATAATCATGTACCAGCGCAAATACATGAATATGTTCTATGGATACATGCCTTTAAACACTCCTTCTGGTCCTCTAGCCCAGAAACGTTTATTTAATGAAATTCAATGGAGTCAACCGACGATGTATTGCTCTGTAATTTTTACTTACACTGACATAGTTAAAGTGGTTATCATTCGAAGGGAGCCTACTATATGGGAAGTGCACACATTAATTGCCTCTATACATGGCCTTTGTAACGCAAATATCAACGCAATTATAGTATATACAGTCGTTCCAAAAGCGCATGTCTCAAAAAAAGGTCGTTCCTTGAGTTTTAGGACTATCACTTGAGTTTTGTGACTATGTATAATCATCGTATGGTGCTATAATCATTGTACATTCTTCTCATTCGACATAATTTTACGCACCTCATTTTCTGTTACAAAGAAAGTGATGTCTATCTGTTCTTGTCGAAAAATGAAATAGAAATTGAATTGAATTCTAGTGAATTGGATTCCTGCCATATCAAGACACTTTTTTTTCTATAAAAACTGCCGGGGTAGAGATAAAATAACAACATTGATCCATAATATCTATGCTGTCCAAAGGGTTCACTTGCAGAGACCACCTTGTGGGAGGTGATCAAACTAATCCTAAAGGCAATGAAAAACATGCAGTATACACTGTACAACCGCGAAAAATGTTCCATGGTTACATGCCACTGAAAAGCTCTTCCGCCTGTGTAGCACATACGCTTTCGTAAAATGAAATTAAGGTGATATAGGAGACGTTGCTTTACAATATCTATTTTGTCAAGCCCTTGGGAAGTGCCCAGATCACCCCTGCCCTGACCGTCGTGGTCCCAAAACAGATTAACAAAACATACATTATATGCCACAGTAAACTCACTTGTACATGCATGTAAAGTCGTTGCCGAGTGGTAAATAAAGACACTTTACTTTTCATGATTTTTAAATGGTATATAGACACTGCTTTACAATCACCATAGTCAAAGGGGTGCACATTCAAAGGCAACCGAGTGGGATTTGTTCAAAACCATCCAACCCCCAGGGCAATATAGGAAACATGCACCAGCATATAGCACAAATATGTTTCAATTTACCATGCCTTCACATTGTCGTTACGGTTGTACAGCGATTGCCCTTTTGTTTGTATGAAATGCAATATAATTACAAAAAGTAAAAATGCTCTACATTAACTATATTGTTAAAAGGGTCAACATTCAAAAGCAATCCCCTGGGAAGTGTCCAAAATAAACACCGCCGCTCAAGCCCCGTAATTACATCACACGGATACTATGAACGCAAATACCGACGTTCTTTCGTGCATGGTTTTAGAAGTAGTTCCAGCAATACAGCTACACACTTTTATATCAATAAATGTCGTGGAAATGATAGGAGAAGCATTGCTTCAAAATATCTATTTAGTGAGAGGATGTACAGTAAATGCAAATCCTGTTGGATGTGCCCCAATCCCCCCCCCCCCCCCCCCGATCCGCCACCTTCAGTGCAGAGGCATGAAAATATACCTCATGAAATATTGCAAATTTAGATAAAATTTGGGTGCTTCTGTTTACATTTTGTTTTCACCATCAAATTAATTACATAGAACTAGACTCTAACATTACAGATCTATTGTAATGAATACAAAATTATGTGGAGTCTACAGAACTAAGGTCTACACCAAAACTAGTATTATGTTACAGACAGTAACATTCCATCAAACTAATCTTGTAATCTGTTACTTTCACACTCAGCAAAGTAACTATACAAATAGCAATCTACTCATAGATGTTCTCTTTAAATATTAGTAAATTCAACTCAATTCAACACAGCACATCAACAAGTTCTGATTTCATGTCATACCTAAATCCTAACACATTTTTAAACGTGTGAGACTGAAGTTCAAGGAACATAAACTTGTAGTGGAAAAGCTTCAATAGATGAAGTTTTTGGTACTTTGCTTTCAGGCAAAAATAAATGTATGTTGCAGAATGGTTTTAAACACAATAATATGACACAAAATGCAATCAGATACAAGGGTCAGAGGTTTGATTTATGGCAGATTTCTTTGACTGATCCCGGTCTGATCCAAACAATAAAGCTTCTCACCAAAACTTTTGTCCTATCACAAGCAAGCTTGCTTATTTCTCCACAATAGAGGGCGCGCATCATCATCCATCTGGAAATTCTTGACCAATTCTTGACAGGTGTCAATGTCAACTTTGGATGGCCGTAACTTTCTTGTTATTTGAGCAATTTCTACGAATTTTTTACATTTTATTACATACATATTTGGTATAATTTTGAAAAATATTCAAACAAATTGAATGTGTTTTGGTATGATTTAGAGATAGATTAGTATTATGGTAAAAATGCATTTTTGCTAAAAAATGTGAAAAAATTGAATTCTGGCCTCAAAATTAATATGAAGATTGGTATAACCCCCTACATAATTGGTATCATCATATAGATAATTTAATTGTCTTTAATTTGATACCAAAGCCATGATAATTGAACAATTTTATCAAAGGTTACATGTATTTTTATGAGATACTGACATTTTCACCATGCGTTACCATGGAAACGGATTTTTGACCACTATGGGACACGCTTTGACCTGTTAACATTGCATTTTTGAAATCTACGCACAAAATTGGTCTAGATGAAGTAGATTAAAAAAATATATGTTTGGGGTGCATGGGAACCCCCCTTTCCGACTGCACTATAAGGGGTATCAAAAGTTTATTCAATGAAAATCGATTTTGAAATGGCTGAGATATCCCAAAACAAGGTGAAATAAAGAGATAATAACAAAGTTGGGGCATGTTGCCTTTTATTATTAGCACTTTATTGGATATCTCAGCCATTTGGAAACCAATTTTCATCAAATAAATGTTGAATCCTTCTTCAAAAATTACTTGCTCTTTCATATTTCAGAAGAGGCTTTTCGTTATCTCACTTAGGAATGTTCAAAACATGAATCCTTACTTCAGCCAGTACTGTACAGTCCCTTTAATCTTGCAAAGATTTCTAGTTTCTCTTCCCTGGCAAGTATTCATGTCTTTCCTTCTTTCCTCCAATCCATTTATTTTTCCCTTTCACAGGAGTTTGCGGGAATCCCGAGACAATGCACTCCTAGAGAAGGAGAGAGTCTTGGCCTCAGAAAAAGAAGTTAAATCCAAATATGAGGAACTCTTTACCAAGTGAGTAACACCTTTTCCTCTATACTCTGTATTGTTTTGTTTTTTAGCTTTTCTTTTTTGTATATCTAATACATGATGGAAGGTCTGCAAATATGAGTTGTACTATGTGATCTTCTGCATACTAATTACATTAGATGTATATTAGCCTCAGTGAACAGGATATATGTTACTGTATTAATTGAAAGGTTAACATACTGTGGTATCAACCTCATACCATTTGGTTCTGCAGGTGTCTTGGTAAAATACATTATTGGGTAGTGTGCCAGATGCAGTGAGATACAAAGAGGAGGGTGGCAACAAATGGTCAAAAACAAACAAACAAAAACAAAAACAAACAAACAAACAAACAAACAAACAAACAAACAAACAAACAAGCAAACAAACAAACAGCAAACAGATATTCATTGCCATATTATTAGCTACACTTCATTGTTTTCACTGCGCATCAGTACTCCATGACATTCTAATTCTGTTGGGAATAATTTGATACTCACTTGTGTAACTTTTGTGTATGGATTGTGAAGACACTGGGCATGATATGCAAAACACAGATCACCTGCGTCTGGCAACCGCCTTCCCCATCCACTTGCCAGATCTGAACGAAGCCCTGCGATGGTTAGCTCATATCTGCCTAGACCCTTGTCTTGTGCGAAGTGAGCCTGTTAACCCATGCAGGTCATCGCACATCCTTTTGTATCCTGGCTTGTCTCTGCCAAAATAGACCTACATACAATTCACCCATAATTGTCGGTCTACACCAGTAATGCTCTCATTACAGTATCAGTTTTGTTATGAGAATATATATATTTTTTCTTTTACCATGCATATCTCAAAGATATGTTAATATAGTTTGTGCTTCTTGTCAAAAATTATGTGTGACAATAACACAACATTTGGGAGAAGGTTATTTATGAGGTTCTTATTTTGTCATCTCCAATTTGATAATTACCCCATAAGTATAACCTGTATTAATGTATGATTAACTCATGTTACTTTTGTAAATTTGTTTGACAATACCATATGTATGACCCAAAGCCATGAACTCATTGTGTGAAGTTGTCGTTTAAATTTGTGGATTTTTTTTTTCTCACAATATCGCAGATATCGAGAGTTGCAGGCCTCCTCAGATGCCAGAGTGACGGAGCTTAGCGGCGAGGTGCGGCTGAAGAGCTTCGAGGCCGAGAGGTCGGGCATGATCCAGGAGGAAACACTGCAAAGTTTGAAGCAGGCGCAGGTGGACAGCGACAAGCTTCAGAAGAAAATTGAGGTAATTGTCCGAGAGATTTTTTCGGCGGTTGGAATGCCCCGGTCTCTGTCCGAGTCGGAAGTCCAATCCACAAGATGGCTCTTTTTCCCTTCTCATGGTATCTTGTGTGTGCACATTGGCTTTGGTCATCACAGAGTTTTTGTTTTTTCTGAATTCCTTGAGCTGGATGATAATATCAGTACACACTTGTCGTTTTGGCTGTAGAAATGCACAGTCACTCAATATCGTTTCGTTACCAAAAAAACATGTAAGCAGTGCAAATTCAAGCAGATATTCAAAAGCACACAGCCAACGAAAAAAGTTAATTTATGATAAAATTGAGTAATGAAATGTACAGAGCCATTCGTTTTTGAACAAATTAAAAATATCCTATTCAAATTAATGAAATTCTTCCGTCGAGAGGTTTTTATGCAACTGATTGACAAATTGCCCTACATTGACGTAAATAAGCACTGAGTTGATCGGTGTTTTAGTAGTAGCCATGATAACAGAAATCACGGGCGTTCATACTCGAGGCCGATCTCCACTAGACAACCGAGATCCCGCCCGACAGCAAGCGTTAGTTCTATAATGTAATCCTTATCACATGCAGTGGGTACTGTGTAATTATTCAAATTCATGGAATTCTTCTGTCGAGAGATTTTTATGCAACTGATTGACAAATTGCCCTACATCGATGTAAACAAGCACTGAGTTGATCAGTGTTTCAGTAGAACCCATGATAAAAGAAATCATGGGCTGATTTGTCAATCAGTTGCATAAAAATATCCTTTCTGACATTGTCGGTACACAATGTCTCCAGACAGACACAAGCACATACGTACACCCACACTATAAGGATAATGTGTGTACACACCAAGGCTGGTGGTGCATGCATCACAATCTTTCTCCAAAATGATCCGACTTTTTGTGAGGACATTTCTCTTTTGTTTTCCCCTTCTAGGTGGTTACCAAGGAGTACTACGCCCTCCAGTCGACCTCCGAGAGACGGACGGCTGAGCTTGAGGCGCAGGTGTCGGAGCTGAGGACGAAGCTCGACACCTACGAGCGTCTGGAGAAAGAACTTGACGACGTCGTCATGCAGGCGGCTGAATGTAAGCTGTCGGGAAGTGTCAATCCGTTCATTATAAATGTTTCACTCCTCCATAGAGACAATAGAATGTGACTAGTAGGAGGCCACTGGTTGTTGTTTTTTTTTTTGTGTGTGGACAAGCATACCCATTTTAGCAAGTCTATGCTGTAGGTATAAAACAAGTGTCAAGAGAGGTAAATGCAACATGAATTTTTGATGAAAATTGTTTGAATTTGAGGAATTATTAATTGGCAGTAGTTCAGTCTGTAGAGCAAGTGCACAATCACCAACTTTATGCTTTGTATACATATATTTACACTTTTTTGTTTATTCTGATGATTGACCAAGAGCATAGGACTCTCCTTTATTGACATTTACAGTATATACAGTTAAAAAAGACGAAATATAACATAGTTCACAATACAATTCACAAAGGGATAACATAGGTCATCATACAATAAACTATAGTACCAAGTCAGACTTTTGAAAAAGTCAGACTTAAAAAAAAGAAGAACAAGAACAAGAGGGGAGAAGTGGAGTAAAGTGAAAGAAAAAGGTGTCCCGTAAAAGCCTCAGGGGCTTGCAATGATGGGATCACCTGACTATAAGGAGTTGGAAAACACGAAAATAACAGAAAATGCAACGCAGTGTTGGGTAAATTAGACAAATAGGGGATCAAGTGTGAAGAAACGTGAAACTAGTATTTAGCGAGGAGAAATGTTTTAAGTTGTTTTTTTAAAGACCTGTTAAATTGTGAATTTCGAATACTTGACGGTAGTGAATTCCAAATGACCGGACCAAGGTGACGAACTGATTTTGAATGGATGTTTGTTTCCATTTTCCAGCGGTGGAATTTGGATGATATTCTCAAGGTTGGGTACACCTCACATAATATGCTTATTGTTAGAGACAGCCTCTTTGTTAGCCCATTATGCATCAATTGGATTACGTTCCTGTTGATAGTTTTTTTTTTTTTTTTTTTTGTGAATAGCATGGAAATGTTTTGTTTTGTTTTATTTCTTATGTGAGTCTGATTGATTAATCTGTTCATACATTGTCTCATGCTTTGAAAAATGCTAAATAAATAACATCATTTGAAATTAAAGAAAAAAAAAACACTTTCCACTCAACCATGAACTTACCAAAGATGATGATGCTGAGGAGGCAAAGAAGGTCCTGTTCTCCTATGGCTATGGTGCTAATGTCCCGTCTACGGCCAAGAGACGACTTCAGCACAGGTGTGTAACAAAATGTTTAGTTCTCTGCCTATTCTCCCTTATGCCATCTTCTTCTCTGGTGGTGGCCAATGTCCTTCACTACTGAAGATTATTTGTAGGCAAAAATTTGCAGTTTTTTGTGCGCAGAACAGGTGAAATGCAAAAATCCAGATAATACGTTTAAAGGTTCAGTTTACCTTTGGGAACAGTGATTTAAGAATTTTTCAAAATATCACCTTTGATGCATATATGTACATCTGTAGTATCACAAAACATCCTAAAATATAAAATTTTTGCAGTAAATCCTAAATTATAAGGATATATCAGTATTTTTCTCAATAAACCATAACTGTAGACGGTTTAGTCTGCAGGCATTGTTATTATAACTATTGTTCACATTTTATGTATTTAACAATACTTAACATCGATTATATGGATTCAAATTTTTTACAGTGGTTGTTTCTATCCCTAACTCACATTTTAGAACTATTTTAAAGCACTAATACTGGGTTTGAGTTTCATCTGCAAATGGTAAATTATGCCTTTAATTGCAGGGCAATGCTGTATAAATGACTTGGTGCAAATAAAAAACCAGAAAAGCACTGTGAGAGCGCAGACCTCCCCCAAGCAGCTACTTTTCACCGATGATCTTGCTCTTCCGTAGATCAGTGATTTCAACCCATACATACATGATTATGCATGCTGAAAAATCGCCCGATTTCCCAATATAGAAGCCTTTGTTACAGCATAAACCCTCAGCTGCGCGGCACGCCTCACCCTAGCAGAAACTAGAACACTTATGAAAACCTCGAAAATGTGCAGCTTGAACTTCCAACTTCATTGACCCTACCTGCCAAAATCCTGAAAATCAAATCCTTCATAAAATCCATTAAAATTTCTGTATCACTACCAAAATTTAATCATCTGTTCCTTGTGTCATTCTCAACCTTTCCTGCAAGTTTCATCCAAATCTGTGCTCAATTTTTTGAGTTATTTTGCACACAGAGAAGCAAAAATACAAACCAATGCTGATGAAAGCATAACCTCCTCCCCTGGTACAGTTTTCAAGCAATTGAAACCAAATTTGGTAGGCATTATGGCCCTTAGGTATAGATGTGGAACACATAATTTTTGTGTTTGTCACACAAACCGTTGCCATGGTAACCACAATTTTACCAAAACCTTGCAGATCGAATAACTTTTCCATCATTCAAGCAATAAAAGTCAAATTTAGTATGTATCATGATCTAGAAACTTGTGTAGTTTTGCAAGACGCCAATGTGTTGTTTAAAGGTAGGGAATCCCATTTGCATGCCTTAAATGAAGAGTTGTATAAATACAGTGGTATGTTGAAGAGAGTATCATTTTAGAAACTCCCATAAAGTATTGAAAGTGGAAGGTAACATTTAGTACATTTTTATTGACCATTAGATTTTGAATTGAATTTTTTTCGGGGCTCACCGTAAACTCCAGTACATTACTAGGCTACCTTTGCAGACCCATGCACTGCATGTGTGTCCATCATGTATATTTTGTGAAGAAAGTTCATCAAAACTTACAAACATTTCTATATACATTCTTACCAGACACTCTATATGTTATTACATCAGCTCTTAAAGATAAAATTTGTGTTTATAGATAAAAGATACAGAAGACTGCAACAAAAAGGCTTAAGTGTGGCTGACACACAGAACTACTGAGTAGTTGAGTTTTGTGCATTATTCAAATTGTAGATAACTTTTGACTTCCAAATTTCTCAGCAGCGGCCTAAACAAGTCCCCTGAGGTTCATATTTAATGTTTTGCTGCATTTTGGAAGGTCTGTAAAAGGTATCCCCTACCTTTAACCCTAAAAAAACGTGTAGTGATGCTGGGGGAAAGCATGTTTCCATTTGCTGTAAGTTTTATACTCAGTGTCAACTCTGTAATTGTACAGTAAACTAAAATTATTCTGTTTCCAATTCGACAAATGCACAAACTTGGTATTAACGTCATTGCCCTCATGACATCACATACTATAAAGCAACAATAGGGGCGGGGGTATTAATCACCTTCAGTGATAATTCTAGTTTTAAAAAAAAATAGTCACGGAAGGATCCTCCTCCAATGGAACCAGCCTAGTTGCCAGTGAAAAGCTCCCAAAGAGGAGGCAAGGATGACGTCAGATGGCAGTCTAGATTTCAAACTTTGACATTACAGTCATCCGGCCATCACTTTTTCAAAACTCACTTTTATCTGGACATGGACTGCCACCCAACTGTCTTTTATTTTTCACTGTGAGACTTTAAAAAAAATATGAAGCAACTATTCTCTTTCAAATAGTACGAAGTACCAAACCCTCCAAAATTAAGGAATCTTATAAAATCTTCTTCTCTAGAACCAGAAGTGATAGAGCTAAGTGAATACTATGAGTTAGTACATTGATAACTATAGTTTCAAGTTTGTTCATGGCGGAATCAGGGGTGCCTCCCTTGGGGCCCAGAGGAGGGGTCCTAATGGGGCCTAAATTGTACATTTTCATCTTCTTCCTGAAATCCCTGTAATGAATTTTCACCAAAGTTGGCAGATAGCATCCCTAGGGGGGATAGAATCTCAATTCCATCAAAAGGGCACTTTGCCCCACCTGGGGGGCCCCAAGGGGGGCCCAACCCACCCCCAGTAAGGAATCTTTAAAGATTTTCTTTTACAACCAGAAGTGATTGATCTCAGTTAATACAATGAGTCAGTATATTGATGACTGTTGTTTCAAGTTTGTTCATGGCAGAATCAGGGGTGCCCCCCCCCCCCCCCCTCTTGGGACCCAGGGGAGTGGGGTAGGATGAGTCCAAATGGGGACTTAAATTGTACATGTTCATATTCTTCTTGAAAACCCCTTGATGAATATTCACCAAACTTGGCAGGTAGCATGCCAGGGGTTAAGATCTCAATTTATTCAACAGGGCACCATGCTCTCCTTGGGGACCACTAGGGGGGAGGGGGGGGGGGGGGCAATCCCCCCCCCCCAGCATTTTCATTTCCTTTGCTGAAAAAGACATAATGAATTTTTACCAAACTTGGCAAGTGGCATTCATAGGGGTATAGGATCTTGCCTTGGGGGACCCAGGGGGCCCAAAACTCCTAAATCAAGGAATATTCAATAATATTCTTCTCTAGAATCAGAAGTGATAGAGCTTTTAGTCTTTTTTTCCTAACTGCATAGTCCAACATTCTATAAAGTACAGTGTACTTGGCAGGTATTTTCACCAGTGTGATGGAATATGCAAATGGACACCGTGCCCCCAACTCTCAAAGTTACACCCCCCGCCCCAAGTTTCCAATGTTTTCAGGTGAGAGTCTGCAAGAATGCATGGAAGGTGAACTTGCGGTACTCAGGTGAGCGTGTGACCCCCGGGTCTCTTGTATTTAACATTTGTTGTTTTTTTAATGAAACAGGGCAAATTTATCTGTTGTGTACAGTATACTAGAAGTATGAACATATATGTATGTATGTTTGTATGTATGTGTATATATATATATATATATATATATATATATATATATATATATATATATATATATATATATATATATATATATATATATATATATATATATATATATATATAGTGTATACATGGCATGGTTGTGAAAACCTGCAGTGAGAAAAGGAAATTGGACCTCGTAATGAAGCTGAATAACGGAATAATGAAAGATTCATCAAAGTCAGACACAGAAAAGGGTTACCGCAATATTTTTAAAGCATGTAACAGCGGTATTGGCTGCATCCACAAATGCAAATAAGAATAGGGGATATTTATTATCACTTTCACAATTTCTCCAGGGTTTGTTTATAAATATACATCACAATACAAATCATACTTTGGGGATATGATTCAGGAAATACAGCTGTCTGCTGTAAAGTCATTGGTATTAAGTTGTCTAAAGAATCAATGCAATGGAGACAAGATTTTACTTTTATTTCATCTAAAATGAGAGGAGATTTTAGTTTGTGTGATGGTCAAAAAACTCGTGAAGTGATGGCATCAGAAAATCTCATTTGCATCCGAGATTACTTCCAATATTGCAGTGTCGTAACAACGCATGACTGTCCAATCCAAAAATTTTTAGCTCACCTGAGCCGAAGACTCAAGTGAGCTATTGCGATCGCTCTTCGTCCGGCGTGCGTCGTTTGTCGTGCGTAAACTTTTTACATTTTCATCTTCTTCTTGAGAACCCCATGACCGATTTTCACCAAATTTGGCAGGTAGCATCCCTTGGGGGATAGGATTTCAATTTGTTCAAATGGGTACCATGGCCCACCTGGGGGCCCCCAGGGGGGCCCAAACACCCTAAAATTAAGGAATCTTTAAAAATCTTCTTCTCTAGAACCAGAAGTGATAGGGCTTAGTTAATACTATGAGTTAGTACATTGATGACTGTAGTTTCAAGTTTGTTCATGGGGGAATTAGAGGTGCCCCCCTTGGGACCCAGGGAGAGGGGTGTGGAGGGGTCCTAATGGAGCCTAAATTGTACATTTTCATCTTCACTTTGAGATCCCCATGTCTGATTTTCACCAAACTTAGTAGGTAGCATCCGTAGGGGGATAGGATCTCAATTTGTTCAAATGGGCACCATGGCCCACCTGGGGGCCCCCAGGGGGGCTCAAACCCCCTTAGATTAAGGAATCTGTAAAAATCCTATCTAGAACCAGAAGTGATAGGGCTTTCAATACTATGAGTTAGTACATTGATGACTGTAGTTTCAAGTTTGTTCTTGGGATTGGCGGAATCAGGGTGCCTCCCCCCCCCCCCCCCCCCCCCTTCTTGGGAACCTGGAGAGGGGATGGGGAGAAGTCCTACAGTTGTAATGGGGCCTGAATAGTACATGTTCATCTTCTTCTTGAAAACCCCATGATGAATTTTGACCAAACCTAGCAGGTAGCATCCCTAGGGGGATAGAATCTCAATTCCTTCAAATGGGCACCATGTCCCTCTTGGGGGCCCCCTAGGGGACCCACCCCCCCCCCCCCCCCCCCACATTAAGAAATATTTAAAATCTTCTACTCTAGAACCAGAATTGATAAAGCAAAGTTAATACCATGAGTTTGTACATTGATGACTTTACCAGGGCTGCCACCCCCCCCCCCACCCCCACCCCCACCCTGGAGTTGGGGGGGGGGGGGGGGGGGAGATCCAAATATTATGCAGACCTACATGTACATGTAAGTTTCCAATGTTCTCAGGTAAGAGTGTGCAAGAATGCATGGAAGGTGAAATTGCGATACTCAGGTGAGCGCGTGACCCCGGGTCTCTTGTCTCATGTTATGTCCAGTTTTTTCTGTTTATTGTCCTTTATAAATGAAAGTCTATTTGAAAAAGGAGGGAAATTGTACTCTGATTGTACCAGGGGCAGAGTGGTACATTGTTGTATTTGTGAATGTGGTACATCACTGATCTACACATTGTTGTCCTTGCCACATTCCACTTACAGAGGAAATGAGTAAGGCAGACAAAAACAAAAACAAAAAAAGAACAAGTAAAAATTGTGCTGTGGACATAACAATCTTTTTTTTTTTTTAAATTGTCACTGTCACAAATGTGTTTATTTCTGTTAGCAGATCAGATGTCAAGATCCATGGCATGGCCATTGACTTTTATTAGGAGATATCTGGGGGGAAATAAACGTCTCGTTGTCGATAGGGCCGGTTTCATGGTTAGGCGCCACTTTTCATTTTTTTTCAGTTTTCAGTCTACTACACAGAATAAGAGCAGATTCATGAAGTGTTTTGCTATGCATATGTTAGATGCATAGCAAAACATTTTGCTATGCGTCAAACGACAACAAACGTTGTCAATCAGGTCAGTAAATACTGACCTGATTGACCTCCCATAGCATAACGAAAGTGCAACTCCAAAGCATTTGTGCACTGTAAGGCAAGATGTGCCCAAATCTGACCTGCTGGGTGTCAACCTGGCAAACATCCCTTTTTTGCAAACTTTGCCATTCTATAACATATCTGGCTTTGAGTTAACTGAACACATTTATGTGTAGTGAATGAGTGGCCATAATGAATCATATCAGAGTCAAAAAGTTTCAACTCCTTTTTGTTTCTTTTTTTTTCCACCCCAAAATTCTCTTGGTGGATGTGACATTGTCCGTTCACATTTAATCATCTGCTTATATGGGTTGTGTACGTAAGAAAACAAAGGCAAGTCTCAGGAAAATAATGTAAGAGTGAAGTATAGCTTTGTATGAGTAACTGTAGAAAGTTTGTTTGTGCTTCAGTTCCATTTGATGAAATGACAGTAATATGAAAACAAAAATTAGATGTCTGTTCACATTTATGTCACATCCACCAAAATTTTATATAGCTATAATTTTTTAATGGTTTAGCTTATTTCTAAAATTTTTGCATAAATCAATAATACACAGTTGGGTGCCTATCCCTCCAAAACAATTCAGCATTTGAAATTCAAATTCTTTCTTTATGCCACATAACATGGTGTCCGTTCACACATGTCACATCCACCAGCCTTTCTTGTCAGAAACATATTTTGGTGTGCATCTCAGTAAATACTGACCTGATTGACTGCGAATCTTCAGACATGTTAGACTCTGTACTCAGCTTACAAATGCCATTGATATTGACATTACTATGAAACTAAAAATTTGAAAAAACTTTGAAAATGCTTGAAATGCCCTGGTGGATGTGACATTTTTAGATGTGAACAGACATTTCAATGAGTATTAAGTAAAATCTTGGGACAACTTATTTTTTTGGAACAAAATATGTTTATATTTTGTAAAATATGTCATTACCAAGATATCTAGATATCAGACACCCACTTTTACACCACATTCACGATAATTTTACATTGAAATACTTATTCACAGTGAGGTTGTAGCATGATCTTGTCACTGTACCTGTGAAACCTGAAGTTCTACATATTTTAATCAATTTTCCAGATGATTAATCTAATACAGGCAAAAGAATATAAATGTTATTTAATTACAGTGATTAAACCTTTCCTGTACCATGTATTTGATATGTTTAATAATGATTAAATATATGGTGGATGTGACATTTTTTGGTGTGAATGGACACAGAGTGTATCTCCCAAATGCATAGCATTTTTCAGCATTAGTTCCCTAATGCTCTACCCTGCAACAAGACTTGAACAGTGTGAAATGATCTGCAACCATTGGAATGGTTAACTAAGAATAAGTGGTGAAAAAAAATGGTTTGTAACTTATTTTACTGCAACTGATCGAATAATTAGCCTCCACATATCACAAACACTGGTTATGCAGTGTTTTACAAGTAGTAGCCATGACAATAATCATGGGCATTCAACTTGGGTTAGATTCCAGCCAACTATCTCCTAATTTACTGTATTGACTAGACAGGCTCAGTCCATAGCTTCTGCCCAACAGTTATTACTGGTTCTAATCCTAAATAGCAACAGGTAAGAAAAAGTGGGTTAAAACTGATCTCCTAACTTGGCTAATCCCATCTCTGCAATAAGTATACAAGTATGTCTCAAGATTTTTCTGTAGTAACACAGGATAGGGTCTGGTTGAAGCAAAAGAGGCCCCTAGTAACTTTCTTCAGAATTCCTTACTTTTCCTGAAAAATGCTGATTTTTTTTTTTTTTTTTTTTTGGGGGGGGGGGGGTAGGTCCATTTTTTTTTTGGGGGGGGGGGGGCAAACTGGACATATAACCCTTATTGTAGATCAGATTAATTTTGTGTTCAAGGTCCATACTATCAGTTTGTAATGAAACAATCAGATCTGTGTTTGCATGATTAAAAGAAATTTTGGTAAAAGAAGTGATGATTTAGTCAAGTGCCTTTTTTTGGGAGGGGGGGGGGGGGAGAGAAATAATTGGTATTCGCACATGACCAAGAAGGAAACAACTTTTGGGAAATACTGCATGCCCGGGGCCCCCTGCTGAAACAGAGGCAAATTCACACATAACACTTAACATATTCATGCTTGATAACACAACTGCAAGAAGTCAGAACTTATCAAATCATTGTAAAAAGTCATATTACGGTAATATAGAGACTATAAATTGTATATGGTACCCTTCATTTTGTGTTTGCCACTGTAAACACTGCAATTTTTCTTATATTTTGCTAGAAACTCCCTTTATTTCACAGGAAAATTGGGCAGTAATGATGTTTACAGTGAAGGTACAGTGCAGGTGATTCACAAAGATAATGGGGTGGGTCTGTTTAAAAGAAGGGGTCCGTCAATTCAACCCCATCTTCCACTGCCTTCATTTAAAAGAAAGGAATTCTTGCATGGACTTGCATTTCATCGCAGCTGATTGACAAATGGCTCTTTGAAATGAGTAGTAGCCATGATTTAAAAAAAAAAATTATATAATATAGACATTTTACAAATTACTCAAGCTGGATTTGAACCAACAATCTCCTGATTACCAGACAGGTGTTGTATCCATTTGACTACCAAGCTTCCATCCTACAGCCAGTGCTGTTTCTATGTACACATAATCTTGTATAGCAGCGGATATTAATTGTGTATTACATGCATGTATTCCTGGTATTCAAATAAATGAATTCTTATGTCAAAGTTGTTTTTAACTAAAACTGAGTGATAAATTGCCTTTCATCAATGAACAATACGCACTGATTATTCAGTGTTTGTAGTAGTAGCCCTAATAAAAAATCATGGGCATTCTAGCAGTTTAATTAGGTGATGAACACCCCATTCCAAAGATTTGTTATTCCGAAAGGCACAAATTCCCTATACCTATGTTTTGTTTGTTCTTTTTTTCATCTAAAAATGAAATACTAGTCATAAAGCCAAAAAATGAAATTAGACTTGTTATTAAAAACATTAACAAAAAATGAACAGTCTTTAGCAAAGAATGGCTCATCTTGGTGATGACATAGAAGAGGTGGAAGGGTGGCATACTATGAAGGAGGAGAAAATGTTTCTTTTTTTCAGAACACAGTTGTATTTCAGTTTGTCAATAAGTATGAAAGGTTATCATGTGAGTTCACATGTTCACAAACTAAGGCAAATAAGAAATGTGATTTTTACCCGACATGACAAAGTTTCTTTGGGGAATCCTTGTAGGTGACGTATGGGAGTGTTAGTGTAGCTTTTGCCTGTACTATAGATTTCCAATGCATGTAATGAAAAACAGGACCATGACCACATACAATTTGTAATCTGCATTTTATCTAAATAGGATTATAAATAGGATTGGTCCATACTAATTTTAAAATTGTTAGAAACCTGAAATTAGGTCTCAACCAAAACTATACGATCCCTTTAATTCTCTGGGAAAACACTTACAGTAAGATTTTGCATATTTGGGATTATGATCACAACAAAAATGTCACATCCACCACATTATATATCATTTACTGTGAAAAAAAAAAAAAAACTTGAATGCATAGTTAATTGCTCTATCAAAAACACTATAGTATCATTTGACTGGCTAATAATGAATATGGATGCCACAATTGCACATCAACTGAAGGTGAAAAATGTCTATTCACATCTAATTTTGTCACATCCACAAGGAGTTTCAGGCATTCATACATTGTAACTTGAAAATGTGTGGACCCTTGTGTGTAGTACCCATTTGTGTTCTAAAAAATATGACTGTTCTATGTGGTTCTTGCAAACAGAGTAGGCCCTACTGCTTGCCAATTACCAGTTGATAATAAAGATGAAAATTTGGAATTCTGTTCTAAATTTTAGCATCACGTCCACCATGTTGGATCCAATTTACTCTGAAAAACATTCAGAGTCCATTGAACATAGTGTACATGTTGTCAGCAAAAAAAAAAAACAAAAACAAAACAAACCTTATACTTTGATCGTACAGTGTATGTGAGCTGATAAAAATTTCAGTAATGGTTTGAACTATTACTATCAAGTATAAATTTGAAAAGATTGAGAATGTCTGTTCACATCTCCAATCCGTCACATCCGCCACATGGAATTTCAGGCATTCATAACTTTTACAGCAAATGAGGCCATATCAGTAGTGAGTTGTATTTATAGAATATAGTATTCTCGGTGGTTTTGCATGCATAATCATTTGTTATATGCAAGGTGTGTAGAAAAAAAGAATACCAAGGAAATTGGTGTTCTGTTCACATGTCACATCCGCCACGTTGGCTACTATATTGATGTCATTTATGCTGGAAACAAAACTTTCTTGTGAAACACAATTTGTTTCTTAGTGTGAACTGACCTGTGCTGACTATTCATTGGGTAATCATTTGCCTTATTTCCATTGTTTATTGGTCAAGGTGTAAAATGTCCGTTCACATCTGTTTTTGTCACATCCACCATATCTTCCAGCTAAAATTTTTAATGTAAAAAGATGGACACTCACAATGTTAGTATTAAGTGTGTGTATGTGCCCAAACAGAAGTATTATCTCCATGAAATATTACACATCCTGAATGAGGAAGTGTAAAACAAGAGAAACTTTTCAAAGTCATATACTCCATTTTACACTGTATTTTTCCTTCAAAGTGGTGCAATTTTCCAATAAATCCAAATAAGAACACAAAATCCGGCACTGAGTTTGTTTAAATATCACTTAATCATGTTACAGTTTCAAATTACCTGTTGGACACATAGTGCTTCAGCTCTGTCGATGACATTATAGTGCTATCTTTCAGCAAAATTACCTTCATCTCCAATAGATTCATTCATGGCATCAAATATTGCAATAATAATTAAGCTCAGGCATTACATTTTCCATTAAATTCACATTCTCAGGAATAAATAATCATGACATTCCATCTCTAAAAGAGAACTTGAAATTTTGACACCTAGGTTGACAAAAAGTGGCGCCTAACTGTGAAACGGGCTATAAAGATAACACAGAACAAGGGCGATGGGGTCATTATTATTGAGGTGGCGACAGGTACTGGACACAGACATACATGATATGCTAGTAGAACTACCATCATGTTTGCTATTAATGTATCAAATTACACCCAGTATCGTTAACGGAACTAATGGTAAAGATATACCATTACTGTCTTGGCCCTCAGTATGATATTGATTTGTGCATGTGTGTGTGTTGGGGTCATTATTATTGAGGTGGCGACAGGTACTGGACACAGACATACATTGTACATGATATGCTTGTAGAGCTACCATCATGTTTGCTATTAATGTATCAAATTACACCCAGTATCGTTAACGGAACTAATGGTAAAGATATACCATTACTGTCTTGGCCCTCAGTATGATATTGATTTGTGCATGTGTGTGTGTTGGGGGGGGGGGTTGAGCAGAAGCCCTTGATTGTACCCAATTACCTACTGTACGAGCTGAAATTTTCGCGGTGGTTTTATTTTCGCGAATTTCGCAAATCGCCTTTGAACCGCGAAAATAACAACGTGCGAACAGATAAGCACAGTTAGACCTCACAACCGCGAAATTAACAACACGTGAAAATGTTCTCCTAGTAGCAATTCGCGAAAATATCTGTACGCGAAAATTTCAGCTCATACAGTATGTTGTCCCCATTTGCCTAATCATTATGACTCGGGGGGGGGGGGGGGGAAGGAGTCTGCCTGTGAGATACTGACTGTGTGAAAAGAAGTAGTGTTGATGATTTCAGTTTAACATCATTTTATTCTCTCACAAATAATCTACTTGCATGCTTCAGCTGTCATAATGTCTGATTCTGCTGGTGATTTTCACACTATTACTGTTCCTCAGCTTCTTGTCATTTTGGTCAGAAAAGGACAAAGTCTGTAAATAGAGACCGACAGCCTGTAGTAACCATGGCAACATACTTTTGAATACTAACTTCCGGCAATGATACCCACACAGCCAACACAGCAGCTCCCTGAATTCTTTGATATTTCAAACTGTCCTATGGTAGTTCTTTCTTTATGAATTCAATGTCACATACTGTCAGTTTCCTGTTTGTTTTTTATTTGTATATCCACATTTTGATCTTTTTTGTCTTGGCAGTCTAACCTTTGTACATTTGACCTTTCACCTTCATATGATGTTGATTCTCTTGTCAACAGTGTTCACCTGGCAAGGAGAGTCCTGGAACTGGAACGCCAAAACACCAGCTTGAAGAAAGAGATTGGGCAGGGAGAAGCAAAAATACAGCAACTGTGCGAGGAGGTACATTGATGTATGGTGCACGTCGCTCTCGCCCTTCATGTGGTTTTGTTTGCCTATTCTTTTTCTTCTTTTTTTCTGAGGAAAATGTACATGAAAATTTATCAAGACACTTGCAATGAAGCTAAATGTGAATTGTCAGTAAACGTTGCTGTGTTATCATCAATCCATAACTGAGGGCTGCTCTCATCTGCGTAACCACCCATTGCAATGCGCCACAAACAAATTTACGGCACTCACACGGGCAGAATCCCATTTAGTTTCGCAACGAACGTTACAAGATAAAATTAGACTTGCAAGGTCCCCAGGTCGATGCGTCAGCATGTCCTTCTAAAACCAGATCTGTGTGTTTGTGCTTGTGTCCCGTCCCCTTTTGCAGAGAGGTGAAATGTAGTTGGGTAAAATGTGGAGTTGGCCTGCTGACTCCCAGTGCCCCTGTACTTGGGGGATCCTGCTTCATCTCTTGGGGGGGGGGGGGGGAATCAGGCGCACGCCCCCTTTAATTTTTTTTTAAATAAAAGAAATAAAAGGAAAAAAATTAAAATGGGTGTGTGCACCCTTCCTTTAATTTTGTTCACCAGAAAAGTGCGCTGAAGGCCAGTGATGCCAACTTAGTGATGTAGACCTGGAATGAAGATAGTACATTTTTACTTGTTTGAAGCCTGACCAGTTGGAGATAAAAAAATATGAAAAACAAAACAAAACAAACAAAGTGACATCGCATTGTAAAACCCTGAAAGTGTCATGTTACTTAAATAACAGAGCAGGACCACGGTACACCGCAATTGCATTATTACATAAACATGCTGGTATGCTTAACTTAAGTTGTGTGCATTGCCTTCGTGCAGTATTTAGCTTTATGGTTAAAGTTAATCAGACATTGAACCTCCTGAAATTTTACTCCCATTATTATGATATAATATGATACCCATATGATATGAAAGGTTGTAATATTAGCTGTTTATGTGTACACAGCATGTGAAGAATTGTGCAGGCTCTCATGCGCTGAGAGTATCGGTAATGATAGATACGGCGCATTGTAAATGTACTCTATTATTATTATTATTATTAGTATGTCTTCCTCTACATACATGTACATCGTGGTGACATTCCAGGGGTGGTATTCTGAAAATCTTCCTAAGTTTCTTCCTAAGTTTCTTCCTAAGTCAGAAACTTAGGAAGTGCCTAGGAAAGAAAGAATTGGTATTCTGAAATTTCTTCCTAGGCACTTCTTAATGCAAATTAGGCCATCCTTATCCCCGCCCACGTCCTTTCTTAAGCCAATACGGAATGCCGTATCATAAGGAACCAACCAATGACAATCGCATATTACTATGACGTAGGGTCAAATACACGTGTGCGCGGCATGTCCCCTTTCTTACGCTCATTTCGCGCATCAAAGTACATGTGCGCGCAATGACTGACAAGCGCGCCTATCACGATGCTTGCAGTTTGCTATTCTTAACAACGTACTTAGGACAGGGATGGAGCTTTCCTAAAATATCTTCCTAAATTTCTTTCCTAAGTGCATTCTAGAATACCAACTTCTTCCTAAGTTAGAAATTTGCATACTCCCGCCCCTTTCCTAAGTTTTTTCCTAAGTATAGGAAAAAACTTAGGAACAGACTTAGGAAGAAACTTAGGAAGATTTTCAGAATACCACTTAGAAAAGAATCCTGATGTAGGAAGAAATTTCTTCCTCGGAAGGAAGGAAGATTTTCAGAATACCACTTAGGAAAAAATTCTGACTTAGGAAGAAATTTCTTCCTAGGAAGGATTTCAGAACACCACCCCAGGAATCTATTCCTCATTTATCTCACCGAAGCCAAAGGCTCAAGTGAGCTATTGCGATCATTCATCGTCCAGCGTCCGGCATCAGGCGTGCATAAACTTTTTACATTGTCATCTTGTTGAAAGCCTCATGACGGATATTCACCAAACTTGGTAGGTCTTATCTCTAAGGGGATAGGATCTCGATACAAAACTATTGAAAAAAAAAAAATAGAAAAGCACTCGGAGAGCGCAGACCTCCACCAAGCAGCTCATTTTCACCGATACATGAATGCTGAAAATCACCCACTTTACCAATATAGAAGCCTTTTGCTTACATCATCAACTTCCAGTTGCACAGCGCCTCGCCCAAGCAGAGCACGTGTTTAGGCACATATATGCAAACCTCAAATACTTCCAGCTTGAACGCCAAAGTTCATTGAGCCTACCTGCCAAAAAAAAAAAAATCCTCAAAAATCCATTAAAATTCCCGGATCACTACCAAAATTTAATCATCTGATCCTTGTGCCATTATCAAGTTTTCCTGCAAGTTTCACTGAAATTGGTTTACAACTTTTTGAGTTATTTTGCACACAGACAAACAAACATACAAAAGCCGCCAAAAACATAACCTCCTTGGCAGAGGTAAAAGAGAAAAAAATTACAAAAGAATAACAAAACCCATGACTCTGTGGAAGTTCAGCCTGGAGATCCCTCTCACCATTGACCCTTGGACATCCCCCCCCCCCCCCTCCCCATTGGCCTGCAGTCCCTCCCCCCCCAAAAAAAAACAAAAAAACAAAAACAAAACAAACAACAAAACAACAAACAAACATTCTGCGGTCCTTATGTAGTGTGTATTACCCGATGAAGTGGTCCCAACTCACATCCAACTGGACCCCACGGAAGACCAGCTTACAAATTGTAGCGTAGCTGAATATGGGCTATCCAGCCTTCTTCTGAGATTGAAATGAACAAACAAACAAACAAACACATTTACAACAGGCAAAAATAACTGAAAGTCTTAGTCAAGTCACTGTTTGTCCAGAGCATGCTGCTGCCTTTGGCCACCACTCATATTCATGCAATATTCAAATACAGCGACAGGGAAATAAAGTGCCAAATGCTTAGTGCAAACTGCTGGAAATGCTACTAGGGTGCAGACATCTCCCTTTCCTAGGCAGAAACTTAAAGGACAAGTCCACCTTCATTAACATAAGAATTGAGAGAATGCAGCAATATTAGTAGAACACATCAATGAAAGTTTGAGGAAAATTGGACAATTGATGCAAAAGTTATGAATTTTTAAAACTTTTGTGTTGGAACCGCTGGATGAGGAGACTACTCTGGCTCGTGATGTCATATGAGTACAACAGTATAAAGATAATGTAAAGAAAATTCAACATATTTTCACTTTTTTCGCATAATAAAAGAGCACTTGACTTGCCTCTTTCTAAAGGCAATGGGAATATTACCCATAACATATGTCAGTAACGAGTCAAGGGAATGTGTACTTTTTTCAAAAGATGAAATTTTGTGAAATTCTCTTTATATTTTCCTTATATTGTTGTACACATGTGACATCATAAACTGCAGTGGTCTTCTCATCCAGCAGTGACTGCAGAAAAACTTCAAAAATTCATAACATTTGAACAGATTGTCCGATTTTCCTCAAATTTTCAATGACGTGTTCTACTAATACTGCTACATTCTCTCAATCCTTATGTTAATGAAGGTGAACTTGTCCTTTAAGATTAGCAAACTGCAGTGTGCACCTTTTTTTGAATGCACAAGTCTGAAGTAGCACCGTGTTAAATGAAGCATAGCAGTTAACATTGTACAGTCAATATCATTCATAGGTAGTACATTATATAGATGATGACTGGCGGGGGAGGGAACATACCGCCCAAAGGGTTTGAAATGCTATTGAGGGAGGTTTTAAGTCCCGAGACGAAGCAAGGGACTTATAGCCTCCCGAAATAGCATTTCAAACCCTGTGGGTGGAATGTTTGGTACATGTTCCCGACAACAAAAGTCGTCATCTGTTATTTCATATGGGTTAATCAAATACGTCAAATACGTCAACGTCAACCACCACCATCACCAGCAGCACAACTCGATCGCTCGCTCGCGCAAGGCCCAAATGCACTGTGCACGCGCGGTCCTAGCTAGCTGTTAGGTCTTCTGTCATTTGTTACGTGAAAATGTTTTCCCATGGGAGAACATTAAAAAGAATGTTCGCCCATGGGTGAACATAATGAATGTACCTCCATCACGTGACTGTGTTTAGCCAATCACTAACCGGTATTTGACTAACCCATTTAATATAATCTGTTCATTCGTGTACTGCTTTTTAGTGAAGCATAAATTTCTTTGTTTCATATGACAAGTGTAAACATTTCACTTTGTGTCCCAAGGCAAATGTTTCACAGTCTTAATTTGGGACAGTGTAATACGGTCATTGTGGGATATTTATCAATTGATAATTCTTTAGTATTCATGAAAAACCATGTGATTTCATTTTTTATCCACTGTCAGAAGTTTCTTTTTCCATGAGGTAGCAGTGTAAGGGGAGGGAAATCTACAGAGCAAAGTTTATTGCAGACTTTTAGGGTCTGCAAGAGGAAAGAGTCCCCATTGTATTATGTGAATTCCATGGAGAAAGATTGGTGAAACACTCGCAGAAAGTGTGAGGAAAATTGGACAATCTGTTCAAAAGTTGTGAATTTATAAGTGTTGGTAAATTCTGTGAATCATCCTTTCAAGTTGGGAACCCCCTTCAGATCTCGGTCGTGGATCGCGCGATCCTCGCGAAAATTTGCAATAAAGTAGAGGCCAATGTAATCTACAAGACTGTCTAGTTAGATTTTTCAAATTGTAATTTATGTATTTTATATTAATTTATGCTAATTCATGCAAAAATATTTTTTGCCTATGAATAAAAAAGTAAAGCTCCAAGACTTCAAAGTTTTGGTTAACATATTCTTTTCAATATCCTCAACAATAATATTGATGCAAAATTTCGGCTTCATAATCATTTCTTATGTATTTCATTGTTTATTGAATTTCTTATGTATTTCTTTGTTTTTTTAACTTTTTGTTTTTGTCAAAATTTGTCGCAGAAACTTTTTAAAGCATAATCAGGCTAAAATAAATCATATCAGCCATTGAAAGTAAAAATATTAATTTTTATATGAATTAATTGCAAAAACACAATTTACATTGGATTTGTACACAAAATCATATTTTTGAGCAATTTTTGGGTCGACAAGTTTTTTTTCAAAAGGGGCGTGGCTTCAAAACGGTATGCCTGGGAGTGACAAATTTGGTCTCAAAAGTTGTGCGATACTTGAAAGAAAAAAGTCGTAAAATGTGGCGAGAGGATCACGCATTGCGGAATAATCACACGAAACATCGAGGAGGGTGGCCAAAATGCCCCCGATGGGAATAGGGTTAAAAGAAAAAAAAAGTAAATTTCTTCAAGGGTGGCCTGATTTTGTGCAAAGTTTCCCTGTTGGGCCTCGTACAATGTGAAACCACAAAATTTGTGTAAAGAACTTTGCTCGTTTAATGGGTGTTACTTGGATGCAGGTATGTTTCTTCTATCTTATCTCTGATCGCTCTCTTTCTCCAATTTCTCTGAAGCTGTCAAATGCCACGAACCTGCTGGAGCAGTCCCAGCAGCCGTACAACTACCTCATTGACAGCATCAAGACGAGAGACCGGCAGATCAGCTCCCAGCGAGATCACATAGCAGCAGCTACTGAAGATCTCAGGTATGCTTTTGCATAATAAAGGCATTATTTAAAGGACAAGTCCACCTTCATATACATTAGGATTGAGAGAATGCAGCAATATTAGTGGAAAACATCAGTGAAAGTTTGAGGAAAATCGGACAATCCGTTCAAAAGTTATGAATATTTTAAGTATGTGCGAAGTCACTGCTGGATGAGAAGACTACTACAGTGTATGATGTCACATGCATACAACTATATAAGGAAAATAAAAAGAGAATTTCACAAAACTTTACTTTTAGAATAAAGTGCACATTTCTTCGACTTGCTGCTGATGTATGTTAAGAGTAATATTATTCCCCCTGCCTTCCGAAAGAGAGAAATCGAGTGTTCTTTTGTTATGCGAGAAAAATGGAAATATGTTGAATTTTCTTTATTCTTTCTTTATATCGTTGTACTCATGTGACATCACAAGCTTACTTAGTCTTTTCATCCAGCCGTGACTGAGCAGAAACTTAAAAAATTCATAACTTTTGAACGGATTGTCCGATTTTCCTCAAACTCTCACTGATGTGTTCTACTAATATTGTTGCATTCACTCAACCCACATGTCTCTGAAGGTGAACTTGTCCTTTAACATTTGAAGATGAAGCAAAAACCCAGCTTTAGTGCTTCAAAATAGTTCTAAAATGTGAGTTAGCGGTAGAAACAACTAGTGTAGAAAAGGTAATCAGTGTTAAGTATTGATAAATATACAAAATAATAATAATAGTTATAATGAGATCATTTCTAGACAAAACCGTCAACAGTTATGGTTTAGTGAGAAAATAGTGATATCTCCTTGTATTTTAGGTTTTATTGCAAGATTTTGATACGGCCGGATGTTTTGTGATACAACTGACCTACACATATGCATCAAATGTGATAACTCAAACATTTTTTAAATCACTGCTCCCAAAGATAAACAGTATCTTTAAGGGATGTCCTCAATTTCTTCTCTACTTTAAGTTTTGATCTCTTTGTTTTTTGTGTGTATGTGTGTGTGTTTGTTTTTGTTTTTTTTTGCTGTACTTTTGTTCTCATTCCATGTTTTTGAGCAAGGGACATTTAGTG
Source organism: Diadema setosum (assembly GCA_033980235.1). Taxonomy (NCBI): domain Eukaryota; kingdom Metazoa; phylum Echinodermata; class Echinoidea; order Diadematoida; family Diadematidae; genus Diadema; species Diadema setosum. Next base: position 6,753,814 of record CM067079.1, read on the forward strand.
CTTTGATTGTTGATCCTTTTGTTTTGTTTGTTCCTGTGTGTGTGTATGCATGTGCGTGGGGGATGTGTGTGTGTGTGTGTGTGTATAGTGTGTGTGTATAGCTTTGTTATTTACTTTGTCTGATTTAAAGGAAACCTTAACTATTTTATGCCCATTTAAATGGACTCCAGCTATTTAATTCAGCTTCTTGGACTGGGAGTACATTTGTACTCTCAGCAAGAGTTTCCCCCAAAAGGTCCTGGACGAAAACCTGATACAGACAGATGTGCTTCCTTTTTCACACATTCTCTCACTGCGTATTTTTCTTTCTCCTTCTTTCTCTCGTGGCATGAAATATCCTGCATCAGGAGATTGAAGGAGGAGAGAGAGAAATTGATCAGAGAAAAGAATCAGATGGCCGCAGACTTGGAAAGATTACTGAGTCAGCGAGAGGTGGGTGTGAAGATAGGCAGTTTTCAAGTGAATTTGCAGGAGATGAAATGGCCCAGAGTAAGAGCTTGCTCAAGCTGCTGATTCCAAAGAATTTCAAATCCACTCATTTAAATGGAGCAGTATTGTTATTTTCTGTAGTGATCGTAAAAGTTGAAACATTTGTGCCGTAAATTTTGTGTGCTTGGCCAATTTCAGTGACCTTCCCTTCTTCATAATTTCACATATATAATAGTATTTCGATACCTCCAAAAATGTTAGGCATGTTAAATTGGGGTGCTGTTCATTATTCCGAAGGTTCGCTATTCCAAATGTTCGTTAATCCAAAACATGCAAATTCCTTATACCTAGAGGTTCGTTAATCTGAAAATGAAAAAGGGTTTGTTAATCCGAACATTTGTGGCGTTATCCCGAAGGTTCGTTATTCCGATATCGTTGATCCGAAAGTGAAATTCGAAGTAACGAACCTTCGGAATAACGAATCTTCGGACTAAAGAGCCTTCGGAATAATGAACCTTCGGAATAACAAGATGTAACCGTTAAATTGTTATCCACAAAAATTTCCACCCTGCGAATTATTCTGTGTTTACAGCATTATGAAACCCTATTCAGAGAATGTGCAAAGTATACATGATATAACATGGCCTTGGTAGCCTGTTTTTTGATTTGTGGGGCATTTAGCAAATGCACATGTGAATTTTTACTCGTCAAAATACAAACACAAACATATCCTAACAAGATGTATTCCACATAAGTATATCCCAGCAAGTTGACCTTTTCACCTGCAAGTTGGGCTTTTATAATATGTCACAACTGTCTGGTCTGTAGACCGTCTGTAGACCTGCTAGTGTGTATCCATAGTTGCAACCGATTAGTGTCCTTATTAACGAGATTTTGTTACGAGAAAATTCCCGCAATCCCTGGTATCGTGTTACAAATGGGCTTGCCTATTTCGTTGCATCCATCTCCCTTTATTTTGACAGCAAATGGCCATCATTAAACAGATGGTCCTTGGATTGAGTCATCAAAGTGATGGGATTGCTACCAGCAACCCTGTCGTCCGTGAAAAGTTGACGCCGTCGGCTCTCATCGGACCACCTCTGTCACGGGAGGCTGGGAATGACCGGGTTGATCAAAATGCGGGGCAACCTCAGCCAACCGTTTTTGTAAGCATGTTGATCTGCGAAGGGGGTTGACGAAAATTCCTCTTTCTGTGATTTACAATTTATTTCCCATCAAGTTACCCCAATGACTGGGTATGCTGGGTCGATTTTTGTTTTGTTTTTTGTTTTGTTTGGTTCCCATAGTGGTTGTCTGTTGTACTTTGAGTGGAGCTGTTATCCCAACATCCGTGAAGATGTTTTGCTACTGTTGTACTTCATTGGAAGTTGGGATGGAGGTTGTTGGGAGGGTTAAAAAAATGATTAAAGACAGGAAATTATTGTTTTATTATTCTTCTACTATTGTGACATCACAAATTGTTGTGGAAACTGCTCATGTAGAGAGGGCAGTGCATTGCATTAACTTAAACTTTTGGTGAAATTATAAATTTTGAATGGATTATCTGGGTTTTTTTTCTCACACTTTCTTTGGGTTGCACAAATCTTTTGTCCTTTCACTGCATGGAATCATGTCAAACTTTAGGCTGATTAAAAGGAAAGAAGAAAAGTAAGAGTTAATAGTGGCTGATAATGCTTATAAACATTTACAGTCAAGCTTGTTTACATCGACCTTTACCTATTAGTCGAAAAGTATCAAAGGTCTTTTCAAGTCCTCTTGTCTTTATACTCTATTAATTTTAATCCCTCATAAGTCAAATTATCTCCATGTTGAAGCTATTCCTTCAGTCCAACTAGATTTGACTTAGGCAAGGTTGACTGTTTAATATGCCTTTCCCATGTAAAGTTATGTCTTTGAAGACACCATTGTTATATAAAGAAGAGTGAAAAAGGGAGTGGTAGGGGAGACATTTATTTGATTTAAAGAGAACCTACAACAACATAAAAAAAAATGTAATCATTTAATTTGGTCTCCCTCCTCAGACACAGGGAGAAACTTCACAGTGGTACCAGAGGATGCAGCAGGCCAATGCAAGGAGGAGTCGAAGTCATCGGAAATCCTGGACTGACGAAATGTGAGACATCGAGAAGATGACATGGTGATCCCTCACATAGACATTGAATAGAATGCCAATAGTAGACAAGTAGAGTACAGGAGTGATTGCATTAGGACGACGTGTGGGGGGATAGTACACTGTACTGACATTGATGACAAACACCTGTGGAAAAAAATGTGCATTATATGTTTCATAAGGACACGTCTTCCTGATAAAGACTTCTTCGCACCTTGATAATGTATCTAACATCAGTAGCATAATCTGTTTGGTGTTTACCGAGATGTGTCACACATCAACTTCATGCATTGCATTGAATGAGCTGAACTCAACGTAATGCTTATCGAAGGACCCTCCTACATCGACTGTCTGAAAGCATTTAATCACATGGTGTGTGCACGCTACAGCTGGCTTTATGACCGCAGGTTTTAAATGACCCATGAAACAGGTATACAGTGGTGGTCAGCTCATGTCTTGTGGTCAAGCATGCCAGCAATGTGCTATCACACAAATGATCAAATGGTCACAAGTGGAACTCTACGAGATTTTGCACAAGGTGAAAGATGCAGCCCTTTACCGTATAGACAGATTATTTCGTGAGGTTTTTATTTTCATGAATTTTGCGAGTCAGGTGCTGTTCGTGAATTTAAAAACTCGCAAAAATATTAACTCTAATCCCGGCATGAATGTGAGGTGCATGCATAAATTTCTCCGTTCAGTCCGGTACTCCACAATTGTGAATTGAACCACTCGTGAAATTGGCGGGAAATCCCAATTCATAAGTACCAAGACTTGCTAAATATATGGCGTATACAGTATTTGATGCGGCTAAGGACATGCAAAATGTCTTTTATCCAACACCTCAGAGGCAGCGTTGCCAGGTACGAACAGAGCAAAATCACCAAATAAAAGGCATGTGAAAAATCACCAAAAATCACCAAAAATCATCAAATGTGGAAAAGCGTAGTTTAGGGTGCAATTTCAAGACAAAATAATGTCAATAAACCTTTATCAAATTCTCTGCGCGAGTCTTGGTGCAATTTACTGCGCGCCATAGTCACACACACTTTATGCAAAATGTGTGCGATGTGTATGGATCTATGATTGTTTGTGTGTGTTGAGTGACAAAAGGCGCACATGTAATGTTTCTGTACCTGGTATAAGGGGAGAACTTTGGGCACAATGCATTTTCGCTTTCAGTTATTGTGATTATTAGACATTGGTCTCAAAATCACCAAAAAATTACCCCAAATCACCCAATTTTGATTTGGTTACCAGGCTAAAATTTTGTCACCAAACAATTTTAAAAAATCACCAAATTTCTCCCTTTTGGGTTACCTGATTCACCATGTGGCAATGCTGCTCAGAGGTTGGACATGATCCAGGCAATGGCCCAAATATGGCAAACTGCATCACTGTGAGTTACATGAAGAGTGTTGGCAGTAATATACATGGTTTGTGACAGCAATGTGCCCTATCATGCACTGCTTTACATCATTTGCATATTTCTGAGCAAGAAGTGTGCTGTGGTACTCTTTACTGAATGTCATGTGACAAGCAGTCAACCAATCAGTTAACAAGAATCTTTCTGGGTGGTGTGTAAATGCAAATACATTTATAACATTAAATGCATGTAACACTAAGTGTACGATACATGAAATAAATGAGGAGGTGCATGACCTAGAAGGAATATTTGCCATCGGCTGCATTCTTACACCAGTCTCACAAGATATGCACAACCTAAACATGTTGCCTAAACTACTGTCCTTTGGGTATGTGTTTTTTGTCTGTGTTGTGTGAATTTGTGACAAGTCCACCTTCATATCAATGTGGATTGAGTGAATGCAGCAATATTAGTACAGGGGAAACTCGGTATAACGAACACTGCTTTAACGAGATATCGGTTATAACGAGGAAAATGACTCGGTCCCGACCATCTCGTTATATCGAGTTTCCACTGTAGAACACATCAGTGAAAGTTGGAGGGAAAGCGGACAATCCGCTCAAAAGTTATGAATTTTTTAAGTATCTGCACAGTCGCTGCTTGATGAGAAGACTACTACAGTGTATCATGTCACATTCCTACAATGCTATAAGGAAAATATAAAGAGAATTTCACAAAATTTTACTTTTTGTGCACATTTCCTCGACTCGTCAGTGACGTATGTTAAAGGTAATATTATCCCTCCTTTCCTTCAAGTCAAGTGTTCTTTTTTATGTGAGAAATGATGAAATATGTTGAATTTTCTTCATATTTTCTTTATATCGTCGTACACATGAGACATCACCAGCTGCAGTAGTCTTCTCATCCAGCAGGGACTGAGCAGAAACTTCAAAAATTCATAACTTTTGAACGGATTGTCCGATTTTTCTCAAACTCTTGCTGATGTATTATATTAACCCTAACCGGGCCGGGCTTTTTGGGGTGTTCTGTGGCCGAGGGGGGGTTGATTCAACCCCCCCCCCCCCCTTAAGATCTCGGCAGTCGATTGCGCAATCGCCATGAAAATTGGCACATGCATTACCTGTGGCGTAATCTACCACATTATATACAAAAAAAAATGGAAATTTTCATTATATTAATTAATTATGCTAGTATATGCATAAAATCATACATTTTGCTCTATATCAGAAAGTAAAGCTCCTAGAATCCTAATTTTTGGTGATAACATTCTTTGTAGCATTCCTAACAATGTACTCGAAAAAAAAAATCTGGTATCAAACTTAATTTCGTATGTATTTTATTGTTTTATGAATTTCTTATGTATTTGTTTGTTTTTCAACCTTTTGTTTTATCATTTTTTTTGCAAAATTTATGACAGAACCTTTTTCAAGCATAAATATGCTAAAATTAATTGATTTCAGCCTACGAAAGTGAAAATAATCATATCTTTATGAATAAGGTGAGAAAACTCCATTTGCATAGACTTTATACACAAAATCATGTTTTTGAGCCATTTTTGGTCTGACAGGCATGTATAAAAGGTCATGCAGCGTCATAACGGTATGCGCAATTTTCGTGAAAATGGTGTCAAAAGATGTGCGAGACTTGAAAGTAAAAAGTCAGCGAACGGCGCGGTCAAAAAATTTCGCACGGCGTAATAGTCGCAAAAAATGTCGAGGGGGAGTTGATTCAAACCCCCCTCCCCCCCCCCCCCCCCCCGGCCTTTTTAGGGTTAATACTGCTGCATTCATGCAATCCACATGTCTGTGAAGATGAACTTGTCCTTTAATATTGACTGCCTCTCTGTGTGTTCTTATTGATATTTCATGGCAGGAGTAATATACCATTACACTGTAATATACATCATTGAGGGTATTAGTAAGAATTACCCACACAAGGTACCTTTGGAATAGTCTAACATGCCTTAGGCGATACTCAAGGGTATTTTAAACTGTTTCAAAGATACCTAGCGTGGGTAATTGTACTATGCTGAATAAAATCATTGTGTATTATTATTTCTACAAAATTAAGTATCATGTCCTTGTCATCAAAAGTGCCATTTTGCCAAGTCTAAAAATGAAAAAAAAAAAATCTTGCCCAGTCACCATCGCGAAGTGAACATGCTTTAATGACCAATCATTTTAGTTTTGCTTTAATATGACTGGTCATAGCCACAATTATATGTTTGGCCAAATGAATGCCTGGTCACATGTACGCTCTCGACCAATCAGTTGATTAGGATATGCTTTCTCATTTTATAAAACCAAATTAAGAAGTTGTTCCACTTTACTAAAGTGGACCTGAAAACAAGAGTATAATGGAAATGTAAAACCTCATGTGTTACTGAATTAGAATACAGTGATATGTGCCACTATCAGACATTGGATGAGGCGATGACTTTATGGTCTCACAAGCTCCACTGACTTTCTCACATATCTTCCGTAGATATTTTTCAATTTTTTGAATGAAATAAAGCTGAACATGTGCCCTCTGCATTAAACGACAATGGACTTATGCTTTAATCAGCAATGATGGCTTGTAAGCCTTATGGGGTTGTGGCTGCTAGATTACTGACAATTTTTGTTTTGTTTTTGTTTTTGTGTGTGTGTGTGTGTGTGTTTTATTTTTTATTTGGTACATTCATATAATTATGCATACACAAAAATGTACTGGTATGTGGATGCTACCAGTATCACTGTGCAGAGAAATCATGAAAACTATGACTTTCTATTGACTTTCTCCCTTTTCGTGTTTTTTCTTCATCAAAAAGAGAAAATTCGTTTGAATTAAACAATTAAAAAGAAATAAAATCTTGTTCAACTGCTTTCTTGCCAACCTAGCTATGATTGTATGTTTAGCAGGCTTCTTAGCACGAAAACCTAGGCCACTCACATACATTTTGTACACAAAGTGCAAGCAAGGAGTGCAAAGGTACCAGAAACACTACGCCGAAAAACTAAACTTATATATTTATAACCAATGCCTTACACATACTTAAAGCACTTTCATTTGGAGCGTAGTTTAAGCATATTCAATCCATCACCAGTGTTAGTGTGCCAGGAGAGAAAAAAACTGCTACAATTCTGTTTGCTTATGTTATCTATTAAGAAAGTCATCTCAAACATGCAGAGTTACAGGCGCCTTTAAATAGGAAAGAAAATGATGATGCATTAGTCATGTAGCGAGTTTCATGATCTGAGAGAAGTTTCGAGAGCTGTTAAAGAGATGGTATAGTTTTGTTTGAAATGTAAATTCAGGTTTTTAAAGGGAGGTAATTAGAAACCACTTACATGAATATTAAAGAGCATACAATTTAAAAAGGAATTAAAAGTTTGTTTGCTGAAAATCTGTTTTGAAATAGCTGAGATATCCATAAAAACAGTATAGCAAAGTGGTTCTAGTTAAAGGTTTGTCCCATCTTTCATTAGGACCTCTTTGATTTTGAATATATCAGCCATTTCAAAACGAATTTTCTTCAAATGAATTTCCTCTTCTTCTTTTTTTCTGTTTGCTCTTTAGTATATCATGTAAGCCCTAAGTGGTTTCTAATCATCAAATTAATGAAAAATTAAAACCTGAATCCCCACCTCAACCAAAACTATACCATCTCTTTAAAAAGCCCAGCCCACCTCCGCCCTCGTGTTATTTCAAATGCGTTTTATCCTTTTATGTACATCGAGTGTTGACTGCCACATAAAACCCCATAGCCTTGTACACGCTGCCCATACAAGTCCCTGGCACGAAAAGGGTTAAAGGCAGTTCGACTGGAGTTCAAACATGACTGCCACTAATTCAAACGGAAAGAGATGAAACGGCATCGTAACTCCAATTATCTGATTCAGCACTCTGCTGAGGTTCATTCATATGACATTGCGCATTTTCCCTAATCTGGAGTGAGCGAAAGAACGCATGCCCGTTTGGTCAATGGCGACATACCTGCACCATTCGAAATGCGTTTCCACTTCAGTGTGTTTGATAACGACTGGCACCAGCATATAATCTAAGGACGCGAAAACAAAACACAGCTCAAATAGTCCATGGGCCAGGCCAGATATTGGTACCACCTGAGCCGAGGTGGCAAAACCCTTTTGGTGTCATTTTGTTTGTCGGGCATAGATATGCTTATCAAGCTATGATAGCATTTTCAGATGAGTAGCTTAGTCATAATAAATGAATTTTTAACCAATTTGGTCTTGTTGTAATATCCCTATACTTCTGAATCGAGACTAACAGCTTTACAAAGAAGAGTTTGACGATTCAGAAGTATAGGGAGATAAAAACGAGACCAAATTGGTTAAAAATACATTTATTATGACTAAGCTACTCATTTGGAAATGCTATCATAGCTTGATGAGCATAATATGTCCGACAAACAAAATGACACCAAAAAGGTTTTGCCACCTCAGGTGGTACCAATAACCCATTTTTCGGGTCTTGGCCCATGGACTAAAAAATGTCTGTCTCTGTAAAGGCAAACTGATATACATGACTGTTATATCAAAATGCTTACAGGAGTCAAATGTAGGCCGACATAGGGAGGACCTACAGACCGAATGGTTAATCCAAAGGGTTTGAAATGATATGGAGGAGGGCTGTAGTCCATGATCAGTAGAGATTTATTCAAGGGGCTTATAGATATGCGCCTTGAATTAGCATTTTTACACCCTGGTGGGCTCCAGATAACTACAGTCATTCATTGTCTATGTATTGTCAGAGAGGTGATCACCTCTCTGGTATTGTAGAGGTATTGTCAAGTATAACAATCATTTAGGCCTACAAAGTTCACCTTCATAAACATGAGGATTGAGAGAATGCAGCAACATTAGTAGAACACATCAGTGAAAGTTTGAGGAAAATTGGACAATCGATGCAAAAGTTATGAATTAAAAAAAAAAATCGTGTTGGGACCGCTGGATGAGGAGACTACTAAGGCTCGTGATGTCATAAGAGTACAACAGTATAAAGAAAATGTAAAGAAAATTCAGCATATTTTCATTTTTTTTTCGCATAATAAAAGAGCACTTGACTTGCCCCTTTCTAAAGGCAATGGGAATAATATTACCCATAACATACGTTAGTAACGAGTCAAGGGAATGCCACTTTTTTCAAAAGATGAAGTTTTGTGAAATTCTCTTTATATTTTCCTTATATTGTTGTACGCATGTGACATCATACACTGCAGTAGTCTTCTCATCCAGCGGTGACTAAACAAAAACCAACGGATTGTCCGATTTTCCTCAAACTTTCAATGATGTGTTCTACTAATATTGCTACATCCTCTCAATCCTTATGTTAATGAAGGTGAACTTGTCCTTAAAACTTAGTGCGTGCCTTTTAATAACTTGAATTTACGTTGCGGCAATATACTGTGTATTGCACAATAAACTACCATCAAAAGCCCATCACAAGCTAGCTAGAGCTTGTATGTTGCTTGCTTGCTTTCTTGCATGCTCATTGGACATGTCCAATTTCCATCTGAGAAGATGGCTGGATAGCCCATAATCAGCTGCAATAGCTGGTTTATACGGGGTCCAGTTGGATGAAAGGCGGGACCACTTCACCAGGCGGGATCACTTCACACCCTGCTCTTTGCGATGAATAAATGAAGCGGGATCTTTTACGTGCATGAGTTGTGACTCTATCACACAGGGGAACTCCATTTTTACTTTTATGTCCTATCCGAGGGACAGAGTGTTATGTCTCTTACTAGAGGGGACGGTATGATTACACACACCATTGCCCAGTGGTACCCGGGAATCGAATCGAGGCCCTTTGGATCGTGGAGGCAGACGCGCTATATCGACTGAGCTAACTCACCGCCCTTATCTGCAAAACTGTACGCAACTTCAGTGTCCTTTGCACATGCGCTTCCGTGCCCCGATGTTCGTTTACGAGGTACGGCCTGCCTCTTCCCATTTGCCGCAATAATGAATATTATGAATGATTTTATGATTAACAAAGACATTTCCGTGGGAAACATTCAAGTTACGCTCGTTTTAGGGGAAGTTCTATTTCAATGCCTTTTGTTAAAGGGATAGCAGTTTTTTATTGAGATGGGGTTTCAGGATTCCAATTTTTTTTTTTTTTTTTTTTTTGTGAGATAATGAGAAACCTCCTATGAGATATTAAAGAGCATACAATTCTGATAGGAACTGAAGTTTACTTGATGAAAATCGGTTTTGAAATGACTGAGATATCCCAAAACAAAGAGGTCCTGATAAAAGGTGGGACCCACCTTTCATGAGGACCACTTTTGTTTTACTTTGTTTTTTTTTTTTTTATATCTCAGCCATTTCAAAACCGGTATTCATCAAACAAACTTTAAACTCCTCTTAGAATATTGTATGGTCTTTGATATTTCATAAGTCACTGTGGTTTCTAATCATCTCACAAAAATGTTAAAATCTGAATACTCCAGCTCAACCAAAACTACGCCATCGTTTTAATCATTCTAGTGCTTTAGCAATGATTGACAGATGATGTCACTAGCAGAATCTTGGTTTCGAAGAATTTTTTTCTTTGGGTTTTGTGTGTGTGTGTGGGGGGGGGGGGCATCCAAGTAATCTGAAGAAAAAAATAGTACATGGTCATGTGTATTAGATATATTCTAAAACATGTCTAGTATTTACATACATGTATTCTTTTTGCTACATGAGTAATGATCATATATTGAATGAAAATAAGTCAACATGCATTATTTGCATTGCGTCCTAGGTCAAGAATTTAAACGGTTAAAACACAGTGACCAGATTCACCAATCCTACACCATCCCCCCCCCCCCCCCCCACACACACACACAAACACAAGTGTGAAAATAAACCGTTTTGGAACTGGTTTACTGGCAGGGTGACATTATTTTGTGCAAAGTTATATCTTGGTGGTTAGGTAATTCGCAAAACTTTTGTGTACGTTTCTTCAGCCCTCCTAATTTCATAGTGCTCAATCAGCAAAAGTTAATTTTTTTTATGTGTCCATCACGCTGTATCACAGTTTCTCCCACACATTTATTTCCCCCTCTGTACAGTACCCCGCAAAGACACGAGCGAATTCAGCTGTTCGATTTATCCGTTTATTTATCCATCTCTGTGAAGATATACTCGTATGTGTGTATTTACAGATTCGAAAAGATATACGCGTAACATTTAAAAACGCGATGTATATCCCATGGAATACATTAACGTCACACCGTATACGGTGTTAATTAATGTAATATACATCGGTTATTACTATAAAAAGGCCTATTTATCTATTACATGTATTGTCTTATTGATGTATTATATACATATCTAATAATGAAATTAATTATGATAATCATAGTAATAGTATGTAGGCTACTTGTATGCATGTACATTATGTACAAGTATATTATGTGTTTGCTAATTGGCTTTTCGTTAATTTGGTAGCATAATAAATATAACTTTACAGGAAATGAATTGAACAAAATTGAAGTGGTGATTTGTTTAATTCAAGGAGGTGCAAGAGCTGGAGTTATGTTTTGTTGGAAAAGAAATGAGAATGAAATAAATGAATTGAATTGAATTGAGTTCCAATTTACTGGCTACACTCATTCAAACAGAACAGTTTTCCAGGGATGCAAAAAATAATTCCACAGGCGCCATTCTGTCTGAAGGTCGGGGTTTGATGACTCCGTCTTTCTTAGCAATCTGAAAATTACAATCTGAAGAATCATTTTGAACTCCACCATAACATCTGGTATATTTTGCTCGTTAACTTAGTAAATTAAATGAAATTTTGCGTAATGATAAAACATAATGTATAACGCAAAAGACAATCCCGTCAAAAAAAAAAAAAAAAAAAAAAAACAGAATACACGCAAAGGTGTCAGTCAGAGCTGTATGTTTTGAAAGTGTTTGAAACTGTACCCTCCAGGAAAAGTTGAGTTTACCACTTTTTCCGATTAATTCCAATAAACAAAACTGATATGGCTTAATCGTCTATTTCTTTACAGATTGATATGTCAGATTAGTTCAATCTAATTCACATATTCCCGTGTTTGTACCATTACATGTATGTATCTTATACATCATAAAAAATTATCAGGGAGATGGCCCCTCCCTAATTATAATACATGCATCTTTTAAAAGTAGGGATGAGAAAAGTAATCACACAGCGAATGAAAAAGACATATTCCTTAGAGAGTGGCTGGTCATTATGCAATGAGACATGAATCAGTTGTCTTCTTATCTATATGAGGCAGATCCAGTTTGGTGCATACTTCAAAAACTTTTTAGTGGCGGCATCAAACCTGGGATCAAAGAGGAATTATAACTGTTGTGACTCCATCTTTGAAAGGGACTTTCCAGACGATTTTCATAATTTCACATCATGTAGTACATAAATCGATAGCTCCACGTATAGATTTTTAGAATTTAATTTGGTCCTTGAGCTGTGAAACCAATACTCTGATAAACATTGAACAAATTACACTGAATGTCAGAAGGCTCAAATCAATACGTCAGAAATGTAGCAGTGTTAAATTCCATTACAATACCGCTTGCTTAACAAGTCCACCTGTGTAGAATCTGTGCATGCCTTCTTCTTTTGTTATGCTTCCTTGAGCCCCAACTCATGCATTCATATGGTGAGGCTGCCATGTCATCATCCTTGTTCATTGCAATTTGTTATAAATTTTGAAAACATCCTTATTCCTTATCCCAATCACTACAAATTCTGACACTCTGTACTCAGTATAACTAATTTATAGTTGTTCAAATGAAAAAGGCTGAAAATCATCCGGAGGTCCCCTTTATTGAACCTCTGTGGTTCATGTAGAAGCGATTTCTTTAAGTGATTACATCTGCAAGCGTACAAGATCCTGCATGTAGCCAACGGCTGATGAAATTCACCAGGGTTTGTCGTACACAAGATCACACCGGCATGATGAAACAATATTTCATAAACTCCGATTAATGTAAACCAGATCCCGAGTTTCTTCACTCGTATACAAGTTGTATTTCATAATGCAGTGCAATGTGAAACTTTTTCTTGGTCTCCTCATATTTCGCCTTAAAAAAAAAAAAAAAAAAAGAGCGGCGCCAAGCATGACTTAAAAACATAGGCCTATGGAGGAATGTTAGACATCCCAAACTTAATGTTTGCATGCATTAGGAACATTCACGAAGAGTTGCCTCCATCACCTTCCCAAAAGAAGCGTCGCCTCCTATTACCAAGTGTAAAGTCTGGTACTAGCCCATATGCACTCTTAATTTTGTTTCTATCTCTCTTTCGGAACCAGCGGTATTTTGTCGTTGTTGTTGCTGTTGCTGCTGCTGCTGTTGATGTTGTTTTCTTTTTGGTTATGACAAATAGTTCAGGTGAGTCGGAAAGTGCCCCGCGTCATTATTCTACTAGAAGGATGATCTTGCCGCTGGCGCCTTTGCGGTTCTCCACGTGCAGATGACTCTCGCTTACCTCCTCCAGCTTAAATTTTGTCCCGACGTATGGCTTCAGCCATCCTTCGTCGACACCACGGTAGATGATTTCATTCATGCGTTTCCTTGTCTCCTGCGGGACAATAATGACAATGATAATAGTGATAATAATAATAATAATAATAATAATAATAATAATAATAATAATAATAATAATAATAATAATAATAATAATAATAATAACAATAATAGGGAGCTTTAGATTTTGACGCGCGGACGTTTGAGACGACGAGTGCGCTGGACGTTCTCCTCTCCCCTGCATCGCGTTGAAAAGTACAATGTAGCTTTAGATTACGCTGGGATGCAACGTATAAAAAATAAAATGGCGGCCCGTATGATCGGTGCATGAAGTAGTTCTCTGCATTGCAAACTGTGCGGACGTAAAAACAGCCCAGTACGCGTAGTGAAAAACTCAGGCGACGCAAGCTAAAAAATAGATCGACTTGACGGGCGCTTCTGCGCATGCTCAGAACATGTTTTTTGTTTTTGTTTGTTTGTTTGTTTGTTTTTTCCCTCTGAACGTCCGCGCGTCAAAATCTAAAGCTCCCTAAGAATGATAGTAATAATAATGACGGTAAAAACAAACGTCTAAAGTTCGAATGCAATTCCACCCCATAATCAAGCATTGGCTGTTGATTGGGTAAAATCAAGACATTTTTTTTCGATCTTTCATCAAAACCAGAATTAAAATTAGACAGTTTATGGGATTTCAACGTTTCACGTGCATGCATGTTTTCACCAAATTTATGCAGTACACATTTGCATTGCCATAATGGTCCCAACAATGTAAGCAAACTCGAAAAGGAGATGTTATATAGGTGTCCAATATCGTTTCCTCAAAGTTCTCGCTATGCTAAGGTGTTAACAAGACGGATATAGGAGCCATCTTATTCGTCTTGACTTAAAATCAAAATGAAAGAGGAAAATGTAGTGAAAATTTGTATACAGATCAACGAAGAAGCAAGCTGACAACATCATTAAGTTCAGAAGTTGCATTTTGCGGTTGCAACAGGTGTCCCCTTTTCGTGAAAATTTCACAACTGAAAAGTTCTGTGAAACGTTTTATAAGTCTCTTATTTTGTCGCTTTGAGTGCGTATAGCAAAGTGCAGGATTTAGAGAAGATTTGAGAGATTTGAGTTTCTTTGTAATGTAAATGTATAGATCGCAAGGTTTGACCAGTTTAGATAATATTATGTACAAGGGCTATGATCATACAGTATGTAAAAAAAAAATACAATCGGATTTTTGCATTGATAACACCCAATATGATAAAACCTTTTATAATGCTTAGCTCTATTTTGCAGAAAAACCCATTCAGTTTGGTTAAGCGGTCACAGAGAAATGTGGATCTTTGTAAAGCATGTCATGGGTCTGATTCTTCCAAGTTTAGCACTTGGATGCTCTTGGAACTGCACAGAACTTGGAGGGAAGGGATTCCTGACAAGCTCTTCAAAAATGCTCATTTCTCTTTGACCACTGAAGCAAATCGGATGGGTTTTTCTGTAAGAGACGTGGGTAATAAGTTATAGTTTCATACCCTAAAATTGTATCTAGATTGATTCACTGTTTTTAAAGTTATCATTGCGGAGGGTCCCGGAGTATTTTATTATCATTATATATATATATATATATATATATATATATATATATATATATATATATATATATATAATTTTTTTTTTGAGGGAGGAGGGGGGGGGGGGCATACGGTACGTTTGTATTAGTCCTGTATACTGTTTCCTTCACTTGAAAAATTCCCCTCTGGGTCGACGTGTGCACGAGAGTGATACAGTAGTCACATGTTCAGTACCTTCTCCCCCGGATGTCAGGTTCTATTTCTTGGTAGGCACCTATGGCAATCATAAACTTCGACTTGTTCGTAATAGCTCACCCCAATGTATCCATACTTGGGGTGCTGTCATAGAATTTGATAGTATTATTGAAAATGGATGTTATCATAACACAAAGTGTGGTAGTTCATAAACAAAGTGTAGTAGTTCGGCTCCTGTCACGCAATGCAGGTCGTTGTTAGCACGAAACGCAAGATATGAAATAAAAAGGCATAAAGTAATTCAATTCACTATGCCCGGTAATATTATACAGATATTGCCTTTTAAGAGATGTAGTATACTAATAACTGACACCCCCACGGAAGTTATATTTTCCCCAAGAGATAATAAATCAATCGCATCTGAAAAAAATGTCTTTCCGCTGGCAAGCGTTATATGACAAGAAGAGGCACAGCACGTATCATAATTCATGATTTTACATAGATATTCATCATTTCATTCTGGTCCTGTCGGCAGCCGGCAAATTTTGGAATTATATGACCTGACGTGACGTCACAACAGACAATATAACAATATTCTGATCCTTGCTGCACTAGTCACGCGACTATATATGACCAATCACCGAACAGTATTACTGTAGACCACTTGATATAATTAAAAGCTATTAAACGATAACTAAGACATTGGCAGTCGGGGGGGGGGGGGGGTGGGGGTGGAAAGGGGCTTATAGTTAGCCTGAGTATAGGCCTATGTAGTTAAAAAAGAAGACAAGTTTAATACACTCGGAAACATTTTGTAAGGGAAATATGAATACCTCCTTATTCATATTGACTCAAAACTCATTGGTATAAAATAGCATATTGTGTTTATTAGATTTGAATTTATTCGTATGATCATGTCAGATGCATCAGCAACTTTAAGATGGTATGTGTATGTGAGATTATTTTGTTAGGTTTTAATGTCTTAATTCGTATTTGTAATTTTCATGGGTATATTCTATGTTATCTTTGTTTTGTGAAATTCTTTTCAAGTCTGAAATAGAAAAAACTTCTTATTATTATTGTTATCATTATTATCATTATTATACGAAATATCTAAGACGGATACAGAGCAGTTAATATCTAATTGGAATTGAAAAAAAAAACGAAAAAAAAAGTCGCAGGATTTTATGGTTTCACTGTGTACGTCAATACAGTATAATATAGCTTACAATCGCATGTGCAGTGATATCTCCTCGCAATATCATCCTATCATAGCGTACAGATATAGGCCTGCGTGAAAATAATCATTCCCATCACTTTTGTTGTTGGCATTGCTAACGTTGTTTTGTGTAAAAAAAAAAAAAAAAATGGGGGGGGGGGGGTCCGCAGCCCCCGTTGTCGATAAGAAAAGAAACTTACCGCATCGCAGAAGAAAAGAGCGCACCCCATCACAGTTGTCTCCTTGTACACCAAATTCTGCGGCGTGCATAGAGTCTGCCCGCGTTTTCCCAGAACCTGCACTCAGAGAAGAAAAGCATAAAAAAGACAGTTATTAGGCAAGATGAACCCTACGTATACGTTTGGGAAATATATACTTCAGTCTCTGTTACAAAAAGAAAGATATATTTCCACACATGTCACATAGTCATTCATCGTAAGACATAAAGTTAAGTCTTGTAGGCCCTTCTATTTAAATTCCACTGATTATATACAAAATTTTTTTTTTTTGACCTTTGGAATGAAATATTTTATGGTAAACCGACCCGCTGATATTGCCATGAAAGGGCAAAAACAACAATACTTAGAACAGATTAAGTCGCAAAAAAAAGATAAAATGTTTGGTTTCGTTTGCAGACTACTACAGTAGTTCAATCAGGGGAAACTTTTGCCAAAGGTATTATATTGCATAAGTACACAAGTCTGACGTATGAACTCGCACTACAATAAAATTGAATAAACATTTGAGAACTTATACACTCTAAAAACATCCGGGTCAGAACTGACCCGGAAAAGGGTCCGTTGGGGTCACACTCCGTTCCAGGTCAAAAATGACGTGTAATTTGGTCATGCAGACCCGGAATGGGATCACCCTGACCAAATTCATGACTCTGAATGGGGTCATATCTGACCCCATTCCTTGTCATTTCTGACCCGGAACGGAGTGTGGCCCCAACAGGCCCTTTTCCGGGTCAGACTGACCCGGATGTTTTTAGAGTGTACATCCACACGTACCACGATACGGCCCATCCTAGCCGCCAGCTCCATGTCCAGCTCGAAATTCACGTCGACGTTCGTCTCGATGATGACGTCCACACCCTTAGGTCCAAACGTGTCCTGGAGAAGAGAGAATGATATTGAGACAGGCAGACAGACAGACATGCAGTCATGCAGACAGAGCAGGAAAATGTTTTAGATACAGTACAAACAACTTTAACCAAATTCCAACTGTGTAAAATGCTATTTTTTTTTCTGTTTGAAAGAGGTTAATCTGAAGATTATCTTCTTTAATATATACATTTAATATATATATATATACATGTAAACATACATGGCTGCTACTGAGTAACACGCAACTCATCGACTCTCCGAAGCTTACTTAATATTATTACCATTTGGATACCTTTGGATACATACTTCGGGCACCTTTGGCGTCATTATGAACAACTATCAAAGAGATAGCTTACCAAGAAAGGTAAAGCAGGACGTTAAGTGTACTTTGAGGCCCAAAACAGCCTCGTCGCCTCCCAAGACAACAACACCAGGTAGAACCAACGGGACAGACGGAGCTCGACCCGCCAGCCCTACCGGGGGAGGTGTTCGCCCGAAGACAGATCCAACACCAACGCCAATACCCATCCCTGACATTCCAGCCAGCACAGAGTACAAAGAGATTGAGGTTACACATGAAGGGATTGCTCGCTACTTTCAGGAAGCGACAAAGAACTTTGAGTCAATGATCAGAAAAGCCGTGGAATCTCTTATTGAAAGCATACAGCTGGTGGAATCAAAGCTCGGGTCAGCGATTGAGTTTGAAAGCAGGAGAGTCACAGAGATGGAGGAGAAAAATTCACACCTGGAGAAACGAGTAGGAGAGCTTGAGAAGGAAGTGAAAGATCTCCGGTATGAAGTCGCCAAGCACAACTCGGCCATCAACAAAAGTGAGAGATTCTCTCGCCGCAACAACATCCGGATCGTGGGAATACCGGAATCCAGCGATGAAGACTGCATCGCCCTCGTGGAAGGCATTCTCAAGGAGAAATTCGCTTGCGACGTCAAAGTTGAAAGAGCTCATCGCGACGGAAAGTCGGCACAAGGTAAACCCAGGCACATCTTATTCAAGCCCCTGTCGTACCGTCACAAGACCCACCTGATGAAGAACCAGCGTGAAAAGTTAGCAGACGAGCCGTATTACATGACGGACGATCTGACACTGGACGATCTCATCGAGAAGAGGAAGTGGTCCAAAGCTGTGCAGGATCTGTACAGGAACAACGTTAAGCTCCGCTTCTTCGCAGGTAAATGGCGAAGCCGTACTGGAGTCCCCTACACCTTCCAGTCATCAAACTAAAGAGCATACAATGTAGAAATGTATGTACAAGTATATAACGATGACCGATTATTATGAGAGTTCTGCGATTTATGTCAATTATTTGAAACTGCCTTTAAATGCCTTGCTCCTTTCTCTCTCTCTCCCTCCCTCTCTCTCTCCTCATTCTCATCAAATCATCAAATCCTCTCGCCTGCTATGTGCTACTATGTAGTACATAACTGTGTATACCACTATTGTGAAATCCAGTGGGATTCATTTGTCTCTGTTCTAATCAATCCACGGAGAGTCGATGTTAATCTTGTCTTCTAATCAACCTCCGTCATACACCCGACTACTCTATTTAGTTCGTAGTCGGTTCTAAGTTACCAGTTATTTGTTCGGGTTTTTTTTTTTTTTTTTTCTATCTTATTTACTCTAACAACACTTACCTGAAACAATGTATCATGACACAATTCACCCTTTTGTACTCCATAGACTCGCTGCTTATATGTACTTGCCTACCTTGTGTATGAACACAAATGAATATGGATGACAATCTAAACGAAGGTGTTAACCATGCAAACACCTGTAAATACTATTTACCTAATGAATTTTCTGAATGTTTCAGAAATAATTGTAATTTCAGTATATTACATCTGAACATACGTAGTCTTTCAAAAAATTTTGAAATGTTGAATATGTTACTTACCACTTTATCACACTCTTTTTCAATTATTGCCATTACTGAAACGTGGCTTCATAAACACTCACCTCCATTATTTGATATCAGTGATTATAAACTTCTCCGTAACGATAGAAAGCATGGTAAAGGAGGTGGTGTTTTATTATATGTTAACAATTCCCTGTCATTTAAGCTGAGATCTGATATTTATTTTTCCCAGGGTAATGCAGAGTCCTTATTTATTGAAGTTGAACATGTAAGCAGTAGAAATTGTATTATTGGAGTAGTTTATAAACCTCCTATCAGTAATAATGATAACTTTCTGCAAGATTTTGATTCGATATTATCATGTGTTTGTAGAGAGAATAAAAATGTTCACGTTGTTGGTGATTTTAATATTGATTTATTATCAAATGATCGAGTATCTATTCAATTAGTTAACAATCTATATTCCAATTCTTTTGAACCTCTTATAGATAATCCGACTAGAATTACACAACAAACATCTACTCTTCTTGATAATATATTTACCAACGTGTGCTGCACTTTCTCCTCGTCAGGTATTCTCTACTCTGAAATATCAGACCACCTTCCTATATTTACAGTCTTTTCAGAGATGAAGCAGCAAAGCAAAGCCAACACTTCAGAAACCCAATTGACTCGTAAATTTACCTCTGAGAAAATAGCAGATTTGAATATTGATCTCAGCTATGAACGTTGGGACAGTGTATTGATGGAAGAAAATGTTGATGAAGCTTTTAATGTTTTTATGACATGTTTTCAGTATTATTTAGATAAAAATATACCCAAAGTTAAAAGGCAATGTAAACGTAAACGTAGAATTAAGCCTTGGATAACTAAAGGAATATTGAAGTCAATAAGAAAGAGGAATATGTATTATAAAATGAGTATTAGAAATCCCACAGTGAGTAATATAAATAGATATAAGGTTTATCGGAATAAGTTAACATCTGTTATTCGTTTGTCTAAAAAATCATATTTTGCTTCTAAATTTGAGAAGGTAAATGGTAACATTTCAGGTACATGGAAAATCATAAATGATGTACTTGGTCGTTCAAAAGAATCAACAACCCAAAATAGTTTCAGACATGGAGATCATGCATATCATAAATCAATAGATATAGCAAATGTTTTTAATTCATATTTTGTAAATATCGGACCTAATCAAGCTTCAAAGGTGCCAAGCACAAAGGTAGATTTTAGGTATTATTTGGAAACCCCATGTGAGTTTTCTATATTTTTTGTTCCAGCAACACATAATGAAATCATTCAAGTTGTTAATTCGCTCAAATGTAGTGATTCAGTAAGTCATGATGATATAAGTAATAATCTTTTAAAGAAAGTAGTTTTGAATGTTGTTACTCCACTTACTCATATTGTCAACTTATCACTAAGTACTGGTGTTATTCCAAGTAAAATGAAACTTGCCAAAGTTATACCCATTCACAAGAAAGAAGATGCTTCCTTTATAAGCAATTACCGACCTATATCTATTCTCTCTAGTTTGTCAAAAGTTCTGGAAAGAATTGTTTATAACAGACTCTACGGTTTCCTGATACAAAATAACTTACTCACGTCTTGTCAATATGGTTTTAGGAAACACAACTCAACAGACATAGCTCTTATTGAACTCTGTGATAAGATTTCCATTTCATTGTCTAAGAAAGAACATGTACTTGGAGTATTTATGGACCTTAGTAAAGCTTTTGATACCATTGATCATAGTATATTGTTAGAAAAGATGAATGTTTATGGTATACGAGGAACTCCTCTTATCTGGTTCAAGAACTATCTTTGTGACCGAAAACAATATACCATCTATAATAACTTTCACTCTGATGTATTACCAGTCAAATGTGGGGTTCCCCAAGGTTCAATCCTGGGGCCTTTGTTATTTCTTATATACATCAATGATATCTGTAATTCATCCTCTTTACTTCATTTCATTCTATTTGCAGATGATACCAATGTATTTCTTTCTGATCATAATCTTAAGCGTCTTATTGACACTATGAATACAGAATTACCCAAAGTCTCCGAATGGTTCAGAAGCAATAAGTTATCATTAAATGTAGAAAAGACAAATTATATAAAGTTCAAAAGTCAACGATCGCTAAACTGTGGCATTCATTTTGATATTATTATAGATGACATGAAAATTGAACAGAAAGAAAGTACGAAGTTTTTAGGCATTACTATAGACGACAAGTTGAACTGGAATCTGCATATTGCCAATGTTGTGACTTCTGTAGCACGCGGAGTTGGAATATTGTACAAACTCAGACCATACATATCAAGCTCTACGTTGTTCACCATTTATAATTCCATTATCCTGCCTTATATTTCTTACTGCAATATCGTTTGGGCTTGTCAGAAGACTAAACTCAACTCACTGCTTCTCCTTCAGAAAAAAGCTGTTCGTATTTGCACGAACTCGGATTACAGGTCTCATGCAAACCCATTGTTTTTTCAATTGCGTATACTCTCCATTTACGACATTCATTACCTTCAAAGTGCTGTCTTTATGTATAGATTCCATTCGCAAGAACTTCCCACCAACCTGTTAAACATGTTTCGTTTTAATTCGGCTATTCATAGTTATTCAACCAGAACCTCGACAAACGTGCACCTAGAAAATCCAAAAACTGCCCTTGCCCATCGATCCATACGACATGCCGGTCCTGACATCTGGAATTCTCTTTCTCATGAAGTGCGACGGTGCCAATCAAAGCATACTTTTAGAAGACTTGTAAAGAATACCCTTCTTTGCAAATACGTTTAAACAATACTATTTGCATGGTTCTTGCCTGCTGTCTTACCCCAGGTTCACAGGTTTATTTTGTCATACGTACACTACGTACACAATAGCAGCGAGTCTTTCTATGTTAGTTGTTACCAGAATTGTCAATCTTGTATACCTTTAACTACCATGATGTAGAGTATCCCTCTCCTTATCTTTTCCTCTCATTTTTCTTTCCCTTTCTCTCTTTCTTTCATCTTCCTATCTATGAACAAATTGAACGCGCATAACACATTTTTTTTTTTTTTCTTAATGATGTTTATGTACATAATATGTGTACGTTATCCATACTGGACGTCCCAGTCAAGCTTTTCATAGCTTATGACGATCCAGACAAAATGTGTAATATGTTTCATGTACAAACTATGTGCATATTTGTGAATAATATATGACTGTATATGCATTTTGTGAATAAATCAAATCAAATCAAATCAAATCAAATCAAATCAAATATAAATTCATGTCAAAAAGACGTTAGGTGAAGATCCGTATGCAAGGGAGACTTGCGGGGCCGTAGTGACGTCATCATCTGGTCTAACTTGTACTGGTGATAATGACAAATAGTCCTATCAATGCTTTTGAGGAAAATTGAAAATCTTTATTCCGTGATTTTCTAAGTTTTTGTAGTGTCTAAATCCAATACGATGGAGTTTGCGACTTTTCGGCACAGCCGCTTTATGCTTCCCAGTCAACCCGGAACGCGAGGTGAATTGTCACCTGCACCAAGTTAGTGTTAAAATGTCGCAGACTTTTGAATTAATGAAACTCTTTACCCGGAGTTGCTGTTTGAAGGTAAGACTTTTGTAATCGAGCACGACATCGGCGCCCATCTCCTTCACGAGCTTCCGTCCTTTCTCGCTGCCAGCGGACCCGACTACCTTCGACGCGCCGAGACCGCGGGCCAGCTGCACAGCAGCCAAGCCGAACTGTAAAGGGGCAGTAAATATTAATGAGTTGGGGAGGGGGGGGGGGGGGGGTGATGAGGGAGGGAGGAAAAGGGGGAGCAGCCTTTTATTAGAAGACAATGTCAGTGAAAGGAACTAGTAATACGGATATTGCTACCTGTTGAAACACGGCAAGGCGCCTTTGTCAAAATAAGAAGCCATAAACTATTTCTGTCATGATGAAGGTTTTTGACATATTTATCTTGGCGTATTTGCCGGACTCCAGCCTTCTCGCTGTATTTGCCGGACTCCAGCCTTCTCGCTAAACGCAGGCGTCATACTGTCCCGAAATTGAGCAAAGATGGACACAACGTATAAAAAGGAAATATTGAATTCCGGCTCCGATCGTATAAACATTGGTGGCGGCATCTTAAAGGGATGGTACAGTATTGGTGGAGATGAGAATAGGGCTTTTAAGTTTTTGTGAGATACCAAGAAAACACTTATGATATAATACAGGGCATACCATTTTAAGAGGAATTCAAAGTTTATTTGATGAAAATCGGATTTGGAATCACTGAAACATCCAAAAACAAAGTAAAACAAAGCGATCGTAATAAAGTGTGGGTCCCACACTTTATTAGAATCGCTCTTTTTTGGATATATCAGCCATTACAAAACCAATTTTCATCAAATAAACGTTGAATTCCTTATAAATTACATGCTCTTTCATATTTCATAAAAGGTTTCTCATTATTTCGCCCAAAAATGTTAGAAACCCGAATTTAGGTCTCAACCAAAACTGTACGATCCCTTTAAAGGGGATGGCTAGTAACTGATCAGTGGGAATCAGTGGGAATGCTGGGGGATGATTGTTCCAATTCTTGTGGGATTCATTTAAGAGTACATTATATATCTATTATTGTGTGAAAATTATTTGCTTCAGAATGGCCTCATATTCAAGCAATGTGCAGTTTAATCGCCCCGTCACTGTACAGGCATTCTGACCTGGAAACATTAAACTGAACAATACTTGAATATGAGACCATTCTGAAGTAAATAATTTTCGTACAACAACAGATATATAATGTACTCTTAAATGAATCCCACAAGAATTGGAACAATCATCCCCCAGCATTCCTACTGATTTCCACTGATCAGTTACTAGCCGCATCCCCTTTAAGCCATCATGGTACGACCGCCGCGACGGGTGAGTTACTCAGGCTCCAGCAGGAGCTTCCTGAGCCTTGACAAAATCTTCGTGTTGGCATCGTTCTCCTTCAAGTTTATCTTCTTTTAAATGTAAGCATTCACATCTTCATGTATCCTTCGTGTGTGGTTCGGGTGCCATCGTGTGACATTGTGTAGGTATGTATCGTACCTGCTTCGGCTGTTGATTGGCTTTTAACCATCAGCTGAACATGTCCGGGCCAATTTAAAGGGATGGTATAGTTTGGGTTGACATGGGGATTCACGGGCAATTAAAGGGATAGTATAGTTTTGGTTGAGATGGGGGTTCAGATTTTCACCTTTCATGCCTTTTGCGAGATTAATTAGGAACCACTCACATTAATATTAAAGAGCATACACTTCTAGAAGGAATTCAAAGTTCATTTGATGAAAATCGGTATTGAAATGGCTGAGATATCGTATAACAAAGTGGTACTGATAAATGGTGAGTCCCATCTTTTACTAGGACCTCTTTTGTTTCAGGATATCTCAGTCATTTCAAAATTATTTTCATCAAATAAGCTTTGATCTCCTTTTTAAAAGAATTGTATGATCTTTCATATTACATAAGAACTTTCTCATTATCACACAAAAAAGTTGGAATGTCCAGCTCACAAAGAAATGGTGTTATTACCTTGATACCAAAAAAAAAAAAAAGACAGAGATGTCTCCTATTTGAAAAATTACAGACCAATATCTCTCTTAACAGTAGATTATAAAATCTTAGCCAAAACTTTAGCAAACCGCCTCAAAAAATGTCTTTCAGACTTGATTCACCCAGACCAATCTGGTTCTTTGAAAGGAAGGCATATTGGAAATAATATCCGACTAATTATCGATGTAATTGAATATACAGAATTAAATCAAATTCCTGGTGGAATCCTCCTTGATATCCAAAAAGGCTTTGACAGTGTTTCCCATAATTTCCTTTTTCATACACTTAGAAAATTTAATTTCAGCGATGATTTCATTGATTGGATAAAGGTTTTTTATTCAGATAGAAACAGTTATGTTTCGAACTATGGA
Organism: Diadema setosum; assembly: GCA_033980235.1. Classification (NCBI taxonomy): domain Eukaryota; kingdom Metazoa; phylum Echinodermata; class Echinoidea; order Diadematoida; family Diadematidae; genus Diadema; species Diadema setosum. The sequence continues at coordinate 6,779,196 of CM067079.1, forward strand.
TATTTGACCAAACCAATTGATATGGAAAGAGGTATTTTCCAAGGGTGTCCCATATCCCCATACTTATTTTTGTTAGTTATTGAATCTATGGCTCTTGCTATTCGACAGAACCCCAATATCAAAGGTATCCCAGTTTTAGAAAACGAACTGAAAATATTTTTGTGAGCAGATGACTCTACTTGTTTTATTGATGGCTCAGATAACTCCTTTAGAGCATTATTTGACACTATTGCTTTATTTTCTGAGTGCTCTGGCTGTAAACTTGATATTTCTAAATCCGAAGCAATATGGATTGGCTCTATGAAAGGTTCTCAAAGATTTCCATTTTCCGAGAAAGGACTTAAGTGGAATAAATCTACTTTTAAAACTTTAGGCATTCATTTTTCTTTAAATTCAGACCAGTTATATGAACTTAACCATGAGGTAAAACTCAAATCCATTGAAAATACCTTAAATTGTTGGCACGCAAGAAATTTATCTCTGGTTGGGAAGATCTGTGTCATAAAGACCCTATTACTGCCACAAATTCTTTATTTTTTTTTCAGTGCTGTGTACTAGAATTCCTAAGAAATTTTTTAAACAGCTGAATACAACACTGTACAAATTTGTGTGGAATGTTGGCAGTGATAGGGTCAAAAGTCAACTGGTGTGTAATGACTATTCTTTAGCAGGTTTGAAAATGATTGATCCAGACACATACTCAGTTGCTCAAAAAATGTCATGGGTCAAAATGCTTCTTGATGACAACTTTAAAAGCATGTGGAAGTCAATTGAATTGTCAAGTTTAAATATTTTTTCTACTATAAAAGATATATTATGGAAATCACATGCTCCGACAAGTGCCTTAAAGGGTGTGTACAGTTCTGGTCGAGGTGAGGATTTAGCATTTAACGTTTTGCGAGATATTAAGAAACCACTCTATGAGATGTCAAAGAGCATGCAATTCTAAGGGGTATCAAAAGTTTATTTCATGAAAATCGGTTTTGAAATGGCTGAGATATCCAAAAACAAGGTGAAACAAAGAGATCATAATAAAGTTGTGGCCTGTCGCCTTTTATTATTATCACTTTTTTGGATATCTCAGCCATTTGAAAACCAATTTTCATCAAATAAACGTTGAATCCTTCTTAAGATTACATGCTCTTTCATATTTCATAAGAGGTTTCTCATTATTTCACTTAAGAATGTTCAAAACATGAATCCCCACCTCAACCAGTACTGTACAGTCCCTTTAAGCAAATTGAGATCAACTCACTTAGCTGAATCTCTTCAAACATGGTACATATTAACAGAAAATTTTGTTAAAAACGAGTTTAATACAGTTTTCTCTGCACTTGGTTCTTGTCAGTGCATGTGGTTTAATTAACATATCTCCTCTAAGTCTAAGCAGTATTTTTTGTATGAAGAGTGGTTAGACAAAGGAATTGTATATATTAGTGATTTACTTAATCCTCCCCACCCCGGTTACAAATTATTTGAAGAACTTATTCTTGATTATGATATTAGTAAAAAAGACAGACGCAAATACAATTTCCTATTGAGAAATATACCAGATGATTGGCTAGTCACTTCCGACTTAACCCCTGACAATATATTTGACGACGCTAAAAGCAAGCTCTTGAAAACTCCCAAAAGTACGAAATATGCGTATAATATCATGTTAAAATCATGTACTCCAGAACGACAAATTTCATTTTGGAATGCCCTTCATTAACATGATGGAGTTGATTGGAAAAAGACTAATATAAATAACTTTAAATGCACAATAAGTACTCGAATGCGTTCTTTTTATTTTAAGTTATTTCATAGAGCCATTGCCTTGAATGATTTTCTGTATAAAATTAAAAGAAAGGACTGTACATGTATATAAAGGTGGACTTGTCCTTTAAAGAATTCAAAAATGAAAGAGATTAAAGCTAACTTGAACATTAACTGCATGTGGAATTATATTCGAAGCAGGGTCAGCCAATATCTGTCTGTAACAAATCTAACACATCTTCTCCTTTCTGTATCGATAACCCCTTTCTTTCAATATCTGTCATTGCTTCTTTAATACGTTGCTCTCTTATATCATAACATTTTAGTGTGCACATCACAGTGTTCGGAGGAAGCAAAGTCGAATCGAATCGAATCAAATCAGATCAAAATAATGAAAGTAGGCCAAAAGGCAAAACGCTGCAATGCTAATGTGTCCCCCGAGTGTTTTTGTTCTGTATAAGCCTGGGTGCCGCTCGTGATATGCTTTTCACAAGTTATTTTTTCACGCTAGGTTCAACGCAAAGACTGAAAAAAAAAAGACACTTACCCCGCCACTGGCGCCTTGGACAAGAACGGTTTCTCCCTTTTTGAAGTTGGCTCTATAAACGAAGCACGTGGTAGATTTTTAGAGAAAGGATAAAAACAAAAACATACAAAAGCCCGACGTATAACGTGATAACTTTTAATACTGCTATGATATCAATACCGCATAAATGGGTATGTGTTTCGTCGATATACTGGTATTTGCCAAGTTTACGAGCCACTAGATTTAATATCGTTTGTCAGTAATATTTGTGCTGATGTAAATAATCTCTCTTCCGCCTTTCGTCTTCTTCTCACTTTCCTCGCAAAGATTACGGTGCAAATCCGGTAAAGTGACCTTCACATTGGCAACATGTTCTCATATAAAGAGATTTTAAAGTTATCATTCTGTCTCATGTATCACATTTAGATTAGTTTTTTTTTCATGATTTTGTTTAGATGTAAAGAATACTAATTGGTTCAATCGAATCTTTCTCTGAGGAGACCAGCAAAATTCAGGGTTGCCAATTTATAATGCCAAGACCGTGAGGATAATATCTGCAGCAAAATCATGAAACCTAAAACGCTATTTCGTCCTTGCCATTTTCATGCGTCTACTACAGTGCTGTGTGACCCTAATAGTTCATGGTGTTTAGCATTTTTACCATGTCTTCCAAAATAAAAGTGATTGTTGCTATACCATGACCATGTAATGAGTTGAACTATTAGAATACTACTAGTTCCAGTCATAGTGCAAAAGGAAAAAATAGAATGAATATCACATGACAATTGGTTGTGATATACTGTTTACAGATAACGCACCCAATGAAATTTATACAGGTAGCATGGCTATTATTAGGAAATAATATAGTCGGACATGAGGACTATTGAAACAAACTGAGAAACGACTAAATATCTCTCCTATGAAGTACTGCTTGTCACTGCAACCACTCCCATTTTCCAAAACAAAAAGTATAGCTAATTTTAGAAACAGGATCGTATCCATTTGAGAATCCATTATTATGCATTCAGCAACTGAGAGAATTTCACTAATTCTGAAACAGGAACAAACTAATTAGAGCAAAGAAGTGCTCGTATAAGGTTAAAATAATTGATTTTTCATTTTTACTCCATCTTAATATGTAACCCGAACAGTATAGTAAAATTCATGCTAAAAAGATGTAGAGTTAAGCCACAAAAGTGTGGTTACTCGTATAGGCCCTACTTTATAAGCCAGTTTGTTATTAACTCATGTACACATTGGTACAAATGACCTTTCTTTTTTCTCAGCTGGTTAGGCACTTCACTCGTTTTCAAAGCGACATAATGCATAAGCTTGCCCGACATAACAATTTATGGAATTCATGTTCAAACAAAGAATGAACTTGCGTTTAGATCAGGTGATCAGAATACCTCATCCGTTGACAATTTAGCAGGCATCCATTTCATTTTTTGTATTGAATGCAATAACAGCCTATTACCTTTTATATTGCGAAATACCATTCTTGCTGTCAGGTGGATGTGCTGGTAAGCACCATTTAGGTAAGGATCACAGGAATAATCATGGAATCACAGATGCTTATCTCAGTGAATTTACAAACCAAAATGATTGTTGGTACAAATGACCTTTTTCTGCTCACGCGCAAAGGGGAACTACGAACTGGTCTATCGGTAAATATTGAACTAAAAGATAGAATTCTTTACCTCGTAAGAGCCCTGATACCGCACATGTAGGGATTGGGCATAACAGCTCCCTCCTCAAAGGTTAGCTTGTCGTGTAGTTTGAAGACTCGGCTCTCATCTGCTAGACAATATTCGGCGTACGTGCCTGTGATTGGCTGAAAGACGTACACCCTGTCGCCCGGCTGTGTATATGCAATTTTGTCAGAGGCAAATTGAATTCCACATTCAAAATTCACTTTAATTAAAACAGAAAAGTCAATCAAAAGGGGTAGTAAACGATTTCTGAGCAACAACAAAATAATAATAATAATAAAAAAAGATTGTAGACAGAAAGAAAGTTACATGTATTGAACTCTTTAATTCTTTTAAAATCGGGTCATCAATTCATGTTCATCACCATAATGAGGTGACGTCGTTATGACGTCACAAGTGATCTTTCGCTGGTTCGTACATAATAACGAATCACAGAACTTCATATATTCTCACATGAAGTGACGATTTCGACGCCTCACGAATCTCCTATTGGTTTATTTCCGTGAATATCATAAACAGCTTGGTTTTTCTCCGATCGCCTAACAACTATAATACAGAACCCTTCCCCACAAAAGCTATCATCTTAATATAGATTATATAGGACATCGTCAAGGTCACAGGTTCTACTTTTCTCGCTATCATTGCAATGAATATGAACTGAAACACTTGAGTATCGAATAGCAGGGCGCGGGTCCGGGGCCCCATTTCATAAAAAGTTGATATGACAGAAACTCTTGCTGGAATGACAATTGTCATAGTAACGACAAGAATTCAGCTCCCTGATTGGCTGTTGCTATTGGAAGTTGTCATTCCACCAAGAGTTGCCATCCTAACATCATTTTCTTTTTATTTCTTTTGTTAAAAAAAAAAAACATAAAGAGAGGCGCGCGCCCGGTGCGCCCCTCTGGATCTGCCACTGATTAGGGAAACCCGTGAGGCAATGACGTCATAAACTCGTTTGTTTCATGTACTACGTGCTATGATGGATGTGGTTGAGATCAGTCAACCACATCAGTTTAGTTCAGTTTATTTCTGCATTCCGTGTTCAATACAATGTATAACAAAATTTTGGCAATATGTCACAAATTATTATATGAATTGTTCCAACGCCAGGGGTCTTGTCAGGGTAGGTCCCAACAAAAAGAAGACGATGAAACATGCTGCTTTACGATCACATGAAACAGTCGAAATACTACAAAAACAAATTAAAAATACATTACAAAATTGAATAACGGGGATTAACCACATAAAACCCACAGAGAGAGAACGCCCCGACCTATAAAATCATTACAGATAGAATAACAGGTAGTAATATGATACACGCTTTTATAATGATTACCAGTAGGTCTCGTGCATTCCTGAATGATCATGTGAATTTGATAAACATCATTATGGATTATCATTTTTATCTCCTCATTTTGAATGATCATCACAACATTGCGTGTAATAGCTTCGGCTTATACGAGTAGTGTCTTTCAAGCATTGTCTGCCAACAAGGGGGTGCACGTCACGAGACCGACATGCACGAGTCATACACCCCACGATACAGCTCATGAGTTAAACAGCCCATACGAGACCGACACATTAAGCGCCGTGTTCGCGCCGAACTCGTGGGCTGTTTTTACCTAGTGTCGAACTCATGGGCTGTATGACTCTTGAGCTGTATGACTTATGGTCCTGTTTTCAATGTCGAACTCGTGGGATGTATGACTCGTGGATGTCGGTCTAGTGGGATGACTCCGATTTTTTCCTTCTTCTGGGCTGGTATGACTTTATGATCGTTTAGCAGAATGAAATACCTCTTCGTGTTCAAGATGCCTTTGAGAATTGAGTATAGAGTATGCAAAAGTATAAATCAAACAGTACGAACAATACGAATATGGAAGTCGAAGTGACACATGTATTGCTTTGTATCATTTTTTTTTTTTGGGGGGGGGATAAATAAACTATTGAATTGAACTGATTTGAATTGAATTAGAAATGGAATAATTGTATTCATCGTCGCTATTGTCGTACATGAAATAACAGTTTCACTTTTTTACCATCAAGCTGCGATATAAGTCACATTCTCAAAATGCAAACCACATGAGGTGATAATAACGTTTCTCTTACAAGTCTCATAGATTGACCTGCACAAAGATCTATGGTCGATGACTGGTAATAATGCAACCACGTGACTAATGCAAGTCGAAATCGTTATATTGCGAGCAGCGACATGACGTCAGGTATAAATTTATCTCCAGAACTTGGATGGCTGCCGATGGAGCTATAACTATATAGAATGAAATGATGTGTACCCATATATACTACATAATAATATACTTAGTAACCAAGTTTACGGTCCCTTGGGTGTTATATTCGCCCTTCGAGACAATATTTTATATATAAGTGTTGCGCGCTTCGGGAATATACTCCCGCAGGGATTATCAAGTGCTATATTATCATACAAGGCAATGTCTATGATATCATTGACATAGGCCTACTCTGTACTGTCAAACCATGTGAAAACTGAATTTCCGTATTGGACAATATATCATAATAAAAAAAAAAAAAAAATCTTTTCAGATCACCGGGTGAATGAGAAAGGAGAAATCAGATGATGATAATGATGATAATGATTATAATAACGTATGACAACATACCGCTAAACTTGTGACGCCTTCTCCCACCGAGTCGATCACCCCAGCTCCGTCGATGCCGAGCGTAAACGGCGGCGTGTACCAGCGCCATCCCGTCGCCCGTATCCGAAGGTCCAGCTCGTTTATTCCTACGGCTTTCATTTTGATCAGCACCTTTTTTTTTTTTTATTAGGGGGGGGGGGGGGATCGTTCCGATTTGATAACGAAAAATAAGAACAATGACATCCTAAAAAAATCTACAGGAATAGGTTAATATTTTGTCAAAACTTTGTTCCCCCTACATACTCTTTGTAAAGAAAATAAACGCGGAGACAAGTTTGATTTCGTTTAAAATAGCTCACATGTAAAAATGTCATTTCGAATGTCATCATTAAGACGTAAGTGGTTTAACGTAAGGTGTGCGTGTGTGTGTGTGTGTGTGTGAGCGTATGAGTGAGTGTGTGTGTGTTTATGTGTATGTTGTGCGTGTGTGCATGTGTGTTTGAGTGTGAGCGTGTGTGAGTGTGTGTTTATGTGTGTGTGTGCGTGTGTGTGTATTTGTGTGTGAGAGCGTGTGAGTGAGTGAGTGTGTGTGTGTTTATGTGTGTGTGTGTGCGTGTGTGTGTGTTTGTGTTTGTGAAGGTTAGAGGATGTCCCCTTCCCTTCAAATTGCCAAACGGGCGAAAGTAGACATCCATCTTATTCATACATTGAAATATTATTTTTGTGCAAATTTCAGAGCTTGCTCGCTCCGTTTGTTCTTATCGATTAAATAATCTGTCAGTTATTCTAAATTCCCGTCACCTATATCACGTACACACGGAAGTTTAAGCAAATATTTGTATACATGAGTAATGTAACAGTGAGTGCAATATATTTCCATGTTAAATGTACAATATTGTTAACATTAAATACGTCGCAGCCTTAGAATGGCGACATCTGAGCTGTTATGAAACAACGCTATACCCCACGCCGGTACGATGGATTCGGTGTCTACGCCGCTATCGCGCAGTTGACCCTGACTCGTTCTAACAATACAACTTCTTGTTCTTCTTCTTCTTCTTCTTCTTCTTCTTCTTCTTCTTCTTCTTCTTCTTCTTCTTCTTCTTCTTCTCCTCCTCCTCTTCTTCCTCCTCCTCCTCCTCCCTCCTTCCCCTCTTTTTCTTCTTCTTCTTCTTTTAAAACCAGATATTGTGCTGGTATTGTATTGTATTGTATTGCCAAACTATCACGTTAAATATTGTTCATCAATCACAAACTGTTATATCTGATTTGATCAAATAAAGATATAACTTACATGTTTGTTTATTGTTGTTGAATACCATGTTTGTATATGATATGGACACTATTATTATTGTTAAATTACCTGCATATCACTTAATCTAAACGTGCACAAAATAAGATTTTGACACACCAAAGTCCCATCCATAAAGCGGTGTGGATGGGGGGGGGGGGGGTGGGTGGGTGGTAGGGACATCCTCTCACATTCCCTCAACCGATTCGGATGTCCCTATTTCTTTGAGGACTTTCGACACAGTATCGTAACCCTTCTTCATGAAAAAAGACACCTTAGAAAGTGATGTAAAACACAGTTTTCATTGGCTGTTAGACGTGTTTTTTTTTTCTTCTTTACCCACCACCCCCTACCCCATACACACACGAAATCTGCACACGCTCTACAGGAGATCTGTGTTTGTGAAAGAGTTACGAAATGTTTATTACTGGCTTTATAGGGAGATTGCCGATCGTGACTGACGTACCTGGTTAGCTCCTGGGAGCGAAATTTTTGCCGGCCCTGCGCATGGCCGGCGGAACTGGGGGGCCGTGGGGGCTGCCCCCCTCCCCCCACTTTTTGTTCACCATACAAAGGAATACATAAGGTGTCATCACTTTGCCCCCCCCCCCCCCCCCACTTTTGTCAACCCGGAAGTACGTAAGTGGCACTAAATAGAAATATATTTTGAATAAAATTTTGAAGTGTGAGCGCGGTAAGGTTGTTTTTCCGCTGAAGACTTTTTTTTTTTGGAAACCCGGAAGTGGGCCCCTCTCCCCCCCCCCCCCCCCCACTTTTGAAAACGCTCCGCCTGCCCTGCTGACTAGTCTTATGGTTCAACGAAAGGTCTGTGTTTCTGAAAGGGTTATACGAAATGTTTATTACTGGCTTTACATAATGGGGAGTTTGCCGATGGAAACTGTCGTACCTGGTTGGCTCCTGGAAGCGGAACTTGAGCAGACGGGTTGACCTTCATCGTCTGAGCGCTTCCTAGCTCCTCGATGACAACCGCCCTCATCGTTCGCCCCGCCATAGCAGCTACTGTCCTGCAAGCAAATAAAAAGTCGCCAATGACTTACCTGCAAGCCTACAGTGTTGTGAGGCGTGCCCATAAACATAGCTATAACAATTGATGACAGTTGAAGATGGATCGTCAAATAACTTCATAATGAATTGATGCTATATCGACTAAAAAATGATTGACAGTCGATATATGTCATAAAGTGGGACGCAATTTCATTTTGACGTCCTCACTGGTTTTTCTGCAGTTTTACCAAGTTGATTATACTTGGTGTGACCAGAATGGCATTCGTAATGAGTATGACTTAACGAGGGTACTTTGCATTCCTCAACGTTACTTTCCCAATCCTGGACTATGGAATATAACAACAACAACAACCACAACGCAGTCACAAGTATGTGAGTGTCAGTGACCCGCCCTTTTTTTTTCTAAACGTTTTTCAGTCGCCGGTAACAGACTGGTACCAGCATTTAAGACGAGATAGGATTAGGTCATTGCAAACGGGTGTCAGACACACACAAGACGCTCTGACCATAAAGCGTCATGCTCTGACTGGTAGTTTGGTGTATCCGTGTAGTCAAATTGGCGTTGTTTGGTAGTTTGTTGTTGTTGTTGTTGTTGTCGTTGTTTTACATGGAAAAACTGGTTATGCAATAAGATTGGCCTGTTTATGCCTAAACGCATGTCCAAAACCTGGAATGTATTAGGTTGTACATGTATTTATAAACTACATGTAAGTCGCGCTGCCTCGTGGCACGTACGCTTTTTGGCTGCCAGCATGGGCAGTCGTAATACAACACTTGCTACAAACGGATGCATGTATTCCTCGTGTAGTATGTTGACAAAATAACAACTACATAATGTACTAGTAATTGCTGAAGGCAAGAACGCGCAGTTCTTGCCGGAGCACGACTGAAATGTTTTGTTTCTCTTTGTTTGTTTGTTAGTTAGTTAGTTAGTTAGTTAGTTTGTTTGTTTGAAGATAAAGGGAGTGTTCCCGACACATTCGCGGTGTTGTTAACATTCAAGAGAGATTCTTGTGTGGGTTTTGTAAAGGGGTAAGTCTCGACTGGGTAAAAGTGAATCTGAATAAGAAAGAATCACATCTTACAAGCAAAATAGAGAAAATTTGACTGATATAAGTTCAAAAGTAAGGAAGGTATGACATTTTTAAGATTCGCTAATTTGTTGCCAAAAAAAAAGGTTCTCGAACAACAATTGATATAGATAATATGCAAATGAGTGAGCTGATAATGTCATCAACCATACAAATTTCCACTGATCGTGTTGGAAAAAAAAACCCTGACGAAAATTCAGTTTTGAATTTCCGTTTTATGAGCACTTTCGTCTCTATCGACCAAAGATTATGCACGATCCGTCAATAAAATCATTGCGACAAAGTGTGGTAAATCAGCCTAAAGATATACATCTAAATAGATATTGTTTTAACCATTATATAATCTGCCAAAGTATAAAAAAGGGCTCTTGATATCTTATCATTTTCTTAACTAATCTATTTTCGTCGCGAGCTGCATGTTTTCAATTGCTATATGACAATTTTGCGTTTGTGGTTTATATCCGAGTGGAACATACCATTGGTAAACATTTTGATGGCTATACAGATAAACAAAGTCACAAGAGTCATTTCTATTAGGGGGTCTGGGAAACATACTATTTCTGGTGTTGTTGTTAGTTTTATCATCTATCGTTTGACCCCTTTAAACCGATTCTGACACTTTTCTTTCTATTTCTACGGATGGACGAGCACAATTTTAAGGGAAAACCGACTATGCCCAGTTTTAACCCTCCTTTAACTGCATCACTTTATCGAAAGAATTAACATCAGATATTGTTGTTAAAGGGATAGTACAGTATTGGTGAAGATGAGAATTGGGCGTTTAACTTTTTGCCAGATACCAAGAAAACACTTATGAAATAGTACAGAGCATACCATTTTAAGAGGAATTCAAAGTTTATTTGATGAAAATCGGGTTTGGAATGACTGAAACATCCAAAAAAGAAAGTAAAACAAAGCGATCGTAATAAATTGTGGGTCCCACACTTATAAGAATCGCTCTGTTTTGGATATCTCAGCCATTTGAAAAACAATTTTCATCAAATAAACGTTGAATTCCCCATGGAATTACATGCTCTTTCATATTTTATAAGAGGTTTCTCATTATTTCGCCCAAAAAAAAAAAAAAAAGGTTAGAAACCTGAAATTAAGTCTTAACTAAAACTATACGATCCCTTTAACATGGAACATCACATGCTGTGTAAACAAACATGAGAGGAATCGAGTCGTTGTGTCGTGGTTGAGTGAGCACACTTTATAAGATGGAGTAAGAAATGATAAATTGTTAATGTTATGACATAAAGAGGTCAGATACTGAATGATATCTACATAACTTTAACACTCAAATATTCACCAGCATCAGAATCCTCTCAGAGACCCCCAAAATAACTTTCCAGCTTTGTGACTTTTGAAAAGTGACCATTTTGTCTTTTTACGTGTGCTATAATTCATGCATGATTCAACAGATCGCTATTTTCACACACAAGTTAATCAATAGGTGTATAGAAACAGCCCTGCCAGATCAGTTCACTTCGAATCTTTTCGGTTAGAAAGTTAAAGTTATGGGGCTTCAGGTTTCCGACATTTTTTGACGATGACTTTTTGAGATAATGAGAAACTTCTTATGAAATATGAAAGAGCACAATCATAATTCTAAGAGTCTAAAAGGAATCCAAAGTTTATTTGAAGAAAATGGTTTTGAAATGGCTGAGATATCCAAAGCAAAGCGATCCTATGACCCACCTTTTATTAGGATTATTTCATTTTACTTTGATTTTGGATATCTCAGTCATTTCAAAACCGATTTTCATCAAATCAACTTTGAATTCCTCTTAGAATTGCATGCTCTTTAACATTTCATAAAGATAAAGTGGTTTCAAAGTACATCTCGCAAAAAGTTAAAATCTGAATTCTCACCTCAACCAATACTATACCACCCCTTTAAGTTACTTTGATTGAGGAGGGAGTACTTTTGTTGTTGTTTTTTGTTGTATGTGTATATAATTTAGATGGAGCCCAGTTTGCACGTAGTATTTATGCATGAGATCCCGGCCAAGTCTGTGGGGTCGGTTTCGGACTGTCGGTATAACTATTCTAATTACGTCATCGGTAACGTATCTGACAGCAGGTTTAATCGCACTGTTAAAGAATGAAGAGTATTCTCAACACACTAACTCATAATTTGCATCTACTGTGAATAATGAGCTCTAAAATGTGAAATCAGGACAATATTCCACACAGACTACTATTAATGCATTCAAATTTCCGGACAGTTTTTCACCATCCACCATATCATTATCAATATGTAATGCGGTACACACTTGGAATCCAATTAGTGCATCATCAGTAACTGTTGTTACTACGTTACGTCATATCGATAAATGATATAGTTTCAGAATACGTTGAAAGTACAACACGTTAAAAGAATCATGAAGGCCTTGCTTCTTTATAATTTTGAAATTTTATGCCTTTATAGGAAACAAGACATTCCAAACTATGTAAGAATGTACAAGGTCATAGGAATTTAGCAGGAGGTATATGGTTTTTCACATTGAAGACAACTTCTATAGGATAAGGATTTCACTTTGCCCCGAAAATACAGGGCAAAATAGAATTTCGCACCTTTTTTTATTAAAGTTCATATCATTTGATAAAATTGGTCACTTGGGAAAAACTCTACCGTCATTTGTTATAGTACATTGTAATAAGGTCAAACTGCAAACCACGTGTTTTGGTTTACTCTGCTTTGTATTCCTGTTTCAGCTGGGAATTTGTGGGCTTTTTCTGATTCACTTTTTCCCGGGATTCCCCTGTAGTAAGAATAATAATTGCTTACACAACAAGGTATCTTTGGAACAGTGTAACCCCCGACGGTGTTTTGACTGTTTCGAAGGGAGGCCTTAATATAGAATTTTGGTAATTATAACGCCCGAACAAAATGATCATATTTGTTTTATGAAATGATGAAGTATGTTCTTGTCGCTTGATAAATTCCCATTATCACGGGTAAATAAAACGATATAGGTCCTAATCTTGCCCGGTCATCATGGCTTGAAAGTGCTAATGACCGGTCTATTATTCATACTTAATCGACTACTGACAGCCATAAGCACCATTACGTGTTTGGCGAAATAATGCCTGATCTCATGTACGCTCTCAACCAGCTATTTGAGTAGTATCTCCATGCTTGATCATGTTTTTAATGCCCGATAACATAGCTACATTATACAGGTACCTGTTTACGTTCGTGCTTGAGCTGGAGGGCGGATGCGTTACTGTCTGCAAACGAGCTCCGCAGAATTTCATGTGTCCCAATACGCCCCAGATTACGTGACTCGAGAGTGATCATAGCAATTCAAGTATCCTTTCCATAAGTATGTTAGGGCCTACTTATCTAATATCTCTTCACAAAAGTAATGAGGCTCATGATCAGTAGCTTACAGAAATAAAGATTTCAAACCATAATTCGTAATTCAGATTTTGGACTTCGTTCATCGCTGTCTCAAATCGCGAGGTTACATAACGTGTTGCTAGCATGATTTAGAATTGGTATAAAATAGTTGACCTGTGACCTGATGCTCCAGATACAAATAAGCATTGGACGTTTGATAAGCGTATCATGAAAACTAAACAGTAGAAGTTGCGCACGAATTCTAGGACGCGAAGGTAAGTCCAATGCCCCCCCCCCCCATGTCGCCATATATTCGTAATTTCACATTTCTTTGACAAAGCATTTGTTTAAAGGTACTGTTTACCTTTGGGAGCAGTGATTTTAAAAACATTTAATGTTCAAGATATCATCTTGATGCATCGAATAATGTGTAGGTCAGTTGTATCAGAAAACATCATACCATATAAAATTTTTGCAATAAAGCCTAAAATATAAAGAGATATCACTATTTTTCACTTAAAATCGTAACTGTAGACGGTTTAGTCTGAAAACATTTTTATTATAACTATTGTTCATATTTTGAATATTTAACAATATTTAACATCGATTATACTGGTTCAAATTTTTACAGGGGTTGTTTCTATCCCTAACTCACATTTTAGAACTATTTTGAAGCAATAATGGTAGGTTTTTGTTCCATATGCAAATGGTAAATTATGCCTTTAAAGTAATTTTTGAAAACGTGTAGTCTATTTGACTATCTACTTCACAGTTAAATAATAATACATACATACAATTTCTATAGTGCCATTCTCCACTCTGATTAAATGCTCAAGGCGTTTTACATCAAAGCGGAAAGACTGAAAATACATACACCATAATAGAAGAAGATGAAAAAAGAAGACATTAAAGTCTGTCTTCAAAATGCATTGCTAAACAAAAAGGATTGTTTAGCAATGCATTTCGAAGAATACATTGGTACTGCCCCCCCCCCTTCCCGGCTGCGTAAGGCTCCACAAAATAAGCAGTGTAGGCCTATACCTGTTAAAAAGATCTGCTAACTCAATCCATCCACCCAGATGCAGATGAAGTCTGTGTTTGGCAACTATAGGCCACTCACAAGACCGCAAAAAACATGGACATATATACTAGTAGGTATATAAATGCTGAAACTCCCGAGTAGCACCGATTACTATTCGACTGTCATTCACACCTTTATTAACGGTCGGAGACCATTACCATAATGTCAACCATAAGTCTTGTCAGAGATTTGCCTTACCTAGAAACAAACACTAAATGATGCACGCTAAAAGAATTTTTGAGGTGGAATCAAAAGTCAAAATAAACAGTTCGCTTCTCGGTCCTCATGGGAAACGAACATCTACAGATTATAGACACTTTCTTAAGCTAGAAGATTCACTGCTTAATAAATCCCCCACCTTCATCCACAGAAACAAAAAGGACATACCTTGGTTGTCGAGAATAAGGACGAAATACCTTGACGGCTCAAAATGGAGAAATGTCGACTTTGGTTGTCGGGAACGAATGGAACGAAAATTAGTGGTTCGCAGATTCACTCCACTAATGACTTACAGAGTTCCCTCTCCTTCAAGCGTGCTAGTGATCGTCAAGCTATACAAAGTCCGAAATGGATCCCCATCTCACCTCGCTGGCTTTTTAATGAATTGACGGCAGCATGCGCTATGCCTCTGCCAACATAGTCCCTCAATTTGCACCTTCGCGCAATAACCGGCGTGGGCGAATAGGACGTTTCCAGCGCGTTCAAATGCCAGCATCTTTGAACAAACTTTTGGAGATCAGTAAGGATTTGTCCTAAAGAAGGAAAGAAAGGAAAGAAGGAAGAAAGGAAGAAGGAAACAAAAAGGGAGGGAGAGAGAGGAGTTAGGGGAGAGGGGGAACTCAAACATCTATTACGATCAATTCAATGCAAGTCAATACATTTTTATTTTTTTTTCTTCGTCAGAACGTAACATAACATTAGAAAATTGAAAATGATCTTGAGCACATTGCAATAGTTGACTGTAATATGAAAATCAAAGGTAATTAATGCATTGAAAAGGTGTATACATATTTTCAAACCAAACTTGTACCATCATCCATGCTCTCAGGAAAAAGAAAATGAGGGGTCCACTAAAAAGCAGTGCTTTTTATGCTATGGACAACTCATGCAATCGATGCAAACACTCTCTGAATCACATTTTGCTAATCACAAAATGAAAAGCACAAATTCAAAACAGGGCAAACATTATACAGGACAGAAAGGGCAGGAAAAGCAATATTCATCACAGTGTTGTCGTGAAATTAGACTCCTATGAGACATGAATCCTTCCTGCACATGCGAGTCATGAAAACATTGTCTTTTTTTTGTCTTCTCTTGGTAAGAGAAAAATCATGAAAAAAAGGTTGACTTCCTCTTTTTTTTCCCCCGCTCGACGATGTTACCAGCACGTGTCTGAAATCGGAGCACACTGTTAACTTATACAAACTTAACATGGACAAATTGCGTGCAATGCAAATGCAAGTTGACTTGTGTTGATCTATATTACCCTGGTGACAAAAAGAATACATAAATTATTATGTCCCGCATATTTTATAATGACATTTTCTGACATTTTGCTTACACGATTATATATTTACTTTTATAAGCCCACATACAAAAATCTTCTAAAAGCAAGATTCTCTCTTTTACATCATATGTCAATCACTGCTACATTACTTATTAACTTGATTAACAAAAGACACTCGAATGTATCTTCCTAGAACTAACCATAACCAGTGCATGTCATGCATAGGCCCCTATTACTAATATGAATATATATATATATATATATATATATATATATATATACAACAATAATAAAGTCACAACATAGGAATGCAGGGAATGCATTAATAGCCAATCTTGATTTAATGAATAATCCGAATTTTCGAGGAACCGAAAAAAAAAACTTGTACAAATATTCATTATGAATATCATTATATTATTATATTATTCAATATTCATTGTGAATATTCGCACTGTCATCCCTGAAGAAATGGAAGGTTCCTCGAAAATTCGGATTATTCATTAAATCAAGATTGGCTATTAATGCATTCCCTGCATTCCTATGTTGTGACTTTATTATTGCTATTTCTAGTACTGCCAATACGCGGAACAACTACAATATATATATATATATATATATATATATATATATATATATATATTTTTTTTTTTTTTTTTTGGACTATCCAAGTAATCTTAAGAAAAATATAAGAAAACATAATCAAACGTATGGCACATATCTATACCGTATGCTCCCCCCCCCCCCCAAAAAAAAAAATACAACGGGACCCTCCGCAACGATAACTTTAATAACAGTGAATCGATCCATATACAATTTCAGGGTATGAAACTGTACCTTATTACCCGTCATCTTACAGAAAAACCCCATCCGATTTGCTTCAGTGGTCAAAGAGAAATGAGGATTTAGAGTATGTCAGGACTCCCTTCCCTCCAAGTTCCGTTCATTGTGTTCACACAATATGTAGTTCCAAGAGCATCCAAGGGCTAAACTTGGAAGAATCAGACCCATGACATGCTTTACAACGATCCATATTTTCTCTGTGACCACTGAACCAAATTGAATGGGATTTTCTTCAAAGTATAGGCAAGATGTCACACTTTTAGACCCTGAAATAGCATTCAGGCACTTTAATCATATTGAAAGTTATCAATGCGAAAATCCGATTGTATTTTTTTGTGTGACATACTGTACATTCTTTTTGCAACATAAGAGTAATGATCATGGTATCATTAAAATGAGACCTCTGGATGATTCGCAGGCTTTTACATTTGAACAACTATAAGTTACTAATAGTTAGCCCCAACCCATGCATTCTTATGGTGAGGCTGCCATGTCATCATCCTTGTTCATTGCAATTTGCTATAAATTTCGAACTTCTGAAACTCTGTACTCAGTATAACCAATTTATAGTAAGTTGTTCAAACATGTCAAATGTAAAAATCTGAAAAACATCTGGAGGTCTCTTCGCGGTTGGTTCATACCCTCACCGAGGGCGCTCATACAATCACACACCATGCACACAGAAGCTGAAACAAGTTTTTTTTTTTTTTTCTAATTCATGAAATTCTTCCGTCGAGATGCTTTCATTGCAACTGATTGACAAATTGCCCTGCATCGACGTAAATAAGCACTGAATTGATCAGTGTCTTAGTAGTAGCCATGATAAAAAATCATGGGCGTACATACTCGAGCGGGATTCGAACCCACGACCTCCTGATCTCCGTACAGGCGTCATCTCCACTAGACCACCGAGCTTTCGCCCCACAGCAAGTGTTGGTTCTAATCCTTATCAAGCAGCGGGTACTGCGTAATTATTCAAATTCATGACATTCTTCCTTCGAGATGCTTTCATTGCAACTGATTGACAAATTGCACTACATCGACGTAAATAAGCACTGAATTGATCAGTGTTTTAGTAGTAGCCATGATAAAAAAAAAAAAAATCATGGGCGTACATACTCGAGCAGGATTCGAACCTACGACCTCCTGATCACCGGACAGGCATACATACTCGAGCGGGATTCGAACCCACGACCTCCTGATTTTTTTATCATGGCTACTACTAAGACACTGATCAATTCAGTGATTATTTACGTCGATGCAGGGCAATTTGTCAATCAGTTGCAAAGTTTTTTTTTGTTTTTTTTTTAGCCTGCATTTTTAGCCTGCATCCAGGAACCATAATTATGTCCGGAAGGGGAGAAGGTGCAAGACTTCTTGAATTTCGCCCTTAAAAATCCAGGTCAAACAAACAAACAAGGATGCCATTTTAGATCCTTGCAAACTCTGAACAACTTCCAGTCGGCATCACAAGAACGGTCATCAAGTCAAACTCTAATAAAAGCAATAAAACCTATAAACAGGGGCCGAGAAAGTCAGGGCGGGACATTATTAGTCGGTTGTAGCAGGAAAGGAAAGGTTAACATTCTCACGAAGTCCAATGAATAAAATGAAGAACTTTTCGGAGGCTGCCTCCGTCAATTTTGGAGGAGGGGTCAAGAAAACAGCTCATTTTCGCATTTTTTAGGCCCTAAAACAGAAAGTAAGAAGGCAACTTTTCAAAACGAACCCACGTGGCAGACGTCTCCGTTAGACACCTTAATGTATGATGTATGTACGTGTGTGTATATTATATACAGTATATACAGACGTTTTGTCCGGGACGATAATACTGTCATAGGCACCTCGTGAAGGAGTAGTAGTGAGAAGAAACCACCTTGTTCAGTACGAATAGACGACTTGTTAGAAAACACTTTAGTTTAGGACGAGACAGCGGAAAAGCGATTTGTTGAAATCCGACAAGAATCCTTGTTTCCGGGACGCCATAACGCACGAAGGCCAGTTTTCGAAACTAATTCAATTTGATTTCATTTCATTTCCAACAACACAAAACACTACACATGATAACATAATATCAATACAATGTAGTAATGAAGAAAACATTCTGCGAAATCAACAATATTACGCATCACTTTCAAATAATATTGAATTCAAATAAAACTTGCAGGAAATGGAGGACGTGCTGAAAAGCCAAGCTCTCACGGCGCCTCGTTTAAACCGAGAAAACTAAGGAGCTAAAAAAACTGCCTGTACGTAAGAAACACAACTGCTAAAGAAAATACATCTTGTTCATAACGAAGAAGGCGAGATTGTGACTCGTTAAAACTCGGCATACATTGTACCAAAGTGCCTATATATCAATTGTCCAGGGCCCCGTTTTCCACTAAAATATTCAATTATAACTCTTCATAAAACAGGGCCCTGAACAAAGCGTTGTCCTCTTTAGTCCTACATAAGGCACCCTGGTGAGTTTAAGTCAACACCATCTCACCGCCATGCTTTAATAGACGTCTATTATCTTTTTCTTTTCTTTTTTTTTGCATATCTCCCTGTTACCATGGACCTTTGTTGTAGGTCCATGCTGTTACTTGTCACTACGAACTAAGTGACGAACGTATGACCTATATACGGTGACTGCGCGTTACTGATCTCTACGGCGTTTTTTTTTTCACGTATAGGCCTATTTCGAGGATCTCTATAAGGCAAATTAAATGTGATAAGAAGGCAGGGTGGTCCTCTTATCTTGCATTACCATATAGCGTCGTATCCGTTCCAATGATTTGAAGCAACAACAACAACGACAGCAGCAGCAACAACAAAAGCATACCATCAAGAGGGAGAAACATATATGGAAATATAATCTGTGTGACGTAACAATGTTTGACATTACAAATCTTTTAAATCATTCCGTCCTACTGAACTTTATTGCTCTCCGCGTTATTAACCGTGTCGACTGTTTGTAACGTCGAATGAATATAAAGATTTTCACACCGGTTGGTTGATAACTTGTTTGAAATGATAATCAGTGTGACTGAGTAAGGGAGTGTTACGACTTAGACACGGTTCTCTTCGCAGTATCCCTGCCGCCGAATTTTTGTCTGATTTTTTTTTTTTTGTTAATTTGTTTACTGCTGACTATGCATCGGAGAGTGGGACCATCGCGCAAATCCAGATTTCTAAAATGGCGTCTACCATGGCTGCATGGCAGAGTAGGTAGAGATTTGAAACTGTCAGAATTTCAGAGGGGCTGGTGGGGATTGATTGCGGCGGCTTTCTCTGACATTTTGCAGACGTCTCGGATGTGGCCATAGCGTCGCCATCTTGGTGAAAGCGGAAGCCATATTTCGGTCGTTTCCTCCAGTGAGATAGACAACAAGTCTAGTTTCTTTTGATCTTGCTTGGAAATTATGCAACCAAGATGTTACATAACAGAAAGTGCAATGATATCATTAGGTTTTATGCATGCCCTCGAAACCAAAAACTATTAGTATGAATGCAGACCGCATTCCAGATAGACCCTTATGACCTGTTCTGCACTTTGGCGCTGCAGCTTTAAAGGACATGCAATTCCACCATGTCCACCTTCTTAGACTTGTGGATTGAGTGAATGCAGCAATTTTAGTAGAACACATCAGTGAGTCGAGTTTGAGGACAACTCGTTCAAAAGTTATGAATTTTTGAAGTTTCAGCTCAGTCACTGCTGGATGAGAAGGCTACTACAGCTTGTGATGTCACATGTTAACAACCTTATAAAGAAAACAAAGAAAATGAAACATATTTTCACTTTTCTCGTATAATAAAAGTACGCTTGACTTGCCTCTTTCAGAAGGCAGGGGGAATGGTATTACCCTTACCATACATCAGTGACAAGTCGAAGGAATGTGTACTTTTTTTTTCAAAAAGTAAAAATACGTGAAATTCTGCTTATATTTTCCTTATATTATTGTACGCATGTGACATCATACACTGTAGTAGTCTTCTTATCCAGCAGTGACTGTGCAGAGACTTTAAAAATTCATAACTTGTGAACGGATTGTCCGATTTTCCCCATACTTTCACTAATGTGTTTTAATAATATTGCTGCATTCACTCATTCCACATGTATATGAAGGTGAATTTGTCCTTAAATTAAAGTCTATTTCAACCATATCTTGGGGGTGGGGGGGGGGTGGGGGACTTCAGCATGTCTTACGTACAATACAGTCTATTGGAATACGAGTATGGGCGGATAAAAGAGCAGGTCCTGCGTAGTGCCATTGGACCATACGGGAGACATGTCCATAATCTAAATACACTTGTAGATGAACTTGCCTATCAGCGACTACTCAATAGTCACGTGACTCAGACGCTAGATGGTGGGTGCCTGTTCTTGAGCGGATTTTGTGCACGGTACTGGCGCTACTGAATTAACTTTTTGCTACATGTTCCATTAGGGTCTGTCCCTCAACAAAGAAGTTTATGAGCACAAAACAATACCATAATACACAACGCCCCTGACAAAGAACCTTACAGCGATATACTAAGATGGGATGTGTTTGTCTGCTTTCTGTTCGATTAAGCTAACTGCACGAATAGAAGCGTTAAAGTACCGTTTTTGAAACGCGCTTTTCTTAAAGGACAAGTTCACCTTCATTAACATAAGGATTGAGAGAATGTAGCAATATTAGTAGAACACATCATTGAAAGTTTGAGGAAAATCGGACAATCCGTTCAAAAGTTATGAATTTTTGAAGTTTTTGTGCAGTCACAGCTGGATGAGAAGACTACTGCAGTGTATGATGTCACATACGTACAACAATATAAGGTAAATATAAAGAGAATTTCACAAAATTTCATCTTTTGAAAAAAGTACACATTCCCTCGACTCATTACTGACATATGTTATGGGTAATATTGTTCCCATTGCCTTTAGAAAGAGGCTAGTCAAGTGCTCTTTTATCATGCAAAAGAAGTGAAAATATGTTGAATTTTCTTTACATTTTCTTTATACTGTTGTACTCATATGACATCACGAGCCTTAGTAGTCTCCTCATCAAGCGGTTCCAGTACAAAAATTTTAAAAATTCATAACTTCTGCATCGATTGTCCAATTTTCCTCAAACTTTGACTGATGTGTTTTACTAATATTGCTGCATTCTCTCAATCCTACAACCAATTCCCTAGACGTGGTGTGTGTCTGTGCGTGTGCGTGTGTGTGTGCTTGTGTGTGTGTGTGTAAAACATTTCTTGCCTTTTTGACAGAAAATTGCCTATTATTGTGTACTGTAGCTAAGATTGCAGTGGTATGTATCAAACAATTTTGAAGTCAGGGGCTCACATATTGTGTGAAGTCGACGGGAGGCAACATGTGGGACTACACATTCAGATATGCACTGATGTACTTAGTTCACCAACAAACTTGCTGTAAATACTATAAGGCAAAGAATGATTTAAAGGGACTGTACAGTACTGGTTGAGGTAGGGATTCATGTTTTGAACATTTCTAAGTAAGATAATGAAAAGCCTCTTATAAAATATGAAAGAACATGTAGTTTTACGAAGGATTCAACGTTTATTTGATGAAAATTGGTTTTCAAATGACTGAGATATCCAAAAAAGTGCTAATAATAAAAGGCGACATGCCCCAACTTTATTAGTATCTCTTTGTTTCACCTTGTTTTTGGATATCTCAGCCATTTCAAAACCGATTTTCATCGAATAAACTTTTGATACCCCTTAGAATTGCATGCTCTTTGACATCTAATAGAGTGGTTTCTGAATATCTCACAAAACGTTAAAAGCTAAATCTTCACCTCGACCAGAACTGTACACACCCTTTAAGTCTCATTTGAGCTCATATCAGTTGGACCTTAAAATATCGCATGTTATTGAAAAGATAGAAAAAACGAACGCTGGAGGAATATCATGCAGTCATGCTTGAATCATATACAATGTACATGTTATGTCCTTGCATGAACCTTTACCTTTCCTTTGTTTTTCGTAAACTGTTTCTTTCTGTATTAAAATTTGACAAAACGTCTGAAAATTAGGCTGCTGATTACTGCTGACTATGCATCGGAGAGTGGGACCATCGCGCAAATCCAGATTTCTAAAATGGCGTCTACCGTGGCTGCATGACAGAGTAGGTAGAGATTAGAAACTGTCAGAATTTCAGAGGGGCTGGTGGGGATCGATTGCGGCGGCTTTCTCTGACATTTTGCAGACGTCTCGGATGTGGCCATAGCGTCGCCATCTTGGTGAAAGCGGAAGCCATATTTCGGTCGTTTCCTGCAGTGAGATAGGCATTTTTAGGTGATCTGAGTATCCTCTCGGATCACCTTCTGTATCTGTACGGATTCTTTCTTCTTCTTTTTCTTCTTTCTCCTCAAAAGTTGTGCAGAGGTTAGCTCAGAAAGTCCTCTTCCTATCAATGTCAAAATTATACCACATAATATATCGTGTCCCAAAGACGACAGATCTAATAAAATCATAGTCACGGTGATCAGTCGACTGTGACATCACTATGACGTCATTATATGAAAACACATTCTCATTCATACCTCATTAATGGAATGGAATTTTTCAATGAAATTTACGTCACATACATTATTTCAAGTCAAGCGCATTCTATCCATATTCTCAAAATTCATTATTACCGTTGAAACGTGCGCGTACGCGCGCGTTGAAATATTTACATGCTCCAATTGAGCTCAAATTTTGTTTGCATACGTTTCAGACCATTTGGAGCATTTTTTGAAAAATTGAAAAAATTGGACGGACGTGTACGCGCGCGCACATATACGCATGCAAAGCTCATATGCAATAGAAATTTCCCGTTTTTTCACACGAATCGGATGTCTGAAATGTCAAGGAATAATTCTACCAAGTTTCAAGTCAATCCGACTCAATATAACGTCATACGGGCCCGTCAAAGTTGAAATTCCGCGCGCGCGTCAATGGCGATATACAGTGCAACTATGCCAAAAAAACCGCCAATTTTAAATCAGATTTTACTCGTCAGGATGGACGGTGACCCCCTTTTCTTTACATATTTTGAAAGCTGATGAATTGTACATGTCATTTCATGGGTTGGCGATACTGAAAAAATGATTAAAAGATATCAAATTTCTTCATAAAATAAAAAAGTACATTTCCAAAATGACGTCATCAAATTTCAAGTTCACTCAAGCGTATCTCACTTATCCTTTGCCGATTTTCACCAAAATTTCAGTATGTTGTAGCTTATTAAATGGTCTTTCATTTTGATTGGATAACGGCATCACCTCGTAAAAATGGATTGAACGTAACCTTGTCAAATTTGACCAGTTTACGTGTTATCTCTATGGCAGTGCAGTTTTCTGGAAATGAAAATTGACATGACTATCTTTTTCGAGCACTAGCTCACTTATGCTTCAGTGAATTTCTCCCAGATCTTAATATGTTGTAGCTGAGACTTTGGATTATTGTGATTGTGCCCTCCGTTTTTTCATACGGTGTCGGTATCACGTCAAAAAACTTGGTTGAAGTTAAAGCTTATCTTTGACATATTGAGATATTTCTTTCTTTCTGCAAATTTCTTTGCAATAACTCAAGAAAAACATACCTTATCACCACCATATTTTGCACATGTTTAGTTCATGTCACGTACATTATTTCATAAAATAACAACTACTTAATCAGACGCCATCTTGGGTATGTAAATTAGGGTCAAAGGTCATAAATGTTTCATCCTGTATCTTCGTAAATACATGTCTTATCTTTCCCATATTTTGCACACGTAAAGTCCATGCTACAAGGAACATTTCACAAATCACTTTTTGCTCAAAAATCACTTTTTGCTCAGATGCCATCTTGTCTGTGCAAAGTGGGGTCAAAGGTCATATGTACTTCTTTCTGTATCTTCGTTATGAAGTGTTATCTCTATGGGAGGGAATTTTTCTAGATGTGAAAATTGACATGATTGTCTTTATCGAGCACTACCTCACTTACCCTTCAGTGAATTTCTCCCAGATTTTAATATGTTATAGCTGACACTTTGGGCTATCGTTACTAAGCCCTTCGTTTTTTCATACGATGATGTCGGTATCACGTCAAAAAACTTGGTTAAGATTAAAGATTATCTCCGATGTATTTTCATATTTCTTTCTCTTTGCAACTTTATTTGTACTAACTCACGAAAAACAGCCCCATCACCACCATATTTTGCACATATTTAGTTCATGTCACGTACATTATTTCATAAAATAACAACTACTTGATCGGACACCATCTTGGGTATGTAAATTAGGGTCAAAGGTCATAAAAGTTTCATCCTGTAGCTCGGTGAATACATGTCCTATCTTTCCCATATTTTGCACACGCAAAGACCATGTTACAAGAATCATTTCACAAGATAACCACTTTTTGCTCAGATGCCATCTTGTCTGTGCAAAGTGGGGTCAAAGGTCATATGTACTTCTTTCTGTATCTTCGTTATGACGTGTTAGCTCTATGGGAGGGAATTTTTCTAGATGTGAAATTAACATGATTGTCTTTATCGAGCACTACCTCACTTACCCTTCAGTGAATTTCTCCCAAATTTTAATATGTTGTAGCTGAGACTTTGCGTTATCGACAGTATGCCTCTGTTTTTTCATACAAAGTCGAAATCACGTCGAAAAACTTGGCTAAGATTAAAGCTTAGCTTCGATGTATTTTCATATTTCTTTCTTTTTGCAACTTTCTTTGCACTCAAGAAAAACAGCCTCTATAGCCCAATATTTTGCACATGTTTAGTTCATGCCACGTACATTATTTTATAAAATAACAACTACTTGATCGGACACCATCTTGGCTATATAAAATTAGGGTCAAAGGTCATAAATGTTTTGTCCTGTATCTTGGTGAATACATGTCTTCTCTTTCCCATATTTTGGACACGCAAAGACCATATGTTTCAAGAATCATTTCGCAAAATAAAGACTTTTTGCTCAGATGCCATCTTGGCTGTGCAAAGTGGGGTCAAAGGTCAAATATACTTCATTCTGTATCTTCGTTAGTGTATACGGAATTCGGTACCAAAGACACCCTGACACCCTTTTCTAAATGAGAATCCAAACATCACATGGCCAATGTCCCCTAAACACAGATGAAACCTGTATGGTCATGCCTATTGGGATCAGGACTCAAATCATTGATTTCCAAATAGATCACCTAATTTGTCAGTGTTGACAAATTCCAAGTCTAGTTTCTTTTGATCTTGCATGGAAATTAGGCAACCAAGATGTTACATAACAGAAAGTGCAATGATATCATTAGATTTTATGTATACCCGCGAAACCAAACACTATTCATGAATGCAGACGGCATATGACCTGTTCTGCACTTTGGCGCTGCAGCTTTAAAGGACAAGTCCGCCATGTCCACCTTCTTAGACTTGTGGATTAAGTGAATGCAGCAATATTAGTAGAACACATCTGTGAGTCGAGTTTGAGGAAAATTGGAAACCCGTTCAAAAGTTATAAATTTTTGAAGTTTCTGATCAGTCACTGCTGGATGAGAAGACTACTACAGCTTGTGATGTCACATGTGTTCAACCGTATTATAAATAAAACAAAGAAAATGAAACATATTTTCACTTTTCTCGTATAATAAAAGAACGCT
Organism: Diadema setosum; assembly: GCA_033980235.1. NCBI lineage: Eukaryota > Metazoa > Echinodermata > Echinoidea > Diadematoida > Diadematidae > Diadema > Diadema setosum. Next base: position 6,805,619 of record CM067079.1, read on the forward strand.
TGACTTGCCTCTTTCAGAAGGCAGGACTTCCGTCAGTGACAAGTCGAAGAAATGTGTACTTTTTTTCAAAAAGTAAAAATACGTGAAATTCTGGTTATAATTTCCTTATGTTATTGTACGCATGTGACATCATACACTGTAGTAGTCTTCTTATCCAGCAGTGACTGTGCAGAAACTTTAAAAATTCACATTCATATGATTGTTATGTCCTTGCATGAATCTTTCCTTTTCTCTGTTTTTCGTAAACTGTTTCTTTCTGTATTAAACTTGGCCCAGAAGTCTGAAAATTAGGCTTTTCTATTCGGTATCAGTTATATGGCAACCCAAACTTGATTTTTTTCCCCTCCGCTCTCCCCCCCCCCCCCCAAAAAAAAAAAAATTGTTCTCACGGCCATAATCATAGTCGAGGCTTCTTCAGATTTAAATATTTCGCCTTCCATGCCCCCCCCCCTTCTTGTAACATAAAATCGCTGCCACTGGAATCTCGTGTTCATGCTTTTTCTGTTTAATTGTTTAACAGACAGTGTTCATGATATTCTTTGTGAGAATAAAAATAAATAGGTTTACTTTAAATTTATCTAAATGATATCCTTACAGGCATATTGTTAAAATATATCCTACGTCAAAATAATACTACCTTATTTAAAACAGGGTCGATAAAATTGATAAGTCGATAAAACATGCCAAAATATGCACCAAACTTCATCATTAACAACATGAAAATGCAAAAAAAAAAAAAAAAAAAAATAAATCTTATTGCAGGAGGGAACTCTCCCCCTCCCCCCCCCCCCCCCGATCAAATTGTCTCACGTTCTCTCACGTCCATCTCGTTTTGCCCACGGTGGTCTGAAACGTGACTGCCGTGGCCGCCGGGAATACGGTGCAAACCCAGCATTATGAAAGAGTTCTGACGGACAGGACCTAAGTATAAGAGAAGGGTAACAGGTAATGAGCCATCTAAAATGCATTTATTAGCTTTATCTTCTTCAGTTACGGTGCCTTTAAAAATCTCTGAAACGTCGGTGAACAGCTTTCAGAGGGTATACATCACACGTACTGTCATTGTCAAACTGTGTGTGTGTGGGGGGGGGGGGAGCAAACAATCATAAAACCTCCAAGGACTAAGTATTGCACATGTTGAAGATGTGACATTTCTACCATCAAAAGAAAGGTTATCGTGACCCTTTCAAACACGCCCAAACATTATTTCCTAGCAGGAAGGCTCGAAGGCGACTTCTCCGAAATTGCCTATGTAGGGTTTTACTTATAGGACAAGGTGAAGGGCAAAGAGTCCTTATTGATATATTCACATCTTGCCTAGATGCCTTCTTTATGCAGGACAAGGCAAGAGATGTTCTCGCGAAAACCTGCCTGATCACCTTGGTGAGACGGGATCATCCCACGAGGTAGACATTGAAAAAAGGTCCACGAGTCATACATCCCAAGAGCTAGACACCAAGTAAAACACGCCCACTACGACGACTCATTCCACAATCTCTCCTTCCCCATGTCTCGATAATTATAGACAGCGTGATAGAATTAGGACTGCGTTCAATTATTATTGTCATACTCGTAGTTTCTCTTCTCTCTACTTTTTATGTTTGGGTACCCCCATATTCTTGTCCCTTATTCTCAATTTTTGCGGGTCTCTTTTTATAGTATTCCACCTTGGGTTGTCCTTTTACGCTGGTTTATTTTATGTGTATGCAGGGGCGGATCCAGGGGAGTGGGGGGCTGTTATGACCATATGACACTGTTATGGCTATAATATTCCTATCTTTCTGTTCAATATTGCGTTAGATCTTGCGGGCTCATACACAACGATATGAAATCTTGCGCTTTAGTAACGCTGATCAACTCTCGTGGCATCATTGAATCTTGAATATATGACTTACCCGCGTTTTTAACGCAATAGAGATTGGTGCTCATTCAGTGTTACCAGCAGAGTTCGACATTCACATAACGGGTTATTTATACATCTAATCCATGATACTGTGTGTTGTTTATCGTCAAAATTTGTCGCCCTCTTTCGGAGAGGGTGATCCAACGTGTAGACTCAAAAATAAAATGAGCAAGCACAAGAAGGAGACAAGAAGAAACGTGGAGTATTTCTAGGCTCTTGAAAATACAAATTCCTCATCAAAAGATGAACTTGTGTAAGCTGTCCCCTCACTCAAGGTGCATTACTACAATCTATGCAAAACTTAAAGTACGTAAAAATAAAGGAAATTAACCATTGAAAACAAATACTTGTTAAAATATATCAAAACATGACCACACGCACACACACACACACACACGCAGACAAACACACACACACACACACACGCAGACAAACACACACACACACACACACACACACACACACACACACACATACATTCGAAAAGCATAATCAAGTATCAAGCGTTAATGACATACACCAAAACTACGTGGACATCAAAATACTATTTATAAGTGAACGATCAGATCACCATGCATTTCTCAAAAGTACATAACAACCATATTTACAGACAATGGAGTAAACCCAAATAAAGTAAAATAAAAGCAACAGAACAAGTACATCTCATTATCTCATTTATTAGTCGTTTTAACCTAAAACCATTATGAAAACCAATAAGATAATACAAGTGTGTAATACCACATCCTTGGGGCACTATATGAACTTCAAGTAAAAGGTGCAAAAATACACGGAACTGGTTAGATTGACATACAAAAGGGAATGATTACGACGACTTGTCAGCACTGCGTTGATTTGAAATTTCCTGATCTGATGTACAAACCATATGGCAGTTTGTATGGGGTATCACTTCACTATTTGCATATTCGTTATAGACTGTTCCCTGAAAAATTAACGAAAATACAAAATGTCATAACTTCCATTTTTATCTGATCCTGATCAAATTTTCATTGTTGTGCGGAGAAAATTAACCCCTCTTATTCAGACTAATTCTTAACTGCACTGAATTTCACCTTTAAAAGTTTATTTCGCCATTTTACATACATATGTATATATATACATGTACATATATATATATATATATATATATATATATATATATATATATATATATTTGTCGTATGATAATATGCCTGTCTGAGAGAAACCAGAGATCGACTAAACTGATGTCAAACGTCTTGAGATTCAGGATTTGTTACTTCACCCAAAAGCTATTGTTGGCAATAGTAAGAAGTGGAAATGACAAAAATGATCCAAATAAAATAATGTTCGTTATAAGGAAGTTCTTTATGTTCCCATTTTCGATTTACATTTCCCGTTCTCAGTTGAAAACATCGTTTTCACCGTCTAATCGTCTATACAAAGTTAGTAAGCCCATTCTACATTTCGGTACGTTTGTTTGTTTCAATTTTTCATTTGAAAAGACGGCTGGATAGTTCATATTCAGCTGCACTGGCTGGTCTTCTCTTGGGTTCAGTTGGATGTTATAGGCGGGACCACTTCACAGGGTTATTCGCCCTGCTCTTTGCGATGGATGAATGAAGCAGGGTCTTTTAAACGTGCATGAGTTGTGACTCTTTCACACACGGCACTTCCATTTTTATGTCCTATCCGAGGGATAGAGTGTTTTGCCTCATACTAATAAAGGGGACGGTATACAATTACAAATAATTACACACATTGCTCACTTAGACTCGGGAATCGAACCCGGGTCCTTTGGATCTGGAAGCAGACACGCTACCGACTGAGCCAAATCACAAGCAACCAAATGTTCCTTATCCATCCCAAGGAAGAAAATGTTCCAAACTTGGTGGTTGGATGAATGATTTGCAAACGATATTCAATACCGAAACTTTGATATAAAACGTATTCATACATGGATATTTTGATCTTGTTCCCTTTCGCTCATCGTCTTGTTTGTCAAAATCTAAATGAAATTGGGGGGGGGGGGGCATTTCATGAAGTATTTTGTCAGATCTTTTTTTCTGACAAACTGTTATAAGCTTTGTAAATTCTCGCATCTGATTGGCTGAGACCAATTTTGTCCGACAAACTCGTCTGACGGAACACTTCATTAAATGCCCCCTGGTTGGAATTCGAAACGTGTCCTAGTCTTGTTTTAAACGTTCACAATTTTCTGGTCATTGTGAATAAAGTGTAAAGGTTCTGGTTGAAGATTTGCTCCAACTTAATCACACAAAATCTTTATTGATGGAGAAAAAAAGAAGATGATGATGAAGAAGCTCAAACCGATGATGATGTTTGGTCTGCCTCCGGAGATGGCGGATTGACCGCTACATTTGGGCGTATTGTGGGAGATTCCCCCGCCTGGTGCCACAGTTACACCCCTGTTCGATACGTCGACTAGATCAGAACCCAGAGGAGACAACCGACATCAGACACAAAAGAGAAAAGAGAACAAACAAAGCATGACCACAGTTTAGTAATTTACCAAAGTCTTTGTTATTCTAAATGATCGTGAAGAATTTTCGCTTGATGACGTGATCTTCTACTCAAACATAAATATACTTCTTTTTTTATATAACAATGATACCTCGACAATGGACTGCACTGGGATATGAATTATTAAGCATGTTGGGAGGGAGCTTTTACTAAGACAGTGTATGTACTATATTACCGACATAAAGGTGCAAGAATATCAGTCAGTCTTTTGATATAGATCTCACATTCCTCATACAACACTTCACATCCTGAAAATGCGATAATCATAACAGGGCATGCTTACTAACAAATAATTGAAACATGCAGTGTTTAGAATGGCCGGTATCGGGGCCTTGATTATAATATCTGATTTTGACTAGCTGAGATCGCTGTGGCACAATGGATATTTAAGACTCTCGACTTTCAATCACGGTCTCGGGTTCGAATCCCGTTAAGTATCTATGTTCTTTCGACATGATGTTTTCACCAACCACGCCCCTCTCGACCCAATGCATAAATGGGTATACCTTCAACACCAGGTTAGTAATGCTTGTATTGGCGGGACCCTCTGGTAGAATAGTAGCAACATCGTAGAGGCTACTTTGGATAAAGAAGACCATGTACATGTATATGAACGTGATGATGATAATGATGATGATGATGACGATGATGATGATGATGATGATGATAATGATAATAATAATAATAATAATAATAATAATAATAATAATAATAATAATAATAATAATTATTATTATTATTATTATTATTATTATTATTATATTATTATGATTATGATTATTATTATCATTATTATTACTATTGTTGTTGTTATTATTATCATCATCATCATTATCATTATCATCATCATCATCGTCATCATCATCATCGTCATCATCATCATCATCATCATTATCATTATTCATCCATCGCCTATATACGGATCAGTCTACCTGTCTCCCTGTTCTTACCGGCGTCAGATGCCAGAACGTTAATCGTAAAGTTGCACTCGGCTGTCCAGCCTGAATCATCTCGGGCGCGATAAGTCACCATCGAAGTTCCGAGGCTGAAGTTACCGACATTTTCCGTTTCGCTTCCTACCCGCTCTAGGGTCGTCGTCGTCTGCGGCACGTTCTCCCCTGTCACCGTCGGTAGCTTCCACGACACGAGCGCCACGGTAGCATCCCCGTGGGCATACAGGGTACGGGAAGGTGGGCACGTTAGGAGCAGGAGGTTGGAGGTTGGAGACTCAGTGATCTGATCTTGAATGTCTAAAATATAGTGCGGTAAAAAAAAATAGAGTAAATCTTTTGCTTAAACCTCTTATAGCGCATCATCTGTTCAATTACAGACAGAATTTAAAGTTTCGGTTCAGTTTCAATTGCTTCTCTTTCTCCACTTGAATAAATGAAATCATAATGACAAAATCAACAATGTTCACATGCAAATTTGAGCAAGAGTACTCAAAAGATATAGGTAAGTACGTGTATATATATAAGCCTAATAAACGTAAATGATAATTAATAAATGGCATCTTGAGATACAGGTGGATGAGACTGTTATCGATAAGCAATTCGATTAACCTTGAAAACAGCCTCTGGGGACTGTGGTTTATCGCAACTCTCCCTTATTTTTATCTGAAACAACAAAACACATACATAACGCGAACTTCGGATTTCAAAAGGACATTATTCGTGATCGTTGCTTACCAGTCTCGGATTTCCGGCAGGCGGGACTGACTGGCTCGTTGACTGTTTCAGATAACACGTTATTTTTCCCAGCAGAGAAAAACACAAGCGAAGGAAAGAGTTGTCAAATGAACAGTTACAGCATAGAGGTTTGGATTTACTAAATGAATCGGCGAGGAAGACAAATTGTGAAGGCGAATAGAATAAATGAGCTTAAATCATGCCATTGGGAATCGATAAAATAAAGGAAAAGATATAAAAACATGGATTTTGTTTAAAAATTGGGACTGTACCAAAATACTGGGATGCTTCATCGTTAACAGAATACATTTCAACGAAGTCATCAACAGTTTTTTTTTCTTAATAAGTTGTCGTCATCATCTTAAATTAATGATATGGCAAATATTTGAAATAGTGGCCAAGATGTTACAATAATTTCCCTCTTTTTATATTATGGATTGTTAGTTACCATCGACTTTCCCCCTCCCTATTAAAGAGAAAATCCACCCCAAAAATGAATAAACTTTTAAAGAAAGAGAAAAGTCCCTGCAGAGCGTTGTAAAAATTGCAAATATGGGATAAGAAATAAGGCACTTTTGACATTTTCAAATTTTACATCTTTTTGGAAAACATTTCTTGACCAGTCCTTATGAATATTCAAATAAGTGAGTCGCTGAGTCATGCCCTAACAAAATTTCATCTGAAAATTATTCATGAAACTCGGAAACACTTTCATATTTAGCTAACGCAGGTAAAAGTGTAATTCAATTCCAAACTATATATCATCTATTTTAAATTTATTTTTCAGGTTCTATATTCATAAAGATGAAATATTAAACTCTTATCATCATGTTTATGAAACCAATAAGAAATTGTGATGGCATAACATCGTCAACTTTATAATTTGTTATATATTCATAACAACTGGTCAAAAAGTGTTTCCCGAAAAAGTGTGAAATATCAGAATATGATAACTTCCTTATTTCTTATCTGATTATGATAATTTTTGCACTGTTCTGTGTGGAATTGTTATGAAATTACAACTTCTGGAGTGGAATTCTTCTTTAATGTTGTCAAGGATTCTCAGTAATTTCCGAAAACTCTTTTACAGCTCTTGATATCGATATCATAGCTCAGAAAGAGAGATAACCGTAATGCTACGCACTAATTGGTAGCAAAGGAGATCTGGTTTATGCTTCCTCTCTATTAAAATCACATCTCGGAACTCCCTTCTGAAAGACTTGTAAAAGAATTTTTTTTATGTCAAAAGGCCGTTTGCGGCGTGTGATATACTTACGCGGTAGAATAATCCTAAGAGCATAGAAATTCACGGCCTTGACGCCCCCAGGCTGGCTAAGACTGGACTTCTCTGCGATCTGCGTTCCGTTGAGATGGCGCACTGTCACAGTATGACCCGTGGACATGGAAACTTCGAACAGAAAGTTTCCATACGTTGCTATGCCAACGGGAAAAACTGGCGTCGACAGGTGGGTGTTCAGCGTCCGCAACTCCAAACTGCTCGAAAGGACTCGCACGTAACCGATTTCATCTTCCGTAGAAATCCAGTACAAAAATGACGCTAAAATACAAATGAAGTACATTATTGCGTTATTATTAAAAAAAAAAGACAAAACAAACCAAAAAATACAAGACAAACAAAAAAGCGTGCACACAAATATAAACATATACGAGGACACATGGAAACATAACCATGATAATGGTCATTATTGCATTCAGCTATACATGGAAACAAGAACGAGTACATTACTAGCACTATTGGGATAATACAAAATTTCCAAATATCGTTTCTTTCATTATTCTTTTCTTTCTCTGTGTCCGTAGTTTATATACTACATTATATCACAGATCCTACATCACGTAGTGTAGGATCTTTGATTATATACACACACATGCCTTTAACAAAATAATTTTATCTCCCCCATGTATATATATATATATATATATATATATATATATATATATATACATATATATATAATATATATATACATAGGTGAGAGTAAAGAAGAGGCGGTAGACGTAGCTTTTGAATCCTCACAATTTGATTCTACTTCTCGAGCTTTCGGGCCCTTCCCTTTATCAAGACTGAGGACAAATCGGACAAAATACTGAACATGGATATTGTATACAAAAAATAATAACGATGATCAAGACAATAGTGAAAATAATAACGACAATGATAGAGGCAGAGACAGCAGAAAATAACAACACTAAGCAGTGTATATATGCGTCAATCTTACATAATATAACATACATACATACAATCACAAACAAGCATACACATAAGTACGTACAAACACGTATAACTAAACATCTATGTACACACATGTACATGTAGATACAAATATGTACGCACATATACACTTGCAAATCTCCACACACATATGAAGACAGGCAACCATATATATATATATATATATATATATATATATATATATATATATATATATATATTTTGAAACAAGAAAGGAAAAACTGACCAGAAACAATTGTAATAATAAATAGCGAAAACTTTGAGCAAAGAAAATGGGTTTTCATCGGGATTCGAACCCGAGACCTCCGGATTGCTAGACCGGTGCTCTACCGACTGAGCTATTGAAAGCCCTAGATCGGTGTTCGTCCCAAACCCTTAATTCTCTTTGCTCGTGTGGTCAGAAGCTATAGTGTGTGCATGTGTGCCACACACACACACATTAACCTGACATAAGCCCAAATGATGTAAATCAACTTTGGAATAAATGTGAGGGATCGCCGAAGCGATGCAGCTTTTTTGTAATGTATTTTGAAACAAGAATAGAAAACCCATTTTCTTTGCTCAAAGTTTTCGCTATTTATTATTACAATTGTTTCTGTTTAGTTTTTCCTTTCTTGTTTCAAAATACATTACAAAAAAGCTGCATCGCTTCGGCGATCCCTCACATTTATTCCAAAGTTGATTTACATCATTTGGGCTTATGTCAGGTTAATGTGTGTGTGTGTGGCACACATGCACACACTATAGCTTCTGACCACACGAGCAAAGAGAATTAAGGGTTTGGGACGAACACCGATCTAGGGCTTTCAATAGCTCAGTCGGTAGAGCACCGGTCTAGCAATCCGGAGGTCTCGGGTTCGAATCCCGATGAAAACCCATTTTCTTTGCTCAAAGTTTTCGCTATTTATTATTACAATTGTTTCTGGTCAGTTTTTCCTTTCTTGTTTCAAAATACATTACAAAAAAGCTGCATCGCTTCGGCGATCCCTCACATTTATTCCAAAGTTGATTTACATCATTTGGGCTTATGTCAGGTTAATGTGTGTGTGTGTGTGGCACACATGCACACACTATAGCTTCTGACCACACGAGCAAAGAGAATTAAGGGTTTGGGACGAACACCGATCTAGGGCTTTCAATAGCTCAGTCGGTAGAGCACCGGTCTAGCAATCCGGAGGTCTCGGGTTCGAATCCCGATGAAAACCCATTTTCTTTGCTCAAAGTTTTCGCTATTTATTATTACAATTGTTTCTGGTCAGTTTTTCCTTTCTTGTTTCAAAATACATTACAAAAAAGCTGCATCGCTTCGGCGATCCCTCACATTTATTCCAAAGTTGATTTACATCATTTGGGCTTATGTCAGGTTAATGTGTGTGTGTGTGGCACACATGCACACACTATAGCTTCTGACCACACGGGCAAAGAGAATTAAGGATTTGGGACGAACACCGATCTAGGGCTTTCAATAGCTCAGTCGGTAGAGCACCGGTCTAGCAATCCGGAGGTCTCGGGTTCGAATCCCGATGAAAACCCATTTTCTTTGCTCAAAGTTTTCGCTATTTATTATTACAATTGTTTCTGGTCAGTTTTTCCTTTCTTGTTTCAAAATACATTACAAAAAAGCTGCATCGCTTCGGCGATCCCTCACATTTATTCCAAAGTTGATTTACATCATTTGGGCTTATGTCAGGTTAATGTGTGTGTGTGTGGCACACATGCACACACTATAGCTTCTGACCACACGAGCAAAGAGAATTAAGGGTTTGGGACGAACACCGATCTAGGGCTTTCAATAGCTCAGTCGGTAGAGCACCGGTCTAGCAATCCGGAGGTCTCGGGTTCGAATCCCGATGAAAACCCATTTTCTTTGCTCAAAGTTTTCGCTATTTATTATTACAATTGTTTCTGGTCAGTTTTTCCTTTCTTGTTTCAAAATACATTACAAAAAAGCTGCATCGCTTCGGCGATCCCTCACATTTATTCCAAAGTTGATTTACATCATTTGGGCTTATGTCAGGTTAATGTGTGTGTGTGTGTGGCACACATGCACACACTATAGCTTCTGACCACACGAGCAAAGAGAATTAAGGGTTTGGGACGAACACCGATCTAGGGCTTTCAATAGCTCAGTCGGTAGAGCACCGGTCTAGCAATCCGGAGGTCTCGGGTTCGAATCCCGATGAAAACCCATTTTCTTTGCTCAAAGTTTTCGCTATTTATTATTACAATTGTTTCTGGTCAGTTTTTCCTTTCTTGTTTCAAAATACATTACAAAAAAGCTGCATCGCTTCGGCGATCCCTCACATTTATTCCAAAGTTGATTTACATCATTTGGGCTTATGTCAGGTTAATGTGTGTGTGTGTGGCACACATGCACACACTATAGCTTCTGACCACACGAGCAAAGAGAATTAAGGGTTTGAGACGAACACCGATCTAGGGCTTTCAATAGCTAAGTCGGTAGAGCACCGGTCTAGCAATCCGGAGGTCTCGGGTTCGAATCCCGATGAAAACCCATTTTCTTTGCTCAAAGTTTTCGCTATTTATATATATATATATATATATAATTTGTTAATTTTATATCAATTTATTGATTAGTGTTGTCTTGATGAGGTATGTTGACTTACAGTCTTGATCAAAGGCAGTATCAACAATGGCCCATGAGGTATTAATGGCCACCTCGCCTCCACCTGTAAAATTTGCCCTATGTATGGCCGTTTGGGGGGAATCTGTTGTCCAGAAAAGGTACCTTTAAGTAAATCAACAGAATATCAACACGTTAATTCCATGGCATGGACATTCATATTGATAAGCGATCATCGTATAAGTCAACTATTTTTTTAAGCTAACAATCAGGTGCCGGAAACGATTTTAACATTTGTTTGTTTGTTTGTTTGTTTTTGGGGTGGATTTGATCATTGTGTTTTGCAATTTCAATCTCCACCATTTTAGGTGTAAACAAGTCATGATCATTCATAGAATAAGAAATACACAATCGTCATGAAGCTACAAATTTTCAGTGAAGTACATTGATATGATACCAAAGTGACACACTGGAGTCTTAACCGCAGGAAGCACATGAATAAATGAACAAAACATGTTTGAGGAAAACTTTAATTGATTTTGATCATTTTTAAAGGTAGAATTGTAAGTGGGAAGTAAAAAAAAATGCCAGTGACCTACCCATATATGTAACAACACCTCTCTGACTTGAGTCACGCCTGTACTACATGTATAACTGCTATCACATTTTGGGGACGCGTCTTAAGTGTTCAGGTTGAATGAACTAACTACTCAAAGTATGATAACGTACGTGTACGTGTACTTATCTCTATCATTATTATTATTTCTCGTAAAAAGGCGACTTCGCGATAAGCAGTTCAAAATGACTGTTTTATATTACATTAACCTAAGCGTTCTACATTGGTTTCCTGTCCATATGACTGTGTGAAATTTATGCATATTTGAACCATTGTTACGTAAAGGGTTGAAAAAAAAACTTACAAAAGCTTACCCATTCATTTCATCAATTTCCAAATCGACTCCGACTCCAGTTCGACGAAATAGGATAAAGATGTAATTCACCCCAGGGTCCGTCAGACCATCCAGACTGGTAGTGTAGAACTCCAACAAGCTTTCTTTCATTGAAATCCAGAACAGTCCTCTAGTCTTTCGGTCGATCTTGAAAGATTTTATATCTGCGTGATTTAAACAGTACATTGTAAAGAATGGTAGCCTCTTTGGAGCTGGGACAAGAAATGTATGATATGTTAGATCTTCATTAGCTAAAGAGTTATCAATGTTAAAGGGATGATATAGTTTTGGTTGAGATTGGAGATTCAGATTTTAAATATTTGTGAGATGGTTAGAACCACTTATGAAATATAAAAAAACATACAAATATAAGAGGAATTCAAGTTTACTAAATAAAAATTGATTTTGATATAACTGAGGTATCCATAAACAAAGTCAAATAAAGCGGTCTGAGTAAAAGATGGGTCCCACCTAACATTAGGAGCTCTTCTTTTTTTTTTCTGGATATGTCAGCCATTTCAAAACTAACAAAAAACTAACAAAAAACTAACAAAACAAACCAACTAACCACCAAACAAACTTTGAATTCCTCTTAGAATTATATGCTGTTCGCAATTCATAATAGATTTCTCGATATCTAACAAAAAGTTTGAAACCTTGAAATGACTGAAATTTACACACACATATATATATGTACATATATATATATATAATGTATATGAAAGGAAATGGTCCTAATATGTGGGTCCCGCCTTTTATTAGGACCTCTCTTGTTTTAGATATCAGCCATTTCAAAACTAATTTTTATCAAACAAACATTTAATTCCTCTTTATTCTCTTTCTTGTTTCATAGGAGGACTCATTATCTCAAAAACGTTGGAAACCTGAAGCCCGATCTCAATGAAAACTATACCCTCCATTTAAATGTCATTCATTTGAACAATGTTCATTATCGTATACTCAAATTGATATAATATTATATATATAGGATCTATATATTCATTAATTCCAGACCTCAAACTTTGAACATTTTCAGTTTCTTCCGGCCTGCTTGAGAGAAAAGGCTTCTATTGTGTTTCCTTTATTATGTTTGGGTAATACTTTCAAGGACTTCACCATGTTTAAGTCACTCTCAAACACACTCCTTTTTCGTGCCAGCTCAAGAAGTGAATGCTTAATAATAAGTTTAAAAAACTGAAAATTTTAATCAAACCTGCAATAAAAGTAAGAAAGTTGATGATATCATGTCATGTTCTCACAAAACACTAACTGATCAAAACCATGCACATCTTGCAGAACTACGAATATATACTGAAGTAACCATAATTCTATGTCACCATTTTAAAATGTTCTCACCAACAGTAAATAAAACTGATTTGAGTATAAAACTTATTTCTGGTCAACAACATAGTGACCTTGTATTGTGTCTTTCATTGAAATACTTATAAGGAATTGTTGAGAATTCATTCCAATCACTTGGCAAATTTTTTTTTTTTCGTTCTTCTATATGAACTTATTTTCAATAGGAGCTTTTATTACTATGCGTCCGGACTCACGAAGACTCTATAGCACTGAAGCCATCACCTACTTTTTACCATTTCCTTTTTTTTTTCTTTTTAGAATACATGAGTGGGACTGATATGACCGTTTCCAGACTTGATGCCAAATCTGAACATGACTGAAAATAAACGACATTTTTGAGCGATTTAACTAAAACATCACTAGACTGTTTGCTTGGTTTCAGTCCACATTATGCCCCATCACCCTTGACCTTGGAGAGAATTTCCACTAAGAATAATGATAGAACTCGACGGGCACCCACGTCCGTTAAAGGGGAAATCTAGTCCAAATATAAGTTAGTGTGATAAGAAAAAGTAAAATATTACGAGTTTAAAGGGATAGTACAGTATTGATGGAGCTGAGGATTTGGCTTTTAACTTTTTGCGAGATACCAAGAAACCACTTATGAAATGGTACAGAGCATGCCATTCTAAGAGGAATTCAAAGTTTATTTGATGAAAATCGGTTTTGGAATGGCTGAGACATTCAAAAACAAAGTAAAACAAAGCGATCGTAATAAAATGTGGGTCCCACATTTTAGTAGTATTGCTCTGTTTTGGGTGTCTCAACCATTTCATAACCAATTTTCATCAAATAAATGTTGAATTCCTCTCGGAATTTCATGCTCTTTCATATTTCATAAGAGGTTTCTCATTATCTCCCCCCAAAATGTTAAAAACCTGAAGTTAGGTCTCAACCAAAACTATACGAGCCCTTTAACGGCAAAATTTTGATCGAAATCGGGTGAAAAATAAGGAAGTTATGACATGACAGTTATGACAGGAAACAATTCTTGAACGGTCAATGTGAATGTGCAAATGACAAAGTGAGCATGTCATTCCCTCACAACTTGCCATATAGTTTGTACATAAGATTGTGAAATTTCCAGTTTTTTATTCAAACGCAATTATGCCCGAGGCTCAAATCCTTGTATATCTAAATAATCATTATTCTGAAGTTATTTAATTAGGATAGCATCATGTTTCAGACTTCAATGTCAGAAAAATTGAATTTTCATCATTTTTTTTTTTTTTTTTTGTGTACACAATCAATGGAAAATTGTGAGGTTATGACACGGTTAGCTCATTCATTTGCATATTCATATTCACTGTACAAGAACTGTTTTGCAGAAATTAGAAACACTTCAAAATGTCATAACTTCCTTATTTTTCATCCGATTTCAGTCAAATTTTACTTTTGAACTCGTAAGATTTTACTCTTTTTTATCAGGCTAACTTATATTTGGACCGAATTTTTCCCTTCAAAGCTTTTAATACGGTATACATTGTAGTTCGAACTAGTCTTTAGTTATAACTAACCGTGTTCTGAGTTGACGATTGGTTTTTCGTCAGCACCGTTCCGGTTTATTCGTCGGATCTCTCGGTTTCCCCGAACAGCAAAATAAATATCCTCCTCTGTTTCATAGTAGTCAAGAAGATCGTACATGTCTGTGCCTCCAACAGGTGTGGTGTGAAAATCCAAGTTGGTTACGTCGCAGGTGGTGTTCGATAGAGCGGCCAATAAGATGGTGCCGCTATCCGAAATAAGGACCTGTGCGCCAACTAATGAAATAGATATACGTGTATATCCTTATACGTATTTATTTTTCTCATACTGGAGTTGCTTAATGTGAAATGATTTGATGCATTATACATCTTCGCATGTCTGATGCAAAATACCTTTCATTAATCGCACAGTCGCACATGCAATGAATCATTTTGGGAAACCCAATTTTAAATGAGAAATTCAACATCTCTAGACACTTTGTAAATAATGATCAAGAGCACATAGTTTTGAGTGAAGTTTGCAATACATCATCAGCTCTTGTAGAACGCCAGAGTATTATGTTTTACCTAAGCTTTCGAAATTTATGTATCATAATTAATCTTATTTTTATTCTATTGTTTTAAAAAGATGATATAGTTTTGCTTTGAGATAGGGCTTTAGGTTTAGAACTTTTTTTGGTGAGATAATGAGAAATCTCTTGGGGAATATAAAGAGCATAAAATTCTGAGAGGAATTCAAAGTTTATCCGATGAAATTTAGTTTTGAAATGGCTGAGACATCTAGAAAAAAAAAAAGAGCTCCTAATAAAAGGTGGGACCCCTCTTTACTTACGACCAGTTTGTTTTACCTTGTTTTTTGATACCTCGGTTATTTCAAAACAGATTTTCATCAAATAAACTTTGAATTCCTCTCAGCATCTTATGCTCTTTCATGTCTCATATTATAGGTGGGTTCTAATAATTATCTTACAAAAAATCAAAATCTAAATCTCCATCTTAAGAAAAACTATACCATCTCTTAAAGCGTTTAGAATTAAAATATGTATTTTTTTTCTGAATAGAATAAAAACAGTATTGACTTGAACTACATAAAAACCAAAACAAAGAACAAAAACACACAAACAGAACGATATACTCAAATTTAAATTAAACATTGTAGTATGTTCAGTTTCAAATATCTCCTTCACATTATAGCGGTAAATAATTTTCCATTCAAATAGCGATATATTAACCTTAGAAACGGATTAAGGCCTAGCTCAGACACAACAATTTAGCTTAGCCGTAATTGTGTTGTTAGGTATACGTTCACAAAAGGATTCCATCAACAATTGATGATTGTGCATATGCTCAGGGAATATAATCTAGATCGAAGGCCCTTTTTAGGCAAATAAAATTGTAGTAACAATAATAATGAAACGAACACACAAAAGCCCAGGGTCGAATCTGTAAAAGCAAGCGAGCAAACAACAATCAAAAGCATAATTAATAGAACTTCGGGAAACTTCAGGAATGTTTTGTTCATGACAAGGACGAGGCAGGGAGGTGGAAGAGTATACCTCCCTGCACGAGTCGCTCCACCTGACTTGATGGAAAGCGATTACTGTTTTCCCTGTCTGGGCTCATTTGATTTCATTTTGACGTCTCGGTTCTATGCTACCATGTAGAACTATAGAACTTAATTAGTATACAGCATAGATCGATATGTCAGTATACTGCTAAACAAGAAAAGACAAACGAACATGTAACATAAAGAAGAAAGAATGATATAGAAGTAAATATCATATTTATATACCAATTGCAAGGAAGCACAAGACAACAAATTGGGACTGGACTAAAAATTTAACAAAAGATTAAAAAACAAACACACACACACACACACACACACCTAAACAGCCAGGAAAAGTGCACGGGAATATATGACAAAATCTGCGCCTAACAACCTCATTCAGTAATAGTGACTATACCTGACGTGAAATAGGCCGTTTTCCCCAGAAATACGGCGACAGCGACAATGAAATAAAAACGACCACGGATTGCTGCACCACGAGGCGACACTTCCAACATGATGAACAATATTGATAAAGGTGCCCTTTAAAAGTTTATTAAAACGATTTGTTATATAAAATGTGCAGGCTCCGTCGCACACGTCTCTGGTATGTCTTCGCCGGCCGCCTAGGAGGTCTGAACTAAAGAGATTTTCTTAGGTCTGAACACTTTAATCAATGGTGACCAACTGACTGACATACCTAATGGTCCAGTACAAATAAAGTTTCACTCACCAATCAGTGGCCGATCCAGGGGTGCACGGGCGTGCACAAAAGAAATAAAAATATATATTTTTTCTTTTGTGGCGTCACTCCTTAGCGCTTACATCATGCGTCCAGCTAGCTTTTTGTTATTACTATTTGTATCTTGGCAAATTATGCGTCTTCTTAGTTTCTTGCATCTCTTTTTTAAAATAATTTTCAGACTTACTTTGATAAAGGTCTTTGACCGAAACGTCAGTCAATTTTTTTGTTGTTGTTGCTCCTGCGGTGCTTCTCCTCTTGATATCTACTTATCATACACCGACGCAGAACTTAATATATATATATATATATATATATATATATATATATATATATATATATATATATAAATATATATGTATATATTATATGGTATATATATATATATATATATACATATATATATATATATATATGGTTTTGCGTGGTTACGAGGACGGTGTATCTGCATCTGAATGATCTAATTTTCACAATCTTGAGGGAGTTTGAGATATTCAGGATATTCAGGACTCTTTCCACAGTCTCTCTCGCCTTCCCCATGTATGTCTCCAGAGAGGACTGCGTTCAGCTATTATCGTTATACTCGTAAATTCTCTTCTCTCTTCTTTTGCTATTCGGGTACCTCCTTATTCTTGTCCCTTATCTTTGTGTTTTGTCTTTTTTTATTATTCCACCTTGTGTTGACCGTCTTTTCGGCCAAATGACATTTAAAATAATCATTTGAAAGTTTTGCGTTTATTTATTCTATGTGTATGTGTTCTGTTCCTTCAGTTAAAAAAAAAGAAAGATTAGAATTGTTACAAGCCGTAATGTTTAGAGGCCGTTGTCCAAGTAAAGCTGTTTGCTTAATGACAACGGTCTTCTTCACCTGTATATGGTACCTAAAAGACCTAAATGATTATATATTTGTAATGAGAACTCTTGTTTATATTTTCGTGACCTGTGAATATGTTTGATGATATCGTCATCTTTTTCTTTTATACAAGTGGAGAGAGAGAAAAAGAGAACTTACTGAAACTGAAACTGAACGGACCGAGATTCTCTTTTACAGCAGAGACTCACTACAGAACGACAACGTTTTGCACATAATCTTAAAGCTCAAGACAAAACCACGTACTCTGCCTACGTTACCATTTGTCTGTTTAATCGCACACAGGACAAAAGACCCGAAAGGTAACTGTTTGGTCGTTTGCCGAAAAAAAAAAAAAAAAAATTAAGGACGGGATGGTCAAATTCAGTGACCGTTGAATACAACACAATGATAATTTCGTGCGCAAGACGCTAATTGTTGTTTTTGATTTCATGTCCAAAAAGGAGGAAGTTTAGCGATGACTTATGTGCACGACATCAATAGGGTATTTGAGAGGTTGCGACATTAATCTTTCGTCTAACCGCTTGACAGTGTTATGACAATAATTTTCCTATCTTTATGTACACTATATTGCGTTAAATCTTGCGGGCTCACAACGATATTGATGAAATCTTGCGCTATAATATTAGGCTGATCAACCCTCGTGGCATCCTTGAATCTTACTCGCGTTTTTAATACCGTAGAGATTGGTGTTCATTCAGTGTTACCAGCAGAAATCGACATAAAAGGAGACAAGAGAGAAATGTGGATTATATCACGGCTCTTGAAAATACAAATTCCTTAAAAGGTGAACCTGTCTAATGCAGTCCCCTCATTCATTGTGCATTACTACAATACATCTCCGCAAAACTTAAAGTACGTAAACATGAAGCAAATTAACTAGTGAAAACGTACACTTGCTATCATATCAAACATTTTTGTTTTTGTTTTTCAGGTATGTTTATTTGAATTGAGTTGAATTGAATTGAATTTATTTGTTCAACATAAAAACAACAGAGAATAACAATGATTAACACTCATGACAAGCACAGAGTAAAAACTGATCTATGGAATACATAAAGCTGAAGGGAAGCAGCTAACTAGGAATTAAAAGTTTCCTTAATATCTGGCCGACCCGAATAATCAATAAAAAACGCATTGGTGGTAATCATTTTCATATCTTTAAACAATGAGGGATGAGCAAATATACAGATGTAAGAACAAAACAAAAGAAATAAAAAAGAGATTTGATTTCTATTATTTCACATAACAAAAAACATTCACCTTGAATGTATGAACACACGCACATGACCACACACACTCACACACACACATACACACACACGCACACACACTCACACACACACACACACACACACACACACTCGTCTTTGATAACAACCCTACAGCCTGGTGGTAGTGTCGCTGCACGGAAAGCAGTAGATGACAGGTTCGAGTCCCACTGGTTCCTTTTTTCCGACATGTTTGTTATTTACAGATCAGCAGATGCGATCTTAACAAATTTAATTTGTAGAGGGAGACAAAGTGAAAAAATTCACACCTGAACTTTCACCCCTCTGAATAATATCTTTCTTTCACGAACTAGACATATATATGTCAAGTTGTAAGGGGGTATCATTTCACTTTTTGCATATTCATTATGGACTGATTTCTGAAAAAAATTAGCGAAACCACAAAACGTCATAACTTCCTCATTTTCATCTTATTCTGATCAAATCTTTTATTGTTGTGCAGAAAAAAAATTACTCCTCTTCAGACTACCTTGTAACTACACTGAAATTCCCCTTTAAAAGCTTTATTTCATCATTACGTATGTATAATATTTGTCGTATAATAATATATGCCTGTCTGAGAAAAAACGAGGGATTAGCTAAAAGAGAATCTTGAAAAGGTCTTGAGATTAAAGATTTGTTATTTCCATCATTCTCAGACTTGTGTCAGAGGGTTTTGTTAGTAAGAGTAAGACGCGTTTATATAAGAATGACTATAAATGATCCGAGTTAAGTAATGTTCGTTATCACGACGTTCTAATAATCTTTATGTTTTAATTTTCGATTCACATTGCCAATGCTAAATTAAAATACTGCTGTAACAACAACAACCCGTTCCACCTGCCTCATCTGTAAAAAAAAATAATAAAATAAAAAATGAAGTCGTTCATACTTTTCGGAATCACATGCATTCGGATGTTATACCTATACACTTCCCGTGCCAGCTAGAGACTTTGGACAGTGAGTACCATGCATTGGGGTTTTCTATGCCAATCTGCACTCAAAGCAATAACTCAATTCAATGGTTCATCTTTTTCCATCAAAGAAGAAAAAGAAAACATGATTCAAAGCGGTACAAGCTGTCAAGTTGACTTTATTTCATCTGATAAGGACAGTTCGTCGAATGCAATATAAAATAATGCACGAATAATATCATTAAAAAAGAGAAACAATTCACAGTTTGTCATGGTAACAAAAAAGAGTTAGTAATCATAACGACGGAAAAGAGTGTTCCACTAAAAAGCCAAGCTTGTAGGACGTGGAACACTGGAATGAAAACAACGACATCACCAATATACCAATAAAATACATTCATACTGAATTCATCTACTGACGAGTATTGATACGATTGTACATTTGCTAATTGATATATGATGCCGATAATACAAACATACTATAAACAATACATACATTGGTTTTAGAATGCATACATATAAGATATATCATATCAACATAGCAAAATTTGGCACAGATACTACTTGGCCGTGCATACCAGGAAAATGTGACCAAAAGGGAAAATATACACGCGGCAGCACTCAAAACAATATGGCAACAACAACAATAACAACAACAAAACACGGAAATAACAGAAACGAAGAAAAATTCACATACACAGTTACTGGACAACGAAGAAAGAGGAAAGAGGAGCAGGGAAGAACGGAGAAAGAAAAGGAAAAGAAAAGGAATGGAAAAGGTCTGTGGACACGCTACACAATTTCAGGAACAAGTCAAATGTGGAGAATTTTTCATAAACGAAATTCACCGGTATATATGGAAAGCAATTTTTTTTTAAAAAGTTTATATTTAAAAGTGATTAACTTAACAGATTCTTTGAAATTATTTTATAAGCTATTCCAAAATCTGGGTCCAGTATAAACAAATGTATTTGAGTGTGTATACAGTTCGTAATTAGGGAAGATGAAATTCATAAGATTGTCTCGTGGGATAGTTATATATATATACGTGGGTGTTATTTTTTATTATTATTATTTTTTTTTTTGGGGGGGGTAGGTGGTTGCAGTTGTAATTAAACATAAATTGACCAAGTTGAAATAAATTCTTTTGTTTTCAGGTCAATGTTCAGGGAACAAAACACACAAAGGGTTAACTATGCCGAGAAGGCAAATGTGCTGAAGCTGTTGCTGATTGGATGAAATCATTTGCAAACAATTCAATACCAAAACTTTGACATGAAAAGTATACATAATATACCTGGATATTTTGATTTTGTTCCCTTTCGCTCATCGTCTTGTTGGTCAAAATCTGAACCAACTTCTGGTTGCAATTCGAAACGTAGAGTCTTACTCTTGTTTAAAACTTTCATTTTCTGGTGATTGTAAATAAAGTGGAAATGTTATTATTGAAGAGTATGTTGCTCCAACGTATAATCACACAAAATCTTTATCGACGGAGAAAAAAGAAGATGATGATGAAGAAGCCCAAACCGATGATGATATTTGGTCTGGCTCCGGATATGGCGGTTTGACCGCTGCCTTTGGGCGTATTGTAGGTGACTTCCCCGCCTGGTGCTACAGTTACATCTCTGTTCGGTACGTCGTCTAGATCAGAGCACAGAGGAGACAACCGACATCAGACACAAAAGAGAAAAGAGAACAAACAAAGCATAACCATGGTTTAATCATTTCCAATGGTCTTCGTTATTCTTATCATCGTTAAGAATTTTCGTTTGCTGACGTGTTTTTCTTCTCATACATAAATATATTTCACTTTTTATATAACACTGATACCTCGACAACTGAGTGGACTGGGATATGAATTGATAAAGGAAACCAAACCCAAAGGAGCGAATTCACGAAGGTGGTACAACACGATCTTTGTCCATGGTTTAAACCATGGACAAAGACCGTAGTTTTGTATGGGGCGCCAAGTGTCGCATGGCCTAGATTTCGTATAACGAAAAACGCCAACGACATTTGGCGCCCCATACATAAACCATGGACAAAGATTGTACCACCTTCGTAAATTTGGGCCAAAGAGAAATGTGGATTGAGTGAAAGCAGCAACATTAGTAGAACACGTCAGTGAAAGTTTGAGGAAAATCGGACAATCGATGCAAAAGTTATGAATTTTTAAAGTTTTGGGTGCTTGAACCGCTGAATGAGGAGATTATTAGAGGTTATGACGTCATACATGTATGTTGACAACAAAGAAAATATAAAGGGAATTCCACAAAAATTCACTTCTCTAGCGTAATGAAAGAGCACTTGACTAACAGCTTTTAGAAAGCAGGGGGAATAATTGCTACCCTTAACATTTGTCAGTATCAAGTTGATGGAATGTGTAATTTTCGTGAAACTTTTGCGGAATTCCCTTTATATTTTCTTTATAATGTTGTCCACACATGACACCATAACCTCTAGTAGTCTCCTCATCAAGCGGTTCCAACACCAAAACTTTAAAAATTCATAACTTTTGCATCGATTGTCTGATTTTCCTCAAACTTCACTGTGTTCTACTAATGTTGCTGCTTTCACTCAATCCACATTGCTCTTTGGGTTACCCTTATTACTACCGAGAGGGACCTATCACTACTGGAGTGTATGTACCATTACCCACATAGAGATGAAGGAATGCCCGTCTTTCGATATAGATCTTACATTCTTCGTACAACCCTTCACATCCTCAAAATGCAATCATTATAGCAGGGCATGCTTACAAACAAGATATGCAGTGTTTAGAGTGGCAGGTATTAATCGGGGCCTAGATTATCATGTCTGATTTTGACTAGGTACGTGGGATCACTGTGGCACAATGGACATGATTGATATAAGAGTCCTGACTTTCAATCACGGTCTTGAGTTCGAATCCGGTCAAGTGTCTACGTTCTTTCAACATGATGTTTTTACCCACCCACCACGCCCCTCTTGACCCAGTGCATTGGTAATGGGTACCTGTCAACGCCAGGGTAGTAATATTGGGAGAACCCTAGCTCTGGTAGAATAGTGGCAACACTGAGGAACCAACTTTAGATAAAGAAGACCATGGATATGAATATGAATATGACGATGATGATGATGATGATGATGATGATGATGATGATCATTATTATTATCATTATCATTATTATTATTATTATTATTATCATTATTATTATTATTATCATCATGATCAACATTATCACCATCATCATCAGCATCTCTGGGCACTGTGGTTTATCTCAGTTCTCCCTTACTTTTACCTGAAACAACTAAACACATACATTTTCAAAACGCGAAATTCCGAGTTCAAAAGGATATTATTCGCGATCGTTTCTTACCAGTCTCGGATTTCCGGCAGGCGGGACTGACTGGCTCGTTGACTGTTTCAGGTAACACGTTATTTTTCCCAGCAGAGAAAAACACAAGCGAATGAAAAAGTTGTCAAATGAATAGTTACAGCATAGAGGTTTGGATTTACCGAATGAATGGACGAGAAGGATAAATTGTGAAGGTGAAGAGAAGCTGAGCTTCAGTCATGCCATTAGGAATCAATAAAATAAAATAGATACAAAAACATGGATTTGGTCCAGAAATTGGGACTGTACCAAAAGTACTGGGATGTTTTATCGCTAACCATGTTAACAGAATAAACTTCAACGAAATCATCACCAGTTTATTTTTTAATAAGTTGTCGTAATAATTTTGAATTAATGATCTGGCAAATATTTGAAATAGTGGCTAAGATATTACAATAATTTCCCCCTTTTTATACTATGGATTGTTAGTTAACATCGACTTCCCCCTCCTATTAAAGAGGAAATCCACCCAAAAAAAAAAAACTTTAAAAGAAAAAAAAAAACAAAATATCCCTGCAGAATGACAAATATCGGATAAGAAATAAGGCACATAGGTGTCTATAACACTTTGAAATTTTACAACTTTTTGCAAAACATTTCTTGACCATGGCAGTCCTTATGAATATTCAAAATATTTAATTAGGGAGTCGCTGATGTAATGCACTCACAAATTTTAATCTAATATGTAATTCATGAAATGTGAAAAAAACCTGTTATTTTTAGCTAACACAGGTAAAAGTGTAATCCCATTCCAAAATGTCTATTATTTATTTTAGATTTTAGGTTTTTTGCAGGTTCTACATTCATAAAGCTGAAATATGAAAATTTTACCATTCTGTATATGAAATCAATAAAAAATTATGGCATGGCATTGTCAGCTTTCTGATTTGAATATTCATAACGACTGGTCAAAAAGTGTTTTCTGAAAAAAAATTGTGAAATATCAGAATGTCATAACTTTCTTATTTCGAATCTGGTTTTGATAATTTTTGCACTATTATGTATGAAATTGTTTTCTCTTTCTAATGAAATTTAGAAAATTCTGGAGTGGATTTCTTCTTTAAAGATGTTGTCAAGGATTCTCAGTAATTTCCGAAGACTCTTTTACAGCTCTTGATATCGATATCATAGCTCAGAGAGAAAGATAACCACAATGTTGTGCACTAATTGGTAGCGAAGACCGTTTGGTTCAAGCTTCCTTTCTATTAAAGTTACATCTCGGAACTCCCTTCTGAAAGACTTTTAAAAGAATTTTTTTTTTTTTATGTCAAAAGGCCGTTAGCGGCGTGTGATATACACGCGGTAGAGTAATCCTAAGAGCATAGAAATTCACGGCCTTGACGCCCCCAGGCTGGCTAAGGCTGGACTTCTCAGCGATCTGCGTTCCGTTGAGATGGCGCACTGTCACAGTATGACCCGTGGACATGGAAACTTCGAACAGAAAGTTTCCATACGTTGCTATGCCAACAGGAATGACCGGCGTCGACCGGGGGATGTTCAGCGCCCGCAACTCCAAACTGTTCGAAAGGACTCGCACGTAACCGATTTCATCTTCCGTAGAAATCCAGTACAAAAACGACGCTAAAACGGAAATGGTGTACATTCTTGCGTTATTAACAATACAAATAGACAAAACAAACCAAAAACACAAGACAAACAAAAACGCGTGCACACAAACATAAACATACGGGGACACATGGAAACATATGGGTATTTTAGCATTCAGCTACATATGGAAACAAGAACGAGTACATTACTGGCACTATATATGGATAATAAAAAATCCAAACATTGTCTTCTTTCATTATTTCTCTCTCTCTCTCTCTCTCTCTGTCCTTAGTTTATAAGTTTATATACTTCATTTTATCAAAGTTCCTACATCACGTAGTGTAGGATCTTTGATCACATTCACACATGACATACAAAATAATTATATATATATATATATATATATATATGTGTGTATATATCCCTCTCTTTATGTATTAGATGTATTTATTTGTCAGTGTTATATCAATTTTGAGTATAATGATGAGTACTGTCTGGATGAGGTATGTTTACTCACAGTCTTGATCAAAGGCAATATCAGCAATGGGCCATGAAGTATTAATGGCCAGCTCGTTTCCTCCTGTAGAATTTGCCCTGGCCCTATGTATGGCCGTTTCAGTGGGGAGAATCTGTCGTCCAGAAAAGGTACCTTTAAGTAAATCAACAGAATATCCATTAATTCCATGGCATGGACATTCATATCAATAAGGGATCATCGTATGAGTCAACTACATGTATTTTGTAGCCTAACAACCTGATGCAGAAACGAATTTTAAGACTTTCAATCTCATTTTAGATGTAAACGAGAACAATGGAAATAGAATAAGTAATATACATGAAACTATGCATTTTCAGTCAGTACATGATACCAAAGTGAAACATTCGTAACCGCACGCAGTACATGTAGAAATAAACAAAATATGCATGTTTGAGGAAAACCTGAATGATTTTATGATTTATGCGAGTAAAATTGTGAGTGGAAAGTAAAAAAAAAAAAAATATGACAATGGCCTGCCCCTCACTTCATCTCTCTGACTTGAGTCACTTTACAGTGCGTATCAATTAAAAAAAAAAAGAAAGATTATCTAACTTTGGAGGGCTACCGATATTTTACAATTGTCAGCTATAGAGAGCGCATTTTTAGTTGGAAGGAAAGGAGAACTCTTCCTCTTTCCGTTGATACCTAATTATGTTGACAAACATCCTGCATGACTGAGCACACGAACTTTAAAGACAACATTGACAAATTACACTTTTTCCACGTTTCCCTGTTATACCTGAGGAACAATTAATGCATGTCTCACTGCAAGGATGAGATCTGTCAATGAAAGTGACCAAACAGGCCGGCCTGTTCGAATGCAGGTTTGTGTTTAGGGTTTCTCTTAACACCTGTCCGATAACCTGGTCACTCCCACAGAGGTCAACCCACATAGTCCATTTTTCTCTATTCATATTCAAAACATAGCTCGCAGCGACAAACCATGTCTTGAAGAGTGCTGTTCGTTATTCCGAAGGATCGTTATTCCGAAGGTTCGTTAATCCGAAACACACAAATTCCCTATACCTAGAGGTTCGTCAATCCGAAAATGAAAAAGGCTATTTGACATTCCTCCCCATTTCCAACATTTTCGTATACTTACAATTTTGTTGTCAACTTATCCTTTATTTTGTATTATGATGAAATCTATATGCATTCAATTTCTGTAATGAATTTATATGTTTCTGTTGGAAATGAAAAATGAATGAATGAATAAATAAATAGATAAGTAAACAAATAAATAAAAAAAATGAAAACAAAATGGTAGATTAACTGGTCAACAAGTGGTAGAGTATGTATAGTTATTATTCACTGCAGTTATCCTTATCATATTTCATATAATTCATAGATTTTTATGACCTTCTCATCTGATGGTTTACAACCTTTTTTTTTTTTAATTCCAAGGCCTTGAAAATAGGTAACAATATCAGGATAAAATAGAACCTCCAAATTTTCAGGATTATGCTAGACAAAATATTTTCAAAGGACGAGTCCTAGAGAACCAAAAATGGAAAACAGGACCTTCAGAGGTCTGAACAGGGAAGGAAGAAATTTCAACATGATGATATCATTTCTTTGCCCTGGTATTATTATCAGTATCTGCAGTATTGAAATTGCAACAATTACGGCTTATGCGGAAAGTTTGTAAACAAAAGTCTGTAAACAAATATTATTTGTTGTACAGGGTCCATTTTTCCCTTCTCTCTTCTTTCTTTAAAAAACAACAAAATAATCAATGCGCACACATCTATCCATCCACCACCACGGAAACATGTACTGTACGCTTAACCAGGGAGGTGGAAGAGAGAATCTCTTCCACCTCCCTGGCTTAACACTTCTTTAATGATTTTAATGTAACCACTCACATGAATTTGGCATCAGGATATAGAACTATATAGAACACCCATATAAAACACGATTCAACAACGAAAAAACAAACAAACAAACACACCAACAAAATATACATCTACTACACAACTTGTCCACGTCATGGACACTGTATATGGTACCATCTCTATAGGATTATTGTATGCCAATTATGATTTAATAGAAAACCTAACAAACTTTTTTTTTTTTTTTATTAAACAGTTATTCCACGCCATGATACGTGTAGCAGCTAATAGACCGTTGATAATCTGCAAATTAGCTCATTGTGCTAATTTGCAAGTTTAGGACATTGCATCTTTCAGAAAATTGAATTGTTGTTGTAAGTGGATTCCTCGTCATATAAAACTCTTGAAATCCTGAATCATCAAAATGTTTTCTGGCTTCTTTGATTAAAATCACAAATATAGGCCTATTACATATTGTACTTTATTCTAATTGAATGATCACGCTTATCAGCCTAATTAAAAAAAAAAAAAGTTGCCCAATTTCCGGGTCGTGACCAGTTCCGGTTCTTTTGATATAATAGAGATTCCATTTTCTGTTTTCCTTTTTAGTGCTTGGCTAATATGCCTATAATTGCCCATGTAGCCTACTTTTTTTTTTGAGTTAAAAAGAAATTGACCGGATAATTCATCCTATTTTTTTCCTACTTGATTTCTGCCTTAAAATGAATTGAATGAGTATTCTTGCTTTCATTCAATATGTTTCGTTCATGCATGAACATTTATGACAAATGTTATGCATATGTTTGTTTGTTTTTTTTTTCAAACTGTTATATTTTCAAAGGAAATGGAATTAATAAAAAGATCACTGAAAAAAAAAGTGGCCGACTCCATACATTATGTAGCCTTTGATCAATTTATCGCAACAATTAAAAAGTAGCCATTGAGCTACATGATGTGCGGTCAAATCGCTGGGTCATTTATCTGGGCCTTATCCTTCATTTTATTTTTGCCTTATCCTTCATTTTATTTTTAAGGTAAAATTTTTAGGCAAACGAAATATTTCTCAGTCATGGCAGTTGGGTAATAGTTGAATTATTTTTTATTACGAAGTAACGACTTACTTGTACTGAGACTACATTTCGTAAGTTTGGCGTTCGCACGTTACACAACAAGTTCTCGTGCTGATCGCTTCCGTGCGCACATGTTGTTATGTCATGTGTATACACAAAACTGTGGAACTGAGTGTTTACTTTACCTCAAGGCAGGGAACCTGGAAGAAGTGAGAAACCTCAGCGAGAACTTGGAGAAACCCGCTCAAGGTAAATTTAAAAGGTTTTCATTTTCCAGCCAGACCATCTGATAGGGCTGACCCTGGCCCTGACGAGATTCTGCTAAAATTGCATAAAGTTGTCGGTGACCTCGTACCAAACAAAACGTGTCTTCCCTAGTGGCTATCATACATAGGCTTTGCCTTGGCTTGCTGCAGAAGTCGTGACTGAAAGTGAATCGAAACCTCCCTCCATCCACAACATACAACAAGCTCAGGCATTAGGTTGTGTGTGAGTATTACTCCCCCCCCCCCCCCCCCCCATAACTCGGCGCTTAGAAATTAACAAAACTGCAGAAACTATCTAACGTTAGGCCTAACGTAGACAGCTAACCCTGTCGCTGTACAGAAGCACTCAACTCTGATTTTTCGGCTTGCCGAGCAACCGCCGAGGAGAGGTAAAGCAAAGGGCGAGTATTTGAAGTGTATAAAATGATCTATTACATTAATCAGTGGTCCCGCCCCTTGGACTTGGTGTATGTCACACCTCGTGGGAGAATCGATGCCATGCCATGGTCATGGTAAGTAACGTTGTTAGAATGCCAATATTTGACCGTAAGATTGGTCTGTATCTGGGGATATGTTCCACGGAGACTGCATCTGGCTTCACGGATCCCCTCCTATATGTCTCTGGAGGAGAGCGATAACGTCAAAAATGTAATATACTAATACGTGCAGACTCCGGAGTACAGACGGATCTTTCTGTGTTGTTATTAAATTTACTAGAATATGCACATAAAGTTTACTTTATCTGCATCTGTGGATATCTTATTGCCGTAATAGTAACAATTTTATTGTGCTAAATCAAGGGGTCGGCTCTTACAGGATCCGGGCTAACTTGGCCCACGGGACATCTCGTCCCACCCGTCGAGGGTGGGCCGAGTTGTTCCGTGGGCCGAGTTAGCTTATAGTAAGATAGCCCTAGCAAGTTACTGTACTACATATCGGCCACCCTTTTTGAAACCGACCGCGTATACATTGGCGCACAGAACGCTTAGTACGCACTTCACTGCGCGCAGAGCACATAAAAATGGATTGGTTTTGACCGTTGATGAGGATGGTGTGGGAAAACGCGAAAATTCACTGTTCGTTAATGGTTTTAATCAAGGACAAAATTTCGAATGAATATTTTCACCGAATCGTAATGTAATGTCTATGGAAGTTTCTAAAAAGCTTCGTACAACACAGTGTTCAATACAACTCGGTTTGCTTGCGTTGTCAATGCAAAAACAGCAGTCGATCTCAACAAGGAGCTTTACTGCGGGGAGCTGAAACGAGGCCACGCAAGTTCGACAGCGATATTTTTGCACTAAAACTTTGAATCGAAAAGGGAACAACAGCATTTGATAGTGCTGGATTTTCTCAATCACGATGGCACGTAGGTCAAGTTTTTTACGTGAATTTCTGTGTTAAATATTCTTATCAAGCAAATAAACATTAGGCGGTCAATGAGTAGTAGGTCCAACCATACAGGACTGTACGACTACGAGCGGTCCAAAAATGGGCAACGCGCTTTAGATTGTTTACATGCAGGCTGGTAACTGCGGCAATTGTGCACTGTAGGACCCTATCAATCGGTACCTCATTCTTGTTTTGACAAGTGATATTAAGGTCAAAGCCCACCTCACTGCGCTTCTATCGTAGGTGCGTAGTAACTATACCCAGCTCAGTCGCTGTAAAAACGCGACAGGGCTGTACCAGGATGGTGCACAACAACAAAGTAAACATGGTGATCACGTTGAGTTTTGATACTTGACATCATTTTTGTCACCTCAAACTCATTAAAGACAATCTTCATTAATTAAACTTCATGTGTATGTTATCGATCCAATTTACAACTTACCGAAAATGAAGATTATATGCAGCGTGTGCGAACGGTACATCGTCTTTCACTGACAGCCATTTTGAATAATCGGGAGTTCACGAGATCGCAGCTGCACTTTGGTGCAGCTCTAATCGTGTGAACTCTCGATGTACCGTTCACACATTCTGTAGAATAGCCTTCCTCAGAGTGTGATATGGCTATATACCAAACTGATTCAGGCAAAATCAAGACCGCTGTTTAAGATTACTTTTCCCTTAACTGAGTCCATCCTGTGCCACCACCTCAAGTTTAAACTCAGCCTGGGATCTTCTTGGAGGAACGCCACCAAGTGCCAAGTGCTGATAAGATCTTGCAGTGATTTCCGATTGTACCCTGAGATTGGCTTCAGAATGATGGCTTTCTAAGTCAAAATGATTATACTTGGCAGTTGAGTCCAATCTACCACGTTCCCAAAAAAAATCACAGTTCTCTCTGCAATGATAACTTTAAAAATAGTGAATCAATCCAAATACAACTTCAGGGTATGAAACTATAAATCATTGCCCACCTCTTACAGAAACCCCCTTTCAATTTGCTTCAGTGGTCAAAGAGAAATGAGGATTTTTGTATAGCATGTCGGGAATCCCTTCCCTCCAAGTTCTGTCTATTGTGTTTACACATTAATATACACTTCCAAGAGCATCCAACTGCTAAACTTTGAAGAATCTGACTCATAAAATGCTTTACAACAATCCACATTTCTCTGTGACCGCTTAACCAAATTGAATGGGGGTTTCTGCAAACTAGAGCTAAGATGTTGTATTTTAAGACCCTAAAGTAGCATTTAGACGGTTTAATCATATTGGGTGTTATCAATGCAAATATGCGATTGTATTTTTTTTTTTTTTTGGGGGGGGGGGGGACATACTGAACGATGAACAGTTTAGCAAGGAATGAGGGACATTAATGATTACACCAGGAACTCTCTGATTATACCGTGTATTCTGCCAACTGGAACTGCAGAGTTTTGTACATGTAGATCCTACAATGTCTATTTGGCCTCTTTTCAGCAACATTTTCTAAGCATTTGAGTTTATTTTCTTCTCACTTTTCCTTGATACTGTAAAACATGAAGCACCACACTTGTATGTAATTCATTTATGAAAATTTGTATACATACAGTGTACACTAATAATAAACATTCATGAGTCAAATATAATTTAGCAAAGTATAACCATGTGTACTGATCTGTAATGTACAAACTTAGTGTAAAATGCTTCTCCCCAACAGGTGTGGATGGATTACTACTAAATGCTGGCCAGCTGTAACAGAGGGCAAGTCTTGACCAGAAACAAGTTCTTGAGATCCATCTCCTGTATCATCAAGTAAGAAAAACAAGTCAGCTACTTTTAAAAAGACAGATGATAAAATATTTTGTTTCAAACATTGCAAAAACAGGCATATTACTTCAATTACCTTTATACTTTGAAATGAATGATTTCTAAGAATACAAAATACAGACTTACAATACGGTATATGTGAATATCATCAAAATTAGTTAAATATTGTACATTTTAAGTTCATCACTGCTTTTGTGTGAGAGTGCTGAGAATCTGTAAACTCACTGCAAATATTGTGTTAGTTGTATGCAATAATACTTGTGCTTTTAGTCACAGTTGAGCTATATGTATGCCTTGAACAGCGATGACTGTTTGCTTCATCTGTAGTGTAGGATACAAAATGTTTTGTATGTTCCAAAGTCTACAGGTAGATTTCCTGCTCAGAATATGTATTAAATATTGCAAGGTTAACGGTTATGCAGTGTACAACAAATTAATTTTTACAAGATATTTTTTTTTTCCATGTAATGTGTTATTTTTTACAACTATTTTAGCAATATATGTTTTCTTGAAATTTTGTTAATATGCTTAGAATGTGCAGTCTCCCCATTTCTTAGAAAGACAGAATAGGATTTTTGCCATCAAAAGTAGTTTTCACTCTGAACTTCATAATTTTTTATTTGTGAATGTTCATAGCCCTGACATATTGGCTTCTTGAACTACATATGTGAGGAATATTTGTTTGATGATCTTCTTTTTTTAATGTAGGTGGCAGTTTACAGGCTTTTCATCGGCCATGGGAAAGGAAGAAGGTGCAGCCAAAAGACCCCACAGTGATGGATCCTCAACGGAGACTCCAGACAAAAAGGTATTGTATGAAGAGGTGAACCTAAAGCCCCAGTCACATATATAAACACAGATCCTCAAGGATCTACACGATGATTTGGGGAGTTCTGGGATAGTTTCGCTCCTGGATGGAGCGTCGACGAGCGTTGGTGACTGTATACACGGTATCAACATGGCAACTACACAGATAAGGCCGGAATAGCACGGCATCTACACGGCATCTACACAGCCTTACATGGATCAACAAGGCAGCTACGTGGCGGCCACACGGACCATCCTGGATTGCTCTGCCAACACCCCAGTGCCCGGATGTCCAAGGATGCTTGAGGCGTTAACAAGGATCTCTCCCTGGACCACCCCGGATTAGATCCGGGGTGATCCAGCATGTCTATGTCACTTGGGCTTATTAGTTGCATTTCTCCCTATGGCATACAAATGTGAACATTCCATTGCAGCAGTCTGGTCCATACACTGGCTGTATGCTACAGTACTTGCAAATGAATTTGGTGATCTTACGCACTCAATTGGAGTAAGCAGACGTCAAGTGGGGTCACACTTTCTTCGTTCACTTGGTAATTCAGAGTTACTGAGCATCGCTTGGGCACGGGCAGAACATGCTGTACTGAGTAATCACATCTAATTTGTCCCTTTTTGTCATGACTAAAATATTGTCACTTTACAAATGCATTTTCAAAATCACCAAAGTTTTACCTGCCTGCATTTAGACTTCAAAAACTTTGAGAAGATCTAAGGTAGTTTTGGAAATGTGTGTAGTTTCACTGGGAAGTTTCACAAGACATTTTTGGGACGTTGGCGGTCACACTGGCAAAATTTCAGGAACTTTAACTTCAAGAATTTAAGCTTAAAGAAGTTTCACCATTGTGTGCTATGATGTGATTTCTCAGTGCTCTCACAAGAAGATATCAGGATTGGAGCCGAATCAAACTCGCGCCTCTCAAGATCTTGGTTGACTCCTTGTCAGAACATTTCAAGTAAGGTCTTTTTTTAGTAGGGCACACATGTTCAATTCAACTTCAGTGTTCATTCAAATTCCTGAATGGATACCTCTTGCTACACCTACATAGGCAGACCAAGGAGATGTTTCACTAAAGGACCTTGTGTGCCACATTGTACAGATGATGCACAGGTCTGAGTGCATCAATTGAAATTGTTCGCATAAGATAACTGTAGACTGTTTAGCCCACGAGGCCAAGCTGAGTGGGTTTAGACTACATGTATATTCTTAGTTACCACATGCACACAAAAAGACATGTGCATCATCTGTTATATAGAATGGGGGACATTTTTTTTTTTCCAGAAATCAATTTTTGAATCTTGTAACTTCATGGCAGATTTACTCAATGCATTCCCTTTGGGCTTGGCATAGATGCAAGCCATGCATCCAATGATTACTGCATGCACTGTATATTATTTACTGGATGTGTGGTGAACTAGCCAGTAGGTGTCTTGTACTGAGAGCATAAATGCTTGCAATAGTGCGCAAGCTGTGGCCATTAAAAACCAACACGCAGCTCTCGACCAATGAGATTTATGGTATGCTTTTCGATTTTCAGGATTTTCTGTACTCATTTTCTAAAAGGACTGGTACATCATTCCTGGATATTTTGGAAACCCAATGCGCAATAATCTACTATGAAACCTCCACATAAATCTTCCCATTTTTTTTTCCCCTATGTCTTTACTTTAATAGGCGAAGAAGGACAGTGGGAGTACAGAGCCTCAGGACCTCAAGGCCAAAGTTGAAAATCTGAGGAAGGCGGCAGCAAGGTCCATCCTCGATTTCAAGTTCAACAAGAAGCGGGTGAAAGTGCTGTCGGCGGAGATGAACGTCCCGGACGATAACCGCGGCATCGTCTACTGGATGAGTCGAGACCAGAGAGTGCAAGGTGAGCAAACACCCCTGGGAAACATTTCTCTCCAGGAGCAAAGATAAGCAAAAGATGAATTTTCTATTGAAATTGGAGAAATGATGAGCAAGGAAAGTGTCACCTTACATGGGGTTAAAGTTTATTATTGACAAATCTGCACGATTAGAGGAAAGTTTTTACAAGATTCCCCAGGCTGCAATATCAAGAGGAAGATATCTGTTTTCTGGCACATTTGCAGAAAGCATTGTCACATTCTGATGGAAGAGCAGAGCTTGAACATTAGACTCTAAAACTCTAGACCTTTTAAACTCTCTGTGCAATTTGAGGGGCAGAATGTAGTTATTTCATTTCTCAAATGCATGTATTTTGCTGGAGTGATGGAAAGGAGGCTGTATTTATTTCTAGCTGACAAATTTTAGAGAAATAAAATCATGTTTCATTTTCTATCCTGTGCAAATGGAAGAATACTGGAGAGTGGCCAAATACTAATGTGACTGAGCGAAAATACCCACTGTTTGCTGGCCAGGGAGTAATACTAGGTGTTCAAAAAACATTTCCCACTTTTGATCCTTAATAATTCAGATAACACTGTCATTGATATGAGTAATAGCTGAATAGCATACAATATAGTTGGAGTTGATTTGAATATGAGAGCATGAATCAGTTTTGTTAAATCCATGATTAATTTTAAAGTTAAGTTCCAGATTTTGGTCAAATTTAAACCCTCTGGATATTCTTGGTTCAGGTACATCAAGTTCAATAACTGTGAATACAACAAAGCATAATTAACCCAGTCACAGATACACATAAATCAAACAGCTGCCCATGATTTTGAACATAAACATAAGCACCATGCAATGCTTATCTCCTATTCAGTTATTTTAGAAAGTATTCTAATCCTTCAAGGGAAGACTTGAGGGATATTTACCTCCGCCAAGGAAGGAGGTTATGTTTTCATTTGCATTTGTTTGTTTGTTTGTTAGTTTGTCAGTTTGCAAAATGAATGAAAAAAGTTGTGGACAAATTTGGATGAAACTTGCAAGATAAGTTGAAAATGACACAGGGAACAGATGATTAAATTTTTGTACATGTACATGTAGTACCAAGAATTTTTATGGATTTTCTTAGAAAATCTTTTTGCAGATAGGGTCAATGAACTTTAGAGTTCAAGCTGCGTGTATTATAGGTTTTCATATACGCTCTATAGCACATACTCTGCTTGGGCAAGGTGCTGTGCAGCTGGAAGCTGACGACATAAACAAAAGGCTTCTATATTGGGAATTGGACGATTTTCAGCACTCGTGTATGGGTGGAAATTAGCTGCTTAGTGGAGGTCTGCACTCTCAGAGTACTCTTCTAGTTTATCATGTTTTCTAAACCTGTATTTGTGGTCAGATTTCCAGGCAAGACTTGAGGAATATTTAATCATGTTGTTTACACCTGTGTATGTGGTCAGATTTGATGTAATTTTTTGATATTTTCATAGAAGTTTCCATTCTCGAGTGATACTTCGTACCACTCCCACAAGGTGGCACTGTTTAAAGTTTTATGATTAAGGTCCCTTTCAGAAATGAGAAATAAGAAATCAGTGTGCCAAATTAACCAACAGCTGTGATTTAATTTTTTTGGTGTCACTTGGGACTCTTTGTTTCCACAGATAACTGGGCACTCCTCTTTGCACAGCGGTTGGCCATGAAGCAAGAGGTCCCGCTGCATGTCTGTTTCTGTCTGGTGCCCAAGTTCCTCGATGCCACCATCAGACACTTTAACTTTCTCCTGGAGGGACTCAAGGAGGTCTCTCAGGTAAAGGACACCCGACTCTTGAGGTTGGGAGGGAAGACAATGAAAGAGTGCTTGCATCCGACTATATGTGACCCGCTACAACAAAAAGATCCAAAAGTCGAGGGAGGTCAATGTTCTGAAAATGACATGCCATTATTCCCTTACTTTTCCGCTTTCATTTTCATTTCATGTATGATACAACTCATAAAAGTACTCGGTTTTGGAGATATTGATGATTTTATGAGACCACATTGAGTGGTCTAGGAAATCAGCATTTCAAGAAAGCTGCCTTAAAAGTTTTCTTTCTGACACAATTGTGATCAAAGGGAGGTAAGACGGTTTTCACCTCTTGACAATA
Source organism: Diadema setosum (assembly GCA_033980235.1). Taxonomy (NCBI): domain Eukaryota; kingdom Metazoa; phylum Echinodermata; class Echinoidea; order Diadematoida; family Diadematidae; genus Diadema; species Diadema setosum. Next base: position 6,842,352 of record CM067079.1, read on the forward strand.
GAAGGTCCGCTCATAGCAACCTCCGTGATGTTCATTCAAGCTTAGCGCCAGCAGTCTATGTACGACCAATCAGTACCAGAATGCCTTCCACTGGCCAATAAGATCACTCCCTCATTTCTAGGGGCGGAGTCTATCTGCGGCGCTAAATCTAAATCTTCGTACACGTTTCTGTTCCGTTGAAAGTCAGAAAAGCACGACCCAGAAAAACACTAATTTCTTGCCTCTCCTTTGATCATTTAGCTTCAAAATTTTCGGTAGATGATAGACGAAACATTAGACTACAATGTTATGCCAACAATAGAAATTTGATGGTTTTGACTGATTTTGATGATCTGACTTCAAACTCGATTTTCTCAGCTCAGCCGTCAGCGACTTTCTGATCCTTTTGTTGTGGTGGGACACATATTCACATTTCATAATCAATGTGCCCTCTTTCAGTTCAATGCCAGGGCTGATTTAGTGCGTTGCATTCTTGGAGATGACTTGACAACTTCCGCATGAGCTAGATTGTAACAGTATACAAATAGTGAATTTTCACGAGTGCGATGATAAAAGATTTCACATGAGGTGAGAGATAGAGGCGCTCTATTCAACAAGACGAAACCAAGTTGAATAGTGTACCTCATCTTGTTCAATTGCACGAGTAAAGACCATACACTTTGTTTTATACAACAACTAAAATGTTTTGTACAACAACTAAAACGTCAGCAGATGTGGACCAAACAGATTCTTGAATTTAGTACAGAAATGGCAACTGTTTCCTGTGAAAGACGAATGAGTAGCCGCACAGTCACAGTCACCATCTACGTACATACGCGAAACCAATCGGTGGAAGTTGCTTACAAAAATGAGTTACAAAAGTGTATGCTTGTACGTGTGCTTGTAATTGTTGAGTGTGCAAGGCAAATGTTTGTTTATTGTGACATCAGAGCCATGCAGTGGAATAAAAACTTCAAGTCAATCGTCAGTTTAAATATGGGAATCAATGGAAATTGGTGATATCAGGCATGCGCTATCCATTTTTGCTCAAACAAAATTGCACGGCTGACAGCCACAGCGCGCAATAGAACTTTTAACTGAACGACACGTGATGGGCAATCAACCAATCGGATAGCTGCATTCTTTTTAGGTATTGTATAATATGCGCTAGACATGTGCTTGTGTATAATGAAGTACAGTGATCGTGAGTGGTCATTATTGGGTTTTGTTTTGTTTTTATTCTTTTTCCTCAGGAGCTATCCGCTCTGGACATCTCCTTTCATCTCCTGACTGGTCACGCCAAGGACGTTCTCCCCGAGTTCGTGGAGAGCAACAAGATTGGTGGTCTGGTGACAGACTTCAGCCCCCTCCGCATCCCACGGCAGTGGGTGGACGATGTGGCCGAAGCGCTTCCGTCAAGTGTGCCATTCTGCCAGGTGATTAGTCATGTGACCTGTGCCTCATTTAATGGGCAGAAAGATACCTCGTTAGATTTCGAGGGAAGGTAAAATTGTGAAAGAGCAGATTCTCTGCTTTTTTAATACCATGCTTGTGCAAGTGTATGTCTCTATCAAAATTGAGTTTTCCTAACCTGCCCCCATGAATGATTGCTAAAGCCGACACGTTTGCCCTTCAGCAAGGCACTTAATCCACATTGCTGCTGTCCACCCAGGAGGATAAATGGGTACCTGGTAGGATGAGTATGTGCGCGGCTGTAAAATGGCAACTGGTTGGAATGCTCCCCAGGGAGTGAACAGTGAAGCTCTGTCAGTGCTGGTTGGAAATAATGTATCCAGCGCCCGGGGTAATAATAAAAAATATGCACTTTAAGCACTCTACAGAGTGGATTTAGTGCTATATAAATTCAGATTATTATTATTTACTATTAAAGAAAGTTCATCCAGCTGAAATGTTTCTTTTAAGGAAAGGGATTTTAAGATTTGAAGGATATGATGCATTGAAGTGTACTTAAGTGTTATTTCATTACGGCAGACATTTTGCATTCTGTTAGTTTTATATTCTTGGTTACTGGTGAATAACTCGTGTTTCAAATACTGTATACGCTGTTATTTTTAGCGTACAGATATTTTTGCAAATAACGAGGTCATAGACATTTACGCGCAATGTTGTTTTCGGGAATCGACGCCAACGCTTACATTAATGCCCTATTAACACAGTGCATGGAGACATTTTCGCGTGTTGTTAAATTTGTGATCCAACTGTGATTCGCGAAATTCGCGAAAATTAAACCCTTGCGAAAATCACAGCTTATACAGTAGTGCTCACTCTGTACACATCAGAAGAATGAAGAAATTTATGTGGATGAATGAAAACAGCAAGATATTGACATGTTTCCACTTTTTAGATTTGCAAAAATCTCCACACCAAGAAACAGCCCAGTATGTGTTGTTTCATTCAGTCAAATCAAATCAAATTGTGTTCGAATACATTCTGTGCTATGGTAACTGATCAAATTTTATCCTTGCCATCTCAATGTTTTTGTAGGTGGATGCTCACAACGTTGTCCCGTGCTGGGAGGCCTCTGACAAACTTGAGTACGGGGCGCGGACAATCAGACCCAAGATCACCAAGCAGTTACAGACGTACCTCACCGAGTTCCCGCCGGTCATCTGCCATCCCCACAAGTCCAAGGCCAAACCAGAGGTCAGTTTAAAATGGACAATAGTGATGTAAATATTAAAAAAAAAGCAAAACTGGAGAAGCACTCTGAGAGTGCCGACCTCTGCCAAGCAGCTCATTTCCACCACTGATCTTGTTCTTCCATAGAGATCAGTGATTTCCACCCATACATATGCATACCAAAAATGCCTGACTTCCTGGTATAGAAGCTTTTTGTGCGCTTGCCCCAGCAGAAGCTAGAGCACGCACTTCGATGCGCGTATGAAAACCTCAAAAAATGCGCAGCTTGAACTCCCAGGTACATTGACCCCACCTGCCAAATATTGAAAATTCTTTCACAAAATCCATAAAAATTCCTGGATCACTACCGAAAGTTAGTCATCTGTTCCGTGTGTCATTCTCTACCTTTCTTGTAAGTTTCTTTTAAATCTGTTCACAACTTCTTGAGAATTTTACACAGAGACAAACTACCAAACAGACAATCAAATGCCGATGAAAAACATAACTGTCTCCCTTGACGGATGTAGTTCTGGTCAGTAAAGCAGAGTCGTTCATGGAGATGAAGGTAGGCATAGAAAAACTCTGAGCAGCATAGCCTACCACTTGTATCCGTGTCATATGTTCATGTAGGTGCATTGAATTTTATCGCTTTTTTTTTTGTCGGTGTCGGCTGTACATGCAGCACTTGCAAACAATGACAATGACTACAATGTGTGTGGCAGATGCTGTAGCTCAGGAATAGGTCTGTGCAGCCACCAACGCACCCCCCAGCATTTAGATTCATAACTCTCTGACGTTGGAGTCCTGTCGACTTGACTGACATTCAGAGGGAGAGAGAGAGTGATGTGATAGTATACAAGTGTGGACTGCTTTTGGGACTGCTTGAAGTTGTAAGGACATGGAATATAGAACTGGAATTTTTTTTACTGAAGTGTAATGTGTGTGTATGTGTGTTTGTGTGTGTATAGATAATAAAAGGAAATCATTGTATATATTTCTGGAAACTAAAACTAAAGAAGAGAAATGCTCTCAAACTGTTATCATTTTTAGCCCATAGATTGGGAAGCAGCCTACTCCAGTCTGGAGGTGGACCAGACGGTGAAGCCGGTGAGCTGGGCCACACCCGGCTCCAAGGAAGGGATGAAGCAGCTGGATAAGTTCTGCAAGGAGAGACTGAGGTTCTTCAACTCCAGCAGGAATGACCCCACTAAGGACTCCCTTAGCAATCTGTCTCCTTGGATCCACTTTGGTGAGGAGGGGGAATCTATGGCCCAAATTCACGAAGGTGGTACAATTGAAACCGTGGTTTAAACCATGGATGAAGACCATAGTATTTTATTGGGTGCCTAGTATCGCATGGCCTATTTCTTAATCATTGCAAAATCAGTCATTTCGTCGATGAAATGATAAAAACTACGGTCTTTGTCCATATTTTAAACAATCGTTTCAGTTGTACCACCTTTGTGAATTTGGGCTCAAGGGTGCATTGGAGTGCTCTCCTTGAGCGTACTGTAACGTACTCGCGCCAAAGGAGCGATCAAACACTCTTAAAGTGTACTGTACTGTACTCTAAGGAGCCAAAAGTGGACCATTTCCCTATGTGCTCCAAAAGCGTAACATAACCTTACCAGAAGTTGGCATGAGAAGAATGCGCATAACACACACATACGTCATAATGCAAAGAGTTCATTCCTTTGTTCTTGACACCAATAAAATGCGCCAGGTGAATAACCCTCTTGCTACAAGATGTGAGACCTCCTATAAAAATAACTGATGAGGTACGCTTTCTCTACAGAGCACTCGAATGCTCCAAATCTGGAACAGTATGGTATGGCACGCATTGAATAAGCTCGCTTTTATTTGCATTTGAGCACTCAAACATGGCCTGGGGTGGGGGAATGGGAGTCTGAAAATAAGCCAGTTTAGGGTTTCACTTAGTGCATGAGCAGAAAAAAAGTCATTCATACCAACACAGCATTTTGGTTTCTAAATTCACTGAGATAAGGAGCAGGGATTTAATGATTATACAAGTAATCCTTGAAAATGATGTTTGCAAGCACATCCACCTGACAGAAAAAGTGGTGTTTGGCAATATCATCAGAAGAAATTGTTAATAGGCCTATATGTAATGCAAAATAATGAAACGGATGCTTTCCAGGTGTGTATTCATGGACCATTATGGTCACCTGGTCTATGCAAGTTCATCCCTTGATTGAACATGATTGATGAATTTCATTGATTGTTTATCAGGCAAGCTTATGTAAACACATAAATATGTTGATGCAGGGCAATTTGTTTTTAAAATGTTCGATGTGGATAATAATGTGCAACACCTGTTAATGAAAAAACATATTAACTGCTATCAGTTGGGTCATAGTACAAATCATTGTTGAGCAGTATGTAAGTGATTTATATGACCCTCTGTTTCCTCCCAGGTCACAGCATTTCTGTTAGAATCAACTTGGGTTCAAGGAATTGCCCTATGACCCTGACAGTGGTCAGTATTTATATTATATGTCATATGAGCCAGTGAAATACCAGTGAGCAATTGGATCAGTGTGATCATGTGAAAGTGGACCAGTTTGAAATGTTTTGTCAGCGTGCAAAACATTCTAAAAATTTTCCCACATGAAGACTTAGTTCATGTTAACAAATGGCAAACAAAGAATGCAGTGGATAATGAAATCAGGGCATGCTATTTGGGTATGAACAACTGCAACAAGGTACAAAGACAGTGAAGTTTATGTAGATAGCCAGTTGTGGGCTCTTTGGTGATGCTGTGAAAATGGCTGCCAACTTCAGTGCATACACTACTTTCAAAATATTTTGACGAACTCATAGCACACAATGTATTACTGTAAACGCCAAATATTTTGCTAGATTTTTATCTTCATGGATTTCACGAGTCGGATGCTATTCTTGAATTTAAGGACACATGAAAATATTGACTCTGATCTTGACATGAATGTGACGTGCACGCATACATTTCTTCGTTCAGTACTGTACTCCACAATCGCAAATTTATCACTCGCGAAGCTATTGGGAAGTATATATTCTCAATACAGTGTGTAGTAAGGATTAAGCAGAACATTCTAAACTTTTGGGGGTTTGAAATTTTGTTCTGGGACAGTCATAAGTCCCAAGATGGCATTTCAGACGCTAGACTGATCACTCTGTATGTCACCTGCCACAACTTACTGTCATCATCCAAAGAATTTAAAAAAGAAGAAACAACATCATTCATAGTTGGCCACATTGTGTCTAATTTCTTGATGTTTTCTTTTTTCTCCAGGCCAGTTGTCAAGCCAGCGAGCAGCCCTCATGGTGCGGCTCTACAGAGGGAAATTCAGGGAGTCCGTCGAAAGTTACCTGGAGGAGTCGATCATCAGGCGCGAGCTCTCCGACAACTTCTGCTACTACAATGAGAAATATGACTCAGTGGAAGGTATTCAATCATGTTCTTACACTCGTGACTGATTAAATGGATGGCTTAACTCTTTATGTGCCACATTTGCATGCCCGACTCAGTCGACGGCGTGCCAAGTTCGCATATTTTGCTCAAACGCACCAACCTCCCCAAACCGATCAATAAATCGCCACCCAAATGCCGAGGTGCAATGAAAGCTTCACTCGCATTTCCATTCCTGTCACATATAGCTTGCATTTATGGTGATGGAATATCAAGTGGCATTTCCAGTTGAATTTGTGGGTAAATTCTGTGTTTCTGATGCTGTTTTGAGCCCAGATGTCATGTCTGAACAATGTTGTAGCTACTGGATACTTGAAAGAAAAATAATCCTAGATTTGTCATAGAATTTCCATCATCATTGCAAAGTGTGGCATTTTTTCTACCATTTTGCTTGCTACATGTCCAGCACAACAAAAATCTATAAAGAGCTACAAGGAGATAAAAAACAGTGTTTTCCCAAAGTGTGCCTGTGTTGCCATCTCAGAAAAACATGGCACGCAGGGGGTTTACTCTGTGTCACATAAAGAGTGCGATGTCATGCACAATAGAATGTCTGTAGTAGACCTTCAAATCACAGGAAACATCATCATATAATCATATTTGTGTGTTACAATGCAAGTAGAAGAGAGTAGATTTTGTCTGTTAGTCTCAGTGGTCGCATATTAGTGCAAATTGTAAGATGCTGGTCTTGCCGCCGTGGCAGAAATATAATGGAGAAGCTACTACTTCTACTTCATGGACGCATCTGAGATCGAGTACACAATGCCTTGCCAAATATCTCTTTCCATCATGCAATATCTGCATGTTGGCTATTTCATGCCCAATATCTTGTGCAATCATTATAGCTCAGAGGTCTTCTTTCTCTGTATGGGAAGGGTAGCCTCAAGGAAATTACATCAGATATGATTTGGATCTGGATTGCTGTCGCTTCAATTTCTTCATTATTGTTGGTCATAAATTAATGAAGAAACTAAATCTATATCAATCCACAACAAATAATCTAGGAAGTTTTGTTATATATATTTTCCCTAGGAGGCCACAAAAGATGAGCAGAATTACCTCTGTATCAGTTGTCAGCAGTGCTATATGCTGATCGTAATTTTCGGTCTCTAAATACCTTGGGCCTGTTTCATGAAGATTGATTGTAAGATCAATCTTGCAATTGATGAGATTAAAAAAACTTGCATGCTCGATCTGCTATTAAACCTGTGTGTTAAATCAATTGTAAGTATCTTTATGAAACAGACTTACGAACATTATTGCTCAAACGCTCAATTCACCGAGTTACGTTCAATGAATCGAGCGTCAGATCAATTGTAACTCTTTAGTAGAAAGGCCCCTTATTTCATACATGTCACATCACTTGATTGCAGTCACTTTCTTTATCTCGCTAGTGTTGATCTTAAACTAATGAAGGTAGTGAACATGTCAATCAGGGATTCCGCATTCAACAGAAAATCCAGTAATTCTTGACTTTAATTCTCCAGCAGCCTCCCAACAGTTTTCTTCATTTGATTGAGGCCAGATTGTTTGTTAGCCAAATTTGAATTTGATGCGTTTTATTTGGTTTCCACCTGGCTAATATGAAGGCGACGGCAATTACAAGGCAAGAGTTTCAAATTAAGGGCTTTATGGTTCAGTGATGAAAGGTGATATTGAAATCTCAGGTTTGATGATGGACTGCGAGTTCTCAGGTTATTCCTCAGGAGGGGAAAAGAAAAGATCATTGGTTTGTTCTCTATATCTCATAGGATTACACAAACTGATTGGAGAAAAAATAATTAGGTATAACATGAATAACTATTGTCTCAAATTTTTGTATGCTGTTTTGTTGGAGCCAGGCACCTTTAAATGTGTGGGGTTTTTTTAGTGGATAAATGGATAGAAATGCTCCTCATCATTGTCATGAATGCTGACTTAAAGGATGACAAATGTTGTGATTACTGTTTCCACACACATACACACAAACAACAACAATAAACAAAAGAGGAAAAGCATATTTTCTCAATTTCTTGATAAGAAGCTGCAATTCTCAAGGCACAATGATGAGGGTACACTAGCTGGAAGCATTAAGAGAGAGTTTGCGTTAGGAATAAGATGCTGGATTCTGAACAAAGGTCATAGATTCAGGACCTGGTCAATGCAGTCATTTATCTGTGGATGTGGTACATGTATGTTGCCCACAGTGTCCCTCTTTGTCCAGATACATATGAATGGGTAACTGACAATGCAAGGGTGTTAATAGTGGTAGGGCCATCTGTTAGCCTGGTGGCAACACTAAAAGAGACTACACTGGATAAATAAGACCCTATCATCATCATCATGAGAGCATATCATTGACATCATGAATACAACTGTTTTTGCCTTATTCCGTGTTTGCATAAATTCACCAAAGGCACAAATGACTGGGCCAAGAAGACCTTGAAGGATCACGCCGGGGACAAGCGAGAGTACATCTACTCGAAGGAAAAGCTGGAAAGGGCCAAGACCCATGATGATCTATGGAATGCCGCCCAGGTAACTAGCCATAAATGGCCCCTATTAGCCATTTGATGATATTTGATATTCATATGTGACTGCCACTAATATCAGTGTTCTGTGAAAATGGGTCTAGGGTAATTACCCCAACCCCCTGGGCAATTACCCCAGACCCTTCCCCTCACCCTAACCCTAATCCTAAATCATGAACATAAACCTGACCTTAGCACAAACTCTAACCCTAAACCTAATCTTCACTCTAACCTTATCACTAACTAGTATTAACCTGGGGGTAATTGCCCTCAGAGGGTAATTGCCCTGATGTGGTGAAAACATATTAAACTTCTAGAAGATTCCACAATTTTCTGGTTTTACATGTGATCTTGATGTAACTTCTACTGCTCTCTTGATTCAATGAACTCTATTTGTTTAATCAACTTGGACATGGAGTGTCAGTAGGCAATAACACCATTCTGGTTTTCAAATGACAATTTTTTGCTTATTATTCCCTTTTATCAAGATGCACTCTTTAAACAAATCAGGCACTCCTGAAATTGATAAAAAATCACTATGCCCTCCCCTGCTAGATTTTTGTAAAGAGAATTGTGCATCTATTTCGCTGATTAAGAATTTTTCCATCCAACTGAAGAGACTTTTAGATTCTGCCGTCAAAAGCGGCGTGCAACTATTTTAGGGCAGCTCTGCAGTAAAAGTTGGCATCTGGCCATAGCCAGTGACATCATGCTACTGCGAGTAATGATGACCCCAGCAAGAGTGTCTTTGGTGTGCTCTGCAGAGAGAGAGAGAAAGAGAACCAGAGGGAGGAGAAGGAAGAGAAATCCAGGGAACGTCTTGCCCTTCATGACACATGTATTTTTGGCACGGCCTGTTACTATTCATAGCCCGGTGCATCTGTCTACGGCTGCCTACATTGTTCAATTTGACCTCACCCATGAGTCACGTCACTGTTTTCGGCCAAATAGGGGATAACTCGGACGTTTCTGGCATTTTTCTTTCTTCTTATCCCCTTTGCTGACTTTTTGGCCGTCAGAGTTCATCTTTCATGTTGCATGTATCATATCATAGTTAATGAATACTCTTCATTTCTTACCTTCATTGATTTTTTTTTCTACTGCCCCATTCCACAGAGATTTTCTCTCATTGGTCACTCATCGGAAGGAAAGTTTATTGCTTCTGGCCACCCACCGAAGTGTATCGGATCAATGTCCATGAATCTGACTCATGTTGGTCGACTATCAGATCAGTGTCAGACATGTCTGGTGGTGATCCGATGAGGATCACCACCAGACATTGTCTGACAGTCACCTGATAGTCAACCAACCAGGACGGATTCATCAGATTGCGATCCAATACACTTCGGTTGGTGGCCAGAAGCAGCAAACTTTGCTTGCAATGAGTGACCGATGATAAAAAATCTCTGTGGAATGGGGGTGGCAAGTTTAGCAGGAAGAAAAATTTGTCTTTGATGCTCTGTTCACTTATTAAAACTATTTCTAACACTTTGCTAAAGACAAAGTGAAGACTTGGAGGCAGACAAAATAGATCATTAGACTTTCTTTGATTGTGATATGAAGAGGAGATAGAGTTTGCCAAATGCTCTTGTTCTTTGAACTAACACAGAAGAAAAAAAGAATGATACAAAGGAGATTTAAAGAACCGTAGAAGGAGAAGGGACTGTGAGGAAAGTAATGTAGTGGAGGAAATTCAGCAGGAGAAACTTGGGGTGGCACTGGCAGCGAGAGGAGGTGGAGGAGGAAAGTGAAGCCTTGAGTTGCATCAGATAAACTACTCTGCCCTACTTTGGCAAAAGGAAGCAAGTGACATACCATCCGAATTTGAGTTATTGATGTTTTCATGATTCACATAATGAGCTCTTCTTCCAGGCCAAATTTCATGCAGAAACGCTCATCCTACTAAGAGATATATGTTAGATAAGACATCATGATAGTCCATTGACGTCAGTGTAAATGACAGACACATTTTGCTCGTTTACGAGAAATGTCACTTTTGTCACTTGCTTCCTTTTGCCAAAGTAGGGCAATACTGTGTAGCTGGTGACAAGTTCAACAGAGAAGGTCTTTCAGAGTTCATGCAGAGTGCATTGCATGAAAGAGGGGCGGAGTAGTATTAGAAGGGAAGGGGGGATGGGGGGTATGAGTTACGGGAATAAAATGCCGGGAAAGTTCAAGAAGAGCTTCAAAGGGAAGACTGGGGGGAGGGGAGACTGAGGGACAGAATAAGAGGACAGGGTGAGAGAAAGGTTGATGGAAAGCTCTAGGATACAGATGAGGAAAAGGTAAAGTATAAGGTTGGCCAATCAATAAGGGCAATGAAATGGTTTGAAATCTAGGATTAGTGGAAGGATGGACTAAGAATGGTGATAAAATAGATATAGAAGAGAGAAAGGGAAAAGGTAGAAGGATGAGGAAATGATTAAAGGGAGGTGATGGAAAGAGATCAGAAGGAAAGAGAGACAAATGGGGGCGGGGGTATTCAGAAAAAGCACAGAGGAAGAGTTAGGAATCAGCCCAGTGAAGGGGAAGGGAATGAATAGGAGGGTTGGAATGATTTTGAAGAAGAGGGTGGAAGGGTGAAGAAATGATTGTGGGAAGGGTTGAGGAGAAGAGTTTTAGAAAGGATGAGGTGTGGTAGGTAAAAGTATTTTTGATAGGTGAAGGGGGCAAGTGGTACAAAGATGGAAGGACGTAACTAGGGGGTGAGAAGTGGAAGAATGGGGGAATGAGCGAGGACAGATTGTGATGAGGAATGGGAAATATAGTGGGTGGAGGATAAAGGAAAAGACTAGTGAAAGGGTTGAATGGCAACATGAAGGGGATTGAGGGAAGGGGAGGGAAAGAATAAGGGCAGATGTGAGGGAAAGGGCAGAGGTTTTGAAAAAGGGCAGGAGGGGATGAGGGAGTTCATAGGTTAAGGGGTAAGGGAAAGAATATGAAGAGGGATGAGGAGAAGGATTGGTTGAAGGGTTGGAGAAAGAATGGGGGGGGGTGGGGTGAGGTGAGAAAAGTGGGAAAGGATTAGTGGGAGGGTTAGAGAGATTGGGAAAAGAATGGGACAAGGGATGAGAAGAAAAATAGAAGGGTGGTGGAGAGGGTACTAGGTTAAAGGTCGAGGGTTGAATGAGTGGTAGGGAAATAGGTATTATAGGAAAGGTTTGGGGTAGGGTTACAGGTAAATGTTAGGGGAGCACTAGGGAGAGGTTTTTGGGGGAAGGGTGAGGAAAAGGGTGTATGAAAGGAGGAGAGTCAGAGAGATAGGTAGTTATCAGGCAGACTGGAGCACCTCCCCTCCCCCCCCCCCCCCCCCGAAGAAATTCCCAGTGAGTCAATAGCCGTTTGTTCGGCATGTGTGAGGCTCTTTAAGCCCCATGACTGAGGTTCCCTCCTCTTCAGAGCGACATTGCAATAATGGCTAGCTCTTGGTTACTATAGCGACACAGAAGACATGTGTGTTGATAGTATTTATGTACTGGGGGGATTTTGGATAGGGAACAGAGAGTGAAGGGGGCATCTGTAAGTCTAGGGTCTGTTTGAAGAAAGAAAGTATTTGGAGGAGAACTTCATAGATTTTGCTTTGTTCAAAGCTTATCCAGTTTCCAATATGACATGACCACATGTGGTGTGGCTTCACAAAACAGATTTACGATTCCAGTAAACAGAAACCAGGCATTCTTTTAAACATGGCTGTGCACAGAATGTACAAAGTGTACTCTGCCGTGTCATACTTCTTTCTTTGTGGGTATGTGTGGTAGTATTCACACTGATACAATGTGTACAAGTGAAGTAACAGACTCGATCAAGACTTGAACCCACAACTTCCTGAATAAGCAGTGGAGTGTCCATACCATATACTACAGCACCTCACTAGAGTTGAACCAATATTGTGAGTTGTTCAATGAGCATGTATCATTTACATACATTGTATGTATCATTTGTGTGTGTGTGTGTGTGTGTGCCAGTAGTCCCTTGCATTGGTATTTGTGTACCTACAATGATGTAGATGTGCATATTGTGTGGAAGCATGGTAGAATCCCTAACATTTGACCAACAGGGGAATAAAAAAGAATGAACAAAGCAAGCACGTGATGACCGTTTGTCCTTGAAAAATTATTTTTATGTTACATTCTCGTAACTTTGATTGTTGCAAGCTGAAAATTGTTTTTCTTATGACAATGAAGTGCTGTGGGGTATAGCTTTATATGAGTTTTAGATGAAAGTGCACCGAGATTCATGTTTGTTTGCTGGATTTTAGTTTTGCCAACTATCTGCAAATAGTGTCATTTCAGACAAGAAATCACCAATTACGAGGTTTCAGCGAAAGCATGTACAAGTACATTTTAATATGTGATAGCATTGTACATACATGTTGTATTGTAGATCGTAAAACCCGACAGAAGACACATGGGAAAGCATGGGCTAGTTGCTCACACACACAGGGTTCTGTGAAGAGGTTGTGCGTGCACAAGTCATGCACAGGAATCGAGGTTTCCACTCGACTTCCCCGAGAACTGCCGCTTCACGCCGAGTCAAAGTTGCATGCCCCCGTGAACAAACGATGGGAAACCCAGGGACCCGGCAATTACCATCGGCACGTGGTCAGCCCACGCCGTCTTGCTAGCCAGCTGCACATGACCACGACTATCCCATAATTCCACTTGCTGCGCCAGCTTCCAGCCAATCAGGACGTCCCGGAACCCCGGAGGGTGGTCACATGTCACTTCTGTAGGAGTGTGTGTGAGTGTGGGGAGGGGGGGGGGGGCAGTGGAGGGGGATGGGATACGGAGGGGGGAATGGAGTGGGGTGGGAGGGGTTACTGCTTGTGAGCAGATGTGCAGGCCTTTCTACAAGTTTGTGAAGACATACGTATGCAATGTCAAGGCAGGATTCAAGGTCATGGATGTGTTGTTGTACCAGGTCATTTACTATGTAATTCTTGTAAAGATAGATGTAGAATGGGGTACTAAAGAGGTGGCGCAAGAGTGATGTAGCACCTACTAATTAGGAGGACAGGCTAATAACGGTAATTACATAAAGTGTTAATGAATGTTTGACAAATTGTAAGAAGGGGTGGGGGTGGGGTGGGGTTTGGGGAGGGGTCAATGCTTCTGAAGAGACTAAAATTAGTGTGCAGGGGTGAGTGTGGGAGCAGTGACTCGCAAGTACGGGTTGGTGAGGGGACATTCAGGGATCATCTTGTAAAATGCATGCTAAGACTGAACCATGGAAACTCCATTTTCGTCCAATTCATGTAAACTTCATCTAGTTGAGATGTTTTTAAATTGTGAATACATGATATGGTCTAATGGAAAAAAAGATATGACTGTGAGACTCAAAGGAAAGTCATTTGAATGAAGGCAGCTTAATTGTCCCCGCTGAACGAGTTCGAGCAGGGGACTATGAAACGGGCTCCGTACGTGTGTGTGTCCGTCTGTCTGTCTGTCTGTGCGTCCGTGTGTGATCAAAATGTTCAAAATGCTACTCCTTCGCCATTTCTAACCCGATTTTGATTCTGTTTGCTTTATATGATAGCACTACATGGGAGCTTTGAAACTTCTATACAGATTTTCAGTTGTGACCTTTGACCTTGACCTTTGACCTATATTGTTCATTTTGCTTCAAAATGCTACTCCTTTGCCATTTCTAACCCGATTTTGATTCCGTTTGCTTTATATGATGGCACTAGGTGAGGGCTTCAAAGCTTCTACACAGAATTTTGACCTTTGACCTTGATTTTTGATCTATATTGTACATTGGCTACAAAATGCTACTTCTTCGCCATTTCTAACCCGATTTCAATTCTGTTTGCTTTAAGTGACGGCACTAGGTGAGGGCTTCAAAACTTCTATACAGAATTTTGACCTTTGACTTCTTTGACCTTTGACCTTGATTTTTTACCTGTATTGTACATTGGCTACAAAATGCTACTCCTTCGCCATTTCTAACCCGATTTCGATTCCATTTGCTTTATGTGATGGCACTAGGTGAGGGCTTCAAAACTTCTACATAGCATTTTGACCTTTGACTTCTTTGACCTTTGACCGTGATCTTTTTACCTACATTGTACATTTTGCTACTAAATGCTACTTCCGGCGGGGACGTATATTACGCACCGCGTAATTTCTACTTTTCCTTGTTATTGTTTGAAAATGTACAATGTAAATACATGTATGGTGTCTTTTTGTTCCGTACGGTCTGAAATATAAGCATTGCATTCTTTTATTTTCCTTGCCAGTAAAGGATCTTACTTGACTTTGCAATTTTGGAAAGTGTCGTAGATAAGATGTTGAAAGTTTATTCTTTCACTTCTGCAATGTTATTAGTTCAGTTTCTTTTGGTACCAGGAAGCATTTTTCATTGTCATTATGAACGTTGATGAGTGGACTTTCATCTTTTCTTTCTATCCCTTCAAAAAAAAAACACCATTCTTCTGAGCAAAATGTATGAAGTTACTCTGTTGTTGTTGTTTGTTTTTGCATTTGGCATTGAAGCACCCACTGATGTGTATCTTTAATTAGTGGTCCATATATATTTAAATTTCATTGAGAGCCTCATTTCTGTACTTTAATAGAATGACTGTAATGATACAGATATGAGTGATGATAATGATTATGATAAGGATAATGATAGTAGAATGATGATGATATTAATCATCACACCTTAATTAGAGTAATGATGATCAGAATTGTATTAAGGTTAATCATGATTATTAAAAAGAGTGACGAAAATAAGTACACTTAACACTACAGTGTGCATCTCAACTCAATAACAGCACACATTGTTAATGTACTGTATATGTCATGTGCTTTTTGTAAAAAACTTTTGAGAGAGGTTGAATTTGCAATCAGCAACGACAGTGACAAAATGTGAAATGAAGAAAGAAATTCAGAAGAAAAGGCTGTGATTTCCCATCTTGAAGACATACAGTGCATAACTACATTTGGGGGCAATATAATTGTGAATTATTGAATTCGCAGTTCATTACAGTTGACTCATGAAATTTGCAAAGATAAAAACGCTGCTCATTATACCAGTTGCTTACATACAACATTTGACTAGTGGCCTTTAAATCGCACTTTTTTTATTCTGTCACATGGTACAGGGAAATTGTATGTGCTGTCATCTGTACATGTAAGCTACCTTCACTTGTAAAAGTTATCAATTAGGGTTACAATTTAGTTAATGGCATATGCTTAAAGGGCACCCCAGGGTAGTTGTATCAATTTAGAACTAATCTCTAAGTTCATTTTGATGCCAGTCCCCCTTTACTGAGCTGTGTAGATCCTTTACTACAGCTTGTGTGTCGTTGAAAAGTTTCACATCATTCATTTTGGTGGCTGTGGATTGTTTGCCAAAGTGCCTTGTTTTATCTTGATAAGTCCAACCGTCATTAGTATCTGCATAAAATCTGTGAGAGCTACCGCTGACCGTCAAACAGCTTGAACCACTTCCCTCCGTAAAGTTCCTCGCTGCCGCGTTGGGGAGCATTAATATGTTTATTCAGGTACCCCAAAGTGACATGAAAATCGACGATAATTTGCCAGTTCCTGTTTTTCGTCGGCAAGTCCAAGTGGTTGGCTCTTCAGCTCTCGTTCCCCTTTGTTTCCTAGAGCCCCCGGCACGACGGAGTCAGACATTTGAAGAATTTCCTGTGCCGAATTGTGGTTGTCAGTCTGTGAAGATGTAAGCTGAGTCCGTAGCTCTATTGCTAAGCACCCCTGTAAAGACTTTTTTTCCCCCCTCAACAAAAGTTTGACATCAATAAGCTCTGTTTGTGCAGTGATGTGTAGTAAAGGACAGTGTGAAAATCTGAAGCATTGAAGGATGACCTCTGAAATTGCCCTTTGAGACTGACCTCTTCGTATCAAAAACATCCATATTTTTTTCTTCTTCATACTCAGTCTCGGCTCTCCTATTGTGAATGCAGAAACCTGTGGCTGCAAGATATTACAGAGAACTCTTCTGAAAATTAGTGTTAACATTTTTCTTTGCAAATGGTTGGCAATTCATTCAACTCCAAGACGTGTGGAATCAATGTGCATCTTTGGGCGAGAGCATGATGAAGATTGATAGGAAGGAATTGTGACTTTTCGTTACATTTAGTATTTTGCATAAACTGTCCATGTGATATTTCTGTATATTCTTGTACATGGTCAGAATGCTTAACCAGGAAATATACAGCAATACATTTTACATAAGAATACTTCACCTATTTACCATGATATGTTTACATAAGAATACTTAACCTATTTACTATGATATGTTGTTGCAATACATACAATTAACTCCTGAAATATGTGCCATGCCAGCTTCCCTGATTAGGGTGATTGATTGGTTCTAACTTCGCAAATTTTGCTCAAAATGCACAACGGGGCACAGCACCAAACTGACTGATGAATTGTAATATACCACAGCACATTGAAAGTGTCGTGGCCACTGCTCTGTCACAGAATTTACATCACAGAAGCGTGCAATTTTTAAACACAATTTTGCTTTACTGCAGTATTAGCCTACACACTTTTTTCAAGAGTTACATGGTTTAAAAAAACAGAATAGCTTAAAAAGTGCTCTTGTGTTGTGATTTCAGAATAATGTGGCAGACAGGTGGCTTTATATGCTGGGACGCAATGAGTTAAATCAATTAATTTTTGGAAAATTTATGTCAGTCTGTTGAGGTTTTCTTATGCAACTCATCACAACTGTGATCAAATGAGATGTTCAAACATTCCACTCTCATTTCCTATGCGTTTTCATCAGTTAAACTTTGTGGAAGATCCCTTGGCGCATTGATCAGGATTGGGGGGGGGGGTCTTTCGATCAAGGACCCCACCCTCGGGCAACCACATCCCCCTTTCCCCTCCCCCTCCCCCCCCCCCCCTCCTTCATCTCGACTACTCATCTCCTTTCATCATGTGTCACGCCACAATCTTCTCCAGTCACGTGGGGCTTTGAAGAGTACTGTGCCTTACGCGCTGATTTGTAGACTGGATTATGATTGAAAGACAGTTGTCTGGCAACAGTTGCTAGACCCTATATCTGGGCTTCTCTCGATATAAAGTGGGAAAAGGGGTGAAGCGAGGGGGGTAGTTACGGGCCCCCTATGCATCCAGCTCTGAGGTTTTGTGCCCATCACATCCCCACCCTTTGATGTGGTAGCAACTCATTCAGTTTGTGCCATATTGCCGTGATGGTTCTAAATCCTCTTGAACTTTTCACACTGTAAATCCATTGCCAAGAAGGGAGGCAACCCTGCCATAGGCTTTTGTATTCTAGATCTTAGCTCCCTGCCTTACGCTTTTATAATGTAGATGTATTGTAGCTTGCAATAACTTGCACAGCTTCTTGTGCTGTAAGTTATATATCTGATCGTGCCTACCACATTTATTTTTTGTGAACACGGCACAGTTCTGACATTTATTGACTGAACGTCATAATCTGTGTTTCAAATCTACACTGTGTGCTGAGTAAAAATGTGTCATGCAGCTCAGATATGAAAGCAAATGCTAATAATACTTGCATTGAGCCAAGAATAAACAAGACTTCTTCCCCCCATTAAAAAAAAAAGAAAAAAATATATATATATGTAGAGTTTGTTCGCAAAAACCGATGAGTCCATTTTTGAAGATTTTGAAGTACGGTCTCTGTCATAAAGTACAAAATAATACCTTTTAAATGATATATTGGTCACTACAGATAAAAGTACATTTTTGAAGTTATGGTCAAAAGAAGCAAAAATGTTCTTATCATTCTCTTTATTTTTCTTGACCTTTAATCGCAAATATCTCCATTTGTCAAATATGGACTTACGGTTTTTGCAAACAAACTCTTCATATATATACCGGTATATATATATATATATTTTTTTTTTTTTTTTTTTTTTTTTGTGGTGGTGGTGGTGGTGGTTTGGGACATGACAGTAATTTGTGACATTCGTGTCTGCTCTGAAGAACACTTCAGTCTTTCCTGTGTGCTGTGCACAAATGAGACCCAAACTAAACCCTTCACTTCCACAGTAATACTCCTTGACTCAAGGGTTTAGTTTGGGTTTCATTTTTGCATTTTTTTTACGAAATGGAAATCGTGTTAACAGAGCGTTATTTCACACATTTCTTATGCATATACAATATGGCTCTGCAGTTTCTGCAGGCATATGAGAACTAATATTTGCCTGTAAATTTTTCACCTCATTTTGATTAGATTTAACTCATTGCATTGTCATCAACTTGTCTCTTAAAGTTTGAGGATTGACATATTTGATGAATATGTCATCCCCTTCCAGATTCAGTGTATACTGTAAATGACAAGCAAGCTCAACTAAGTTTAGGTCTCTTGAAATAACCAACATGCCAGAAACAGAACTAAACAGGAAGAGCATCTCATTTGGCGAAGGAAAAAAGAAAGTTATCACTTTTTTTTTTTTTTTTTTTTGGGGGGGGGGGGGGGGTTCTTTTGCCTCAATGGGAAGGAAATTGGCAAATGCCTTATCAAAGACCACAGTGTATCTGTAATATGCCAACCATGGGGATGTTTGTGTTTGCAGAACAATCGAGCTTAATCAAGAAATGACTTGCTATTTGTATCATATACGTGTATGTCTGTCTGTCTGTTTGTCTGTCGGCTGTCAAGCAACTTCCTGGGTTCCTTACCCAGATGCCTGGACTATTAAGACCTCTCAGAGAGCAGTCAGATAGAAGCTGCCTCTGTTTTCTCGCCGACAGTCAAAAGTATGAAGTTATAAAGTGATACCAAGGATCAGGGGTAGGAAAAATGGCTAGACTCATCATCTTTTTTTTTTTTTTATTCTCTCTCTCACCCTGTCTCACTTACTCTCTTCTATCTCTCTTTGACACTCATTAAAGGTAGGGAATACCTTTTACAGACCTCCCAAAATGCAGCAAAACATTAAATATGAACCTCAGGGGACTTGTTTAGGCCACTGCTGAGAAATTTGGAAGTCAACAGTTATCTACAATTTGAATAATGCACAAAACTCAACTACTCAGTAGTTCTGTGTGTCAGCCACACTTAAGCCTTTTTGTTGCAGTCTTCTATATTTTTTATCTATAAACACAAATCTAAAAGTATAAGAGCTGATGTAATAACATATATAGTGTGTGGCAAGAATGTATATAGAAATGTTTGTAAGTTTTGATGAACTTTCTTCACAAAATATACATGATGGACACACATGCAGTGCATGGGTCTGCAAAGGTAGCCTAGTAATGTACTGGAATTTACGGTGAGCCCCGAAAAAAATTCAATTCAAATTCTAACGGTCAATAAAAATGTACTAAATGTTACCTTCCACTTTCAATACTTTATGGGAGTTTCTAAAATGATACTCTCTTCAACATACCACTGTATTTATACAACTCTTCATTTAAGGCATGCAAATGAGATTCCCTACCTTTAAAGGGATGGTATTAGTTAAGGTTGAGGTGGGGATTCAGGTTTTCATTTTTGGTGAGGTAATTTATAAACCACATCGATGAAATAGTAAAGAGCATACCATTTTAAGGAGGAATTTAAAGTTTATTTGATGAAAATAGGTTTTGCAATGGCTGAGATGTCAGAAAACAAAGTCAAACAAAGTGGTCCTAATAAAAGGTTAGACTCACCTTTTATTAGGACCACTTTGTTTTTGAAGTTATGACTTATGTAAGGTTTCTACCCAGTCACCGCTGTATGAAAAGACTACTAAAGTTTGTGATGTCACATGCGTAGAACAATATAAGGAAAACATAAAGAGGATTCCACAAAATTTCTTTTTTTTTTCAAGTACATATTCCCTCAACTAATGTATGATAGGGGTAATATTATTCCCCTGCCTTCAGATAGAGGCAAGTCAAGTGCTCTTTTAGTATGTAAGAAAAATGAAAATGTGTTGAATTTTCTTCATATTTTCTTCATATCTTTCATTTCTTTCGTCCAGCAATGGCAGCAATGAAACTTTAAAAATTCATAACTTTTGAATGGATTGTTGATTTTCCTCGAACTTTCACTGACATGTTCTGCTGATATTGCTGCATTCAGGCAATCTACACATATGTTAAGGTGAACTTGTCCTTTAAATTCAAGTCAGGTGACCTTTTGTGGCTTTATTTTTGTCACTAAAATTCTGTCAGCACACAATTTTACTGGGGCATAGAATTTTTATCCAGCTTGTTTGTGTGTTTGTGTTAGAGTGCGATGTGTGTCACACAATGAAATGTGTCATATTTATGTCATACTTAGCTCTGGATTTGATCTACAGGGGGAAGAGAAATATCAGTGGTTTTCCTCAGTTTGTTGAAGGCATTGAGGCATTCTTCAATTCCTTCAAGCAACAGATTTGTCACTTCCTGTCAGAATGACACAGTTGAAATGAAGTTATGCTGGTATTGATGTTTGCTTATTTGACAAGCTTGCTTGCATGGAAAACTGTCATTGATACTACTGTTTGAAAATTTGCCACCAAACTTTAATAATTTTCTTCTTTGACCATTCTGTGACATCATCGATGTAGGTTATGATTGACTTTCGTGGTGGTATGAAGTGTATAGTAGATTTTTTTTCCCCCCTAAAGCCACATGCATTCGCTTTTTCATCCGCCTGGGAATTCATCCATTTTCTGCTTCATCAAATTTGTCTTGTAGTGACAAAGGCTGAATCTGCCTATGCCACATATCAGCCACACAGACTGATTTGAAACAGGCACTATATAGAGTTTACTAGCAGTTCTCTCAGCATGGGTATTGTGACCTAATCAAACAAAATAGAAGCAGGTTCACCGACAGTGAAGTATATTTCTAAGCTAGGGGTGGTGGATTTACCTCCGACATGTTTTTTCGAAGATTATGAATGTAGCGAAGGAAGAAATCAGCAAACGTGCTATATTTGTATATCTACTGTGAGGGGAAGGTGGCGTGATCTAGTTGAATGAAGGTTGTCCCAGTGCGAATGTCAGATGCCGGCCAAGTTGTGCTAGCGTGCAGGCTGCAGTGAGTACCGCAGCGCGCATAAGGGGGCACTTCCTTGCTGGCAGCCAGCGTCAGGCGCTAACGAACTTGACGCAGGTCAACAGGAAGCGGCGTGAACTCTGCAAGACCTGGGACGAGGTTATCGTTGAGTCAGGGCGATGCCGTGCTAATTGTCTGCTCCTCTCTCCATTAATCACGGCCTGGTCTGCCGAAAAATTTCCTGTCTGCCCCGTGAAGGGTGACGTTAGTCATTTTGTCACGGCTCGTGCGAGGAAGTCGAGAGATTCTGCTTCGTTCGCACGATTTTTGCGATCATTCTTTGTACTATTTTCATGTCAATATTTTTGTATGTGTGTGTGCGTGTGATTATGAGTCGCAACCGTAATCACCTGGAGCTAAAATTGGCACTGGTATTAATATGTATTGCACATAGTGAAAAGAAGTTTTGTAACAAATGCTCAGGAATAAGTGTTTGTGTGTACTCTGTGTGAGTGAATACAACCATTCTATGAAAGCAACAAGCAACTGATATGTTGAGTCCCCTTAAATGACCTTAAAAAACAACTCTTGCTTGCCTCTGAAATCATGAGCATAATGAAATTATGCCCTCTACCTATCAGAACAATCCATTCACTTCATAATTTTATATATTTTTTTCCCATGGAGGGTATTCATTTACGTCACAAAAAAGATTGTGAATTGAATGTGAATGAATCATGTATTTTTTTTTTTAAACTCAAGATCATATTCATGTATTCAGTTTCTACAAAAAAAGCTTCCTCTTATGCAGCAGATGAACAAGAAATTGAATGTATGCCCCACAAATAAGTGACTGCCAAATGTCTGTCTTCGTAATCTTGTGAATTTGGGGAGGAAAAAATGCTTTGTGCATGTTCAGCGAACAACTTCGATCTGCCCTAATTTCATTTGTGACAATCTAATGGCCAGAACTTTGGTTCTTTAGCTACTTACATGTATGCTTTTGCGTGGATGCTGTTGATGGACATCATGTGTACATTGTCTAGTGGATAAATATCATTTCAGGGCATAAATCTCCAAATATTCCATCTTACCAGACATATGGAATTCAGAAAAAACAAACATTGTCAGTATCAAATGATTTATGTCTATCCCACGTGACTGGCAAATGTTTATGTTCTGATGATTAGTGAACAAGCTCAACTATCGAGCTGTATTTATGCTTTAAACAGGATGCTACACACCATGTGTGAAAGTGAATGAAAGAATGTTTATTTCAGTAGGAGGACGAGTACTATGAAATGCTATAAACAGTTTGGTGCAGATAAAAAGTGGTTAAGCTACGAGTGAAAGCAAGAAATTATGACAGATTTATGATTCTGTGAATGTCACTGAACTACCTAACCCAGTGAAGGGTTTTTTACAGGCACATATAACTTCACTATCCATTTGGAGCAATTTGGTGACATCGTTAAATTTTATGGTTTAAGGCTTCTGGAATTGAGAGAGCGCCATCTGTTGATGAAAGTGTGAAGCTGAGACAGCCAAACAGATTGCTCATGTTAATGGTACAAGCCACTGATGTTGGTTTAGCCTAAATGCCATGAAATAACTGTATACTAAATGGGGTGATGATCTAGTGTGATGAAACATGGCGAACAATGAAGATAAAGCCACAGTGCTTTTAATAGTAATTACCATCTAAAAATATCTTTGGTTTTGGAAAAAAAAAAAGCCCCACTAGTCATTTACAGGGAATTAGTAGATATTAGATAATTCAGTATATCATGGTGTCATACAGTGATGCTTCTACTTTTAACTGAGCCAATTTTGGGTGCTGCAATCTATTGATTTTTTTTTTAATGATTCTCTAATTGAGTATTGAGCCTAGCACCACCAAAAGTAATTTAGCACTTGTTTCATGTTGCCTGTATAGGAAGTATGACAAAA
Source organism: Diadema setosum (assembly GCA_033980235.1). Taxonomy (NCBI): domain Eukaryota; kingdom Metazoa; phylum Echinodermata; class Echinoidea; order Diadematoida; family Diadematidae; genus Diadema; species Diadema setosum. The sequence continues at coordinate 6,865,841 of CM067079.1, forward strand.
ATACAGTGACATCTCTTGGCTGAATTTTGTTCAGTTTTTGGATCACTCACGAGCCATGATCACTTCACGTGAAACCCGGCAGAAGAAGATTGCAAATTATTGAATCAGTTTAATACTTCGGAGCAAGCAGAAACTGAACCGAGGAACCAAATATGGAAAGTCATGTGCGTGAAAATTGGATTTGTCAAGCCCCTTTTCCCCACTGGCCTGGGAGTTTCATGTTTCAGCCTCATCATTTTCTGGCTGCGCCAGCCACATTGGAGAAACCCGGTGTTCCGTTCTATTCCACTCCTCTCCCTCGGGAGACCTACCCCCCGAAATATTCTCTCGCGGGGAACGGGAGGAGGAAGGAAAGAGCGGGTCCCGGCCACGGCAGAGACCCTTTCCAAGTTTAGAGGTCTCTCCGGTCTATGACTCAGAGACAGAGGAGCATGGAGTCATCGTCATACTGGCTTGGAAATGTGACAAAAGCTGGCAGTGTGATTTTTATCAAATCCCCCTCTCTCTCTCTTCCCCCACCCCCTTACCCCCTGCCCATCCCTCGCCCTTTCCTTTCCTCCTGTCTGAAATTTGCCGGCCGGCCGGCTATGCCGAAAGACTTCACGTGTGCCAGATCCTGAAGGCAGCATGTAGAGGTCCATTTGGCAGTTTTTTAGTGATTTTGAAACTCTCTTCATAGTTGTACTTAAAGGACAAGTTCACCTTCATAGACATGTGGATTGAGTGAAAGCAGCAATATTAATTGAACACATCAGCAAGAGTTTGAGAAAAATTGGACAATTTGTGTAAAAGTTATGAATTTTTGAAGATTCTGCTTAGTCACTGCTGGATGAGAAGACCACTACAGCTTGTGGTGTCACATGTGTACAATTATATATAAAGAAAGTAAAAGAAAAATTCAAGATATTTTCACTTTTCTCAAATAATAAAAGAACACTTGACTTCTTTCTTTCAGAATGCAAGGGGAATAATATTATCCTTGACATGCGTCAGTGACGAGTGGAGGAAATGTGCACTTTTTTTCAAAAAGTAACATTTTGTAAAATTCTCTTTATATTTTCCTTATAACATTGTATGCATGTGACATCATACACTAGTAGTCTTCTCATCCAGCAGTGACTGTGAAGAAGCTTTAAAAATTCATAACTTTTGAATGGATTGTCTGATTTTCCCCAAACTTTCACTTAAAATGTGTTCTACAAATATTGCTGCATTCACTCTATCCACATGTATAAAGTTGGACTTGTCCTTTAATTGACATTACCCCCATGGTACTTGATACACATTACCCTTAGGTTTTAAAACATAAGACATGCTTTGATTTTGTGCTCCTCAATGTATTAGTTTCTGCAGCAGGAGATTCTTTTAGCAATGCAAACCAATCGAGACTGTCACATCCCAAACTACTACATACCCATTTTTAATTTCCCCCATCAAGTTATGTTGTGGTGGCCATCTCTCTACGCCCATCAGCAGAATGTGATTGACGGATTGATATGTTTATACCAATATTTGCTGATGGCGGTGCTGTATTCTTCCACACGATACATAGTTCAATCCCCCTCCAAGGTGTCCTGAGGTCCCTGGCACAAAGATATTATTTCCTCTTCACCTTGCGCTTAGTTTAAGCATTCATTTCATCATCAGCTTTGCATCCGTTGCCATGGCAACTTCGCGGGGTACCCTTTTCCCCCTTCTTTTCCAGCATTCTACTCTCCTCATGATATTATTTCTGTATCAGCTGAGTTTTCACCTGCTGGATAAGACACTGCATAGACTATTTATTGATTCATTTATTTCTTTGTTTATATGATTTATTCATTTATTCATCTATAATCTATATATCTACACAATTGTATCCTATTGTATCTATCTATCTATCTATCTATCTATCTATTCATTTATTCATTTGTTCATTTATTCATTTAAGACCTGTGAAGACCTGTCCACTCATTCATGCTGTTATGAGCATGTTGTAGTGATGTTTCATACAATGTCAATGAGAGTGTATGTACATGTATATACAGATAGGCAATGAAATATTGCAACATCGAGAACCACTCTGACCAAATGTGAAATGAGTTCTCTCAATTTCCACACTTGGAGATGATAGGCAGCGCATTTGTGGTGTGGGAGGTGATATTTTGTTTTGCGAATCATTGATTTCATGAATATCAGTTATTGCAAATATTCAAAGAAATGCTGCATTTCACTGTAGAGTCATAGTTTGTTGATACTGATTTGACAAATTGCCCTGCATTGACTTAAATAAGCACAGACTTGATCAGTGTTCAAGCAGTAGCCACGACAAAAAAACAAACAAAAAAATCCCCCCCAACCCCCCCCCCCCAAAAAAAAAAACAACCCAACTGGACTTAAGATTTTCATCAATTTAAAAGTCACATTTGTAGTGAAGCTCTGTCGTTTCAATTTACCAATACCTGTCCCTTTCTTCCTCTACACTGCAGGTGCAGATGGTAACGGAAGGCAAGATGCACGGCTTCTTGCGGATGTACTGGGCCAAGAAGATCCTGGAGTGGACGTCGTCCCCCGAGGAAGCCCTGGACATCGCCATCTACCTCAACGACAGATACTCCCTGGACGGACGGGACCCCAACGGCTACGTAGGTCAGTCAGTCTTCTCTTTTTATATTGCTTAGATTTGCACGAAGGTGTGTGTATCTATTCGCAAACAGTTTCTTTTTCAGTTTCATGTTTAACCCTTGCATTCTTCAGTAACTTTCATAGGCCAGACAATTTTCTCTGGAAGATGTTGATAGTGAAGTAGATTGACTTTTACTATGATGATAGTTATCATAGTTCAGAAAGTATGAGAGAATGATGAACATGATGATGGTTTATAGTCGCTGTACTCTCAGTACAAACCACACTGGTTGCTCTTTTACCATTTTTCTGTATTGATTAATATTAATTCATGATTACGTAATTGATCTTTTGTATCATTTAGCTCCACTTTGATTTCCATTTCTGTGATGTTTCTTCTTTCTTGTAGGGTGCATGTGGTCCATCTGTGGAATCCACGACCAGGGCTGGAAGGAGCGTCCCGTATTCGGCAAGATTCGCTACATGAACTACAACGGCTGTAAGCGCAAGTTTGACGTCGACACATTTGTGCGGCGCTACAAGAAGATCTCGCTGTAGAACTCCGCGTGGTGGCAGGTTCTGCTACACATGGATTGTGTTACCATTGTGTGGAACACGCGGTTACATACATCCAGATGTCTGGTATGGATCGAATCTTATTCCTTGACAGCGATGATGCGGACACTTTTGTAATGCAAAGTATGAGTGAGTGAAAGAAAACTTTTAGCAACTACGTATCAACATCTGTGTTAAGCAGGGTTTGTGTTGCTGAGAGCTATTTGAAAATACCTCATGCTTGAAACATGGTACCGACCAACATGTCTTTCAAACAATGTAAAAGAGGTAGTGGGCATCACATTGTAATTAGATTACCAGTAAACATCACATAATTCCTTACAAGTTGACTTGTGAAAGGTTGATGCTATCAAAGAGCTTCTGTACCTAAATACAACTGCTAATCTAAATAATTTGTCAGTGTGAGTGAAATCAGCCTTTGTCTTGCATGGCAAATAATTGAATATCAGCATTTTTCAAAAGACTCAGTGTTGAGGTGATTGGCTAGGAGGTTTAAAGGGAAAAAAGAATACCAAGAGAAACCTCAGAAGATGCTTGATGAGACAATACTCAGTTTTAAAAGTCTTCTTACATGTAAAATCATATTTTATGAGCTACTGTATTGAAGTTCAACCTTTGTTCATTTTATGTGTTTGCTTTTCATGGATGCCATTGTGTGAAGCAATTTGCCCCTACGGTACAATTGTGATCAGATATGAATCATGCTTGCCACAGGGCACGACATTGATCATGAGGTCGAGATATCTGTTGTAAATATATTTATTTTCTCGACAGTGGGGATGCGTGCTCAGATTGTGACGGTATGGCGTGTTTAAATCGACATTAACCTGGAGTTGCAATTCTTTGCATCAGTGTTCAGGGCAAACTCCAGAGGTGACTGGCCTCTCCCCTGAGCTCAGCTGGTCCCAAAGTCCACACCTCATTTGCGCCTGATAGCCAGTGGTTGATGAAAAAAATATGTACCCTAATTGTTGGCGATTGTATAGTTAATCCTCTCCATGGCAGTTACCCACCCATCTCTGCATAGAGTCCTGGACTCAGATTAACCCATTGGAGACTAGTCCAGAGTATGCTCAGACAGGTGTCTATGGGAAATTATAGTTGTAGCTAATCAGCTCTTCCTCAATGGGTTAAAGCTGTTGTGCTAAAGGTCTTGTGTATGATTTTTGACCGACTCATCCGTCTCATGTGGGCAATGTCTCAAGAGTTTTAAGTGGCTGCAAGCTCCAGGCTGAATCCTATGTTTCCTTGTTCTATTGATACCCCATTTGTTCACAAAGTTGGGCCCAGGGGCGCTCCTGAAGTGCTTTAACTTTCATGCCCCTCTGTGTCTGTTCATACAGAGAATCATGGCTTGCTGAGACCACACGTAAAGTGGCTGAGAAGGGCATGGTGACCGTGTGAGTGTGCCGGAACTCCTGGCATACAAACTGTATGCACAGTGCACACTGCATTCCACTTCCAGAGCACTCTTAACATTGGTGACTGTTTATATGATAGTTTAGAGCACTTCAGGAGCCACGCTCCTGAGCCTACCCTCGAGAGAGAGGCATAACTTTAGAGTGCTCCAGGGCCCGCTTGTCTGTTCATACAGAGTTCAGAGGGGCTCAGGAGAACTCCTGGGTTCCGTTTCATAAAAAAGTTGATATGAAAGCAGCCCTTGCTGGAATGGCAATTGTCATAGTAACGACAAGAATCCAGCTTCCTGATTGGCTGTTGCTTTTAGAAGTTGCCATTCAGGCAAGAGTTGCCATCCTGACATCTTTTATGAAATGGGGACCTGGAGTGCTCTAAATGCCCTGTAAAAATTGTATCAGTCAATGTCTTATTCTATTGTGCATGATGTTTCCATCTTATATCATTGGCTAATCTTGTATGTCTGTTTGCTTTTGATGAATTGTTAGAAGAGAGCAAACAAAGAAAAAGATTGAAACAATGTTTGCTTTCTGCACCGTTTAAATATGAGTTTGGAGCATTGGTTATGTCTTCTGACTATTTGCGTTCTTATTTGTACTGGAGGCACACGTGTGAAGTCGAACAAGCTTTTCATGATAATATCCAATAGTGGTAAAGTCTAGAAATGAAAGAAAGAATGAAACAGTGCTGGTTTTCTGCATCCATTTAAATATGAGTGTGGAGAATTGGTTATGTCTTCTGACTATTTGTGTTCATATTAAAGGACAAGTTCACCTTCATAAACATAAGGATTGAGAGAATGTAGCAATATTAGTAGAGCACATCATTGAAAGTTTGAGGAAAGTCAGACAATCGATCCGTTCAAAAGTTATGAATTTTTGAAGTTTTTGTGCAGTAACCGCTGGATGAGAAGACTACTGCAGTGTATGAATAACTTAGATGTCACATGCGTACAACAATATAAGGAAAATATAAAGAGAATTTCACAAAATTCCATCTTTTGAAAAAAGTACACATTCCCCTGACTCGTTACCGACAAATAATATGGGTAATATTATTCCCCCTGCCTTTAGAAAGAGGCAAGTCAAGTGCTCTTATTTTATGCGAAAAAAAGTGAAAATATGTTGAATTTTCTTTTACATTTTCTTTATACTGTTGTACCCATATGACTCACAAGCTGTAGTAGTCTCCTCATCCAGCGATTCCAACACAAAAATTTTAAAAATTCATAACTTTTGCATCGATTGTCTAATTTTCCTCAAACTTTCACTGATGTGTTCTACTAATATTGTTGCATTCTCTCCATCCTTATGTTTATGAAGGTGAACTGTCCTTAAATGTACAGGAGGCAAATGTATGAAGTCTGTAACAAGCTTTTTGTGTTGAAATCCAATCACTGTAATCACGAGTAATTTTTTGTGCTCAGCCGAGTAAGATGAGTTTTGCGCGTTTGTAATTCCGCGGAATCAACACAATATAAAGTTGTTATAGTAAGCAAAAATATTTGTGTGCTTTTATTTTCACGCTAGTTTCTGGTCACGCGAAATATGTGAAAATTTCATCACCATAAAAATTTCCACTTTACAGTATTGGTCACCTGTACATAAATGCTAAAATGTTTGTGTGTCATCAGTGCTTGTGTGTGAAGAGATATCTGTGTAAGTGTGTATAGTTGTATTCTTTTTTTTTTCGGAATGTGCAGGGTCGGTCATGAGTGGCCTAATGTCAGAATGACAGTTCAGTAAAGTAAAGAGGCACATGTTTGTTGATATGTTGTACAGTTATTGAAATGCATGATCATGTCATTGAGATTTTGATTATGTAAATACTTTTTTTTTTAATACAGGAAAGTTTAGTGTTTGCTACTCAAACACTAAACAGGGTCTTACCTAAAAAAGGGGCCAAGAAATACCAGCACCAGTGGTTTAAAAAAAAAGAAGTACAGATATATGAGCCCTTGTTGTAAAACGTGGGCTTTGGGACCCTTCAAAGTTCAACTGGAAACCAAAAGGCACTGGTTTGCTCAGACAACCTTTTTTTTTTTTTGCCAACATTGTGTAAGACTTAATGGCCCGAATTCACGATGGTGGTACAAATGAAACCATGGTTTAAACCGTGGACAAAAACCATGGAGAGCCAAGTGTCGCATGGAATATTTTGTTACGACATCAGTCATTTCGTCGATGAAATGATTATTTTGTAACAAAATGACAACATTTTGTAACTAAATGAACATTTCGTTAACGAAAAGGTCATTTTGTCGTCGAAATGACCAATTTCGTAACGAAATATTCCGTGCGACACTTGGCGCTCCATGGTTTTTGTCCATGGTTTAAACCATGGTTTCATTTGTACCACCTTCGTGAATTCGGGCCAATATGTCTTCCCTTCATTTAAAGATGAGTCTAATGAAAGTGCACTCTCTGAGAAACAACAACAGAAAAATCTCATGAAGAAGGTTATGCCTCAAAATAGTATTTTTGAAAGGTTTGACAATATGAGGAGCATTGGTTCAAAAGGTCAAAGATCAGTATTATCAAATGGAAAAGAGTGCAGGATGCACTGTCGTTATTTCTGGTATCCTTGTACAGCTCTGAGGGTAATGTATGGATTTGAACCACACAATGTGTACAGAAAAAAAAATCACATCAAAATTTGGCCTGGCCAGCAGAGGGTCAAAGGTGAAATGTCACAGGAGTCGACATACTGTCTGAACTTTCATCAACGTCATGTTCTTTTACCCATTTTCGGTCATATCGTGGAATTGAAAAGGGATTCGTGAGGTTCTCATTCCAATGTGATATATTCGTTTCAGTTGCTAGCCTGTAGGTTGAATTTTAGTTTAGCAGCAAGAGTGGTAGCAATAGTGTTTCAGTTGTGTTGATATTTTGTTTTTCTGTTTCTTTTACAAACAGTTCACTTTGAGTGGGAAGTATGGTAGGATTTGAATATGTTCTCACCCAATATTTTGCTGGGATGTGCCATTCTCTCCTCTGTGTGTACAGTATTACATTATGTACTTTTCTAATAAATTCCAAAGGTCTTACACTGGAAACATTTCAAGTCTCTGCATACCATTTATTGGAAGTGATGTGTGCATAGGGAAAATAGGAAAAATAAGCATTTGTGGAAGGCATCATATGAAATCCCCCCCCCCCAAAAAAAAGGGATGGGAAAGAAGGTTGAAAATGATCATTGCCTATACTCCCATGTCATTTGATAGGCAAACTGTCCTCTTTTATATGAAGCAGAGGTTGCTCTTATGAAGTTGGCAGAGGTTTCATTTCTGCTAATACATGTATCTTGTGTGACACTAGAGTTGATGTGAATGGTCTGTGTTGTTCACTGACAGTGGGTATCAGCCCCACCCCACTCTCCATTTGCCCTCCATAGCAACAGCTACAGCATGAACTTATTTTCCCCAAAATATACAAAAACCCCCCAAATACCCCAAGTATAGTGCTACCAGTGGATGGGATAGCTTTTTACAGCAGCACTTTTTCAGCAGCAAAAACTATCAGACCTATACTATAAAGCGTATGAATGCCTAATGCTGTTACATGCATAATTGTGAAACCATGGGGAGCATTGTTTGAAAATGTATTAATTATAGAAACAAACACATATGTTTGATTACATATATATATATATATATATATATACATTGAAACAAAGAAAGGGAAAACTGACCAGACACAAATAATAAATAGTGAAAACTTTGAGCAAAGAAAATAGGTTTTCCGATGAAAACCCATTTTCTTTGCTCAAAGTTTTCACTATATATATATAATAGAGAGAGAGAGAGAGAGAGAGAGGGAGACAGACAGACAGACAGACAGACAGACATAGGGAGAGAGGACAAAAATCCTGCACTGTGGTGAGGCTATGAACATAACGACACGTTAATAAAAGGGGAAAAAGGAGCGTGAACCGGCAACCCATTTCCCGGCCCTGTGCCCTCCCGAACCACCCCGCCGCCCCATATGCGAGTCACCGAGCCGCAAAGCAAAGGACACACGCATTCTCTACACGTGACTGGAATCCTTTCTCCTCTCGACTCCACCAGGTGACTAATGATAGTGGGATGTAGACAATTAACGGATCTTCCCGCAAGAAATCTCGCGGGGGAGAAAGTGGATCGAAACTGCGCCATGAGAGAATGCAGTCAAAGAAAGAAGAAGGTGTATAAAGTGAGCAAGAGATGAAGAGAGAGAGGGGGAGTGAGTGTGTAGCTGCTGATGTATGCATTTATGTGTGTATACATCTTATGTTCAATCACATTTCGTATTCCATGTTTATTGGCATCTTGTTAGTAGAGTGCGCGAGACGGAAGAGACACGATAGACATTCCAGCGTGGCGCTCGACCTGCCTGGCGGTTATCTGGGCTAATGACGAAATGATGACCAGTCTTACGTAGAAGTGAGGCTGGTTCTTAGTGACTGTTAAAGAGCTGAGCGATACACGCGCACAACTTTTCTACGTGAGGGTATATCGAGTCGCTTCCGATTCGAGTTCGAGCGCAAGGAAATGACCCTCATGACGTAACACGAAGGTTAGAAAAAAAAGAAGTTGCATCAACCTATCATATTACGTCATTTGTCTCGATATCCAAAATTTGTGAATATTCAATTAATAATTTTTACCGTTTTCTTGCGTTGACCTTTAAGATCTGGCGATGGAAGAGCGAGAGAAAAGCAATATTTTTCTCTTTATAATGTAAAAATTTGCTCCAACACTTCATCCCTTGCAATTAAGAATAAGTAATTCTAGGAGCAACGGGAGGATTATTCTCCCCCTTAAATCAAGTCACCTGTTTTATTCTGAAAAGTAATTCGATGTATTTTGGTGAGGGGCTGCTATAGATGAATTAAAAGTAACCACGCAGTTCTTTAACGTGTAAGGGTCCATGCTGTTTTGGAAAGTGAATAAGAATGTGTGTTTTTTTTTCTTTCAACAGTGTTCAAGACGGGATGGATAAAGCAACTTTCCGTGCAGAAATAAATGCATATGAAATATAAAAAGATATAAATACATACAACAGAAATGACAGAGTAAGGCGGAACTTGAGATTGCAGAAAGTATGATTTTGCAGACTCGGGCACATTACCCATTGAAAATCAGTTTCTGTAGTGCCCCGTGCTCTGATGGCTTCCGTAGTCACCATTTAAAAAAAAATGCAACAAATAAACAAACAAACAGAAGATGATATATGATTCAATACGGTTTCCAAAGAAGCAGACAAAGTCGTGAAAGCGACGGGAGCTTAATTGAGAGAAATCTGTTACCCGCAATTAATAACCCCTCCCTACACATTGCCCGGCCCACTCACATTCTACAATGTATCATGCTTCAAAATACGATAGCCGTTCCGCCGGGTGTTGTAGCCCCTAATGCTTCGGATCAGTGCTAAGACGGCCGGTTTACGGGAGATCACGGACTGGCGACACTGAAGTATCTTCATACTTTTAGATGTGGTACGAGAGAAGAACATCCCATACAATGTGCACCCCCAAGAGATCACAAACAAAGTTATTGAAATTCAGGTTCACATGTTCACACAGTTCTATAAGAGTATTGAAAAACAGTCATATTCACACACTATGCAAATTAGATGTGATGACGTCACGACCTTGTAAGTCTTTCCTGTAGTACTAGTACTCTAATTCGTGAAACATGTAAAAATGAAAGTGTCATAACTTAATTCCGTGTTTGATAGCACTCATTCCATTCTGTTTGTACGTGTTTACGCAGTTGGTGTCTTTTCGGCACATTAAACTTAAGGAAAGCTTGCACTTTTAACCTTTGCAGTTCACTTTTATTTTCACTTTGTGTAAATTGTTTTTGAATTGAATTGATTTTGTTTTATTGCATTACCGCTAAGGAAGTATGATGAATGTTTGTTATAAAGCAAACAACCACGACAGCACCGACGGCTTAAAGTTCTTTCCTAACGACTATATGCGATGAGAATAAAGTTCATTGTCTATAATTAATAGGGCACTACCGCTACAGCCATACAGGGATTCGAACCACTGACCTTGTGATTGACAGACCATGTCTTTTACATTGAGCTGCAACTTTACTCATCGCATCTTGAACATTGAATATGGGTCTGAGTTCCCTTTTAAATCAAATTGGTGGTGATGAGTTAACAGCTCTCCAATCTTAGGTGTCCTTCACCGTATTTTCGAGACACACAAATATTTTCCCAAGTATTTCCAGCCTTCTCAACGCCTCCGACATCTTATTTTAAGCAGACTTGATATTAAACGACAGAGTCAACCATGTAATTGTGACGATATTTTACATCGTCTTTAAAAAAAGATTAACAGTCCTCTGTTTGTTTTCCCACGTTGTTTAAAAAGAAAATGTAACTGTTTTGCGTGAATAAGCATAATTATGATGATATGCATCTATAGACAATCTTCAGAAGCGCTAAGATCTCACATTTCTCAGTCGCTTCCTGTTGTCGCGAAAGAATTCTAATTTCACCCCGTCATTGCAACTCGATCCGAAGTCGACTGGGTGCTATTATTTGCGCAATACTTACGACTCGAGACGGGGAGTTTTTTTTTTTTTGCAACTTCTAAAAGAACAAATCGATACCCCTTTACTGGGTTTTATCCACCACGCAGACATAAGTTTTGAAAGAAAAGGGGATCCCTGGCCTACACTTGAACTTGGGTCGCCATATAGCTGCAATGCTTCTCTGATTTATGGTAATTTTTATCTCGCGAAAAGGTTATGCACAGGTCAAGGAGTCTTTAGTTATACGATGTAAGGAACAGAGCAAACGTCACGCAAAATTTATACATGAAACATTCGTGAACAAACAGTAATCAATCTAAATATAACATGCGCGACAGATCACGCTCATTAAAACCTGCAAACTACAGACTAGACATTTGGTTCGTCTTTGTAATAAAGAATGATAATGAGGAACCAAAAATAAAACCATAGGCGCAGAGATAAAACATTATTTCATGGGTGTGATGTTCATTATCCCGAAGGTTCGTTAATCAGAAAACGAGATAAGGGTTGTTCGTTCATCCGAAAATGAAGTATATTAAGGCTCGGTCCCCCCCCCCCCGAAAAAACATACCTATGCCTATCAGTTTTTCGTTAATCCGAAACTATGATTTGTCAATCCAAACATTTTGTTCTCGTAGGTTCATTGGTCCGAAATGAAACAAGGTTCGTTATTCTAAAGGTTCGTTTATCCGGAGATTCCCTATTTCGAATGTTCGTTAATCCGAAAGTGAATTAAGGTTTCTTATTTCGAAGGTTTGAATATCCAGAAATGAAAAGAAGATGTGTTAATGAACCTTCGGAATAACTTATAATGAACCTTATTTGGTTTCAGATTAAAAAACCTTTGGAATAACGAACTTTTTTTTTCCGGATCAACGAACCTTCGAAATAACGGACATTCGTATTAATGAAGCATAGGGATATCGATCCTTATTTCATTTTCGGATGAAAACCTTCCGGAATAGCGAACCTTTGGAATAAAGAACTTTATTTTATTTTCGGATTAAAGAACCTTCGGAATAACGAACTGTAGCCAATTTATGGTCTCATTCACCCATCAGGGTAGCGTCCTGTTTATCGTTAGCACTGCTCTGCCATGCATACCCGGTAGTTGATTGGGCCATTAGAACATTACAAGGTATTATCCCATCATTGCCAATTGTAAATTTTTGTACCTGAATCAAGATAACAAAGTGGACTACACATCGCCTCAAATTTTCGTTGCTAAAATATAAAAAATAATATTCGCCAAATTACTGAAAATCAAATTTGTTCGTTTGTTTGTTTTAATGACATCGGATAATACATACGCGTCTATTCGGTGAAAACCAAATCTGTAAGCTTAAACATCGTCATCAACATGTACCATGGTTGGCTTGTGGCCACCAAGGAGTTGGGTACGGCTCAATCACACGCAGCTCTTTAACTCAAAACACCTGACTTGTATCAATTTTACCACTGCATAAAATAATAGGTAGGGCCTACATGATTATTTCGTATGATACATCAACACATGATTTTATATCACTTCACAATAATGGGGCCAAAATGTCTATGAGATTATGCAATAGTATCAGATGATACGGAAAAAGCCTGAAGGGGACAAGGACCACATCACTTCAGGTCACTTGCACTCAGATCAATATCCCAAACACATTCCATCATGACTTCACCACTTGTCAGTGACCATCATTGACTATCCAGAGACCTGTTTCTCACGGTGGAACCTTACCCTGACCTGTTTTAGCGATCCGGAAGTTCCTTTAGTCAACATGAACAAGTGTGTTTCCTTCTTTATTCGTCGCTAATAAGCATCAGGAAAGAAGTAAACTAGTTGCGATGGGAAAGCTTAATTATCCTGCAATGTGTTGCTTATAGAGTCTAACCTTGGGGATGAATCGCGCTTATTAAAGAAAAGTCATGAACGTGATGTGCAGAGTTTTCTTTTCCGAGACTTTGTAATAACTATAGACATAAAAATGATACTACATGTATATGCTATCAAGTGACGCTAAGAATCCAGGAATACAATCATCATGATGATCAACGACCCTACTGATAACGTTGTTCTCCCTGGAGCAAAATAGTTACGCCCATCTCCACTCCAACTGTGTGCGATGGGGTGACATATAATTGAAACACGTGCTCATTATTTTAGCCCCCACAGGTCAGCCATTGCAGAAAGGCCAGCATTATCATCTTCTCCATTTATAGTGGAAACGTCATAATCTGCACCCCATGCCATTGATAAAAGATTTTTGGATGAGGAGTATGAAAACCCAAACAAATAATGATGGTACATACCACTGTGGTGGGTGGAAGAAGCCCTGGGCCCGTCTTAATAGAAAGAGTTAATTGCGATTGATTCGGATCCATCATTAATCCCCAATCAATCTCTGCGATTGATGTCAAATCCATCTTACAGACAAGTTACGATGGATATAATCAAACGCAACTTTTCGGACTGAATTGATCGCAAAATCTGTCAAATGTTGCGATCGATTCAGTCGCAAGAAAAAAAAAATCAGCCGCAAAGTTTAGGTTGCCATGGGATATGAAATTCATCAATCATTCTTGACATCAAACTTATGAATAAGGTATATGATCGAGATAATGACTCTTTATGATGAAAGTAGCATCAAGGTCACTGGATGATAAGATGTTTAATCATAATATGAAGATACCAAAGTAAGGCATACTTTTCGTGTCAGTGTTATGATGCAATTCATACAGATTGATCACAATATTAGTTTGATCATAATGACGGATATTTGCGATTTATTGAAAGTTAAAATCGATCACAAGTTTTATTCGACACTGATTTTGATCGAAAGTTTTATTGGATGGGGTCCAGTAAACAATTGCATTATTGAACGATGCTGACACCCTTGTGGTATAAGCCCTAAGGGACCAGCAACATAATCACAATAATTATAGTCAGCAAACGGCGTCAACCATTAACATTTATGGGTATCATAAGAGAAGGAGAAGGCGTTTTGTCCGGTTACCATGTAATAAGTCGATATAATGCCTCACCCTAGATGTCCATAACCAGTATAGGTATAATGATATTGGCAGGGCTCCACGAAAGTGGATGATTGACAGATGGAAGGACAAAATGAAACTGATAGAAAGATGACTGACAGATGAAAGAACAAAACGAAAATGATATAGAAAGAATGGTGGACAGACGGAAGAACAAAATGAAAACGATATAGAAAGAAGACAGAGAAGCTTAGGAGAGACAATTACATATAGACAATGCTAAACGCAGAGATTTGATTTGATTCGATTTGATTTATTCTTTGTACGCTGCTGTATGGCATTATTCAAAATATTCTTTCTTTTGTTAGCAATATAATCAAACATAATATAATTATGCATGATACTCACTATAGCAAGTTTCTACAAATTTAACAAGATAGATTGAGAAACAGACAGAGAGAGAGAGATAAGAGATATGAATCTACGGCCTACAGTGGAAATTCGGCATAGGGCAATTGTAGGGTGGTCCTCGTTTTATCGAATATATTGATTTGTCAAAAGCCACAAAAGTCGAAAAGAATTAACAAAGGAATTTGTCCCACATGCAGGGGCAAAATAAAAAAGTTTATCATACCTTCTTGTATCACTGTTAAAGTAATACATTGTATCATACAGAATAGATCTTGCCAAAAACGAGTGTTCACTGAACTTTGATGTCGGAGCTTTTACTGTACTGTCTGGTACTACGCTGACACACTGTAAAAACATCGGTGTTAGATTTAACACCATGGGTGTTAAATCTAACACCTATCAATCTTCAATGGAGGACCACACCCACAGGTGTAGAAAATGTATTGTGGCGGTGTTAAAAAGTGTTAACCTGGTACTTCGTGGTGTTGTAGCTGGTGATATTTTTGACACTGCGCAAGAGTTAATTCATTAATGACACCGCATGGTGTTGATTTGATATTGGTGGTGTTAATTTCAATGGTATAACACCCGTCCAGCTTCAATAGGAGACCACACCAACTGGTGTTACTGTGGTGTAAATGTATTTACACGTTTTTTTCAAAAATCAAGTACTTTATCGGAAAATTCTTCATCGTCTCGTTGGAGTTCAGAATTAACAAGAAATTCAGTAACTAAGAAACTATCAAAAAAAAAAAAAACAATTTTATATTTTGAAATGACACCGGAGGTGTTAATCTAACACCATGAATGAGCACCGGAAATTTAACACCAGCTCGGTGTTTCATATTTAACACCGGACTTTTTGCAGTGCATCATGAATAAGATGTGTGTATTATGTCTTGTGTGATGATTGATGGCTCCAATTCTCTCTTGGACGTTCAAGTAACTTGTTTTTTTTTTCTTCTTGCAGTCCTGTTTCGTTTTGAGTATATTGTATAGTTTAGCTTATTGGTATTTGCATTATATGTCTCCCATTCTCACAGACTCGCAGAATTCCCTTCACTCCGAGCGAGTGACCCGCATGTGAACCGCAAAAACGTCGTTAGAAACTAATGAGATAATCATGAATCAGCTTCCTCCTGACACGCATTTGGGTATGAACAGACCTCAGAGCTGTGCGCCTGCCAAAAAGGTATATACAGATATAGCCCCCTAAACTGACTGTAACTTCACGTGTTCACGGATAGAGATTCTTTTTGGCATCGAGTCTCAGCAACTTAAAGGGTAATGAATGTAATCTAAAGTATACAATCATGTGGATTGAGTGAATGTAGCAATATTATATACAGTAGTTTATAGAACACATCAGCGCAGTTTGAGGAAATTGGATGATCCTTTGAAAAGTTATGGATTTTAAAGTTTTAGCGTAGCAAGCACTGAATGAGAAGACTACCACAGTCTGTGACATTATTCATGCCAAACGATATAAAGAAATACAGAAAATTCCACAAAATGTAATTTTTAATGAAATTACATATTCCCTCGACTTGTTACTGATATACGTAAAGGGTGATATCATTCCCCCTGCTTTCTGAAAGTTGTACGTCAAGTAGTCTTTCATTATGCTATATAGAAATGAAAACGAATTATGTTGAATTTTCTATACATTTTCTTTGTATTCATGTTCATACTTGACGTCACATAGTGCTGTAGTCTTCTCATCCAGCAGTGACTGCACCAAAACTTTTAAAATTGCATAACTTTTGAATAGATTGTTCATTTTTCCGCAATATTTGCTGCTGTGTTCTATTATATCGCTGCAGTCAATCAATCGGTATGTACAATGAATTATGGTTTCATGTACCTTTAACATTGTTTAAATCATATAGGTCATTGATACTTAATGATTTACACTGTGTATATCACCCCGCCCCTCTTTTTTTTTTTTTTTTAATGGAACAGTCAGTAATGTTTCAAGTGTCTATAACTCAAAAGTGGCTGCGAAATCGGGATATGTAGAACACCATCTCACTGATAAATCGTCAAACTTTTCATCAAATCATAATTGTTTATGAGTACATGTATAATCATATTCATCGGAGAGAGACGGGATAGCAGTTCGTCGACTTGGATTTAAAGGAGACCTCCTAATGATTTTAGACTTTTGCATATGAATTCCTGTAAACTGGATCTCACTGGGTACAGCGCTTCAGAATATCTAGTGATTGGGATAAAGAATAAGACTTTTTTTTTTTTTATTCATAACAAATCACAATGTACGAGGATGATGACACAACAGCTTCGCATAAGAATGCATGACAGGGTGCTCAAGAAAGTAGAACAAAAGGAGAAAGCAAGCACAGGTTGCTACAATACTGAAACATGTGAGCCTCTATGTCATCATCCTCGTTCAGTGTATTATGCTTTGGGGTTTTCAAACAGTGTCAGAGTATATGTTTTATCTTCTCAAGGATCACAATGATTTCCAAAATGGCACTATCGATTTATGTAGGGCCTACTTTACACGACGTGAAATTATATAAATCATCCGGAATCCCCCTTCAATGCATGAAAGTATAAAGTCAGACGAATAGAGTGGTAGAGGTTACAGTGTGGTTGGAACTACGTATTTTTTTTTCCACCTCTTATACAGTGATATTAAGATATTATCAAAATGATGTGGACTCGAAGACGATGCTGTAATCGATCACCTCTCAAGTCTCTCCCTTTATCTTTACACAAACCTTCTTTTACTTTGACCGTCCGATTTTACTCTATTTTCAAGGTCAACTTGGACGAGTGTGTTCTCACTTGGAGCATGATTAAAATGTCATTTGCAAGCCGAACATGTTGGTAGATTATAGGCAAAAAGAAAAACAAAATGGCAGAAAGCAAAAAATGATTGTCGCGATGAATCTAAATATAGTTTCCAATTAGAATGGTAAATAAGGGGACATTTATATTTGCGTTACAAATTATTTTAAGCTGATGACGTCATTTGATTTTATTGTAGACGTCATGGCAAGCCTAGCTGATATATACAACTCGTATAGCCTCTCAAAATGCTGCACTAATCACAGGATGGGAGTTATACTGAAAGACATACCCTTTGAAGTGAATGAAAGAAAAGCGCAAACAGAGCGCTATTAAAACTTCAGTCCCGATGCATTTACGTCGGTACATTAAATACTAAAATATTAACAGCATTATGGTAAATTTCATTAAATTTAGTCAAATAAAAAGAAATATCAGTGAAAATTCAACGCACCACTAGACATCTTGACGCAGCAATATAAAGTCACAATCACGGAGGCTTGTACAGGCCTTCACAATACACGAGTGATCAAGTCAAGAGTTGCATACAGATATCATGCATTATGTTGCATACAGATTTTATGTTTACTTAGATATATGCTTATATTGTTTATACTATTCGTTTGCATACAGGTATTATGTATACTGAATCTCCTTTTATACTGGGCACAAGGAAATAAAATTAACACCGGCCTGTATCAAATGCATAAAATATATCGGAGTTGTGATGATTCAGTAATGTTGTTTTTGCAAGGATTATAGTGTATCATAGTCTGTATAGTCGATAGTGTATCATTGGCCACATGAGAGGAAAAAAAAAGTATTATGATACTTTAATGTTTAAACAAATTGTTGTGAGGCGACAACATCAACGCGCCGTCAAAAGCGCACAGCAGCCGCAGGATGTAACGTTTTGTCATACACGCAACAACAACAAAAGTACCTTCTCCCAATCAAAATGGCGTAACTTTTCAACGAAAAGTTCTTCAGCAAAATAATTTCGAAGGGGTATTTCTGCACTTGTTGACTAACTTTTGAGTGAAAATAAGAGTGATCTGTCGAGTCATAAATGAGTGAGGACACACAAAAGACAAAATGGTAACTTGTCAAATATCACAAAAATAATGGAGGACGGGAGTTTGTGAAACATTCTGCTTCTGGCAGTTGTCTGGTGAATGTTTAAAGCGCTGTTGTTCAAGTTGTTTTATCATCCATTGTTTGATGTCCTTAAACTTTCATTGCTTCTTCATCTTTTAAGTGTGTTCACTCAACCACGTAACAACAACTTCCTTTTAAAATGTTCATACAACACGCGCTGTATGCTGGTAACAGCATCTGGCGTAACTTTTTCAATACACTGCATGGAATTTGCAGTTCTGAGAGGGTTGAACACAATCATTTTGCTCACCCAACAGTATAAAAAAAAAAAAGACGTGAAAGTGTCAGACTAGGTGTTACAGGGTCAAACAATGGATGATAAAACAGAAACAGAATGTTTGATGACTTGTGGCTTTCGAAAGGTGGCCATTTTGCGTGTTTTTGTCTTTAATTTGTGCTCACTCGCGCATTCACTCAATAGAAATCATTCTCATGATTCCCGCAGAAATTAGCCAATACGTTTAGGAATATCCCTGCCAAATCATTTCGCTCAAAACTGTTTTTCATTACAAAGTTAGGCTGTTTTGATTAAGTGGGAATTACTTTTCTTGTCACATGCTTGTTGCTAATATGTAGATTAAGGGAGGGAATAAGAGCAAAGAATACTCTTTTTGTCATCTCATCACAAATAGGGTTCGTTTACCCGTGTCGGGTCCTCCCCGACTGTCTTCTGTATCGCTCGTACTTCGAAATTAAAAGGAACCGTTTACCGAACTTGTATGAACAGGTGCGCGTTTTCCGAAGAGTATACGGGGATATCCGATAGCACCCGAATCGTTATCTTTGGTTCCTTTTGTCACTTTCATCTCCAAATTTAGAGAAATGCTTATTTTGCTTGTTTGCTTTTACTCAACTTTTCCTATTCAAGATATATATTGTAACAATATATATTGTAACAATATATATATATATATATATATATATATATATATATATATATATATATATATGTATATATATATATATATATATAAAACCTCTTGTAGTCTTTTCATCAAGCGGTTATGACGTATGTGTGGACTATAAAGGAAATCCCACAAAAATTCATTTTTCATGAAAATTACACATTCAACCATGTTGATACTGACATGGTAAGGGTAGCAATTACTTCCCCTGCTTTCTGAAAATGGTTAGTCAAGTGCTCTTTCATAATGCTAGAAAAGTGAATTTTTGTGGAATTTTCTTTATATTTTTATATTGTTGTCCACACATACGTCATAACCTCTTGTAGTCTCTTCATCCAGCAGTTCCAACACCAAAACTTAAAAAAATTCATGATTTTTTCATTGACTGTCTGATTTTCCTCAAGCTTTCTATGATGTGCTCTACTAATGTTACGGTTTCCACTCGATCCACATTGCTCTTTGGGTTTGGGTTCCTTTAAAGGTTCATCTCAAGGTGCACAAATCCTGTCAGTAACCTGATAAATACTAAAGCAAGGATTAACTTGCCGTGTAAAGTGTGGTATGAATTTTGTAACACTGACCTTTCAATGTACATACATGTATTTGAAATCTCGACACAAGGAGGCTAGGAATACAGTGTAACATTTTGCATACTTTCTCCACCTATGCTGTACAGAAATAAAAGTAGCAAAGTCACTGAGACCTTTTAACTTTGGACCTCACATAGAACTTGTTCTTTGCCAATCCCCTAAACATAGAAACACAAATGACAAGAGACTCGCAACACTTTTGGGGAAAATTCAAACGTTTTTATTAATCTTTCGTATCAGAACACACAGTCGTACAAGTACAATACACTGCCTAGAGCTACTGTTCTACGCAATATGCATTGTCATGTTCACAACACATCTTGTTTTTAAGAAAATGTGTCTTCCAGGCCTGTTCTATACACTTTTCATCGGAATATTACAGTTTTTAAAATGTCAAAGAAGGGTTGCTTAAAATCCAATCACAGATCCAGAGCAATTGCTTGGGTTCACATCAATAAAGAGAAAAATACTATTTGATTTTTTTTTTTTCAATCTTAAAAAGACCAACCAACTTCCAACTTTATTATTTAAATCATAAGACAATTATTGTTTCCCATTAATCAGAGACCTACTGCTTTACACAGCACTGAACCGTACAGAGTATAGTAAATTATGTCATATGTATATAGACTGCCACAATCCATATTATAGGACTGCTCCCGACAATTGGTACATTGCATAGTTATACACAAGATAGGTACGGTAAGCATGAAATGAGGATTGGGCAAGCCTGTTATCACTCGCTACACTCCCAGCCGTCAGCCGGATGGGCACGTTGCCGACCAAATCAAATCTGGGTGGAAAGTCCGCCTGGTTTTTTTTTGCACTTCCCGCTGTGACGCGGGGCTTGCAGCGAACAAGTCACGGTATCGTCGACGGCTGGTAACGATTATGTTATCGTTGTCAATAACCACACCAATCTAAAAAATACCAGATCATGGCAGTACGTGGCTGCTCATGATCCTTCAAAGAGTTCCTTTCTTAAAAGAAAAATAATTCTTCAAAGTGATGAATACAGTACCATTCACATAAGATTTTTTTTTTTTTTTTTTCCATGGGCCTTTATCACAACATCCAAATTTCTCTGCACAAAGTCAGATTTCTTGGCCCACTGCCTCGGGCACAGTAGGATTCCATCATGCTGATATTTTTGGGCATTCAAGAAACAAGTGGAATGAACTTTTTTTTCTTTTTTTTTTGTGTATAGCATTTTTTTTCCTTTTTCAAATCTATAATACTACAAACACATTAAAACATTGTATCCTGCTACAAGAATAAACTCTTTTAATATAGTTTGCAATGTACCTTTCAAACAAACTGCTGGTGCTACATTATAAGATGGTTCTGACTGCACCAAGAGTGTATGTGCAAAGTAGTCAATCATGTTGAATTGCTGAAGTACAAATAAAAACAGATAAAAATACCTAGAATGCACTTACCAAGTTTGTTTCATCAGTATCAAAATGCTAGTTAAATCACAACCCATCACCATTACCTACAAGCCAAAGGCTCTTCTTTTTGACTCTGTGTGTGTTTTTTTTTTTTTTTTGTGGACAACTGAAAGTAATCAATTTCTAGTTTACTGTTGTTTTTTCTTCCTTTTTTTTCTTGATTTCTGCATTCTGGTTATTTGGCACCAAACTCAAGACATGAAAGGATACGTATTCTACAGAGTCTGTACAAAGCTGTATTGCATAATGCATAAGACATAGATGAAAATGTGTCCAATAAAACTATTCCACCTGAAATGCCGCAAGAGTCGGGGGTGGCATTGAGGTCGAGACCCCTCTGAACGGACAGGTTGCTGCCGCTCCCGCTCTGCGGCTCAGGAAGGTAACATGCACAGACGCGCGCGAGCCCGTGCTCTCGCTGTGCCCCGAACAAGTGTCGAGACCTATTCCAAGCCGAGCTGAGCGCTGGAACAGCGCAAACCCCCTTTCCTGCCTGTAGTTTGATAAGACTGTTGCCTGACACTCCCAAATGGTCGAAACTGGACGAGACATTTCACCCCATCCGTCCAACCGAAGCAAAGAAAAATTTGGGACAGTTTCCTCAAGTTTTCAAATTCTTGCCTCATTTACAAAACTGGATGAAAGTGACATGTCATATCATTCTGCAAACATCAATCAATATAGACAATATATATAGATATATTCATTATACATATTTATATCTACCTATCACACGAGAGTAGACAATTATTGTACCATATTCTACAATTGAAGTTGCAATAATGACATTCCTCAAAATTTATGATTTTCTTTCACTTTTTTTTTTTGGTGAACTTACAAGTTGTGTAAATATATCAATGGAACAAAACAGCAACATCAACACATGTTTCTTGAAACATACTTTGACATTATAGTGGTGCATTCTTACGGGGAGAAAAAAAAAGAAAAGGCCTTTACTGTTTGTGCGATTTATAACTGAAAAAAGAGCAATAAAAGAAATAACTACAGCAAAGTCATCCACTGATAAATCATAAATTTCACTTATTGTTTACAGTAACACAATCCACACACAAGTATGTTTGTATTTAGTATTGCTACCATTCCCTTTTGTCGACAATAAAACCCTTTTCTGACATCAATGATGTATTATCATGAACACAATGATCCAAATATATGGATAAATGATTAAATAATAATAAAAAAAATTGTCCAAATCACTACAGAATGTGGTCTAAGTACCATGCACTCCGTAGTACTCAAGAAACCACCAACGGTTTGTACACACATGTATAATTATAAATGTGTCAAGTGCGAAAACTGAAGTATTGTTCACAAACACCTGTTATCAGTTACCTGAATAGATTCTGCATTTTATATGTATCTGCTGCAACAACTACCAAAATATGATATAAATAACGAAACCTCGTCACATACTGTCAGAAGAGTGCTACTCACTTGTTGCCAACTAGTAAACAAAAAAAAAAAAAGAACAAGAAAGAAATAAAAACACAAAAAACTTCAAAAACGTGAAAATGAAAAGACTTATATAAACACAGCTTTATGAACAAGTCCCCTTCAAGTGAATGAGAGTACAGTATTGTTTCAAGCATACACTCCGTCTATGGACAGGGATACTCAAAAGTCTCCTGAGCTTCACTCACTTCCACACTTTCGTTCTCATTGCATACCCCGCCACGTTTTGCTCAGAGGCGGAATGGGGGCGGGGGCTAGTGTGGAAGCGCAGATAGCCATAGCAATGCTGAAGAAATAAACCAACACAATTCTTGGACAGGGTTGGTCGGCCCAGTTTCAGCCTGCCTCAAAGTGTGCAAGATCAACAGTAGCTTAATTTCCTCATTTGTCTACTTTTTTTTTTTTTAACCATTTCTTTCTTTCTTTCTTCTTTTTTTCCCAAAGGAGGCACAGCCAGATATGACTGTCATTGAGATATCCATGGATCACACGCACCAAAAACAAACCATATCACAGATGGGATGGGAGCTTACTGAGCAGATGCACACATAGCCAGATAATCAACTTTGCTGGCAAACTCACCAATTGATACATCTTGAGGGTTTCAGATCTCCATTCCCCTAACAACCCTCCTGATCACAAAAAAAAAAAAAAAAAAAAAAAAAAGGAGCAGAAATTTTGTAGACGAAACGAACCAACTTCCTGAATATCTCTAACATACTATCAGCAACACTGGACAGTTTGTAGTAACATTTGATGGAAATAACGAGAGAGGAACGATTCTGCTGCTACAGTATCCCCATTATATACAAGGCTACATATACAGAACAGTTACAATCAAGGATTTGCGAATTAGATGTTAAAAATCACGGCTCGAGGTCACACACTCGTGCAACTAGAAAACACTGTCTCTCCGTCTCTCACTCGATCTCTCTCTCTCTCTCTCGCTCGCTCTCATCTAACTATCTATTTCTACGTTCATCTCTTGCGCCCTATTCGTCCCACTCAATTCACACTGGTTAGAGAGCACCAAGAAAGCTACACAGAGCAAACGATTCTACGAAAACTTGACACGCTTCCACCGGTTTTTGCAGCACAGCGAGGTCTTGGCTAACACTCTTCACCTTGCGCGAGCATCAGCTGCCTTCACTCAAATCGCTTTTAAAAGGCCCTAGCAAGAACCTGGGCACAATACAAGAAGGCCTGCCCTGATGCTGCGGTGTGCCAAAAAAAAATATCGAAAAATAAAATAAAATGAAAAAAAAAAATATACACACACACACATAAAAAAAAAATCCAAACAAAATTCAAACTCCAAGCTAATCTTTGCAACACTTTGAATGACTGGCTTTCCTGAATACGTTTTGTGTTCATCCCATGTCATTGCCACTGCACACATGAGAGAAGAAGCAAGTACTGCTCTCGTACACTCACCCTTCAACGCTTAGGGGGTGGGGGAGGGAGGGGGAAGGGTGCTGGTTTCCATGCGGCAGTACTGGACGCAGGCATCAAGACAGTTTACGTGCCTTTCAGACATAATAATAAGTCGGCCAAATCGGGCAAAGGATACAAAGGGGAACTAAAAAAAGAACCTTCTAGACTAAAAAGAAAAGTTTACATAGAGGCTTTGGGCTGCAAACTCTGAAAATGGGGGCAAAATTCTGACAAGCTTTGCTCTGTATGCCTACGAAAACCACTCCTAAAACGATTATCAAAACATGCCGACAGTGAAAGGGGTACATATTTCATGCTTTTTCTTTTTTTTTCCTTTTGAGGGAAGGGAGGTTCATTGGCAGTGACTTGATTCTTCTCTCATGGCGACCCTTTACCTACAAATGATATCTGGAAAGAAACAAAGACTATGGCTCATATATAGTTGGGGAACTCATGCGTTAGCTTGTGTTACATCTCGTCTTTGGGTGCTTCTGATTTACCCAATTTGAAAATGACTGTAAACTGTGACCTCTCTTTGGTATCGAAGAGGCCACCCCTCGGGTCTAGATTTCCCGCATACGCCTCGCACTGAACTTTCACGTCCCTGTCCACGGCCTCCTCCTCGTTGAGGGTGACACGCACAGCCACGTAGGGGGTGATGTAGCGCGCCTGATCTTTCTTGTTGGTGCCGGTCACGTAGGGGAAGTACGCGAAAGGAATTCCAGTGGACGGGTATACCTTGGTGGCATTCACGGCCGCAATATCCTTGTCTTTCTGAAATGTGGTATGTGCAACAGGAGAAAACACGATGGCATGAAAGTCATGATAGACAAGTCTGTACACTCATAACGGTACCCCTAATGAATCCCTGAAAACATACTGTAAACGTGGAAATTTTTTTGTGGGATATTTGATTAGCTGTTTCACGCAACTTTTGGCTAGTGTAACTTATAAAACTCGCAAAAACTTCCTCCCAATTTTCTCTGCACATTTTGAATGGGTTGACAACAGAGCAGCACAAATTCAAGAACCAGTGTATACATGTGTTTTTGAGCCGCACAGTGAGGGAAAATGAATTGAGCGAAAACAGAATATAACTTTTCTCTTCTCAACACCAGTTAGGTGATTAAATACATGAACATGCACCAGTAAACAACATTGATACTCATTTTAATATGTGAATGAATGGGTCTAAAGAAGCAGAAGTATGGTCAATATCACTGCATGAGTTTACTTGAGCTACAAAAAGGGAATATTCCTGCGGTGGTACTGACCTTTGTCACAATTTGAAGCTATTATCTACACTTTAACAATTCTTAATATTTATCACGACATGCATTTGCTGGGCAATTTCATCTCACTGACCTTCCAACTATAAACTTTGAATGCCCACACATCACAACACAACACTGTCAGCAACAGCACAGCAGGGGCAATGTTACAAGCCAGTCTGCTGGTAAGACTCACCGCTAAACACGCCCCGAGTCTAAACTGAGCGCAGTACTATACAAGGCAAGTGCCAAATTGTGTCTCGCCCATTCGCGTACAAGGAATTAACATTTTCTATAACTCCCAGAAGTTAATTGACCTGCTTATGACCTTTGACCTTGTGGTGACCTTCAACACCCCAAGGGACATTTACCATCCAAGTTTGGTCGCAAACGGACAAAGGGATCAAAAGTAATGAGCCATTATCGAAACACGCCATAAAAACTTAACATTGGGCCCTAAAAATTTGTTGACCCCTGTCTGTGACCTTTGACCTTGTGGTTACCTTCAACTTCCCAAGAGACATCTACCATCACCCAAGTTTGATTGCCATTGTAGCAACATGTGCTGAGTTACATGTGATAAGAGTCTTGCAAGTAAACTGTAACGTATGACCTCAAATGACCTTTGACCTTATCATGTGACCTCTTACGGCACCATAACATGAAGGTACCCCCAGTGCATCCATCACCCAAGTTTGATTGCCATTGTAGCAACATGTGTCGAGTTACGTGTGATAAGAGAGTCTTGCAAGTAAACTTTAACGTATGACCTCAAATGACCTTTGACCTTATCCTGTGACCTCCAAAGGCATCATAACATGAAGGTACCCCAGTGCATCTATGACCCAAGTTAGGTTGTAATCCCAGCAACTTATGTGAAGTTATTTGTCAAAAGAGTCTTGCAGGTAAACTTTAACATAGAAAAGAGAGTCTTGCACATACTCTTTAATATATGACCTAAAATGACCTTTGACATCACATGACCTTCGACAACACCATAACATGAAGATACCCCTAGTGCTTCTATCACCCAAGTGTGGCTGCCATTGCTGTAACAGTTGCCAAGTTATGCATCATAGAGTCTTGCAGGTAAACTTTAACATTTGTGACGGATGACGGACGGACGACGGATGGATGGACGCCATTTGGATCCCTTAGTCTCGCCTTCACCTCTGGTGGGCGAGACAAAAACCGGAAATATTAGCGGCATGAAACTATTCCCAATTGCCACTGCCATTTATCTGCATTGAGCAGACACACACTTTTGAGTGCATTCTACTTCTGCGAATCCCGGCTCCTCGTGAAATTTGTGAAAGTTTCACGCTCTTGAAAAATTTCTGGTTTCACAATAACCTCTGCCTTATTTTCATCTCCCATCATTAGTTCTCAGATTGAAGATCTTACTAAGGGGAAGTATCACTCTCTTGAGTCTTCCTGATCTAGCAAATTGTTAACACTCACGTATGGTCTGCACTTGATCAGAACGTGGCCGTTAACGTATCCCTCCTCAGCATCTTTCCCCTCAGCATAATTTTCAGGGATCCATCCCCACACCTGCAAAGGAGAGAAGACAAACATAAATCTTCACTACGTTTGTTTTTGTTCTTTTTTTTTTGGGGGGGTGGGGGTAGGAGCAGGAATTCATGAGGTAGAAACAATATCCTAGCACTGGTGACATTCAATGAAAGTAAGTTAACAGAAGGGGTTATTAACAAATTTTAAAAAAAAATTGATACACATCTTTATAAACATACTGTGAATCAATGACATCAATGTAACCAATTTGTCAGTGTACTAAAAAAAGATCTCAATGTACATGTAATGGTAATAAACCTGATTTTCTGTTTACACATAATAGAAAGTTTTCACACTACGTTTCATATGAAGCTGTATTTCTTTCACATCTTCAGCAAGTTATAATCCTGCCATGAACAGTTCATATCATACCATAGCCAGAAAACTGCTTCCCGCGTGGCAGATTTTAAACGGCTGGTACAGTTTTGGTCCACAGATCTGCAATATTTCTTTATGATGATTTCTTGAATTAATCAGAAACCTCTCATGAAAGATGAAAGAGCATATAATTTTACAAGGAATTCAAAGGCTATTTGATGAAAATTGGTTTTGAAATGAGAGAGATATCCAAAATAATCATATTATCCAAAATTATCCAAAATATCCATAAAAGGTGGGACCCACCTTTTATTAGGATCACTTTGCTTTAACTACTTTATTTTTGGATATCTCAGCCATTTCAAAACCGATTTTCATCAAATGAACTTTGGATTCCACTTAGAGCTGGATGCTCTTTGGTATTTTGTACAGTGGTTTTTTAAGTATTTTGCAAAAAGTTAAAGGCTGAATCCTCACCTCCACCAATACTATACTATTCCTTTAAGCTTTGTGAACACAAACCTGTGTGAGCAGACACCCACACAGGCAAAAAGATGCTAAACACAGCGAGGCATTCGTGGACATGGAGGAAGAGCCAGTCATAGGGCGTACTGAAACTATATTGCTGCCACATTAGGGAGCTGTAGATTTTCGCGACGGGGACGTTCAGAGGAAAAAAACGTGTCCTGAGCATGCGCAGAATCGCGTGTCAAGTCAGTGTATTTATAGCTTGCGTCGTCTGAGATTTTCACTACACATTCTAGGCTATTTTTACGTCCGCTCAATTCACAACGTAGAGAGCTTTTTCATGTACCAATCATATGGGGGCGCCATTTTATTTTTTATATGATGCGTCCAAGCATAATCTAAAGCTACTTTTCAACACAACGCATGGGGGAGAGGAGAACGCCCAATGCACTCGTCGTATCAAACGTCCGCGCTCCAAATCTAAAGCTCCCTATTAAAACTGGCTGAGGAAACATAATTTGGCCTGATCGATTACACACAATCCATGCATCATGGTGGAGAATTAAGTTGTGGGCCACCCTAGCACACGTATTCAATACAAAACCAACTTGGCAGCACAACGTTTAAATGTTTTGTGTATCGCCACCACAGCAAGCGTCTCGTTTCCACTCAGCCATGAGCCGACCTAAGCACACTCACATGCCTGCTGGGCTGTGCCACATGAGAGCTGCATGCATGCAGGACATGAGCGGGTCAACTCTGGGACAGACCTTGGCAGCTGGGCTAAATGAGACCTAAACTTGAGCAGCGACAAGCAGGCAATCAACATAATTGACCTGTAGGGCAATTGCACAAGTGGGTTTCAATCCCTCGTTCAATCTATCCCCCCCCCCCCCCTAGTTGGCATGACAGGACAACAACAAATGAAACTTCTGGGTGGCAGCAGTGCCTGGGACAGATATATGCATCACAGAACGCTATCTGACACAACTGTGCAGCATATTGCTTGCTATACACCACATTCAACTCCCCAACAACCTCACTACTTTGCAGGGCTGCCAACGGGCATGGGACAAAAATCGGGGAGGTTCAAAAGGGAAACCGAGGAAGATTTGTGCGTGCTATCATGCATCTCAGTAATTTTCACATCAGGTCGGCTCTTATTTTCTCTTGCCAGGACACAAGGAGAAATTCAAGTTTATATTAACATAGGGTCGTCCTACAGAATCGGGGAGACTTCACAATTTGTGAAAATGTGGCACTTCCCTTGAACCGCATGAGGAGAGATTCCATGGAAATGTAATTTTTATTGTTGTTTTTTGTTTTCTTATCTACAACGTTGGGGGGGGGGGGGGGGGAACCTTTCTCAGCTCCACACTTGCACGTTGAACTCCATAAACTAGCTTTTGGACAGGCAAGCCTAAGAAATGAATGGAATTGATTCCACTTTGAGGAAGCGGTGCACAACTTGAAAACCAAGAGACCGTATAGACTTCAACTGCACATGCACATGCAGCTATAAAGTTGTTGAGATGATGTAGAAGTTCATAGCCATGCAGGAATACCAGTCTTGCAAACGACATTGCAGTAATTTGAGGGTTGAAAAAGCTCATTTTTGGTAGAACAAATGTATTTTCTATGAAGCCTGCTGTATTTTTGCCCCCCCCAAAAAAAAAAACCACCTAAAAAACAAACAGACACACAAAAATCCCAGTAAAGGACAGTGCAAACAAGTCACAGTTGGCTGAAATGCTAATGGAAATAATTATGATACAAGAGGTTCCTTCCTTACCCTGTTCAGATTGACCAGCACACACGGCTCTGTGGACGTGTAGCCGAAGTAGTTGTCGGGAGTGCAATAACGTCCGAGATTGGCGAGGTCAAAAGTGCAGTACCTCTGCTCTGACTTGTCTCCAGGTATTGTTGCATTACATGGCCTTGCCTCTTCGTCAAAATTACTTTCGTTAATCTCTGCGGACAGATGGTTTATGGAGAGGAAAGATCACACAATCAGAATGTGGGCAGTGCAGTACCACATAAGCATGTCCTCCATTGCAAAAGGCTTTCAAGCACAATTTCATAATTAGTGTCAACTGTGTGTCTTTGTATCTTATTTAAAATCACTTATGAATGTGTACTTCACATAAATCAAACAAAGAATAAACACCTTCCTTTTACCCCCTTTTGCACAGTTAGAATCATCTATAAAAATACTGTAAAAGTGGATATTTTTGCGCGACTAATTTTTCGCGCTCGGCCGGGTACAAGGAGTTTCACATGTTTTTAATTCAGTGGAATAGAGACCTCAATTACAGGAACGTATGGCAAGCAAAAATATTCGCGTGCTTTTATCTTCGCGCTAGTCTATGGTCGCGCGAAATGCGCGAAAATTTCAACACCGCGAAAATTTCCACTTTTACAGGATATAAATGATAAGCCCAGCTTTCATATCTTGGATACTTTAGATTTGGTCCAGTGTATGAAGGAAAACAATCTCTCTATTAAAGCAAATAAAGTCACCATGGTTATTCTATTTACCCCATCCCCTGCCCTCCCCCCCCCCCCCAAAAAAAAAATATATATATATCATGAACACAAGAAAAGCCACAATCACAAATGAGATTTCTCATCAGCATAATCATTCTATGCTATGCCATACTCACTCTTCCACAGGTCGTTAAGCTTCTTCACTGTTTTACTGAAAGTCGCCTCATTTGTTGGGGTGTAGCTTATCCTCTCTTCTATCTCGCTTGGGGTAACTACTAGACCTGAAGAAACAATGACAAAAGATAGCGAAGTAAAAATAAACAAAATAAACAGAAAGTAAAACAAGAGAAGTCAACAAACACACACCAAAAAAAAAAAAAATGAGACAGCAACAGAAAAACAAATTTAGGACTGATGTATCTTGATACTACTTGTTTATTTTCGTCTTGTTTCGAGTTTAATACTCATTTTCAGAGCCAATCAGGAATATGTCATCCAAAATCTTTGCAAGTCTTTGCCAAAAATTGTGAAGCGCATCCAAGCAGCATCCATGGCTATGATAATATGCCCAATAATTAAGCCAGTTCGTAATTACCTCATATGCACATTTTTTTTTCATCAGTTAGGTACTTCACTCATTTTCTCAGCTTCAGTTTGTCCCACATTGCAATTTATGGAATTCAGAATCAAACATTTCACTGCCTTGAAAGGTTTCAAAGACAACTTGATCACCTAATCCAAACTTTAGTATTTCATACCTCACGACAACAAGCAACTGACAGTTTTTACACAATACATTGTTTCTGCTTGTTACTGTATAACTTTGGTTATGATTGCTCACTGTTTTTGAACATATTGGCGATAAGATTTTTTCCAACCTTGCATTTAATAATTTCTTACTGCTTTTAACTTTTGTGTATCACTTTTTATCTATTTAAATGTCACACCTTGTTTATTTTACTATGATCCTCCTTTTCTGCTTTGTTGCTGTTGTACTGTGATGTTTATTTGCAATATTTGATATTTGAAACAGGGCTCACTTGAAAAGCTGCCCCCCCCCCCCCAGGGCCCTGAATGCGACTCCCCTTTTCATTTCTCAAATCAAACTGAATAAATAAAAAAACAAAGAATTAACCTGCATAGACCAAGTGACCATTATGAAGCAGCCATTTCATTATTGTGCATCAAATATAAGAACAAGCATTATCTATCATTGCTAAATACTTAAATACTTGGCTTTAATGAACTTCTTTTTTTTTTCTTTTTTTTGCAGTCAGTTTTATGTGCTGGCAAGCACCGTTTTTAAGGATGACATGAACAATCACATCGCAGATGCTTATCTCAGTGAATTTAAAAACTAGCATGCCTTGTTATCACACATAACGACCTTTTTCTGCTCATGCGCAACACGGAGTTGCAAACTGACTTATACCTTCGCAGCAAGCCATGAAATATATACGGGTCTTGATTAACCTGCCACAGCAAATAGAATGAAACCACCTGGCTTGTGATAAGTCACCACTGATTTCTGTCACTCGAGTCAGAAAGCTACATTGTAGTAGTTACTGGTGGCGAGCATACAATGCACCTTCCATCCAGGTTCTGAATTTAAAAGCAATATTTACCATTTGCAGATGAAAGAAAAACCCAGCTTTAAAGGGACTGTACAGTACTGGTTGAGGTGGGGATTCATGTTTTGAACATTCCTAAGTGAGATAATGAAAAGCCTCTTATGAAATATGAAAGAGCATGTAATTTTAAGAAGGATTCAACGTTTATTTGATGAAAATTGGTTTTCAAATGGCCGAGATATCCAAAAAAAGTGCTAATAATAAAAGGCGACATGCAAAACTTTATTAGGATCTCTTTGTTTCACCTTGTTTTTGGATATCTCAGCCATTTCAAAACCGAATTTCATCAAATAAAATTTTGATACCCCTTAGAACTGCATGCTCTTTGACATCTCATAGAGTGGTTTCTGAATATCTTGCAAAATGTTAAAAGCTAAATCCTCACCTCGACCAGAACTGTACACACCCTTTAATTGTACAGTGAAAGAGTCTTTCTATTGCTTTCTCTCTAACTCTTTCTCATTATCCTCCATTTTCACTATCCCTTTCATGTTTATTATTGTTTTGCTTTGTGAAATAGTTTGTTCTTTCATAGTAACTACATTGTAAGTTTATTGAGAGCTTCTTAAAACTATCTGTTTTTCTGTATATATCTAGTGAGGCCCCACACTTTTAAAGCTTTGCTTAATGGGGACTGTCCTGCATGGTACTTTGATTTTCTTTGTATATCTCTATATTCTCTCACAATGACTTTTTTTTTTTGGTACATTCATTACATGCATTAGTCATAACCACGATAGATGAATGTATATATGTTTTCTAAGTGGTTTGTTGATTTGCGCCATGCAGAAACAATAAATGAAACTTAAAAATGAAAAAAAGAATTCAAATTGGTGCTTACTCGGCGTGCTGACATAGGAGACCCACTTTGGCCGGCTGTAGTCCACAGTTTGCATGAAGATCAGCAACATACAGGCCCAGAATGCAGCAAGGCATGTGTAGAAGCAGAAGTAGAATAGCGAGATTTGACCTGCGAAGTAAACAAGAAAATGCCAAAATTGAATGTTAGATAAAGAACCAGACAAAGAATTATATAAAAATCAGGAAAAATTTATACTTCATTGGGTACAATAATAATAGAAATAATAATAAACCGTGTTCATATCACAAAAATAGATTAATGTGTCTATGCACATTGAAGGAAGAAACTAACAGAAATTAGGAACTAAATAGAAACTAACAAGGCATTGTGGCTACTCTAATCCTTATATACTGTATAAGCTGTTATCTTCGCGAGGGTTTTATTTTTGCGTATTTCGTGATTCACAGTTGGATCACGAATTTAACACGCGAAAATGTCGCCAGACGCTAGAGTAATAGTACATTTCAATTGATGTAGGTGTCAATTCGCGAAAACAACATCTCGCGAAAAAGCCTGTGACCTCCTCATTCGCGGAAATATCTGTACGCGAAAATAACAGTGTATACAGTAACAGTATGGGCTACCTGATACCTTGCACACAATATCAAACTCTGAACGGTAACTAACAAAATGCTTAAATTTTCAACAAAACGTGCTTGATGCTCAAACTCATGGTCAATCCTTGTGTTGGTACACACTCTCCTGTCATCAAAGAATTATTTGACTTATTTCTGCACGCGCATAATTCAAAATTTCATGAGAAAAGGTACTTTTGTTCTTATTTCAATAAATGGCCATGCATTCCTACATACATGTTTGACGGTTACAGAATGGCTACATAATATCTGAAATGGACATCACAAATTATGTGCAAGTGGCACTTTCGGAATGAAGTCATCAATCGCACATCGATCTATAGTGGCACTGCAAATGAACATTGCACAACAGGAACAACCACTTCCCCTTGTCACCCTATACAGGAGGATGTGGCAAAATATTTAATGCACACACTGGCGTGCAGTAGTACAGTGTGCACTGCTCTGTCAAGCAGCTCTTCACATTATGCCCAACACTGTATGCTACTTGTAAAAAGTAAACACTTAAAAGACCTGGGGAAGAACAGTGCGGACACTGAGTGAAACACAGCTGGCCAGATGTGTGGCCCAAATATGAAAAATCCATACCCTGCCGCCCCCCCCCCCCCAAAAAAAAAGGAAAACAAAAAACAAAAAACAAAACAAAACTAGAAATGTCGCTACAGCGACTGGTTATACCCCCGCCAAACAACATTTCATAAGCTTTGGTCAAAACAACATTTCATAAGCTTTGGTCAAAAAACTGAGGAAGTAGTTAAATCTGCAAGATCTTTCCTTGATCTTCTGCCATTAATATGCCGTTACCATGGCAACATACTTTCGGGTACTGTCGAAAAATGCGTCTTGCACATCTACAACCAAAGGCACACATCTGTACCAAGTTTCATGGAAATTGGGCAAAAACTGAGGAAGTAGTTTGCAACACAAAATTTTCCATCATTTTGGCTCATAATATGTGAGCTGTTACCATGGCAACATACTTTTTGTCACTGTCAAGAAATGTGTCATGCTGACCTATATCCTAAGACAAACATTCAATATGAATTCCATGAGAATTGGAAGAACACTGATGAAGCAGTTTTGCCATGAAGCATTTTGCCCTGAAGCATTTTGCCCTATATTTTACCAATAACATGCCGTTACCATGGCAACGCACTTTTTGCCACGGCGGAAATATGTGTCTTGCACATTAACATATTCAGATGAACATCTGTACCTAATTTCATAAAAATTGATCCAAAACTGTGGGAGGAGTTCGCGACGCAAGATTTGTATCCATTTTTGCCCATAATATGCCGTTACCATGGCAACGTACTTTTGGGTAATGTCAAAAAATATGTCTTGCACATCTACAACCCAAGGCACACATCTGTGCCAAGTTTTATGGGAATCGGTTGAAAACTGAGGAAGAAGTTCGCAACGCAAGATTTGCAACGGACCGACCGCCCGACCGCCCGCTGATTCCTATATACACTTGTACCCCCTTCAAACTTCGTTTGGCGGGGGTATAAAAACACACACAACAAAGCCAACAACACAAAAGTCAAATGAACACTTTTAAGTGTCCACTTGAAACAACCACTCTCCACATACATAAAGCAAAACAGCACCTAATTTGGATTGACGATAAAAGAAACAAAAATCACATGAAGAACAGCGGAAGAAAGATGATCATCGTAGGAAATCTGATGACACAGAATACAATGGAAGAATAGTAATGTATATGCAGCAGGGAACACTTGAACTTCCAAAGCAAGCTGTGGTAGAAAGTCCCCGGTGAGGTCGGTTTCTCTTTCAGAATTCCTTTCAGGAAAACGGGTTGAAAGCTAGGAAAAAGGGCTAAAAGCTAGGAATGCACATAGTTGGGCCTGTAATATGTATTACTGATGTGACTAAAGCAGCTTTTAATCTTGAATATCATATTCCTTTTCAATCTATTTGTCTTGTGTTACCCATACCTCAATTTCACGCTCGTAACGTTTCATGTGCACAAATATATTGTATGGGTTCCCCATATACACTGTACGTATGTGTACTTCCACAAGTTTAACAGCATAATAATACCCAAGTTTTCATAATACATTGTACATAGGTTTTTCCTTTTTTTTTCCCCTGGAGTATAAGCAATGGACATGATCTCACTTGCAAGGAGCTACCATTCCGTTTTAGCACAACTTTAAGCTGAGGAAATGCTTAATAGGATGACAAACCCGTGTTAATAGCCGCAATCCTCGGGCAGAAGTCACCCTGCACTTGATCTTGCCTGGTGTACAAAGCGAAGGAGGATATATGGGCTGCTGCTGAGTGGCCGTGGTGATGTAACCACTCATTCAGGGGCAAATTCCAAAGAGAAATCATTGATTTGTAGCGTGTCTAGCAAATAGTGTCATTCAGGGGACAATCTGAGCCATTCATGGCTGGGATCTGTCCATATAGTGTAGTTTATGGTTGACATACAAACATATACTTTTATGCAGTTCTCCCCTCCCTGCTCTTAGCACCCATCTGTCCACAGTGAAGCTATAAATTCATCATTAAGACTATTTAAAGCACCCCAGTACCCCTTGCTGCTACAATACCTTCATAAAATTAGAAACAACTTGTACGTGAGGCAGGTTTTCATGTAGTCCTGTACACTCGTACAATGTAATGGTAGTTTTTATGTCCATTGATGTTTGATATAACACTCTTTAAACACACTGAAAAAAAGATAACATGTATAATGATTCAAAAGATTACAGAAACACAACAATTTGAGATGTCTAAATGTTGGTTTGTGAGGAAAAAGAAAGGAGTGATGTGTTTGGGAGTATTAAAGTTATCTCAACATGTACTTCATCATATTCATCATATGTCATTACCTAGAAGGCTTTGACTGGTATTGACACTGACAAAGACATATAAACTTGTTTACTGCACACAAACTCGACTAACAATTGGAATTGTTAATAAAAAAATTAAAAAATCAGGCACGACTGCAAGTAAGTGTCCAAAGTCCAAGAAAAAAAGAGGAGAAAACAAATGAAAGCCTTATTTATGTTTCTTCCTGCCCTCACCCCCCCCCCCATCACGCTGATATGCACTGTCTATCGGAATCATATGCACTCAGTTTTATGAGATACTCCCCTTTGTACCCATCTTAAATATTCATGAGGCTAATTTGTAAACTCTTATCAGCACCTACCCTAAACAGGGGAAGTGGGACACTCACTGGCCCTACCAAAAAGAAAAAAAAAAAATGAATGAAGTGTAAACTTTGGGCTGTTTTATATCAAATATTTGCATTCGCTATTAGAGTGCTATACCCCTTTCAGTAACCCTCCTGGCTTGGGCCAGGCCCGAGCCAAGTCATAAAATTTTGAGTTTATGAATGGGTCCGGCAAAAGTGGCCCGCGCCAGGCACGGACTATTTTGGCACTGCCGCGGCCTAGCACCAGGCGTGGGCCTGGCACCGATCAAAGAGTTTATGAACAACAGCAGCACCAGGCTCGGGGCCCAAATTCCTTGCACAGTCAAAGGTCACAATTACCTGGCTGTGCCTCCGCCAGAGCGCGCATTCAGTTACCATAGTAGTTATCCCTTATGTGGTGAACTTCGTGAATGGGTCATCTAAAAAGTAGCACTGCTCTATCATAGTTACTGAATGCAATTTTTACTGCTTGGCGCGGGCCAATTTAGCTAGGGTCGAGAGCTGGCAAAAAATGCATGAGTTACTGAAAGGGGTATGAGAGACTCTGGGGGGAAAAAAAAATCGAGAGGGAGATGAAAAGTGAAACACAATCAAAGTTTGCCAATGAATACACCTGTTTCCTTCATTGCATGACAAATTCTCTTCCCCTCCTAACCCTCACCCCCCCCCCCCTCCTAGAAACTGTGCAATAGAACATTAAATGTTCTGTATATTTCAGTTCACCAAGAGTGCATTTTGTGTAGTTCTTTTTTTTTTGTAATTCAAATAATTATTAAAGGAGACTTCTGGATAACTTTTCAGACTTGAGTATTTGAACATTGGATATATTGGTTATAGGCCCACTGGTTACAGAGTTTCAGAATTCACAGTTATTGGGGTAATGAATACAATGTTTTTTAAATTCATTACAAATCACAAAGAACAAGGATGAAGACAAAGCAGCTTCACCATAAGAATGCATGAGTATGGGTTCTCATGGAAGCAGAACAAATGAAGCGAGTATGCACAAATTCTACACAGGTGAAGTTGTTAAAGGTAGGGAATCCATTTGCATGCCTTAAATGAAGAGTTGTATAAACACAGTGGTATGTTGAAGAGAGACCTATGCTATCGACTTCTCTTTGGCGCTTACGCTGTGGCCCACTTCCCCGAGTCTGAAGAAGTGCGATCCACTGTAGTCAGTGGTTCGATCACAGTTCGGCTCATGATTCGGCTGAGGGGATGACAGCTTTAGCAAACTTCTTTTGTGATGTCATAATAAAAAGCACATATGCACGCACTCTGGCATTACTGCAGACTGCGTGATGCGCAGAGAAGACAACGAGGGCAACGTTACTTAGCAACACCTACACGCTTTACTCTTGATGACAGCTCAACTTCTGCAATCTTCGTATCAATGCTAACAGTCGGCAGTATCATCAACAGCGCCCTCTACACTACCGGGACTATGCACCTTTAATATATATTTTGCGTTTTCCATGGTACTAATCTGCTCTGGGACTACAACAATCCCACAAATCTATATTTAGCATAATAGACTTACGTACTACATGATTTGAAATTGTAAAAATAATCTGGAATGCCCCTTTAGGCATATAATTTGTCAACCGACAAGATTTGAGATGAGGAAAAATTTTACTGTGACAGGTCTCTCAATCGACAAACTTGTAGTGAAAGTACATTCATTCAGTAATTTGTTACCTCTCACAATCATTTCATCATTTTGGTGGACAGCATACTGCATCACAGTACTATATATCACTGATGAGGCATTACATGCAAAGTTGCAGGTACTACAGCCAGGCGAGTGCTGACAGTAGTTTAAACCATGTTACAATTGAAACTGGGTATGATATCATGTGGTGAAAAACTAAAAGTGTCACCTATGTAATGGTCTTTACGATTACCTGCCATCGAAGTTTCAAAGCATTTACTGTGGTTCTGAGCAGCTCAGTAGTTTTTGATTACACGACGTGCACATGGCGGCACGTGCACACTGCTGGGAATGAACCCATTTTCCCCTTGCCGATGTCACCTCTTTCCCATGCCCTGTGTGGTCATCAAGACCGGCAGAAGAGTGGATGGAGTGTAACGAAGAATCTTCTCTCGTACAAAATGATGAAACCTGAAATGTGTGAGTGTGCGTATTATGCATCTCTAGTGCATGACTTTGTCCGGCTTTGATTCTAATCATTACATTGATCAATAAGTTTTGTTATGTACATGTACCATGCAGGCCCTACACTTTCATGCCTACCCCTTTCCCTGAAAAATAATAATTATTTGTTGAAAATGATGTTCAAGGACATGCGACAATGCTGATTTGTATTTCAAAACCACAAGCAAAATGCACACTGAACTTGTACTGGAATTAAGCCTTTTTATATAGTAGGCAGTGGATCAGAGAGTGACCTTGTGTAACAGTGACCTCACCACTGAGCCACACAGGCAGAGGTAACATTTCCCCATATTTTGAGCTGATTTATATCACTTTCCAGTTATGACTGATCTTTGGGGTCAAACACAGCTTTTTTACGCCCTTCTTCCCTACCCCATCCCTCACGATAAATCATGAAATCCCTGCACGCTGCATTACAGAACAAAAGTAAATATTAGCTTTTATCACTAGTAGACCCTTCTGCTGTAGAAAGGGGAGGGGGTGGAACTCAACTATTAAACATTTACATTCTTTAGTCTTTTTTTTCTCTTGAGGTATGAATTCAGGAAAGTTGATAGGGCAGCTATGAAAGAAAGTTACAAAAGAAAGAACAGAAATATGCCCATCCAGGACTGAAAACTGTAGTGGCATCAGACACTGCCTGTTGATAGCCTACAATGTAACTGCCCTGTTTATTCTTTGCTCCTCAACAGCTGACCCTTGTCTGCCTTCACGGACTTCTAAAAAAAAAAAAAAAAAAAAACGTTCGATAACCTGAAGCCCACTCCCCCCTCCCCCCGAAGTAAATGCAGTTGCTTTGCTTGAATACCAAACACAAAACATATGACTTTAAAAAAAAAATGAATGACATGATACTTCAAAATAAACATGACAATGACACAAATATAAAAGGGAAATGATTTACAGGTGTGAAAACTCTATTTGTGAAGTAACCCTGCTAAAGTACTACAGATTTGGCCAGAGGTATATAGGCCTATACCAGGGAGGTGGCCACCTCCCTGCCTATATCCTACATCCCTAAAATATGCATGCAACTTGCTCAGATGTACAGTGCTGAGTACACACAATCTACTCTGTTGTCACCTAAGCATGTTTATTCAGCAGTACAGCTCAATGCAAGCCCATCTACAATGGAGCTAGCCTATCCTTTCCATAAGCAGGGTATTGAATGATACAGCCCATGAATATTCATGTCCTGCTGACACCTCCATCTTGCCTAAAACTGTAGTAGGTACATAAACATTAGAATTACTGTGGTATAAAATACCACAGTAATTTGTTGGCACCACTCTCAGTGGTGAAATATCAAGACGAAAGATACGGCAGCATTTTACTTGGTACCACTCTCAATAGGACATACATGTATCATGGTATTTCTGGTAAGTACTGCATCTGCCAATTTTAATACTATAGGCCCACCTCCTATGGGGAAAAAGACAGGATGTGTGCTGGGTCACATGAGAAATATACTGTTGTACAATTGGTGGTACAGCTTTTCTTGATTCACAGTCAAATCATATTTCGTGCAAAGTTTGAATTACCGCCTAAATGCCATACTATTCCATGATGTATTTTGTGGTGTATTTGCATTCATGTTAGGAATAACTGTGCAAAATACAGCAGTATTTTAAGTATCAGGGTGTATTCTAATATTCTGTGAAGAGTACAAGTTCCCCATTACGCAAATGTGATGATGCAGCAACTTGTGTACGAAGTACTGGAGCCTGTACGCATTCAGTATAAAGGGACCAACACTACTTACTACCTCATACTAGGTACTGTATTCTGTTCGAGAGCTTTCATAGGATAGAAATGAAGAAAAATAACCCATATCTAACATATGTCACAGGTAATATCATTCCCCTGCCTTTGAGATGAGGGAAGTAAACTGGTCTTTCAGTATGCAAGAAAATGAGAATATGTGGAACTCTTCTCATATTCTATCAATATTGTTCCAGTAGAATACACAGAGATATTACAGGGGTGAATTTCAGGTACTATAAGGTTGGGGGGGGGGGGGGGGAGGGTGTGCTTTGGCACACAGATGAATGCCTAAATATGAACAAACAAGTCATTTGTCATTAGATGGCTGGTGTGCCGAATAAACAGCCATTCTTTCACCTATCCGACAGACTAGGCATCAGTCTTCTGGTCCATGTACAGACAGGGACTGAAAACTTATGGCTTAATGGCTTTGTGATGTATGCAATCCCAGTGTCACTGCCATCCCAAGTATCAATGAAATGGTCGGGGCAATTCGCCACTTTGACTGTGGGCCCATGATCGACGCCGTTTGCGTTCAAAGTTCATTGGGTGACACGTTCAGGTTCATTGTAGCGGGGAGGCAAGCAGTCAGGTCGGTCCCTGGAAAGCCATTGTGGAGGGCAGACTTTGGCCACAGTTCGCAGAGTCGACCGAGCACGAGGAATGAATCTGGATATCTGAGGATTGAAAATTCTGCGGGTGGCAGTGACGACCCCTAATAATCATAAATACAGTTACATGTTGTCCATGTGAAACACACAATCACAAACTCTACGGAGGAACGCATCCAGAAAGAATGAATCCTTTCCACTATAAGGCAATGACACAAATGCACAAGTTCTGTGAAAACATGAGTGCAGTCAGACGCACAAATCTTGTCAATGCCAAGAATTAGACATGTCTTCTTCTTGGCAATGTTTAGAACTATGTGATACACATCATCTGCCTATCCCTGTACCATAGACAGACAAAGGAAAACAACATCAAACAAAATTATGAACATGAGTCTCTATGACGAGTGCATCAGACAATATAAAGGTGCTGTACATAGACAAAAGGCACCTTTCTCAGAGAAATGTCAGTGTTGTTTCACAAGGTAAATCTGTGGAAATCAACATCACAGTTACGTCACAACGAAAGCCATTTCACAGTCCAAACACACATCTTAAAGGGCTCGTACAGTTTTGGTTGAAACGTAACTTCAGGTTTTTAACATTTTTGAGTGAGATAATGAGAAACCTCCTATGAAATATGAAAGAGCATGTAATTCCAAGAGGAATTCAATGTTTATTTTATGAAAATTGGTCATGAAATGGCTGAGATATCCAAAAAAGAGCGATTCTGATAAATTGTGGGACCCCCACTTTTTCACAATCGCTTTGTTTTACTTTGTTTCTGGATGTCTCAGCCATTCCAAAACCAATTTTCATCAAATAAATTTTAAATTGCTCTTAGAATGGCATGCTCTGTACTATTTCAGAAGTGGTTTCTTGGTATCTTGCA
This sequence comes from Diadema setosum, assembly GCA_033980235.1. Classification (NCBI taxonomy): domain Eukaryota; kingdom Metazoa; phylum Echinodermata; class Echinoidea; order Diadematoida; family Diadematidae; genus Diadema; species Diadema setosum. The sequence goes on from CM067079.1 coordinate 6,908,034, forward strand.
AAAAGTTAAAAGCCAAATCCTCAGCTCCACCAATACTGTACTATCCCTTTAAGATTGTATTCCAATTTGTCAAAATTTACTTATTTTTTATCTTTTTTTTTTTAAATCTCTTTTTGTTCATTTCTTGATTTTCATCACCATTGGAAAGAACACATTCACTGAGGAAGTGCTGTTGAAATTCTGCCTGTTCGTTGCCACTGGTCTACATACCTACACCACAATTCCCAAGTGACGTGCACGCACTGAAATTTGAGGGCAGCTCAGGCACAATGGCAATGTTCCCCACATGCCACGCACAGAAAAAGCTTCACGTCAGACAATCCCAGCTATCAGCATGACAAAACATAACAATGGCTCAATGAGGGATCGTGGTTCAGTCATGGGGTATAGGGGCGGAGTTTAAGGAGATGCATGACATAGCGAGGGGGCTTTAAACTCAAGAAAGTATTCAAACCACGGCTTCTATTCAAGTCTCACATGACCAGTCCAGGCTAGGGCAGTTAGTTGCAGTGATGTAAACTGTATGACAAAGGGCTCTGTAGTCCATTATATCACAGCCACACGCAGCGGATGGAATTATACCCCGGCAATCAGACCAACCATAGTAAAAGACGTTCATTGTGTTCAAAACTACCAACAGGTATAAGATAGCAAGAGGAAACAAAATTTTGCAGCCTCGCAATGTAAGGTTATATGCCTTCATTACAGCGGGTACAAACTGATCAAGTTCAGAGCATTCTGTCCAAGAAATTCTGCATTATGAATGAGATGAGCAATTTGAAACCACAAAGGTTATGATAGACACTGGCACCTCCACATTTTCCCTCCAAATTGCTCAAAGCTGTACTAGGAAATCACTCGAGAGCAGTTCCACTTCAGTCGTGGTGTAGTGTTATATATTTTCATCTAAGAACCGACATCGGAGAAAAAATTTTGTTGTGGCCTTGAACATTTGACTTCGTGACAACTCTATGTTTAACCCGCTGAAGACTAGTCGCAACGTATACTTGGGCAGGCATCAATGAGAATGTGTGTTATAACGAAATTAGATTGTCAACGGGTTACACTGCTGCTTTGTAGTGTATTTAGGATGTATATATTTCTGATTGGTGGATGTTTTTGGCAACTACATGGTTTGTGGCATAGCAGAATTCTACAGGAAATGTTTTCTTGAAGCAACCCAATCTACAGACAATTGCAAGAAATGTATCTTCACACGTCATAATAGGGACACTTCCATTGGTCATTTAATCACATACTCTTCTGACAACACAGTGCGTATTTCAGACGACCAACAACCGGTTTGGAGAAACTAAAAATTCTTGTTATAGATTGAATAATGCTTCTTTCAGAAATATCACTTTCAAGACATCAGGTTGAGGTTATTGTGACAACTGAATATGACATCATACCGGCACTGCTACTCTGCCTGCAGCAGCACCGACAGCCATGGAAAAGTACCCGCAGAGGACAGCTGGCCCAGTGAACTAGTGTACACGTGGTGATAGTCACCTCTTTACAAACTTTGGCAAACATCCAATGTACAGTGACTTCAGCCCACACTGGCTGCTAGTCTGTGAACCAGACCCTATTTCCTTCACACTACTGGTACCCTACCATACATAAACTGAGATTACTGCAAAAAGGGGAATGTTCTCGTGCATTTTAATTTCGTGAATTTCGCGCGAGCCAAGATTCACCAAATTAAAATGCACGCAAAAGTTCTTCTCTACACTATTATGCATTGAATGTTAAAGGCAACTTGCGAAAATTTCATGCCACAAAAAAGGACATTGGCTCCAATTTGCGAAAATTTCATGCCACATAAGTATCCTGAGCTTTACCTCCTTGGTACTGTATGGTACATGTAATTCAGTATTTTTCCATGTCAAGTGCACTGGATACTCCACCTTGCACTATCAAAAAGCACAGCATAGTTTTGAAACACAGTACCAAGAAAATGCATTTGTTACGATGAAACCAATGTGCGTCTGCTTGTAAACCAGAAGAGCATCTGATTGTTCTGAAGCTGCATGCTTCATTAGAAGCTTAGATCCTACTTTGTACACCCAAGCTATTAGCAAGTAGTTCAAAAGATTGCTTTATGTTTACTTTATCACCCTAATACGACCCTAATCTGCTTTATAGAAAAAAAGAGAGATTTTAAAACAAAGTGCACAACAGATCTTTAAATATAACAGCCAATGTAAAATCCTCAGCAACCAACTAACTATGAAATGAATAGCTATCCTTGTGTCCCTGAGAAATGGTCCCCTCATTATCATTTGACTACATCTAAAAATGTTTGAGGCTCACTATCCATAATTCTGCCATGGGACGAGGAAACATCTCAAGACAGACGCAAAAAAAAAATTGTTTTGATATTGACTTTACAGACGAAAAGGTCTATGATAAATGAAAACCTAACAGTTTCACATGGATATTGTGCATTTGTAGCAGCTGCACGTATGTTACAGTTGAATACAGAAATATATCATAGCATTTTTTTTCTACGGTTGATTGCCATGTGAAACCACAAAATGATTACGCAAAAATACCACTGCAACTCCGGAACAGGATGTCAGATAGGGGAATTTTACAGCCAAAGCATTATCGCCGTATCAAATGCAGCATTCATTTTTAGTAAACCAACACTTGACATTGCATCACATTAACACGAGGATCTAACAAAATACATGTACTGTGGTTACTTTCACTAGTGATTGTTTTTCCACATGGATACACATTGTCAGAGGAACTACAGAGATTTTGGAAGGCATCTACACACAGCACAGAAGGTTAATCTTCATATTAAACAGCCCCTTTACATTGTTCACTTTCTTATGAAACATATTTTCAGGGTATGCAGCAGTTGTTCAGGTTTTCTCTGCAGTTTCACACAGGAGTGACATAAAATCAGGCCAAAAAGCATCCACTAGCAATGTCCCAATTCCTGCAGCATTAACCTGAATTCTGTTCTTATATGAAACTCTAAAAACAAGGCAAAATACTTCAAAGTGAGTGAAAGTAAACAGAAAAACATGTCACTAAAACTGACAACCCTTCTGCTAGCACAATGATATACTGAACTTTATTTGACAAAAGTTGCCTTTTCACTAGCAGGAAAAAAAAATGCAAATTTAAATCTCCCTCACGCTTTACATCTTGCTTTCTTCCTTTTGCAGACTTGAGCCAAGGCTAACCTAGAAGCATAGAGGATAACATTCTGACTAGACTGAACGTTCATGAATGGAATCATCCAGAGACAATGCAGCAGCTAATTGAGGTTGAGGCCATCAACAATGGCATGAGATAGACAGGGGAGAATGTTCATTGACCTGGTCTGGGTCTGGACTTGGGCTTCAGGGATTAGGACCTGGCCAGACAAGAGGGGTCAAGAGACAGGGGGCAATCAAGGGTGACCAAACTTGGCCTTGTCTGCTGGACTTCATCTCAAGATCCTAATATTGTAGGTTCTTGTTTTGTTTGTTTTGCTTGATCAATTCAATGGCTACTTCAAACAGATACAGGTAGGCAGAATGGCTACAGACAAGGACTATCAACTAGTGTGTAGAATCATTTCAGTGTGGTTCATATAGGCCCTACATCCTTCTGGCATGAGCCCTGATTTTACATTATTGTTTTGTTTTTCTTTCCTTTTCTGTTAAACTAATATGAAATGTTTGGTCATGATACAGCTTTTATTACAGATCCTATCCTAGAACCAAACTGTAGTAATACGGAAACATGCTCACACTTTTTAGGGGGAATTTGGGGAATATTGCAGTACATGTACTGGAGTACACTGTACTGTTCACACAGAAGACCTATGCACTTCTACAACTTTTCTACCATTATATTCGAGTGCAAATTTGTAGGACAGTTGTTTAATGTGCAAACTTTGCACATATTGTCAGTGTGGAAAGACAAATAACGTTTCTTGACCTTTGCAAAATACAGACACCCGCCGGTATAACGCCTCTAGAATTTACACTTGGACATAGTGCAAAGACATACATGCTTTCATAACACATGCTTTGCTTTTATAGTATACCTGCAACAGCATCCTTCACTGATCACACTCATACTGTAAACTTTAGAACTTTCAACAACTGCCTACTGCTGCAATGCAAATGCTTTGATGCACATTGAAGAGTTGTTGTGGCCCAGTGGTTAGGACCATGGACCATCAATCTATCGATCAAAAGGTCCCTGGTTCCAGTCCCCTGGTTACAGTGTGTGTGCCCCATGGCAAGGCACCTTGATATCTTCATTGCCTGGTCTTTTGAAGGGGACTTCAAGCCCTTGGGGCCCCTGGTTGCTTGCTTCCAAGCCTTTAAAGCTGCTTCCTTAGCAGTCACGTAAAACCAATCACACAACACAGTCTTCTACTCCACGTTTTTCAATATCCCGTTGAAGACTACAATGTAGTCCCCGACTATACTCCGGCAGGTGTCTGTGAATAACATGTGTCACTGGTATAGCAAAATCAGCTCATCTTCAATGCTTTAATACAAGACATACCAGTCATAAAGATCACAAAGTCTCGGCCTATTTCCATGACAGTGTCTATCTGATTAGCTTGCTTAACTTCAATTATACCAGCATAAAAGGCAATGAGAAAATCTTGGGCTGCTTGTTCAGTTGAAAAGATGTACTCTGTTGGAGTTCTACTGCAATATTCATCATCATTTCTAAAATACCATAGATCGTATCGACTGCTACCTGGAGTAGATATGTCAGTTGCTGTTACTGCTTCAGTTCCCTCGACTTATCTTCGCTCTCAATTCACTTGATGGGGGATGCATTTGTTTACTGAGCTAAAACGGCAGTTGCCATGGCGACCGGCTGCTCCATGCACAGGAGCAGCTGACTCATGTCACTTTGATGAAGGAGCTGCGCATAACATCTTGCACCACCACATCAAATGCCCTTGTGTATGGATGTTGAGAAATTGTTCATCCTCGGCACACAACTCGATCTCAGCTCCACATCTTTTATTGTCCCCCTCTCCTCCCCCCCCCCCCCCTTCCCTTCCCCCTTCCCCTCCTCTCCCTCGCCATGTAACACAGACACCAATGATGTAATTATCATTTCTAACTACATCACAAATACACAAGACCACAGACGTGATGGTAAATACCAGTTAATTTGAACTTCCATGGGAGAGGAAACCATATTATTCAAGGGGTAAAAAAGAAACAGTGGTTTATTAGGGATGTTAAGGTTAATCTTAGGGAGAATCTCATGGTGAGGTGATAATCTGGTGACTCGTTCAGCCAAAATGGGCTGAAATGCTTCTTTGCAAAAGACATGAACAACTACAAAAGCACTCGGAGACTGCAGACCTCTGCCAAGCAGCTCATTTCAACCCATACTGTCATTTCCATCCTATTTCATACATTTGTAGTCCCAATGATAACAAATCTTTTAAAAATCCTGTATCCAGACGGTGATCTGGATCACTACCACAATTTAATAATCTGTTCCTGATGGTATCATCATCTTTTCCTAAAAATTTTTTAATCCACATCCATAAATTACCTTTGGAGTTATTTTGCATACGAACAAACAGACACACAAACTAATGCTGGCAAAAATGTTACTCCCTGAAGGAGGTAAGAAGCTAAAGCTTGTGTCCCAAATTAATGTTTGAAGAGTACAACTGACTAGCCCAGTTCATGTCCAGTTCGGTTATACTTCAGTTGACAATCAATCAGTTGAGTTTCACTGCTAGGAGCTGAGTTGTGTGAAACTATGAGTTTCACTCAATTCATTATGGCGAACTCAAACTTGGAGTAGCATTCCACTTCGCAGCCCCTTCAACTGTGGGGTTTAATTCACTATCAAAAGGATGTCCTCCAGCTATACTTCATGGCTTGGTGCGTATCTTTTCCTCACACTTAGCACACTCCTCCTCTACAACCGACGCCCCCCCCCCCCCCCATGTGCATGTGCGTTACATGAGCTGAGGTCACTGATCGGTCGAACTACATCAATTCCATTCCAGGCATAACTCATTGTCATGTCTATTTCAATGAATGAAATGGTTCCACGACATTTGCTCCAACAATTGCTCCCATGAAATATCTGCCGGCTAGGCCAAATATAAATTCTACCCACAAGCATAAACCTAATCCTTATTCTTCACATCAATCTAAACCTAAAACCCTATCACACCCCTAACCCTAGCCCTAAGTCCTTGGAAAACTGGAGCAACTGTCACAGGAGCAAATGTTGTGTCACCAACTATCTGCACCATAACTGAAGATGAAGTTGTTTCGAGCAAAAGGGGGACACCAGAAGAAAGGGATCAATGAAGATTTGGACATAAGCCAATGAATGATAACAAGGTTATGACCCATCAGAATACTCTAAATCCTAAACTTGACTTTCTACTGTATTCTCAAAACAGCAGTCTTCCTTTAGATACTCCTTTGCTTGGTTAATGGTATAAAAGCAAGACATGGAAGGAGGGGGGGGGGAAATGCATCTGAACTTAAATAATCCTAATCACAGATTTACTGTCAATTTTTGTACAACATATAAGAACATGATATCACTGATAGACCACAAACAAAATGGGGGGGGGGGGGGGGCCCAAGGGGGGGGGGGGGTAACACATTTTAAACAAAGAATTTGTGATACTTGGCAAATACATTGTATCTAACATCTATGGGAGCTGAGGTCAAAAGAAGCACAGATCTCCCTAGCTGTATACTAGTCAGTTCTAACAAAACACCGTGCTGGCAGACTTACAATTGTATCTGCATTTGAATAGCCCTGAAAATTCCTTTCACCTTTGTCCAACTTTACCGTAAGTATCCCCTAAAATGAGTACTATGGCTTTTTCAACTTCACGTAACTAATGCTACAATTGTATAAAGACGAATGCTTAAGCTCCACTACTTTCAGTTTGCATACCATTCTACAGGGGTGAATTCCTACGGATGTTAACTCCTCTTTAATTGCAAAGAGACGCAAAATATTTGTGAGATCGGTGGCAGTTCCCCCCCAGTTGTGTGCAGGTATCATTTTGATCAACAAACATCCAATCACTTTTCCTATGCTATCCCTTCAAACTTTGGCTAAACTTTTTTCTTTACCTGTCAAAATATTGATGTTGCTCACAGCCTGAACCTTCAACATTGGAAGCTTACAAAACATAACACTAGCAATGGGATAAGCGCGGCAAGTGCACATCACAGGTTCATCACATGTTCATTTTACTACTTGTTCATTTGAAAAAGAAATATCAATCCTCAATGCAAGTAAGTGATTGTAATATAATGTCTATTTAAAGTACCACAAGTTCTCTAACTATAGCATTTCGTTTGTACTGTTAGCCACATTTACCATAGTAAGCACTTTCCTTATCACAGTCTGAATGTGAAAATGCACAAACAAGCACAAGCATAGAACAGTATCAATAGGCGGATAACTGTATTAGCTTACAAGCCATCAACTAACTGCAAATTCCATGAACATTGTAGGTGTCTGCTTCCTTAGATAGCTATGCATTCTTGCCATTAAAAAAAAGTAGATCAGTGAGCTGAAGTTTGTTTTTTCTTTTTTTCTTTCTCAAACAAATTTGACATGCATTGCACATTCTCTGACAATACCCGACATGTGTGGAAATGTACACACGCGAAATTAGTGCCGTTTAGCTTCCGAATCCATCTAATATCCTTCTGGCTTGCTCTGAACAACATCCTTCAGCCAATTTCTCACGGGAAAGGGGACAAACTTACATCGATTGGGAATGTTACCAGGTCTTATCTCGGGTCGATCACTCTATTTTGCTTTTCCCACAGGAAGGTACAGGGTTTGTGGAACCGAAAAGTTTTGCAAGCCCTGTAAATTCAATTACGTCAATTTCCTTTTGCGCTTCCACTGATTCACCCCAAAATTTTCCACAAGGAGCCAAACAGCCTACCGATGACTAAGGAAACACCTGAAATGTGCGAGCCAAGAGTGAGGAGCCCCTACCACAAACATGAACAGATGGTAAGCCCCAATATGTATGCACATAATGTACAGAAGACCAGAAATCTAATCTTCTAGTATTGTATAATAAAGAAAGTCAACATTAGCAAGATTAAAGCATACAGACACCACATGTCTAGCTCAAAACTGCACTGATGTAATATGCACATTAAACATTGATTCTACACATGCACACTTCAAACAGACATGTTCTGTATATTTGAAGCAATATCAAGAAACCATGGGTGTGTGATAACTGCATGGGTCTCAGCAGGCTCCTGGCTATAAAACTACTCGAACACTGGAAATTTCATGCGGGAAGTTTTCAACACCTTTTGTTTCTACTATAAGTGAGCATGTTTTTCATTTAGACATATCAGGATATATTATAAAGTACAACTGCTTTCTTCATAAATATTGAAGAAACTGCTTGTTCTGACTTCAGTGCATTCTCCAGGACAGTCACCCTGTACTTGGTAATAACTTTTTTGCAGCTCGCATGGAAATTCGAACTCCTACTGTATAACTGGCTTTATATTTATAGTAGGTTGATCAGTTTTTGGAGCTTAGTGCTAGATCATAAACAGTGTGGGATCATAATTTCACGATCTGGCTCTTCCTACGTATCATATTTGCCACACATATAGGGTATCTTCATGAGGTATTGAAATCACTCCCAACATATTTCCCTGGCCACCAAAAATCTCCCCGTCAGTTATCAATAACGACACTGAAGGGGCTCCGGAGAAGATAAAGCTGGCAAGGCACAATGCCTCTTTCTAAATATATCTCAACGTAAATGTCAATCTTGAACCAAATCAAATGGCAAGTCTCCATGGGGGGGGGGGGGGGGGGGGGGAGGGGACCCCCCAAAAAACTTACTACTCCAAACAGGTCACTTAATGTTTGCAACTGAGGCCCTACAAATAGTTCACAAGCAAAGCTTATCGCATTCTTTGGTTCAGTAACAGAAGGAATTTGTTTTGTTGTTTCATAATTAATGAAAATTAAAACGTAGCCAGGTCACATACACTTGTATAATGTCAATGCAATAGCATGCAATGCTTGCTTGAACATGTTTATCTATCACTACAACCACTCTATGAACTGCACTGCATTTCCAATGGATCAGCACAAATAGAGATAGACCTACACTATCCTCACTATAGAGATTCCATTATGTACAGTAATTGGCCAAATGGAAATGGAAGTCCCCCCCCCCCCAAAGGCTATTAATAGATAATAATCGATAAAAATATGGATCTGCCTTTTTCATTTTCAGTTGTACAAAGCTCTCTGGAGACATTTTTCCCTCGAGACACTGTACATACACCTGCACAGCACAACAGCATGAGAATACACCTGACGGTGGCCTATAGTTTATTTATAGCAAAGAAGGCGGCTCCCCCCCCCCCCCCCCCCAGGATAGACTCGATAGTATGGGTCTGAGTTAAAGGACAAGTCCACCTCCTTAGACATGTGGATTGAGTGAATGCAGCGATATTTTTGTAGAACACATGATTGAGAGTTTGGGGAAAATCAGAGAATCTGTTCAAAAGTTATGAATTTTTGAAGCTTCTGCGCTGTCACTGCTGGATGAGAAGACTACTACAGCTTGTGTTGTCATATGTGTACAATAATATAAAGAAAATATAAAGAAAATTCAACATATTTTCACTTGTCTTGCTTAATAAAAGGTCACTTGACTTCCCTCTTTCAGAAGGTAAGGGGAATAACATTACCCTTAACATATGTCAGAGACAAGTCAAGGAAATGTAAACTTTTTTTCAGAAAGTAAAATTACGTGAAATTCCTTTATATTTTCCTTATATCGTTGTATGCATGTGACATCATACACTGAAGTAGTCTTCTCATCCAGCAGTAAATGTGCAGATACTTTAAAAATTCATAACTTTTGAACGGACTGTCAGATTTGCCCCAAATGTCCACCGATGTGCTCTACTAATATTGATGCATTCACTCAATCCACATGTATATGAAGGTGAACTTAAAGAGCCACTGAGCATAAACCTTAGCACAAGCGAAATAAGCATACAAACCTAACAACAGCATCTTGCCTTTTCCATAGCATTACACTTTTGTGTGTGTTCCATCACTATCCTATAGTACACTTTACATTCAAGACTGGTGTGCACATAGCGTGTCAAGCCAAGGTGCAGGGAGCACAATGGGCCCACTGGTTTATAAAGCTGTACCAGTGAAGGAAATGTGGGCATAATGGGGGAGTTAATCTCATCAAGAGGTTTAATACAAACAGTACTGTTTGTTCTTACAATGGATGCTGGTTTCCACACTGGGTCACAGTCAAAGATTTCTCTCTCTCTCTCTCCCTCTTTTCCCCAGGCCTCAAGGCAGAGGTAGAGCACACTGTACTGTTCAGGGCATTCCAAAATATGTTAGTCTTTCATTTTTATGACAATAAGTATCAGTTACCTCAGGTGAGTAGTGACTGCCCCATGCATGTGCACATGGACAGGTGGAATTATATTGAAAATTCTGTCATTATAAGAAGGAATTGCACATCATACATTGTACATGCACAAAAGTTTGTACAGTCTTTTTGGGTAATAAATTCTTGTAAAAAAGGCTGCATGTAAAACAGTTCTAGCAAGAATTTATGACCACAATTTGGAAAGAGCAAATGGTAAGATGTTAGGTAGCTTCACATGCTGAATACTGTCATATATATCATAAATCAAACTCTCATGGCAGGCCCTATCATTTCATTACACTATCATTGTATGTAAAGAACAAAGAACAGTATGTATGATTTACTAGTGAATTTACTAGTAAATAGTTATGACGCTACTTTTGCTATCCACCTTTATATTTATTTGTGTGTTAAGGCTGCTATCAGTATTAAAGAGTTTTATGTAACCTCAAGGTCATTGCATTCTTGTGACCCCACAATGGCTGAGAAGACATGGATACAAGGTCCCAAGTGACGGACACTGGGACCTATTTAGTAGCAGAGCCTCTACACAATGCCAGTATATCACCATCTAAAGTAGATCATCACATCGATCAACCATGGGCTACTCCAAGTCCCAGAATGGACGCTACATCATAAAGCTTACTCTCTCCCCCCATCCCACACCCCCTCCTCCAAAAGGCTCATCTATCACAAATCTAAATATGCTACAGACATGTCATCATCATCAACAACTGAGCAGGGAAGATGGGATGCATTCCTCCGCACTACACATCTGCACAGAACCGTGTAAAGGCCGCCAAAATTGATTGTTTATCATTTCTTTCGCATCAATGCACATTTCAAAACTGAGCGCATCTGTCTTGCGCAAATCCTATTGCCTGCGGCATTCCACCAGGCATACACATAGATTATCAAATCAACTTCTCTCACATCGACCAATCTCTCCTCGCAGCGTTACGAGAACAACTGAAACGCTACACTGATGTATAGACACCGTGCACTCTTCCCTGCACAGAACAATGCTGTCAGCCTAGCTCGTGTGTTGACAGTCGTATGCACCCTCATGTGCGTAGACAGGGGGCCTTCCACAGCAATCTGCATTGGCAGAATCCCTGTTGACCTTCATTAGATATGCGCACAGTCGATGCATCGATACTAGTCTACTCGCCAAGACTGTCCTGGGGGAAATCCGATCGTTGCACAGCCTCGGCGCCCTCACCATGGGCAAGAGACACCGAGACACGCTGCAGAGATATCTAGACAGGCTTCGGGGGGGATAACAAATTGTAGAGCGTACCAATTTGCTCAGCGCTGAGTGGTTTTTATGAGCACTCACTCTCGGCACATCTGAATTGAAAACTGTTTGTGTTGATTATCAATGCATCCCTCTTCTAGGGCAGTCCATCTCACTGCTCACGACCTGATCTGGTATCACAGATGTTATCTCGCCATAGGAAAGATGCATGACCTTCCCACAATGCATCTCTCTGCAAACATGAGTGTGAACAGCCAAGGCTACACCGATGCTCTCAAATGTTACACACTTGGACACTTGCTGAGTGTTGCTGCCTGGACAGCCTGTTCTAGTCAATCTTGGTGTATGAAAGTAGTAGTAACAGGTTTCTGATCAATCACTCGGATTAAATACAATGCTGCAACCATCACAACCTTATATACAATGTTTGACCTCATTTCCAATGCTTTGCAACCTGACAATTAAATGGCTTTACATTGTAGTTGTAACTGCAGCTCAATAATTCTAACATTCTAGTTGTGTAAGCCCGACTTTAACAACAAAACAGGAGTATGAGCTACAACAACAAGAAGAAAACTGTATAAAACTGGGAAGGGTAGCTTCCTCTCTATTCCTGAGGCACTATGAGAGAATAATGCACATGGCATCTCTGTTTTCTATGCGATCTCATGACAGATTAAGGCACTGTTGTTGTATGAAGTGCATGATCTTGCATGCACTACACCGAATTATCTGCATGGCAACATGATTGGCCCAAATACAACTTTGTATCACCATGGGTGCAGGCTATGGTGAAAAAGAAGTGCACAAGAGCTAATTGTGCACTTTAGAGTGTGTATAGTCTAGAAGGATGGTGAGCAACAGAGTATTTATAGTAAAGCTAGTTCATTAATAAAACTGCATGCAAGATGCAATAAGCCATCACAGTATATAACCATACACAACAAAAGGTTAATGGTGAGTAAGACATGTGGTGTCACTTGCAAATTAAAATTCATGTTCTCGATACACAATTTATGAAAGATACTTCCAAAAGATCACAGCTTCACGAAATGATGAAACATATTTTCTCAGTAAGTTTTTTGTTCTTGTTTTTTTTTTTTTTTCTGTACACTGGATTTCAGTATCAGATGATATCTTTCTACAACACTGAGTATGGAGGCTTTGATGTGTAAAGTCCAAACTTCTCAATGACTGCACGCTGGCATTCCTGGTTGATAACTATGATGAAAAGTAGGTGAGCAAAGTTAATCAGTATTTGATTTATTACTACTGCTGGTGATAATTCCCTGCAGATCTGCACTGACAATGGCAGCTACGGTGATAGCAAACACCCACTTATCTTTGAAAATGCTGTGAAAATGTCCAGATGGACGAGTGACTGAAGGAACAGTTGTTTCTGGGCCTTGCATAGTTCAAGGGTTCAAAAAAACAACCCTGACTCTGGACACATATTGAACACTATACAGGTTCACCGTTCAAAAGAATTCCCAACATTAATTGAAATCAATTATCAATTTTGTCCCCTTCTCTTAAAAAAGATACACCCTCATCCCCCCCCCCCCTTACTCGGATGTTTTAGAGAATGTGTTTTCTGAAAACCTGTGCATCTTGAAATGAAACTGTGCACCTTACACAATGGCTATAAATTATGCTTCATTTTCCAACATTCTTCATCTGTATGAGTAGCACAAAACAGCCTAAGTAGAATAGCTAGCGAGCTTGCTGCATTAGCGTAGTGATCAAACAAACAGCACATGAACTATCATGCTCCATCCACACACACGCTGGCAATGTGCTGACACTCGGACAGAGACTGTGCACACTGTGATCGCTCTGCTTCATTAGTGTAACAGTAGGGAACATGACACTCTTTACACTGCGTGCTACCCACAGCCATACTATGTCGATCTATTAAAGTCAAATATAGAATGGGAGGATGGTTTACTCCGCTTAAAGCTAAACTTTGTGGAAACAGAACATCAGGTTTGAATGTTGCATCCCAAACTAATGTAGAGAGACACCTTTTCAACTAATTCTAGGTCTGTGACAATACAGGGTGCCAATCTCTTGATATGGGTGCAGGAGCTTTTAAGTCAATCAAAGACAATTTGCTTTAAAATGCATGTTACGTGCATCCGGATATGTCTTTTTTTCAAATTTTCCCATGGATACACGAGAAAAAAAGGTAATCCATTTACACAATAAATCACAGTCCTTATGAAAGATGTGAATATGAAATTGAATTTTGAAACTCAATGCACAAACACAAGAAATTACAAATGCATATCAAACTTTGGCAATAGACATTCACACAGATGAGATTTTGATTTCAGCTCTGTTTATAAATTTGTCATATTTGGTTTGCGATGTAGTTGACAAAAAATAAAGGCCTGGCATTGTTTTCAGAATCTCACCAGCCAGATCTACATGGAAAGGCACTTTTTCTTCTTTTTTTTTTCTTTTTTTTTTTTTTGAGGGGGGGGGGGGGAAGGTAATAAAATATTAACATTGAACCACTGCAGAAAAGTAATTAATCTTGACGAAAATGTCACATACGAGTAGTTGTTCAAGCGACACATCACAAGCGTTTGTGTCAATAGTCTGCATTTAAGACGCATTGGCTTTACATGTATGGTGATAACAAAGTTTAATTGCATGGCTGCCTTCATGCCCTGTACAAGAGATACATGTAGGCACACCTACACTAGTAGAAAGGCATCTGTACAGGAGACTCTGGATCTAATTAATGAAGTGTCTCTATCCACAGGAACTCTCATAAGGGAGTACGCTTTCACAACGACATTGGATGCTGTGAGCTTTTTTTTTTTGGTCTCATCTCCTTGGTGATGAAACCTATCAAGGCTGATGACAAAGCATCTCCCGTTCTCGTTCTCCAGTCTTTTAAAACTGTCTGTCATATTCCATTCTGTCACAAACACACACACACACACAAACACTGATGCAACTCGCAACACTACCAAATACAGTGCACAAGTCTGGCTTGTCTGTTGATCCAACATGGCCGCCGAGTCGCCTGAAGGACCCGCACAGTAGCAGATACTCATAGACATCTCTTCAACAACTCCAGCCGTTGTTACAGGTGGCTACAAAAATTAATGCTGGTATTCCATTCACATTAATTAGCTAAAACAGCTTGTTATATCAACACAAAGACTGTTGTGATATTTTACTGCATGCCCTAATATGCATTATCAAAAAAAGGAAATTTGTTTTCATATTTCACATCTACAGCCCTGTGTCAGTGAAATCCACATACCATATATTTTCGCATCTATACTCCAAAAAGCTCCTTCTTTGGGACAACTTGCGTTTGAATAATACTTCTCAATCATTTCCGCATGAGTCAAGCATACAGCCACATCCCTTCATGATTAAGCTACTTTCTGATTTCCTGTTCACACATTTCCAGGATGTAAACTGCATACCTCACAGATACTGAAATGCACAATCATATGATTGAAAGAAAGAAAGAGTTGGCCTCAAATAATGTACAGTTCTCTTTGTTAAAGTTTAAAATCAATCACCCTTATAATCTGTCAAGAATCATGCAAACCTCAAGTACGTGCAGCCTGAACTCCCAAGTTCATTGACCCTACCTGCCAAAATATCAAAATCCTTCATAGATTCCCCAAATATTCTTGGATCACTACAAAAAGTTAATCGTTTGTTACTCGTGTCATTCTCAACCTTTCCTGCAAGTTTCATCCCAATCCATTACCTACTTTTTGAGTTATTTTGCACACGGACAAACGAACTAATTAACGAACTAACTAACAAACCAACCAACTAACGGTAACGAAAACATAACCTCCCCCCTTGGCGGAGGTAATAAAGGGTTGCTACAATGTACAGAATCAATTAGTTTGAGAGAAGATTGTAATCCCCATTATACTACAACAGTAACTTTCCATGAATTAATCATATGAAAAGCAAAAGCTTGGTGGAAATCCCAGCCTAAAATAGCAACTGAGTGCCTTTACCCCTTCCATGCAGGGAGGTGCTACAGTATACAGTTGTATGTACTGCCATGGTCAAATTTTGCTAGTATAAAATAACTGGCACTAGTAGCTGTATGCTTCTCTTTGCTTTTTCTTCTTTTATCATAAAGTTTAATTATCCAAAAATGAATATAGTTCTCCCCCTACCTGACTACACTTTATGTTCTGTGAACACAGAAATATATCTTGCAGGGTTGAATCTTTCAAGAATTTGCACTCAATTAATCTACATGATACATAAGACAAAAATGTTTCATGAAATCTTGAATTTAATGCAAAAATTCTAATCCTTGCAATTATAAACAAATGAAGTATCCTGAAATCAGCCAATTGAGCTAAATTTAAACAAATTTTCACTGTTACAACAGATGTAATAGTATATTGAGGCCATCTATATTTAAAGGAAGGTAAAACACAGTATACATTGTACATTTGTGTGTGTGTGTGCAAATGTAAGAAAAGTCATTTTTCTGTGACTGAAGTTTATTGTTTGTGTGAGATACTGTCCACAATTAAGAATGGCCTACAGGTAGGTATCAATGTTACAGTGACAATTATGTGATATTAAGATCATGATTTTCTAACACTTGATTTTCTTAAAATTTTCATCAGTTTGCAGCATTTATGACTGACTTTGCATGCAAATAAGCCTTTTCTTGTTTTTTGATTGTGCAGTGATTACTTTCACATTGTAATACAACTTGTAAGTAATTGCATTATTGATCAGAGGTGGAACAATTCATTCGTGCTAAATCTAATCTAGATCTTATAGAAATATCATCTATGCCAATTTCAACAGAGGACCTGGTTTGATGAATATAGCATTTTACCGGGCTGATCGTGGTGAGTCCACTCAATACATTACTATGTTTTCCTACTTTGTCATGATCGTGCCAAGTACAATGTATGTCAATCTTGGTAGAACTGACGGCATTCTTGCATTCTGTCATAATTCTCATAAAAATGTCGCCTGTGCAATCCTACTGATAATCTACATATAACTCTAGTTGGGCCAACACAACGTTAGAGCAAGGCAGCATTTACAACTATAAAACCATTTCAGTCATTTTCCTATTAAAAATGGACATGTGGACAACTGGGCAAGGGAATAAAACATTTTTTATACACAGGCAGGTAACCAATAATTTTACACATCAAACAATAAGTACAAATTGCCCTGAGCAAGCAGGTTTGTGGGAACCTGGTGTGTACACAGGGCACCGTGTGTATAAAACATACTACATGATGTAGTTTGCACACTGTACACTACTAGTATACACTATCAGTGCGTAGTTCACGGCACTTCTTCGCTGTGCGACATGCACGCACGGTTTTATTATAGAAACTGCATTGTGGTCATGCATTACATAATGATTCCTCACTGCCGCCGTGTGCAAATGCCTTGCGCTGCCAGTGTGTTACAGCGAGCGGTACATGTAAACGCAACGCAGGGTAGCCTAACACGTAAAGCCTGCATGAGAGTATGTTGGGAAAGCTGGCATTTGGAGGAACCCATACTTCGCAGTTCACCATGTACTGGCACCGCTGTCATTCCTACTGTAGCGAACACAGATAGGCACACACACACTACACACACACACGGAATACAAATGCATGCATGCAGCTATATACAGGTCAGCAGGTAATATTAGGAGGCATGCAGATGCATGCGTTGCTACATTTCATACACTCTCACACACCGGCATGCCCCATGCCCTATAAATTACACTTGTCTCACGGTATACTCTCGGGTCTGAACCACTTAATAGCTCAAATGCCAGGCAATTAGTGTGGCACATTTATTATAGGGCTAAAATATATATACCAAAGATTGAACCTAGCAATACACGTGTATGCCCAAGGGAATACATTTGCAAAGTACCTATTAATTGAAGCTGTAATTTATACAAACTGTGAGCTGTTGCTGCAACTGTGATATGATCAGAATTGTTTCACTGCATGAATCAAATTGGCACTAGAAGATTGACTGTTCAAAAGGCTTCTCATGTTCAACATCTTCATGTAACTCTAATTTTCGACATGTCAACTGCATGATCACAATTTGTTCAATTCAGATACAATGAGGGCAGCAAAGCTGACTCGTGAACAAATTTTGCAAGGCACTGCGGGAAACATGGGAGTCTATGCGAAAGAAAAAAAAAGTCTGAATGTGATCAATGTAAAGCACTAAAAGCCCATTTGTAAATGGCAATGAACAAGATTATGCTCAAATAACATTCGGACTGCACGCCTGTTGTAAGATCATATTGGGGGGCTAGACACTCCAAAGTATGTATTGTACGTTCGGGTCACTAAAACCACTGAATGTGAAATTTGGGTGGCCCGAAGAAGATAATGTAGTGGTCCAAAATAAAAGGAAATATGAAAATTCATTTGAATTTCAGCTGCCTGATCAGGTCACCAAAATATGGCCTTTTGGAAATTTGGTGGCCTGACAATGACATAAAATTTCAGTGGCATCTGAATCATTAAATTAGAATTGATGTAAACTGCGATTATTTGATATGTCCTTGGCATGATGAAAAATATCAGAACATTCATATATGTACATGTAGTAAAGTTTAGTGACTTTTTTTTTGGGGGGGGGGGGGGCTATAAATTGTTTTTTTTTTTGTCAGATGGAACCAACTCTCCAAAATTCAGATGTAAAGACCAATTATCACAACATATTTACCCCATCCCAACTCACTCCCCTGCAATATGAGGGCTATTACTTTTTAATTGCAATGTTTCATGTGGAAATCCAGCTGAGTGGTGCTTGACATGTATAGCCAATAGCTAATCAATCAACAGGTATTTACAGGAACACGATTAAAGTCTACACCCAGCATTGGTATCAGATACTCTAATCTCTTCACTTACAATTGAAACAACTGATGGTCCCATATTACCTCGCACCCCCCCCCCCCCAACACACACATACAGTATAGAGGTGTACCTACATGTATTATATGCAATACCTGAGGCCATGGTTCAATAGGCTGCTCTCTCCTTTGAACCCATGGATTCTACAACAAGGCATGCTATCTATCCTGTGTCAATACATGGATTAGCCTTTGGTCTCTTGATACTTTGCTTTTTACCTGCAAAATCCACATGCGTCCCTATGTCCTTCTGAACTTCAAATCACCAGCACTCTGTATAACAAAGGGTGACTTTATATAGATTTTAAGATCACCTATCTGCAAACGAGTCGAGTGGGTGGATGCCAGTGGCCCTATTAAGCTTTATGGCTCTGGAGGAATTCTATTCAAATTGCACTGACCAAGGGTTTTAATTGATGATCACTTGTACCTCAATCAATTCCAAGTGTGCAATCATAGCCCAATCTAGGCAGGCTTCTACTAGGGTAGTGCCCCCCAATTCGCATTCTAAAACATGAGCAAGCCAGCAGTTTATCTCCACTGCACCAAGACTATACCCAACGGCCGCAGAAATATGAGGAAAGCAATAAAACTAGCAGAAGGCGGATACACAAGGCACTGATGTAACCATGTTCGGATCACATGCACACTTTCCCCACACATGTATCTTGTGGGCATCTTGTATGCACAAGCTCAAGTTAATTCTCGAGATGCCACATTATTGACCACTGCCTCATTCTCATGCGGGGGGGGGGGGGGGGAGGCTCAAGAAGGCCCGGGTGCAATATTCAAAGATGACGTGAAAAATGTCATAGGTGACTGCTGCATTGCACAACATCTTTATGATTGGTCCGAAATGTGGAATCACTCCATGGAAATGTACATACATCCTGCACAATTGGTCTATTAAATTTGCATACCGTCTCTTTATTTAAGGCAGTATTTAGCAGTCTTTGGCACAGAAGTATGCATCAGGCCATAATATCACTGCATTCACATATTTTACAGCTTGTAGTGCTTTCTTCAGGGATGCCAGTCAGAGTGAAAGAGAGTACATGAAAAACATCTACAATTTCAAGAAGCTGGTTTGCACATGAAAGAGCCTGAAATTTGATTCAACCAGGGCCCAAATTCAGGCTTTTGCCGAAAGTCTGGTATCCCTGTCTCTTATAGTCATAATTCTCACAAAGTAGTATGGAATAACCCTGCAGAAATCCTCCCTTAACCCCATGGCCACCCCCCCCCCCCCCAAAAAAAATACATACAGGTGTACATTGTACATGTATGATAATTTTTAAATGATGATGTGGCCGATGACTTTGATAGAAGCAGCTCTAAGAAGGAAAGGTTTTCCAGTTGTCACCATTTCATCTAAAATAGCATCCCACACAATTATTCCGAAGACAGATGTGCCTGTGAGACACGAGGCTTTCATCTGGATGGCCTGGTGAACACTATCCCCTGCTCAGCTCGTCTTGACCCTCCAAAGTGCATTCAGACACGCCTCCTGCTCTCAAGAGAACAACCTGGGACATTTTCACTCTTCCTTTTATTCATGGGAGAGATAGTAAAACTAATGATGCTAGTATAAACCCACCTGCCAGTGGCAACTAGAACTCAGTGTTGGGGCAAATACATGTAAAATGAATGGACACCTGCCTATTCTAATATGAAGTTTAGGGCCCTTACCCCAAAATATTTCCAGAGTGCTTGAAGCGTCAGTGGTTTAATTTTCTCATATCCAGCATTACCGACCACAGATTGCAAGGTTCATAGAAACCACTGACAGTAATATTTCTTCAACTTAAATTGTGCACTGAAGTGTGCGGAACAAAATATGTTGCGCATGCCATTGAAAAACATGCACCATATAGAGAAAAGAAAATTCCATCCATGAGATAGCAGACATTTTCTCATGATATGCTATAACTAATGTATGTTGTTAAAAGCAGTTGATGTTATACAGTGCAATGCCATTTATACACTACCTTTAATATTCAATGAAGACTTATCCCCTTCCCATCACTTGCCTACTGCTTCATCCATTTACAAGTACTGCACTCATTCTAAACTTTCACACAGCCTTCTTCAAACAAGACTTTCTAAGAGTGCTACACTGAATGTATCTATTTCATTGCAAGGTCGTTTGCACCAGGCCCTATAAATGACAAAAACCAAAACAAAAAACAAAAAACTTCATGACACAAACCAAATGATATAATGTAATTGATGCAATACACATGTTTAAATGTAAAGCAAAAATTCAATTGAAAAGTCATCTCATCTGAAGCCTTTGGGCATGTTCTAAGACAGCGCCACATTCCCAATGACAAGGTCGACATTTATTAGATCTATGGGTTTAGTCTTGGTCTCCTGATGTGAAATTCATTCATCAATTTTCTTCGGTTCATTCTCATTAAAACCCCAAACCAAATATGAACACAAGGACAACTTCAAAGGGGTCTTGGCACAACTTAAAAAAAAAAAAACCAAAAAACAAAAAACCAACTATAACTGACATCATCTGGTTAGCTCTTGGCTCACCTGCTGTTCAGTTTACTACTACTAGCATCAGACAGGGAACATGAATTTAGATCTCATTATACAATTTTGTTTCTTCACTTGACATCTAATTTGCCTCATATTCTCTCTTATTCAGTATTTGTGAGCCCTTGTGTTCTTGCCCTGGTTTGTGTAGCAAATGAGAGTTCCACTGAGACTGTGCTGCCAACTTTCATTATCATCCAACACGACCTCTCATAATCTAAATCCTTCTACGGAAAAACAAAAACAAAAACAGCAATGAGCAAGCATCTTAAAAAGTACAAAACTTTCATATTCAACCATCCTTGCAAAGGTAGCAAATTACAGTTGTGAGAGGTTTAGCGGCTTGCACTTCATAGAAATGTAGCAAAGCAAGAAACAGGATTGTAAACCACTATGTTTTAAAGTGTGTAACAACTCATCACATGACATTTGCTAATATTACACACATATAGGCAACTCTTGGCATTTCCAGATGAACAATAACCTCAAGATCGGTGTTGGCTTTGAATAACACGTTGTAGCTATAGATCTCTCTCCACATCACATTCATGCAAATTGCAGACACACAGCATATATCCACACTATACTGTTTTAAATGCTTGATCGTTTTCTCTGCAGCAAGATGATACCAAGATCTGATCTCTTATACAGTTTAAATGCAAACACAGTCGAACTTGGGCCAACACAAGCCACTGTTTCCTTCCAGGACGAGAATAGTTTCCTGGATTGGCATCGAAGTGGGTGTGTTCGTTTAGCCAATACATTACGATCTAGGTGCTGTCTGCTACAATCAAATGATAAGGCTATGGTTTCAGTGCATATGAAGTAAATTGTATGAGAAAATTACACTTTTCAAAGTGACAATGCAAGAGACCTCTACGATTTTAACAACTAAATGACTACATGACAATAAAACACCAGATGTGTACAACATGGAAAAAGAAACAGTACGCCACAATACAGGGACTAATTTTGAACTCAAATTTGATGATAAATGTCAGCTGATGAATAATACTTCAAACACTATCCTGTGCATTTCTATAGAAGAAAACTGCTACACAACAGAAAGTTTGTGCAACAGTTGTATTATGCATAGCAAATTGCAATGCGATACCAGGAAAATTATTCCCTGCTATAATCTATGATTTGTCTGAAAACAAAGTGTAAGACTTTTACATTCATTCAAGACAGCACCTCACAACTCAAAACTATTTAATGACATTTATGCTCCACAGAAATAATGGTCAGTTCTTAGTTTCAGTATTGCTCTGATGATCCATATCATATGCAGCACTGACACTGTTAATTTGATTCAAGGCCTCCACAATGCAAATGTGAGAGATCCATACGTACATGTACATTCCACCATCATTAAAAACAATCAAAATCAAAACATAAATCAAAGACTTTACTGATTATAGGCATACAATATGTACTGTACTTTGCACAGTTTTTATTTTTGTGCATTTTGCAAGTTTGGTGCTATTCACAAATTGACAACATGTCAAAGTATTCACTCTGATCCAGATATGTAACATGCATGCGTACATTCATCCATCAAATTGCTGTATCCATCCAATTTGCTGATCGCAAATCTAACCACTTGCAAAGTTGTCAGGAAATATCAAACGATTTCCATACAATTTGACTCGCTGCATACTGACTGAGATCCTACAATGTATTTACAGTGGTGGAGGGCCAGCCCAAGGCCCGCCTACGTTGTGGTACTCGGGCTATGTATTTTTCCACATTTACACTGCCTTGTTCAGCCACACCCAGGAATCAAGTTTCCTTTAGCATGTTCTTTTTTTTTTTTCTGTCTTACTGTTAGTGTTAGTGGTGCTCTACATCGTTTACGTACATGCACATTTAAACACCCCCCCCCCCCCCCCTCGGCAAACGCTATTTGACAGCCAAGTGGGTTTAACCGTTTTTTTTTTTTTTTTTTAAAGGCGGGTCTTGGGCCATCCCCCGCTTTTGGTATACCAAAAGAAAGTCATTGGTCCCGCATGCATTTATGCCAAAAATTTGTGATACATGTACCGCGGCCGGCCTTGTACTGCAATTGGTTTGATGATAACGGGGTCTATGGCGTATAGGCCTACACTGAACAGTATGGCAAGTATGCACACACTCTTGGGAGACCCAGCCGAAGTTCGAGACAATAGAAAGACTTAAAATATGTTTGTAGGAGAGCAGTGCAACCAAGTTTGTTCCAGAGTTATAAATATAACACTAACACTAACAGTAGGGTGTCTGATCGCGCACTGCCAACCTTCGGACAAAACGCGCCCCTATCTTACAACACGCAAGCCCCATAGAACACAATGGAGTCGCGCGCCTACGCTGTTTTGACCCCGCGTTTTGTGCTAAAAAATCGCATTTATTGCAAAATCCCCGGTCCATGCCGCTATCGAATCCTAACAAATTTGGTATCATATGAAAGAGGAAGTTTTGCTCCATAATCTATCAAAGCGCTGGTACATGACTCCCACGATAAATTGGTGTAAATGTCGTTAGAATCACACCTATCTCGATATCTCGGCGTCTGCTTCGCTACTTGTACCAGCGTGCGGCATGCGAGTAGTTTAGGATGTGCTGAATCCGATGGCGAGGTCAGTTTTTCGCTAGCTCCACGTCTTGGACCGGGGATATTGCCTAGAAGATACCCCTTGCAATAACTTTTTGATCTCAGCGAACGTGTTAGGCGTGGCTTCGTATGCAACAACCATAGTAACGTCCGAGCAAATACGCTCATAAATATGTAAATCTACACGCATTATATTCGCCACCACATGGCGCGCATGCAGCTAGCTCGCGCGCTGTGTGTGTGTATCTCACGGACCTACACGTGTAGGTCAGCAGTGTGTCTACCGTCGCAAGGTAGCTACGTAGCTAGCTACATACAATGTAGTTCGCTAGATCGCTGTGTGTGTGTCTACTTACGAGTACGTGCGCGCACACCCGTGCCACTGAAAACAGACTGAGCTAGCTAGCTAGCTGTCACGTCGCTTCGCTTGCGATAGTTCTACAGCCAGAGTTCTATGGGGTTACGATTGCCCAGCATTCACAATGTGCATGTATGTAACACGCTCGTAAACCACCAGGCGCATCAGTTTCAACGTAGTCAAAGTACATGTACTATTACTGGATTGATAATGATCATAACAGGCCTACAATGTATGATTTAGCAATCCAAACGAATGACCATGTAGAGTCATATTTATTTCTTTTTGATACTTCAATAGAAAAGTGCACTAACGATGCAGTCTTTCTCGCGATGTTATGCAGCACAACAGATAGGCCTAGGCTACACAACGCTCCATATCAGGCAAGTCAATTGTGAAGCGGTACCGCGGTGGAAGGTAGGTACAAATACCGATTTTTACGACTGAACTTCCAATCGACAAAAAAGGACATGCAGGCAACGATTTTGGAAGCTATACTCTTCAGCCACGAATGGTGGTAAAGTGGCATATTCATGGCTAAATAGCCATAATTTCACATGAACTGCCATAGATCTCGACAGCATCGACGGTTATGTAGTCGTCGCATTCAGTAGCCAGCTGTGTACGTGTGTGTAGGTAGTACAATAATACACTCAAATGCACGCTCGCTAGCTCGTCCGACGATGTCGGCTGGGCCGGAATGCATGCGCTACGTATTCATGAACGCTGAGCGCTGTATACGTACGCACAACATGTATTATGACGACACGAGGGGGAGTGGCTTCTGCGCTGGTTACGCGTTTTAGCAATCCGCTGTACGCTCATTAACCGGTCGCTGGCGATCTGCACGCGAATGCTACTTATCGGCCTTGTTTGCAAGCATGATTTGGACACATTTTCGTGCGTGCTCGTCAAAAAAAAGTTGTAATATTGCAGTGATTTGAAAGTTGAATTTCTCGAGATAGAATAATTATTTTGCCATGAAATTTGAAATATATGCTAATGACATATTTTTCTTTCATATGAAATAGTTTATAATCCACCTTTTATAGAATTTCAAAAGTTGCAAAAATGCTACAGACACCCTACTAACAGGGACTACTGTATGATAGACCAAACGTCAGGCCATCAAATATCTTCTCAACTACACTTTGCACTGACCAGTAACACAAGACTAAAAGTCTAACGTTTAATACTTGTGATGGTTGTAATAGACAGCTAGAAACTCTAAACGTTAGACCTAGCAAGAGTTGGACCGTGTAATACGCCGCGCCTAGCAGGCAAAAAAAACCCTATCGACATCCCTTGAAAAGAACAAGCGCGAGCGACCTAGCAGTAGCAGTCAGATCTTGCGATGACAAAACTAGGGCCTATATATTCTGGACATCTACTGGATAAATAAAACACTCACATATCCTTTAAGAATCTGATTGTTGCTATGCAAATAATCAGTTCAATGTACCGTAAATTAATAGCATCGTTTCACGTTTGATAGTGGAAAATGACACATTTTAAAGTTGTACGAATGAACGTCGCCGCCGAATCCGGCCGGCATTATGCACAGCATGCAAGGAGCAGACATGTGGACTGAGTCAAGACTAAAAAGGCGCAAGCGCAAGTGTACAATACATGATTGCGGAAAATTACCCCAGCTCTTTCCTCCTCTGCCGAGAAATTCCTTCGTTTCTGAGTTCCAAAGGAATTTAAGGAATCCATTCCACCTTGCTGACATACGCTGCCCAAAAGTTGTTTCGTCTTCGTTGCCCATTTTGATGTAGAAGGATGAGGTTTTGTGTTAACCTAATTCGAGAGAAGAATTAAAAGATATTCGCCTCTCCGAACGTCTAAATTGTGAGCGGAGTAGTGGTAAAAAGAGAGCGCCGGGTGCGTGCACACTCACTGATGATGTACAGAACACGCGCTCTCCGACAACATGCGTGTGTTGTGCGTCCTTAGAGCCTCGACACGAGAGTGTGCATTATCAAGGAGAGTAGCTTTGAATAGGTGGCACTCTGTACTCTCGTGTGCATTCAAAAGGCGCCGAGCGCTGCAGCTAGCATACCCACGTACGACTACAGCGCGGTACCATCCCTTCCCAATCTCGGTCTTTTTTTTTTCTTCTTTGCACACGATCCGCCAATGCCCGCTAATGGAATAGTCTGTGTACACAGACATAATACATACAAAAAAAAGGAAGGTAATGATATCTATATGGTTACAACGATCAGTATAATCAAACTAAAGTAGTGCGTCATTTCGATTACATTTTTAATGTCAATTTTAACTGAAGGAATAATATTTTTAAAGCAAAAATCTATAGAGCTGTGATATATATCTCTTAGCGTCTGCATACTTATACTAGGAAAGAGTTCCTCAGCTTCTCTCTACTGTCACTGACGTCATATCCGAACGTGTGAAGTTTACTAGTAGTCTGTTATTCAAGACATCTCTGTTCAATAATAGCTTTATCCGCTTGTATCATGTTTGGACAGCCATGACATATCAATTTCCACCACCTTGATAAAAATAATGTTTCATTAGCACAAATATTCACCCGCAATTTTTAGTATGCACAATCAATACATCACACCATTACATCATTGAGAGCCATTATACTAGTAGGTCCTACATGAATACAATGCATATTCAAATGGTGTATATAGATAGTAGGCCTATTACATATCACCAAGTTGTCCTACCACAGTATTTGACGAAAAAAAAAAACAGACAAAAGAAAACGGACAGAAACATACAGTTATATGACAAGCTTAGTCTTAAAGTGCCTCAGGAGAGAATTTGCACTGGATTGTTGATAATGCTTCGGTTGGGATTAGGTTTCAGTCATCTCACACACACAAAAAAAAAATGTAAACAAATGTCAAATGTATGTAGGGTCATCACTAAAGGCTACACTTTGTCAGACATTGATTTGTGAGCAAAGCCGAAGTGATGATATTTCTATTTGATTCTTTGTCATATTGATTATTGTTCAACTGTGTGGGGTTCACCATCAAAGAAAAAAATAATGAACTTTACAGAGGAGTCAAAATAAATAATGTCGTTTAGTATTTGATGCAGCTTATTACATGCCCATTCAAGATATGCTTAGTTCTATAAAGTTATACAATCCATTCAACACAGAGTGGAATATTACCATGTAATTAGCATACATACACAATTTTGAATGTCCTGCTCCTGGTTACCATAAGAAGACGAGCGTCCACATCCTACAAAATCAGCCTCAGTGCATCAACTGTGCCTAGTTAAAAACCCAAGACTGAGTACAAGAAGCAGTCTCTTTCAGAATCAAAGCAGCAAATTAAAGCTATTCAACTCATTATACCCGTATATACAGTTAGCAAACTCTCCGCCTCACTCTATCGCTTTTTAAACTTAACGGTTCAATCCAAGTGGTTAATTGATTTCTCATTTCTTTGCAAGTTGTATGCGCATGTATAGGCCTATTCTTCATATCCACTCCCCGGACTTCCTCTCTCTCCTTTGTCTGTCTATACGTGAATTTCCCACTTTTCCAAAATGTATTATTGTATGATATGTTTGTAAAGTATGACATTGGAATGTGATTTGTTATAGCAAGTTCTCTTGGAAAGCAGGCCTTGCGGCTTGAATGGAACTACCCTGCTTTTATAAAGAAGACTTGAATAAATAAATAAATAAACAAACAAATAAATAAACAAACAAATAAATAAATAAATAAATAAAGTACACATAATAGTATGACACCATCCTATTTGTATCGAAATTGTTCTTTGAGCATGTATTGCCATATTCGTGAGAAACTTTAAATCTAGATCACTAAATGGTTCGATGGACTTATCATCAATGGGTTCGTGCATTATTTTCCTGATATATATATTTTTTTTAATTATAAGGTGATTCACTGTTCTAAACGAACTCTGCAAAGACTTTGAAAACAAAGATATTGCATTACTACAACGGCTGGAAGTTAAGCTAGAAGTGGCGCTTAAAAGGAAGATGGCGCTGTTCATGTTAGCGTCGCTGCGCAACAATGATAGTTACTAGCGAGTATTTTGTATATAGGGTGTGAATGTAAAGACAAGACACAACGGAAACATGAAGCGTATCTTACAAAACTTCATTGATATATACATGTATTTTGACGACAAGAATTTCAGGTTTGAAGTCTGACAAGCTGAAGAACTAACAAAATATAGAAAATATACAAAACTTCATTGATATATACATGTATTTTGACGACAAGAATTTCAGGTTTGAAGTCTGCAGAAATTATTTGCTAACTGACAAGCTGAAGAACTAACAAAATATAGAAAAGACAATGTTCCTCTCAACAAGCTTTGAGTGGCTGTTGGTGCATTATATACAATGTCCGGGAAATCAAATATGTATATATAATCATATAAAAGTCTTGCATTTTTGTTTTCTTGCTATTTGATTGTATGTATGAACCACCATTGGAGGCACCAAAGATAAATAAATAGAGAAAAAAGTGGAAATAAGCATAATATTGCCGAAGATCACGACAATCCTTTATTTCTTATACTTTTTTTTTAAAGTACAATTCGACATGTGTGCTTGCATTTAAAACCACAGCCTTGGTTAAACATGATCAAGATTTTTCAAGGAAGGATGATAAAATAATATATTGTTATTAACTTTTATCACCTTATGATATTGACAAATCTTTGTAATTTTCATCAATTCATTCCTCATCTGCACGACAACGGGCTGAAGTTCCCAAGAGGGTTTGAAGAGTTTTAATGAAAAACAGATAAACACCATTTTCAAAGTTTTGTAAGGTCCATTAATCTTTCCAATACTGCACTGCTTAATATACTTTTTTTTTAAATGTCATTGAAGTGATCACAAAAGTTTTAAGTGTTTTTTTTTTTCACTAAAGAGCAACTTCAATATCAAATAATTCAAATTGATAAAAAAAAATGGATATATTGGCTTTTGCAATTAAACTCTTTACATCATAGTAAATTACTCAGTATTGTAAGTACTATGCCAATGACGTTGCTCAAACCAATCCATATTTCCCCTAAAGACCTTCTTGCCTAATGATATGGTTTGAAGATTTTCTCGGAGTTCAAACAGCAAGCATGCCATTTATAAAACATTTATCACACGATGAGATGTCACAGCCACAGAAAGACAAAGCGAGAATTCACTTCCTTCAATCAAAGTCCATATCAACACTTGTATATGCTAAAAGGCATATTCATAAAAAAGTAAAGAAATGCGGTGCATAGCAAAACCAAACGAACTGCACTGCCATCGCTCATTCTGCATCTTGAATTTTCATTCGACATCAAGCACGTCCACTGGATATACGGTTAGTACGCCCTCTTGCAGGGAAAATTGGGGGGGGGGGGGGGGGCGGTGGAGCGTCAGATTATTGGGAGGAACTATACAATTAGCTGTTCACCGGTACTTGCGCTATATAATTCATCTTTCCAATTGACCAATCACTGAAGAAATTAATTTTTGAACACCATGAGGACACTTCTAATGTCGAGAGAGATCTGCAGAGTGTTTAAAGACACCATAAAATGGTCATGAAAAGAGAACTATAACAGTATACAGGGCGAAATAGGCCTAAACTATGAACTGCGTGTCAAGTTGGGCCTTCTCATCAATAAGGAAGGTGAATTTATATACAGGTCACATGTGGTTTATGCTCCTTTCTATATTCATCCTTCATATTCCATTTGCTCAATCTTCAGATGAATTTTTTTTGTATTTCTATGCCGTTGTTTTGGTGGGTTGTTGTTTTTTTTTGTCATAAAGATGTTATGACTGCTATCACTGATCAGTGACCTCAGCGTTGAGACTATTGCCTATACAGATTTCGATTTAAGATCTTAACGTGCCCTATGTGCACACTGATAAATCTTGTTGCACTATTAACACACAAAAAAAATGTCGCACACACGGATATCAATGCACGTTTGTACACGTTCAACCCACACAAACACACTTATTATACACAAAAAAAATGCACACAACAGCAAGGACGACGACGGAGTACTTATTCGACAAATCTGTATGTTCCCTTCTATGTCTATTCATTTGATACTATGACATAAGAATCACGGCCAGGGCACACAAATTTTGGCACGAAAGTGCTGTGACATGCATCTGTAGAAAATCTGTACGTTCTCTTCACTTCTGTCTATATACTTAGGTAATTACTAGTACCCTAGATGTCTATATCTTTATCATGGTGGTGACACACACACACACGCACACACACACACACACACACACACACACAAAATATCTAAAGAAATTTTAATGTAAGAATTGACAACAAAAATCCGTTTATGGTGCAAAATACCTCAGTAATGATAATAATACCCCGAATAACTGACATTGATTTAAAAGTGAAACCCACTGAAAAAAAAGAAGAAAAAATAGAAAGAAGCAGAACGAAAATATTCCATGTTGAAAACAGGAAATATTTTCTATTCTTTGCGGTATTCCATGCCTAACCAGGCGACAAGCCACGGCAAACACATGGTATAATACAGCGGAATGTAAGGAGTTGATGGGAACTGTGCGTGGTCCTGATCTCTGTACGTTCACAAGTTCACGGTTAGTCATGGGCATGATGGAAAGGGCGCGGAAGGGAACACAATCAATACAGTCACGGCTGTGAGGAAAAAAACAAAGCTCAGGCTCAAACACAGTAACCTGAAGAGCACCCATGACGTGTATGTATACAGTGTCCTTTTTGGAAACCCACAACAAGCCAAGTTTAGAATGCGTGACTTCATATCTGTCGCCCGAACAGTTGATGACAAGCAAGGCCCAAAATTCCCCACAACAACCTGCCATTTGCATCACCACCAAACTCGAGTGGTTCCCGACAAGTTGCCACCACCCTTCTACGATAATCTGAGAATGTTGCAGTGTACAAGTTGACTGACCGAATGACGTCACAACGCGGTGAACGAACACAATTTTCTGCTATTCCATTGTTCAGTAACTTATTACGTTTCGTGCTGAAAATAAAAGGACCCCAGCCATAATAAACAGCATGGTTTATTAACGTTCTGTTATTACCTGCAAGTATCCGTGATAAGCATTTTTATAACAGTGGAACTATATGGAAGACGTCTCGTTATACCAGAACACACAGCAAAACATTACATCAGTGCATATTGTTACTTGCAAATGAAACTTTGAGTGCACTTTATCAAGTGACTCTTATTACATTGATTTGAAACTCCCGCTTTATGTAGGCCTTCATACTTTGTGCAAACCATTTTTGTTTTCAATATTCTTTTCTATCTTACCTGGAGAAAACACACAGAAATAAAACCTGCTATGACAAGCATGATTAGCAAGCTCCTGCAATCTGATACAAGAATCTTCATATGACTAAGTCTGACTCTAAGTCATTGTTGATGACTCTAACAAAGTCTTAGGGTACTTAAATGAAATAAACTCGAGGTTATCTGAAACGTTGTGGCATGTGTCATTGCATGTTGAATTTAAGACTTGGAGTGACGGAAAAGAGAGACAAAAATATTCTAGGAATGATCATAAGCAAACAAGTAGATAATAATTTACCTTTTGAACAGTTTTGAACATTATTTTCTTCCAGAAAATATGCATTGAGGAGATGTAATCTCGAAACAAACTATACAAAACTTCTTCCCTTTTGTTCTTGTTGAGACCACCATAAAAAGTTAAGCTCTGATTGTGATGACGATCTCCTGTATCTTCTTCCATCTGCGTGTGAAAGAATGTACTACTTATTAGTACTGTTGTGTTTTTACTTAATGGTTATCATTCTTATCATTTGCCTGTAAATGAACAATGTAGCTATAGTAGCGCTCAGTTAAAGAAGGTCATCTATCATGTCTATCAAGTATCTGTAATGGAATGAACAAAGTGTTAAAAGTGGACTCTTTCCAAGTTATTTACTGTGGTACATAGGACTTAATTTGTCGTTTGTTTATATTATAGGAATATTCTAAAAAGAAATGAACTTATCAATATAATCTCAAATATAATATAACACCATATCGTATAATCTTATGGTAATTCATAACACATGACATGTAATGTAATTATGTCACAGATGTATGCATTCGTATATACAAGCTGGCCTGTTTATTTGGTCACTTTCATGGACAAATCTCATCCCTTCAGTGAGACATGCATTGTTCCTTCATGTGACACTCAAACTTGGAAAAGTGCAATTTGTCATTGTTGTCTTTCACGTTCACGTGCTCAGTCATGCGTGACATTTGTCAACATCATTAGGTATCAATGAAAAGAGGAAGAGTTTTTCTTCCTCATAATCAACATTGTGCTATCCATAGCTGACAATTATGAAATGGTATAGCCCTCCAAAGTTGGATTACCTTTTTTTTTTTTCATTCGCACTGTATATTCTTCCATGGGAGTCCGTGTTGAATGTTAAGACTAGCAGAAGAAGAAGTCAGGACATTCAAGTAGGCCTACAGATGGGAATAGAGATAGGAAAGTAACTGTGTATATAGCTACTGTCTCTTTGCTAGGAATGACGCTGGGATATAAAAGCTTGAGCTACACAATGATTGGTTACCTGCAGAGTTTCTAGTATGACGTAGAATAAAGTTGGAGTTCTGGCAACATTTTCAAATTTGTCTACATACAACCGGTAACTGAGATAACGTATAGTCGGTAGCGCGTTTGCCTCACTATCAAAAGGACCCGGGTTCGATTCCCGAGTCGCACTGAGCAATGTTGGCTACAATCTTACCGTCCCCTCTAGTGAGAGGCAAAACACTCTGTCCCTCGGATAGGACATAAAATGGAGGTCCCGTGCATGATAGAGTAACAAGTCACGCACGTAAAAGATCCCTCTTCATTTATTCATTGCAAAGAGCAGGATGTTTAAGCCGGTGAAGTGGTCCCTCCCATTCAATTCAATTCCAATTTCAATTCCAATTTCAATTTTCAACATCAAACGGGACCCCATGGAAGATATTAAACTATTGCAACTGAATATGGGCTATCCAGCCATCTTCTCAGATGGAAATTAAACAAAGACACAAACAAACAAAGAAACAAACAAATAACACACTCGTATCTTGCTTGAACGATTTCTTGGCTCCTAGCACCCTGTTTCCGGTTTCGGTTTCAATGTTCGTGAGTTTGTTTGCAATGACTGGGAGGGGTTACCTGTGGGGGTGAAGTGTGTGCGATGGGTGTAGGGGACTTACGGGGACGATCAAGTTACACTGCCAATGCCCAATGGCAATGTACATGTTCGGAGTAGGAGCCTGTTATTGTTTTTTAGGAGTGGGGTTGCCTGCCTATATCAATCTTGTTGATGAATGACAATAAAGGGGCAATGTTGCTCTTTTAATGAACCTTGATTCCTTTGTATTTTGTTTGTTTGAGAACGAGCAATAGTGCAGATCTAAACAATCTCTACAGGAGTAAAGAGCCATGCATGGATGTGTTTGTGTTTTGTTTACCCACGAAAACGAGGATATTTGCCAAAATATTCCACGTTACCGGAATGTTTATGTCAGCCCATGAGACATGCTGCATAACATGAATGGAACAATGCTCAGATCTGATCATGGATGAATGCCTCTGACAATAACACACATAGACCACTTAACTCGTTGAAGGGAAAGAACGCACGCCACGTCAGGGCGTAATTAAAATCACTCAATATGTTGTCAATAAATGGGCAGTCTCTATCTTCAAACCTCCCCTCTGCGTACGGGCTCCATATTAAGAACGCAGCAATTCTATTGCTGTTTATGTTAGTGCACATAAGCTCTGGAAACGTTATACTTGTTCGCACACACACACACTGATCGTCGACCTCCAGCAATCAGAAAAAAAAGACAACCAATCGGCGACCAATACCCCGAAATTTTGGTCGGCGACTATAGTTGTCGATCGGTAGCCGGCCGGCAACCGGACAGTAACCGAATGATGACCTACATAAACCGGACGATCTCCGACCAGTGCCGACCGACCACTGGCCGTTTTTAAAGAAATCCTCCGGCAGTTGGCCGGTGATTGGCGAGGCATCATTCGGTCACTGCCCGGACGCCGCCTGGAGAAGATCTCCGATTTCACCATATTTATGACCTAAAGTCGGCCGGCGACCGACGGGAAGTTGACAGGGATTCGCTCAGGCATCACTTGGGCTTTACAGCTCACTCGACTTCTACAAAAAAAAAAAAAAAAAAAAATTGTTGGGCGACGCCTAAAACCCCCATTCCACAGAGATTTTTTTTTTCTCATCGGTCACTCATCGGAAGCAAAGATGGTTGCTCCCGGCCACCTATCGAAGTGTAACGAATCGCAGTCCGATGAATCCGACTTGGTTGGTGGAGTATCAGGTGAGTGTCAGACATGTCGCGCGTGATCTTTTTCGGACGATCTTGCCTCATCGGATCATCGCCCGACATGGCTGACATTGACCTGATAGTCGCCTTATACAAGTCGGATTCATCGGACTGCGGTCCGATACACTTCGGCGTGTGGCGATGAACTTATGCAACAGTCACACACGGCCGGATTTCGAACCGGGTCAGTAAGGAATTAAAATCGCATCGACCCGGATCGAACCGTAGAGACCCGCATTGACTCGCATCGTAACACGTGTCAATTCCTGATAGACTCTGGGGGCTATGATACGGCTGTGAAAAATTTTGGTCATGTTCAAAATTTTCTCACGGATTTTAAATCCGTATTGATATCCGAATTTGCCCACTTCGAACCGCATTGACTCCCATCAACCCACACGGCAACCCGCAGCGTAAAACCGTATGGACCCTTGCCGAATGCCGCATTGTCTCCATGCAACGGATGATGACATGGTTTACATCTGGGTTGGTACGGGTCGAAACGGGTTGACACGTCGGGTCGAGAGGGGTCGATAAGGATTCAATTAAGGATTTAAGGCGGATATATATACGGTTCGATCCGGGTCAATACTTTTTTCCGGGACTAATCCGGCTCATTTTCACCAGGATCATATCTGTTTTGTGACCCGACCGTGTGTGACTGTAGCACTAGCTTTCGATGAGTGATCGATAAGAGAAAATCCCTGTGGAATTAAGATATAATTTCCAGCAGGTGGAAATCAAGCAGGCGCCGCCAGGATACCGATTTGTCAGTGACCGACCGATCTCTGAGCCTCCCAGCAGCGTCCGCTTGGCAACCGTTCATTTAACGGCTTCGAATTTGGTCGACGATCTGTGCTGACATCCGTTTGGCGCTCGGCAACCTTTGAAACGTTACTACAGGATTAAAAAAAAAAACACAAAAACCTATCAAATGGCAGCTCAGAAGAAGTATTCCAAAAGGTGAAAATGAGAAGGTTAGCATGGTTCTGTTCAGACAAGTTAATAAAGTATTAAAGTGAATGTAGGGTGGGGGTCAGGATAAAGAGATCCCGACAGTATATATTTGGTGAGAGTATAGATCTCAAAGAGGGTGCTGTTTTAGGCGTATGCAGATCTCATGGTAAAGTTATCGGGAAACTTTGTAGCGTACCTCGGAATGGAACCTGCCATGTTCAATGAGCTGCTGCAGAGGTGAGATTTTATTCGTATTTACAACACACTTTGTATTTCAAGTACAGTTTACGTGAGAGCATGATATTATACATTTTAAACATGATGATGATGAAACAGCATTTATATAGCGCCATTTATCTGTTGAAACATTCAAAGGCGCCCAAAACAACAACAACAACAACAAGGGTATACATATTCATATATACATATACATATACATATACATATACAACAAGGGTTCGGTGAATGATAATATTCATTTGGAGGAGGCGTTATG
This sequence comes from Diadema setosum, assembly GCA_033980235.1. Lineage (NCBI taxonomy): Eukaryota > Metazoa > Echinodermata > Echinoidea > Diadematoida > Diadematidae > Diadema > Diadema setosum. The sequence goes on from CM067079.1 coordinate 6,943,958, forward strand.
CATATTCGTCGTTTTAATCTTTTTTCGGTGGCTTTCTGCAATACTTGACACAGGGATGGTGCAATTCTTCTAGAGCCTGCTCCATCGCAAAAACACAAAATTCAGTATTCTGCAAACTGTTTTGTACAGATGGTCGTATATGTTGACCAAAAGTCGATATCTATGATAATTTAAAAACAGCAACATAAAGAAAGAAAAGAATCAAAGCAGTATTAATCTTGATTACAGTAAATGACTCGTGGCAACTCAATGAAACATTTTGGAAGCAGATGGAGCACTCCTCTCCTTCAGTTCTACCCCTGCCACACCTACAGTTATTTCTTGGCTGACCCCTCTGTCGTCTCCCCCTGCGGACTCCACAAGAACACCTGGGCGGGTGGTGCTGGATGCTGGTGGTTCGTCACACAGGGCAATTACCCCCGGAGGACAATTACTCCATGGCGAAATACTGCTTAGTGACAAGGTTAGAGTAAAGATTAGGGTTAGGGTTAGGTTCAGTGTTTGAGTTTTGGTTATAGGGTTAGGATTAGGTTCAGGGGAAGGGTCTGAGGCAATTGTCCAGGAGGTAATTGCCCTAGACTCGTCCTGAGGGTATGTCCGATCCAGCTCCGTCGGATCTGTCGGATCTGTCTGTCAAATTGCTCCTGTGTGGCTCTTTGCCATATCTCTTCGTTGCAGATCTTCTCTGGCTGGCCACCCGGATATTATAGATGCGCCTCAGACAACAAATGGGGGACTGTTTGGTTGTTCTCAAACACTGAATAATCGGTGGTAATTTACATCGATGAAGTGCCCATTACGAGTAGATGTAATAAAGACTATTCGACGTAAGAAATATCAATTTGAAGGAACAATAGTTGTTTCATTCATACGGAAGTGCAGGGCCTTGATGATCCATCCTTTAAGAGAAGAAGAATTTTCGTCACAAAAGGCAGATAAAATTTCCCTAGAGAAAAAGAAGCTTGGCCAACGTTCTCGAAGTTTTCATGGCGAGAGTGCACTGCAGCCGATGCATGATAGGCGACTATTCTGTGGGGGGAAAAATAAGGAACTTATGAATATACATCAAGGGTAATCTCGACTCCTTACTGCTGATTGACCCTTTTGAGCTTGTTGAACTTACTTTTCTGATTTTCATTATGCTTTTATTATATCATCAAGGAAAAGGGTTTAGATAGGGGACAATAAATGATTAAACAACCCATTCCCGTAACATACCCCTTCCCAATCTACCTGCCAAAAGTATGAAATGCCATTCCATCCCCGGCTTTTTGTTCGTGGCTGCGGTTACTGCGTCACGCCATGAAACTTTTATTTTCCTCCTTCTTCCTGCCCCCCCCCCCCCCATGTTCATCCGTGCATCAGAGCGGAACTTTGAGCGAGTGGGATGTCATTAATTTGCATTTTGGTCTTCTATAACAAATCCCTCCCTCCCACACACCTTTACGCACACATACACACACATACTCCCTCACACACATTCTTATTAGTCTGGTAAAAATGAATACGCTGTTTCAGCTTACAGAATAGGGTTTAAGACAATTTTCCTGCCCGCAAGGCGGGAGTAGAAGCAGAGTATCATAAGGCAGCTGTCTAAACTTATTTGTGGTATAACTGCTCTACTGCCGGTGGAGTTTGACGTGTTGTCGCTTCCTGTACGAGATGATCCGGTGTCGGACGATCCTGATCGGAACTACCGATTTTGTTTCAGTTCTGGTGTAAAAGTGAGTATCAGTTAATGTAACAATAACTAACATAAGGCTGTGACTGAAACAATATCAGTTGTGTCTGCATTTCAACCGTCATCGATGGTTGTCATATTGATTGTCATGATCGACGGCAAATGCGATTAATTTTTTTTTTTCGGCAGGAAGTCGTGTTGTGTATGAGATACAGTGATGAGCAGGATAAAACGTAGTATCATAATTTGACTTCTAGAAGTCATATGCGCCATTCTGAGAAAGGTATTTAGACTTATGAAGTATTTGGCATACTTGGTTACTACTGAAACTGCTGTCATGTGTCAAAGAATTTCATGTGATTTTTACATTCACGGGGAAATCTTCAAGTTATGCGTAGGTATAAGATCCAGCCTCGAGAATGATGACAGTTATATAAAACAAAAAACAAAAACAAAATAAACAAAAAAAGTGGTTGAACTACGAGTCCAAAAGCTAAAATGAAAATTGAAGAAAGGCTGGTTTAACTTCTTCATGAAGTGCTTTGGACAAAGAGTTATGAAATAGATTTAGGCAACGAATCAGTGAAATTGTTAACGCCATTGGATCTCATAACAAGGCAACTTTCAACAACTTGCATGTCGATGATGCTAGCTCTAACAGCAAATCGCCACCGAGCTCGCGTCAGGTTGTATTAAGCGTCGCTCTCAACATGTTTTGATGAGCAAAAGGTCTGCCTTATCGCCATGATTGTTTTTGATTCTACAGAGTGTCAGGGAGAGTGCATTCACCATGATTATTTCTCAGAGTCTTAAGATAAGTAGTGTTGTTGTTACTTTTTTAAAAGGTTTCAAGATCACTGCCACTTCGGGTGATGTGTGGAAAGAAAATTGAGTTTTCAACAGATGACGTCATAATCACGTGAATAAGCGGTATACTAGTATATTTTCCCATGAGTATGCATAGGACGCCATGCGGGTTGAAGTATGCTCATTTAGTCAAATGGCATGCAATATTTCCTTTAAAAAGCAAAATGTGATGTTTCACAGACTCGTTACGTCAAGGTCACCGCATTAAGAAAACGTATGTTCTCTCTGAGGCAGATTGTCTTTTGGTATATTGTAACATCAAATAATCACGTTACATGGATAATGTGAACAAGTGACAGTCAAGCTCCGATAAGAATATTATGTTGCAGAGTAACGTATGGAAGATGACATGATGCTCCGCTTGGATTTTTTTTTTTTAGACATGGTATCAGTTGCTGAGTACATAGCAACCCTAAACATATTTGCCACTCACTTAAATTCGATGCATCCATTTATTACATGATGATTTGTACCATGGGTTCATAACATACAGTCTGTGAGAGATTTAATGTGCCATACATAATAATCGCGTTTACACAAACACACACACTTTGGGTTGGCGTGTGCATGGAAGGGAATCTCCACGGTTGGATTCCCTCATTGTTTACCGCCAAAAAGCAACCCACGGGTTTTTTGACATGCTGTTGTCTGTCTCCTCATGTCTTTTCACGGTCTTTGTGATGCTGTGTCCTTGTATCTTTTCACCAATGCTTATGCATGATGGCGAATCAACGCCCCGTTCGTCGCAAACAGAACAAGGGATTGGCTTCGGTATCTAGTATAGTTTTGTCAGTTTTAGCGCTATATTCCAGGATTTTGACAATCACTTTTGGGATTGCACTGATTCGATATTCTCGTTTAACATTTCAGCACATAGATGTGAAGCCATTTATCCATTCTGGATTATAATTATAAAACAAGACGACACTGATAGCACGAACACGTAAGATGAGCAATTCGTCATAAAATGTGATGAAAGTCGAGAAAGTACATTGTAGGAGCCTGTAAAGAGAGAGATGCACGTTCCCAGCACTCTGAATTGTATTATCTGACTCTAAAGGATGAAATTGTAATTCATCGAGTAGACCAAGATGCTGTATATTAGATACACTGAGGGTTTGAGAAGAAGTGAAATGATCAACAAAAAGAAGACGAAAGGAAGAAGTGAGGAAGACTAGAAAGTGAAAACATATGGGAATGCATCACACAGAAACACAGAGCAAATGTTTAAATCAGAATGAAACCCCAATATGCAAATTGAATGAATGCAGCAAAATTAGTAGAACACATCATTAAAAATTTGAGGGAAAGCGGATAATCCGTTGAAAAGTCATGAATTGTAAAGTTTTGGTGCAGCCATCGCTGGATTAGAAGACTACAAAATTTGGTAACGGCATGCATGGAAAGCGATATAAACAAAATATAAAGGAAATTCAACCGACATTTTCACTTTTCTGGCAAAATAAAAGAGCACTCGACTTACGTTGTTGAGAAAGCAGAGGGAATAATAATACCCTTACCATACTATGTCAGCAACAAGTCGAGGGAATGTTCACTTTTCATTAAAAAAAGACTTGTATTTTGTGGAATTCCTTTTTATTTATTTATTTATTTATTTATTTTTTTTTTTTTACATTTTGCATCGTTTTCCGCATGTGGCGTCATCTGGTCATGTTACTATAATAGTCATCCCATCATCCATCACTGGCTGCACCGAAACTTTAAGAATTCATTAAAGTTTGAACGAATTGTATTATTTTCCTCAAACTTCGCTGATGCGGTCTACTGATGTTGCTGCATTCACTCAATCTACTTGATGTAGAGCTTCATTCCCTTTTCTATTAGATTAGTATATGAGTACTGCAAGACCATAATTATGTAGTAGATTAGGACCTAGGCACTGAATCCTTATTCAACATGTTCAATGTGATGCTGGGTTCAAATCGTACCTGGAAAGCCAGATATTTTCCAGTGTTTCACATTTTGACTAGGATATAAGAAAGTTCACCTGGGGAATGATAACAGCACGGCCCACTGGTGGAACAGTGCTTCACTGAAGAGCCCACCCTGGGTAGATTCTGAAGAAATATTGTTATTGGTAGTTCTGATGTCATTAGCATTACGGCCGTAGTACCCGTATTATTATTGCTTTTGAAACTGTAATCATTTATATCTACTTCTATACAACCAGTTCAACTGCCATTGTTGTTTTCGAGGCCGTTTTTACACGGGTATAGGTTTCGTCACCTCCTCACCGGGGGCAAAGAATGGCGTGTGTGATTCAGTCATCGGGTGAACTTAGCCCTTGAGTGTTTGCCGCATTAGTTCTGATGATGACGCCAAGTTTGCTAAAATAATGGGTTCATCTATACTAAGGAGGAACGAAGCTGCTTTCAAATGAACAAAATAGAAATGTTTAGAAACTTATTAATTTGTAAGTCTTAGACATTATTCGTATTATGTGTAATTAGGCATATTTAGCACCATAATTGTCTTCGTTTACTCAAAGGCCATTAGATTAAATGTCGAGATTTTATTAATATTTACACATTTCCCACTTTCAAATTTATATGTTGCCATGGTCTCTTTTCAAAAGGTAGACGGTGAGTGACCCCACTGAAGTTTCATAATGCACGACGTCTTCAAAGGAAATAAGCTCAATGATATATATTACAAATTATTGAGATAAATATTCAACCAGAATACTAGTATATGATATGTGAAGTCGTCTCTGTTTGAATTGGTGCCAAATGTGCCATGATTGTTGGTCTTACGAACAGAGCCACTCGAAATAGATATGCTGCTTAATAAGTATGCATAGTATTATTGGAAGTGTTTAGTCCTTGTAACAGCGTAAATAGGAACGATAATACGTTTTCATCACTTGCATTCTGAGATAAGACCCTGAAACGACCCACTAAGCCCTCTAACAAGGATTTCTAAGTGTATCTCCTTTGGTTTAGTGACAAATTATATTTCGACTGTAATTGTTAGTCTACTCTGGACGAATAATGACGCAAGTAACGATGCTATCAAGTCTACTCGCCTATAATAGTACCTCCTTCATCTAACTGTACATCGCGGGATCTTTTGAATAGAGCAGGGCTGGGGAGTTTCCATGGATTACCAAGTCTGCATGTGGCTATTTTTATTGTCAGAACAGGCCGCCTACTTTCGGCTCTTTTAAAATGCACCTTGTAACAACGTCCTGATATGGACTGTCGGGTTGAGTGCTGAAAGACCCGCTGACGTAGGCCCCATCTTCTGTTCGTCGTCTATAGATATACCGCAGCATGCCCGTCCTCTCGCCGCATCATTGTGTGACCTGCACTCTTCGCAGAGCAGCAAGTTCTTGATATTTCTTTTCAAACATACGAAGATCTCTGCCGAGCCGGCCCTAATCTGTAATTGTAATCTACATGTACCCATTCCATGTTCATTCCTTTGGGCATTTACCTTTGAAATCTTGTTATGCGTGAGATTTTGATAAATGACACGAATTCTGTTAATCCGCTAAATCTCCAGATTTGCTCACACAAACTGATTGGCATAAACAAACTGCAACAGCTGAAATTCTATGAGAAACGTAGGATGCATATATATATATATATATATATATATATATATACGAAGTTGTGTTTTGTATCTTAGTTTATATTGTGATCCAATGATGTAGCTAAACGTAAAAATAAAAACAAAAACAAAAACAGAGAAGACAACTATGAGGATCAGAAAATGGTTAAAAGCGTATAATAGTACATATTGATTTCTTCTTAGATTAATCATGTAGTTGGTATAGGCGCGATTGACCGATGGTACCCTAGTCAGTTTTTCTTTTTGAGATGATACAAAACAGGGGAGGTTTTACATGCTATTTGGACAACAGGCTAAGCCGGACATTGTCCGGAACAAATCGTAAACCCTCTCTAAAGAAATCCTGAGCGCAATCCCCTCACCAAACAGCTTTCGGCTCGTTGGTCATTGATTGTGCCAACTGACGGAAAGGCAGTAAAAGAAAACACAAGAAAATATGGGGTAAGAAAAAGGTACAAGACGACCGCAGGGCCGTTTATTGCGTGCGAAGAAGTCTCTGTAAGATCGAAGTAAGTACTGGAAAGCGACCCGAGGTCGTTGGCGCGCTGTTTTGTCGCTGTATTTAAAAGAATCATGATTTCGCAGAACTCGGCAGTGCGTTTATTACGTGAGAAAGGGAGTGTGAATAATATGGTCTGGATGTAGTCCATGTTAGGCCATCGTCACCGGCTGCGAAAGAAACGGAACGTGATGTTCGTGTCAAACCAAGTCTGAAACCGGGATGATATCTTGTTGGATGAATGTGGTAAGCTTTATTACAACAAACTTCAGCTTCAACCGTTCTAACAACTGGTTGTATCTGCACTTGTAGTAAGTTGCATCTTGTCAAAACCCGTCATGCGTTATGATATAAGTAATGCTCGCCTAAAATACTAGTATTATGCATGGTACGCTCACCTGATTCTCAAACAGCACAAAGAACAACTATCAGAAAAGTTATAAAATCCCCAGGACAATTACTGAAGTTACCTGCAACTGCAGATGGCAATCTTGGAAGAATTTACGTTTTGCCTAATAAAGCTTTATTTCCCGCGTATTTTAAACATTGTCCTGTGCCCTATCACTATCCAAAGATTAGTTCAAACGTCTCAATATTATCAATTATAAAATATGACAAGTCAATGTTGGTAATAAGAGGAAGTAATTACCAAAGGTCTCTGCCAAGAAAACAATTCCACAGCTTCATATATCAGATGATAAGTCCTACCTCATGTTCCTTGTGTAATCTTTGATAGTATGTCACATCTTTTCACGTGACACGTTGACCACGTGACACATACACCTCATGTCTTAAACTTACGGCTGAAAAAAAAAAAGAGATAGAAACTGATGAAGACGTTGTCTCGTTGAGCTTGTGAAAATCTTTGCATTGTGTCAGCCTATATCATGTACTCGTGATGATTGTCTATACACATTCACATGTGACAGCGTCCTCAGTGCTAGTCTTAAAGAAACAGTTTACCTTTGGGAGCACTGATTTTGAAAATTTTCGAGTTATCACATTTTGATGCATATGTGTAGGTTAGTTGCATCACAAAACATCCTATCATATAATAAGTTTGCAATAAATCCTAAAATATAGGGAGATATTACTGTTTTTCTCATTAAACCATAACTGCAGACGGTTTAGTCTAGCAACAACTTTATTATAACTATTTTTCACATTTTGTATATTTAACAGTACTTAACATTGATTATCCTGATTAAAATTTTTACAGTGGTTGTATCTATGCCTAACTCACATTTTAGAACTATTTTGAAGTACTAAAGCTGGGTTTTTGTTTCATCTGCAAAATGTAAATTATGCTTTTAACTGCCAAGAAACTGGCACCCATCGATGCCATTTTTCATGATATTCTGAGACTCACGAAGAACGCCTTTAATTCTCATGCACCACTGAGATGAAGCCTTAAAAAAACATTGTTTTAAATTTATTTTCTTTTGTTTGAACTGAGGAGTGCGTTGTAACATATCATCTAATATCTCATTTTAACTTCAATTCAGTTGGAATTTAAATTCATTATCATGTATTTTCTTGATTGACAGTATAATAATAATGATAGGAAAAATAGTAGTAGTAGTAGTAGTCACGTTAGTAATAATAATGATATCAATAATAATAGCAATAACAATAACAATAGTGATATTAATAATAATAATATATATACTGGTAGATCACTTATATTAAAAAAGACAAATTTCTTACAATGCACAGATCGTAACAAAAGAACGATATCTCGACAAATGTGGTCATTATATTGGGAAGACGATGTGATAAGGCAAGAAATATTAAGAAACCTATATACCTAGCTAACTATTTGAATTCCAGAATCGCTTAAATTTTTTCCTCTCATAATAATCTGGAATGTCAACATATAGACCTTCTATATGCTCCAAGGAGCAACGCAAATTATTTGACCTTTTTATCATAGAAGGTATACGCGTCTCTCCTTCCTCGTTCTATTACAATTACAGTTTTAATTTGTAAAAAAAAAAAAAAAAAAACATCGACTAGTGCATATATATATATATATATATATGCATAATTTGCGTATTCAATTGATATATCCGGTTTCATCATGAATTTCATCTAAATTTCATCTGTATAGGCATATAAGTTTTGCTGTTTGATGTATATATATATATATATATATATATATATATATATATATATATATATATAAATGTCTCAGGGTTCCATAATGGAAGATCATTGTTTATTGTTGAATGGCCGGGCTACCCTGACAAAAGATTAGAAATAAATATATGCATAAAAATACTTTAACCCCTTGGAAGTTTAATCAAAAGACCAAACTATTTTTCAACAGCAATATTGTCACATCATTTTTTTTGAAGGTGAATGTCGCCATAACTAAATAACTAATAGTGATATTGGTCATTTAGTAAAGACCTTTACATTGTAAATAGTGATGGAAAGTTACTAACAAGAAAATTCTTTGTGCAAAATAAATCAAAAGTTCAATAAAAGTTTCAACGATATTGGCCAAATATGAAGTCATAATTCGTTTGAATATTTTAACGCAAATTACCCCTCATGATATTGCTATAACATGTACATAAACTCTATAGGCAATACACAGTAGGTATCTTACGATCATAGCACATACCTCAATACACAGGCGGAACTTTTTTTGAATAAACGCCTGGAGTATATTTAACTCCCTTTCGTTTATCTCTGCATGAAGCATACAACATGTACAAGGGGAAGGTTCACGAACACTATCATGTAACCCCAGTGACCTTTTAGGGTTGTCATAGTGAACTAAATTAAACAAGTTTTGATGTTTATACAGACAACTACACACATCCTACAAACACATAATACACACACACACAAACACACTATATTGCCTGATATGCCCGCGTACACTCTATGCGTTACCAACCGACTGCTTTAAATAATTCAATTGTTTGGTATTGTGTGATACAAATATTTCTGAAATGGCTTGATTGATATCTAAACACAGTTGAAAGAGGCAGCCCATCCGTCTTTCTCCTAGTTAGTACAGTGCATTTTGACATGGTATATAGATATAAGACCTATAAATGTCGACTATACGTGTTTGGACTTGGATATTGTATATCTCTCTATGCTTCTGGCTGTACTGGACAATGATGATGGAATTGCGATTTTGCATGTTGAATTCAGCACTCGCAAGTATACGTGTACCAACGATAACCCCTTTCATTAAATGTTTGTGAGGATGGAGAATTAAACCCTTAAGATGTGAAGGTCAATAAACAAGGGTGATATTTATGATAACAGTATAGCGAGGCCTATAGTAACGATGATACTATGATAATGATATTGATTAAGAAAAAAAAATAGAAGTATATTAGCATCGGCACCACTACTACAAGTATGGCTGATGATGATCATTACAATCTTGACATGATAATGATAACTGTCACAATATAATATTGACCTTGATGATAATTACACTAACATTGCTATTAACGGTAACATCAGTAGCAGAATATGCCTGCTAGCAGTCCCTTTCAAACTCCCATTGCAGGGGCGGATCCAGGAATTCTGTAAAGGGGGGCGTGACTAATATTTCTGGTGGCACTTCCGGGTTTCATTTCATTTTTTTCTTGTTATTTCTTTTGTTTTTAACGAAAAATAAAGGGGGAGGGGCGTGCGCCGGTTGCGCCCCCCTCTGGATCCGCCACTGCATTGCATCATAGGACCAGTCATTACCCCGGTATTACCAAAGGAGGTACTTGTAGTACCTCCTTGGTATCATCAGATGCTAGTACACCGATCCGTGTTCTAATTTACACAACTGATGGGTTAAAGGGGAAATCCAGTCCAAATAAAAGTTAGTCTCACAAGAAAGAGTAAAAAATAAGGAAGTTACGACATTTTGAAGTTTCACCTATTTTTTTTTTTTTTTCAGGAAACAGTTCTTGAACGGTCAATATGAATATGCAAATGGCAAAGTAAGCATGCCATACCCTCACAACTTGCATATAGTTTGTATATAAAATTTGGGAATTTCCATTTTTTCATTCAAACGCAATTTTGTCCAAGGCTCAAATCCTGATATCTAATTATTCTGAAGTTATTCAACCAGGAATAGCATCATGTTTTAGACTTCAAAGACAGAAACATTGAATTTTCGTATTTTTTTTTTTTGTACACGATCAATGGAAAATTGTGAGGTTATGACATGATCAGCTCACTCATTTGCATATTCATATCCACTGTGCAAGAACTGTTTTGCAGAAATAAGCAAAATTTCATAACTTCCTTATTTTTCATCTGAATTCAGTGAAATTTTCAGCTTTGAATTCGTAAGATTTTACTTTTTTATCAGACTAACTTATTTTTGGACTGGATTTCCCCTTTAAGGGGGAGACAATTATAAAACTTTTCATAGATCGAACCCAGGATCTTCTGTTGCGTCAGTCATCAACAAGCCAACTTTCAAGATCGTTTACACTGGCTGTAATACACGAAAGGTACACTCCCTGGATTGTTTCTCATGTCACATATGATGTCTGATAGAATACTAAGCAGCTTGCAGAGATATGGATCAGACTGAATTATGGAGAATAAAGACTGCCTTTTGAAAGTGGGTCAAGGGGGCAAAACTTGACTTACCAAGCTCCAGAAACGTAACGACGTAACGTCGGTACGCCATTGTAGGTACTCCCGTTCCAGGGGCGGATCCAGGAATTCTGTAAAAGGGGGGGGGGGGGGGGCAACTAATATTTCTGGTGCCACTTCTGGGTTTCATTTCATTTTTTTTTCTTTTTTTCTTTTGTTTTTAACGAAAAATAAAGGAGACGTGCGCCGGTTGCGCCTCCCTCTGGATCGGCGCCACTGCATTCCATTGGATTTTACGTCTTCCCCTCAACCCGATAGATAAAGCAGGTTTGGAATAAGGATGAAATTTTTATTGTTTTGTTTTGTTGTTGTAGTTAAGAATATGGAGCAAAACAGAAGGGAAAGGAAAAAAAAAAACACGTTAAATACTGTCCGAGTCATAACAGCTATAGTGGCTGTTTGTGAACGGGGGTAAAGAAACGACGTTTTCGGAGTAACGGTGAAAGTATCTACCCCACATGTCACTGGCCATCTATCATCATCAGCGCAAATTATCAAAACGGGAAGAAATGTTAAGAAAATATGCCGGTATGGAATTTTCTGGCTTCATTTTTCCTTTGTACGTCTCTTATTCTCTCGGGCGATAATTTTACCCGCATTCTCTTGAAAGGCGGTGTTCCAAAGAACCATTGAAAACGATGTCACGGCTGAACAGTCGGGGCGAGAAAACACGGCAAACGTGCTAGCTTGGCCCGAACGAATGGTGCTAAAGAACTCAAGTATGTGCCATTATACTTATATGTTGGAAGTGCTAGATATTTGATTTGCGAATACAAGGATTTGATTTGCGAATACAAGGAGACAGAGAGAGAGAGAGAGAGAGAGAGAGAGAGAGATTTAAAAAAGACGTGTGGGCAATGTAGGACGGGCAAGATAAACTTTACACGGGTTATGAAGAGGGGATTAAGCTTACATATTAGTGTAGTATGTACGATACAACGGCTTTTCAATAGTCAAATCAGACGTAGCTATAGCTCTCCTTCGTGTGACGTTTCGTATATTCCTGCATACCCAGGAATGAACTTTCTGCGCTCAGCGCATTGAACTTCATAACTCCGCGCCGTTTGCTCAACTTCTCAAATGACGTTCTGGGACTCTGACGTGCAACAGATGACATCGCGACCTTCGAACAACCAAAAATGTGCAGGCCGCCAGTCGCGGGGTTGTTTTTATTTCGTCCCATCCCAATGAGATTTATAACAGGCCAGATCGCGGGGCGACTGAGGAATAGTAGAGGGGAAATCGACTGATGCTGCGACTCTCTGCGTGTAGGAAAAGAGAGTCGCTCAGTTGTCGTGTAACGTAAGTATGTCCGTGGTCCAACTTTTCGTTGTCTGGCCGTCTTATCATTATAGCTTACTTGAATATCTGCAGTGTCTGTAGAGAGTATTGGAAGCACATGAAATAAAGTAGGAACCATGAGATTTATCGATGGTGAACCATGATGGTGGGAGCTCTTCGACCAGGTTGAATCCCTGGCGAGACAAACTTGGCGGGAAATGAGCACTTGGTCATGGCGGTGACATTTCACTGCAATCGAAATCTCGGTAAGTGCAAGTAAATTGTGCCTGCAATACTAAGTCCGCACGAAAGATGTTATACGGCTGTAAAACACACGCCGTTGCTCCAGGAATTATTTCCTGTGCTTTACCCGATTCCCGGCCGATTTATGTTGATCGGCATTAAGAATATAATGTCATCCCCAAAGTAAGCACATAATACTATAGAGACTTGCTGAAAAAACCCAAAACAGAACAAAAACCAGTCATCTGATCTTTCAGGTTTTGTGCAGAGGATATCTCAAACTGTCCTATCCATGTATATGTCGTTGAGGATTTCTCAAACTGTCCTATCCATGTATATCGTTGTCATGCGTGCTCATGTGTGGTTTCCGGTTTGCGAATTCATTGATATAAAGTGTACCATGATATGATTAGCAACTATAGCACCCGATTTGTGGGCAGAATAATCACCATTTCGTTGCTGCAGTTGTCACATTACGTCAGTCACATACTAAGGACATCTCAAAGAGGTACGAAGAGCCCCGGAAACGCCGTCCTTTAATGATACCTTGTATTTGTTTCCTCCAGTCTATGAAAGACCCATCGGATGTTCTCCATCTACCCCCCCCCCCCCCCCCCCCCACCGTTGCTATGTGACAGTTGTGGTATAACGAACGTGGATGCAACGCTCTTTGTTTACTTGACTGGTTGTGGAAGACAGTGTCGTTTTCTTTTCATTTAGTTGGGGGGAAAACTCCCACTATCTTCGGTTAATGCCCGCTTGTTACAATGGGCATTCAAAACAAGAGAGATGACAGCATCACGTGGTAACATACTGTGTGCATGCTACCACGGATGTATTTGTGAGGTACCTTCTTGGTGTCATGTATGACACACGGATGTGATATGTCACACGCGTTAGTTTCACGGAATCGTCCTTCACAGAATCCCCCGTCGAGAGAAAGTCTCGAAGAGAAGGAGCCGCCGCTGGGATCTAGGGGTTAAACCAGGGAGGTTAAACTGTGACCTATCTCGATGTACTCGTGTGGTAGCACTGGTATAATAGGAGCATATTTGCAATATGTACTGTATCATAGGTTTTCACATTGCATATAGGTCGGTTGTATCACAAAACATCCTATCATATAAAATTGTCGCAATAAAGCCTAACATAAGGAGATATCACTATATTTCTCAATAAAGCATAACTGTAAAATGTTTCTTCCAGAAACAATTCTATTATAACTATCGTTCACATTTTGTATATTCAACAATATAATCATACTTAACATTGATTATACTGATTAACATTCGTACATCTCGGTTTCTATCCTTAACTAACATATTATATAACTATTTTGAAGCAGTGAAATTTAATAGGAATGCAAAGGTATCGTTAAATTGCATTAACATATAGAGAATAAGACTTTTTGAAATGTCTGATCTGAATTAAATTTTTGTTTTGTTCTGGTCTCACTCTGTTTATTGAAGTCGATTTAAACATGAACTGATGGCGTTGTACTTTAATGACTCGTTACTTCGTATAAAGATTCTGGTTCAAATTCCATAAACAAGCATACACAATAATTTTCAGTAACGAAAATTTTCATTTTACTGACAAATTAAATTCATTTGAAATTATTTATCTTTTAATATTCCCTGCACAGCCACGACAGCACATCGAACATGTCTATTCTAACAAGTGTTCTGCTATATCGTGTATATTGGACGTCATTATTGAAAAGTCTTATATTTGACAATGTTAGTGTTGCGGTTATAATTTTTGATTGAATCATTGCATCGCTGTAGGTTTGCAACGTGAAATGGTCAATGGTTTTTTTCATTGTTGGGGTTTGATGATTAAAGAAGGTTTAGCATGCAATACAAAGGTGAATTTTCAAATCCGTGGCAAACAACAAGCTCATTGTAAAATCAACACACCCCTTAGAGAAATTGTGCCCCCTACTTGATTGTTCGAACGTGCGAAATCACGTCGCTATACTACATAAAAGAAAGAGGAAATGTTAATTTTTTGTCCGAAACCAATTTCCGGCAGCGTGTAGCCAATATTATCCCATAATCTTATAATGCATAAGATGTAAGAAAGGGGAGAGAAGTATGCCTAATATAGAGCTGGTTGTCTTAAAGGATATAAAACTGCTTGGCCTAAGCAGATCCTGTGATAAGTTAAGGCAAGCGGGTGCAGCTGGACAATGAAGATGTGAGAAATGGGAAAATAAAATCCCAGGCTGTCTTTAGTTTACTGCGTTTTACTTCAAAATGAAACTCATCGAAATTCTGAAGATTGTATAACACACACGATCATGAGTATATAATATGCATGGCATAAAATGCAGTGGCATGACAAATGTGCATGTTTACCTATTCATTCGGTGTACAAAGAATATTGGAACATCTTGCACCACATGCAACATACACAAAAGTATATTATACGGCTATTCCAGTAAATTGTTTTCTTGTAATCATAATGCTATATTAATAATGACGGTTTGTGTTTTGAGCGAAGATACAGAGATTTTACATGCATGAAAATGTGTTCATGGTGAATTAATGATAATAATGTATCCACCAAAACCGATGATCAAAGGGTTATGAGCGCGATGTGCACTTATGTGTGTGTGTGTGTGTGTGTGTGTGTGTGTGTGTGTGTGTGTGTGATGAGAGAGCGAGTGAAAGAAGTAGAGAAAATTCGTGGATTCAAACATAACTGCAGGTCGTGACCGAGTAACATATATTTTTATTCATTGATAAACACTACTCGTCCTCTCAGGAGACAGTAATGCGAAACTGGACCCCATTTCATAAAACATGCTAGAATATCAACTCTTGCTGGAATGGCAACTTCCCATAGCAACAGCCAATCAGGAAGCCCGATCATTGTCATTACTAAGACAATTGCCAGTCCTGCAAGAGTTGCTATCATATCAACTTTTTTATGAGATGCGCCCAGGTTTATCCTCTAATATGTTCTAACATCTCTAAACTTTCACCACCAAGGAACTTTTTTTAATGTATCACATTGTTCAACACATGTATACCAATAAAAGTAAGAAAAAAATTCTGCTTATGGGTTACAAGCAACTTTGCTATAGCAATTTCAAATATTTCATGCCGTTAGTGAACTCACGTAATGTCTCCTACAAGCAATGTTTACCACGAAACTGTGAAAGACCATGCAGCACATTGCTATCACCGAGATGCCTTCACGTGTTATTGACTCGACAATGTCATTGTTTCATTATCGTTTTAGATTTCTTGAAATTACCAATCTCGCCGAACTCTGCATTCGAACCCGTGACACCTTCCCGACCACGATGCGGCTCCACGTCGACGTCCGACTGCGTGGTGGACTACCTGATCGATGACCACACCGAGGAGAACGACTCCGGCTTCCTCTCGTGTAACGACGGATTTGTCAAAAGGTAAATACATGTTAACATAGAAACCCCCTTTATCTCTACTCCTTGAAATTGCTCTTGAGTCTTGTCACGCATTATTCTGTTGTGTGCTGTAACGTATCATATCTTATTCATTTCTGTTTTCATATCACTATGAGTGCTTTATGAGAGTCAATTTATAATTATTATAATTATAATTATAATTATTATTATTATTATTATTATCATTATTATTGTTATTATCATCATTATCATTATTACTATTATTATTATTATTATCATTATCATTATTACTATTATCATTATATGTCTTGACTTCTTTGCCTCTGTCATCATGACTTTGTTCTGATAATGAAAAGGAAAGGATCTGGGTACCATTTCATAAAAAGCTGATATGATAGCAACTCTTGCTGGAATGGCAATTGTAACAACAAGAATCCAGCTTGCTGATTGGCTGTTGCTATGAGAAGTTGCCATTGCAGCAATAGTTGCTATCCTAACATCTTTTGTGGAACGGGGCCCTGATGTCTGCTGTTGTTGTTGTTGTTGTTGTTTGTTTGTTTGTTTGGTTTTTTTTTTTGGGGGGGGGGGGCGGTTTCTGGAGATATTACAAGTGTTGCAATTTTCCATTAAATTATCTTTTTAAGTCGACTTTGTTAAATAGAATTAACTCAGCTAGAAGTACAGTGAGACTGGGTTAAAATTAAGAAATTCATGGAGTTTTGAATTTTCGCATGTTTCCAAATCACAGAAGGGGCTAATATTGGTCACACTGGCATGTGCAACAAAGAATAGCTGATACTGTCATAGCCTCTCGTGTCGCTATTTCGTTTAATCATACATGTGCAAATCAAACAATTATGACATTGTATAGATATATTGTGAAATCATAATGTCATCACCTTGTAAGATTTACATTATGTGATTGTAATTCTCAGCGTACATTTCGAAATTCTGTAACTTTCTCATTAAACTCTAATTAGTAGTCTGGTTGTAATGATACTCTTATTAACATTATGTTTGCTTGATTTTACACTTCTTATGAAAGTCAAGTTGAACAAATAGTTTCCTTTAAGAGATCGAGCCAGGAGGAGAGATAGAGAGAGAAAGCTACAGTGCGTAGTTGACGAAAACAAGTGTATTCATGTCACACATTTATACGCTCTCCCACCATGGCTACTCTACACTCCTCGATCCCGATTGGTCAATGATGTCATGCATTTTTGAGGGGCAAAGGTCGAGTACCATAGAGTAATTGACCAGTACTGCCCAGCATTGGCTCTTGATGTCAAGGGCCCTTTATAGGTCGTGCTCTTATACCAGAAAGGAGTTTGTGCCCTGAATGGATACTTGCCGCAGTACTTGGCAAGGATTTAGCAGCAAATTTATCAAGCGAAATGCATGAATACTGATATTTCCTGCAAAATTTGTAGTTATTGTAGTGAATTTTTTTTGTAATCATATCATAATTGTTTATCCAACTCGTTGTTGTTGTTTTCACCGTGGCCAAACTTTTAATTAGTAGTACAACTTTGCCTGTCCGTATTTTTATCGAATGTTGTCAATAGATGTATAGGGTTGTAAAATGCGTGTGTGTAATGCATAATGATATGGGATGTGTTGGACGAGTTGACATTTTGACGGCTGAATCTACCTGAAGAATCTATTCTCCAATGTTAGGGACCTGCAATTTGCCATGAGCAGGATATAGCACACACACACCCTTACACACACACAACACAAACACACACACACACACACACACACACAACACACACACACACACACACACACTAACTAACTAACTAACTACCATGTTCCTGTGTATTTAGAGTTTCTTTGGAATTGTGGAGATTTTACGACTGTGGTGGAAATTAGACGAGCTCCACAATGACTGAGTAGTTGGATTGAAACCTCCTTAGATAACGCTACATTACATGGTTTAACGCTTGTGCATGGATACGTAGTATTGGCTCCTAAGAATGCGAAATAACATTAAGCCTCCATCTTATTAGAACGAAAAGATCGAGAGGGCCCCAAGTTTTTCTTACAATTGGATTTATATAGGTTTCATTGTCAAAGTAGATGTTAGATAGCAACCTGTTTCAGAAAAAAGCTTGAAAAACATAAATCAAGTTTACAGTAGTTTAGGATTGACTCTCCCTGAGGCAAAGCCTTTAAACGTCAATTCCTTTTCGAAGTGCTGTCGTGACCAAAATTTCATACCTCAGTGGTCTGCCGACTCTGGAAGTCAAATACACACCTCCATAGAATTCTGATCGCCTGGAAACGTAGGAAAATATATCTGACCTTGCTCAAATGTACAGTTTCAATGGAAACGTCAGAGCAAAGGAGGTTTTTGGTGGGCAAAAAATACTGTGACAACAATGGCCGAGTCGCCCTCGCTTTTGTGTAAAAAGGGATTTGTACTTTCCAACTTTCAAGGCAAAAACAAGATAAGTCAGTGTGCCTCATTACCATAGCATTCCGATTCCTGGCAAGTTGTGAGGAGTGGTTTGAATTAAAACTGAAACATGAATCCGAAAGCGTGGGCGAATTTGTGGATTGCGTCGAATCGGAGGGATAAAAGTCAAGTGCAAGAGTTATTGGACATCATCATGCATTTCCAACCACTTTTGCTTGATACATGCGATTGTGTTGGAATTGTGAAACGCACTGAAACAATAAAACATATATGCTACTCAAAAGCCTGCTTAAAACCTACTAAGCCGGTGTGAATATGTATGTTTCGTTTGGCAAGCAGATGTTGCATGAATTTAAAAGGTCCAGAATGAATTAACGGAGGTATTTATAATGTCGATCATTGGCTGGGTTATGACAGTTATAACAAGAATAAACAATCATATCAACAGAGCATGTGTTTCCTAAGACTCCATCTGAACACATGGCTTCTCTCGGAATTCCCGACCGTCGTTATACTATTCTTTATGATTTAACTCAGTTTCTTTTTTACAGCATATGTATACATGTATATGATTCTTGACATTTTCATTTTATTGAATGATGATGGTTGATCTTTTATTTGTGAATTGTAAAGATCAAATTTACATTGGCAAAATATGACATTCCACTCACTTTACCAAAGCACATTTCAACACACTTGTGCTAGGTAACTTGATGTAGTCTTATTCATTGAGATGCCACGTTCTTGGGACAGATTTTGCTCAGATTTCAGTAACTCACTGCCTTTGCTTCGCTTGGTTTGTGCCGTCTGTACGAGTTATAAAAATCTCTTGTAGGGTTTATGGTTGACGCCAAAAGGATATTACTCTCAGTCTGAATGTTTGATACCTAATGCTCTTTAGGTGGGGTTGCTACTTAAAATTGCATGTTCTACAAGGTTCCAGAAAAATCACTTGCAAATTGGGACTTTACGCACATATCTTCATCATATTATTTGAGACACCTTAATTTCAATTGCACTGGCACTCCTTTGACGTTTTAGCAGTGTGCTTGAAAATGGGGTCAACTTCAATGACTTCATTCTTGGTGATTAACTTCAAAATCAATGAAATTCAATTATTTTGCTCAGATCGCAAGCACATACCCTATATTTTCCTACCGGAGCTACATTTCGTGAGATTGTGAGCATCTTGCAAATTATTCCATTAAGCCTTTTGTGTTTGTTTCTGCTTCTCTCTGTAACTGATGATTAAATTGATAATCTCATACTTGTTCAATCCAATGGTTACAATGTATCTAAATAATATATGGAAATAATAATGACTAACGGAGGTACACTGTGATATAAGGAATACAAGCCCCCCTTATTTATGTTGCTTTTTTTTTTAAAGAACAAATAGCTGATGGACAAATGTAGATTAAGGATGACCTTTTATGCTTCCACGCTTGTGAAATCCCAGATTTGTTTGTTTGTTTTTCTTTTACGTAGAGGCATAATCTCCTATTGTATCTATGTGGGCAATTGTATATGCATATTGGTGACAAATTGTGTCTCTGAATCTTCTTTCTCAGAGGGACAATTCATGAACATTGTGGCTATTAATGATCATTGTATCTTTGTTCTCTTTTATTACCCTTTAGGCAAATCGAACGTTGGGAAGAGCTATCCCGCAGGGATCTCTTGACTGACGATTCGCGAAGTCGTGAAAACAAGCAAGTTGAATCTGAGGGTAGCATTCCAGCGCCAATCGTCCTTCCACCTCTATTTCTCCATGGTGCGTTGTCCCTGCAGTACCTATCGCCTCTCGATGACAAGTTGGCCATCCTCCTTTATGCTATAATCCAAGTAAAAGCAGACTTCCAAATGACGGAACTGAGACTACAGCACGGCAAGTGGCAGTTCGATAACAGCAAGGCTGGTCGGAGACCGCCGAGAGGTCGGAGAAATCCGGGAACCGCCCGATCGCACGAAGACGTCTCTTTACCGCGCATCCCAGAAAATCTCGCCGAGAATGATCTGAAGAAGGGAGTGTCAGAACAAAATCTTTCTGGCAGACTGGCGATCAAGTCTTTGACGGAGTATAGGGTCGATCTCAACCAAGGCAGAAATGTTCCCGCCGCCCAGCCCCAAGAGGGTATCCCGAGAGAGAACCGGGGAGGGCTTCAATCCAGACATGGTGCAACATCACCAAGATATCACCAAGCCACATCAAATACTCAACAAATGATGCATCAAAGAACTCATGGGAGGCAAGTACCACCGGACCCTCGTGACTGCCCTCAACATGTGCCTCCTAGTTGGAATAGACCAGGTATGGGGGATCCGCAGATTCCGCATGTCAGAATCCCACCACATGACGGTCATAGGATGGTCCCCCACCACTCTCGTCCTCCAGTGACCATTGTAACAACTCAAATGGTCAGAACCATGCAACCAGAACCACAAGAGGGACAAAGAATTGGCGTAACTCATTCGCGTCTTCCAGTGTCTAATGTGAGACCACAGATGGCCACAACCATGCAACCAGAACCACACGTGGGACAGAGGATTGACGTATCCCATTCGAGTCTTCCAGTGTCTAATATGAGGCCACAGATGATCAGAACTATGCAACCAGAACCACACGAGGGACAAAGGATTGGCGTATCCCATTCGAGTCTTCCAGTGTCTAATGTGAGACCACAAATGGTCAGAACCATGCAACCCAATCAACACGAAGGACAGATGGTTGACGTAACTCACCCTCATCTTCCAGTGTCCCATGGGAGATCACAAATGGCGAGTGGTTCACAACCCGGACCACACACAGTACAAAGGTTTGGCTTCAGCCATTCCAATCTTCCCACGTCTCAAGTGAGGTCGCAAGTGGCTAGTAACATGCAACCTGAACGACATGAGGGCCAGAGTTTTGGCCTCAACAATTCTCGTCCTGTGGTATCTCATGTAAGGCCCAATAGGACTAGTAGCATGCAACCAGAATGGTATGCGGGACAAAGGATTGTTTTCGATCATTCGGGTCGTCCGGTATCTCAAGTGAGGCCGGATAGGAGTAGTAGCATGCAACCCGAACCACATGCGGGACAAAGGATTGTTTTCGACCATTCGGATCGTCCTTTATCTCAAGTGAAGCCGAATATTACTAGCAGCATGCAAGCCGAACCACAGGCGGGTCAAAGGATGGTTTCAGACCATTCGGGTCGTCCGGTGTCTCAAGGGAGGCCGGATAGGAGTAGTAACATGCAACCCGAACCACATGCAGGGCAAAGGATTGTTTTCGACCATTCGGGTCGTCCGGTATCTCAAGTGAGACCGGATAGGAGTAGTAGCATGCAACCCGAACCACATGCGGGACAAAGGATTGTTTTAGACCATGCCGGGCGTCCTTTATCTCAAGGGAGGCCACCACAAGCGACGAGTAATCTGCAACCCGGCATCATTACCGCGGAGGACTGGATGAGACTACGTCACAGCAATAGAGACAAACGACTGACTGAACCTCCTCCTGCAAACAATGCTCCCTCTTCGGGTCCACCGCCAATACCGAGGATTACGATTTCCCGTCCGCAGGGAGATATGAACAACCAATCAATCGATCGAAATAGGCTGATTCATAACCACGGCGATTTGCTAGTAGATACGTCAAACCGTCAGCCATCCCAAGGAAACCTGTCCACAGCATCGAATGTAGACTCGGCGACAACTGAAATGAGTCACAAGCATCAGAACTACAATATTTCCGGTCAAGACAATACACAAATACTCAGAGACTCGGCCTACCAAAGTCCACTTGGCGCGGAGTCGCAGCCTTTCACGAGAACAGAAAGAGGTGGTCATGAAGAACAATTTATGACGGAGTATCATGAAGAGTCAAGAATTTCACCAAGACTGGTTTCTAATTCACATGCAAATATATACTCACCGAATCTGGACAGTGCCAACAAAGTTGAAACAAAACTCTCATTTAGACCATCTGGTGATCAACAAGAATCCCGTAGCAATGTTTCCAATCGGTCTGTAAAAGACTTAGGACCTTGTCAGCAAGCAACGAACGAAGTTAGTTCTGGTCCTATGCCAGGCTCACAGGTGTTTACAACAGACAGGAAAGACCCGTCAGAATTTCCTGGAGATTGTATTGGAAATCAGAATATGAGTAAAAGATTTGTCGAAGGGACACAATGTGCACTTGATGAATCACCGACATCTCCTGTGAGTGAGGTTCAAAGCGACGCCAGCAAAGAATCCTATTTTACTTCTTCGTATGATACCTCTAGACAGACTGGCGAGCTCGAATGGGGAATCAACGACAGATCGGAATCGAAAACAATGATTAATGTTCATAAAGCAGAGTTTTCTTACTCTGAAACTAACATGATTGAAGGTCTCGAAAAGGAACCGAAGGTTATAATGCACTCTTCAAGAATATCGGAGTCAAATCCACAACGCACATATTTGAAAGAATCTCATCTACCCAGTGCAGAAAGTGCAGCAAAGCAAATGAATTTGTCAAACAAAGTCAACATTTCCACCACCACCACAGCTCACAATTCTCCCCACAAAATGGCTGCTAGGGAGCCTGTTGCATCGAGTCCTTGTGATAGGAGTGAGATGACAGCAATCCCCGAATCTGAGCATATTATGCACGCCATCAAACTGAGTAATTCGGATGCGGATGCTCTGCAAGAAATTATTCAAACACTTCCACTTCAGGATGAAGTCAATACAGAAAATGCAGATGAAGGCACGTGTCTATCAGTTCAACAGATGGATGTGAAAGGCGAAGTCAATGTTCCTGACAAGGATGAAGTTTCCATTTCTGCCAGTCACGATGTCCTACGAGCACCTGTGAAATCAACAGAGACCGGTAGTGACGTAGATGATGTTAACATAACAAACCATGTGCCAATTAATGAAAGTGAGATGGGGAATCCTAAAAATCATCCGGATGCAGATGATTTAGATTTCACATCAGGGGCAAAAGGGGCGCAGCTACCAGAAGCGTTGCTATCCGCTGATCACTTGAGCACCCCTGCCACGTATGAAGAAAATCACAAAGATTCGGAAACAGATAATGGAGTGCAACTGAGGGACGTCAACCCAACATCGACGACTGAGTCACAGGGTAGTGAACTCTTGAACTCTATTACCGCAGCAGAACCAGCAGCAGATCTTGTCCCTCACAGTCGGCACGCGGAAGATCAAATGGCTTCACCCGAAATACACATGCAGACTCCGTGCCCCACCTATGAAACAAGATCATGTGAGACGGTGGCACATAACGGGATCGCTGTAGATCACAAGGATGCAATCGAATCTTCAAACTATGCAGTAAATCATGAGACTATCGCTGAAGATCTTTTATCACCTGTCCAGCAAAGGTCTTCTGAGTCACTCAAAGGAATGACCTCTTCTGATCCGAGTGAAAGTGGGCCGAGAGAAAAGACCACAATATCAGATATCAAAGAAAACGAATTGAAATGCGAAAATGCCGAGTTGGTCATAGATCCTATTGTCATTTATGCCGATCCTGCGCAAGAAATGTTTGCCAGTACCACATGCGCAGAAACAGAGCATCAAGCCATTGAGAATGTAGACGGTGTGCCAGATAACGAGGGCCATTCTAAGACGAAAATGGACAATGTTGGTGATATATCGGAGGACGTACGTGTCCACCCATTGCCTGAAGAAAATAGTGAAAGTACAGAAGCACAACTTTCACCTGTCGCGGCCTCTCTACCAGCACCAATCTTTCGGAAGGGGTCTCATGTTTCTGAGGACCTGGAAACTGATCAGAAAGTACAGGAGAAATTGAATGATGACCCTTTTAATGACTCAGATGAAGCAACACATGATACACGTTTGAAAGAATTTGGTAAAGTCTGTGAACCACAGCTACACTCACCAGGGCTCTCTGAACAGCATACAGAAATTATCTCTGTAAGTGTCAACCTAAAGAGCGCTTCAGAGCTGCAGTCACATTGTGCGATGACACAAACCGTGCAAGCGTCTGTGCAACGGGAAAATGAGACTTCTAATAACGTTGTTTCTTCCAGTTCAGATGGGGACCGTATGTCATTATCAGTACATTCTGTTTGTGAAAAGACAGATTCCAACGAACCACTGTCGAGGGATGATCCTGGATTGAAGGCCTCGCCGATTGAGAACAAAGTAGCTAAAGGGCCCAGTCACACTAAGACAGCCGAGGAGTTATCTTCGAATGGTTATGCACAACAGTCAGAGTTTTCACCTCATGAGGAAGATTCGGCCGACATAACTGCAGTCGAAGATATGGTGTTGCTTCAAATAACAGAAGAAGCGATAACAGTACAGAAACCACAGAACAGTGGACCGCAGTCGACGGCAGATAACGATACAGTCCTCAATCCTGAAACTGATAATAACGGGACTGATACCGAAAAGGGTATGAAAGAGCTATTGGCGAGTGAAAATAACTCGAGCGATGTAGAGCTAATCATTCGAGAACTGAAGTCTGTACAGTGTCATGTCGACCCTACACACAGAAATGAAATCGTCACGCCAATTACATTGGTTTCAGCTTCGCTTACATCCCCAAATGAAGGTACATATGAAACACGAGTGAAAGGGAATGCCGAATTACAGGGATCAGATGAAGAAAATCATACAAATGATGCTGATCCATTGGCTGTCCGTATTTCAGCTGCGCTTTGTGACGCAAATCCATCCGATGCACGAGAGTCAGAGCGGTTAACTTCAGAACCGATTTCTTCATCTGCAAGGAAAGACGTAAGACAAGAAGTATTGCACCTACAAGAATCTCCTGGTCCTCATAATGAAATGTCAATAGACGAGAAAGGAAAAATACGCTCAGAAGACGACCAACAGACAAGTCATTGCTCCATGACAACATTAGCTGAGATAAACCTTGCCACTGAAGACGACATCGGTGAAGTTTCTTCCTCTGAACGCTTTCCAAGTGGTATCCAAGATACTTTCAGTAATGAGAGGGATAACAGATATGTAGTCCCGCGGCACATACAGAGCGAAGCTGTAAAACTAGAACACAGGGAACCCAGTGCTACCAGTGAAGAATCAAGAACAGACACTAATCTAGCGCAATCAGATAGTAATCAGCAGTCAAATGTTCCCTCTGTCTTGCAGGAGGTCTCCGAGTCGATATCGTTTTCTAAACACGCAACAGACGAATCTACATTCCGCTATCCCTCTGTTGAAAGTGATGAGGGAGTCGCTTACGCCGATGAGTCAGTGCCAAATGTTGACCTCGTCCTCACAGAGACAAGACAAGAGGTAGATCCTCGATCAGAAATGGCGTTTTCCTCAGACCATTCACTTCTTTCTCCACGAACGCCTGAATTAAAGTCTCAGAGTCTGCCAGAGAACCATCAACATCAAATGGATTCTGGAAAGGAAGACGATTCGGTGGGGTCCGTCAGAACAACAGTGCCGGGAGAAGAAACGCCGGAAAGCAGTGCAGAATTTGAAATGACAAGGGATCAGATAGCCACTCACCAAATAGAGAGGAGCGAAACTGACGTAGAATTAGAACTGTTCCAGAGCTCGCATTCCATAGTTGAAGAGATGTCAGTGAATGTCACGGACGCAAGCCACCATGACAACTTTGACAAAAATGCTGATTCGTCCAATAGTGTATCATCATTTCCAGAAAATAGTGAGAAGATGAATGGTGAGAGAACAAATCCATCGTCAGAGCAGTACTCTAGATCTGACTTACAACCTAACAATGTCATCGCTTGTGATGGTGTAGATGCGCATGAGAAAAATTCGCATACTCTTAGCTGTAAAGACGACTCTAAGAATATGAAAGATGAGAGTAAAGAACTTTCTGGAAAGCAGCTTGAGCCAGTTAAGGGAACTGATCTTACGAAACGTTACCTGCATGCACTAAAAGTTGATATCGGAAAGACTGGAAGAAAAACACTGAGAAGCTTTGACTTCAAATTCGCACAAGTAAGCAAGAGAGAGATTAAAGTCGTGGAAGGAAAAGATAAACAGCTGATGAATTCCGAAGTCCAGCACTCCAACCTGCATCCGGACACGGAAAAGCTCTTGACATATCGAAAATCTGACAGGGGTAGCTCTGGAGATTTGTCAAATGCTACTGGAGATGGAGGCAAGACCAAGTCATACAAAGTCTCCGGCGCAAACCCTGGAGACGGAAGCTGTTCACCTCTGTTTCCGACAGACGATGAAAACAAAGCAAATGTCAATGCGGTTGATGTTGTTTCCGGAGGAAACACTACGAAAACGTCGGAAAGCCTTGACCTCACGTTTGGAAGAGAAAGCGGGAAAGAGGTTAAAATTTTAGAAGAAAACAATAAACAGCAGATAAGTTCCGAGTTCCGGCATCCCAATCTGCATCATGACATGGACAAGCTCTTGAAAAATGGTGACAGACCTAGCATGGGAGATTCGTCAAATACTGATGGAGATGATGTGAAGGGTCATGTTTACAAAACCTCCAGCGGAAACACCGAAATCGTTACGTGTACACCTCCGTTCACAACAGACGATGAGACATACAAAAATGCCACTCTGACTGACGATGTTTCAAGCGGAAACACTAAAAATATAGATGGAAATGATTCATCAAATACAAAGAGAGTGGATGACATTACCCACTCATACAGAGTCTCTGGTGGAAACATTGATATCGGTACCGGTACACCTGCCGAAACGACAGAGGATAAAAGCAACGAAAATATCAGTATGACTGGTGATGCTTCCAAAGGAAACACTGAGAAAACGCCGGGAAGATTTGAAGCCATTTTTGAAAGAGAAAACAGGAGTGAGAGTAAAGTCGTAGGACAAGATAAACAACAGATGATTTCCGACTTCCAGCACCCTAACCTGCACCATGATATGGACAAAAAAGATCAAAACGCTGACACAGAAAGACTAGGAGATTCGTTAAATGCTAATGGACCTGATTCTGACCAAGCCTGCATCGAAAACGCGGAAATTGTTACCTGTACACCTCCCTTGACTGCAGACGATGAAAGTAACAAAGATACCAATGTTACAGGTGGTGTTTCCAATGATGGTGTTTCAATCAAAAGCACTGAGAGCACAGAGAGAGATAAGTCAAATGTTAACAGAGACGACGGCGAGACCTATTCATACAGAATCTCCATTGAAAACACTAAAAACGAAAGCAATACACCACTCGTAACGGCAGACGAAGAAACCAACGATAGGATCGATGTTTCCATCAAAAACACTGAGAAAACGGATGGAGATGATTCGTCCAAAATTGATGAACATAGTGACAGTGCCCTTTCTGTCAACGCATCCAGCGGTGACACTGGAAAAATAGATTCTGCACCTCTCTCAAAGGCTGACAGTGAAATCGAAACACAACGTGTGAGTGATGTTAACCCTGCTACACAACCTGCAAAAGTAAACAACGATGCAGTCTTGTCATTCCGATCTAAGGCGAATTATAAATCTGAGCTCAGAAAGCTGTCTCGTGAGATACAAGCCTTCCGTTCAGAATTGACAGAGGACGGATTTGCATCGAGCAATGAAGAGTCATTTCAAAGTCCTTCAAGTGATGACTCCGAATTCCTAGCTCTGGAAGCGATGTGTATGGACGAAGATTCAATAGAGAATCGTCTCTCGCTCATCATCGATGAAGACATCATAAACAATTTACACATAAACGAAGACGACGTCGAGCCTACAAGGCGTGGAAGGCTTTACTCCAGTGAAAGTGTCTCTAGTGAGTTGGGAGTTTCACGACAATCACGTATACCAGTTCCAGTCAGAAAAATTTCGCGTAGTCATAGTTGTCTAGCAGACATAGAGAGAGACGACAGCCCATATGGAGATCATCTTGGCAGTCAATCTCGAAAGCAACGATCAGTTGCACGGATCGTGCCCATACCGCGGGGCGGCACACGTTCAGTGCCAACAACTCCCACTCTTTCTAGACGATCCCGCTCAAAAATCCCTGTACTTTCATCTGCTAATCCCACTCCAAGTGCAGAACTCAAGAAGCAAAGTGACCGAGAAAAGACACGATCATCAAAAACAGTAAGACCAAGAGGGTCTCTTTGGTCGTATTCATCGACCCCGGACCTTGCTAGCGATGGCTTCGATCGTTTCAACAGCTTTAGGCAAGAAAAGGCTCGTTCACCTTTTACTCCGACTGGAACGCCAAGATATAACAGTCTCCGACAGAAAAATAAGCAACCAAAGCCACTTCCACCTTTCAAACCTCGAGAGTGTGCAATAGTCCCTCTCCCCGAATGGGAACGTCTGAAGAAGGTTCTCGACTCTGCAGGGGCACCTAGGGCAAGCACCTGTCCATCTACTCCCTCAGAAACGTGCTTCCTCAGCAGAGCTTCTTCACAGGAGTCTTGGGATTTTCCTACTGTGTCTGAGGGATACTATTCACCTAGATCACCCGGATACGCAACACCGCGATCTGTGTCTGCTTGTACATCTCCAAGGCCATCGAGATGGAGAGTTGATGGCAAAGTACCGAGGCACCTTAAAAAGAAGTATGCTTGGGAACCAAGTGAAGCTGCACTCACAGCGAACTATGACTTAGATGGAAAACAATTTCAGTTTCTAGCACGGGAACCGCATGGCATTTCTTCTACGACGCCAGTGAAGGCATCGACTGTCACACCGTCTTCAATGGATATACCGGAGAGCGATAAAGCACAGAGAACAACTTGCAGAAAAGGAGATCGTTTTAACTCCAGCAGCAAACGTGTTCCCCAGGACGACGCCCGTGATGGCGATGATGTTGATAGTTTTAAGGCCAGCAGCAATCCGGCACCGCGAGGCGCTGAAAATATATCACCAACTAGTGGCTTGAAAGCGAAACATCGGGTAGGGTTTAATCTTGAGCAATTTTCATCGGATACTGATTCCGAGCCAGAGCGTTTGGTGAGGTCAGATCCAAATCTTGCGGCAAGAACAAAGGGATCATCATTGAAGAGGAGATTGTCTCTCCGAAGGAAGAAGGCCCCCGAAAAATCTAAGAGAGATGATGTGCCAGAGAAATCCCCCAAGAAGAAGAAAAGAATGTTTGCTTTTTTAAAATGGTTGGGACTTAAGAAATGATGGCGATAAATTTATAGCTGGATTCAAAAGAACCCAGTTAAAGCAACACGAGAAGGGAGGAAGGATAATTCATAAACCTCGGAACACTTCAGGTACCAAGTGAAACAGCTTGTCAGGGATTTATTTTGCGCTGCCAACTCTATAAGATGAAAACTCACCCACCTTATATTGATAGGAAGATCATAAACATGCCAAGAACAGCAGATTATGAACAACAGTCCCCCTTGGAAACACACACTAAATGAATCTCTCTTCCATTATTCCTTTCGTGTTGATTTATTGGTGGATGGCTGGGGAGTCGATGCTGGGATAGATTCCCTCTTTATTTCTTGTGATACTTTACATTGATGGTTGAAAACTATTCTCTTGCCATGTGTGAACATACGACAACCAGTCATTTCTTACTTTCAGCATTTTCCATGTCTAGCTTTGTATGGTGTAGGTCAAACCTCCCTGTTCACCTGAAATGATGAAAGTTGTTTTGCTATATCATTTTCCTCTCTTGGCAAACCTTTTGGATTTTCTCCGCTATTGTATTGAAGAAATGAATGATTATTTTGTATATGTTTGAGATTACTATTACAGTGTATGTAATATATCAGAAGAAATTAACTACTTGTGTATTTTTTTTTAGGAACGTGCGCTCTACGTGCTCTAAGCGAACGTTTTCTTCGTAGTATGTAAGAGGAAAATGGGCCTTTCTTTTTCATGATATTTAAGTGGTGCTGGTATTGAAGCCTGCATTATTTTGTCTGTACATGTACTCGTTTTTGTTAATATGACTATACGCTTGCATCAATTTTGCCAATTACGTACACTGTAGTTACAAACCATTATCATGTACATTATTAAACAGCCTTTCACTTCATATATCAATTTATTCTCTTCTCTCTGTGTGTTAAGTTAGTCTTAAAATACAACAACAACAAAGAATGGGCGTCTAAAGATAGGATGGCAGTTTCAGACATATTTCACTTAACATTGTAACATAACAACGCCAGCGGTGGGTATAGTATTAATGATGGAATTAGGAATCGGTGGAATGTTACCATGATGACTGGCCCTCGTTTGTGGTAAATGGGAAGAAATTTTGGTAGCGACGTTAGAATACGGTATGAGTAGCATGTACTGTTGTAAATTGTCATGCTATGCGTAAATGATGGTGCTCTATACTCTTTCATACTGTTTATGATCTTGCGAAAAACTATCTCGAATACTTGTATATTTTCACAATATTATTGGAGTTTATCACATATAGTACCTGATTTAAGGGATATCGGTCCGGTACCTGAGCTGCTCCCCTTCCTCTACCTCTTAGTATAGACATTTTTTTTTTCGCTTTACGCATTCACATCGCCCCATTATGTTGATATTTTCTTCCTTCACACTATAAAGTACTCTCTAAAAAAAGATCGAGTGAAAATATTCACTCTTGAAAGAGTGAATACTAGAAAGAGTGAATTTTGAGTGAAAATGTTCATTTTCACTCATTTTGGAGTGACCTCAGGGATCACTCGAAGATTTTGGAGTGATACCTGAGGTCACTCTAAAACGAATGAAAAAGAACATTTTCACTCAAAGTTCACTCAAATTTCACTCTAAATTCACTCTTTTTTGTATTCACTCTTTCAAGAGTGAATATTTTCACTCGATTTTTTCAGAGAGTACATGTCGTTCACTTCTGTACCAGGATTCACGAAAAAAAAAAAGTCATAGTCATATGACTAGCAGTATCATGTTGAGTTGTATCGACCCATCTTTTTTTTTTTCTATGAAATCGTGAGATGACATATCTGTTGATTGGAATGTATCATAGAGATGTATTTATTCACTTGTGACGATTTTAATTATGATGCGTTATAAGTACGTCATAATATAATATAAGCAGATCATCGCAGTTGCTGTGCTGCAAATTGCTGCGAAGTCGAACGTTTTTTCGACCAAATTTGGCGATAAGATGACAAGTTTCTACTGTTGTGCAGTTGATACTGATACCTCAGACTGCCTCATCGTAGCGCCTACATTATAAACAATAACAAAAACTAACGTCAGTTTGACCCATCAAGTCATGTGAAATTTTGCCGCAGAATTTATCGTCTTATCCTAATCAAATTGGCAACTATCGGTATCATATACCCAGAAATGTTATCTCGATATTGCTAAAGTACATTAAATCTGTACATGAAAATACAAAAAGTCGTTGATTTGAAGCAGAAACGTTCACCTGAATTTCCTAAAATATTTTACCAATTTGAGGATCAGTTTTAAATTAAGCGATATAGAGGCTTTCGATGATTGATAATCAATCAGCAGTCGATGTAACATGACATTTCTATGTGAAGTGAACATTGCGAATTGATTCATGATGTTCTTCGTTCAAGACTAATGTTAATATATCATCAGCTGAAGAATATCAATTTATCAAAAAAGCTTAAAACCGTGATAAGATTTCTGTGATAACAAATGAGGGGAGAGCCGTTTAACTCAACGATTAACTCAGCAATAAATTATCACATGTTGTTTCTTTATTTTCATAATGCGATCATGAAATCGTTGCTTGTTACTATCACGATACCTTTTGTACCGGATAACGAAAATTATCTTATCAAAGTTAAAAAGAAAATCATGAATCATAAATCACTCCTGATTGCCGAAATAGAGAACTGGTGTTATTTAGAATTTGGAGTTTTACTGCCAGGTGTATTAAAAGCAAAGTTTTACCTTGTATAGAAGTATGTAAATTTTGGTGTAATGTTAAGAGTAAAAGGTCTTGCGATACTGTCTTAAAAAGATATTCATTGGTTATTTTATCACTTAGATGTGTTTTCAACTAGAGTTCACTTGTTGCATACCAAAGTACAAAAGTGTCAATATCGTTGAGTTTTAAAAGATCTGCGCCACTATAAGCGTCAAGCCTTTATGCAGGGAAGTGCCTCACTAATATGAGAGCGGAAATGGAAAAGTGTGAAGGCGATAAACAATTCTAATATTGTAGAGATAAATTGGAGAACAGAATAGAATACCAACTTGTGGATTTGTTTCATGTCCTCTGCAGTATATTGGTAGAGTACACCCTTATAGTTTTGATACTTGGGAAATAAACGATACGATCTTACAATTCTCCGCAAGTCTCTGACGAAATGTGTAACCTTATAATGTTTCATTCAGAATTCATTTGTGTGTGTGTGTGTGTGTGTGTGTATGTGTTTGCGTGTTCCAACAGTTCTAGGGATATAATGCACGAATTTCTGCCTTAAAAAAAACCCACTGTGACCACCTAAACACGAACTTAATCAAGTATAGACACACGCTTTCACAATGTCTATATACTGTCCTTTAGATTTTGCACACAATATATATACGCAGTTTTCTGAGACAGACACACACATAGGATATATATATATATATATATACATGCATATACACACTATATATAGGTCATATGTGTGTGTGTGTGTGTGTGTGTGTGTGTGTGTGTGTGTGTGTGTGTACGTATTTTGAGCGTCCGTGATCTTGTTTCATCGACGCCAGCAAAAGAAATGCAGAGGGAGTAATGTAAACGTAATCAGAGGCTTACATATCTGAAAGTGTAAAATGCTATTTAGAATTCAAACAAAAATTGTGATATTTACTACTAATTCGAGGGGATACGGCATATAACGGCATCGATACGAGGGAATACATACAATTAGCTTTAGCCAATACTAATCTTTCAAGGGTATTTCTTTAAAGCTTGAAATGAATGTGCTGTCTTTTCAACTTATAGATATATTCGTTGTGAAAATTTTTGTGAATATCATAAGTGAAGTAATTTCCATCCTCAGAAGAAAACCAAGATGTATTGCTGTGATTCATGGTCATGCTTGCGTCATTTTAGAAGTACAGTGTATTTCATTGCTAAGGCCGAACTTTGCATTGTAATAATTGTGATTTACTTAAAAAAATTAATACACGCAACATCGAATACAAACTGTAAAAGGAAAACTGAATTCATCCCTTTTCTAACCGATGTTTTCACATCCGGTAAACTGCTGTGAAACAAAAGTGATAACCAAACCTAAAGTTCACCCTAACGAGCAACACTCACACTGCGCAAAGTCATGCGTCACACCCTGTTCGTTTGGACTTTAAGCAAGACTACAGGTTTGCAGATCTACCTTTAGGTTTACGATACATCTGGAATATTTATTCAAGATATTAAAAAAAATGACAGAAATAACCACTTCCCGTGTATCCGATATACAGACATTGATTAATATTCTACATTAACAAGTGCCAATATTCACTTGACGATTGAAAGACATACAGCGGTAGACATCTTTATACAGGTAAGATGGCGTAATTTACAACTTACGGTAAGCTGTATCGACAATGAAAATTTCAACGACTTGATATACAACTGCATTTCGTGAAAGCATATATCGTAGAGTAAGAGGCACACGGGCCTAGAATGCTATTGGTTTCATCTTCATTTTATTTTGAGTACTGAGCAGTTCGAAAGTTTGATGAACATCGACAGCGACACTGAATCGGTGAGAAATGGCATCGTGAAATATGTTCACACTTACATGGAATCATATTATTTATTTGTTGTTTTTCTTGTCATGATGGCCAATTGGCAGGCAGGGACATAACGATTGTTTATACGTCAGTTATGAAATTAAGGCACTTACAATTAATCAGTATATTCTAACAGAAAAACAAACAAACACCTTTCCCCTGATGGAATAACGAGTTTATCCGATACAAACGCTCATTCTATAAGGGGAAAAAATCAAACATAACAAAAATCCTACTCAGATAAAGTGCTACCTTCCCGTATAATAAACGCCGATCTACCGTTTTCTTTCTCTTCCTGATTATCAAAAATGTCGATGTTGGTTGATTTGCATATAAAGAAGGGTAAAGTGAGAGTGGGGTTTAATGGTGAGACAAAACCTAAAGCGCATGAAATTCACATCCGTTAGGATTGCCAGCGGCGCAAAATTCATCAACACGCTTATTAACACCAAACCAAACAAGTTTGAAGGGTTTTTTTTTTCCGGTCTGTATTGTAATAATAGTTTTCGTTATGGTCGCATAGTCTCGATTTTACGTCTTTTTTTCTCCAAATGATACAGCAGACTCCTGCAAACGCGGGACATGACAATATGAAATCCTCCACTTTTCGTCTTACCCACACATCTTTCAGAGAACTAAAGTTGAGACAGCAGACATCAACATACGTGGATCAAGCTTGCCAGCCCTTACCTTATAAACATTCATAACGATAGGCAATCGGATAAGTGGCAGTCGCAAATTATGGTAACACGGAGCATAGTGAATGCTACAAATACATGCCAAAATCTACTATACACGACGATAATCACTGTCTAAAAATTTGACGGGGAACGAGGAAAATCTGTAAGATATCACAGAGCACAATAGTGCACTATTCATCAAAGGCAACAATGACAACACATTGAAATATACATTTTTAGCGTTTAACGACAAAATAAAGATCATATTTACTGAGGTATTACTTTAAACATAAAGTGAAAGGGGAATTTTCTTATGGCATTTCGGTTACACAGACAACATTAAACACAAAAAGATTAAAATCAAATTCATTTTAAATGGCACGTAGTGAAGGTACTATTTTGCAAATTTAATAACGGCTTACCTAATCGATGCATTAATTAGTGCTATTATTGCGGCATATTTGAGAATTTCGATATTCTTTAGTCACTAAGAGATTTGAAGAAACTAGCGAATTTCTTAGGTTTCGTAGGTTGTGCCAAACAAAGACAGGGATGATTATTCGGTACTGGTATGCAACTAAATCGATAATCGAATTATGAAGCCTTTCAAACAAATATCAACATTATAAAAAAGTATTTTCGATCGTTTACAGTATATCTCCATACCTTCAATTAAACACATTACTTAAAACGCATGTCTAAACATGATTGATACCACAGT
Source organism: Diadema setosum (assembly GCA_033980235.1). Lineage (NCBI taxonomy): Eukaryota > Metazoa > Echinodermata > Echinoidea > Diadematoida > Diadematidae > Diadema > Diadema setosum. The sequence goes on from CM067079.1 coordinate 6,979,632, forward strand.
GTCAAACATGATACATATCTAAGTACTATCTTATACTAAAAATGTAAAATATGTATTTACATACATACAGACGCTTGGAAGAGATGTTTATGACGGAGTAAAAAGGAAGATGAAACTAAGTGGTATGAAAAATAAACATTATCCTTTCATCACCATTTAAATATAACATCGAACAAGAACTTTCAGTACCTCCTTAATTACAAAAGCAGCATAATATGAAATCTCTCCTTTGAAATTCACGTGTTATTACATCGATCTGGTGACGCATAAGGGCATATCGACTGACCTTTTGAGTAAAAAAGGCAGTAGATTGTGTGAGCGCATCTATTATAGTGCAGATTGTATTCAGCGCATGAAAGTAGTACAGATTGTGTGAGCGCATGGCGCCCGAGGCAGATACTTAGTTTGTTTGTTTCATTTGGTGAATTTCACTTTATGTCGTAGAATGACTGAATCATGCCCTCTATTGTTTCTTTCTGTCTCTGTCTCTTTCTCTTTAAAGATTTTCAGTTCTCAGAATTGACGCAACGATACCTATAACAATTACATTACTCTACTTTCATACCCAATGTGATTGTATTTTAAATTGAAATGATGATTTCCATCGTAGATATATATTACAAACCTGTACACAATATCCGCACAGGTAGCATGCATACCATATCAAAAAATTCAACAATTTTGTGACATAATTGGTTTATTTCATGACTTACCGTCTAGTTAAGTTTTTTAAGAACCGGTATGTAATAATTATGTACATCTTTCTTAAGCACTTTTATTGTATTTCACATACACAATATTTTCATACAAATCCTCTGCGAAGCTAAAAAGATGCCGTTGAAAGACTTGCTTTTTTATAGAATGGAGTACATTTTATGTCACTAAATCTATATAGTCCTTGTAAAAATATATGAAAGACTCCTAGAAACAACTATCTTCACCCTTCATTGAGATAATTTTGAATTTATCATTTGCGGATAAGAGGCTCACCAAGATCAGTTGAAATCGAGTCTATGATTTTACATAAGTAGCTGCAATGAGGTGAAATTATGAAAACAAAGCGTCGCTTATTTTTTTTTTTTTTTTTTAAAGGAGAGATAATAAAAGCAAGTCTGGATCAAATGACAACTTTCGAACTGTACTTATTCTTGTTATATACTTGTTGTTAGGTAGATCAAATATTGTGGTAAGAATTAGATCGAAATTGTGTATGAACTTGCAAGAGTTTACTAAGTAAGCGGTACATAGTTCTACTGGACTATACCAACACACTGTTATGCGATTAGCAACAACATAACAGTAAATAAAAAACAACACCAATTAACGTGATGCGCTGATATACTGTATAAACCTCTCCTGTACACAACACTGTAAGATAAGAAGAACAACAAAATTTAAAACGTGCCAATTTTACTGAATGGTATATAAAATATGCTTGATCTTCTGTAGTATCATACACGTTTACACTTTTTTTTTCTATTTGCTGCAGTCTAAATTCCAGGCATATCATAGTTCCCTGAAGAACGGTAAATTAAGCTCATATTGGTATAGGAACAGTCATTGTCATTCGAAACGGTCAAAAATAAAACAACAACCAGAAGAGGAAATAACAGACTTATTAACAGACTGAGTTTTGTTCTCTGCGACACACTTGTTCCGCCATCGAGGAAAAAGTTATAATCGTTGCAGACATGGCACAGTGAAAGCGATATCGTCACGTGATGGGTACCTGGCATTGGTTATCTCTTCTCCTTTATTCAAATCTTGATGGTTCATATTTGAACTATGAGCAGTGTACCGCAAAAGCTATGAAACAATACAAATGGCACATACGAATTGAGTGTGCTAAAAGGTATTATTCTACCACATTGCTGGTTTCTTTCGATTGTAAATCTCTAGATATCTTCATTCCGCAAAGGAACGCAAGTCGATGTATTCGCACTTACTGCCTGGAATTTAGACCGAGTATATCACTATAAAACTCAATTTCCTTTGCAAGCATCTAAACGATCGTTTAGAGTTACGTCGAATTAGAACAACATGTCATCCCGTGCGTATCCACTATCGACGTATCTGCGTGACCGACGGCCGCGATCCACCTGCCCGTAGAGGCCACCTCTGGTCGCGTAAACGCCGTCGTCGTACGCCGGGGACCCCCGCATACCGTTTCGCCTGTCGTAGGCATCGCCTGGGGCTGGGAAGGTCTCTCGCGTGTACACGACCTCCTTCTCACGTGGGGCCGGTGCGGCATCGGGGAGGAAATCATCCTCGTCGTCGTCGTAGAAGTAACCTCCCTGGTGCGGGTCGCCGTAGACTTCGATGGTTTGGTTTGGTCGAGGGCCGCTTTGAGGTCGGGGACGTCGGCTACCGTACCGGCCGGAGGCTCGTGGCGGTCGGTATTGCTCACGTTCCATAACCGCTGGTGCTTCATACGACCGGCGATGGAAATCTAAAGCTAACAGAAAACAGACAAACTGCGAGTCTCTTGACACATCTGGAGATTGAAAATAATCTACAGATTTGAAGTGCAAAATGGGAAAGTTGTATGTGTAATTTTTCGTTATAATGAGAAGAGCAAGTGCATAATTTGTGGATTTCCTCATTTCCTATACATCTATCTAATTATTGATATTTTCCTTACATAATCATTTCCTTTAGATACGGGAAAAGCTGTGTTTCATATTCTAGGGTTAAAGATTGACGTGAATGCCATGCAGTTTGCTATTTATGTGCTCAGTTATCAGTCCTGTAAGCATGTTATATTTGGTTGATTGCGAATGAGATTTGTTGAATAAGTTGAATTAAATTAAATTAAATTAAATTGAATTAAATTAGATAAAATTAAATTAGATTGAATTAAATATTGTCAAATCAGATTGAAATGAATTCAATCAAATTGAATTGAATTGAATTGAAATGAAATGAAATTGAATTGAATGAAATTGAATTGATTTGAACTGATTTGAACTGATTTGAATGGGATTGAACTGAATTGAATTCCATCTATTTCCTCGTGTTAGATCATACCTCCACGGGTGAGGCGGGCTGGGGCGTACTCCGAGTAGGTTTCTCGTTGTCTCCGTGGGGGTGGTCTCGCATCACTCTTCCATTCCTTGTACGCTGCCTGGAAGCCATTGGCAAATGCAGCCTGTGTTCAAATGATTCATGAAACAAACAAACAAAAAGGGTGTTACTTTTCATTTCTGTGGTACGGGTTAAAATTTAATGCAATGCCGATAGAGGGCGTGGTCTCCAACTTTAGTGTTGCGGTTTATGCTTGCTGGCGTATATACTGTGCGTGTCATTTATCAAGCATGTTCAATTGGCTGGGTTTTGCGCCACTAGAAAGAACACACTGTAATATGGCGATCACAAACGGAATGCTAAACAATGAGGATGGAATGCCATGCGACATAATGGGAACATGCCAATCTAATACGATCAAATATCATTTATACAAGGGCACGAATTGTTATGTATTTGGGTAAAAGAGAAAGAGAGATATATTCTCTCTAGTAATAAAGCAACGCTGTCAAATCATGACCCTGATGACATACACAACAGACGCATACACACACACACACACACACACACACACACACACACACACACACACACACACACACACACACACACACACACACACATATATATATATATATATATATATATATATATATATATATATATATATATATATATATAAATCGTTGGTGATAGAGCATGAACTTTGTTCCAGTTTTGTTACTTATGTTTTTATCTTGCCAACACGTGGACTACCTAATCAACATATAATATGCACACAAACTCAACTAATTTCTTGAATTTTCGAAGTTCACGATACATCGTAACTCGTCACCTAAAATGCGAGCAAAGTACAAACAACAATATAAGAACTGTTTGGCAATCAGAAGATTTATATTTGAACTTCCTCACATCCATTAAGAATCAAACAAGAATAAAAACTGGAATCCTTGATTTCTACTGAATGTTGTTTTCTGAAGTTTGTTCCAAAGTAGAAGCGAACTAAAACATACTAGTACACAAAAATGGCTGGAAACAGTAAGTTCCAAAGAAGTCTGTAACACAAATCACACAAAAGATACACACTTTCGAAATAATTTTCACATATAAAAAACAAACAAACAGCAATTCATGCATGACATAATCTGGAAGAAGCCTTTTTCAGAGACAAGATCTAAAACCCCCATCCCAAAGACCTGAAACACCATTGGTTCATACTAAACTATTGTTTCATTTATCTTTGACAATCTTTTGCGCATCTTAACTTTGAACCCCATTCCCTCTGAAATGTTTGTATTCACCCACGGCTATGATATTATGTCTGTGGTAGTTTTATATATTACCAACAATATGATATTATTATAAACTCTATCATAGCATTCCTTTTTGAAAGTTAGTTTCATTCAAATTTGCTGATTTATACTTTTCAATCTCCACCAAACATAACTTTTTTGCTTTCTACTATATTCATGAAATGGCAACAAACGAGGTGTATACATCTAGCCATTAATGTTTGTGAAAATTCTTCTTTTATTTTTCTATAAATCTTTATACGTGTATATCGTATATATATATATATATATATATATATATATATATATATATATATATGTTTATATTATATATATGTATATATATATATATATATATATATATATATATATATATATATATATATATATATATATATTTCAAATCCCAGACCGAGTGAATTCATAAAGACTTCACTGCTTCATTCCGGGTCATACCTTGAGGTTAGCTGCCTCACTCTCGAAGTTGCAGTAGAACATGTGGCAGAGGAAGACGCCCTGGCTCTGTGACCAGGCTACGAAAGCGAAGATGTTGGGGTACTCCTCATCGTGCACGCAGTAGTGGATGTACTTTGTCTGGATCGATTCGTCTTGGAAAGTGTCTGTTGGCAGACAGGAGGACCAAAAAGAAACAAAACAGAAACTCTAATGTTATTACGAGGACATAGGACAATAAAGACGTGTTAACGAGTTTACCTCTTACTTCAGTTGTATTTAGATGCTTTCATTTCATGATACATAATAGCATACAGTCAGACTTCGATTAACCGAGGCCATCTCGTATTCGGATTTCTATATCATCCGTATACATTTACATAGTGAGACGCAAAAAAAAGTGATTTTAAACTCCATCAAAACTTCTACAAATCTCATGCGATTTATCAATTAATGTAGCAGTGTAGCTTACGCTGTACCTACTTAGCTACCACTTGGTCGGCAGGTACATGTAAACGTAAATTAACATTCTTTTCCATAATCAGACCAAATCATTTATCCCATCCGGTCCCGCCATGGCCGCATTAACAGAGGCCGGAGTACGGCCTCTGTTATGCGGCCATGGCGGGACCGGATGGTTATGACCATAGCGGGGGATGGCCATGGCTATGACAAAGATGGTTATGTGACTGTTACATACATTACAGTCCAGGACTGTACAAGGAGCAATGTTATAATTTTTATCATTGCCAAGCACAATTCACTTGTGGAACTTGACGAAAGCTGTTGAGATATGACTGATCTTTCCACTGATACAGTGTTTATACATGTATGTGCCATAAGAAAAAAAAAAAGAAAAGGGAGAGGGAAGTTTACGGGGTGCATGGGAAGGAGTGAGGGTAAGCATTCAAAATAATTCACCTCTTTTACAAAAATGTATTCATATTTTCCTTCTATTTGCATGTCTATCCGTTTGTGCTTCGGTGAGGGCAAAAACATATCATACTTTATTATTAACGTAATAAAAATGCTAAATAATAATGTGTTTTTTTTTCACTTCTTCTTTTGAGAGGGAGATCAGAGAGAGAGAGAGAGAGAGAGAGAAGATAGATTATTATAGATAGATAGATAGATAGATAGATAGATAGATAGATAGATAGATAAATAAATAGATAAATAGATATAGATAAGTAGATAGATGGATAGATAGATAGATAGACAGATAGATAGATAGATAGATATAGATAGATAGACAGCTAAATAGAGAATGATAGAGGAGAGAAGTGGTAGATAGATAGATAGAGAGAGAGAGAGAGAGAGAGAGAGAGAGAGAGAGAGAGGTGGGGGGGGGGGGGGAGGTACCAGACAATTTATTCCGATTGCTCGTTGATTTGTACCCTATTATAAAGAGTACAATAAACTTGAATTTGTGTGTCACAGATCTGCATTGTATAGCATCGCAATGGCAGCAGTCTTTAGGGAGTGGTATTGATGTCCCGAAAGAAGTATTAATAGAAATAGCATGAGTATTCTACCTAATTTTCTCACGCACGCAGTCAGTTCAACTCCACATATTGTCAGTTCCTTGCCCAAATCAATCTCAACATCAGCAGATCAGATATGCGCTAGTTTCGGCAAATTGCATATTACTAAGAACGTATTTTATCACAGTCACAAAAGCAGGTTGCTTCGGGAAACACACGCAACCTCATGGTCCAGTTCGAAATTGGTTTTGTTAAAGTTCCGAAATCAGTAAATGCTTCGAGAGTACATATAGACGATAAACGATAAACTTTCTAAAGTTGATATTCTTGTTACAAATATAATTTTATGAGGATAACACAGATTATCTGTCAGTTTACGCAGATTTACGTTGTCTTTCCAAGAGTCATTCGTTTCGGTCTGTTCCTACAGTGAACAATTTCTAATCGAGAACATCGTCGGAATTATTCCGACGCTTTCCAAATATGTTTATTTTTCCGCGTCGCCGCTTAATCATTTCTATAACCTGTCAAATCCAATACGTGGACCCATGCATCAAAAACGTGTGGACGTTTCATTTTTACTTTACAAACCTTTCCCATCAAAGTTATTTGCAAAAGCAGGACGGCCAAGGACAAGCGCTATCACAAAGAACCCTGTGCTGATAATAAGATATCATAAACGTCAGGAGATTTGTCAATAAAACTTTGGGGCGCGGAGAGGGCGACGCCCAGGTGGAAAAGTATTAGAGCTGATCTGACATCGTCCAAAAGAAGAAAAAAAATCGAAATGAATGATCACTACCATTGACAAAAACCGGAAGTGCACAGGTCCTGCTTTTTCGGGCGTACGTTGTTGATGTAAAAAAGCAGTATATTACTGTGCGTATATTGCTTTTTTTTTTTTTTTTGCTGATGTTATTTATTTCTAAATGTAGCAATCGCTCCTTTGGGATTTTTTTTCTTCAAATCACTATAAGAAGTCAACGAAATAGTGGGGCTCACATCGTAAAATATGACGAGCGAAGATTAGAAACTGATCCAATGTGTCATTCAATTGGTCAAAATATGACAAATTATTTGAATCAGGGAGGGGTTTTTCATTTTTTTTTTCAAATTCATATCAACATGGTTTTACTAAACGTTCACTATGTGTTGAGGAGTTTGACATTTTTTTTTTTAAATTTGTGTCTGCTGCAGAAAAGAAAGCATAATCTATGAACTAAAGTGTACGAATATATGTTTCTTCAATACTTCACTGACTTCTCAGTAATGATTGAACTTGTCGTTACATTATAAATACATTTCAAACGAAGAATGACAAACCCAAAACATCATCAACAACCAAATGGGTTTCTCAATGCGCAAAAGGAAATTATATTCTCCCTGACTGAAAACGGAAAAATATAAATGAATGGATTTAGTAACATGTATACTTTCTTTGATTACGGATAAAATTACTTCTCTCTCTCTTTTCTGACAAGTCGTGTAGGCTATAATAGTCAGACTTTTCATCCCTTCGACAGTAAAAATTTCATGAAAGACATTTGTTTGCCACGTACAAGACGCCCACAATATTGTCTTGCCTTTTCGTATCCCGACTACGTTAAGTGCCCTCGAGTGCAATTTAAGTAAAGTATGTGCTGGTACAATATTTGTTTTTCTTATGTTTACCTATTAACATAAACAGTGCATAAATGATGATAATCACTTACTAGATGACAGGTGACGAGTAACTCAGCTCATTGATCAGGACTACTGTGGACATGGTATTTATAGTAACGTAAAGGGTCATTTCAGGTTACTCGCCTTTTAAATGCATCTGCGACCATGATACGTCACCAGGACAACTTCTTGAGCGATGTTTTATGAATTGATTGCGATTTAAGAAACTTACATGGACGCTACCAGTACTGAATTTCAGTGTTCCCTTTTTTAACGTTACAGATCGTCGACAACAAATATTGGTTTTTAGGTGTCGAAAGAATGGACACCGTTGCAGATCTAACAGTTCTGTCACGTAGACATGTTTAACAGCCATACTCTCAACAATTCATGACGATAATGCAAAGGCTATGTTAAGAGTTACTTTTCATGTAATTTTAGTTAATACAGGTAAAAGCTGTTTTAACCTTCATTGAAAACGGAATATGCTTGAGGAATAAGTCTTGTCCTCCCAGCTCATGTCATACATGGCTTAATTTGAACTAAAAGTTGATACTTTGGGCTCTTGAAAGAATGGAAGGACGATTTTAAAAAGACATAAAAAAGTGCACATCTTTTCATCATTTTTGACATCTCTATCGACTTCCTTAAATTATCACTAAGATATGATAGATTTTAGATGTAAAATGTTAGCATTGACATCAGAAACAAGGCGGTAAAACTGAAAAATCATCGCCACTATACAAAGGAATTCATTATTGTTGTCAGTGCTTTGACAAACTCTATTTAAATCATCATAGAGATAAAATCCATCTACATTATTGCAAAACCCTTGTTTTATCATATTAATAATATCGTAACTTTACTTCACGGTCTCCTGCTGTACAGCAGCATGATAAGCGCTGTTATTCTGAAAACACAAACTATCATACTGCATGGTTTGCATAAAGAAACAAAGCCTTAGACCGTCTTGAATATACACCAATTATGCTGAATTTTGAATCCGTTCAACGTGATATTTAACCATGAGTGATGTAATGGTTTAATGAAAAAGATGATGTTGAGAGAGATGATAATAATGAAAATAAACATCAATAAAGCGTTTTGTAGAAGCTATTTCAATATTTCTATCATGGCGTAACTTGAAAAAATTATTATGCCCGAGGATAACTGCAGAAGTGTCCTTAATCTCTCTTTTGATATTTCCACGTGAAATGAACCATGCAGCAAAAATGCATATCGACTTGTATTGACATGATTGACTCACAATACCCTGATCATAAATCACTTGTGTGGCCAAAAGAATATTTAGATTATGGGCCATACGTTTTATAATAATGTTTCGACTTTTTTCCTCACATTATTTGGATATGCCCTCAAGAAATCTTCCAAACCAAGATTCTGTCAAGGACATCATCTGTCATTGCTAAGGTACTAATCATGATCATTGTATACAAAATACATTGGAATGCACATTATTTGACCGAGCATAACTTGCATGTTTCTCTGCATTATCTTTTGTTGGTTACACCAGTTTAAAATGGAAACATGCGGTAGTTGGCCTAATTTATGCTCGGTCTAGGGAAGGCGCATTTCAATGTATCATATTAATCATTATAGGCCTAATGAGTAGTACTTGTACTTAATAACAATGATTGACAGATGATGTTACGGGCAGAATGTTGGTTTCGAAGCTTTTTTTTTTGTGGGCGTATCCAATTAATCTGAAGAAAAATAGAAATGATATCATGAAATATATGGCGCATTTTTTTATATTCATTTAGTAACATAAGTCAGTAAGTGATGTTAAGGATATCATGAATAAATGCAAGTCAACATGCATTTACTTTAAATAGTTCTTTTCAGGGAATTGTGGATAATATGGGTTAATTGTTCTACACTTGCGGGTCAAATCAGAAAGTAGGATCTATCGCCATTGCGGATATCAATGCGAGAACAAAGAAAGAGTTGACGTACTCAGGACGATCTGATGACTGACGATGTTCAAGGAATGTCCTATCATCAATACATCTGCCATGACGCAAAAAAGAGTAAATTACCGTTTGAATAAATCCTCCGGCAATTATTACATGCAGGAGTAACCATCACGAGGTTCACTGTCCATTATACAAAATGATGCACAGGCAGGGGCAGGAGACAGAGTGGATCGGTGAAATTTGGATGCGCGAGTTTATCAGTAATTTTGGAACTGTTTAAACCCACGAGACAGCGAGTGGGTTTTAGACTGTTTCCACAGTTAAACGAGAGCATCAGATTCTCACTGATCCACGAAATAGATCTGTGCATCATTCACTTTTTTTTTCTTTTTTTTTTTAAATAAATGTGCCCTTAAATTAATGAAATTCAGCCTGTTTTCCCATCATGCGTCCGGTACATCTCCAATACTATACAAGGCTTGAGCATGCTTCCGGATTTTACAGGACGCACGGCTCAGTGTGGAGCAGTGAAATTAATGCATGATGACCAATCAGATTGCAGAGATTCTAAGGCCCATTTTATAAGAAGTGATGATGAACGTTTTTTAACAAAATGTCGTATTTGTCCATCCGCGATGACAAAAGAGAGTGTTTCTATATATACATGTAGGATAACTATACCGTCTAAATATATAAATATATAATATCCCCGGGCGATTCTTATCACAGAACAAGTAACCATCATAGATGATTGTGATTGTCTCAGAATGAATGAAACTACAATAGTGAAGTAGGGCCTACTGCCATTGCTCTGTCGGGTGCAACATATCTCAGAAAATGGAAGTTTGTGTTGGTATGCTTTTTGTAATATCCACATACTCATAAATGATAGAAGATATTTCAATGCATAATTTAAAAATACATTGTAATGCCCGTTTCCCGTCTTCAAGTGTATTATCAAATACATTTAGGATTTATAGTCCCTCTTATTCTATGGAAATCATGTCCAACATTCGAGATGGGTTGAATCAATAATAGAATTCACGATCATGAACTACATTAAACTAAACATTCTCAAGGCGGCATTTCCTTGTTTCTATACAAATGCAATAAGACGATGGTCCGCCATTTTAGAGTTGTATAGTGTTGGGGTTTGGGAGCGTCCACTTTGGTTGCAGGTCTGAGACTTGTAACACACAGACACAGACAGATAGACACACACACACACACACACACGCACACACACACACACACACCCACACACAAATTGGCGTTCAGGCAGATGTGACCACGTTGACATAATCTTATTATGGTGACGAGTGTGGTTTAATGACTGTATAGCGTGGAATGCTGGAATAAATTTTTACATCGCACTAGCACTAGCACTAGTCATTGTACAAAAACAATAAGGCCTACATTGGGTTGCTTGCATGGAACAACTTCCTGGAGCCTACGAATGCATTGAAATCACAGCGTTGAAGCCTCCTGTGGTTCGATACAACAGAACCTTTTCCATGAAGATATTCAATTAATTTTCATGACTTCAATAGACGGTACGTGGTCTCGCTTCAGCGCGGCGTAGGACTGCGGATCCTTTTCATTATTTGTATTCTTTTTGTGTTTGTTCGTCTCTCCCTCCCCCGAACTTGGCATGCTGAGCAACATTTAATGGGCTTCTTTTTATGGTGACCTGCAAGGTAGCAACAACCTCGATTCATTGGTACTGATTCGAATTGACGATCTCTCATGATATTTGATTTCTTTTTTAATTTCAAACACCGTACAAAATGCGCCGCCCATGTTGAGTATTAGACGCATTTACTAGCCTGTCTTCAACAGAGGAGTAACAACAACAACAACACACACGTACACACACACGCACACACATAACACACACCCATTCCAGAAAGGAGGAGACTATGCTACTTTCAATATATTTCTGTGTGGGAAAATGAGATATTTCTATGCAGAAAAGAAAGCATAACAACAATAACAAATATGACGCGCTCTACGCCCTTATACACAGAGTCAGTCTCGCGCGGTAAACTACCACACCTTAGATTACGTTTTCAGGGCTCACTTAAAAAACACCAAAAATGTTGAACTTTGCTGACTAATATTTCAATAGATTAAAGGACAGTCGAGCATAACAAACGTTTGAAAATCATACTTTCCCTTTCAATATATCTATGAAAATATGTAACTGTGATTAACTGTCACTTAAAAAGGTTTATTCTAACAATATTGATGAGCCAAAATTGAGTCCGGTCAATCCGAGCTCTCCTAGATGTGCCCTTTTAAAAGCAATGATAAATCATTTTCAGCATATCACTAAATTATCTTTTTACACAATAATAAATAAGTGGAACTGACGGCGTATAAGATCATACAGCTTCAATCTTTAAGATTGGCAGCATTATGAGATAGTGTCACTTATGACACCAGTATGAGAGAAAAAACAGAAAGTGGAAACTGGGGTAAAGTGGTCTCTTTCTATCGATCAAGATACAATAATTGCAACGACGGTTTGTCGACATCGCAAATATATTTTGCCTTTATCATCATCACTCACCTTAATCGCCATCCTAGCAGGTACGGTAATCTGGCGTTTAATTTATATTTAAATTATCTTTACACCATGCACACACACACGACTGTTTCAATATAATATTGCTTTCACCGTACACTGATATCATACGGATGGGTTCGAAAATGTGGCTGAGCTTTACTTAGGGCACTAACTTTACACGAGCGAATCCTCGTTTGTTCTGATTAGTTTGTTTTGTTGGGATCTTATTTCACAGAAGTAACAATCAATCGGTAAACAAGAATAAGTACGCAACAAGACACACACGGAAAAGGAGAGAAATGTATCATATGTTGTCATCTCAATATGAGACGAACATATCTTTGACCACTTTTTATTTGGACACACTAAAATGTTTCTCCCGCATGTCACAAACGAGGACACTCCATTAATCAATACAGAGACACGGCAAGTGCGGACAAATCTATTGATCTATACTGCATGCGCGGCTGAAAATCAATGGATTGTTGATCACCAACCAGTGACGGTAATCATTAGCGGGCCATCGATCAATTTCATGAAAATAATGAATGATGAATGAGCTTCTTGTATCGTAAATAGACCGAAATCAATTTGGGGTTTCATTTAGAGCTGGCCTCGGTGGCCACAGGGATAAATTGAGCAACACCAAAAGCATGCCCAGTCCAATCTACAATGTAGTTTTAAGACAGAAAGGAATGTTCTTTTCCTACTTCTACAATGTACTCTTTTAAGCTGACCAGCTTTAGAAAACAAATATACATTCGAGTAACTAAAAGAAAAAGAATGACCACGGTCATTGTGTGGTGTTGCTGATAGGTTTGTCCAAAGAAACTGCACTGTAAATGCATGTTGAGCTATGCTGATTTATGATACCCTAAACATAACTTATGTATGTGCCCAAGTGAATACAAATGTACGTGCCAGACTACTTCGATACGCCCATAAAAACCCTCCAAACCAAGTCTCTGTCAGTAACGTCATCTGTCAATCACTGCTGAAGTTACAATATGATTAACAAACGACATTGGAATGCACCTTCAAGTATATACAGACTGAGCACAACTTGCATGCGTCCCTGTAATGCCTTTTGTTAAAATTAATGATTAGTAACATGGGAGAAACATCGTTCACATTTGACACAATATTATAAGAAATATCCCTTTTTTTGTTATTCATTGGTGCGGGCAGTGCGATTTAACACTGAGGTATGTAGCTGGAGGGAATTTCAAAACGCGTAAGCTAATCTATATCGCAAAACCTGAGAAAAGTGTCATTACAATTTTTGATAGATGGACGCGTAACAGATTTCATACCTTTTACAAGCATATTATGTATACATAAGTAACTATGGTCATAATTATATTTATATCTATCTATATATATATGTATATATATATATATATATATATATATATATATATATATATATATATATATACCTGTGTGTTGTTTGTACGTGCGTGCTTTAAAACGTATTTCCTTGTATCATCAATAGACATAACAAATTGGGTATGGCACCTCGAGGTCATTACACGCACAACACAGCAAGCACAGTGAGAAGTTCATGTAAAGAAGAAAATGAATAGATGAATGTATACATATTATCATCGGATCTACAATGGAATGTTTCCCGTCCCTGGAGTCTTCACGGCACATCCACTCCTATTCATTTATCATTCCTAGACTAAATTATTCGTTTGCTCTGGGCAACTGCTGGGAGTTCCTTTTGGGGGAACCTCAACAAAGACTGGTATTTGCCGCGGGGATAAACCGTCTGCGATTGTTCGACCCATCGCGACGGTTCCCATGAATATGAACACTGCACAAAGTTGATCCCCCTTCTATAACTGTGCCTATAAAAACCTCAGAAAGTCGAGAGCACTCAAAATCAAGTAGCTGCTCCGCTAGAATGGTTCAGAATCCTGCGGGAATGTGGAACGCTATTAACCATTCGACATGTGAAAATAGTGGCATTATTATAGGGGTATATCTATACACACACGTATACATGCACGTAACAACAAATATCTACAATTCAAACATTACACAGTATTTGTGATAAGAGTGTCTGTGTCTGTCTCTGTCTGTCTGTCTGTCTGTATGTCTGTCCCTCTCTCTATCTCCCTAAACACACACACACACACACACACACACACACACACACACACACACACACACACACACACATAAACAATGTTAGAGCAGGGAGGTGTTTTGTCTCACCTCCCTGGTTAGAGCCACGCCTATCATAGGTCTAATGATACATATTTTTCTTAGTATTAAAGATATATTACATCTTAATTCGCTGACTGTACTGCCATGTGTCATAAAGATTGTTTCTTTTTAGATCATTTTTTATCTAATGTTCTTGAATTAAAGGAAAATATGATCAATCTCAAGGTTTGAATAATTGTGACTGCATCAAAGAAAAGGATACGTTGATTCCAAGTTTCAAACAACGACTTAAAATAAGTAGGCCTATCTACCATCAGAAGAAGATGGCGACATGTGAACTCAGTGTGGAGGAAATTTGTAACTTATTGACTTTGTCTATTTTCCGTCATATTTTAAACAATATTTTTTAACTTTGTACCAAATATCTTTTTTTTTTTTTCATCGGGCAGGGTGGGGAACGATCATTCTATTTGTTTGTCTTCTCCCGAGCAACACCCTTCAGTGAATCATGCGATGGGTTTCCGACCTTCGAGCGGGTGTGGCAGAAACGACAAACTTAAATCCAATGGCCCGAATTCACGAAGGTGATACAAATGAAACCATGGTTTAAACCATGGACAAAAACCATGGAGCGCCAAGTGTCGCACGGAATATTTCGTTAAGAAATTGGTCATTTCTTCGACAAAATGACCGTTCGTTAGCGAAATTATCATTTCGTGGACGAAATGTTCATTTAGTTACAAAATGTTGTCATTTCGTTACAAAATAATAATTTCATCGACGAAATGACTGAATTCGTAACAAAATATTCCATGCGACACTTGGCGCTCCATGTTTTTGTCCATAGCTTAAACCATGATTTCATTTGTACCACCTTCGTGAATTCGGGCCAATGTTTCCAGTTGCCTCTGTATCACAATCTACGGTAGATGTATTATTGGCGAAGACGATGATAGCAACAATCCTTTTTCATTTATTATGAGTAATGATCATCGCGATAAATATGCACAATCACATTGTATTCAAAGTAAAAAGAAACACAAAACAATCACGTCACCTGGAGAGGGTGTTGATTAATTTGGCCTCATTTTCTCGGAATCCTCCCTTTTATATACCTAAATACATAGAGATTTAAAGATGACATTCGATCACGCTGTAACATGAATGCATTGATAACTTATCTCAGCCGGATTTATACCTTTTACTCTGTATTTTCGAGATAGATATGCTGATCGGAAGATCAGCATATCTATCTCGAAAATGAAATGAAATGAAATGAAATGAAATGAAATGAAATGAAATGAAATGAAATGAAATGAAATGTCATTGAACTGTTAACAGGTTAACTGTTTGGTCTCGATGAAATGAAATGAAATGACATGCATTTTCGAGATAGATATGCTGATCGGAAGATATTCACTTAGGAAAACTTCAATCGATTTTCATATTTTAAATGACTGAACTGTGTTTGTCTGTTAGTATGACATCCAGTTGTTTGTTAGAAAAACTATAATCTCATATTGACTTTTGTGATTGATCTTACACATTTTGTCTAAGTGACCCTTGACATACATTAAAGATACTGAACCATATCTGTGTGTGCGTATGTGTGTACACGTGTGTATTTTAAGCAAAGAGACATACGAATAAGACACGATACCACTGATCCCCATCATTCATGGACTCGCCATGTTAATGTGATTGCCCTTGTATAATTTGCAAACAATATTCATTTGCATCGAAATCATATACACATGTATCATGCACTACTGACGTGTGAACGACACGTATAAGAAGAATATACACGAATCTAGGTTGTGTTTGCAGGTTAACTGTTTGGTCTACAAATATCATATTTAGTGTTCCAGTTCGCGATGTAGAGTTTAAGATCTCTGTCCTGAAGATTAGATTATATATTGAAATGGAAATATGTAATGCCATCGTTTGAGTATGCAGAACGATATGGCGATTTCTTTTTCTTCGTAGAATCACGTTTTCTTTTTGGTGTTTTATTTTAACTTTCAAAGAAAGGGAGCACAAGGAAAAGGTAGGTCCTAATGTCATACCATTGTATTTATGCCCTCTGTTGTTACTATAGGCCTATAGATCGAATGATCTATTCATGCACGCAATTGAATTGTCACTTTCGATTTTATTTCAGATAGATTTTCGTACATGTAGAAAGAAACTAGAGAGATGGACTACATGTATAAACCCTGGGGACTGCATTCCATTCCGTCGCTCTCACACAAGTCGAATGTTTGTTTAACGACAGGTGCTTGATATACATTGTATCTATAATAAAATGATAATAAAAATTATATACACGTGTATATATATATACACATATCATATACAATGTCAAATATACGTGTAAACATATACATTATATATATATATATATATATATATATATATATATATATATATATATACATATATATATATATATATATATAAATATATATATATATATATATGTACCGTTAATACTCTTGACATCAACATGATCAACTTCACTACGTATAAATCTATACAGTAGGTTCCACAGGCGTCGATATAGGGTCAGGATAATCATGAATAATTTATTTGGATGAAACAATCTTAACTCGGTTACAGAACCTGATTTTGTCGATAATCGTCAACCGAGGCGTCTGTCGTGCCCGAAAACCCCCTAAACATTCACGCATTCTAAGAAGCAGAGCATTATACCAATATAATGGTCTTCTTGAGAGGATAACTTCAATAGAAGAGTAAACTTAAGTAACAATAGAGATCACTGGCACACGAAAAGAGCTAGACATACAAAAGTGTAAGCGAGACATTATTCCAACCCTTTTGAATGCATCTCTAAAAACGAAGGAACAATGCTCCATTTGATACAGTGTTAGCACTATCAAAATCTCACTCCCAGATAATTCTCTATAGTCAACAACGAAGAATGGACCGATAGGGGCTTGAAGATCTTTGACCCGATTTTCAATCAAATGTTTTGGAAGATATTTACGGACCAGGTAACAATATAATGTGCTCACTATCTCTTTCATTCCCAAAGGCTTTTTCAAGAAATACTGTGACCTCTTCAGTGGTAATCATTATTTGCCATAAATCTTTGTTATAAACGCTTTATCTCTGAAAGAAAACCAAATCCCAAAACGTGGATTGAGTGAAAGTAGCAATATTAGTAGAACACATCGGTGAAAGTTTTAGAATTCCACAAAATGCCAGTTTTTATGAAAAGTACACATTCTATCGAAATGTCTCTGACGTATGTTAAGGGTAGCATTATTCCCCCCCCCCCCCCGCTTTCTGAAAGAAGTAATAGTGCTCTTTCCTTATGCTAGAAAATAAAATTATGTTGAGTTTTCTTTATAATTTCTTTATAGATGATTGATGTCCAAAATGACGTCATGAGGTGCAGTATAGTCTCTCTATCAAGCAATGATGACACCTTTAAAATTAACTTGAAAAAAAAAATCACTTTTTTTTAATCGATTGTCCGATTCTCCTCAAACTTTCACTGAAGAGTTCTACCAATATTGACACTTTCAGTCGATCCGCATTAATATTTGGGCCTTGATTTCCTTTAAAGAGGAAATCCATCCCAAAAATTTGAAAAAAAAACCTCCTAAATAAAAATAAGAAATCTCTACAGAGCCTTTCAAAAATGACAATAACAGGATAAGAAATAAGGAAGATATAATATTTTGAAATATCCCCCTTTTTTGAAAACATTTCTCGACCAATCCTTATGAATAATCAAATGAGCAAGCTCGATGATGTCATACCGTCACATTTTTTTCACGTATGTAATATATGAAATTCTGGAAAAAAAAGTTATTTCTTTTAGCTAATACAGATAAAAGCATATTCCCATATTTTATCACAGGTAACATTTGTTCTTTTATATTTAAGATGGTTTTAAGGCCAGTTTTATATTGATACAGCTGAAATATGAAATTTTTGGGGGATTTCTGTACATGAAGTGAATAACAATTAGTGAGAGCATGACATCAACTTGCTAATTGAAATTTCTAATGACTGGTCAAGAAGTGTTGAAATTTCGGAATGTCATAACTTTCGTTTCTTATCCGATTTTTTAAATTTTTGAACTGTTCTGCAGGGAGTTTTTTCTCTTTCTTTTGAAATTGAACGAATTTTGGAGTGTATTTCTTCTTTAACCATTGATTTGCCTCTCCGTAGTCTACGCTCGTATACGTGAACCAAGCGATGTCTTATTACGCTGACCGTAACTGTTGTAGAAAAGTTTTATACGTTGACCAATTTTTGCGTGCTCTTACAACCATTGAACAAAGGTCCTGCATGCATGCATACAACGTTAACATATGGATAACCATAGCACGTGGGCGTATAGGGCGTGGTCCACTATGGTGGTGTGCAGTGGATGAGTCATATATAATAGTGATCCTTAACACTGCATTTTGTCCCAAACGTCTGAAAGTCAGGTGCGCACACTGTGCCAGATCATACAAAGTGTGTGTGCGTGTGTGTATGTGTGTGTGTGTGTTTTAAGTTCACCCCGACGATCAAGTTGATTCAATAGAGTGATATCGAATGAACAGGATTATTGATTGATAGATTTTTACTAGAATAGTACAAAAGCAGAGAAAGTTACGGAATTAACTGCAAATTTGATCATGAAACAGTGAAAACAGCATGAATATAATGCATGTGAGATAGGTGACGTTATGCTCTCACAAGTCTTTATTCCGTTCGTTTGCACGCACGTCTTCACAAAATTTGCTCCTTCTGTGAATACATGGAAATGTATCTTTAGCATCAATTAGTTCTAGCATTGCAACGGTTTGGCAATAAAGTCTTGATTTACGTTTGTGTAGGCCTTTGTATGTATGTATGAATGAAGACATTGTAACGAGTAGACTTAGTGCATAGCTTTGGACTTATACATTGGAAGCAGATTGTGAATGGCTCAATGTGCGCAGCTCAGCAACAACAACAACAAAAAGGAAACGCTTTTTCAAGTTCATATTTCTCATAGAAGATTTAGATGAGACACATACAAGTACCCAATATTACAATCAAGTGTCCTTGTTTGAAATAACAATTAAAATGTCTACCATTATTGTTAATATTGGTTTTTCTGTCACGCAGCCATTTGATTTTGAATTTGACAAAAGATTCGTCATTTCCTTCTACCACTTTTAGCCTTTCTTTATATTTTGGGCTCCGAAGACATAAAAGAAATCACAGATTTATTTTTGCAAATTAATTCATGTTTTAATTCATTCGTGTTCAATTGTGATAAATTTGTCTTTTATTGTCAATGTCTTATAGAAGATCACTTACGCATGAATAAAAACTTGTTCATTTTTGCAATTTTTACTTTTGTGCCTAAAACGAATGTGTTCACTCATGAGTAAAGTTTCCCTTTTATGGATCTACCAGATCGATATCCAGTTAAATTACTTTTAATATGGTATATAATACATTCATTTCTAGCTCAATATTCTATGAGAAATATTAGGAGAGGTAATTAGGAAACACCTACATGAACATTATAAGGAGCATACAAAATATTTTCGGAGAAGAATGCAAAGTTTATTATGATGAAAAGTGTTGCGATATCCAAAGCCAAAACAAATCAGAATCATGAGAGTGGTTCTAATAAAAGGTGGATCACACTTTTTATTATAGGACCTCTTTGTTTGTTTGTGTTTTTTTTAACATATCAGCCATTTTAAGATCAAGTTTTATCAAGTAAACTTGAATTCTTCTTAGAAGTGTATGCTTTTTGATATTTCATAAGTAATTTCTAACAATCTCACGAAAAGTTAAAACCTTAATATCAGTCTCCACCAAAACTACATCGTGTATAAACCATCCCTTTAACTGTGGGTTCTACATTATACCAAAACTATAGAAATGACAGTTAACATCTGTTCTAACACTGAGATTATTGTTAGTGAATATGTACATTTTTCATGCATGAAAAGAACGACAAGATATCAAGATGAAACTTTAGTGATAGTGGCCAGCAGATTTAATTTTGATGGATCCAAACATCTTTCCCTCTGTGCTGTTGATTGCGCGTTTTCAACTCCCAACGAAAAGTCTTTCTTTCGAGCCATATTCTGAGCTGTTCAAGTGGCAATACTATAGTACTCCACCATACCCTTGTAATGGATCAATAGAGTAGATTATGACATCATCGGCGACTTGATTACGTCATCATCGTCACTATACATTTATCCTTTAATCACGTTAATGATGAATGTTGTTGTTTATTGCTACCATGCTATACTCTGTCCTTCTTTGTTTATTTGATTTATTTGTAAAAAAAAGGGGGGGAACCATGTTATGACGATGTATGAATCTGAAAGTACAAACTGGAACAATGTTTTTGTTGGATTGCTTTAATGACTACAAGGAGGAAAAATACTTTTTACAACTTATCAGCTCTTGATGGAGATAAGAGAACACGAAATTAACTCATTTGACATTCCCATATACAAGACTGTGAGTCGTTTCCTTCTGTATCTGAATTCTTGTTTACAATTATTTCATAAATGCTTGCGTGTGAAAATGCGGGAGCGGGAAAGAAATTAGGAAATCTGTGATTTCGCAGCATGCAGGCTATACCCAGTCATATTAATAGTGTATTTGTATACGGCATTGCCTCCTGATCCCATGGGATTTCGTCAAACCAAAAATTACGCAATATGACACTACATTGTAAGTCATTCTTATACTATTTTGTCGACTATTTTTATAACACTATCACCAAATATCATTGTTAACCTAAGAATATAACTCTGTTGCCATGGTTATTAATAATTTGACAACAATTTGCTCTGCATGCATGTATTATAGAGCATGGAAGCCTGTTCCCTGCACTATTATCCCACGCACTTCACGAAAGATTGAAACATGTCAATGAAAAGTTGGAGAATACAAACACATGTAAGCTTGGGCCTGTATTAAGTAATATTCTGATGAATTCGTATAATAGCGTGCATTTTCATCATTCATCAAAAGTTGTAAAATTACATGCCTAAAAATATGTACAATTGTATGTATAATCATTATAGAAACTTTTACAGTCCTAAGTACGCAGGAAAGACCATGGAGACAGGTGTACTGTCATATCGTGAGATTGTATATGAGATTGTATTAAGGTAGTTTCATATATCTCCAGTCAAATTATGTTAATATTCACATTTTTTTTAGGATCGATTTATCTGCGAATATCTAATGATACGATAGAATTATTCAGCTCTCTTTCCTTATGTATGAGGACATACACGTAAGCATTCTCTTACCGTATTTTTACATTCTGGAATTAAGTTCGGATACCATGTAGGCTACCATGTACAAGTACCATGTACAATTGTATGTCGACACGAATACTAAAAAAGAAATGAAATATTATTATAGAGAAGTTATTTTGACGGTGGCTCGGGAGATATATCGCAAATGTTTGTCTACAGACTGTACCTTATATATAGATATTCATCTCGGACATTAACATGAGTCAATTTCATTAACCGGAAAGCGATTAACCTTGTCATTACATTGAAAACGATGCAAATTTAATTAGTCAATCTGACTAATGCGTTTTTACGTGTGATGCGTGGGAATTTTGACAGAAGTGATGTACAGTACATGGAACACTATTACAGCAGCCATACAAAATTACAGGTAAATTGACACCGGATAGTGTGTAAGTCCATTTGAAACACGTAAGGCGCACACCAAAATGATGAGCATTGATGAGTGCATGTACATTTGTAATTTGACAGTTTTGTGCCTAGCATGTAAGAGTCCTGGGATATGCCCACCAAAAATAAAAAAATATAAAATATAAAAATAGATAATAAAAACCTTCCAACCAAGGTTCTGCCAGTGACGCCATTTGTCAATCATCGGTAAAGTACTATATGATTAACAAAAGACATTGGAATGCATCTTCCCCTGAATTATAGACTGAGCATAATTTGCATATTCCATGTTACATTGCAGTGGAGCGTGAAAAATTATGCTTGGTCTATATTAAGGGAAGGTGCATTCCACTATCTTTTGTTTATGATAGTACTTTATTAAAAAAAAGTATAGTGATCATCTGGTGGTGTCACAAGCAGAATCTTAGTTTTGATTTCGGGTGTTGTTTTTTTTTTTTTTTTTTTTTTTTGGGGGGGGTATATGTGGTGTGAAGAAAAAGATGGAAATGTTATTATAAAATACAAGGCACATATTTAGACATTCTTTTGGCAGCATACAGTGTAGCTAATGGCTATATGATAATCAGGATATCATGAATCAGTAAAGTCAACATGCATTTGCATTGTACAGTATTGTCCCGATTGAAAACCATTTCTTTCCTCTTACGGTGTAGGCTATTGTTGGTGTATAGTAAGAGAAGACAATATGATTTAATTAATCAATTCTAATGCTAATTAAAATGATAATTTTGATCATCACTGTTTCATTATCGGGGAATCAAAGTTTTACCTTGGGGCAGTTGTTCAAGGACCTTACAAAGTTGTATACAAATTGTATGTGGTGCAAATGCATGATGACATAATACGTTGAATCATGGAACTCTCAACATCACCTACGCTGCGAAACGGATATCTAAATGCGTTCCATAAATTCTATTGTAATTTTTCTATTCTCTTCAGATTTCATGGATACGCCCACAAAAAAAAGCCTCCATACAAAGTTTCTGCTTGTGACCTGATCTGTCAATCATTGCTAAAGTACTCTTTTAACAAAAGACGTTGAAATGCATCGTCCCATAGACCGAGCATAACTTGCATGTTTTCCTACATTGCCTTTTGTTATAGTCATAAGGTTATGCTCAGTCCAGTGAAGGTGCATTCCAATGTCTTTTGTTATAAACAAATCAAAATTCGAGTCTTTATAGTCTGTTAGTAATGTTAGACTATATTGATTTGACAGATGAGGCTATTACGAGCAAAATCTTTGTTTGGAAGGTTTTTGAATGTAGATATATCCAAGTAAAATGAAAAAAAAAATATTGTAGATTTTTTTAAATGATATATAAGGAACGAATTTAGATATTTTCTTTTCTCCACATAAGTGATGTTGAGGGTACAGTATCATGAATCAACACAAGTTAACATGATTTTGTATTACATACATGTACTTCCTTTAAGCTCAGTATGTGGGGTAGATATTTAGGAATCTGTTTCAAATAAAACAAAAATAAACAAATAAACAAATAAAATAAAAAAATAAACAGTGTCCATATTGATAACTGTATTGTTCATCACGCATATACAATGTATAAATGTACAAAATACAGCAAGGATCATGTGACAAGATGCTATATCTCCAAAACATAAAAAATGAATAAACGTCAAACTTATTGGATTTCTATAATATGTTGTTATGCTGCATGGTTGATCATAAAAATTAAGTGAAAACGAAGTGGTCCGCCCTAGTAAAATACAAGTGGACCCAATGGAAGACCATTTATCTGTAAATGACTCAAAAACTTTCGTAAAGGAAGGCTCAAGTAAACTTGCACTCGTGGAATCATTGCTTTATCATGCTGCCTGAGCTTCCCTGTTTTCTGCATTGACATGCAATTCCTACAGTAGGTGAGCGATGCAGCACTTTCTTTGTGTAAATGTTATATTTATACAGCATGTTTTACAAGACTGTTCTCAAGGGGAACAGTTGGTATGTGAGGCGTCGTGTTTTATTGTGTGTCCACACGCCATGGTAAATCACAATCATTAGCGTGACGGTATGTGGTGTATACACCTTAGGCTCTATAACATGAAAATATGCAATTCACAGAACAGGAATTAAAAGGATGGCACAGTTTTGTTCGAGGTGGGGCTTCAAGTTTCCAACTTTTTCGATGATAATTTCTTGAAATAATTAGAAACCTCGCCTGAAATATGAAAGAGGATTTAATTCTAAGAGGAATTCAAGGTTTATTTGATGAAAATTGTTTTTGAAATGGCTTAGATATCCAAACTCAAGCGATCCTAATGAAAGGTGGAACCCGCCATTTATTATAGGATCACTTTGTTTTACTTTGTTTTTGGATATCTTGGCCGTTTCATCCTCAATTTTTATCAAATAAATTTTGAACTTCTCTTAGAATTATATGCTCTTCAACATTTCAGAGTGGTCACGTGGTGGTTTATACATGTATTACAACATCTGGCAAAAAAAGTTATAAACTGAATCCTCACGTCAAGCAAAACTATAAATTCCTCTAAAGTGGTTTCCAGCCCTGCAATATCTTTGGAAAAACAGTGGTTGAAATCTTATCTTATTCTTTTCATAACTATTCTTATGGTGCCATTGACCGTCAATGAACACAGAATTTGTTATTTACACTATGTAAAAATCAAGGCTGAATTATTCACTTCTTAATTTTATCATTACATCTTGACATAAAAAAAATTTGATTTGGAAAAGATCTAAGAGGAATAATGCATTCAACTTTCATTTATCTTGTGGTGTTTCTATAAGCGCCTGTTTGGCGCCTGAGACTGTACAATGCAACTCCACTATCTCCCTCTCTGACTGGAAAAACCTCTCTCTGTTTCATAATGCATCTCTGAGCTTTCTTTTCGACATACATAACAAACGTACAGCTAGGTAGTTCTGTTAACTGTTATCCCGTTGTTGGCCTGTTGTTATCCTGTGACCTTGTGACTATTCATTCTTGACCTCACTCTGCAACCATAGCAGTTCTGACTGGAGGAACTCAAACAAAGAAGAAGAAGAAGAATGTAGGTCTACATACAGTCATATTCTACTTCTCTCTTCCAAGCAGTATTAAGTCATCGTTCAACAAGGTCAAAGTTCATTGTAATTTTCTGATTTATGGGTGAACTTTCCATAGAAACGATAGACCACACCTACATTGTAACAAGGGCGTGGAGTTATCACTTTGACAATGGCTCTTGTTCTGTGACAGCCGAGTGCCGAGCGGATGGCGTCACAATGTACACATAAAATAATGTCCACTGATGTCGCACAATATCACACTAAAAGAGACTTTTCATTTTGATAAAATGCCATCAATAACGACACTCCTGCAAATTATAAAAGATCTTCAAATCATGAGTTGATTCTGATGGAAGAATGATGGCAGTACAACATTAAACTCTATAATATACTTCTTTGAAGACAAACACATTTAAACTAAAATCAGGCTCAAACAGTGCACATTTTACATGTCGGAAAGAATTCCTCATGTACCCCCACTATTATACTCACAGATCTACACTGTATGAGCTTCCTCCGAAGTCCGCATTACCCTAGGACACCGAGATCAATGTTACCCTTACTCTAACCCTAACCCTAATCCTAATTCCAAGGCCACCTAAACTTAATCATGTTACTTATATAGATCTACTTACATTGTATAGTCCATAACGCATAGCGGGGGTGGAACTCTTGCCTACAATGTAATTTTTTACATGTCTTTTTGTAATCAATATAAAGGCCTATATCTGCTATTTAATCAATTGTAATTTTAGTCTTATCTAGATATACATCTGCTTAAATGGTACACCTGTTGCAGTCACTGTATTTGATGAGAGCCATACATACCAAGTTCCCTGACGAGGACATCACGTGACGATATACAGATGGAGTATTTCCTTGGTCTGTACTTGAAACATTTGTATTCGTGGATGACTTTTCTGACCTCGTTTAGCACCTGTTGTGGACTGGGTTCCTCCTCACCCATTCTACGTGAGGCGAGGAACTTCACGTAGTGGACCCGCGAAAAGCTGTGCCCGTTCTTAGGGTGCGCCAGCCACCCTTGGACGCCATAATCTGGATGTCCCTGGTACATTATTCCTGATTACAGCCGAAAAAAACCGCCTCACCGAAAGTCTTTCCTCGTCTCTGTTTCGGCGGGGTGATATAGGACGTGTTTCCGTCGGCAGTAGATGGAGATCTGTATCAGTTAACGCTTACGTCGAGAAGGTGAAGCCACAGGATTTTGCTTCCAGTGCATATGGCGTTGGAAACTTCACGATCGCCGCGCCCTTTACTGAACTTGAAATAACTTCATGCACACACAATACGCACAGTTAGTAGCTTTATTTGATGAGCATATGAATATTGCACACGCTCAGCAAAATGTGGACACACACAAAACATACACTCCCTCCCTCACTCACAGGCGCAGATGCAAGCACACACAATTCCAACGCAGCGTGGCTCTACCCAAAGATTTCTATTATGATTTGTTCTTGTTCAGAAACCGAATTACCTCTTCTTTTTGTTTGAAAAAAAAAAGGGGGACACCTATGAGGTACGTACTCACACACCAGTACACACACCGAACGCACGCATACACACTCGACACACACACACACCTATACACACCTTGTGGCATAGGCATTTCACGTCAAATTTTCTTCAGCTATACTCTGTTGCATCGTCTTTCACTTCAGCAGGGCTCTCCACGAAAGCAGCGGCAATCGTGTACGGATGAGGAAGCTCATTGAAACCACACACCAATTTGCATCTCAAAGGGATCGCTGAGCCGGGGTGAACTATCTTTCCACATGCAAAATAGCGACAATGTAATGTGTGTTTGGGACTGTACACCTGTGGTTCAGTGAAGGTGTGTTAAATGCGTAGCATCCTCTTTGTAGCCAGCAATGTGCCTCCAGAAAATGGGGCCACCAGAAATTTAGTTCACAGGCCTCCTAAAAGAACTAGGGACTGATTTTGTCCCGCTTCCTTTTCTGTTATTTCGATGAAGCCCAAAACAGAGAACAACTTTTCTTTAGCGCCATGTGGCTTCTAAAAGTTGATATTGTTATTACTTTATCATAATCATCAACATCATCATCATCATCATCATTATTTTGTTATTATAATTCTTTATATTCTTATTACTATTCTTATATGATATTAGTATTAGTAATACTTGTACTATTAGCATTGATATAATAGTATTAACATTTAGTATTAGCATCATTATATTGCTGGTGCCATTTCCGGGTTTCATTTGATTTTTTTCTTTTTATTTCTTTTGTTTTAAACGAAAAATAAGGGGGGTGCATTCGTCGGTTGCGCCCCATCTGGATCCGCCACTGGTATTAGAATTAGAATTAGAATTAGTATTAGTATTAATATTAGTATTAGTATTTGTATTAGTATTAGTATTAGTATTAGTATTAGTATTAGTATTAGTATTAGTATTAGTATTAGTATCAGTATTAGTATTAGTATTAGTATTAGTATTAGTATTAGTATTAGTATTAGTATTAGCATTAGTATTAGTATTAGTATTGGTATTGGTATTGGTATTGGTATTGGTATTGGTATTGGTATTGGTGTTGGTGTTGGTGTTGGTGTTGGTTGGTGTTGGTGTTGGTGTTGGTATTGGTATTGGTATTGCTATTGCTATTAGTATTGGTATTGGTATTGGTATTGGTATTGGTATTGGTATTGCTATTAGTATTGGTATTGGTATTGGTATTGGTATTGGTATTAGTATTGGTATTGGTTCAAGTTCATGTTCAAGTCATATTTATTCGTTTTTCCACAATTCACAAACATAAATCTCACTTTCTTAAGTGACAAAAACAATGCATACAATTGTACAGAGAAGACAACAATAATAGAAAAAAAAAACAAACAGTAGCGATACATTTCAATAGTTGCTAAGATAACGAAAGTGAAATAGTTTTCAATATATGCACTACATTTGTATGTGAAAAAACGGAGGGACCCACTAAAAAGACAGAGCTTGTAGAGTGTGGGCCCCTCTTGTATTAAAAGCCCGATGCAAAAATTGAATTGAAAACAACAACAAATCGGCACAAAAAGTTCGTCGCAAAAAAAGTTTGGCAGCCCACTAAGAGACAGACGAACAAACAGTTATGCATACAACAACACAGAGTAATGAACATGAAACAGGACTGGGGCAGCAACAAGACTACTTGTAGGAGGAATAAAAAGAAAAAAAACTGACTAGACGACACAAGAGGAAACAAGACTATAGCGTGATAAAGAGGTAACAGAATAGACAGGAATATGCAACACAGACAACGATCCTCGGAGGTTTGAGGAAGAAAGAGAAGAAGAAAAAGAGGAAGAAAAAAGAATATAGAACAAACCCTTCAACTGCGAAGTATAGGTTAAAGAAAATCTTATAATCAAGGGTGTGTACAGTTCTGGTCGAGGTGAAGATTTAGCTTTTAACGTTTTGTGAGATATTCAGAAACCACTCTATGAGATGTCAAAGAGCATGCAGTTTTAAGGGGTATCAAAAGTTTATTCAATGAAAATCCGTTTTGAAATGGCTGAGATATCCAAAAACAAGGTGAAACAAAGAGATACTAATAAAGTTGGGGCATGTCGCCTTTTATTATTAGCACTTTTTTGGATATCTCAGCCATTTGAAAACCAATTTTCATCAAATAAACATTGAATCCTTCTTAAAATTACATGCTCTTTCATATTTCATAAGAGGCTTTTCATTATCTCACTTAGGAATGTTCAAAACATGAATCCCTACCTCAACCAGTACTGTACAGTCCCTTTATTAAGCAATAGTTACAATAATAAAGAGAACGGCAATACAGATATTGCGGATGAGTAACAAAGTAAGCCTATAAACTAATCTGTTTCTGGGAATCGTCATTATAAGATTGTAAAAGAAAAGACTTTAATCTCCTTTTAAATGAGTATATAGATGGAGCAGATTTTAAATCATGATTCAGGGAATTCCAATAATTTGGTCCAGTGTAAATAAGTGTATTCTTTGCTAAAATCGTTCAAAGAAGTGGTAAATGAAACTCGTTAGAACGTCGGGTGGGGTAACTATGAAATGATTGATATTTTTGAAACATAGAACCAAAGATAGGTGGGAGTAAATTGTTATCATACATATACATAAATTGACCTAAGTTAAATAAAAATGATTCGCTGATTTTTAATAACTTATAACAGTCAAACAATGCATTTGTATGTGAACGTGTAGGAGAATTAGAAATGATACGGAGGGCTTTCTTTTGCAATAATAATACTCTATTCAGCAGTGTCTGATGAGTATTGCCCCAAGCTAAAATTCCATAATTAAGATAGGGGAGTATCAAAGAGGAGCATAACAATAGTAAGGTCTTTTCGGGAATATAAAATTTCAGTCTATTCATAACACCTATATTACGAGAAATAATTTTGCAGATATGATCAATATGTATTTTCCAAGAAGTTTATTATCAACAAAAATATCAAGAAATTTAAAATATGACACACTTTCTAAATTACAATCATTCAGAACTATTTCTGAGTTCAAAGAATCAACAGTATTGCTGAAAAGCATATATTTTGTTTTTTAAACATTCAAAGATAACCTGATAGCTCTGACCCAGTTGGTCACTTTTTTCAATTCCGTATTTACTTGTTGAACAAGAACATCGATATCGTTATGGGCAAGAAAAACACCGGTATCATCAGCAAAGTGTATAAAAGAAAGTAGCTCTGAAACAGAGTAGCTCTGAAACGCCACACTTAACATCTCTTATAACTGAATGATTATCTTTAATTGAAACAAACTGTTTTCTGTTAGCTAAATAACTCTTGAACCACTCCAAGGCCTTCCCGCGTATTCCATAGTGAACTTGAACTTGAACTTGAATAAGGACAGTTCGTCGAATACAATATACATGCACGAATGATATTAAAAAAAAAGAAACAATGCACACTTCGTCATAGTAACAAAAAAACGTAAGTAATCATAACGACGGAAAAGAGTGTTCCACTAAGCTTGTATGACGTGGAACACTGGAATGAAAACAACGACAGCACCAATAATGTATACCAATAAAATACATTCATATTGAATTCATCTTTATACGATTATTATAACATTTGCTAATTGATATATGATGCCGATAATACAAACATACTATAAACAATACATACTACGATTTTAGAATGCATACATATAAGATATATCATATTGGTATTGGTATTTGGTACTGGTATTGGTATTGGTATTGGAATTGGTATTGGTGTTGGTGTTGGTGTTGGTGTTGGTATTGGTATTGGTATTAGTATTAGTATTAGTATTAGTATTAGTATTAGTATTAGTATTACTATTAGTATTAGTATTAGTATTAGTAGTATAGCAGTAGTGGTAAAAGGGCCTAATATTCGTATTAACATTGGTATTAGTATTATCATTATTATTAGTAGTAGTAGTAATAGAATTAGTATTAGTATTAGCATTAGTATTCAGGCCCGTAACTAAAGAGGGGGTGTTCAAAAAGTTCGAACGAATCCCCTCGCTGAAGAACAGTGTCAACCTCCCCTCCTCCCTCCCCCCCCCAAAAAAAAATAGAATAATAACAATGATAGTGATAAAGGTGAAGACGTCTTCCCAAAGCTACAAATGCGAGCGAAGAGTAATTTTTCTTAATTAATGAAATGAAATAAAAATTCATGCAAATAACCTTGATACACAGAACCCCTCCCAAAACTATTGCCTCGTCGACGTTAATATTTTTATAGTTTTGACTTTGAGTGAATGGCAGAGCGAAATATTTTTAGGCCAGTATCGATGAATCGACCATGCTTGTACGCAGCTGGGAGGAAGGGTCTTCAAATCCCTGTTTCTTTAGACTCGGATTTTAGTTTCAGTTTCAGTTCCAGTAAGTTTTATTTCTCCACTTGTACACAACAGAAAATAAGTATAACAATATCGAACATATTATTCACAAGTCATGAAAATATAAACAAAATGTCGCATTACAAACATATGGTCATGTGAAATAATACATAAATATCGTTACAGATCTTTAAGAGTACAGCAGGAGGAGACCGTTGTTCATTAAGTGTACAGGTGGAGGAGACCGGGTTTTAGATTTTCAGGTAACTTGATCAGCAAATAAGATAATCACAGACAACAATTTTATTTTCTTTTATTTTCTTCTATTTGCTAACTACTTTTGTCTTTCTCTTTGTTAGAATATATATTGCATTATCGCAATATCTGTACCATCATTCACTATATACCGTTTATTTCATCATTGGTTGGCCGGTGAGCGCTGTCCACCTTCACAGAGTTAGAATGAAGACATACAATATCATAAGACATAAGACGTGACAGATACACAACGATCTAGTAATTCATAATTTCCTACAATATCAATATTCTCACAGTTCTGCTACTGAAAACTTCTAAAATATTCCATCCAAAAGTATATGCACCGGATTGTTGAACTTCAGTTCTAAAAATGCAAAATCTCCCTCTTGTTGGAGGAGATATGTATTAAAATGAGAAGATTCCGAAAAATCACAGAATTGGTTTATTCGGCTCTTCTTCTTGCAACTTGAATCTATATAACAAAGATGTAGTATTACTTTGCTTATTTAAATTTCTCAAAATATTCCAACAACATTCGCACGAGGTCGTTGACATTTTTAAACTGAGAAAACTTGAATCTATATAACCAGATAACAAAGATATAGTATTACTTTGCTTATTTAAATTTCTCAAAATATTCCAACAACATTCGCACGAGGTCGTTGACATTTATAAACTGAGAAAGCTCCCTCTGTGGAGGGGGATGGAGGAGGTAGATATCCCCCTTGCATAATTGTATACATGTTGCTGCCTTTACATAATTACCTAAAGGCCCGGTCCCACTGCACTTACGGATGCAGAGAGGATGTAAAGCGTACAAAAAATCTTGCCATCCGTTGGAAAACGCTACGAATCCGCTGTGTACCCATCGCATACGTGTTTCATCCGCTCTATCCATTGAGCATCCGTCCACTGTGATTTCATCCGCGCAAAAAGTTTTAAGCTGCTTAAAACTTTTAGAACGGATGAACTTTCCGCTGTGTACGATGTAAATCCGCGACATACGAGCAACAAACGTTGTATGTCCGTGCGGCATCCCTTAAACGTCCGCTGCATCCTCTCTGCATCCTCTGGGCATCCTCGCAACTCACATCCGCTGCAGCTAAAAACGGAAAGAGGGAGGAAAGATATGGTACGTGGAACGTCTTTACATCGTTAATAGCACGTCAATAGAAAGGATGTAAGCGTATGCATCTCGTATATAAAGCATTTCGAAAGCATCCCCCCTGCATCCGCTCTGCATCCGCTCTGCATCCACTCTGCATCCGCTTTTTCTGCTGTGCGTCCGTTTCGCAATTATCTCCGGTAACCCCTTCGGAGTTGTCATCCCCTTCCATCCGCTTTCATCCGCTAGGCTTCCGATGAACATCCGTTTAACATCCCCGCTGCATACTACCCACGTCCGTTCTATTTCCGTTCTGTTACCGCCAATTTTCGCCAATTTTGTCAATTTCTGGAGCGGATGAAAGCGGATGAAGCCATCCCCGAAATTTTGCTCGTCCGCTGTGTCCTTTCTGCATACGCTTTGTGTCCGTCGGCCAGTGGGACCGGGCCTTTACATTGTCAAACAAGTCGATCGGTATGAACACGGAAGTTACGCCACAATGTCAGAATTGTGTTTATTTTGGTGCTTTTTCTTGCAACTTGATTATATAGATAATAGTGTATAGATGATGTAACGAAAGAATGCACTAGACCGTTGAATTTAAATTCGAAAAATTTGAACCTCCCTCGAGTGGAAGGGAATTAGCCCTCCTCTCATTTTCCCAAATATTGAACGTAAATACGAAAACATTTTTGGGTATGATGGTGAAATACGGCCACGATCGCACTCGACTAATGTTTCATGAAATCCATCTTCATCAACACAAATCCAAGAAAGATGATGCTGAACTTGATATAGATAATAGGCTAGAACGATTTAGTTTAGGCACGAAAGAGGTCAAAGACTTTTCTTCATGGGTGATACAAATACGTCAAACTCAATAGGAAAAAAGATAAACATTTAATTATGACTTAAAAAAAAAAACAATGACAGTATACCCCGCTTATACTTAAATATTTGTTTGATTGTTTGTTT
Organism: Diadema setosum; assembly: GCA_033980235.1. Lineage (NCBI taxonomy): Eukaryota > Metazoa > Echinodermata > Echinoidea > Diadematoida > Diadematidae > Diadema > Diadema setosum. The sequence goes on from CM067079.1 coordinate 7,013,175, forward strand.
ATTTGTTTTTACATAAGCATTCTTTTTTTAAGATTTTGACTCCCCCACCCCCAAACCCCAGGTTACGGACCTGGTTTCTTATCATTATCATTGTTGATTAAATTGCGATCTCTGTGGTCTCTGTATGAGTCCATACAGTTCTTATTATGTTACAGTCATGTATCAGTATCTGAGATAGTTCATGAATCAATGTATCTTGTTGTCTGCACATTTACGATCGTTGCACCAGACGTGGATGTGTGTCTTGAAAGAGTTCTTGATGTCCCGATACACGTGGATTTATCTTCGTGAGTTAACTCCCTGCCTGGGTGATGTTCGTTATTCCGAAGGTTCTTTAATCGGAAAATGAAAAAAAGGGTCGTTATTCCGAAGGTTCATATTCCAAAACACGCAAATTCCCGACACCAAGATGTTCGTTAATCAGAAAATGAAAAAGGAGGGGTTCGTAAATCCGAACATTAATTGTAGCGTTATTCCGAAGGTTTGTTCATCCGAAAATGAAATATAAGTTTCCTTGATCCGAAACGTACAGACGGTGCGTATTCAAACTAAAGGAACCTTCGGAATTATGACACTTATTTCGTTTTCGGATTAACGAACTCCTATTATGACAAAACTTCCCTGTCGGAATAAGGAACTATATAACTGCCCCATACCATGGGGGACTGGTGTGGGTCATGTGCAAAACTGAGGACTTTTAGGATTTCTTTATTGGAACTGGTCAAATTCAAATACATTGTGAAGTGTATGAGGTATTGAATCACCTCAGCGTGTCTATTCCACATAGGCAGCTGATAAGCTCAATGGGACCCTTTCTTATTATACATTGTTATAGTGTGTGGTTTCTATACGACTATGGTCTCATTAGAGTAATAAATGTGTATCTGCTGAACGGCATAGGTGAAATATGGCATCATGAATATGACTATCTCTTCACGCAATCTATAAACATTATACATGGGCGCATTATTTCATTATTAACAATAAATAGGACACTGATTTGAACCCGCAGAAGATTCACTGTTTACGCCCGATCCTATGATTAACATACATCTATTCATAATTAGGACAAGATGACTTGCAGGCGCCACTATCGATCCACTTAACATCATAAGTGTTCACAAAATGGACAACTAGTTCACCTAAAGCTCCGTAGTCAGAAATGCATTAAAATCAGGAAAAGGCAACAACAGCAGCAAAAGTATTGTCGTGATATCTTTTAAAAGAGGCCCACCTATATAAAATCACCAGTACTGACCCGATTTAATCAACCAGTCTTCCGTGTCATGGCTACCATCAATGGGTTCACAATATAGATACAGGTGGGCAACCAGGGGGCCACATACCAGAGTGGGCGGTAAGATTTCATCTATCTCTTTTCTCTCTCTCTCTCTCTCTCTCTCTCTCTCTCTCTCTCTCTCATTTCATTGTGAGATACCACTAGAGCATAGGTAATGGAGCACCGATCCAGCTAATAGTTCCAACTGCAGACATCAGACAATATTACTGTCATTATTTTGTTCGAGTTTTGTGCATTACACTTATAGGCAAATATGCCGGAACACACATATACTACTGTATATACGAGCACACCCATTCTGCAAAATTGGCTAGGCAAGTATAATACCAATATGGTGATACATATAGACAGAAAGACAGATAGATAGGGCAGTGAGTTGGCTCAGTCGGTAGCGCGTCTGCCTCACGATCCTAAGGATCCGGGTTCGAACCCGATCTGTTGTATGGACTGAGCAATGCTGTGTGTAATCATACCGTCCCCTAATACCAAGAGGCAAAACACTCCGTCCCTCGAATAAGACATAAAATGGAGGTCCCGTGTATGAGAGAGTCACAACTCATGTACGTAAAAGATCCCGCTTCATTCATTCATCGCAAAGAGCAGGGTGTTTAACCCGGTGGTATGGCGTGGTCCCACCTCACATCCAACTGGACCCCATGGAAGACCAGCTTAGCGTAGCTGAATATGGGCTATCAACTGCAGCCATCTTCTTAGATGGAAATGAACAAACAAACAAACAAACAAATAAAGACAGAAAAGGAAAGGCATTGGGTAATAGGTGGGTATAATCATGGTAAGGCAGGTATAGCGGAGAAAGAGAGGGAGGAGGAGGATGGGGGTGGGGGAGGAGAGAACGAATTAGAGAGATAACGAAAGAACAATGTAAAATTCACACAGACACCTTTCATCAAACAATAATCACGGTGCATCTGTCGGTCCATACACCTGCAAATCGATTGGATTTAATAATACAATTATTAGAACAATACTTTAGATCATGTGAAAAAGAAAATAATGTTTTTAAAAGAATGTTTTCCTCCACAAAATGCTCAGAAATAGTATATACCATAAACGATAGGTGATAATGGACGCGCCACATTAGAGAAGCTATGATATCACCTTCAAAACTTGGTGTAAACCCATGTGTATAATGAACTAAAAGAAATGGACGAGTGCTATCACACTTGTGTGGCTAATAATACCAATCAAGATTTTGGAATGAATTCAAGCATTCATATGGGATACCATAGTTTTGTTAAGGAGATTTATTGGCAGTCTGATAGGAATCACTGCCTTTTCCCAAAGTTTGATTTCTCTCAGAAAACCTTGTAAGCGATTGTCGGTAATTTTATTGAGAACCTTGAATTGTTTAAATGAGATTCATTAATATACTTGTACAAGAATCACTTTCTTCATTGTTAACAAATAAATCAAGAAAAAATACACACATACTGGTTATGAAGAAAAACAATGGCGAAAACAAACCAACTACAAGACAAGGGGACATTTCATAGTATTAAACCATTTGTACTATATATATGTTACAAAAAATATTTCCCACTTTTGATCCTCAATAGTTTTAAAACTATACATCAGATTACACTGTCATTGATAATAGCTGAATAGTGTACAATTTAGTTGGAGGTGATTTGAATATGAGAGCATGAATCAGTTTCGTTAAATCCATGATTAATATTAAAGTTAAGTTCCAGATTTTGGTCAAATTTGAACCCTCTGTCTGTCTGTACATTGAACTTTACAAGATAAAATTATGTGAGCGTGTACTTACAATGACCCTGAACAATAGACATGAATACCACAAAGACTATAGTCTTCATCATTAGCATGATTGGTACGATTTGTACGAAAGAGGGATGCATCATTTAATTATTTTTCCCACTGAAAACTGTCATCGTTTGAGCAGCTCGCAGGCCTATATATTGTAGCTCAACTTTCCTACAAATACGTTCATTTTAATGCACAGCTATTATGAAAGCAGCTCGAGAAGAAAACATGAATATAATCAAATCGCCAGTGCACCTAGCTGTTTTTGGCAATTGGCTTGTCGGCGCTCCTTGATTTCCACCCAAAACTCCGTTTCCTCCCCTATCATTCGTCTTCATGTTTTCTTTTCTGAAGGATTCCTACTTTTCTTCTTAAATTCTGGTACCATGCATCAGCGATGCATGTGGGGGCTGTCACCATGCAGCGATTGTTGTCATTCATTCTCAGCACGTGGCCAATCTATTTCCATCTCCTGACGTCACTGATCCGTGTCGGTTCGGTTTTCTTAAATATGTCATCCTTATATGACATATGGCCATCTGACTTTAAAGGAAACCAAAACCCTGACATGCGGATTGAGTGAAAGCAGCAACATTGTAGAACGCATCAGTGAAAGCTTGAGGAAATGCTTTTATGGCATGATGGCATAAACTCAGGTAGTCTCCTCATCCAGCGGTTCCACCAACAAAACTTTAAAATTTCATAACTTTTGCATCTATTGTCCGATTTTCCTCAAACTTTCAACAATGACGTATTCTACTAATGTTGCATGCTTTCACTCAATCCACATTAATTTTCTCTGCGGGTTTTGGTTTCCTTTAGATTCTCCTCATATCCCCTGGACCGAAATTATGATCATCATCATGTCATCACTTTCATTAATTTTCCATGTCTCGCATCCATATAAAAGGACCGACACATGTGATCTGATTATAGATAGCTTTATTGGTTCTTAGAGCAAATTTTGCAGAATACCAAATGTTCTTGAGCTCGATGAAAGACATCCTTGCTCTTTCAGTCTTCGCTTTTATCATCCTCCACTCCATCTTAATTGTTTGCTTATTTTGGCGCCTATAGATAGGTGAACTAATCTACTTCGTTTAATAACTGCCCATCCTCTGATGCTATATATTTACTATATTCTCAGTGCCTCTGTCTGTTTTTTTTTTATCAATCTTGAGCCCAGTTTTTCGCTGCAAATTTATTTAGTTCGATGCTTTGGACTGTGTAATGTTGAATGTTTGATGAGAAAAGAGCATGTATCAGCAGCAAATCTCTAATCTTCTAATGTTTACATAAATTTACCCCAGATCGTGGTATTACTTCCTTCTGTATATAGTATACCAGTCCACTGCACAATAAGAAAAAAAAAAAATAAAACGGATATACGTCACCTTGCTTAACTCACGTCTTAACCTTGAACCATTCAGAACCCTCTCCCTGACAGCAAAGTTGTATATTCGTACAAAATTTGCATCATTTCGATTACCTTTGGTGGTTATAGCTGGCCAATACTTTCCACAGGCTCTCCTATCCATTCTACAGCTTGTTCTTGCAGCAAATCATTCGCGGAATTTTTTGACAACAATAAGATATAAAAGAGTGTCACTTTGGTGATTTCACTTTCAGTCATCTTAAAGACCCTGATTTTCACTTTGATTAAAAAAAGGATAGCTAAATGAACATGCAACGCACAGAGAAAAAAAAAAAAACAACAGTAACAAGAGTAGGCCTCTATTACATAGCAGGCCTACATGAACTATCTTTTCATTTTTGAGGCGCCATGTGCACTGAAAAGTGGACCTGTGAGGCTGTGAGGTATACAAGTAGCCATTATTATTATTATTATTATTATTATTATTATTATTATTATTATTATTATTATTATTATTATTATTATTATTATTATTATTATTATTATTATTATTATCACTATTATTATTGCTATTGTGTTTCTTCTCTAGCGATTTTACCACAACGATCTCTCATATTATGTCTTCACTCCTTGGAGAAGGTACACTGTACTTCATTATGTATCATAACCTTAAACCGCAATTCATTAATCATTTTCATTCTCTGTAACTATTTTCATGATTATTATGTCAACTATTGTCATCTATAATATTTATAGTGTATGCTTGTAATTTCCTTTCATGTCCCCATGAGGAGCCATTTAAGAAATAAAATCAATTCAATAAAATAAGTAAATAAATGAATTAATAAATGAATGAATGGATTAATTAATTCATTCATTCACCCGCACCAGTATTTCTTCCTTGACGCGTTCCAGTAACGAAAAAAAAGAAAGAAAGAAAAGAAGAATCAGAGGGAGAAGAGGAGTACAGAAGAAGGACGAAGAAGAAGAAGAAGAAGAAGAAGAAGAAGAAGAAGAAGAAAGTAGTACAACGTACTATTTAGTAATCGCTAAAAAGTAGAACGCTTTTGTTGCCCGAACGCTTTTTGGTACGACCAGGGAGTTGGTAGGGAGGTGGAAGAGAGGTTCCACCTCCCTGTCTTCCACCTCCCTGGTAAGTACGACGGGACGCCGCGGCGCCGCCGTGCGTGCACACCAAAGCCCTAGCTCTGTTTTGTATTCGTATCCGTCTCTCTCCGGATAAAAAGGATCCGTGTGCGCACCATACGCGTATACCGTGCGTGCCTACACAGTGTGCATGTGCCGAAGACCAAGAAAAATGGCGAACAAAACGGATCGTATGGCTGAGCTCAGCTCATACAGAGACCAACATTTTAGGGTAAGTGTGTTTGATTTTGTCTCTTATATTTTGTATAATTTGAGGAGTTTTGTATCCCTTCCTGTTGGACCTGTATGGAGTGAGAGCCAGCCCCGTGTCTCCGTCATTGTATTTTCTCTGAAATACTGTGGTCCCACCCGCTAGTAATCATGTCCCCCAAATTTCTTCTTAAAGAACATTGCAGCTGTTTAGTAAAATTTAAATTTAATGTTGTTTCAAATGTTTGTTACATTGCAACTTCATCACTTTCCTTGTTGAATAATGGGTAGCTATCAGCAATCTTTAACTTACTGGAAAAGTCCAGGATTAACGTTTCATGCTATGATCTGTTGAATCTACAGTTGTAATACAGCCACGGTAAATTTAGCTGTAAAATATGTTTGTAAAATTACTATCAAAATTGTAGATTTAACAATTCCACATTGCAGTTTTATCACTTTACATGTTGAATAATTGACAGCTGGTATCATAAGCTATCAACAATCTTTCACTTATCAGAAAAATTCAGGATTAATGTTTCATTTATCTATACAGGTTGTATATTATACAGGCCATTGTTGTTTTGGTTTTGATGGCATTGTATCACTCGGCATGCTCAGTCTCAGAATGGAGTATGTATGCCAGAATAACTATACACAGCCCAGTCGCTGTATGAATCGCGACAGGGCTGTACCTGAGCGGCTCACAACACAGAGCAAACACCAAGCAAATTTTACGATCGCGTTGAGTTTTGATACTTGACATCATCATTTGATCATGTTTTGTCACCTCAAACTCACTAAAGACAATCTTCATTTACTTAATAAATGAGACTTCATAGCTACAAACATGTATGTTATCTATATCGACACACACTATTCACAACTTACCAAAAATGAAGATTATATGCAGAGTTTGCGAACTGTACATCTGATATTTGGGAGTTCACGCGATCTGAATGCACTTTTAAAGGTCACGTCAACCATGCTGCTACACTCAAGCAGCGCATGCATGCAAGAGATCATTACACTTATGGTCACGCATACGCGTGCATAATTTGCAGAGAGATCAACGTGCCATTAAAGTTGAATTCTGCAACAATGAACCCCAACGGTCAGGGATTGCGCTAGAAAGTGTCATTTTTTCGTTCCATGGATGGACTTTACAGGAGGGCTCTACAAGATGTATATGGACTTATGTACCTTTTGTAATATAAGCATGCACTTTACATGAGTAACGCATAAATTTTTATAAGTAACATATAAATTTTTATAAGTTTTGTAGTTGTGTTGTGGTTCCCCAGGCCCCGCTTGTCTGATGCTGTGCTTCGCACGGCGGCTGGTCGGGCTGATGCCAGAATTAAGTATTTACACCAGGGCTGTGAATAGATTCTAACAGTTAGTTACAGTATAGCCACAGGAGAATTTGAATTGAGGAGGTTGAACTTAAAAAAAAAAAAATATTTAGGATTATCTACCAGTAAATTAATCATCCTTTTGTTTTTATTTTACTACTACTACTACTACTACTAGTCTGAGCAGAATTACGTCTTGTGCATGGCAGTAATATTTGCCATTTTCATGATGCACATTTGTCCTTTGTACTATCTTTTTCTCGTAATTTTAGAAAGTCAACTATCCAACATGTCCTTTATGCTTCAAACACAGGGTTCTATGCAGGAGCAAGAAAAGCGCCTGAAGAAAAGCGCCACCCTGTACATAGGAAATCTGTCATTCTTCACCACCGAGGAACAGATCTACGAGGTCTTTGCAAAGTGCGGTGACCTCAAACGAGTCGTCATGGGGCTCGACAAGATCAAGCGGACGCCCTGTGGGTTTTGTTTTGTGGAGTATCCTTGCTCGTCCAGTGTCATCCAGATGTGTTTTCTATCATTCACTATGTAGCGGTCGGCACTTTCTCAAAGAATTTAATGTTTTAGCCCCTTCTCTCTTTTTTATCTAACACAGAGTTATCATTCATTTTTATTGTATTTTGGCAGCTTAATGAATCCATCAACAACAAAAGAAATAGATTACCACAGAGTAGAATTTCATGCATCCCATATTTTATGTGTTAGCTCTAAACCCATACACTCCTTGATTATGACCAAGAATTACAGGCAAGCAAACATATCTCGTGCATGTCATTGGTGAAATGTTTGTTTAAAAAAAACATAACAAAATGTGAAACAGTCTTTCCTAAATTTCTTCCTCAAATATTTCTCAATTATTTGAATTAAAGAAATGAGACTGATTTGTGACAATAGAATGGAGTAAATTGTCTATTTTTCTCTGGACGTGCACACAGTCAGTTATTATACTATTGTTGTATCTCTGTATCACATGTATTTTTCTTTAGTCTTTATTGTTATTTTGGTCTTGCATTGTCCATATGTTAAAGTGTTTTCTAGTTTTCTTGTATAAATAGCACCAGTGCACTTAGAAACACCTGTATAAAAGCTTCTTACGCAATTATTATTCATATTATTATAAATTTGGAGGTGTCGTGGGTTAGCGGTGCAGTAGTGCTTACATAGACAACTTCATTCATAATCCTTGACCCCCTGACTTGCAAGGTATTACCATCGTGAAGATGCCAGCAATGCCATGAGGTACGTCAGCGGCACCCGCCTGGACGACCGGATCATCCGTACAGACTGGGATGTGGGCTTCTCAGAAGGTCGCCAATTTGGCAGAGGCAAAAGTGGAGGGCAGGTGAGATGAGAAACAAGTCAAGTGAAGATTGCACATCAACCAATTTTATTGAGGTTATACAGTGCAGCCCTGTTATTTTATAACAAACACAGTTATAACGAAATTCCATTATAAATGTGTTTGTTAAAAGATAACAAGAAGGAAATAAAAATTCATAACCCAAAAGTGTTATCTTTACATAAGTTGTATACTCTAATATCGTGTCAATACCATGCACAGCACAACACACCTTCCATATTTACATAAGAAATATGTTGTGAAATTGTTGAAATAGAGACTTGCCGGTGAAAACGTGTTTAATTTAGGTGTTACACAAGATAATGCTCTGATGTGTTATGAACTGAGTCCTAAGAATTACTGTAACTTCAGAAATTATTTTCTTGTGATGTTTTATGTATAGGAGAGAGTAGTGCTCATTTTTCAGGAAATCGCACTTGCATTTTAACTGCTTTTCTTGCATGTAAAGGAACTCGCCAAGTTTGCCCATAAAAGAAGAAGACAAAAATTCATGTCCGCAGATCATAATTTTCAGTCAAATCTGTGTGTAGCAGCATCTTCAATTTACTTTCAAGCACAATCTGTAGTTCGATCGCTGCATCTAGTGACACTTGTGCCATTGGGAATCATTTTCCTACCTCTTGTTCATTAAGATATAAATATTATGTTAGTATCTGAACTGATAATTATAATCAACAGATGCATTGATCAACCAATGATAAATTGATGAGATCACCTATGGCCAAACTGACAAATTGGTACTGATTATTCTCACGCTTGATTTTTGCTTCCCTAACCAAGGTTCGTGACGAGTATCGCACCGACTATGATGGAGGACGTGGCGGCTACGGCAAGGCTGCCCTCAAGCAGCTCTCCCAGAACAAGAAGCGCTACCAGCAGTGGATGAGTTGATGAAGAAGAGAGGAGCCCATGAGACTGGATTCCAAGAAAGACTCTATTTTGCTTATCAACTAGTGAGGAGAAGCATACCTTTTTCTAAAGAGAAAAGAAACTGCAGTAAACTGGAATTTGCTGAAACCTGCATTGAGCCATCATCAAAGAAGGCAGCAAAAGTCGATTACTACGAAAAGTCTGTGCTGATGAATAAGGATGAGGAAGGACAATCAAAATGCAGGTGAAAGCTCAGAAACAAAAGGGGCAATTTTCTAGTCCAAAATTCAGTATTGTAAATTGCATATTTGTACATACTCTATCTGCACTAATAAACCAATAGGCAAATAAGCTTGTATGGATTTGAACTGTTACTATGCTGGTTGGTATTTTTTCAGTTGCCCCCATGGTAAGTTAGGGTAATTGGAACCTGCCATCATAGATTGTCTGTGCTAGTCCACAGTGTATTATATGCAAATAATTTATCCTGCTAATTTCAGAACTTGATTTGAGTAGTTTGCCAAGACAAGTATCGGTACCCACCATACTTGAGTCAACAAAGCTGGCAGAATATCATGAACATGTACATGATCAACACTTACAGTGTACCAAATGTGACCTGGCATCAGAAAACCAGCAATAAGTTGCCAGACATGAATTTTTAGGTACGGACAGATTCTGAAAGAGCAGATTTTAAGCTTTAAAATGAGATAGCTCAATTCAAATGGACACTCCTAACCTATCTAAATATTGAAAAGCAAGCACATGCTGTAGAAGTGTTTATTGAGGAAAGAAGTTACAAAGTTTAGGGCTATTGAAGCTCTAAATCTTACTGAGCCGTAGCTGTGCAATGAATGGGACAAAAAACAGGATGTAAAATGCCTTAGCAACAATAATGAAAGGATTATAAGATTGAGCAGAGCATTGAGCATGCTCTATTTTCACATTATATCCATTATGAAAGCAAACTTCCAAAGCAGTAGCATCATCTGTATATGATTTACCTGAGTTTAAGTGAAGAGTGTGTTAAGGATTTTTAAGAAATAGAATGGGGCCTCTAAGACAGATCTAATCACGCTATTCTATGAAAAATTGTTCTGGAAAAACTGCTAAAAACACAGTTTCCCATTCGTTTTATGATACCAAACTTTATAATGAAATACAAGTAGAATTGCTCTTCTGGAAAATGTTAAAAATTCAAGATTGACCGGGTTGACCCATGTCACATACAGTATTTTGAATCTTGAAACTCAGAGCATGCAACTTTTTGTTGGTTTTGTGATGCCCCCCCATGGTCACAAATTTGCTTCAATCACTTGCTCCATGTGATTTTCAAGTAAATATACACATGATTCTCCTTTTCAAAGGGATGTTACAGTTCTGGTGTAGATGGGGCTTCAGGTTTCCAACTTTTATATGTTGTGTGTATGTTTGTGAGATAATGAGAAACCTCTTATGAAAGTACATATAACTCTTATAGGAATTCAGTTTATTTGATGAAAATTGGTCTTGAAATGGCTGACATATCCAAAAAAGTAGTCCTTGCAAAATGTGACAGGCCATGACTTATTTTTATGGTTGCTTTGTTTTACCTTGCTTTTAGATGTCTCAGTAATTTCAAAACTGATTTTCATTAAATGAACTTTCGGTTGCCTGTAGGATTATATGCTCTTTAACATTTCATAGAGTGATTTCTCTAAATAACTCACAAAACGTTAAAAGCTGACTCCTCACCTCAACCAATACTATACCTTTAAGACTTCTCAGAGTTTCTGATGATACATTATAATGAGTCCACTGAGACGTCATCTTGTATAAGTTGAAATTTTCATGTGATTAATATTTTGTGCTGGACCAATTCCAATGACCTCCACTGGAGTGGTTTATGAATTTGAAAACCGTATTTTACACGTATTTTGATACTTCCCAAAATATTAATATGGTGTTATGGGAAAATGTTCATGCTCTCAGTAGTGCATTCTGTGACATATTTTCTGTCTCTGTGCAAGAATTGAATCTCAGTGTTCCAAACTTTTTATTTGTGACCTTTCTTTTATGAAGTGCAAACCGTTTCTATTTTAAAAGTAGCCTTCACTTTTTTATTGTGTCATTTTCATAAGCAGTGTTCACGGCACATTGTATATACATCCCTGTCGGAATCATGGCTGAGCATCACCAAAACACTACACCGGGAGGCTACACTGTGTAGTGAGGGGATCATTCAGTGTCCAAGTTTAGTCTTTATCTATTTTGAAATGTGTGTATTTCTGTGTATTGTGTATTTATGTCTGTATCCCTGTTGCCACCATGTCAAATACTACAGTCCAATACAGACAGAATTGCTCAAATAGCATGCTATGTTTGTTGTTCATTGCCTTGTGCCATTCCATGTTTTGGGGGGTTTTTTTGTACTACTTTTTTTGTTTAAATGTGTGGAATACATATACAACAACACTCAAGGCTCCTCTGTTTTTAGTGTCTGCGATGCAATTTTAACTCAAGTCCAAAATGTTCGATGTTCTGCATTTGATTATGCACATCAGAGATGTATGATTATGATAGAATATGGAGGGGGATTTTACTAGCATATACATGTATTTGAGTATTGAGACACACAACTGACTTCTTGGTGAACAGAATCGAGGGTAATATTTACTGGTATTTTAAGAATATCTGAGAATTTTGCTGCAGGAGTATAAAGTAGGTACACACACATGAATCTCACAAATGCCCCAAATGAGATACCATGTATATGTCATAATAAACATGTTACAGACATATCTTTGTGATTGTAAATGTGTCATTGTTTTGATCATTGTGCAGGCTTTTAGGCTGTTGATAATCATATTTCTTTTACGCATAGCAATGCAGGAGTAAGATAGTACAGTTATTTTTCAAATACATATACATGTATGAATACCCTCCCCCCCCGCCCCCACTTTCTATACACATACATAAGTAAAAAACTATGCATGGCCGGTGGAACCGGGGGTATCGCCCCCTTTTTTTGCACCCATACATAGGAATATATATACGTGTACATAAGGTGTCACCACTTTGGGCCCCCCCCCCCCCACTTTTCTTACCCTGGAAGTGGCAGTAGAGAAAGAAAATAAAGGAAATAGAATGAAAGCTTGAAACGTGAAGCTTTGAGCTCTGTAATGTGCTGAAGACCTTTTTGTGTCAGCTGAAGAAACCTGAAAGTGGCACCAGAAGTTGCGCTGAAGGCCTTTATTTTTAATTTTTTTTTGTTAGCTCTTGAAACCCGGAAGTGCCCCCCCCCCCCAATTTTAAAAACGTGGCGCCGGCGGTGACATGTACATAATATAGTACCTTTTGAAAAATACACATACAGTTACACATTATACTCAACCTTTTGTACATGTATGTGCTTACTTAGAATGTCTTCACAGATGTCTCTCAAATGTTTTGAGCATCGAGTCAGACTTCACAAGTCATGCTTTGTGGAGCAGATTGTTGTCACAACATCCTTGACAGAATGTACAATGCACCTCCTAAGACCTTGCTTTGATCAAAAACAGTGACAATAGTTGTCATATTATTTATTTTACAGTCAAAGGACAAATGACTTTGTTTAATTCTGTTATCTTGATTTGCACGCAGCACTGCAATACAGTGCGCTCTTGATATAACGAAGGCGGTTATAATTAGACTCCGGTTACGACAAAGTAAAAATTCAGGCGCCAACATTAACCCCTCTAAATTTTTTACCGTTTATTTGTACGATTGTAACAATATTTTGATATAACAAAAGAAAACTGCCAATACTGAATACTGAGGTTTCATGCAAATTATTGTTCTTTCCCATATTGTACTACTACATGTACCTATTGTGGAAAAATTAGAAATGCCATTTTTTCCACAAAAAAATTGCTTTTTCAGTCCGCAAAATACATTGTACTTCAGTGATGTTTACAAGGTTGGCATTCTATGTTTGTAAATCATATATGTGTAGATCAGCCCACACCACCATTTGAATATGACACAGGAGGCTAATCTTGTCAAACCAGAGCGGTTTAAAGGTATGCTATCTGTAAATATTTAGAAACTGTTCCACTTGGGATGTTGCCAATTTACTGCTACACAGGCAAGGAGGAACTAAGATTGTTCTTAATAGCCCATTGAGGACGAGTCCCGAGTATACTCGGGCAAGCATCTATGGAAAATGCGTGTTGTAGCAAAATCAGCCCATCCTCCACGGGTTAAGGCCACTAATACCCTTTGAAATGTGATTTGGACTGGCCCTCTCAATCAATACGATGAAATTCTCTTCATGTGTTACAGCGATTGAGGGGATGTCAATGCTTGGTTTTTTACATGTGCATTCTTGTGCTTGTTTCAGAGTTTTGATTTTGTCTGTTTGTGGATGTTTTTTTAGAGGTTGAATTTATTTTTATTAGATTTGGCTCAATCAGTGACATCAACTCAAAAAAAAAATTGTGCACCTGAATACAAAACAGTGGTAGATACAGTATCTTGCTGGCTGTTGTCTTTTGTTTCATTTTATCCTTCCATACTTGGCAAAATCTGTCCAGTATTTTTTGACAATTACAGCAAGGTCAGATCATTCTTCAACGGAGCACCTCTACCTGCTGCACTGCACAATCAATCACAGAATTTGCACTTCTGATCATACCATGGAAAATGAGGAATGTTGCTGTTTCACTCACAATATGTCTGTTCTGTTTGTTTGCGTGAGTGCAGGTATGCATGTAAAACAACGGATGTCAGTTCAAGGTTATCTCTGGGCTAAAAGAAAGAAGATAACAAAACAGATAAGATTATGGCACACTCTTTCAAGCAATCCAGGGTAATAACAAGATAAACCTTCAAAGCCTGTCAATATGTCTGACACAATTAGACTTCTGTCGAAAAAGAAAGAAAGAAAGAAGAGCGCACTGATATCACACGAAGACAAACTGTTGTCAAACGGAAGTGATTGTATTCGTCCCAAGCAACCAGGAAGTTCGATACAAGAAGCCACTTTCACAGAGAAGTATTTAATGGGATTCAAACAAGAAATCCACAGACTGCAGTGGCGAATCCTGATGGGGGTGCACCGAGCGCACCCCCTCTTTATTTTTTGGTCAAAACAAAAGAAATATAAAGAAAAAAATGGGGTGGGGGGTGCATGCACCCCCCATTAATTTTGTAAAGGCGCCTCCCCTTTACGGAATTCCTGGATCCGCCCCTGCACTGACCAGAGTAGACAGGTGACCACTGTACACAGGGCCTGTAACATGCAACATTTTTCTGGATGACTAAAGCTCTCCTTTTGCTTTACTTTCATTATGGCGAGGGAGAATCTTTAGCAAAGGTGCTACGCTCTCTGTAAACTTATTTCAAAGTGTGTTATGATAAAAAGAAACCACCACCAAACAAACAAAACTTATTCATGGTCAATTCCTTTTCATCTCAGCCATAATTAAGAATAGTGGGAATACTTATCGCTAGTGTTGTTCCCCTGTCCTCAGGGGCAAATCCACGAATTCTGTAAAGGAAGGGGGGGGGGGGGCTTTACAAAATTAAAGGGGGCCCACACACCCCCTCCAATTTTTCTATTTATTTCTTTTGTTCTACAAAAAAAACTAGAAATGTCGCTTTGGCGACTGGTATACCTGTAAAAAAAAATAACCCTGCAGGCATTGCATGATAGGAGGGAAATAGTAAAATTTTGAAGTGTTGCACTTGACCTTTGACCCTGACCTTTGACCCATGAACCCTACATTCTCTAGATAATCACTTCCAGTCAGTATATGTGTATACTATGTTCCATGAAGATACCTTGAACAATTTTCCAAGGTATGGAGAAAAAAAAAAGAAGTTTTAATATTTTTACTTGACCTTTCGACCTTTGACCTTTGACCTCATGACCCAAACTTTCACCAGAGAATCTTAATTGGGTAATACATGTATACACTAAGTTTCAAGAAAATATCTTCAGGCATTCAATAGATATGGTGGAAATAGTGAAATTTTATGTATTTGACCCTGACCTTTTGACCTTTGACCTTTGACCTCACGACCCAAACTTTCACCAGAGAATCTTAATTGGGTAATACATGTACACACTAAGTTTCAAGAAAATATCTTCAGGCATTCAATAGATATGGTGGAAATAGTGACATTTTATGTATTTGACCTTGACCTTTTGACCTTTGACCTGAGCATGTGCACCCAAAAGTTGATAGGCACAACTTCACCCCCTAATACACATACATGCCAAGTTTCATTAGGATACCTCAACAGGTTTTGATAGTTACCTTGTCCACAAAATTCATTACGGACGGACGGAAGGACGGACGGACGGACAACCCGAAAACATAATGCCTCCGGCACCACTTCGTGGCGGAGGCATAAAAAAAAAATAAAGGGGATGCTCGCTGTGCCCCCTTCTGGATGTGCCACTGGTCCTTGCTGATTGCACATGGTATCTCAGCTGCTTGAGTCTCGCAAAATGAAGTGATAAGATTAATGAAGCAATGTGAGAGGCAAGGGTGTGTATGTGTGTATGTGAGAGAGTGTGTGTATGTGTGGGCAAAAAGAATCTGTTTCTCTACTTGTTTTAAAGGCACAGAATACTTACAGGTACAAAATACAGACACGTGTGTGTGTGTGTGTGCATGTGGGTGGGTGGGTTTGAAGGAATCTCTTTGTAAGCTCTCTTGAACAAAGGCATAAAATAGTTAAAGGCACAGTATACAGGCAGATGGAATTTGTGCTCTAATACACACAAAATGAAAAACATAAGTTGCAGTGAAAAAAAAAAACAACAATGTCATGGAATCACTACACTACAGAGTTCATTGGGACTGCTACATTTTGTTTCTCATCTTAGATACCGGTACTTTGGAATACAACTTGCCAAAAACAGAGTCAAAGGCATTGTTGCCTGTCCTACTTGAATAGTTGGTACATATGTAATATGTGATAAATACATGGTGACAAAATTTGATATGTAATGGAATACCTAATATTATGAGGTATTCTGTTTTACATCAAATCTTGTAACACTATGTTTCAACATAATATTGCAAATTACGGTTAGCTTGCTACCAGAGGGTGTCAATATATTTCCAATATTAAAGATATTTCACACAACTCCACTGAGACAGCAGTGTCATACCCAGCAGTAAATTCATCAGGGGTGGGGTGAAGAACGCTTGAGGTAAGAGTGTTCCTCCAATTCCTGAATCATTGTTAGTCTTTCATTGAAATGATGTTTGCTGTCACATGGAACATGTGCACATTGTGTACAAACATACCATCCATTCGCACTTGTTGAGTGCTTGAGAGCAAAGACCCTTGTAGCAACTGAAATCATCTTCATCAAGAAAAAAAAAAATAATTCAAGTAATATTCTTCTCAATCCATCTGCAGTATATTACAGGGGCCGCGGAACGTTTTTCAGTGTGTGGGGGGGCTGCGGGACCGGGGGGGGACGGGGGGTGGCAAGGTCGAGACCCCCCCCCCCGCTTAGACGGGAAGAATCTTTGGGAATTGAAATTCATGAGTGTTGTGAATTTTTTTCCGATTTTTTTTCGAATTTGTTTTTTTTTTTTGACGAACCAAAAGTGTGGGGGGGCCGCAGCCCCCCCCAGCCCCCCCGCTTCCGCGGCCCCTGTATTAGTTTAAGCTGAGGTTATATCAACCCGTTGAGGACGAGTCCCGAGTCTATGGGAAATGCGTGTTGAAGCAAAATCAGCCCATCCTCAATGGGTAAAATGCCATGTACCATTCACTGTAACATCAAGATATGTCAGGGAAGAACCCAAAACAAAAGCAGCACACACACGTACACTGTGTACGAATCATGATTCCACCATTTATTTCAGCATCACTAATGTGATATTCCTTGCACTTTGCATATCTAAACATGCACATGAATTTTATGTACACTAATTTCTCTTTCTCCATCAGTACTATTGCTCTAAATTTGGCACAACTTCATTTATTCCAGAAGACAAGATTTACACCAGCCAACATAATATACCCTGCAAAGGAAACTCAATTTGAAAGAACATATCAAGTAAAAAACACTAGTCAATGAAAAAGTCCAGGGCAACTTAACATGAAATTGGACACTTATCTGGACAGGCCAGACAATAATTATCATGACATGATATAAGTGTAATAGAAATAACAGGATACAAAATTAATAAAAATTTTGAGGCATTAGCAATAGAGTAAGTTTGATTATTCATACATGACTATCAGTATTACATTACGAGGGCAAGTCGATAGTAATGTAACATCATATTCAACTGGCCAAATTCATTCTTCAGATTTTAATCCAATTTTCTTCAAACTGTTTGCATATGAACAGCACCATTTCCTTCTAGGTAGAGTCATTTACTGATGTAACTCAACTGAGACAGCAGTACAGTACCAACTCTCTATGTAAACTCTTGCCCTGCAGAAAGACATAACTTCATATGGGAGGAAGAAAGGCAGTAATTAGACCTTTCCTAATACCCACACATTTTGTTCGTGAAGTACAACAGCAGGTAATTGAGTAGTATTGGATAAAATAGAGTCTTTGATCTGTTTACATCTGAACAGTACTATTTGCTGAAGTCATTATTGATACATTGTAACATATCAATGTGCTATCATTATGGACATTGCATAAACACTCTTTTAGTTGGCAGGAGTTTGCAAACATACCAAATATCACATATCACCTAAAGCAAAGTGATCTACAGATATTCAAACAGGCATATTACTAAGCTATATGTTGTCATCACTTATTGCTCAAAATGTTCACTGATCTCCTGGTCTTGATCAATTCGTATCAAAGCACCCTGTTTAAAAAAATTCAGTCTTGGCACAATGAGATTCTAGAAAATGGTTCCATGACATTTGCTCCTGCAGCAATGCTCCCATGAATAATCTGCATGATAAGTCAAACATAAATTCTACTCACAAATAAAACCTTAATCCTTATCCAAATCCTCACATCAGACTAAATCTGGAACCCTATCACACCCCTAAACCTAACCCTAACCCTTCTAGAAAATGGTTCCATGACATTTGCTCCTGTAGCAATGCTCCCATGAATAATCTGCACTCCAAGCCAAACATAAATTCTACTCACAAATATAACCCTAATCCTTATCCAAATCCTCACATCAGACTAAATCTGGAACCCTATCACACCCCTAAACCTAACCCTAACCCTTCGTTCTTGGAGAAAATAAGACCAGAGCAATTGATGCAGGAGCTTTAATGTTGTGTCACCAGTTGACATATACTGTCACGGAGACATTTTATAGACACATATTGACAGCCAGTTTCCAACACATGAAATCCTACAAATGAGCAGTTTACTGTCAAAAGCAACTACTATTCAGTGTACTGGCCTTCTAGTTTTTATTTACAGAAAGTATTTACATCATAGGCCTATTAATGCCAAAATGTACTTTCCTTGTTCAAAGCATCCTTACACTTAGCAGCATGAAAAGATCAGCAGTAACCAGAAAGACATTCACACATTGATGACATAAAACTCTCTCAGGTTTGTGGTCAAAATGGAAGAAATTCTTGCTTGCAATAAGTCACAAAAGAATTTGTGATTCAGAGCCTATTCTCCCTCAGATAAATTCTTGCATTTTTCGCTTTTAAAGCAGATTTTCAGCACAATAACAATACACTATGTCAACCTCTTACACACATACACACACAAACACACACACAAAACTCACAATAAGCTATTATTGTATCTTTTTAGGTAGAATGAGCACTTTAAAAGAGTCTCTCTATTATCATCATTAATACCCACACACATAGTTCTCGTGGAAGTGTTTTCAAAATTCCTTTTAAGTAGAAGCAAATATCCATTTTTGATGCTGTTGTTAACCCGTTGAGGATGAGTCCTGAGTGTCCCGGGCAGGTGTCTATGGAAAATACGTGCTACAGCAAAATCAGTCCGTCCTCAATGGGTTAAAATATATGCTCTGTGCCATGCCATGCTAACAGTCTGTACATGTGCTATATATTGTCGAATAACAGTGTGGTATACGATTCAGTACAGAAATGATGTACCACAGATAGTCATATCAAATTCTTATACCTTTTTCACCCTGTTGTGGTGCAGAATGCCCTTTATAATATACTGCTACCCTATATAGTCACTGGAAACAAGTATTCTACCACACATTACCCATAGAAACATTATTAAAAGATATGGCATAAAGCAAAGAGCATGGAGTAAAACATCTTAAATACCTGTGGCACTCGCACTCAAAATGTCCCCGTTTTAACAGTGGTGTGTTCTATCAATAGACCAACGATTTCGCTATTACACATCATTTAGAGTGTAGACACTCTTCGTTTCTTGCTGTGAGTGGAGAGGTCGATAACTTAGGGCAACAAACCTCTTATTCCTAGTTTGATGCCGGTTAGAATTTCATATCCTTAGGACCCATAAGTGAGGAAGCACAAAATGCCAAACATTTCAGGAAGAACACACAAAAATACAGTGTTACATGACTCAAAGAGACATTATCCCTGCTTTGATCACTCTGCTAAAATCCAAACTAACAATGTGTGACACCTTCACGTACAATGCACAAGTATTTGTAAACAGTAGACAGGGGCCTACAGGCAGTATTTAATCACTGGAGCAAGACTGCATGGAAGCATGCAGAACTGACAAACAATACATTTTTTTTTTTTCCAAATGTCACCCTTTGTATTTTGGAGAAAACAACCGCGGATCTACAATTTTAACAAATATGCCAGGAAAACAAAACCAGTGGGATTTGAACCTGTCATCGACCGCTTTCCTGGCAGTGACACTACCACCAGGCTATTCATGGTTGCCGGCAGTGACATGATAAACTTGGAACAAACACCCAGACTCTGAATCCTGACATTTTTGGTTAAAAAGTCCAAGGTAGACAAGGCAATTGAACTATAAATCCGATATTTATGTAAATCTGACTTTTTTTAAACTCTTTGCATCGAACAGCCAACATCAGTACTATTTCTGTTGCAGGTTTTGGTTGACAAGGTATACACTATTGGAAGGCCTAGAGTCTGGAGAATTCACTGACACCAATTCAGGAAATCAATGGATGGTGACTTTCCAGGGATTTGGTGGTAATTAGTACATTACTGAACATATTATTGTATCATCTACATGCTCACCAGAATGATAATTTCTCCTTTTTTTCTCTCTCAACAGGCAGTCATTAACTTTGAACAGAAAATCATTTTGTACTACCCCTCTCATTTCTGACTCCACAGAATACTTCTTAGATAGGAAAATTCTTTCATTTTTCCATTCCTCTTCCATTTGTACCTGACAAGGCATAAAGTGAAAAGTGCAAACTATCAAAATAGATAGATTTAAAAAAAAAATTCTTTTCACACCAAGATCAACAGGTGACTGGCAGCTAGCTAGCTTGCTTATCTTAAGACATTGCACACATACAAAAATAAACAACTAACTTGATTCCAAACATTCTGTTTCATGGGGGGATTCCACATATGGTCCAACCTCTCCTATCCAGCCTCCCTTTACCTGGATCTCTCTACTATCCGGACGCGATGTCGCCATGATTTTTATTTTTGTTTTCAATCTATAAAAATTACAGGGAAAAGGGGGATTTCAAATTCAAACAAACTTCCTACACAAACTCACATGGGTTAGACATTGTTCCAACATAAGTAACATACATCCACATCAAGTGCTCATCTAAATAACATGCATTCAGACATTCACTCCCCCCATATCACCACAAGAATACGGACAGATAACTTTTTATTATTATCAGGGCACGGTACAGGCTATCGTTCATCGAGCAAATCATCACACAAATCTGAACGCAGACCAGCTACAGACGAAGACGCGACACATTCACACAAAATTGATACATGTACATATAGCTACCGTTGGGAAGGCAGCTGCGTGTACTAAACTTTGACTCCTGAGTTTCTCACATCCTGCCAAATCCCTTATTCGGATGAGCACCGGTCCCAACCTGTCTGGATAGGAGAGGTCGGACTGTAGTCGGTTATCATGCAGGAAGACTATGAATACTGTTTGGTGTCAGTTTCATGCATTGGCAAGTCTGCAAATCATACAAAGGTGTGATTTCCGAGTGTGTGTGCTTTCATCGAAAAATGTGAAGACATAGTTTTCACTCAAGCCTCAGATGAACTGATCACCTATTAGTCAAGTCTCGGTATTGCCAATATCTGGGTGCCGCAAAGGCGAGCATCGCTTTAGATGCATTATGGGATAGCTCAGGGGACAAACTTGCATCCGGTTTTGGCTGCATATGCACTCAGGTTACGTTCCATCCTTTTCCAGGGATATTTTTTCTTTTTTCTGAAGATTTCTTCACTTTCCACCATTGAAGCTCAAAGTAGCAAGACATGACTCTAGTAAACACATATCAGTGAAATTTAGAAGTTTCAAAAATTTTTTTTAGCTTAATTCTAACTGAAGAAAAAAGCGGTGGGCAAAAGGCAGCCTGAAAAGCAGGCAAAAATTGCATTGAATTGCATGGAAACTGCGACACGTGCAAGACAAACAGAAGTGACAATGCTCTCAAGGAACCCCTAGGTGCATCTGTGATAGAGCATTGGCGATACCGAGAATTATGAATATGGACTTACTGCCATATTCTAGCTCAAATTTGACCTGAATGATGACAACACTGCGGATGCTGCTTCCTGCTTATATGTCATCCATATCACTGTTGTGGTCCAGTCATCCAAGTTGACAAAGTATTATTATAAACCTGACATGGTAAATATTTCCCTCCACTTCAAAGGCTTTTAACTTTTTTGCTTGCAGGGGGCATGTCTTTTTAATGTGGAAATACTAAGTATGGTCCAGGGTGGTCCAAGAGGGGTTTCAGCATGTCGCTGCAACATGCTCATATTCTTGTGCAACATCCTCAAAAGTCAGCAACATGCTGTGCCACATCCTCAAGAATTTGCAACATGCTCAAAATAAAATGTATTCATACATGTTAAAAATATACACTCTATATGTTCAAAACACAAGAAACATCAAACTACCTGGTACTGAAATATTTGGTTGCAGAACATGAGACAGAACATTGAATGTAAGCGGCAAAAAGAGATAAGTTGCGAAATATTGCTGACTACCTGCTCGAAGGGGTGGGGGTGGTACACTTTACCTCTCCCTCGGAGCAATAACAACAAAACTTTCTATTTGTTAGAAAACTTTTGAGAGGATGGAAGGGTATAAAGGTTGACTGGACGACATCCGTAGAGTTGAGCAGGAGTACATAAATGCTTACATTACAATATCTCCTTGATCATGAAAAGAGATGTTATCTATCCCCCATAAATTGTATATCATACATTTCAGCAATTTTCTACCAAAAAAAATCTTATGGCGAAAAAAGATGACCTACGACATCAGGAATCATTACTTGACCAGCTGCTCATCATCTCTCCAGGCCACCTCCTCCACGTCCACTGAGCCACCGTCTCCTTCGACATTCCTCTCGCTCCCCTCTGGTGATGAAGCCCTGTCCTCCAGCTCGATGCATTCTCCGTTGCCACGGCAACAAGCGGGGAACGCCTGTCGGCAACCAAGCTTGCCCGCCTGGTAGACGGCCTTGATGCAGAAGGCAGTGCCTAGGAGGTAGAAGTAGCCCCCATAGACAAGGAACTGTCCAGAGGAAGAGGTGGAAGAAAAACATTAAAATACAAAATCATCTTACAAAAGATCATCGAATTTGAATTCTATAGAAATATTTAAGATAGAATTTTATCAAATCTGATTTGCAAGGTTTTCATATAATCTCCCAAACCCTGCTTCTCAACAAGAGGGCCGTGGCCCACTGGTGGTCGCAAAGCTCTCACAGGTGGGCCGTGGCATCGTAAAAATGAAATAAAAAAAGTTTTGTATTCAATAAACAGAGCCTCAAAAACCTTTGTAGCAGCCAAAGTGGGCCTCAGGTTAAAGAAGGTTCAGAAACACAGCTCTATAAGGCTCCCACAAGACAAGCAATGTACAGTCCAACATCCGCTATCCCGCCAAATCTCTCTTTTATGTAGACATGGAGTGACACACGATTGTCTTTGCCTTTTCAGTACAAAACACTGCTACTACAAGGATCGGGGTCTATCACAGAAGAAGGAGTCTTCACACAATCTTCCATAAAACACATCGTTATCCAGATCAAACCAGCACTTTCAATTCACTAACACTCCTCTCCCGGACAAGGAGCAATTCAGCCAGACTTCTACTTTGCTGCATGGTGAACAGAAATGCCTAATGGAACCACATTACCGTGTAGCTTCCTGCTGTGTGCCCATTTATAAACACTAGGCTTTGATATGTAGGATAGACAGTGTGGATGAAGTGCCCAGTTTCACACAAGGACACAGGTGCTTTTGCAGGAACTGAACCCATGACCTACTCAGTGAATTCCCAGTGCACAAATCCATTTGTTTGAGAAACCTCCAGTATATCAAGAGACACTAAACACTCTTTAATGCATGACCACTCTAACATCTTCAGCATTTTCACTGAAACGGAAGCTGGTGGACATGTACAATGGCACAATGAGAGAAAATTACAGAAAATCTGAGGTGCCCTCTTTCTCATTTCCTGATTCCTTAATATTATATAACAAAAGAGTCAGGACTCGCATGAAATGGGTAAGAAGATTTACAGAAAGAAAGGGGATAAGAACCACTAATGGTGACAGCCATTAACAGCATACAACTCCACGGAAGCGTTATATGACGGCTTTACAGAATAGGCTCTCCAGAATCCAGGTCAAACTTGAGATGAGTCAGATTAACGTCACTTGTACTCTTCATTCCCAGGTACAATTGCAGAGATGACACACAACCGATCATGCGTGCCCTTGAATAATCTCCACCAGTTAAACTGCTGATAGACTCTTGAAAAATACAGCCCTGGAATTAAATGGCAAGTCCACCTTCATAGACATATGGATTGAGTGAATGCAGATAATATTGAATAGTAGAATGCACCGGTGAGAGTTCTGGGAAAATCAGACAATCTGTTCAATCAAAAGTTATGAACTTTTGAAGTTTCTGCTCAGTCACAGCTGGATGAGAAGACTACGAGAGCTTGTGATGTCACATGCGTAGAACCATATCACGAAAATATAAAGAAAATTCAACATATTTTCGCTTTTCTCCCATAATAAAAGAGCACATGACTTGCCTCTTTCAGAAGGCAGGGGGAATACACACATTACCCTTTAAGTATGTCAATGATAAGGTGAGGAAATGTGCACTTTTTTCACAAGATAGAATTTTGTGAAATTCACAATTCACAAGTGCACACTTCATTGGAAAAAAGGTAAATCAGGCAATGATACATGCAGTTTTCGTACAAAAAAAAAAATAGATATTGATAGAAGAAACTCTGATCTTTCTTTCTATCAAAGCCATTTTTCTCGGCAACATAACACAAATTTACATGAATTTAGGCCACGAATGCAGACAGTTTTGTCTACATTTTGTGAACCTGGTATACTAGGTTCCCGTATGGAACAGCTTACGCAACCATGGGACTCACAGATTCAAGTCCCCTCCAAAGGATTACATCAGAGCAGTATTTAATCTTACATTAGAT
Organism: Diadema setosum; assembly: GCA_033980235.1. Classification (NCBI taxonomy): domain Eukaryota; kingdom Metazoa; phylum Echinodermata; class Echinoidea; order Diadematoida; family Diadematidae; genus Diadema; species Diadema setosum. The sequence goes on from CM067079.1 coordinate 7,038,219, forward strand.
TATTGCTGATTAAGACAGATGGGATAATAGCTGATATTTTTTAGAGCGCCTTTTCCACTGGATACAAAGCGTGATGAGATATTATCCCTGGTCGCCATAGGAGATAAAATATATACAAATTACCAGGCAGTGACAGTACAAGTCCAGTGTATATATAGGGATATCAAAATAAGTAGGTCTTCAAATTTTGTTTGAAGTGATCCAGTGTTGGTGATGATTTCAGAAGATGAGGGAGCTTATTCCACAGCCTAGGAGCAGAAGAAGAGAAAGCTGCATCGCCAGCTAGTTTGTTGGTGCGCGGTTGAGTGAAGGTAACTGATGATGAAAGATTAGTGCACCTAGAGTGAGAGTGTCGTACCAGACACACCAAAACATACTCTGGAGCTCTATTGTTGACTACTTTGTAGATCAGTAGGAGAAGCTTAAAGGATGTTCTTGGCAGCCAGTGCAGTTGATGTATGAGAGGAGTGGCATGAGAACATGAGCGAACATGGTACACAAGTCTAGAGGCAGCATTCTGTACTCTCTGCAAGGGAGGCACATCAGCCTGACTTATTCAATGGATCAACGGGAAAAGTGAGTGCAGAGACTCCAACTCTCCCGTTTTCGACGGGAGATCTCCCGCCGAAAACGCATTTTTGCAAAATCTCCCATTCTCCCGTTTGAGATTTAATTTCTCCCGCCCTGGCTCTGTGTCTCCCGTTCGAAAGGATTTCTTACTTATTGCTATTCTATGTTGCAAAAAATAAGCCTTATATAGCACCAGAGAGCATCTCGAACCCTGGGAACTTCGTGCTTCGCACACATCAACTTGGAGTCTCCCGTTTGCTAGGAGTTTCAGCCGGGAGAATCTCCAGATCAGAAGGTGCTTTGGGTTGGAGTCTCTGTGAGTGGCACCAGCAGTGAGAAATTACAAAACTCCTGGGGGGCATTTCATGAAGCGTTTTGGTCGGATATTTTTCTGACAAACTGTTACAAGCTATCGAAATCCTTGCATCTGATTGGCTGATAGCAAATTTGTCGGTGAAAATATCTGACGAACTCGATGATGAAACGTTCCCTTGGAGATTACATCATCTTACCTTCATTTCACTTTCTCCTATTAAATTAACTTGTTTTGTGCAACACATTTTTTATGACACTTCTTGTACCCACTTCACATGCAAAAACTATGCCAATCTTATATTTGAGTGTTCTAACTTTTACCTCCTTTGTAGTTTCCTTCCTTTTTCAGGAGAAGATTGTCTTTCTTGGGAAGTGAGGCTTGGTGAATGCAAATAAGCTTACATAAAGGATGAAGAGTTTGAAAGAAGAAGAAGAAGAAGAAGAAGAAGAAAGTGTTGTTTGAAAGTTGTGTTAAAAAAAATGTAAGTTACCTGAGTTTCTGGTGGTAGGCTCAGCGTTCGATGATCAACGACTATTAGCGTCAACAGGGTCTCTAGAACGAGGGCGACAAACGTGTTCCAGCCAAAGACGAGGGCATAGCGTTCCAGCGTGAGGTGTTTTGCTATCTGAAATCTGAAATTGATGACCACAAGGCATCTTAAAACAACAACAACAACAACAACAACACAAAAAAATAATCAGTTTTCAGAATCTCCAGAGACTCCAACTCTCCCGTTTTCAACGGGAGATCTCCCGCCGAAAACCCATTTTTGCAAAATCTCCCGTTCTCCCTCTTATGATTTAATTTCTCCCGCCCTGGCTCTGTGTCTCCCGTTGGAAAGGCTTTCTTACTTATTGCCATCGTATGTTGAAAAAATAAGCCTTAAAAGCACCAGAGAGCATCTAGAACCCTGGGAATTTCGCGCTTCGCACACATCAACTTGGAATCTCCCGTTTGCTAGGGGTTTCAGGCGGGAGAATCTCCAGATCAGAAGGACAAGGTGCTTTGGGTTGGAGTCTCTGAATCTCTCATGACAATGACTGTGATGATTAATCATTACTGTACTTCTTTCACCAACTGCCATGCAAGCTGAAGTGCTTTCTTCATGGATCAGCTCAACACAGATGTCTGGCAACTAAATGTCAATTAATAGAGATTACCAAATCCTCCTAGCCTCTACAATGCCACCATGGCTTTCTCTGTTGCAATGAGGCACAATACTATACCTGAGTGGGCTTGCTAATGTTACAACAAATTAAGTTTGGATGGATTAGAGAATGCCAATGAAAAAAAAAAAGAAGAAGAAGACAAGTTTAGATAAGTGCCTTGGTGCATAAAGGATTAATCCATGTTTACAATTTCTCTCTGCATGTACAACCAAGCAGTGTATTAAGTGAAAGCTGCTAATATCCAACAATTTGGTGTAATGAATTGAGTCTCAGGTTTTGAAGAGCTTCAATAATCATTCAAAACTTAGTACTAATACATTTCTGGGCCCTGTTTCATAAAGCTGTTTGTAAAGTTACGCATGACTTTATGAACGACCGGAATATGAAGTGCCAATAATGTGTGCCCATTTTTTTCTTACATTTTAACCAGTCGAGGACGAGTCCTGAGTATACTTGGGCAGGTGTCTATGGAAAATGCGTGTTGCAGCAAAATCAGTCCATCCTCAACGGGTTAACAAAGTACAACTGTATGTCAATATTTCATCTAAATTGGAGCAAAAGTACACTCTCTACTAAAAACATGTGTTAACATTTCAACTTTAGCTAATGAAATGAACAATATATGATATGAATCACTCACTTGCCAAAGAGGGCCACTCTACACATCAAACAGGCATTTGTGGACTCAATCCAAGATGTGTACATACAGTCAACCTTGCCTAAGTCAAATATATTTGGACTGAAGAAATTGCTTTGACTCACAGAAAATTTGACTTATAAGGGATTAAAATCATTAGAACATAAAGAGCAGAGGACTTGAAAAGACAAGGCGATTATTCGACTTATGCGAGGCTGATTTTAAGAGATTGTACCATTTCGATTGAGATGGGGTTTAAAGTTCCCAACATTTTCTGGTGATGATGTTTTTGAAATAAGAAACCTCTTATGAAATATGAAAGCACATATAATTCTATGAGGAATTCAAAGTTTATTTGATGAACATTGGTTTTGAGATGGCTGAGATATAAAAAACAACAATCCTAATAAAAGATGGGATGCACCTTTTATTAGGATTGCTTAGTTTTACTTTATTTTTGGATATCTCAGCCATTTCAAAACCGATTTTCACCAAATAAACTTTGAATTCTTCTTAAAATTGTTTGCTTTTTAACATATTATAAAGTGGTTTCTGAGTAAAGTTAATAGCTGAATTCTCACCTCAACCAACACTATGCCACCCCTTTAAGCAAGGTTGACTGTACTAAACTTGATTTTTGGTTGGCTGAATAATATTTGTTCCATGAGGGCATGTACACTGCGCAGTTAGACAAATTGGGTGTTCCAGTACTGAAACAAGCCATACCTAGTACCGGTAATCCCTGTGTAGCTAAAAGCAGCAGCAAATCTCCTCTACCCCCCCCCCCCCCCCACCTCCCCCTCTCCCATCTCCCCCCCCCCCCCTCCTCTATCACCAACATATTTCAGTTGAAACAGCCTTTTATGCAGCCTTTGTGGAGAGAACAGTTTGTAAGCTTCTTTTTTTTTTAATGCTAGAACTATGCAAATTATTTTGGAACTGAAAGCACTATTTGCCTTTCTGAAGTCAGAACTTCATTTTATAAGCAAACAAAACTTATTCAAATCATAAATGCAAGCATTGCTGGAAACCTATTATTGATTTTCTTGTTGTTTTTCTGGTAAAGAAGCTATTATTGCTCCATTGGAATTGTGTTCATTTCTGCTGCAATGTGAAATCTATGGCTGATTTTGAAGTGTAGTCCTGTGTTTAATGAAAACATTGTGCCCACTGAAATCAAATAAACAGCGGTGTCATGTCATATTTTTGTTCACAACCATCATAGCAGACCTGTATTTCTCTCCCAGCCTATAAGAACAGACAAGCGTTGTAAGGTCTTGCTTCTCTTCATAAGAATATTACATCAGTACTTTACCATTTGACCTTTTCTGGGCTCCATCAGTAAAGTTTGACATAGTTACTCTTCATATGTTTGAGCAAGAGTTATAATCTATAACTCTACAATATCTACTAAGTAGCTGAAATTTGTAGCATGTTTTCAATTTTTTTTTTTCACTTTGCCCTAAAAGTAATTGAACTTGCAGCTACTGTACATCAACCTCTCCCCTTGCAACCACTCACGTTGCTATGGTGATGACGAGCTGGTAGGAGGCCCGGAAGATGATGTAGAAGGAGTAGCAGAGCCAGATGTTGGTGGTGAGGCCCATGATGAGCAGAAGGATTGCATCTGCGATGGACACGATCCCCATGAGGAGCTCCCCATACTTGTCCCAGTTGACCCGGGGGAACATGATGAGGAACGCCGACAACGCCCCTGCAACGAGAGACATGAAATTTGACAATAGGGCACCAAGAAGTGAGCTTAAAGTCCAAGCACAAGCCAAACACATATACTATTTGCATTAGCAGTGAGGCAAATACAGCCTCTTTGCTCAGATGTTCTCTCACTATTTCCTTATATTCAAATGTGTTGATGGAAGATACTGCTAACATTTGACTATTTAGGATGGGCTGATTTTGCTATAACACACATTTCCCATAGACACCTGCCTGAGTATACTTGGGACTCGTCTTCAACAGGTTAATTTGCATTTGGTCTCCAAGATGCAAATTTCAATATCTCTGAATTTTGTTGTTGTTGAAGGTATACCAGTATCTGGATATGTTTCCACTGCTTTGGGAATGTGTCACCGTTTGCCAAATACCCGTCTATTGTCGAATCAACTGTACAGGAAAGGAATATTATCAAATTGATAAAATGCACTAAAAAGATTCCAAATTAAACCTTCAACCTATGCAAATTAACTCTTTAGTTTTACTTTTGTTACATGTATAGCCACACAACTGAAGACTAAATAATAATACATTTGATCCAACTGTGACATATAAAAGCAATTTGGTAGCAGCGATAAAAATATATGACACAGCATAGGTCCTACAGATCCACATCATGAGCACCTGTCATCAGCAAAATGTTGATATCCCATTGCCTTTTTCTTTCAAGGCTGAAAAAAAAAAAAGGATTCTCCTGTAAAATAATGCATTTATTGCAAAATAACTGACTTACCGTGCAATACAATTCATGCTTTTGATCTGTGGGAGAATCGTCACCCTTGAAAACTCACTAATGCTCTCACTCGCAAAAGTTACAATTGACACACTATCTGCGAGTTTCCCCTTCTGAGTTTTCATTTGTTATGTGATAGAAAGGACATGCTGAGCAAAAACTTTCTAAAGATTAAATTTTGTGATATTTGACTACACATGTGAACAGGCCAAGTTTGAAATGATGGCATCGAATCTCTTTACCGAGAAAGGTTGACACAGCCTCCACGGCTCCATTGTAGACGTCCTGATCCTCTGTCCCCGTTCCCGTCTTCGTAAAAATGGCATCCCACAGCGTCTGTATGTAGTTGCCAATTTGCAGATTGCCACAAGTTGCAAATGCCCACCTTTTCACACGGAGATGTGGATAAAAAAGAAAAATACATTTTATTACATTTTTTCATTCATATGTGCTAAATTATCATATCGTTATGGGGAACACCAACATATGGGCAAATAGCAATGAGCAGGGTCCTGTTTCATAAGAGTTGTTATCAGTTACAATTGCCAAGTTTCTATGACAAATTTGCTCTCAGCCAGTCAGATGCAAGGATTTCAGTAGCTTATAATAACTATCATAACTTGTTATTGATAACAAGGTTTATGAAATGGGGCCCAGGTTGCTTGTAAAAAAACAGGAGATTGAGTCACTGACTCCATCGGAGTATGCATGATTTTAAAATGACTCTTGATAATAATAAACATCGACTTCTTGCAATATTTGTATTGTGTCTCTCTCCGTTTGTGTGTCACAATGATAACTGAACTCATTCATTGAGGTACTCATTATTTTCACTATTGAGAGACATATTGTTACTTAATTTTCAATATATCTGGGATTAACAATCATTTACAGCTGAGCACTCAAGTTTGATTCAGGCAAAAAAAAAAAAATTCTGGAGGCAAGCATTTTTAGATATTAACTTTTTGTGTCTTGGCCAAAAATTACATTTCTTAAGATAAATAGGTTTGTACACAAATTTCAAAAGAACAACTCTCTTCTTCGATTTCAGTGGACAAAAAATCTGCAGATGCTTGTAAATCAACCATTCTAACTTCTCTAACATAGTTCTACTGTGTTATACCAGAATCTCTTTGAAATGTTGAAATGGTAACTTTATAATAAGATATACTGTATAAGCTGTTACTTTTGTACACAGATATTTTTGCAAATGAGGAAGTCACAGACATTTTCGCAAGATATTGTTTTTCACAATTTGACACCAAGGCTATCATAAATACGCTATATTATCCTGGCATATCGCAACATTTTTTGCCTGTTGTAGAATTTGTAACCCAACAGCGATTCGCCAAATTTGCAAAAATTAAACCCTTGAAAAAAATAACAGCTCATACTATACTAGGAAAGAAAATATTTTGATGGAGACATGGGAAGCATAAATACCAAAGTGACCATTGAAGCAATTGTTTGTTGGTGAAACAGGTCTTGAAATCTGCCCATAACAGCACAAAGAATCTCTTAGTAGCCACAAGACTTGATTTCGATATATCTCTCAGCGGCTGTGAGGATGTACTGGGCATGCTTTTCTGTGACGTTTCTTGGTCGATCTGATTCCTTTCAGTTGAGTCTTCCTGAGAATTTTTGATACTGGCTGTTTGAACTGCTCTCTCATCTCCTCCATTCTCATGGCTTTCGATTTCTTCGACGTCCTCATTGTCACGATGGAAGTAGGTGCTTTTCTCGACGGGAGGCAAAAACAGGCTGAGAATGAAGCCCAGAGAGACACAAGTAAGGCTTATGTAGTTCAGCCCTGCATACGTAGTGACCTTCAGCGATATCAAAATCTGACCCAGGACCCCTGCAGCCAGTCTCCCTGTGAGCAACGAGGCCCTCGTGTAGCTGGAAACCTGCTGGTAGTGGTCTGCGGACACCGCTGCAAAAATGTACGAATAGTAGGCGATTTCGGTGGAGGTGGCCAGGGCGTACATGAACTGCATCAGTTTCATCATTTCCACACCAAAAGCCCAGATGAGGAGAGCCCAGGTGGCCATGTAGGCCACACCTTCAAAGTTGATGACTGGTTTGTATCGGAGGAGATCGGTCAAGAGGAAGACAAAGACCAGGGCCACCATGTAGGAGTAGGTCCAGACGGGGTACACCTCGTTATCCACCTGCTCCTCGGTGAGGTTCTTGAACCCTCGGAGGAACGGTGTCAAGAACGGCTCGGAGGGTCGCAGTTCTTTGAGGATGCCATAGCAACAGAGCAGCACAGTTGGATAGACCCAGCTCCACTCTCTGGCAGGCTTCATGGTTCTGAAATGCCGCTGTGTCCTCCTCTTCCAGAGATCTAAATAGGAAAGTATAAAACCGGAATTCTTTTAACAAATAGGAAAATGCAACTTGCACACGACTAAACTGATTCTCAGCCTAATTCATGTATACTTGGATGTGACCTGCTACAACAAAAAGATCCCAAAGTCGAGGGAGGTTGATTTTCTGAAAATGGACGGACAAGACATTATTTCCTTACTTAGCTTCCACTTTGATATCGTGTATAACACGTCTCATAAAAGTGCACAATTGGGGAGATATTGATGATTTTATAAGACCATGTCGAGTGGTCTAGGAACTCAGCATTTTGAGAAAACCGCATCCGAAGTTTTCTTTTCGATGCAATCGTGATCAAGGAGAGGTAAGACAGTTTTCACCTCTTGACAATAGAAGGTCTGCTCATGGCAACCTCTGCAATGTTCATTCAAGCTTGGCACCAGCAATTTATGCATGACCAATCAGTGTCCAGGATGCCACGCATCAATCCCTCGTTGCTAAAGGGGCGGAGTCTTTCGCTATGGTGCTAAATCCAAATCTTCGGACACAGTTCTATTCCGTTGAAAATTGGAAAATCATGGCCCAGAAAAATGCTAATTTCTTACCTTTCCTTTGATTATTTAGCTTCGAAATTTCTGCAGATGACAGATGAGACACGAGACTACAATATTATGCTGAAAACAGAAATTTGATGGCTTTGACCAATTTCGATGATCCGACTTCAAACTCGATTTTCTCGGCTCAGTCGTCAGCAACTTTCAGATCCTTTTGTTGTTGTAGGTCACATCCTTTCTGACACCGAGAAGTAGGATTTTTTTTTCTTTGAGCTATAGTCTCTTAATTAAACCTGAATTGTTGTCTTCATTGATAACACTTAAACAGGACAAGAAGACATGGCTATCCCGGGGTTTACTTTAGTATAGATGGGGGTCTTAATTATTTTAGGATATCTGTAGCCCGACCAGACGCTGTTAATACGCTACGCGAATAAGTCGCGCTACGTATGTACAGCGGCGACTGGGCTGTGTATAGTTAGGATATCTGTAAACTTCGTATCAAGACTGCATACAATGTGTCCCTTTATCACAAATGGTCACGATCCACATGCAAAACCTGTGCATATGGTCTAGTTTCTACTTCTACAGCAAGCTTACCAGTACAGTAGGGAAGCCCTCACAAGTCACTCCAGTACAGATGGAGTTCCTGTGAGCTAAGTGAGGTTTGTCTTAAACTGGTTTGTGATCTTCTTCAGTGTCTGGCCTCAACATATGCACACGCCTAGTTTCATGACGGCTTTGGGATCTTACAAGACATCACGGTTTAATACACAATACATTGATCAGCGTTCTGCATTAAACTTAAAGTAGCATGCGTATAAAAGCACACAACCCGACCCGGCCCCGGTCGGCAGCTGCAGCAGACTGAGGAACTCAAACTTTTACAGTACAGTAAGGTGACAGTGTCAGTACCGGTACAGTGACAACAAAGTTGATCAACGCGAATTTATCGAGAGTTTTACATGGAGTCATTTAATAATGTGTCTTATAGTGACACTGGGGCCCAACATGGCCATCATTGTTTCAGATACTCAGTAGGATAGACTATAAAGCTTACGATCTTATGTTTGGTTTTCTTATCTCCTCACAGCAGCAACAGGGTTTCCTCCGGCCTCATCACGCGATCACATTCGGACTGATTGATTGTGATGTTGCTGCTGGAGTACGCCCTCAAATGCGATCGAACGCACACAGGGAAATTCCCTACGATACTCTCCCTACGGCCCCCCCCCCCCCCCACCACCACCACGAAACTACTTCTGCACTGCCACGCGCTGTTTATTAGGTGATACGCTATCAGCGTATCACCTATTGTGATTGTCAAAATTTCTTTTTTTTTATTCTTCTTTCTTTCTGCCACATTTTGTGTCGTCAATATCTCAAGAATGACATTACGAAATAACATGACATTTTCAGTCAACATGTCTCATGACAAAATCTAGCCACAATAAGGTTTTCATGACAGTAACATATCTATGACGTCATCTAGGCGCCATTTTGTGATTTTCGGACCTTGTCACGTGATCGATCATAACTTCATAACTAGATGTCATTTCTGTATCATTTTCGGTGGACATGAAGTTCAGGTCACGCTCTATCTTACTTTTTAACGCTAGTTACACAGGTCATCATTACGCGCGCGTAAGCGCGCGTCAAAATTTTAAAAGACTCAAAACGACTTCCCAATGGGAAATCTCGAAGTTTCAGACAATTTTAAGCGTTTCAAACATTTTCTCGCGTGCGCGTCCGTCCGCGCAATTTCGCGCGCAGAGCCCGTAAGCAACATGAAAATGCAATTTTTTTGACTGATTTGGATTCCTTATACTTGGAGTAACAATATCCATTGATTTCCGATCGATTTCGACCTATAACAAAGGAATGCACTGGCGTCAAAGTTGAAATTCCGCGTGCGCGTCTTTCTGCAAATATAGTGAAAAAACATGTCTTTGTTTATTTCGCCATAGCTCTTTAAATCGTCCGTTGACCCTATATTTCTATTGCATATTACAAAAGTATATGAATTGTAAATAACATTCCAAGTATCAATATTGCCTGGAACACGCGATGACGTCATCATATCGTCATTTTAAATAAAAAAAGTGGAATTGATTTTTTTCAGGTACTCTTTCAGACATTCATTTGCTCGTATCTCTGTTGTTTAAGCTCAATATTATCCCAAATTCAGATATGTTGTACTTTGAACATTTGCCTTTCAAGTCCATGTGATGGTTTTGAAATATAATGACGTCATCATACTAGAAATTGTGATTAAAGGTAAAGACTCAAAATCAGACAAGTTTACGTGTTATGTCTATGGGAGGTGATTTTTTTTTTAAACCATGTATTGACTTGACAACGTTTAAGCACCTTTACCTCATCTGATTTTGCTCCATTTTCTCTGAAACATACGTATGTTGTAGCTGAGACAATAAGCTTTAGTAATCGTGCATTTTATGTTTTCAAATCTCCTCATTAGGTTGATAATTTTGTAGTTTAAAACTGAAAATGAGAATGCAATCTGTACAGAACGATTCCCAATTTATCTTTGCAACTGTAAATTGATCGAATCCACGCTGCCACTTGTGAGAAGTTGAATAGCGCCATCACAAGTCAGCCAGTCACGACAGAATTATTATACATTTAAGTTTCGCACTCGGTCTTCAGGACAGCCGTGTGGCGTAATCGCTTAGCGCGCTGAGTGTTCATAATGCCATACCGGAAGGAGAGAAGTTCGACTCCCGCAGGATTTTTCCCGTTTTTTTTTTCTTTTTTTTTCGGCAATTCAGCTTTACTCCGATGTCATTTATCATATTATTTTATTAAGTGTACGTAACCCGTGAACACGGCTGCTCTATTTCCCTTGTTTTGTATTGGAGTTTGGACATATGGTTTGCTTCATTAATTTTGTCACACTTAATGTTGTAAATTGCCCCTTGTTACAGTGTCCCGCTTGCCACCTTTCGTTTGCTCTTCCCTTTTCTCTTCATTGGCTCTTGTTATATTGCAACAGGATAGGTAGGAACATGTACGTTTAGATAACTGGCAGGAATGGGAGCTGAATTGATTAACTCTAGTCCAGGTGTATGGCGTCTCGCTCATCTCTTTGAAATTCCAGGTTGTTATTGTTTGACCCAATAACGAAGTTGTAGACAGGTTTTATGTTGCTATAAAGGTATCTTGTGCCACATAAATGGAAGGCATCACTGTTTAGTAGTAGTAATGAACCTTTTCATGTTGTAAATGATATAAAGATATGAATTTCACATCCAATCTTCGGGACAGCCGTGTGGCTTTATAGTCGCTTAGCGCGCTCCATGGTCATTATGCACTACCTTCGAGACCCGCAGGACGCTATTATTTTTTTTCTCTCTCTTTCTTTGTTTTTCGTTTGGCAGTTCAGCTTCATTCCGATGTCATTACCCCACAACACACAGTCACTCAATTCCCCCCCCCCCTTTTTTTTTGTCGCAGACTGGAGGTTGGATTTGCTTCATTTATCATACGTGTAATGTTGTAAATTGCCCTTGGTATACAGTGCCCCGCTTGCCACCTTTCGTTTTCTCTTTCCTTTTCTCTACGTTTGTTCATGTTACACTGCACAAGACAGGTCGGAAAATAATTTACATAACTCAACTGGAGCACGAATGGCAACTGAATAGATTAACTCTAGGCCAGGTGTATGGCGTCTCGCTCATCTCTTTGAAATTCCAGGTTGTTATTGTTTGACCCAAGAACGGAATTGTAGACAGGTTTTATGTTGCTATAGAGGTATCTTGTGCCACATGAGTAGAAGGCATCACTGTTTAGTAGTAGTAATGAACCTTTTCTTGTCCCTCCATGTCAATTATAGTGTGTTTAAAGGGGTTGTGTGTCTATCTGCTAAAGAAAAGGAAAAACTTATTTTCGTCATGGCTGTTTCTCTATACGTAGCCGTAGGTGAGGAGTGTTGTTGGTATCTGAGCAGTGAACAACAGAGCATCAGGCTAAAATCCCCCTTAGTTATACGCGCTAAGCGTTCAATTTGATATATCTTTATTTATGTAGTCAATCACTGCTAATGGAGTTACAGAATTATGTTATGACACATTGCACTGAAAGTTTGTAAAGCAAAGTTTATGGACAAGGCAAGCAATTGTACATGAATAATACCATTGATTTCAGAGGGAAATTATGGTATACCTAAATGTAAGGGTATCATTGCTTTGGAATTGCTGAGACAATATCTTGGCACGAGGGCTTCCACTTCTAATAACTGATCCCTTTGAAGATGTGTCGGTCACGGGTGATCGTCATGATTCATCTTTCACGTAGAAGCTTCCGTTCCACACTCTTCGTTCGAGAAGACTTACCATCATACTTCAAATTGTGATTAAAGGTAAAGACTCAAAATCAGACAAGTTGACGTGTTATGTCTATGGGAGGTGATTTTTTTTTAACCATGCATTGACTTGACAACGTTTAAGCACCTTTATCTCAGCTGATTTTGCTCCATTTCCTCTGAAACTTATTTATGTGGTAGCTGAGACAATAAGCTGCAGTGATCATGCATTTTATTTTTTTCAAATCTCCTCGTCAGGTTGATAATTTTGCAGCTAAGAACTGAAAATGAGAATGGAATGTGGACCAAACGATTCCTGAATCATCTTTCACATATAAGCTTACGTTCCTCATATTTTCTCGTCAAGACGTACATGGCCGAGAGGATAAAGGCGACGTCACAAGAGACGTGAGGTTGCACACGTACGGGTTCGAACCCCATAAGAGCACGAAACAAAATACGTATATCTTTTTTTTTATGGAGTATTCACCTTCGTCCATGTAGAAAGCACGTTTTCATGTAAACGTACGCACACACACAGGCACACACACACACACACACACACACACACACAATATCCCTTTGTTTTGTGTTGGAGACCACATTGCTTTGACTGGCAACTTGGACTTGAAATTACAAAGTGAAGATGACTCTTAAAAGACAGCATGGCCATGCTTGATTTTTTTTAACAATATGAAGACCTATTGGTAAATATTCATTCACATATCATTTCCAATCAACTTACTTGGACACGGTGACACCACACGAAATTTTCAATTGGTTGCATGACAGAAACAATTTCATCTGAATTATGTAGGACTGTATAAAGAATTGGACTTCACGAATATTTCTCAATATTACTTCAAGTCGCAACTTAACATTATTTTCGCTGTCGATCACTGAAAATGAGAATGGAATCTGGTCGAAACGATTCCCGATTTATCTTTGCAACTGTATATTGATCGAATCCTCGCGGCCACTCGTGGGAAGTTGAATAGCGCTATCAGTCACTTTACGTATATCGCCAAAAAACTGAATATCAATGTAAATTTGTGTTGTGTATAGCATACATAGATAGATTTAAGTTTCGCACAGGATCTTCGGATCTTCCGTGTGGCAGAATCGCTTAGCACGCTGCGTGTTTATAATGCCCGACCGGAAGGAGAGAAGTTAATCGAGTCCCGCAGGACTTTTTCCTTTTATTTCTTTTTTCTTTTTTTTTTCAGCAGTTCAGCTTCACACTGATGTCATGAACACAGCTACTCTATTTCCCTTGTTTTGTATTGGAGTTTGGAGGTTGGGTTTGCTTCATTAATTTTGTCACACGTAATGTTGTAAATTGCCCCTTGAAACAGTGCCCCGCTTGCCACCATTCGTTTTCTCTTTCCTTTTCTCTTCATTTGTTCTTGTTATACTGTAGCAGGATATTTAGGAACGTGTACGTTTACATAACTAACAGGAATGGGAACTGAATTAATTAACTCTAGTCCAGGTGCATGGCGTCTCGCTGATCTCTTTGGAATTCCAGGTTGTTATTGTTTGACCAAATAACGGAGTTAAAGACAGGCAGGGAAGGAAGTGACTTGATATTGCTTCATAATGAGGAATTTTGGGCAACACCTTTCCAAGCGTAGTGATTATGACGGGGTTCTCTGTCGTTTATTTTCGTCATGGCTGTTTCACTAGTTTAGCCATAGGTGACATATGTTGTTGGCATTTGGGAGAATAGAACAGATCAGTACCAAACTGGAATAGCCCTATAAGTAATGTGGTAAGCGTTCAATTTTTTGCATTATCTTTCTTCTTCAAAGTCAGTCACTACTGATCGAAATACACAATAATATGACACGTTCCATTGGTAGTTTAGGAAAAGGGAGTTAATGCACGATGCAATGATAAATGTGCTACCATTGATTTTAGAGACGCCGTTGTGGTGTGGTACTGGTGATGGTAAGGGAACCATAGATTGCTTTTAAAGTAATGAGACAATCATTGGACCTTTGCATCAAGACCGTATTCCCATCTAGAATATAATGCATGTTCGTGCGGAGTTTTTTTTTTTTAATCCTGACGTGGACATTTTCTTTTCCTTGTTTTTAATTTAAGAAATTTTGTTTCTTTCCCCTAACATTTTTTTTTTTTGTTGGATATAAAGTTGGACGTTCCGTGACCGAGGAAAAGAGCAGCGATTTAGTTACAGTTTCAATGCATCTTGTTTACCATCTTCTCTGACATTAAATTGATTGTTTTTAAATTTGACATTGTCTGTCTATAAAGCAATTTGCCTGTTTATGCTCATAAAACACTGCCATAACAACTAATACATTTGCTTCACTTGTCACACGCAATGATGTGGATTGCAGTTGTGCATGCATTTTTTCTTTTGCCACCTCTCGTTTTGCTCTTCCCTTTTCCCTCATTTTGGTTTTGTTATACTGCAGATGGGAATGATTACAATGACATAACCCAACTTGAAGTAGGAATGAGAACTGAATAAATTAACTCTAGGCCAGGTGTATATAGCGTCTCGCTCATCTCTTTGAAATTTCAGGTTGTCATTGTTCGATCAACGGAGTTGAAGACAGGCTTTATGTTGCTATAGAGGTATCTCGCTCCACATGAATGGAATGCATACGCTGTTTAGTATTAGTAATGAACTTTTTCATGTCCATCCCTGCCAATAAAAGTGTGTTTGATGGGGTTTTGTGTCATTGTGCCTATGAGAAAGCAAAGTTTTATTTTCGCCATGGCTGTTTCTCTATGCGTAGCCGTGGGTGATGGGTGTTGTTGGCATCTGGCCAGTAAAGAACCGAGTATTATGCTATAATACCCCCCTCCCCCGGTTAGGTTCTAAGCATTCAATACGGTGATATATCTTTCTTCTTTATTATGTCAATCACTGCTGATGGAATTACAGAATTATGTTATGACACGTTTCACTCAAAGCTTAATAAAACAAAGTATATGCACGATACAAGTAATGGTGCATGAGTCCTATAGGCCATTGATTTTAGATGAGAAATTATGACATGCCTATAGTAGGATTGTCATTGATTAGGAATTAATGAAACGATTAAGCACACCTTCCACTTCTAACTGTCCCCTATGAATGTGTGTCGATCATGTGAGATCGTCATAAATTATCATTCACGTATAAGCTTACGTTCGAAGTGTACTCTTAGTTGGAGGAGACCTATAGTTACATGGTTAAAGGCGATGTCTCTTTCGCTGGAGCCGTACGTTTGGCCCGTTTTTCTTTTGCCCTTTTCTCTTTAATTGAGATATCACTTTCGTCCAGGTATAAATCACATTCTCATGTAAACAGACTCACTTGCTCTATATCCCTTGTTTTGTATCGGAGGCTTCATTGGATTTACTGCTTGTAAATCTCACAGGCTTGTATATAGCTGTAAGAGCTCTTTGAACTGATCACTATGATAGCAAGATGAGAGGGAGTCATATTGGTTATGTAAATAATGGTCAAAGGTCATATTTTAAAAGGCCACTGTTAAAGCCAGGATGGTTATAAACACTTAATTGTCATGTTTTATTTGTACGTGCCGAGGATCACTTGGATCCCGTTTACAGTGCGAGGTTCGGCCGCGGCTCGGCCGCGCCGAGACCGCCTTCATTTCGGTGTAAACGCGCAAAAGGCCAAATGCGGGGCCAAAATGGCCTCGCATTAGGCCACGCTAATGTGGTCTCGGCCGCGGCTGAGCCGCGGTCGCGCCCGGCCTTTTTCTCAGTGTAAACGCAAACTGGGCTAAATGCGCGGCCAATTTTATTGTGGCTTCCAAACACTCGCCTGTACTCAAATTCATGATTTTCTTCCGTCGAGATGTTTTCATTGCAACTGATTGACAAATTGCCCTACATCGACGTAAATAAGCACTGAATTGATCAGTGTCTTAGTGGTAGCCATGATAAAAAATCATGGGCGTACATACTCGCCTGTACTATTTCGCTATTCAGGATATTAACCACTTCAACGTCGAAAACTAGTATAGTTTAAGGTGGTTTTGTCCTGCAAAGGATTTTCTCCTTCGGCAAAGGCCTTTGCCCGAACGGCGACTTCGTCGCCACGGAATTCAGTTGCCAAAGGATCTGAAAACCAGACAGTAGAGCGCCACTACGACAAAATATTGAAAGGTTTGAATCAAAAGCGCGGCCGAGCCCGGCAGTGTAAGACCCCGTTTACAGTGCGGGGCCGGGCTCGGCCGCGGCTCGGCCGCGGCCGAGTCCGGCCTCAATTGCGCGGCCGAGCCTCGCAATTCGGCCGCGCTTTTGATTCAAACCTTTCAATATTTTGTCGTAGTGGCGCTCTGCTTGTAAACAAACGCAATTTGGTATTGTCTGGTTTTCAGACCCTTTGCCAAATGAATTCCGTGGCGACGAAGTCGCCGTTCGGACAAAGGCCTTTGCCGAAGGAAAAAATCCTTTGCAGGACAAAACCACCTTAAACTATACTAGTTTTCGACGTTGAGGGGGTTAATATCCTGAATAGCGAAAGATACAGGCAGAGGGTTTGGAAGCCAGACTAAAATTGGCCGCGCAATTGGCCGCGCATTTGGCCCAGTTTGCGTTTACACCAAGAAGAGGCCGGGCACCTCCAGAGCGAGGCCAAATGCGAGGCCAATTTTGGCCTCGCATTTGGCCTTTTGCGCGTTTACACTGAAGCAGGGCTGGGCTCGGCCGCGGCCGAGCCGCGGCCGAGCCTCGCACTGTAAACGGGGTCTAAATGGACTAAATTGCGGGGCTCGGCCGCGCAATTGAGGCTCAAAAAGTCCGTAAATCGACTTAGTCGTACACGCACAGAATTTCCACATAGTTTGTGTGACAGAAAAACAAATGTGATCTGAATAATAAATGTAGGCCCCCAAAAAAGTTCAACTAAGTATCTCATTATAACTTCAAGGTGCTATATTACATTCTTTTCTTTGTCGATCACGGATGACCGACATCTGATGACCCCAAGCGTATCACCTAACTCGTCTTCAGTGTGACGAGTTTCATATCTCGTTCTTCTTTCTTTCTGGACAATTTTGTGTCGTCAATATCTCAACAATGACATTACGGAATGACATGAAATTTTCAGTCAACATGTCTCATAACAATATCTAGCCACAATAAGGTTTTCATGACAGTAACATATCTATGACGTCATTTAGGCGCCATTTTGTGATTTTCGGACCTTGTCACATGATCGATCATAACTTCATAACTAGATGTCATTTCTGCATCATTTTCGGTGGACATAAAGTTCAGGTCACGCTCTATCTTACTTTTTAACGCTAGTTACCCAGGTCTTCATTACGCGCGCGTTCGCGCTCGTCAAAATTTTAAAAGGCTCAAAACGACTTCCCAATGGGAAATCTCGAAGTTTCAGACAATTTTAAGCGTTTCAAACATTTTCTCGCGTGCGCGTCCGTCCGCGCAATTTCTCGCGCAGAGGGCGTAACCAACATGAAAATGCAATTTTTTTGACTGATTTGGATTCCTGATACTTTGAGTAACAATATCCACTAATTTCCGATCGATGTTGACCTATAACAAAGGAATGCACTGGCGTCAAAGTTGAAATTCCGCGCGCGCGTCTTTCTGCAAATATAGTGAAAAAACATGTCTTTGTTTATTTCGCCATAGCTCTTTAAATCGTCCGTTGACCCGATATTTCTATTGCATATTACAAAAGCATATGAATTGTAAATAACATTCCAAGTATCAATATTGCCAGGCAAACGCGATGACGTGATCATATCGTCACTTTGAATAAAAAAAGTGGAATTGATTTTTTTGAGGCACTGTTTCTGACATTCATTTGCTCATATCTCTGTTGTTTAAGCTCAATATTATCCCAAATTCACATATGTTGTACTTTAAACATTTGCCTTTCAAGTCCATGTCATGGTTTTGAAATTTGATGACGTCATCATACTTTAAATTGTGATTAAAAGTAAAGATGCAAAATCGGACAAGTTTACGTGTTATGTCTATGGGAGGTGATTTTTTTTGAAACCATGCATTGACTTGACAACGTTTAAGCACCTTTATCTCAGCTGATTTTGCTTCATTTCCTCTGAAATTTAAGTATGTTGTAGCTGAGACAATAAGCTGCAGTAATCATGCATTTTGTTCTTTGAAATCTTCTCATGAGGTTGACAATTTTGCAGTTTAAAACTGAAAATGAGAATGGAATGTGGACGAATCGATTCCTGATTCATCTTTCACATACATAAGTTTACGTTCCTCATATTTTCTCGTCGAGACGTATGGCCGAGTGGTTAAAGGCACCGTCTCAGAGACGTGAGGTTGCACTCGTGCGGGTTCGAACCCCACAAGATCACGAAACAAAATACCTAGCTATTTTACTTTTTTTTTTCTTCAATGGTGTATTACACATTCGTCCATGTAGAAATTACGTTCGTATATAAACGCACCTATACAAACACACACACACACACAGACACACAATATCCCTCTGTTTTGTGTTGGAGACCACATTACTTCGACTGCTGCAAAATGTTGCATCCTGACTCTGTCAAACCGATCATAGTATGTAATGACGACAACGGAGGTGTTGTACTTTGAGCAATTGTCTTTCAAGTCCATGTCATTGTTTTGTACTTTGATGACGTCATCAAACTGAAAATTGTGATTAAAGGCAAGGTATCAAAATCAGCCGATTATAGGTTTTATGTGTGCGGGACGTATTTTTCCGAAATTGCCAGAAATGGCACAGCGACCTCAGTCGTTACAAGGCCGCATTTCCTTCTAGCAATGCAATACATGTTCACGCGGCCACGATTGTTGAGTGGGCATTGACTTTTCCCCCCTGTAAATATCTAAACATTTTTTTTTTTTGCCTTACCGTTTCCGTGGATGTCTCGTGGCCGAGTGGTTAGAGAAACCGTTTTGCATGCACGCTCAATATAACTTCAAAGTGCCTATATCACATTCTTTTCTTTGTCGATCACAGATGACCGACATCTGATGACCCCAGGCGTATCACCTAACTCGTCAGCGTGACGAGTTTCATGTCTCGTTGATTTTTATGTTGTACATTGGTATTCTTGATGAAGAAGCACTGAAGAAAAAGGACAAGAAACTGAAAAATTAAATGTCATTCATATTGCCGTAAAGGGTGTGTACAGTTCTGGTTGAGGTGAGGAGTTAACGTTTTGTGCTATATTCAGAAACCACTCTTTGAGATGTCAAAGAGAATGCAATTCTAAGGGGTATCAAAAGTTTATTTGATGAAAATCGGTTTTGAAATGGCTGAGATATCCAAAAACAAGGTGAAACAAAGAGATCCTAATAAAAGGCGTGGCCTGTCGCCTTTCATTATTATCACTTTTTTGGATATCTCAGCCATTTGAAAACCAATTTTCATCAAATAAACATTGAATTCTTCTTAAAATTACATGCTCTTTCATATTTCATTAGAGGTTTTTCATTATCTCACTTAGGAGTGTTATAAACCTGAATCCCCATCTCAACCAGTACTGTACAGTCCCTTTAAAGGCATAATTTACCATTTCCAGATTACACAAATACCCAGCATAAATGAATTAAGATAGTTCTAAAATGTGAGTTAGGGATGAAAACAACCACTGTAAAAATGTGAATCAGTAAAATTGATGCTAAGTATTGTTTAATATACAAAATGTGAACAATATTTATAGTAAAATTGTTTCCAGACTAAACCGTCTACAGTTACGGTTTATTGAGAAAAATACCGATGTCTCTTTATATTTTAGGCTTTATTGCGAAAATTTTACTTGGTAGGATTTTTTTTTTGGTACAACACACCTATGCATATATGCATAAGTGATATCTTGAAAATTTTTAAAATCTCTCTGCTCCCAAAGGTAAACAGGACCATTAGAAAATAATCCTAACTATGAATTTTATCACTGAAGACCCAGTGGCGGATCCAGTGGGGGGGGGGGGGGGGGTTCACCGGGCGCGCGCCCCTCTTTATTTCTTGTTAAAACAAAAGAAATAAAAAGAAAAAATGAGGGGGGGGCGCAACGCCCCCCCTTAAATTTAATTTTGTAAAGGCGCCCCCCCTTTACGGAATTTCTGGATCCGCCCCTGATACGTATCTATGATAGGCATATAAGGTCTGGTAGACCGTGTTTGTTTGTTTGTTTGTTTGTTTGTTTGTTTGTTTTCTTTTCTAAAGCAAGTTTACCCCTTTTATTATTAATCCCTTCTGTGCAAGGGATTCGTACACTAACGCTTTTTGGTATTCTTCGTCAGTCGGTATTTCACTCAAAGGGTTAAATAAAGCGACACACTCTTTTATGTTAACGTTCACATTATTAACCAAAGTGATTCTTGATGAAAAAAAAAAATGAAAGACAAACATTTCACTAAAATCGGATGATATGCGTATTTACAGAATCGTAACAGCTGTTCAAACACCACACCTACCCCCGGCATAATGCGGTAACATTAATGTTATCATCTCACAAACCATTTACAAGTGAATTAGATGTTTGTATATGCCTATCTTCACAGTGGATTTCATCTCTTGACAGAGATGATAATTGTATTATATAGATAGATCATAATCATCAATGGACATGCCTGTAGACTTGAAATAACTCGACAATTGCTGTAAAGGGAAATGTTCGTTTTATAGTTGCTAAATTCCTGAATTATCTTCTATTTTGTGGATCTTGCACATTGTTACGTAAATAAGTTGCTCGGTGGCTATCACGGTATACATGTATCTATGCTCTAATGTATTCTCGTTGTTTGCCTGTTTTTCTTACAGTAATTCTTTCTATCTTTTTGCTCTTCCTTCCATTACGTCCCGCTCCTTCCTTTCAACGTTTTCGTTATTATGCGGTTTGTCACTTGTTTGATAAGACTTTAAAATTTTCACGTATAGAGACCTATACAATACAAGCTTTGCTTTTCACTAGGGCCTACGTCTTGTATATGTTCCATCGATTGTATCATACTTTATAGAAAAATACCGGTAAATCAAAATCAAATCAAATCATAAATGATCATTGATTGGTAGATAAGAACACAGCTTACTGAACCTACAACTCGAGTTGTAAAGAGATGACTTCAACACATTATATCATTTACATGACGTGTGATATGGGGTCATTAAGAGATTATAGGTTCCTAATCAAATCTAATAATTGCCTGTGATTGTGAACAGGTACATCATGATAGAGAGTGATAGCGTTAGTACATTTCGGACAAAATAATATATCAAAGCAATTTGTGGGATAGACTGGGATGATTACAATAATGTGTCACTCTCAACAATGGACCATCGCCATCAGTGTGTGGTAGTGTTTCTTTTTGGTGTGTGCGTGCTTGTGTGTATGTGCGCGCGTGTGTGTGTAGTCTTGGAAGTAGACTCAATGCCATAATTCATTATTGTGTCACTCTAATCTAAATTATTCTGATGTTATTAAGTTAAATGGCGACCCTCAACCCCCCCCCCCAAAAAAAAAGGGGGGGGGGAGAGGTGAAGTGAAAGAAATAATAAAAAACGCATACAGAAGAACGGAAGATGTGTTCTCCGGCATGCATATACGCACATCAAAATAAGCAAGCATTGAGAACAAGATATTTTCTTTATAACGACCGGCAAAAGCACTTTCGAATACATCCTGCATGTGAAGTTTGTTTGCAAGTCTTTCTAGTGCTCAGAGGGCATATGTACAATTATTATGATGACTCAGTAAAATTCTTTAGCACACAAAACAACATGAAAAAGTCCATATACGGATTAAAAGTTGTAGAGTACAATATGATTCAGGGGGTCAACCCACGAGACTGACACCCACGAGTCATGCAACCAACGAGTTCGACACTAGGCATATAAAGCCCACGAGTTCGACACTACGTCAAAGACAGCCCACGAGTTCGACAGATACATTCGGAGGAAAAAGCGAACTCTTTATACAATGTATAAGATCGCACATGAAATGTTACCATATGTTATTTGTAAACTTTTTCAATTTAAGAATAATGAGTATAATCTTAGACATCAAATGAATAATTTTCAATTACTAAAAGTCCGTACTGAATTCAAAAAAAGAAGTTTGTTGTTTAGTGGGGTAAGACTTTGGAATAGTTTAACGAATGAGATAAAAGGGCTTGGTTGGAACGACTTCAGGAGACAGGTGAATAATTTCATAACGTAAAATATTTGAGTGTAGTAAACACCGGAGATTAGTATAAATGAGTGGGCGGGGGGGGGGGGGGGGGAGGGATCAGTCTGCAATTAGCTGATTTCGTTTGTGTATTTTACTATGACAATTATCTTAAATTTTGTATTATTTTTGATAAGTTTGTTTTGTACATATTTGTAGCTTTTAAGTTTTGTACTTTTGTTACCTCATGTTACCTCATGTTATTTGTAAACTTTTTGCTATGCTGATTTGTTTTGTTTTGTTTTGCTTTGTTTTCTTACTCATTTTCAGTTATGTAACTTTTGTATTGTAAATTCATTGTGTAACGTGTATTTTTAATTCACGGACTGGCTGAAAAACAGCCTCCGGCTGAGCCCGGTACCGTGACAAAATAAAATGAATGAATGAATGAATGAATACATCACGGAGCTTAATGTGTCGGTCTCGCGGGCCTTGTTTGCTTAGTGTCGAACTCATGGGCTTTATGACTCGTGAGCTGTATAACTCGTGGGCCGTATTACTCATGGGCTGTATGACTCATGGGCTGTATGACTCGTGGGTGTCGGTCTCGTGACGCGCGCCCGTCATTCAGCTATACAGCTTTGAGACATGTTTCTATCATATTCTGCATGGATTATCAAATCTTGGCTGGATACCGCAAGACTCCCATGGGCTCGACACCTCACGAGCTCATGTACAGTTCACGAACCCGACCTTGAAAAAAGGTCCGTGAGTCATACAGCCAACGAGCTCGACACAAGGTAAAAATGGCCTAGCCATCTCGACACTAGGCAGGTAAGGCTCATGAGATTGACACTATATAGATAGGCAATAAGGCCTTCGAGACAGATTCTGGGAAAAGTAAGCAGCGGGGTGCTGCTTTGTTATGGAAGAATTTCTTGAATTTGAATAACAAAGCAGTACCCCGCTGCATGTTATAAGGACTAGAACCAACACTTGCTGTCGGGCGAAAGTTCGGTGGTCTAGTGGAGATGACGCCTGTCCGGTGATCAGGAGGTCGTAGGTTCGAATCCTGCTCGAGTATGTACGCCCATGATTTTTTATCATGGCTACTACTAAAACACTGATCAATTCGGTGCTTATTTACGTCGATGTAGGGCAATTTGTCAATCAGTTGCAATGAAAACATCTCGACGGAAGAATTTCTTGAATTTGAAGAATATTTGTTTTTAATTCGTATTTGAAGTATACTGTAATAAAATGTGCTTCTTTAAGTTTGCTTTGAATGAAAACAAGGAGGCACACTGTTTCAACTCCTCAGGAAGAGTGTGTATCCGGACCGTGATGTCTGATCGACTTTTGAGCAAGTAGAAGCTTTGGATTACTTAAATGAAAATCATGGGAACGACAGGTTGGGCATGAGTGAATATGGTCATTGGTTACTAAGGCATTATGAAAAAATGGTAATAAATTTCGAGTGTGTTTATACATAAATGTGGCAGTTAGGTATATATGTATATCATGGGCCTTTAGAGTTTTTAGGCAATAAATTATGGGATCAGTGTTAGCCAAGAAATTTGAGTGTGCGCATATAAGAAGAGCCTTTTTCTGAAGAATAAAAATTGTGTATAATTCAATTTTGCTGCAATTGCCCCATACAATATTGCAGTACATTACATATGGTAAAAATAAAGTGTTATATAACATTATTAAAGTTTGATCATTAATTCAATACTTTATTCTCCTTAAAACACCAGTTGTTTTAGATATTGCTGTAGTTGCAATGTCCTTGTGGGAGTAAAAAACGTTAGTGTCGTCTGCAAATAAGATGAAGTTCAAACGAGGGGAGGAATTGATAATGTCATTAATGTAAATCAAAAAAAAAAAAAAGTAGGGGCCCGAGGATAGATCCCTGAGTGACACCACATGACACGTTAGAATATAGTGACTAGATTTAAATGCAACATATTGTTTGCGATGACTTAGATAACTTCTGAACCATGACAAAGTATTCCCTCTCACGCCATATATGTAATTTTTCAAATAAAATGTCATGATCAATTAAGTGTCAAATGCCTTACTAAGATCCATAAAAACTCCAATTATGTGTTCTTGTTTAGTAATCGCATCAATAATGTTGTCGACAGATTTGATTATAGCATAATCGGTAGAAAATCCTTTCCTAAAACTAAACTGATTCGCATTCAATATATCATTTTCAATCATAAACGAGTAAAGACGCTTGTAAACTACTTTTTCCAAAATTTTCGAGAGTACAGGCAACAATGAGATGGGTCTATAATTTTTCACCATTGATGATATAGGAAACAATGAAACGGCCTCCTACATGAGAGCTTTCACTTCTAGCTGCCCAGCAAAGAAAATTTGATTGATATTAACGCATTCGAGGCAGTGAGATCAGAACAGCGGAGTGAAGGGGGGGGGGGGGGGGGGGGGGAGTCTCGACAGTGGCTAAAAAAACGTTGATGGAATAGACAGGTACGAGGCGTCAACAGATGTATACGATCAAAACTGAACTGTATAATCTGTGTCGTGTGGCGCCATCACACTACCTCTCATAAACCAGCGTGAATTCGTGCTTTTCGTTAACAGATGAAAAGTATACTTATCAGATATAGACACAGATTTCATCAGAATAAGAACATTTCGATAAACAGTCAGAGCCAAACTTTCCTCTAGTCACGAGGGAGAGCCTGAACCACAAGCCGTGATGGCGCAAGCAGCAAAGGATGACGATGCCGGTTCGAAGCGCCAGGGTGCAGGTTATCGCTCCCTGCGAGATATTATCAAGGAGTTTGCCGATAGCACCACAGCTCACGGGATCCAGCGGATAGTCTGCGCCGAGTCGTTCCCCGCCAAATGTTTTTGGACAGTCATCTGCTTGGTTGCTACGGGCCTTCTTCTCTATCAGGGCACTCGGATCATCCAGGACTTCGGCCAGAGACTTGTCAACACAAAGATAGAGCTCGTGAAGAGCAGCAACATCGAGTTCCCGGGAGTGACAGTAAGACGCAGCGTTTTTTGTTTGTTTGTTTGTTTGTTTGTTTGTTTGTTTGTTTTTTAACTCAGTAGTTACAAGCCTCTGTTGCATCATACGCCCAACATCTTAATCTTTGTTTTTGTTTTTGTTTTTGTTTTGTTTTGTTTTGTTTTGTATTGACTGTTGAAATAATTAAGAATACAAAGTTCATAAGGTTGATTTAGGAGAAGCTCACTCATATGTTCAAGATCAAGTGTCCAGTTGACTTGTGCACAAACATTGCAAGAATTCATTGATTATTCATTGAATAATATTGATATCAACTTGATATTAATTTTGAAATAAACTAAATAACTTTCAGCAAATTGTTTTGTAACCCATACAAATGTTGCATGAATCAGTGGACCTGTATGGACTCTGTAACGTGTATTATATTTAACTACTCATTGTGTTGAACATGTTCACTGGTTAATGGTTAAGGCAAAGTAAATTACCATGGGACCCGCAGGTCTTCCACCCCACACTCCATCAACTATGTCAAACTCTGTAGGCCCTACATAAAATGCAATAGACAGTAACATTTAACTTTCTGCTCCAACATCTTTATCTTCGTCTGTGAAACCCCAGGCAAGATGTTATTCAAACTTAGTAGGTCCAAGACTTACTCTCAGAAAAGGGGCAAGCGGAACAACATTGTCTATAGTATAGGTCGCACATATAGCTCCAATGGCCCACAGACCTTCAAACCCGAAACTGTGCAACTTTATAGCAAAATTCCTCCCAGATCTAAAAGTAGTACAGTAATTTATCGATATATCAATCGATCAATCAATCAATCAATCAATCAATCAATCAATCAATCAATCAATCAATCTATCTATCTATCTATCTATCTATCTATCTGTCTAACCGTCTGTGTATCTATCTATTCTATCTATCTATATCTATCTGGTCGACATCTGTCTATCTATCTATCTATCTATCTATCCATCTATCTACATTATCTATCGATCTCTCCGTCTGTCTGTTCATCTATCTATCTTTCTATCAATACATAAGTGACGCTTCTGCGTTGAAAATTGGAACAGGTATAGGAATGTATCAACATGAATTGATTAGTGTGTTTATATCATTTTGGTGTTATATAGCATTAAATCTAAATGTTTTTTTTTTTCAGTATGAACTACTGATAGTGAAGTCCGAAGTCCGAAGCCTTTTATTAATGCCTTAAGTATGCCAAGTTGAAATTGTAATGAAATTTGAAAATGTTTGTATTTTGGTATTTGAGTGTCTGAGATTGATTTGTAGTGCAGTCTTTATTTTTATTGTTTGTATTTTTTATGTTCATGACATTTTTATCATGTACATAATCTAAGCAGGGCCCCTTCGTAGAACCATGGATCTACTACAGAGATGGTATAGTAGCTCCATAGCATGGAAGAGCAGTTAATCAGCTGAGAGGGCTACCCTGCTAAAAGGATATTGAAATGAATAAATAAAAACAGATCAATAAAAGCAAATAACTCGCTCTAGAAGCCGTGACCAGCATGGGTTCAGGACGGGCATGCTAAGCGGTATAGTGGGGGCAATAACGGTTGAACTTCGTTATCCAAAAACGGGTTCGTTAATCTGAACATTGTGGCGTTATTCTGCAGCTTTGTTGTTCTTAAGGTTGATTTATCCGAAAATGAAAATAACGTTCTTTACTCCGAAGGTTCGATATAGTACGCATTTTTTTTTTTCAGATTAACGAACCAGATTAACGAACCTTCAGAATATCGAACCACATGTCATTTTCGGATTAATAAACCTTGGGAATAACGCCACAGATATTCAGATTAACGAACCCCATTTAATTTTTGGATCAATAGACATGTAGGTATAGAAAATTTCAGTGTTTCGGAATTACCGGAATAACGGACTATATTTCATTGTCGGATTAATGTACATCTAGGTTTACAGAATGTGTGTGTTTCGAAATAACGAAACTTCTAAATAACAAACCTTATTTCATTTTCGATTACTTTGGAATTACAAACATCATCCGCGATAACATGGGGATATCAATGAGGTCTATGTAGAGCAGAGTCATTGGTTTGGAATTAACTTTGTGATGGGCGAATCCAAGTTATCCGAAGAAAAATAGCAGAAAATGATTTTACAAAGTACATGGAACGTTATATTTCGATAAATATTCGTTTCACCACAAAAATAAAGTTGAGAATACACGCATCATGAATTGACACAAGTCAACATGCATTTGCACCTCATATAGGTCCTTAAAACTCTTTGCACGTGTAGAAGCAGAGAACCCAAGAGAGAGCAACAACAACCACAACAATATACTGTCAATCAAATTTTAATCAGCTTTAAGACATGATAATAATTAATACACCTTGATAGTAGATATATCTCATCAATTAAATTACAGCGATGAAAGGAAGAGGCTTTTCTAATTTAGATCATGCTTAAATTATGTATTGGATTTATTTCAAATCAAGTACGAAAGCATGCGCAATTCTTTCATTTTATTTTTCAAATTATCTTTATCATTATATTTTGTAGTAAGAGGAGGGGGAATCATGAAACGAAACCACATAGCGATACACTTTTGTGCTCCTTTTCTTTTGCGATGTCTCGACATCCAAAACTGATTCTCATTTTGCCAGCATTTGAAAGTATTCATTTTCATCAAATCCACCTCTTTTCTTCCTTTCAAATGATCACCGGCGTAGAGACATCCATCGTCTTTCGTTCGGTTTTGTTTCTATACTCCCATCCTCTGAGGGCTAACCTTAATCATAGCCGTCCTGCGTTTTGCTCTGCTGAGCAAGGCAACCCATAGCTGTCGCTTAAGTAATTACCTCTAGGTAGTTTGGTTGGATCGACACAGAAAGAACTGTGCAAGGATCAATTCATTTGGACGTAATTACGAACTGTTTACTGTGAGTGACGCTCACCTGCGTCGAGAAAGAGCTGAACACAGCATTCCCTGCTTGCACTCTAGCACACATGGCTTTTTAACTGATTATCTAACTTGTATCATCTCGGGGTATACCATTCCAATGGACACAAGAAATAAAAAAAAAAAAAAAATGGGGGGGGGGGGACCGTACGCCCCCTTTAATTTTGTGAAGGCGCCTCCCCTTTACGGAATTTCTAGATCTGCTCCTGCATTCAAGAAAAACAAATTAAGTTGGTAGAACGATTTCTTTAAAATATTTTTTAAGTGTTTTAGATATAAAATATGAAATATCTAATCCCGTGGTATATCACTTTTTTTTTTGGCATTAGACCTGGGTAAAGATAAAGATGGTCTTCTTTTAAACTGCGCGTATTACATCTATAAAACTGACGCTGAAATTAAACTCGCTTCTATAAAATAAATCGAGAGAATGTGAGAAATGTGAGAATTCAAACTAATTCAGCTATAGCACTATGAAAGTTACACTCTATGTCACTTCTCGACTTCCCCCTTTTTGATTCACTTTAGCAAAATGATTAGAGGGTCTAGAAAACTTAAAGGAGAGTGTAATCCAAAGACATATAATCATAATGATTATGTGAATTGAGTGAATTAGTAGATCACATGAGTGACAGTTTAAAGGATGACAATACAGTATATGAAATTATTAAAAATCATCTGACTTACCTCTTCCACAAAGCAGGGAGAATGATATTGAGAAGTTGAGAAAATGTGTAATTTCGTGAAACACGAAATTTTATGGAATTTCCTCTCAATTTCTTTACATTACTACCCATTGTGACGTCATGTACCGTAGTACAGAGTAGTCATCTTATCCAGACCAATTCTAAAAATTCATAACTTTCCAACTGATGATCCGATTTTCGTCAAGCTTCGCTCACTGTCATGACTGTGTTTTCCTATTGTTGCACTCACTCAGTGCAGATGTATATTTTTATTTGTGTGTCATCCAAAATTTGCGCGGACTTTATAGCATCGATGTGATTTCTATTTTTAGTTTACTTGTCCTATTTGTTTTGCTGCTGCTGCTACTGCTGCTGTTGTTGTTACAAATGTATTTTTGCTTGTTTCTCTTCCAATACCCGTCATGGATTTTGGAAGTGGTAGCTTTTTATGTCCATCATGCCTAAAGGGATTTTATAGTTTTGGTTTTTCATTTTCTGGTGAGATAATGAGAAATCTCTTATGAAATATGAAAGAGCATGCAATTCTAAGAGGGATTCAATGTTTATTTGATGAAAATTGGTTCTGAAAATTGCTGAGATATCCAGAGCAGAGCAAACATAATAAAAGGTGGCACCTACCTTGTATGACAATCGCTTTGTTTAATACTTTGCATTTGGATGTCTCAGCCATTCAAAAACCGATTTTCATCTGATAAACTTTGAATTCCTCTTAGAATGCTATGGCCTGTATTATTTCCTTTCATATGTGGTTTCTTGGTATCTCGTAAAAAGTTAAAAGCCCAATTCTCATCCCCATCAATTATACTATAGCATCCCTTTAATATAGACTGTGGGCGAAGGCGATACATGAGTTCTTTCTCTGTCGAGCTTAATCAAGGACGCGTCCCCCATCACCAATTGAGACATGCAGTTTTCATTATCATTTTATTGAAAAGCTACTCTTCTGAATAATGTGCAAATAGACAAAGTCACGAATACAAAATTTCTTGGCCTGCATATAGATGACAAATTGAATTGGAGAATGCATATATGCTATTTAAGTAAACTTCTTTCCAGAAATGTTGGCGTTATCAATAATATAAAATCTATATTTCCAAAGAATATATTGCGTATGCTATACTCAACCCTTGTACTACCCTATCTCAATTATGGCGTTCTTGCCTGGGGAAACTCAGCAAAACTATACCTGGATAAATTATTATTACTCCAAAAACGGGCAGTTAGAATTATTTCTGGTGCAACATCACGTTCTCACACTAACGAACTCTTCTATGAAAATAAATTACTAAAAGTACAGGATATATATTTTATGAATCTAGGATCCATTATGTACAGCTCGAAGGATTCTGAATTTCCACAAGTCATTTCGTCACTTTTTGTTATGAATCAACAAGTGCACAATTACTACACTCGGCAGTCTTCTTCTTACCACCTGCCATCCATTAGAACCAATTTTAAACACAATACACTTGCTTTCGCTGGACCAAAATATTGGAATTCTTTAGACTATTCTCTTCAACAAACCATAAGCCTCAAAACATTCAAATACAAATTAAAACTAAGTCTTTTGAGTAAATATGCTACGATGTAACCAGTTTTTTATAATCCTATACCAAATATCTGGACACTTTTACCCAATAAGGTAATCTTATATCATTTTTTATATGGTATATCATTCATGTGGTATTCCTATTCATTCTAATTCCATTGTTTATTTTCTCTTTCTTTTTTTTCTATTTTCTTCCTCCTCTCTCCCCCTTTCTTTCTCACTTTATTTCCTCTATTTCTTTCGTTCTCTCCCTCTCTTTCTCTTTCATTTCTACTATCTTTAAGATGTATATATGTATAAGTTATGTAAATATGTTTCAGGAGTCTGTATATATGTTATATTCTCAATCACTCTGTACATAATTCTGAATATTACTCGTTGAATGGTGACCTACAAATTTTACAAGCTATGCTTTTAGTTGGGTCACCCCATTTCCGTTTTGTATGGTAACTCTATATTCTGTTAATTCATGTTGTTATATTAATTACTGTAATATTATGTGTCAACATGTAATCATCAATGCAATGCAATGTAAATGAAAAATACAAATGCAATGTAAATGCAAATGCAATGTAAATGTAATGTAATGTAATGTAAATGGAAATGAAATGAATAAAATTCAAATTCAAATTCAAATTCAAATTCAAATTCAATTCATGATTGTTCTACATTCCCCAGTTGTATTTTGACCGATTCTGTGACGCGCTATGTGTATTTTTGGCATGGGCGCAGCCATAGTGGGTGTATCAGCCGACCCCCCCTCCGCACTCCCCCACCCCTCTCCCTACATTAGCACGCGCGCAGAATGAAAAACTGCTTTAGCCAATAGGCGTCTCGTACTGAGTGCGCGAATGCTTGCTTAGTGCGCGAACCTTTGTTACAAGTGCGTGTAAACATGTTGCCCTGGGGTGGGGGAGAGCAGGGGGGGGGGGGGGGGTCGGCTGATACACCCACTATGGCTGCGCCCTGTGCCGTAAAATGTCTGCTGCCCTCAACGAACCCGAATCGGTCAATAGGGCTTTATGTGTGTGTGTGTGTGTGTGTGTGTGAGGGAGGGAGAGAGAGAGGGAGAGCTGTAGTGAGTATCATGAGTTTCATTTCAGTTTTGACTCGTGCTTTTCAAAAAGGGACGTGTCCGGAATAAAAAAAAAAAGTGATTCTATTTAATGTATCTAAACACGTGCACCATGCGTTCACACTGAGGACTGCATGTCATGAATCGTGTAACAATAATAATAATAATAATAATAATAATAATAATGATAATAATAATAATAATAATAATAATAACAATAATAATAATAATAATAATAATAATAATATGAAATATCTATATGGCGCTTAATACAACATGTTCCATAGAAATCGCGTGTGACAAAATAACTTTGGTTAACGCATTTCTTTCAGCCTCTTTCTCTCTCTCTCTCTTTTCATCAAATTGTATATTTTATAGCCAGTTTTGGTCGTCTTTTTTTTCTATAATTGACATGAAAATAGGTATTATATGTGATTATGTGCATGGGTACGTAGCTCGCGGTACATTTTTTTTTTTACTAAGGGTATAAAGGCAAATAAACGTCTGGGTTACATCCCTTGATATTCAGTTTATTCCTGAACTTAAATTTGTGAAGTTCCCATTTGCTGTAGTTTGTAGGACGGTGAGTTACCTCAGTCGGTAGCGCGTCTGCCTCACGATCCAAAGGACCTGCGTTCAATTCCCAAGTTCCACTGAACAATGTTGTGTGTACCATCTTAGCAAGATGTAAAACACTCTGTCCCACGAATAGGACGTAAAATGGAGAGTCACGACACTCATACACGTGAAAGATCCTGCTTCATTAATTATGCATCGCAAAGAGCAGGGTGTTTAACCCGGTGAAGTGGTCCCATTTCACATCCAACTGGACTCCATTGAAGACCAGCTATTGCAGCTGAATATGGGCTAGCAAACCACCTTCTTAAATGGATATAAGCAAAACAAACAAACAGCTTTACATAAAGTTCATTTCAAATACTGGCAAACTGATTCAGAAAGAGAAGAGTCTTATCACGACAGCAATTTCTTATAGAAATGTTCATAACATGCAGTATACATTTCATTTATTTCATAACAAACAAAATTTACCGTTCAATATAACTTAGACAAGGCAGTTAAAGCACTTATAATTTATGTAGGGCATATCCCGACAACTGTAACGGCATACGGTATATATAGTCTTTTTTCACAGTGGTTTTTATGCGACTTTGGCTGCGAATTAAAGACTCAATTAAGCAAGGCGGAAATTCATTTGGCTCCGATGGAAGTGCATCCATACTAATTCATCACGTTATTAAGCGTTCGAGGCAGCGTTCAAGTGGAAAGAACCGTATAATGCCTATTTTCCAATGAGTTGTTGAAGTCTGTATATAGGACCTATTCGAGAAATGTAACAGCAGTATATATCATTGTGCTTGTACGTGAAGAGTATTGTATGACATGTGAATTTAATACACTTACATGTACACGATCATTCAGAAAGAGTGCACGCATGAGTGGGGATTATATCCAGTTCCTATATGATATCGATAGAAAATTCAGAAAAATAGTTGTTTGCAATTTTGATCATGTTCCGTTTGTTTCAACGTATTTGATGGAACTATTCAATTCAATTCAATTCATTTAGTTTCATACTTCTCATTTATGAACATTACAACAGAAGTCAAACAAGTTCTTTTACCTTGTAAACAATGTGCAGAAAACAAACAATATACATGATGATAACACAGTAATTACATGTAATGATAACTGGTCAAAATCGAAATCGAAATTGGGTTGATCAAAGAGAAGTATGACGGGACCTAAACATGAAAGCTAGCTTGTTTGGCTGTAAGCCCCCGCGGCGGCCGAGTAATCAGTGTTTGTGAAAAAAGAAACGGAGAACGGATAGAAGATAAGACCAGATGATGTAATGGTGCCAAATAAGAAAAGCGGGGTATGCCTATGTGATTAAAAAAGAAGAAGAAAAAAATATATATATATACTAAAATGTGAACCATTACTGTGACCGAGCTATCATTGGTTTCCGGAGTAGAACATGATTTGCATAATTATAAAGCCTACGTTTGTATATACACGATATAAACTGTTGTTGCATTAAACTTTCGCCAGGATATGATCAGTAAGACAAAAAAAGTAACATGTACAGCTATTAAGCCATTTGATGCCTGATAAAGAGCATGGTTGAAGAATATAACGCTTAAAGGAAATATGTTGTTTTCTACAGATATTGCTGCATTTTCTTTCTTCACTAAATAAATTTCGAGCAAATTGCCCTTTAACTTAATGCTATCACAAACCTTGCTAATTCTAGGTCGATCCGTCAGGTGCCACATTATTAACTTGTTTCAAGAATAAATTGTTTGTTATTATATCATGCGGATGACAGATAAAAACAAAATAAACAAAAATGAAACAGATCGTTATTGCTTAATAAGATTCATTGCTCTTGTCTGATCGGCATTTAAACTCAAGTTAGTACATTTTAGCACTTCCTTAAAATATGAAATAAGAACTTGTTCAGTGATATGACATAGAAACAAACAAACAAACAAACATCCAACAAAAACAACAACAATAAAAAAAAAAGAACAACAACATCAACCCCTATAGGCAAATAAAACACAGCCACAGAATAGCAGCCGCTGGTACGCCATTGGAGCCACGGAGCTAACTGACTTAAGCCCCAGTCACATAATGCTCTGCGTCCGGCGTTACGTCCAAAAAAGTCATTTTTTCTGCGAACTCCCGCGGATCCTTTGCCGTCACCAGAAAATTTGTACAAAACATACGGGGGAAAATGCGGGCGATACGAACAGATACGACCAGATGCGAATACTTGCGTCCACGTGCGGATATTCTTACGGATTGGCACATAATAGTTTTGAACACTTGCGGAGAGTTGCGGATATTTTCGGATAGTTACAGATTGTTATATATAATTGTGGACAATATGGTTTCTCTGACGATCCCTGCTAAGTCAGTGAGGCTATCACATATTGGACTGTCTTGCATTGTACACTGGGGAAAACTGAAATTGAATGACGTATAATACAAGTTGTGAAAAAAATCGTAATCCTATAATTTGCTTTACAGTAATAAAAGGTATGTGAAATTTTGAACTTGAAGTTGCAATTTTATTTGAGCAACTCAAATAATATATGATTAAGCGTCATAAATGTAAAGAATACATAACATAATTATACCACAAATAAAATACAATATAGATCGATAAGTTAAGCATTAGAGAAGCAGTCATAGAATAGACAAACTGTGGTTACGCTGTCATTGTGCAGCGATATTCATGACTTTTATACTGGGTTATGTTTTAAAAGGAGAGTTTTATGATAAATCAATGCTTATCAAATTTCCCGAAAAAAAGACATTAGAACTTTCAAACACCCCTCCGACACACAAGTACAATATATATATATATATATATATATATATATATATGTATGTATATATATATGTATATATATATATATATATATATATATACACACACACACACACATATATATATATATATATATGTGTGTGTGTGTGTGTGTGTGTATGGAGCCTAAAGTGGGTAAGACTACAGAGAAATATAGGTTTTTCCGGCCAATTTCGCACTTTTGTCAGTCCATTTGATAAAAGGTTCATTCAATTTAGCGAAAATCCTCGTCACTGCACATTCTGTCATTCAAAATTGCAAGTTGGTCGTTCAATTTAGCATTTCGATCAATGAAATTTGCACATGTGCCTTTCGAATTCGTAAAACGGGCATTCAAATTGGCACGTGCTCTTCAGTCATTCAAATTCGCCAGCACTGGCCGAAAGGGGTATTTCAGTCATTCAATTTCGCGTATGGACAGTCAAATTCCAAACATGTTCATTGAAATTAACGTCATGTTATTTCTTTTTTGTTTCATCCACGCACTGTTAAGCAGTAAAAGTATCATATTTTTGACCCTATATAACTCGAGTTTGTTGTTCTGTAACGCCCCCTTTCTTTCATACATGTCATTTTAGTCCTAGTTGTACCAATACTACAGATTAACTTCATCTTCTTACAATCATGACAGCACAAGATACAGACGTATTTCTCAACAAGAAAAGAAAAAAAATTATAGGAACATTTGATGATCATAACAATGACTTCCTAGAACTGGCCGACACACTCAGAATAAAGCGCTCAACGGCCAGATAAGTTGTGGCCACATGGTGCACTATCTTCGGACTAAAAGACTCACTAAACACATTGAAGACAAAAAAACTGTTGCCAAAATCTCTAAAATGAGTACGAAAATATGAAATGTTGACGCTTGCAAAACAATAACTTTGTTGAAAAAAAAAAACTGAAGAAAGAACCAAAGCATAAACATGCGTGCTAAATTGACTGCAAAAGATGTTAAATTGGATGCCCAAAAATGAATTTGAATGAACGAGTGCAGCATGTCCGTGATCACGTGACTTTATCATTCTAAATTGAATGAAAGAATAACGAAATGGTGCTTGTTTTACGAATTTCAATTGAAAAAGTGTTAATTAGAATGAGGAGAAAATATAATTTGAATGCTCCAAAATGAATTTGAATGAAGAGATCATAAAATTGAACTACCGAACATGTCATCTACGCTAAATTTAACTAAATTGAATGCAGCAATTAGGAATTGGACTGACAAAAATGCGAAATTGGCCGGGAAAACCTATATTATATTCGTTCTCATTATAGTTAGCGTTGTCCCACACCTTCCCCGGCCAGAAAAGTTAATAAAATGCTGTCACCCCATCCCCTACCCAAAATATTGCCTTTTTCGAAAAAAAAAACATATTCAAAGAGTGCAAGAAAATTTCAGCACAAGGGAC
The DNA here is from genome assembly GCA_033980235.1 of Diadema setosum. Taxonomy (NCBI): domain Eukaryota; kingdom Metazoa; phylum Echinodermata; class Echinoidea; order Diadematoida; family Diadematidae; genus Diadema; species Diadema setosum. The sequence goes on from CM067079.1 coordinate 7,074,820, forward strand.
AACCGATGTCATGAGTAGGCCTAATGCCCCAGTCACACAGTGCTTTACGATGGATTACGTCCGCCGCGGATAGATACGAATGAGTGGACGCAGGGGGACGCAGCGAGAACGCAGGCATCCGCAGGGACGTATGTAGACGTAACTGCCCGTAACTCATCCGTAAAGAAACGCAAAATGACGTCGCCGAACCTGCGAAATTTTGAAATGTTCAAAATTTCGCAGAGGGACGCCACGGACGCAAACTTACGCAAGTAACCGTAACCAAACGTAACTATCCGTAACTGAACGTAACTACCCGTGGCTTGGACGCAGACCATCCGCAAAAAAATTTACCTTCCGTCCGTTTGCGTTCGCATACGTCCACCGTAAGTATCCGAAATTAACCGCAAGTTAACGTATCACAACAGTTTCCTCCGCTTACGGATATTAACGGACAACTACGGATGTTGCGGACAATTACGTCCTTCGACGTTTTCCGTTTTCCACTCGCATGGGAACACAGAGACTCGTGGGAAGGCACACTACTCCTGTTGCCAAGCTGCAACGCCTTTACCTGAAGGAATACTACACCACAGTCGGAGCGGTGGAGAGGCAGAACTGCATGGTCAAATTATGAAATTTCTCCCACTATACTGGTCATTTTAAGTTGCACCCATATACCATGTATACTCATGACATCGGTTGACTCTTGGTGCTGAACTTTTTTTCTTGTACTCTTCGAATGCATATTTTTCGAAAAAAGCAATATTTTGGGTAGGGGGTGGGGTGATAGCATTTTATTCACTTTTCTGGCCGGGGAAGGTGTGGGACAGGGGCAACTATATAAAATGAGAACGAATTTAGTATTTCTCTATAGTCTTACCCATGCACTTTACGCTCCATCGAATGTGTATTACATTTTTTTGTGTGTGATAATAATAATAATAATAGTAATAATGATAGTAATAATGATAATGATAATAATAATAATAATAATAATAATAATAATAATAATAATAATAATAAAGGACATTTATATTGCGCAGCTACTATGATAATATACTTTACTGCGCATTACAAAATGACATGCATACAAGAAATTCAAACAGAATATACATTACTTCAAGAGATGACTTGATATTGTATTTGGGTGTGGGAGGGGTGTTTGAAAGTTTTGATGTCTTTTTTTTCTGTAAATTTAATAAGCATTGCTTTATCATAAATATCTCCTTAACATAACCCAGTAAGTCATGAATTTCGCTGAACAATGACAGCGTAACCACAGTTTGTCTATTCCATGACTGCAAGTAATATTTTCTTACTCTAATGTTTAATTTTTCGATCTATATTGTATTTCATTTGTGGTATAGTGATGTTATAATTATGTGACCCTGCACCACAAAACACACAAAAAGTCGCCACACATGAAATTTTAGTTGAGAGCATTTTCTGAAAGAGCAGACTTTAAGCTTTAAAGTGATGTATTACTCAAATCAAATGGACTCTCCTAACCTATCTAAATAGTGGAAAGAATGCACACACTCAGAAAAAGTGCAAACTGAGAAAAGAGGCTCTGAAGTACAGTGTCTATTCAAGAGCTTAATCTTTATCAAGCCGTGCTGGTTGTGCGATGAATGGGACAAAAAACAGGATGGAAACCACCGGAGTAACAACAATGAGGGGATTATCTGATTAAACTGAAATTAATAATAATAATAATAATAATAATAATAATAATAATGATAAAGCCTTATTTACCCAGGGTAGCCAAGTCAAGATGGGCTCGGTTGACCCATTTCACCTATTTTCAATCCTCAAACAAAATCAGTGTGTGCGACTTTTTGTTCGTTTTGTGATGCACGGTCACAATATATTCTTTACATTTATGACGTTTATTCATATTTGAGTTGCACAAAAAAATCAAACTTCAAGTTCAAAATTTCATATATCTTTTATTATTGTAAAGCAAATTAAAGGATTACGATTTTTTTCACAACTTGTACGTAATACAATTTCACTTTTCCCCAGTATACAATGTAAGACAGTCCAAAATGATTATTGTAGTCCGGTTTGGGCAAATGCCTCCAAATCTTACCTTTCGCAATTACAAATACTACAAAATAGATCACTTCGTGTTGTTATGAATGTTGATTATATGCATCCTTCTGATAATTTATATGATACATTGAAATTAGATCGGCTACATGTAAGATGGGCTAAACAACTAGCATGTACAATGTACCGTTCATTACATGAATTATACCCTTCCTATTTAAATCAAATGTTTTATTTTCGACAGACTGCTTATAGCACAAGGTCCGGCCCATCCAAATTGAAACTCATTCAACCGAAGACCAACTATGGTAAACGGTCCCTATCTTATCGAGGGGCCAAACTTTGGAATGAGCTTAATTATCCCTCTTCAACAATTGTATCAATTAAAGCATTCAAACGTTACGTAAATCACAGCCCCGACATACCCATTTTTGCAGGATAATGAGTCAACGCAATTAGTAGATTATTTGAGATTGTACGAGAACGATTTTTCTCACCCATCCCCCACCCCCATTCCCCGATTTTTGATGTTGATTATATCATATTGTTTCTAATTTCTTAGTATGTAGGGGTTTTTTTTTCCCTTAGTTAAATTGTATAGCTCATGCCATTCTGGCTTTTTATGTAATTTTAGTTGTATATGATTGATTGATTTGTTGTTTGTACTGATGGCATGTTTTGTATTTTGGTTGGACCCCTGTGAAAACCAGCTTTCAGCTGACCAGGGCAATCCATCCCATGAGTGGAGAATGAATAAATAAAATAAATAAATAAATAAAATAGAATGTGATAACCTTGCTGTCATAATACACTGACTTAGCAGGAATCGTAAGAGAAAACCAAATTGTCCATAATCATTAATAACAATCTGTAACTATGCGTAATTATCCGAAAATATCCGCAACTCTCCGCAAGTGTTCAGAACTATTATGTGCCAATTCGTAAGAATATCCGCAAGTGGACGCAAGTATTCGCATCTGGTCGTATCTGTCCGTATCGCCCGCATTTTTTGCCCGCATGTTTTGTACAAATTTCTGGTGAAGGCAAAGGATCCGCGGGGGTCCGCGGAAAAAATGACTTTTTTGGACGTAACGCCGGACGCAAAGCATTATGTGACTGGGGCTTATGGGTGCCACCTGAAATGATAATTTCATAATTTGACCATGCGGTTCTGCCTCTCCACCGCTCCGACTGTGTTGTAGCATTCCTTCAGGTACATGCGCTGCAGCTTGGCAACATGAGTTGTGTGGCTTCCCACGAGTCTCTGTGTTCCCATGTGAGTGGAAAACGGAAAACGTCGAAGGACGTAATCGTCCGCAGCATCCGTAACTGTGCGCAAATATCCGTAAGCGGACGAAAGTGTTGTGATACGTTAATTTGCGGTTATTTTCGGATACTTACGGTGGACGTAAACGAACGCAAACGGACGGGTGATAAAACTTTTTGCGGATGGTCTGCGTCCAAGCTACGGGTAGTTACGTTCAGTTACTGATAGTTACGTTTGGTTACGGTTACTTGCGTAAGTTTGCATCCGTGGAGTCCCTCTGCGAAATTTTAAACATTTCAAAATTTCGCAGGCTTGCGTTTCTTTACGGATGAGTTACGGACAGTTACGTCTACATACGTCCCTGCGGATGCCCGCGTCCACGTTGCGTCCACTCATTCGTATCTATCCGCGGCGGACGTAACCCATCGTAAAGCACTGTGTGACTGGGGCATTAAACTCTTATCGTTCGCCATCAAGTGAATAATTCCTTGTTTTGTGGTAAGACGCATTACCGTTATACACGATCTGTACAGTACTTTTCGTTATTATCATGTGGATGACAAAATAATGAAAATAAACAAAAATGAAACTGATCGTCATTGCTTGATATGTGATTCATTGCTCTTGTCTGATCGGTATTAAAACTCAGTTAGTACATTTTAGCACATCCTTGAAATTATGAAATATGAACTTGTTCAGTGAAATAACATAGAAACAAACAAACCAACATCCAACAACAACAACAACGATGAAAAAGAACAACTTTTTTTTTTATTGGACAACATTGTGAGATTTCGTCGAAAAAAGCGGTGACAATATCAATGATTTTGACATTTTTGTTCTTTACCCGACAAGGTGTGCAACATGAACACGATGCGACGGAGTGCATTACGTAACAGCAAATACCATCCCCTCGCCGTCTGGGAAATGGGGATCCCTCTGAACTCTACCCAAAAGGAGTATCCCGAACTCAGCTTCGAGGCCATCGAGCAGTTTGATCTCGAAGGCGACCGGACCTTCGGCATGCCCGTAGTGTGGCCGACGAGGAATGACATCAAGAAGTTCGGACATCAGGCCAAGGACCTCATCCTTGACTGTACCTATGAATGGAAACCATGTGGGATAGAGTGAGTAAAATGATATATCCATGCAATGTCCTCAAACATGCAAATACATTTTTTTTTTTAATGACACTGTATTCTCTTTTTTTTTGGGGGGGGGGGGATTTCATTCAATATCGGGTTCATTTTCACAATGAAATGAGTTTGAACGAGAATAAAAAGCTGTTCTCATTTCTGCTGCTGAATCACATTCCTCTTGTTTTCAACACAGGATACATTTTTAAAAATCAAACCACGTATACAAAAGTGATATAAAAACTGTGCATGAATCTCAGACCACATAAATCTCATACATATACACATACACGCACGCACACACACACAAATAAACACACACACACACACACACACACACACACACACACACACACACACACAAACACACACATTCTGTTGATCCATACTTAGAAATTATCGAATAAGAAACTGTGAGAGCAATGAAAGGCGCAAATACCTGGCATGGAATGACGATCAGTTCGAAGTAAAGCTTACCATTATGAAAATAAACGTAGGGGACCTTTTAATTGGAGGTTGCCGATTTCGAATCCGTTAATTAGTGATCCCTTTAATCTCGCGATGATTACTTCTTCATTAAAATTTTCTCCTACAATCTTTTAGACTATGTGTGTGTGTGTGTGTGTGTGTGTGTGTGTGTGTATGTGTGTGTATGCACAAAGTAGGCCTACTTTAAGAATGTTTGTTATAATGGAGGCTTGGAGTGCTAGCACCGTTATGTATATAGGTTGCTAGCTTTACTGGTGATAATTATTTTCATTGATGCTATTCAAGCACTATTCAACACTGCTTTTAATGGTGTATACCCATAGAGCTGTATTATTAAAATACAACTCTATGTGTATACCCCACTTTGCCACAGAAATTTCACACAGTTTCAGCACCCGGTGTATGGCAACTGCTTTACTTTCAACTTGCCTGACTCTGAGACCGGGATGGCTCTACGGACTTCTCACATCGGCTCAAAAAGTGGTGAGGAGAGGACTTCTTGCTTGCTTTCAGCACACAAACTACAGAAAACAATGCACGAAACAAGTATCAATTCATCTTGGTAAAACGCAATTTTTTTTAAGAAGCAACGTGTACTCCACCCAAGACATGTAACAAGTCCGACGTAAGAAAGAAATGCCATTTCACACGCAAGAGAGTGCATGCTGTAAAGAATTATGCAACGCAACCGTTTTCATGGTATACACACAAAATATCACAGCGATGACGAAGTGGTTATAGTTCACAGATTTTCAGAATCACTTGGCTTAGAATAGAAAAAGTATATAATCTCTGTATTTGTCCAAGAAAAAAAATCTAAAATCATAATTGAAAATGTCACACTCGTCTTTGTCAGCTGTGAAATGGGGTATAATATCGTTTGTAAAATGACAACAATCGTAGTGGGTGTCATTTAACTTCATGAAGCACACACCATAGTGACGTGTCATTTCCAAATCACTTGTTTCCTGACTCGTGGGCTATCCCATGCTAAAATGGGCTGTTTGATACGACTCATGGGCCTTTTATGCAGTGTCGAACTCGTGGGCTGTACGACTCGTGGGATGACCCCCCCCCCCCATACGCTTACACAGTTTTCTAGCTCTCTCGCTTCTGCCTTTTCTTCAATTACATAGGCATCCACCTGACTTTGTTCATTGAGCAGTCCGAGTACATAGGGTACTTTGCAGGCGAGGCGGGCGTACGTGTGGCCATCCATCCAGCCAACACCATCCCTTTGCCAGAGGAGAACGGCTTCACTATCTCTCCCGGACAGCAAACATCTGTCGCGCTCCGAGTAGTATGCTGTTGTTTTGATTAGTGTGCCTTGACCTAAGTTTGGTCGAAATACGAAATAAATTTAATGTTTCTATCTCATGTAAGATATTCTTCAGTAAGAAATTGGTTAAACACGCGGCAGTCCCCAGTTTGAACTTCTCCAGTTTGAACTTCTCGGCGGAACCGAGGTGGGGAGGGGGGGGGGGAACTCTGCCCCACTTTTTTATACAATACATGGGGAATATGAGCATTCTTAGGGCGTAACCAAACATCTGTCGCGCTCCGAGTGGTTTCCTGTTGTTTAGATTAGTGTGCCTTGACCTAAGTTTGGTTGAAATACGAAATAGATTTAATGTTTCTGTCTCTGTAAGATATTCTTCAGTAAGAATTTGGTTAAACACGCGGCAGTCCCCAGTTTGAAATTCTCCATTACAGGGCCGGCGGAACCGAGGTGGGGGGGGGGGGGGGGGAACTAGGCCCCACTTTTTTGCACGATACAGGGGAATATGAGCATACTTAGGGCGTAATCACTTTGCCCCTCCCCCCCACACACACACTTTTTACACCAAGGTAGTGGAATCAGAAAAAAAATAACAAAAAATAAAACAAACAATAGAATGTGGTTAAGCTATTGACGTTTGCCCCAGGGATCACTCGTTTCGACTGATCCCTGAGGTTACTCCTAAAGTTGGTGAAAATGAAAATTTTTCACTCAAAATTAATTCTATTTCCACTCGAAACTCTATCTTTTCTGTTATTTACTTCCTCAAGAGTGAACATTTTCACTCCTTTTTTATTTTAGATTAGACAGTTTTTTGACGTTTTTTTTTTTTCTTCTTATGCAGGTGCGTAGCAGATCAATATGAAGAGTGAGCCCCTGGGCTTTTGCAACAACAGCAAAGTACAGGATTAATAATATGGGCGTCTTGAAATTTACCATGATAACAGACGCTACCTCATTTACCTCATTTAAATGGCATTGCAAAATGCTTAGTTTGATTGATATAATATAGACTTAGAGTTAGATATCATTCATAAGCATGGGTGAGCTTGTGTGTAGGTATGTGTGTCATGTGTCTGTGTGTGTGAGAGTTTTTTTTTTTTGATCTCTCCCGAACTTGATTTTTTTTTAATTGGCTTGTGTACGACCGTTTCTCGTGTACGCTCTTTATATTATTTGTGTTTGTTGCCTTGTCTGTCCTACAATGTGTGTGTGTGTGTGTGTGTGTGTGTGTGTGTGTGTGTGCTTTATTGAATTAAAATTTGTATCTGATGCATTGTCGCTTTGCAGAGCAGTTCCGAGTGGGCTGAAAGGGCTTCCCTGCTAAAAGAAGACGGAATAGATGAATGGATAAATGAATACATGAATATAAAAATATATAAATGCAAATAAATAAATAAATACACAAACACACAAATACATAAATAAGTAATTGAATAGAGGATAAATAAAACAGAAAAACTTCATTGTTTTCGTGCATCAAGGTGGAGATCAAGCGTAAAGAATGGCCATACAGCAAGTGCCTGGGAGATCACGTTAAGCAGAATTACGGGCCATTCAAGGGCATGCACTACACGTCGCAATTCTGTCTGCAGCAGTGCTACCAGAGTGTGCTGCTAGAAAAATGCGGCTGTCAGTCCGCCCTCTACGCTACGACTGAGGGCAAGAATGCCACCACGTGTAATATTACCGACAGCTTCCAGTGTAAGTCACCTTAACGCGTGATTTGCTCGTCATGCTTTCGTTGACGATTTTAGGGCGGATCATACCGCGATTAATTGTGCTATATATAGTAAGTTCTTTATCAACAACAAAGCCGCCATGCACTCAAACAAGTACACATCTTTAGTAGATGATTTGGCTAGTTAAGTTTCCCCTCCAGCAGTCATTTCAATTTGGTTCTAGTGCCCTGTATCTATTTATGGATACCACAGAGTTTACACTTCATCACGCCTCTCTCAGTTGGGAATTATTAAACATCTAAAAATTGGCAAGCCATGTACGAGCATGGATGGGGAGCTATATTGCACCCTGACCTTGATAACTTGTCGCTGTTTTCCCTTTATTAGCGTAAGTGACAGAAGAAAACATCAAACGTGAAAAAAGCACTGGCCAAAGTTTACTTACAGAGCAGAAGTTTGAAATTCTACTCTGCCTGTGAGAAGGAGTGTACATTCATAGAAAAAAAAAAAAACACCAACAACAAGACGAGAAGTAGCCACTAGCCATATCAGGGAAAACATTGCAAACCGCGAAAAGCAGAAATAACAACCAAAGAAGGGAACGCAACGCGGTCATTATCATGCGCCGCGCAACTATATACGGGTTGCTATCAGTCATAGAGAAGCTATACTCGGGCTTGGGTGACCCTTTGGTCAAGCAATTTGGTATAGGACTGTGATAAATAATGTGGCCATAGAGACAAAGAGCCTTTGCATGTCACACATAATTTTGCACATTGTATATCCTTTTTTTTTTTTTCTCTCTCTCTTTTCACTGAAGACAACTGCAAATTCAAAGTTGACGCCATTGCGGACGAAATTCGTCATGATTGCAGCTTGAAATGTGAAGTACCTTGCACGTAAGCATGACAAAATCTAACGAGAAATAATAATTGATTTGATTAAATTCATGTAATTACATTTTCAATTAGTCCGTTTCAGTTTAGCTACATTTCATATTGTTTCTATTTGACTTGTTTCTCCGTTTCAATGATTTCTCTTTCACTTTTGTATTATCATTTCTCTTTATCTTTATCAGTTATTCATTTGCTGAATTTCATCTTATTTTATGAGACTTTTCTCCACTCATTGCAGAACTTCTTTCGTTTCCACTTTGTTTTTGCCCTTCGCAATTTTTCGATTCAATTTCATTTTAAATTTCGACTCAATACAATATTTCAGTATCATTTCAATCTATCTATCTCAATTTCTATTATTTTTATTCAAGATTATACTGTCCATTGTTTACAGGACCTTTCTTTCAGGTTTAATTTCTCTCTGTCAACTGCATTGATGTCGTCCATTGTTGTCACCTCCTGTTCACCTTTTGTTATTACTTTGCAACGATTTGGTTATGAATAGCATATCTCTTAACGGGGTATTCTCTATGCATGCTGCTGAATAAATTCTCATTTCATTGATTGTCTGTTTTTTGTATCTTTTGATGGAATATTATTATTAGATCAACTTTTTTTTTCAGAAACTCAGTGTTTTGTTTAGCATTTTCCATTTTCCTCATACATTTACGGTCATGATTATTCTTAAAATTCTTATCATAGAATTAGAAGAATGGTTGTTCTTGATGGAGGAATGTAATATTTCGTTAGCGATATTCATTGTATGATATAGTAATCGATGTATATATTATAATATATATATATATATATATATATATATATATATATATATATATATATATAATATGTTTGTGTGTGTGTGTGTGTGTGTGTGTGTGTGTGGATGTGTGGGTTGCAGGATGCGTATGTGTGTGTGAGTACATGCATATGTATATAGTCATATATAACTGCTAATTATGACTATACCTTGAATTAAAACATTATTACACAATAAAACAAATTATTTATTTGAATGTGAAGTGAAAGCATTATTATTGAAAAAACAGACAACGAAGAATTTTGACTTGATGTTTGCACGCCAGGCCTCCTGTTTAATATATACGTCTTTAATATTAGACCCTTTATAAGTTCGTTTTTATTTCATTGCTCTATACACATCGTTGCAGAGAATTCAACCTTGAGAAGACCATTTCTAGCACCATCTGGCCATCCGAAGCATACGAGGTATGAGTCCTAATAAACGCTTTCAGATTGTCCTTGACAGTGACTAGGGTAGTATAATGATAGCAGCATATAGCAGCAATGCCTGTGTTATACAGACTAGCTTCTGCAATGTTAGAACTTATTTTCGGGTGCCCCTACATGATCATTATCAATTGTGACATTATCAGGTACCAAATTATACACAGAGAGAACCGAGACATCCGGGTCGTCTTAATGTCAAGAGATAAACGACTCGCACAGAGACTAGTTCCTGGCCAGTACGCGCGTCCAGTGTGAGTACACCGCGAGTTACTCTCATTTTGTATCATTCCATTAACTTCATACAACGTCACTTACGGAGGGAGAGGTAGCAGTGGGATGGCGGAGAAGAAGTGGCTGAAGAGAATCGAGGAGGAAGAGGTGGGGGAGCTTTCTAGGATCCAGTGTGGCTTCCAGACCCTCTGTAATAGGAGTCCAGTTGGCAAAGGGTCTGGAAACCAGACTACCTCCAATCATAACATAGTTTCTTCTTCTCATTTTAACATTTCTTGCCATAACTGTATATCATTTTAATCTGACATCGGTTTTAGAAGCTCAAGCCACTACTTTGTTGATACTCTTCTTCCACAGATGTTCTTATACAATCGTTTACGAGATAAGAGCAAGAAAGCGGAAAACATCCTGACTGGTCTCCCTGAAACACGGTAAGATTAGTGGATACACGTCACAAATCCGACACCAACGAGTCTTACAGCCCACGAGTCATACCGCCCATACGGCACGACATCATAAGGGCTTTTTACACTAGTAAAATTTTGCTTAGCCCCGGCCCAACGGTGGGGCTTGGGGGGGGGGGGGGGCCTTAGCCCCACCGTTGGTACGGGACGCGTACGGGACTATCCTTAGCCAACTTTCTGTTTACACTCGTTTTTGCCAAAGTGGGCTAGCCCCACCGATAGTACGGTACTATCTGGCCCTGCAAAATAGCAGGGGTTAGCACCGCAATTGCGGTGCCAAGCAAGTGAGTGTAAACAGAACGAAAAAATGATCCTGGGCTAAGCGACGGAGACGAAGTCCGACCCTCACTGACCAATCAGAAACGAGGTAGTCAAGTGCTGCCGGTGCGTGCGTGTACCTGTACAGCACACAGCGTAGTTATGAATATTCATGTGGTTTGGAAAGTCCGGGGCTAAGAAATACAAGTGTAAAAAGGTCAGTTTTCTCCTTAGCCCCGGACAAGAGATAGTACGGGACGCGTGTTAACCCCAACCCTAACCCCAACCCTAACCATAACCAAAAACCCTAACCCAACGTTTTTCTCATAGGTTTAACACGCGCCATGCCCCAATCTGTGCCGTCTTAAAAAAAAACGCGTACGGGACTAGCCCGACCAGACGCTGTTAATACGCTACGCGAATTACGTATGTACAGCAGCGACTGGGCTGTGTATAGTTAGTACGGGACTAATTGGCAAGTGTAAAAAGCTGAAAAAATTGGTACGGGACTAACGATAGTCCTGGGTCAGAGAAAGTCCGGGGTTAAGAAACACAAGTGTAAAAAGCCCTATAGTAACGGACTTAATGTACACAGCGTCGGTCTCGTGGGCCTTGTTTGCCTACTGTCGGACTCATTGGCCTTTTTTTCTTAGTATCGGCCTCGTGGGCCTTGTTTGCCTGCTGTCGGACTCATAGACCTCTTTTTTTTTTTCTTAGTATCGGCCTCATGGGCCTTGTTTGCCTACTGTCAGACTATTTGGCTTTACTTGTCTTGTGTCGAGCTTATGGGCTGTATGACTCGTGAATGTCGGGATATCCCAATACGATGAAATGGATTATACATGCTGCAGAAACATGATTTTTTTTTTCTATGTGTATAGTATCTGTGGTAAATGAATCTATAGTAAAGCATGGTCAATATAATCTTAAACGTCTTAAAATTCTGATTATGGAATTTTGCGTATAACCAGGTGCTGTGCACATTCGTTTTGTCATTACTGCTCGCCAAATCATTGGGTACATCTAATTTACTACCAACCATGAATGGGGGCTTCGCTTTACAAAAATAATGCAAGGGACTATGATTGCCCGGTATAATGCAGATAAGTGGTTTGAACATCATGTGAAACATTATACAAATGATGCACAGGACAGAGTGGATCGGTGAGAATTGGATGCGCGAGTTTAACTTTGGAACTGTTCCAAAGTTAAACGAGAGCATCCAATTCTCACTGATCCACGAAATAGGCCTGTGCATCATTTGTGTTATAAAATGGGCCCGTAAATTCATGAAATACAACCATTTTCCCCATCACGCATCCGGTACACCTACAACACTATACAAGACTTGAGCCCTGCGTTCAGACTTTACCGGACGCATGGCCATGCGTTCGGATTTTACCGGACGCATGGCTCAGTGTGGATCAGTATAAATCAATGCATGACAATATTGACCAATCAGATCACAGAGATTCTAAAGCCCATTCTATAATCATTTTCTAATCATTTTAATTATTCTGTGTTCTTTAATGTCTCATCTGTCAACAGGGCAAACGTTGCGCGCCTTGTTGTTTACTACGAGCAACTGAATTACGAATCAATCCAGGAGCGACCTGTATACACGGTACGTATGTCATTCAAGACGGGGTCATCCCACAAGACCGACACCCAGTGGCGTATCTAGGGAAAACGGCGCCCGGGGCAAGCACGAAAATTGCGCCCCTAATTTCTGAAAAAGTGTTCAACCCCAACCCCATCCCGGTAGGGACTTTAAACAAAGTCCACATGATGCTTTTTCAAGCACTTAAAAGGGATATTTTGAGGGTGATTTAAATGTAATGAATTTTGATAGATTTTGGCGAGCAGGCGCAGCGAGCGAGCCAAAAATTTTTGTATTTCAGCTTACAAAACATGGAATTCTTGTCATTTTTTGCTTACCAAATCTTACAATTCTAATCAAGATATAGTGACAGCCTTATAGATATCGATTTATACCAAAAAACTGAGGACTTTAAAAAGATACTCTAAATTAGTGCGCGCGAGTGAGCTGAAATTTGTAAATGTCCTCGTCATCATCACGTATTGTTCTTATCTTTTTTTACATAAATTTTGGCGAGCGAGCGGAGCGAGCGAGCCGAAAATTTTTGCATTTCAGCTTACAAAACCTGGAATTCTTGTCATTTTTTGCTTATTAAATCTCGCAATTATAGTGACGACCTTATAGATAACGATTTATACCAACAAACTGAGGACTTGAAAAAATACTCTAAATTAGTACGAGCGAGTGAGCCGAAATTTGTATATTATTTCTGCGTCATCATTACGTTTTTTTTCTTATCTTTTTTAATTTTTTTTTGCGCCCCCCTCCCCCGTATGTTCGAAACCGTTGGCGTCCTCTTTTGATCCAATCGGCGATCGCTTCAGAACGACTGAAATTGCAGTCGCTGCTCCGTGTAACATTTTTCCTGCTAAATATAAAATGACATGAGTGAACAGAATAGACATTATCATTTTGTCCGCGTCATCGTCACGTTTTGTTCTTATCTTCTCTTTTTTTATACAAATTTTGGCGAGCGAGCGCAGCGAGCGAGCCGAAAATGTTTGTATTTCAGCTTACAAATCATGAAACTCTTGTCATTTTTTGCTTATTAAATCTTACAATTCTAATCAAGATATAGTGACGGCCTTATAGATAACGATTTATACCAACAAACTGCGGACTTGAAAAAATACTCTAAATTAGTACGAGCGAGTGAGCCGAAATTTGTATATTTCCGCGTCATCATTACGTTTTGTTCTTATCTTGTTTGATTTGTTGTTTTTTTTTGCGCCCCCTCCCCGTATGTTCGAAACCGTTGACGCCCTCTTTTGATCCAATTGGCGATCGCTTCAGAACGAATGAAATTGCAGCCACTGCTCCGTGAAACATTTTGCCTGCTAAATATAAAATGACATGTGTGAACACAATAGACACTGTCATTATGTCATCATCACGTTTTGTTCTTACCTTCTTTTTTATATAAATTTTGGCGAGCGAGCGCAGCGAGCGAGCCGAAAATTTTTGTATTTCAGCTCACAGAACATGGAATTTTTGTGTGAACACAATAAACATTGTCATTTTGTCCTCGTCATCATCATGTTTTGTTTTTTTCTTCTTTTTTTTTCTTCTTCTTCTTTTTTTTTCTTCTTTTTCTTCGTTTTTTTGCGCCCCCAAGGAGTGGCGCCCGGGGCACGTGCCCCCCTTGCCCCCCCCCCCTAGATACGCCACTGCCGACACCCATGAGTCATGGATTACAACCCACGAGTCCTACAGCCCATCCACTTCGACATTAGGCAAATAAAGGCCATGAGACTGACACCTAGATAAAAACAGCCAACGTGTTCAACAGATAGAACACAGGGTTTAATGTGTCGGTCTCGTGGGCCTTGTTTGCTCAGTGTCGAACTCATCGGCTGTATGACTCGTGGGCTGCCTAACTCGTGACCTTCGAGACCTGTCGACATTGAAATGAAGTGATATCAACTGCCAATAAAATTTCTGTCTGCTAGTGTCATTAATGTACATTTTAGTAAATGACCCACTGAAAATGTGCCAATTGCAAAACAACAACTCTTGATTGGCTCTGTGGTACAGAGAATTATTTTTCCATGGAATTAGTTTATTCGTGCCAAAACTGGACTGTCCTTGATTGCTCATGAATATTTATGAATGACGTGTCTATGTAGCCTGAGACCCTGCTCGGCGGTCTTGGCGGTCTGATGGGACTGTACATAGGCATCTCCGTTATCACGCTTGCCGAGATTGCCGTCTTCTGCGCTGAGATCATCAGGCACGTCATCAGGAAACTGCGGGGCAAGATTTACCCCGAGCACGCCCTCAACGACTAGGCTGAACGTCACTATCACATCGGCGCCATCACACTACAGCCCTGGGCCTACCGTCGATATAGAAATAATAATACCTACAAGCCTTGGCAACTCCTTGTGATTAACCCTCTGCGTACTATATTGTCTTATGTTCATAGATATGTATGTGAAATTTTTGCGTAGTTGGGTCATTGGCACAGAAAATTATAATCTCTCACCACAAGTCCGTATTATGTATTCTATTATGCATTCTATTCTGCATTCTGAGACAGGTGGTTTTCATGACCGGGCTTTACCCCGGAAGTGCGTAAGTGAGATAGAAACCTTGAAGTGTGAGCGCGGTAAGGCTTTGTTTTTGCACTGAAGACTTCTTTTTTTCTTCTTGTCAGCTGAACAAACCCGGAAGTGGAATGAGAAAGATGAGCTGAAGACCCTCCCCCCCTTTTTTTTGCTTGTCCGCTAAAGAAACCTGGAAGTGCCCCCCCCCCCCACTTTTGAAAACGTGGCGCCGGCGATGGTTTTACTTTGCATAGATGATAATTGTCGCACGCCTTAAAGGTACTAGCCCACATTTGCAAACCCACGAAAATCAAAACTGCATAAAACAGGTCCAATATGACTTCAAATAAAAGTTATAACAGTAACATACCTCACCTGTCGCTCTTTGTCTATACCATTCGATAAAAGACAGAAAGTCATCGTTTTAAAATCAATTTTCAAACCGGGTCAACCCGACCCAAAATCGAATTACGAGCGCGGGTTATAGCTACGTACATTGTACATGTAACACGTACGTGGACCGGAGCTAGCGAGCGTTATACGCATGCATACGGATTACGGTGCATTTTCATTTATTTTTATGAAAGTAATGGACTAATTGGAACGAAATTTTGCACAGGTGTTACTGCAATCATACCCAAACTCCATGCTAACTATGAGACCAATTGCTGCAGGTTTACAAAATAATGTGGGCTAATACCTTTAAAAGGAATTTTTAACAATGTGTTTTTATGATACTCTACGCATAATCGAGTTTGTTCTAATTCTATCAATCTTGTATGTATGTGGATGTCACGCAATGACGAAAGAGATCACCCGTCACTCACAATGTGCATTTTCAAGATCTGTATAAAGCAATAAACTTTAGATGACAAATTGATATCTATGTTCATAATTTTATTCTCAGATTACGCTTGACATAATACCCGCAATCTAGAAGTGAGATAGATTCTGTAAATTCAGGGCCCTGTTTTATGAAGAGTTGTAATTGATTATATAGTTGATTTCTATCATAGCGGCCTGCGGTGTGGTAAGGAAAATTATAATCAATTATTATCGTTTGATAAAACGGGGTCAGGTATTTAAAAAACAATACAATCATAACATTCTTTAGCCACGCGATTATGACATTATTTTGTCTTTGTTAGCATGCAATCAGACATTAACTTAAAATTGCAGAAATCGACCCGGGTTTGTATCTAACTTAGCAGTTCATGTTGTCTTTAAGTAAAGTCTATCAAATCATACATTGTATTTCGAGTAGATAATAATTATTATCATACTATTGTATCGGCATAAGACTATGCTCTGATGGCTGATGTGTAAATTAATGGTAGGTGGGATAAGGCTTCGTTGCAATGATGTTTACTCATCATTAAAAAAAAAATCATGCTATAAAACATTTAGGACTACTCTGCATATAGGGGCATTCCAGACCGTATTTTCAAAATTTCACATCATGTAGCCAGTATATAAATCGACAGCTTCATGTATAAATTTTTGTGGAATTCATTGTGATCCTTGAGCATTATACACCAATACTCTGAAAAAACAAATTACACTGAACAATGTTGATGACATAGGAGGCTCACATACTTCAGAAATGTAGCAGTGTATTATTCCATTACAATATCGCCTTCTTTACAAGTTCTCAAGTGTAGAATCTATGCATGCCTTCTTCTTTTGTTCTGCTTCCTTGAGCCCCAACTCACACATTCTTATGGTGAGGCTGCCATGTCATCATCCTTGTTTATTTACAATTTATTATAAATTTTGAAAACATTCTTATTCCTTATCCCATTCACTATAGATTCTAAAGCACTGTACATTGTATACAGTATGTCTAATTTAAAGGTGTTGAAAATGTCTGAAAATCATCCGGATTGTATTGTCTCCGTCAAAGTTACATCTGGTTTGAACAATGCTAATGTTGTTATCAAATAGCGCATGAACATTTTCATTGCCACTTCAGTAGTAGGAAGAAATTTAATGAGCTTTAATGTGATTTTCGAATAAACGTAACCTGTGACTATAGATATCATGTATTTACTGTGAAGATCATCTTCATTATAATAAATACATGGTTGATGTAGGGCAAATCAGACAAACATTACGCCTCTTTGGTTAATACTGAAAATTAGATAAGATTTAGTCGCTCTGTATACTGTATGAAATATATCTATAAGTATATGATAAGTGACCTGGCTGCATCGGATTTGCGACACCGCGTGGTGTCTGACAAGAATTAGGTATATATATATATATATATATATATACAGTATATATATATATATATATATATATATATATATATATATGTATATATATGTATATATATATATATATATATATATATATATATATATATGTATATATATATATTTATATATATATATATTTATTTATTTATTCATATTTAAATGCTTTATACATAATTGTATGTATCATCGTTATTGTTATAATAACCCTAATCAATCATGATAATCACATATAGATGTCAATAATTATCATGAAAAGACTTGCAACGGATGTTCAGGAGCATTTAAGTCGAAGATTTTTAGCCTTACAATATCCACTCACGTCTTATCATAGCGAATGGAATTATTTATACCATTAAATCTAAGAATCCTATACATCTTTCCTACGAATGTAAGAATTTCTTGGAAACCGAAGAAACTGGCGATGAGCGCTTGGCAAACAATACAATCTGTCATATCAAGTTAACCCCTTTTTATTTTCAGTCATGTTCGCTTTATATTGTTAAATGGGTCAAATTTTTTCGTCGTCCGAAAAAAACCCTGTCATTATGATGATCACAAAATAATTGTTGATGTTGGTCTTGTTTGTGTTTTGTCTCTTTCTTGTGTGTGTGTGTGTGTGTGTGTGTGTGTGTGTGTGTGTGTGCATGTGTGTGTGCATGAGTGAGTGAGTGAATATAGGTTCAACTTCCTTCATGGGGACCATACCCCTATACACACCCAGGCATCTGCTTTTTATAGGTTCCTCCCGCACTTTATCTTGTATTATCATAGGAATATGACGTACTGTTAGTGTAGACTAGCTGCTTTAAATCCATTTTTTTTTATCATAAAATATTACTCAAAGTGTGTATACACTGAATTTTCAAATGTCTATCATTATTCAAAGATCTGTAGATGCATTTCACAAATGTATTTGTATGGAAACTTAATAAATGAAATGAAATGAAACGAACAGCATCTTCTGGAGAGCAGCCGTGCTTAAACTCTTTGTTACCGGGGAAATGCATATTACCCAACATGTATATAAGCTCAAATCATTGCATTGTCATCAAAGAACGTTATGAATTCACGATATTATTGTGCGACTGCAGCACTTTGGTGTCAGATTTTACGAAATCATACTATGAACATGAGGGCGTTCAATGGAGGAATACGAAATGATTCCATTCTATTTCGATAGGCCCTAAATGAGATTTGGTGGTCCCAATTTTGTGGTTGTTGGTTACTACAGGCCTTCACCGCTCGAACTGTAAATAGACCAACGCATGTAAAGGCACGAGCATTGATGAGGTCGTTGTGATGATTATGTATAGTTCTTGCATCCTGCATAAGAAGCTCTGAGAGATGATCCAAGGAAATCTCCAACAAAATTAACGAAGTAGTTTTTTTTGTAAATGTTGCTTTATGTTTCTATCATGCAGTTTATCAGCATGAATAAAACGATATAGTGGGTCACAAGCATGACGAGGGCCAAGCTATTATTAAAATTCTGAATTGTGTGAGTTTGACGGTGTGTGTGTATGTGTTTGTGAATGTATGTGTACGTTTATGTTTGTGTGTGTGCGTGTGTGTGTGTGTGTGTGTGTGTGTGCGTCTGCGTAAGTGTTCGTGTAAAAGTGGAACATTAATGCACAGGTTTACAACACGACATATTATCTTCAACTGGATAGGCGACTTAATCATTAACATTTCAGGAAAGAATAATGAGGAGATAATGCATTTTGTATGGACTCAGAGAGGTCGTTCGTATGTTTGCCTCCTACCAGTGCCTACGTGTTAGAACGATTTAATCACAGACTAATTGTTTTCAACGATGCAGATAAGATCAGTTAGGCGTCTTCTCAATTATAATGATTATGTCCTCTGATCGACATGTAAGCGTGCACTTTCCTTTTCGTTTGACAGAGGATGAACGGCCTAAAATCATAATAATCGCATAAATTTTACACATTTAGCACATAGGAATGCAACATTGGACACCGTTTATAGTTTATGGAAGGTTTACCCTTATCAGCAAATAGAAAGCGCCATTCTTTAAACGAAGCAGTTGTAACGCTTTTAAACGATGATCATTCATATTTCGGAAAGACGGAAAAGCAAATTCGACCTTTGTCCGAAATATTGAATTCCGCGTGTTTTAGGATAAACATTGCCCCTGAATCCCTAAGTGCCATTTTTCTTGTCAGATCACTATGCACACTCGGGAAGAAATAAAATTGTACTTTAACACATGGCAAGTAGTGTGTTGATACCCACCAGCCACTCAATCATTATTCCACAATACTGGACATATTTCAGCTTGCAATGTGTGTTTTCCTGCATGTTGATATAGAACAAAGAGGATAGCAACGGTGTGCCAGGTGAAAATATCATCACCATAGGTGAACATGCTAGAAATAAACATATGCCATCAGATGCATTGAAGTCACGGGATTTGGAACATAAATATCAGTCGAACTGTCATATTCAAATGTTATAATGATGAAACTAAATCAGAGGCAGAGCTCAGTGTATGTAAATCATGTATTATATTACAATATATATATATATATATATATATATATATATATATATATATATAACTTACATATCAGCTCCGCCTCTGGTTTTTGTTTCGTCATTAATGATAATGGAGAAGATTGATATATATTAACATGGGCTGTAAAATAGAACATCAATATACCTTATCACAGTACTTTTACTTCTAAATCGCTGACTGTTTTACCTATGACATTTACACCACTGACACTAACCAGTGGCATTTTAGGCTGTGTCTTATACACTGCCAGAGTAGTGTTTGGGTGTAATGCAATATAAATCTGATGCGAAAGATACTGTATAGTTTATGTAAAGGATAAAAGGAAGTTGTATATAAACGATTTGGATGTACATTAATGGGAGGCTTCGGGAGGACATGACGTCATCATTTCGTCTCATATGCATAGTTTCATCCTGTTTACTGAAACACATACGTCATTTTTTTTTATTCCTACTTAAGAACCTAGCATATTCTGTGTTTGTTCTCTCTATAATACAGGCCTATGCAATTTCTATAAAAGAGAACTTGCATAGGCCTGTATTAAGTTAGGCTTACTTCAAACATTCATGTTCATTTAAAACAAATACTCGCCATTAACGTTGGAATTCATATCAGTCAAGTTCAAGATAATTATGATAGTCACAGATTTGTCAAAATGTATATTACACGTCTGCAATGGAAATAAAGTACATAATAAGGGCCTACATTATTATGTTTCAGTGTATATCCCCATTCCACTTTTTAATTTGGCTCTAAAAAAAATCGTGAATTAAGTCATGCATGGTTTGAATTTCAAACGCATTTTACAAAATTCCACAATCACTCACTGGGGGTCGAAAAATTATATTACCATCCATAATGCTGTGATCCGTTGAACAATTTAATTTAGGGAAGATAGCAGCTGGAAACGTGCCGCAATCGAACAATCATAAATCCACAGTATTTACACGTATGTAGACCCTGGTATTGAGCTACAATTTATATCAAGTGCTACAGCTGTCTGTGGACAAGTTTGTGAGAACAGCTGCTGTTTGCCTCGAATCACGATTCCGTGCGCTTGTGAGTTAGACTACTTGTGGGTGTGGAGGGCTGAGTAAGTACTGTTGAGCATCTTTGCTGTCGAGGATCACGTAATTAGCAAAGAATAGAAAATAAACTGGAGTTAGTAGCCTCTCTGGAAACGATGGTTTGAAAAGTGTGCAGCCTATAGGATTGCCCAAAGGCCACATCACAACGCGATACATCTGTGCATCATCACGGCCCCTCCAGGAGACGGTGGAATATCACGTGGCTAGGAGTAGCACAGTGCTATAAACTGGAAGAAACTGCTAAAATCACCAGCTTTTCGTGAAGTCAAGAGCTTGAACAGCGCGCCATTTATTACCCCTGGAAGCCGGGGGCACTGGCGGACGTGCAAGCGGTGTTCACGTGCCTGGGTTTTAGTTTTCCACATCCATCTCACACACAGCGAGACTGGAAGAGTTGGTACAACAAGACATCGGCTAAATGCACCTCGACTGTGCGTTAGTTATGTAGCGCATGCAGACGACAGGAATATGAGGACGTTGTACGTAATCTCATCAAAGTTCAGTGTGGCTGGATGGTATCTGTTCTCTTTCTTATCAGTTATCGCCATTTCTTCTGATCGATGTTGATAGATCGACGTTCTATATTATTCTCATCCGTCTCAGTATCTGGATAAGTTTAGTGAGTATGGAGAGAACATATTCAGAAAGTTCGGCTTGGATCGAGATTCAGCAGAAAACTTTCACGAACTGGGTTAACGAACAGTTGCGACCTGTCGACAAGAAAGTGGAAGATCTCCGTACAGACTTCGAGGATGGACTCTTGTTGATTGCTCTGATGGAAGCCCTTATTGCGTCCCGGGGTTTGCCCGTGTATAAGAAGAAGACGAGTTACAGTAAAAATCCCAAATTACGGGTGCAGAAAATGGAAAATGTCTCACACGCCCTCCACATGATGGAAAGAGCAGGAATTAAGATGGTCAATGTTGGTAAGTGTTTCATTTGCATGGGGAATTGCGTGAACTTGGAAATTAAACTTGTAGCAAATTTGTAGCCAAATTAAACATAGCACCAGTCTCAATTAAAGTGTAGGCACCTATAATTTTACACCACAGTTCAAGTTTGCTTTAGAGTAAATATAAAATGAAAGTTTATGAACAGGAGGTGGAATTGGTTTCATCACAATTGAACTAAAAATGCAAAGGTGAATGGAATATTATTAGTTTATGTGTTTTTACAAAATAACAATACAAAATGACAATACACATATAGCTGAGGTATAATCATAATATAATACAGCTGTCCGATTGGCTCATTTACTATGTAGGGGTGTTTGTATATGTCTAGTGGACAGTAACATAGAAGAAGAAGAAGGAAGAAAAAGAAGAAGAAGAAGAATGTGGTCATACAGGTCATTAACTCAGAAATTTCACCAAAAAGTAAATATATATAAGTATATATTTTTTTCAAAAATCAATTATTTATCAAGACTAACCCTTCTCCCCACTATGTGAAGGTTTTGTAAGTAATGTGATAAAAAACAAACAAACAAACACATGATCTATGATATTCTTTGTAAATCTATTTGCAAAAGAGGTGGATTATGTGTTAATGTTATGTGACCAGACTTGTGTGTGCAGATGGGTCAATGAGGAGATTTTTACAGCACTCTATGAATATGAAATTGATAGTTGCACCTCATCTAATTTTTTATGTAAGTTGTTGCTACTGATATAAAGCTGTTTCATCAAAAATTCATTATTGAACTATTTCTTATTTTGATGGAACTTCCATATTGTTTGAATAGTTATTTAAATCCAATGTAAAAATATGGTGCACTTCAAAATTTAACCGTGGTATCTTGACCACATTTCAGTGATCCTTTTCCCCATTTGTCTTTATACTCTTGGCCATCTTGGGAGCAAGTGGACAGCTGTTAATCAGTTACACAGTGTTTCTATCTTGACAAGGGCAATGTTCAAAGACATTGCAAAAATTTAACCGTCTGTAGTTTGATAAGGGTGGCAAGATTAATGGACTTTAGATGGAGCTTCATACACCTTGTAAACCAACCATATTTGGTAGTGATGAGTTAGCCCTCATGGAATGATGCAAGTGAAGTACTCCACACACGCTGGACCAATGCACAAAAATTCTACTGCTGTGATGATTTTGTCATTTTTTATGAAAGGGTTAGCATTATCTTAATGGAATTAATAAATGTTTGTGGATTTCAACAGCTCTAGAGGAAAAGAATTGCTAATAATTAATTGCAACATACAATTTTGAATTACACAAAATGTTTGTGAATATCAGTGGGAAAACTACTTTTTCAAAACACATTTGAAAGTGACTATAATTCAGCACATTCCTATCATGACAAGTTGAGAGAACAAGACAGTTGAAGACATTGACAAGTTCACCTTCATAAACATAAGGATTGAGAGAATGCAACAATATCAGTAGAACACATCAGTGAAAGTTTGAGGAAAATTGGACAATCGATGCAAAAGTTATGAATTTTTATAATTTTTGTGTTGGAACCGCTGGATGAGGAGACTGCTACAGCTTGTGAGTCATATGCGTTCAACAGTATAAAGAAAATGTAAAGAAAATTCAACATATTTTCACTTTTTTCGCATAACAAAAGAGCACTTGGCTTGCCTCTTTCTAAAGGCAGGGGGAATAATATTACCCATAACATTTGTCGGTAACGAGTTGGGGGAATGTGTACTTTTTTCAAAAGATGAAATTTTATGAAATTCTCTTTATATTTTCCTAGTTGTACGCATGTGACATCTAAGTTATTCACACACTGCAGTAGTCTTCTCACACACTGCATTAGTCTTCTCATCCAGCGGTTACTGCACAAAAACTTCAAAAATTCATAACTTTTGAACGGATTGTCCGATTTTCCTCAAACTTTCAATGATGTGTTCTACTAATATTGCTACATTCTCTCAATCCTTATGTTTATGAAGGTGAACTTGTCCTTTAAGTACTATATCAATTAACCTGCACAGTATAGCTGTTTTTGTTTGCAATTACTTAGAGTTACATGTTTTGAAAAGGAGAATTTGTGAAGCAGTAGACACCTCTGCATAAGTTCAAGGGTAATACCAATTAGAAATTGTACTCTGGACATTCAATGAAATCAGCAAGAAAAATGTCTAGATCGAAGCATATGTTAGAGTATAAACTTGAAATTTGATTCTGAAATGCCTCATGAAAAGTCATATTTTATGTGAACCCAAACAGGCCACTGAATTTGTGAAGCAGTAGACACCTCTGCATAAGTTCAAGGGTAATACCAATTAGAAATTGTACTCTGGACATTCATTGAAATCAGCAAGAAAAATGTCTAGATCGAAGCATATGTTAGAGTATAAACTTGAAATTTGATTCTGAAATGCCTCATGAAAAGTCGTATTTTATGTGAACCCAAACAGGCCACTGGTTTTAAACAATGACCTTTACATTTGAATGTTTACATTCATAACATCAAGTTCAAATGTACATTGATGAGAAATAATTAATGCATACATATTACTTTGAATATTTTGCAAGACAAAGGAATACAGATTTGATGACATTTCACTGGAAAAGTAGTGTCATTTTCATCATATTTCATTATGGTTTACATATAAAGTGCTTGACATAAGTGGTGGCTTAATCTCTCAGTGGCCCCGGGCCAGTAGACATTGAAGTTGGGCCACCAGAGAAAGAAGTTGGTGTTAAGTCCTGATATAAAATATTTGTACATAATATTGATCTGCATGCAGTCTTCAGTCTGTGTTCAGCTGTGCTAAACCTGTTGAGGACGAGACCCGAGTATATTCAGGCAAGCGTCTGTGGGAAATGCTTGTTGTTAAGCAAAATCAAACCACCCTCAACGGGTTAAAAATATTACCATTACCATTAGAGGAGATCCTAGCTGCCATATGCTGGTATAGGATAGAAAATGCTAGACAAAGGAGTGTTGTGTCAGCATGATTTATTCTCATATTATTCTTTATTCATTTTATTGATCCATGGCATTGAAGTGTGTAAGACAAACACCATTTTATTGTGCAGCACAGTATGCTATTAGTGTGTCTGACCTATTACAGTGATGAAGATATGGTATGATGACTGGTGTTGGAGGGAATGGAAAGAATTAAGCCATCAAAGTAGTCTGGGACGGTTTAGGGCGGGTATGAGTCTTGAGACAAAGCTACGGGACTTAGACCTACTGCCTTCCTGAAATAGCATAAGGACAAGTTCACCTTTGCAATGTGGATTGTGTAAATATGCAGCAATATTAGCAGAACACATCAGTGAAAGTTTGAGGAATATCGGACAATCTGTTCAAAAGATATGATCTTTTAAAGTTTCTGCACAGCCACTGATACATGATAAGAAGACTAAGTACAGCTTGTGATCAGTCACCTGTATGGAACGATATAAAGAAAACATAAATGAAATTCAACATGTTTTTACTATTTTCGCATAATAAAAGAGCACTTGAATTTCCTCTTTCAAGAGTCAGGGGGAATAACATTACCCTTAACATGAGTCAGTTAGAAGTCCAGGGAATCACACTTTTTTCAACAAAAAAAAAAAAGAATTTTGTGGAATTCTCTTTATATATAATTTCTTAATTCGTCGTTTGCATGGCAGATTGTTGTTAGAGCACTTCCGTGCGCATGGCAGATTGTTGTTAGAGCACTTCCGTGCGCATGGCAGAATGTTGTTCACCCTACGCGCACTCCCACACCCTAACGACAATCTGCCATGCGCACTCCCACACCCTAACGACATTCTGCCATGCGCACTCCCACACTGTAGCGACAATCTGCCATGCGCACGACCAATTGTTCTGTGCATGTGACATCCACCATAGTTAGTCTTCTCAGCCAGCAGTGACTGCAAAAAAACTTTAAAAATTCATCTTTTGAGCAGATTGTCTGATATTCTTCAAACTTTTACTGCATTCACTCAATCCACATGCATATGAAAAGTGAACTTGTCCTTTAAAACTCTTGAGGTTAGAGCATTCTATTATACTCAATATATTCAATTTAACAACAAATTGTATCATAATCTCTGTGGATCGGGATGTGAGTAAGATTGATTTTAAGAATAACCCATACTGTTAAATTCAACTTGAATTTTCATTGGTAGCCATTTTTTTTTTGCATCACAAATGAACCCACAGTCTAATCTTACAGCTTCCTTATTTCATATTCATAACATAATCATATGCACATATTGTAGATGTGTCCTACATATATGTATGTATAGTACTTTTGTAGTTTGTGCATATTTCACAGCTTCACTGTCTTCGAAAAATAATGTTCTTGTGGGGAAAACAATTATTATATGGTTGGTTTGGTTTGGTTTTATTTCTGCATATTTCTTTCTCCAAATACAATTACAAATGAAAACAAAATGATACAGAGTATGCAATAAAAAAAAGGAGAGTAAAACATACAAATCAATACAGTTGAACCTCTATTATCCGGCCTCCCTTTATCCGGATCTCTCTATTATCCGGACGCAATCTTGCCGTTATTTTTTTTTATCTTTTCTTAAGAATTACGGGAGGAAAGGGGGATTCCCAACTCCTTGAGAACTCCTACACAAACACACATGAATTACATATACTTGATACATTTCTTAATAATTAAGGTAAATCATCCCAAGAATTTATAAAAGAACATTATTTCATTCTTGCAAACACGAACCTCTATTTTGGGGTCTGTTACTGAGTGTAACAATGAAAAGGTTGCAGTATACACATTACTACATGTGTTACTACAATGGGCTACATCAGTACATGTGTATGTATATGTACATGTATAAAGCATTGAGTCTCCCGTATCCGGCCAAATCCCTTATCCGGATGAGCCCCGGTCCTGACTTGTTCGGATACGAGAGGTTCAACTGTACAAGAATTGTCAATTTCATAATAACATCATCTGTAATAACATATGAACTAAAGCAACATGTTAAGGCATACTGTATTCGTATGTAAACAAAGGAGAAATCAATACAGGGGAGAGCTCGACATGGATGAGGCCCTATCTTATACAATTATATTACAACAATAACAAATTACATGACAATTACAACAATAACAAATACCATGTTAAATGTGTATCTGTGTAGCATTAGAGTAACCACGGAATATGTATCATGTTGTTTCCATACAATCCATCCATTATGAAACATTGATTCTTCAAGGTTTTTGATTATGCATATATAGTGGTAGCTGTGTTGATACACTGAAGAGAAAGGCAAAATTGTCTCTGGTAAAAATTACTTGTCAACACTGATGTTTCTGGACACATTTATTACCTTTTTTTTTTTTTTGGTTTTCCATCCCACAGTATTTTTGAACCCTTCAAAAATGGGTATATGGTTTCTCTGTCGAAACATATTTTAAGTCATGAATGAAAACAAATCACAAGCAACACTCTGGTAACTTGAAGTACAGTTGTGTGATATTGATTTATTTTATCATAGCTCAGTAATGCATGGTAAGAGTATAACATGGAAAGCCAAAAACAATAATTGATATTTCAATGCATGCTTTCTGTCAAGCAATTACGAGGCCTCTTTTACAAGATATTGTAGAAACTTAAGAAATTAAGGCCATTCACAGGCAAATATTGCTTTTTAAATCGCAAATTCAAACTCTACTTCATTTGTTGCAATTCATACAGCAGCAGAATTTAGAATTCAGTGGGCTACCCCATAAAAACACTTAAATTTCCAACAAGAAATAAAAATGGGCCAATTTGTTTGCATTACTGTGCAGATTGCAACAGATTTTTTTTTCCCCACATAAGATTTATTTGTTTTGGCAAGGCGTAATGTCAAAATTCAAGCCACACAGACCTTTTCCATGAGTTGAGTGAATGAGCCTCATTCAACATGTGTTCAAGCCCTGTGTATATTGTATACCTGACTTCATGACAGAGCAAATTGACTTACCTGGGTATTATCACAACAAAAGGCTTAAATTGATGACAGACAGTTTATATCCATAACAAAAGAATTCAAACATTTGCTTTGGCTGTGGATTAGACCAGCATGCACAATGACAAGCACAGTGATTGAACAGAAAGAATTAAAGATAATCACAAGGTTAGGATACAAAGAGCAAGAGGGTGACCAGATAGTGTCATCAGGGAGGACCCTGGTATCATGTAAACCACAGTAGAGAATTATGATGAATGTTGGAACTGTGGGCCCTGTTTCACTGTCATGGACCTATATTGAGCCACACAAGGAAACCAAAGTTTGGACAGGTTCAGATCAGACGTAGTGGGGACATTTGAATAGACATTTAGGATATATTCTAGAATGTGGCTAGATGGGCACATTATATCATTCCCAAATGGCTTTGTAGTGAAAATTTATTCCTAACTGCTGAGGACCTATTGATTCCAAAATCTACCCTAAGATCAGTTGAATTGAACTTGGGATTGATTTTCAAGCAACAGCTCTACATGTCTGGCATAGTGTTAAACTAACACTCCTGTGGTGCTATGTGACAGTTTTAGTTGATGTATCTTCTGATATCAAATCTTATCAAACGAGTCCATTGAAATTCCGGTGTGATGGCAATGTTTGAACTGCGACTGTGTTTTGCTAGCAAATAAAGAAATCATAGAATGGGGGAAAAAATAAGAGAGCCTAGAGGCACTACTGAGGAGCTGATCGGACTGAGCTTCCATTAAATTTTTATGACTGTCTTGAAAGTAGCACACCCCTTATATCAGCAACTCATAATATTGACAAAGAGATAAATATAAACATTCACTTTATGATCAAAATGTCATAACCCTCAAATGATAAGCACCCATCTGTCTTAAAGTGATGAGTAGTTGCCCTGGGAAAGAGCAAAAAAATTGTGAAAGTAGAATAATTTGAATGTGTTGGCAGTAACTTATTCTAAATGATATTACCCCTTTGCAACTGATTTATGGACTCTGCTATGAGATTTAATCAGTTGACATCACAATTTCTTTATACTAAAGAGGACAAATTAATGTCCTATTGCCAGTAACATACTTGTCACCATGAGTTCATACTTATGCTATAAATATTTATCAGTTCCCATAAAAGATATCAGAGTCAAAAATTCCTCACAATATGTTGTACAAGAGAGATAAAGAAATAAAAATAATAAAAAAAAAAGGATCCAAAACCTGGAGGTGAAAATTAAAAATAGGAAAAAATAATTTGAGCTGTATTTGAAAAAAGTACTCGGTAATGATTTTGTTTTTACATAAATGAAACATGTAAATGTTTACTCTGACATGGTCAAATGATCATTGACATTTGTGACTCAGCGGTGATGAAGAGACAGATTTCTGATATTTATATTTTCTGCTGTTTGTAGGCATTTAGTTTCACAGTCATTTATGATAAGTTGTAAAGTGGACCAAATCAGTGTTAGCATTGCAGGTATAATTTGTAATCTTTGTTTAAAAATAAACTGAAATCCCTTTTTAATTTTTTAATGAAACACTCAGTAGTATGCATAACAACCAATGCACACACACACACACACACACACACACACCCCACACGCACAGAAGTATTACCTAAAACGTAGTTGTCATTCGCAAAAGATGAAAGGAAAAATGCTGTTTTTCATGCAAATAGCAGAATAAATAATTTGCATACACGGTTCACTTCTGCTAATACCTGTGATCTTTGATGTTTGGATGTAGACTTTTGCCACAGTCAAATTTGGCTTGCTTCATATCTGATATTCTGTCTGCAGTGTGGGGTCAAGTGCTTTGGATATGATGACAGTATTTCTGTAATTTGTCAACTTGAGAGTAGGAGTGGCAGCACTTTTCATAGTAATTAGATGTCAAAGTCCACATTTTATCATGATTTTAGATTCAGTATTTATAGGGTACACCCATTGTCAGGAAGATGACTTTCAGTTTGTGTAATAGCACTTATTGCACTTCATTCTAAAGCAAATACAGTCATGATTAACTTTATATGAATGGCATTTTTCACTCCCTTGGCAAATGAAATTCTCAACCTCGTTATGAGGTTATGGAGTCTTTATAGAAGTGAATTACATCAAATTTTCAGTCGATAGTTGAGCTAATTCTTTAGGTCGTACCTAAATATTCAGCCCCATTATAAAACAAACAAACAAACAACAACAGTAACACAAACCCAAGTGTACAAAACAGGAGATTAAAGGGATCATACAGTTTTGGTTGAGACCTAACTTCAGGTTTTTACATTACTCTTGGTGAGAAAATAATTAAACCTCTTATATTGAAATATGAAAGAACAAGGAATTCAACATTTATTTGATGAACATTGGTTTTGAAATGGCTGAGATATCCAAAATAGAGTGATTCAAATAAAATATTGGACCCACCTTTTATCATGATCACTTTGTTTTACTTTGTTTTTGGATGTCTCGACCATTCCAAAACCAATTTTCATCAAATAAACTTTAAATTCCTCATAGAATGGTATGCTCTGTACTATTTTCATGAGTGGTTTCTTGGTATCTTGCAAAAAGTTAAATAAGCCCAATCCTCATCTCTACCATATACCATCCCTTTAATGCCCTTTGAAGATAACCCAGAGTCTGCTTGAAACCACTGGAGTACTGTTTCAAACTCAGGCTTTTCTAGTCCCTGATATACTGCCAACATGATCTATTTGAACATTTCCTAAAACTTCTTTGTTTTTATTTTTGCTGATTACATTACTCATCTAGCTATCCTGTAAGATTCTATTTGAACTTGCCTACATAGGATATACAATAAGCAAATGCTAATGCACTGTTTGTATCACCTATGTAGCGTTTTGTTGGCAAAGAAGAGCCTTTTTAACATGAGTGAACCTCTTTTTTTTTCTCGTGAAAGGTATATTGTAAATTGGTGAGTTTATTTCACTTATCTGAAAAGAGAAGTGAAAACATGAAGTATTACATGTAACATTGATAGAGAAAATTCTGTAAAGATACAAGATACAATGTAGGTTGCTGATGAGACTCAACAGATATTTAATGTAATTTTTATGCCTCCGCCACGAAGTGGTGCCGGAGGCATTATGTTTTCGGGTTGTCTGTCCGTCCGTACGTCCGTACGTCCGTCCGCTTTCGTTTACGCGATAACTTGAGTAATGTTTGCCGGAATTTTACCAAACTTGGTCCAAGTATGAAGTATGATGGGGCAATTAGTTGATTAGATTTAGGGTGAAATCGGCTAAAGGTCAAAGGTCAAAGGTCAAGGTCAAATCATGAAATTGTATCCGTTCACGCGGTAACTCAAGACAGGATGGAGCAAATTTCACCAAACTTACTTGGAGGATGATGTATGATGGGACAATTACTTGATTAGTTTTTCAGTGAAATCAGACAGAGGTCAAAGGTCAAAGATCAAGGTCAAATCGTAAAATTTATCTGTTTACGTGATAACCCAAAACTGGATGAAGCAGCTTTCACCAAACTTGGTCCAAGGATGATATATGATGGGGCAATTAGTTGTGTAGATTTTAGTGACATTGGCAAGAGGTCAAAGGTCAAAAGGTCAAGGTCAAATTCTACAAATGTTGCAATTTCCCCCATCAACTATGCAATGCCCGAAGGTATTTTCTTGAAACTTGATGTGGACATGTACTACTGCATAAAGATTCTCCAGAGAGAGTTTCCTGTCATTAGGTCAAAGGTCAAAAGGTCAAAGGTCATGTGAAAATGTTGCACTATCACTTTTATCATGAATGGTTCAATGTATTTTCACGGAACTTGGTACATGTGCATGTACTGTCTGGCAGGGATTCTCTAGGGAATTTAGGGGTCATGGGTCAATAGTCAGGGGTCAAAGGTCAAGGTCAACTCCTCAAAATTTACTATTTCCCTCATATACTAGTATATGCAATGCTTGCATTATTAGTTTCAAAACTTAGTACATGCATTACCTAATGGAGATTCTCCAGGAAATTTCCAGCCTGAAGGTCAAAGGTCAAAGGTTAAGGGTCAAAGGCCAGGTTTCAATGCCCCCCCCAAAAAAAAGATTATTTTGTACCGTTATCACACTCTTTCTTCATACCTTTGAAATTACTCAATGCATCAACTTCCCCAAAATTCCCCAAATATTAATACCTGCACTCTTAGAAAATTATGGCAAACCCAGTTCAAGACATTTCTGACAAACCTGTCATTTTAATATTTTGCCAGTTATGTGAAAATGTCATGGATCACACATTGTTAAGACATTGTACTATATACGCCTATTGGGAGAATCATGCATTATGGCGGAGGCATCAGTCGCCATAGCGACATTTCTAGCTCTTTTTGATTCAACTAAAAAATCATAAGTTTGGATTACTATAGCAGGTCAAGCTTGTTATTCTCAATACATGTATTATGATTCTCTATTTTTTTTTTGAATTTGTATTGTTTTTCTTACTGCATTTGGGCAGAATCTACACCAAGCAAAATGTATAAAGATATTTTGCATAGCAATAGGTGTTAAGTCCTATTCAAGTTCAAGTTCAATCATAGTTTATTTCCAATCAACGAAAATCAAAACGTAATACAAAGTATACATATCATAAAATGATATTGTCTACACTTTTACAAAAGGTTCATGTAATATACGAAATAAATTATATACATCAACATCCTACATCAACATCCTATGATAGTTTGAACATTTCCATAACAAAAGCTGTCCATATTTTTTATCTTCATATTCACCCTCAAAGCACTTGTGAACATGTTGAAATAAACCCCTAATATATGACCTTCAAGAGCAAAATATTCTCACTGTAGCTTATAAGTGCAATTCTTTGAGAAATCAAAGGATATATAATCTAGGCTTGAAAGGGATATTTCAAACATAGTAGGAATAAGGTAATATAATTTGTACTACTTTTATACACTCTGAATAGAACCCAATTCATTTGCTAACCCAGGCAGACTATTACAAATTTAGAACATCTAAGCTACAGCCCTAGACAAGATACGTTTTCACCACCTGTGCTCCAGTTAATCATAAACCATGGCATGTATGCTGTATATGATCGATCAGTCACACTTGTTTTCATGTTATGATTTGAACTGTGTTTTAGGTCTAGATTTCTAGGCCATTATTCTGGTGCAGTCTTAGCTATGGTCATATTGATTATGCTTCAAAAAGGAAAGTATATATCCAGTATACATTGCTTGTTGTGCAGTTATAATCATCACATATGAAATCAAATCATGATTTTAAATATGAAAAGACATGATAGTTGTGATATTGTGAGAGTACAAATGCTAAATAATTTCATTCATGAACATGAATTCATGTTGTACAGGGACCCACAATTCAAAGCAGACTGTACAAACCACATAGCAGTAGAAATGTTCTGTTTTCACTATTTTGCCTTTCAGATATCTATGTTATTGATTAAAGAAAGAGGCTGAGTAAAAATACAAACATGTTCAGCACAGCTGCATGAGATACAAACTCAGAGCAAGAGGGATGTTGATTTGATATCAATCAAGAAATAGAAACATGTGTTTGGCTAATGTAAATGTAAAAAAAAAAAATCGTTGAATATGGAGCAAACATGAAAAGGCAATGTGTGGCATGTGCAGTAGACAATAGACCTTTTTTCTGACACCACATGAAAGAATGTTTAATGTACAAAATATCACCTTTGACCTCATTACTGGAAAAAAAAAAAGACGTTTCAGTTGAGAGATAATTTTCACCACTTCTACCAGTTCATATGACAGATCACAGTTTCAACTATTTGCTTTCATGTGAACAGCAACAACAGCAGCAGCAACAACAACAACTAGTTGTGACCAACAAAATTTAAGAAGTGACTCCCAGCAGATGACAGTAGATGGCTTTAGCCTATACTCAAGGATATTTTTTTTTCCATTTTACCCAAATGTGGTGCTATTGAAAGGGCTCCCATTAGATGACCTTTCTACAGAACTAAGTCTGATCCATGTGGCAATAAGGCACTTGTTGAAATGTGCATGGGCACCTTCTTAATGGGAGCAGGCAATCAAAGAGAAGTTGCCAAGATGCCTTGTTTGTTGAAACTTGCCTTCCTGCAAAAATCAGGATAGGAAGGTGAGAGTGTAGATTGTTTCCCCCTAGGTGTCTTGTTCAGGACTGAAGGCCATGAGTTTTAAAAAGGTCCTGCTTACCTTTGCGAACAGTGATTTAAAAAAAAAATCAAGATATTTAATGCATATGTGCAGGTTTGTTGCACCACAAAACATCCTATCATATAAGATTTTTGCAATAAAGCCTAAAATATAAGGGGATATCTGTATTTTTTTCTCAATAAACCGTAGTAGGCACTTTAGTCTGAAAACATTTTTATTATAACTATTGTTCACATTGGGTATATTTAACAATACTTAACATTGATTTTACCAATTTAAATTTTTACAGTGGTTGTTTCTATCCATAACTCACATTTTACGATCTGCAAATCGTAAATCATACCTTTGAAATAATCTGGGAAACTTGTTTAGCATGAGAAGGCAAATGTTACCAAGTAAGTACATGTTGCATTTCATCATAAGGAGAGAGCCCCGCTGGGTTTTTCAAAAGTTGCCTGTGATCTTTAGGACACGAAGGAACCATGGCAAGTTTCATCACATTGCCTTTTGCCACCTGTTTTAATAAGTTTCCATGCCTTTCAAAAGTTAGATCACAGCCTTCCTCATGAGCAGGTAGCTCTCCAGCACAGGAAGCACTCAGTCTTTGACCTTTGACCTTTGCATAACCAGGAAATGAGGACATAGTGGAAGGGAACCTGAAACTCATTCTGGGACTACTTTGGAGGATCATCCAGAAGTTCCAGCTCAGTGGAGGAGGAGGAGGAGGTGGCACCCAGGGAAGCTTTGACGGGAATGCATCCCTGACCAGGAAAAGTGGGAATACCAGACCACCGCCCAAGAAGATGATGCTGGCCTGGGTAAATGGTGTCTTGCCGGAAGAAGCAGGACCTGTCAAGAACTTCTCAAGTGACTGGAATGATGGCCTTTTACTGAGGTAGGTCACATGAGGATTTTAACTGACTCCTTGCTTGGCAAAATGGGCTCATCCCATGAGACCAACACTCATGAGTCATACAGCCCACTAGTTCGACATTGAAAAAAGGTTCATGAGTCATACAGTCCACAAGTCATACAGCCCATGAGTTTTACACTAGGCAAACAAGGCCCATGAGCTTGACACTAGGTAAAAACAGCCCACGAGTTTGACATTACAACATGGGCCTTAATGTGTTGGTCAGGTGGGCTTTGTTTGCTTACTGTCGAACTCATGGGCTGTATAACTCGTTGGCTGTATAACTCGTGGGCTGTATGACCTATCGGCCTTATGACTCGTGGGCTGTATGATTCATGGGTGTCAAACTTGTGACGTGCACCCAGCAAAACAGTCCAGGCTTGGCAAACAAATTAAAGACAAAAAATTGCACAATTTGTATGTTTGACAGGAACATGGCAAGGGAGGATATTATTTTGAGATCATATTTCCCCATTAAAGATATGGATTAGAGAATGGTGATATAACTGTGCTATTCTCAGGCCCATGTATTGATAGTTAAGGTATTGTAAGTTGAGCATTTGACTTTAGAAAGATTCTGTGGCCAAATGTCCTGATTTTGGTATGGTATTGTGTTGAAGAAAGTGTTGTACATGCTTTTAAATACACTTGAAGTCACTACTGTTTGTCATTTCAATTTTCATATTCTATCACAAATATGTCACTTACCTGAGTTGATTTTATGCATGGTGTCATATTTGCCAAAATGCAAAATAGAGTAGGCTTCTACCTTCAGCATGTGACATTGCATCCACATGTATTCTTTGATGTTTACATTTCTCAGTTCAACGTTCACATCTTCAGTTGAAAGCAGTGAATTGTATTTTCATATAATTTCAGTCATTTCATATCTGTTTCATGTTTGTATATCTGTATGAAAAAAAAAAATGGAAAAACCTGTAGCTTAGATACACATGAAATGCTATCTGTAACATGTACCCGGTATCTATTGTTCCTCCCAACAGTGCCTTAATTAACTACTGTGACCCCACCCTCATGGCACACTGGAAAGAAATGAACAGGTCCGACAAACTGGAGAACTGCCGGGAGGCGATGAACGTTGCCAAGGAGAAGCTGGGCATCCCCAACGTTCTCTCCCCAGAAGATCTCAGCAACAAGCACATTGATGAACTCAGCGGAATGACGTACATCTCATACTTCTTGAGACACGAGGGGCCGGGATGGTATGCCACACTCAACTGGGTCAGAAAGAATGTTCCCGAAGAGGACGTACAGAACTTCCAGGTACATCTTAGTGTGTGTTTGTAAGACCACCGATCCTTGTCCTTTTGATCCTACATATCACATAATTCTTGTCAATCACATAGAACAATGAAAAAAAAAAGAACAGTGTATGGGGGCACCCACACTTATTTCTAGAAGAAAGTACTGTAAAGTGAAGAAGAGGAATACAGGTGTAGATTAATAAGGAGCAAGAGGTCCATCATATTGATTATGTCACAAAATCATCTGACATATCACACCTCTGAACATTCAACCCATTGAAGACTAGTCCCAATTATACTAAGGCAGTTGTCTATGGGAAATGTGTGTTAAAGCAAAATCAGCTAGTCCACAATGGGTTAATATGGTTACAAGACTGTTATTGTAGCTCTCATAGAACTGCTTCTCAATTTTGTTCAGATTTATTAGTGAAAAACCATGGTCAAACCTGACGGTGGTGAAATTTATGTAGTTTGTTATGATGAGTACACATGTAATGCTAACAGTACCATGTGCAAGATTGTGAGGAAATTGTTTCTAATGATAATGCCCAAAGTAGAACAAATTTGATAGCAGTACACTTGAGGGGTGTGTACAGTTCTCTTTGTGTGGATCCCACAAAATAACATGTTGCAATTTACTTGTATTCAAATGAATTTCTTGCTAACAATTGTATGATTTTCCTTAAATATTCATGGAAATGTGATACTTGAGACATTCCAAATCGCTTTCTATCATGGCTAAATGCTCTATTCCCTTTTATGGTTTAATAACAGGACAATTTTTGTGATTTTTACCTTTCCTTTTGAATGCAGCAACAACAGTCTTTATGTCTATCTTGCTAAATTGTTTAAATGTTAGGTGGCATTATGAATGCTTATTGTTGATATTTTTGCATGATACAAATATATCAGAAGACTCAATTTACAAATTTGTGCAAAATAAAAGTGAAGGGGCTCATGGCACAGCTATGATGCAGAATAACTTTTGCCAACTAGCTTGCATCATGTTTAACTTGCATGAACTAACATTTACATCAGATGTATGTTCATGCTCCTTTACCCCTTCCTTTGATAATGGGGAAATTCTCAGGCATTTTATGGCTTCTTTCTGTGTAATATTAGATCAGTTAGAAATCTGCTCAATTTTACTAGATATCAAGCTCTTCTCTTCCCCAACTAAATGTCAAGAACCAAGACATTGCAGTTTACCACCAATAAAACATGACCAAGTATTGCTACATTGTCAGTGAGCATTGATGGTGATACTTCCCTTAAATATTTGACCCTTGACGCCTGCTTTCAGAGTGATTGGAATGATGGAATTGTGCTCTGCGGATTGGTCAATGCTGTCGGAGGTGACTGCCCTGACTGGAAGGACATGGACCGTGAGGATAAAACCAACAACTGCCAAAAGGGTAAGAGAAAGTTTGTGAGAATAATTGCTACCATTGTTCAGTCACCAGAACAGCAAAATTTTTGCCTTGATGTGAAATGGATTTCTATCTTTCCAAACTTTTAGCTATTTCAGTGGAGAAAAGATGATTGCAGTCTGGTATCTCCTGCACGTGCCCGATGACAGATTTCTTGCAGGTCTGAGTGATGAACATGACATAATTATGTAGTCTTGCGGAAAGACATCATTGTATAGAGTCTGACCTATATTAAATCTTTCTACTCGGGTGAGTATAAAGTATCTGCTTAAAGCATCAAAGATGATTTTTACCCAGCTGTAGAGAGAATGAAAGGAGTAGAGATGGTGTACATTACATTGCCAGCTGGCAAGTTACACAATCAGTGTGAAGATAAAGTCTAAAAGCCCTGTCAGATTGAGCAATGCTGACAGGTTCAGCCAGGTGCAAAAATTTAATAAAATTGCTTCATTCTGGAACTTTTCTCAAATGATCATGACTATAAAAAGTGCTAATGAAAACTTGACGAAAAGATGTCCTGTTTCCCTTTATACTTTGTTATGAGACTTGCTGTACTCTGTATAAACTCAACCTTCAAGTTCAAGTTCAAGTTCAAGTTCAAGTTTGTATAACATTTATTTTCCATCTTTTTTTCCATGTAGGAAATCACATGCATGAAATTATTGTACAGGAAGGCAGAACCTCAAAAAAGCAAAGCTTGTGGTGAGCTGCCTAACAAAATACATTACATCACAAACACAAACACACAAAAAAAACCAACGAAAACATGATAATAGTTCCCATGACAACATTGCAGTGAAATATTCCTCAAAGGGAGTTGTACAGAGAGGTAACAATGAGTATGAAAATGTGACATTGACAAGCTACAGGCTATGGCAAATGTTGCATACACAGCAAACCTCGCACGAGTCGACATTTGTTCATTGACATTTGTTCATTGACAAACCCTCATGAAATGGAAGTTTTTGGTATGCCAGCATGCTTTTGAAGTTTGCACAGAACTAGATCTCATCACCCCTGTACTGGAATTCCTTGCATCCAGTTCAACATTCGCACCAGTGTGATTCTAGAGCTGTTTGCAGATTACCCCTCTGAAAGAAGTGTACTCTGTTAATGAAGTATTACAAACAGAAACAATGACAGAAGTCAAAGTATGATCCATGGAATTTGAACAAAGATATTAAAGGTAATTCTGATCATTCGAGCATTGGTCTGATGTAATGGCACTTCACAGCACTCCATACTATCACAACTTGTAAAAGCAATCTGGACATGAGACAGGAACATGTATAGGCCTATGTATCTAACAATAATGGTTGCTTGGGTCCACACGTGTGATTTAACATTCACATCACCATTAGTTCTCAAAGGAAAGGACTTTCCTTGATTGTGCTCCATGTATATGTGGGAGATATTTTCCTCCACAGTGTCTGAAGAGATGCAAGAAGTATGATCCTTTAAAATACATTAAAAAAATAATCCTAACTTGGCCAACTCACGTAGGCCTTGCAATGCTGCACACTGGCACTGGTTCGACGGTCCCTAACCAGTAAAAATCACTGTCGAACTAGTATCTTTTTCAGGAATGGACCAGTAAAAAATGGAAAGCTTAGTAGCTACTGGTCCGACAGACAGGTCAGACCAGTAGAAAAAAATGGGCTAGTGTGCAGCCCTGCAAATGCATAGGAAATGACATACCTGTGTCAACAGTGAACATAGAGGGCACTACGCAGCTGTACTTGCTGTAGTGCCACCTGTGTTCAAAAGAGTACTCATGTACGTTTTTGCACAATACTGGGAACCATATAATGTGCTCACCACACTGTTGACCTAAATCTTGTGTGCAGGTGGTATATTCGCCACCTTTGGATGTCATTGCACAGAAAACAAGCTGGGATGAGCCTCTGTGTAAATATCTTTGAATACACCACAGTGACAATAATCTGTGGCCCATATAGCTATACATCACTGTGTCAATACAATAACATCTATGGCTTGGTGTAGCACCATGACCCATCCTGAATACACAGTGGATTGATAGCATATGGACACACTTTAATACCATATGTGTGCTTCCCAGATGTCTATTAGTGTGCAACCAGCTCAATGTGCATAATATATGTGTCATACAATCGTTTTACATTGACCATGAAAGAGTGCTAATTGAAAAAGAAAGCGGAATGAAGAACAAGAGTGTTTAAAGTAATGAATTCTTGCATCAATTTTTTTTTTTTAATTGCAACTGATAAGCGAAAAAAAGAATGCCCTTCATCAACGTAAATAAGCACTGAATTGATCAGCGTTTTAGTAGTAGCTGTGATAAAAAATTCATGGGCATACATATTCTAAGTGGACTTGAAGCAGGGATCTCCTGATTACCAGACAGGCATCATATCCACTAGACTACACAACTTGCACCTGAGCAGTGCTGGATTATATCCCATACATAGCAGCTGGTGCCGCATATTTATTCAAATGAATGAAGGAAGGACAAACTTTTGTCATTAATCAACAAATAAAAAGAGAGAGAGAGAGAGAAAGAGAAAGACAAATAGAGGAAGAAAAAGTGGGTGAGAGAAGAACAGGGGAGAGGAAAAAGAGAGGGATAGAGAGAGAGATGGTTTGAATCCAGTGATATCAAAGTTTCTGGACAATACTTAAGATCAAGTAAGTGCCATTGCACAATGACACATTTCTACCTCTGCCTACATTTTAGTATTTTTTGTTTGTAGAGATATATCATGGAAATATCTTGCAGCCTGTTGTTTTTGTTATAGCGCCCTCAGTGTTCCTAACGTGCAACTTGGATGTCCTGTTTGTGCGTACTCCACAAGCTTCAAATCTTGAATGCATGCTTCTTCATATTTGACATAGACGGAGAAGACATGCACCCGTAGGATTTGGTGTTGCTGCCCTCTTTGTTCTTTCTCTTACATTGTCAAGCGCCACCTAGCCTGACTATGGTATATGAATATTTATAAATGTTAATAAAAACTTTTCATGGAGGTGTATTGTTGGTCGCTCGTGGTTGGTTTCTATCTTGTAAAATATTTATTTGTATACTTTTTTGTGATGCTGCCCCCCTGTGTTGTAGCCCTTATAGATCACTGCATCATATTTTCTGTTTGTTCTATATGCCGCATTTCCTGCCAGATTTCATTCAAATCTGCTGCAGAGTTGTATCATTGAAAATACCTAGTGAATTGCTCCTGATGATGGTGCCAGCCATGCTCTATTTACTGTTAAACCCCATTAGCAGACAAAAAACAAAATAAAAACAAAAAAAAAGTGATTTCTTCAAGGGGTTCCATCTCTCTCATAAAGTACTAAACCTATTAGAAAAATTTATATCAGTCTCTGGGGTAGATTTTTGCTTGACAAGGAATATTTCTAAATGTCTTTCATTGTTTTCATTACTGGTGTCTGATCAATGAACTTCCATTCTTTTTTTTTGCCCAGTCAAGCTGAGAATTTCTCTTTGGTTGAGCATAATCATAAATTATTGAAATATGAGTGGTCTACAATATATATGATCACATTTCATCTTACGCACAGTGCATTCACCATTCTATCACTTTGTTGACTTAAATTTTCAAGAACATACTAGCATTCTCATCTGGGGTCTGACTTGTCAAGGCACTTTACATCATTGAGAAAAGTCACTCTATGAATAATCTGCTCTAGGTGGTGGCTATATATGCAACAGTTTTGTCAGTCCAAGTAATATAATGTTCACCACTAAGTCTAGAAATGGTATGAAACACAGTGTTCAATAGATTTTTAGGGCTGTTATTATCTTTTCACATCAATATCAGGCCATTCAGTTGAAACAAATTGAATGAACATTTATTATTTGATCTTTATATCTTTATAGATTGCGATGTCGGAGCAGTGATACATATGTTCGCCCCAAAATTGTCATTTGTCAAAATACTCAAAATACACTCTAATAAATTTTTGTCTTTTTGAAGTAATTTTGGTGCAAATGCATCTCTTATTAAGGTGTTTTAAGATCATTTTGGACCGGGGGTAAATGCACATTGGAAACAGAAAGTAATGTGACATCCCTTAATGTACCCTGGAAAGAAAACATAAACTAGCCATAATGAATTAACCTGTTGGGGATGAGCTGCTTTTACTACAACACACATTTCCCATTGACACTGGCCCGATTTTACTCAGGACTCGTCCTCAGTGGGTTAAGAAAATGAACAAACCTGTAATTCAGCTAGTGTTCTAAGTAGGTAAGCCTGTGTGAGGAAGCTGTAAAAAGTGCTATCACCAAACTGTGTAATAAAAGGACATACTAGATTTGGAGTGTATAAATAATTAGAATACTCAGCATAGTGATGCCAAATTACTTAGGCCTACCCCAAAACAAAGTGTGTCATAACTAAATAAAGTAGGTTCATTCACACTCATTGGTGCAAATGGCGTGGTTTGAATTGGGATTCTAATCACGCTACGTTGTTATGCTCTGGTTCACAATATGCATACAGGCAGCTAAAACAGTGCAATATAAATTGCACTAGATCATGAGGGATAATTGCATCTCAAATCTTCAAAATCTGGTTCAATCGAGAGCAAACTGCGGTCGGTTGTGTCTCAGAAAGTCAGGCCAGAGTTTGGCCTGACTTTGACCTAAATATCCTGGGCAGCTTGCATTATGGGATATAAAAAAACTGTCACTATTTCGCCCAACATTCATATGCACTTTGCATTGCAAAATTGATAACCATGACTATTCAGAAAAAAACATAACTTTTAGTGGTGAGCGAATCGCGATTTGAATCTCACTTATAGGCATGATTATTATAGTCATATAGGCCTACATAAAAAGAATTGTTTTTTGAGAGTGATCCAAATCGTGACTACTAGTGGCTGTGTGAATGGGCCTGTTGAAAAAGTGGGCATTTATTATGCACACGATTGTACACTAAGAATAC
Organism: Diadema setosum; assembly: GCA_033980235.1. Lineage (NCBI taxonomy): Eukaryota > Metazoa > Echinodermata > Echinoidea > Diadematoida > Diadematidae > Diadema > Diadema setosum. The sequence continues at coordinate 7,117,473 of CM067079.1, forward strand.
TCTTATTTGTACAGTGTTTTTTAGCCTTCTCGCTTGGAATGTAATCAACGGTGGATGTTTTTGTTGCCATTGTGTGTAGGTGTGAAACGTTGAACCAGAAAATTGCTATCTTCCCATCAAATGGGCTCTTCAGAATACACAAATTTGCTTGGCTGACAGTGACCTTGTCCTGTGATGTTAACAATGCCAGTGCTATGTCCCTGGATACTCTTGGGGTTAAGGTGAATGCAGCTTGGGTATTATTGTGTTCTGTGCGGTTTGTTTTGTTTCTCAGTTCTGATTTTCTGTAAAAGATGATGAAAATTTATAGATTGGTGTCACTTTGTATTCTGGCACTGTTCAAGGCGACTGAATAGTCCGCAGTACTATGGGTGGGCGTTCACCCTTTTCTGCAGTGATTCAAGATTGAGTGGTGCTAAAATATATTGATTTTTGTACACTTCTCACAGGGCTCAACATAAGCTGTGGTCCAGGTCTAATAAGAATTGATGTTGGGCCACCAAATTTTCAAGAAGGCTGTCTTTCAGTGGCCCAATCAGGCAGCTAAAATTCAGTATGAATGTTATATTTCCTATCAGGACACTTCATTTCTTTTTCAGGCCACTAAAATGTCAAATTCAAAGATTTTAGTTGCCTGAATGGACCAAAAGTTAGTGTTGAGCGTAGTCCCAACTCTGACATTACCCGTATGTGTATTTCTGTAGCCAAGACTCAAAGGAGTGGGAAAAAAAGCCAGATGAAGCCAGTGAGCTCCAAATGTTGATTTTGGCTTTCCATAGCTGTGTTTGGTGTAACTTATTGGCTATGGGAACTCAGTGGTTCTTGTGCCAAATCTATGGAGATTTTCAAAATCTTGTGTGGAATGAGTTGATATCACAATATATGATTGTAGGCTTACCTAGTAACACTGTAAATTTTATCTTCAACAATATTTTGGGATCTTTAAATGTGCATAATCATTTTTATCTTATATTTTCAAATTGATCCCCAGAAATATCATCATTCCTGTTATTCATAGTAGAATAAATTGATGATTCAAAGCTCGAACAATTCCCAACTTCCATCAAATTCGCTGGTCCATGAAATATTATAGGCGAGGAAATATAGATATAAAAGCCAGGATAACATTGGTTTAAAACATGGCCACTAACTAATTTCTCTTTGATGTTAGTACTTGTGGGTTGTGTTTTTCTGCAGAGTTTTGAAGGCTTTGACTACAGAAACCTGGGAATCCTGTTAGGAATCTATGTCAATTTTAGAACCATGTGGAAAAGTTGCTAATACAACTAAGTGGAATTGAAGTACTTATCCAAGCTAGATGAGCACTGAATGAAAAAGGGGATGTTTTCTCAGACTATCGTGGGTTAAATAATGGTTGGCCTTTGAATTCCTGGCATTATTCTGGAACAAAACACACATTTAAAGTGATACTAAGCCATTGTACAAAGTGGGGTTAATCCTACTTACTGTATCTCATCCTTATACAGCTATAACTGAAATCAATGCCATCTTCAAATCCATCAGAGTGACTGAAAGTGTCAGTCGATAAATGGGGTCGTAATTTCTTGCCAGAAGATAAGAGGTTTTCTTGCTATCAGAGCATGGAAATAGGGTTTGGGTATCTAGAATTACAAAACTAGATAGATAGATAGATAGATAGATAGATAGATAGATAGATAGATAGATAGATAGATAGATGGATATCTAAAATTACAAAACTAGATAGATAGGTAGATAGATAGATAGATAGATTGACAGATAGATCGATAGATAGGTTCATAGATAGATAGATTGCTGGATAAATAGATAGACAAATGGATCGTAGATAGATAAATAGAAAGAGACAGAGGATTGTAGAAATGGCATTTGAAATCATTGCAGACTGAACATATTGGATTTATAGTATGGTGTGTTTCAGTATGCTGTTGGACAAGAACAGTAAAGTTGATTTTAGATGTTACTCATGTGACTGAGAGGAATGCCATGTGTAGATGCTTACTGATCTTGCATTATAATGTGAAAATCTACAAGACTTGCCGTCTGACTAAATTTCCCTCTCTTTTTGTTGTTCTTTTTCTCTCAAAAGTATTTTGATATTTAATGACCTTCTTTGCAATCATGGTGACTCACCAGTAGGTCACCCATTTTTCTGGAATAAAGAGATTTTATATTTTTTTTATCACATGGCTCTCTTTTTTTTTAGTATTAAAGCTTTATCAGGCATTACAGATGTTGAAAACCACATCAGATAATATTCAACAATAGTGATGAGGCTGGCAGTCATTTTCTACGCATGTTTTGTAATTATTGTTGAAAAATGAATTTTCCAAGTGAAATGACCACCACACCTCGTGAAAGAATCCAAAAGTAATGCCAGGTACACTGTGCTTAGCACCGAACAAATATTGCATGTTTACTCAATGATTCTCTCACTTTCTATCTCATTAACAGCTGAATGGCCTGTGTGTATTTACTCAGACCTGTTTGGATAAGTTACAAGAGGAGAAGGGGAAAAAGGATATTTGTCAGTGGATACTGGGGAAAAAACAACAAAAACTGCTAAAAAGGCTTTCAAACACATTTTGTCCTTTAAAATCCTTGTGGCGATAGAATCTTGGGTAAACCGAATGCCCCCTCTCCCCTAAAGAAAGAAAGATAAAATAGATAAATAAGATTTAAAAAAAGATGGGGGGGGGGGGGATAGGGCTGAATAATGCTTTATATGGTCTTTTGACACACGTAGATGGCTTATCCTGCCACTATAACTGCTTGAAGAATTTTGTTCTTTCCACACTCTTCTTAAAACATTTTACATAACAGTACCCCATGCCTCAGTGGATTTGCCGCAGCTGCTAACGTAGGGCTGCCAAGTGCCGGGGGGGGGGGGGGGGGGGGGGGGGGAAATGCAGAGGGAAAAAATGGCAGGGGAATTCGAGTGAGAATCCATAGACCGTAGAGAGAGAGAGAACAAGAGAGAGGGGAAGGTGAGGTGACTGATGAGAAGAAAAGGCGATGAGGCTCCCGTGTTTTGGTAGGAAGTTGTGAACAAGAGTGCATGCCTACCTGCAGCACCCACGCAGGATCGAACCCATTCATCTGGCATGCAGACGAGAGTGCCGCGATGTTAGCTTATGACTGTTGCGTATTTTGGCAAGGACATATGCCATGAGTCTGATATTTGCTCCTGGAGTTTGGCTCAAACAGCAGACAACATAGTTGTGTCTGAAATTTCTGAGCGGCAACCTTCACCACAGAATTGCCATGTTTTGCAATCATTGACTGTTCTGTTGCTTATGTTTCTTCTAAGAAGCAGTCACAACTTTTTTCCTTTTTTTTTTCATTGTTGAATACGTGACAGCGGAAGCAGCTACAGAGGCTATTCACTTCACGGTTTTCAAAAGTCAGTGGGTATAAGCGGGCTATGCCTTAGTGAAGGGCAGTCTGTGGAGACTGAGCCCGAGAGGGGAAAAAGTTTTTACATAGCTCCAACAATAACCATGCTGGACTTTTAGTGATTCTTTTGTTTTCTTGGATTTGGATTAGATGCTTTACTGGACACAGCAGCACAACAGGTAAGTGCTTTCTGTGTATTTCGATGACCGGTGTATTGGTCTGTGCAAGGAGTTCAGATTACCTATTTTGTATGCTCTTTCTAAAGGATTATTCAAGTGTAAAAGTTAATGTGTGCATCTGTGCGAGAGCATGTGTGTGTGCTTATGTATTTCCGCTTGTGCTCAATACAAGCAAGCTATAAAATTGTGTCTGTCCAATTGTGTACCACCAAGGTATCTAAGAGTAGACCTTATGAGTAATCGAAACTCAAAGTTTACTGGTGGGTCAAAGATATTGTGTTGGAAGTCAAAAAGATGAAGGACAAAATATAAAGGCCTGTGAGATCTTTGCAGTTTCCTGCTATCATTTCAATGAGTATCTTTATTTTAGTGATGGCATTGACTTGTCTACCTTACCAGGAAAACAAACTGAAAGACCAGAATTCACTAAGGCAGTTTATTAGTTCATGAATTATGTAAATTTCATCTGTGTTTATGTGTGTATTAAATAAATCCCATATACCAAGAGACATTCACTTTATGAATATATGCACTGATATGCAAATAATGCGCAAGTTACGCCTACTTTGTACTTGTTTTCATAATTGTAAATGATGAATTTGATGAAAGGTACCTTTGTGAATTTTGGCCAGAGAGTTTTACCACAAAGTTAGTATGGCCGACTCATGGAATTGTGTCAGAGACTGTGTTTAGGATGCTGGTGAATAAAAGTCTTGCACAGGCCAGTGCTGTCTAATTGCTTACAAAAATCTGTTTCTACCTTAGAATTACAAATTATATAACTTTTGAATGTAAGTGTAATGTAACCAAATATGCTTAGATGATCTATGTGCATTCTGTAAATGGCACATCCCATGTCATTACTGAAATACAGACAATATCAAATTTGTTCCAGTCTAATTGTTGGTTCTAAACTTTGGTCATGTAGCCTAAAAGCACTGAAGGTGAATCTGAAAAACTTCTTATGTCCATTATAGACTTCTTCTTAAGGTGATTTTAATTCATACAACAGCTTAGCTCATGGAGTACAGTAGGGGGCTTTCTTTTACCTGATATGGGAATGATGATATATTACTCTCATTTTTTTAATGCCCTTGTGAACATGCATTTACTGTTTCATTATTTTACATTCGGTCTATGTTGGTTATGAGTGAGAGTTTGGTATAATATATGTTGTTGTTGCATACTTGCCCACTGCAGTCTGTACTTTCTGAATCTTTCAGGCATTTCAGTGATTGTGAACTACGCTGGTACTATACTTGCTGCCCATGTAAATGAAATATCAAAACCAAAAAAGTTTTATGGTGGAATTTGATCTGTGGGATATAGTCATCATGTGTTACATGTATGTCTGGACTGGATGTGTAGCAGTGTGGCTTAAATCTAGTCACGTGTTGTAGAGAGTGTAATGCATCTATTAGTCACTGCACTTGTTCAAAATCATAAAAATGGAAGTTTTTTTCTATGTTTTAGTCATTTGTTGTACCCTTCTCCTTATCTTTGGTAATCTTTACACTCAATTTTTGATACCTATGCTCAACAAGCGTGCTTTTAAAGGGACTGTACAGTAATGGTTGAGGTGGGAATTCATGTTTTAAACATTCTTAAGTAAGATAATGAGAAACCTCACGTGAAATATGAAAGAGCATACAATTTTAAGAAGGATTCAACGTTTATTTGATGAAAATTGGTTTTCAAATGGCTGAGATATATCCAAAAAAGTGATAATAATAAAAGGCGACAGGCCACACTTTTATGAGGATCTCTTTGTTTTACCTTGTTTTTGGATATCTCAGTCATTTCAAAACCGATTTTCATCAAATAAACTTTTTATACCCCTTAGAATTGCATGCTCTTTGACATCTCATAGAGTGGTTTTTGAAAGCTAAATCCTCACCTCGACCAGAACTGTACACACCCTTTATAAGTATGTTCCGTCATATTTCTTTAGCATTTATTCCCAGACTCCAACTTTCATAGATTGACCACCTTGTTTCTATATGTTTGCAATATTCTGTTATGCTTCCTAGTGGGATATCATGTATTATTTCATTTTGTTATATTTTAAGTATTTTTCATCGAGAAATACGAGAATAAATTGAAATTGAATTGAAATTTTAGATAAATTAAGTATATCCACAAAAAGAATGGAACCTTTGTCATTACATCATATTGGACCTAAAGTAGGAAATGTATGAATTTTTGAAGTCCATACAGTGATATTACTATCAGATTAATGCAAATTAGGTGATACCATGGCCTCATATAAGTCTCCGTTGATCTATACACACAATCCTTACCTAAATATCCCCTAGTGAAATTAGATAAAAAATGAAGTTTTGTTTCATTTTCATCATAGTGCACTAGTTTTTATGCAATATCTTAGCAATTATTATTGTTTAATAGGGAGAAAGAATTGCCCCCCAAAACCCTAACAAATTGCTGAATTATTGACCAAAAACATAGTTCCTAAATATTTTCTTACCACAAGTGTAAACCAAAGAAAAGATTCCAAGTTGATGACATTGTCACCTTGAACTTGTTTTCATAGGGTGGATGCGACCAATATCCTGATCACAGAGATGCCAAGTCTTTCTTATTCTACAGAAGACTTCCTGAAAACTAAAATATTTCTTCCTGTCCTGTTAGGCGAATATAAAATCTAAATTCTTCAAGGATTATATTTTAGATGATACAGATGCATGTACAGTGGAAACTCTATATAAAGAGATTTCGAACAAAATACCTGACATAACAAACTACTTTCTTCGGTCCCAATGAGTTCATTTCCTTTGTTTTGTGTTGTTTATTGATACTGATATAACAGAATATCTGATATAAAGAACAAATTGACTTGGTCCCAAGGATCTCATTATAATTTAATACTGAGTTTCCACTGTACCACATAATACCTCCCTGATTGCTATGTGGAATTTCTGTGATGTCTATCTGGGAGTGTTGGCACCCCTGTTACTAGGTACAGTGCACTCCTATTGAAGCAAACATGGTCATAACGATATTCTTGTTATAACAAAGTAAAAAATAATGTCCCCAAATCATCATTTATCTATATCTTTTTTACATATTTTAGTGTTTGGCTAAAACAAAATTTTGATGTATGGGGCCTAATGAGATAAAACTGCCTATCCCAAGTCCAATTTCATTATAATGGGTCTGTATTTTAAGTTCCATTAAGCTATATTTTGAGTCAAATTTCATGAAACTTCTACCATTCTGTTTCTGATCTGATCTGATTTGAATAAAGCCGACAACTTAACAGCACTTGTCATATTCTACTTCACATAGACCTCTGTTGCCAATCTGTATAGGCCTGAATGCTAATGTTGATTGTGGATTTAATTTTTTTATTATGTTGCTTTTGATTATAAATCTTACATCCCCATTTGAATGAGGACATGAGATGAGTACATTTGGTATATAATGCATTTCATTTGTGAGTGTCTGCATTAATTAATTATTCAGATTAGTAACATTTGTTTTGATGTTTGCCCTTTTGATAAAAGTTATGAAAAACAAAGCATTAGGACATTGGTTGCCATAGGTATGTAAACTTACACAAAACTGATGATGGTATAGGAAACCTGCATGCCACACATGGAGTTAATGTCGGCACACCGTGATGATCACAAGATATAATTGTGTTTAACTACCGAGAGGTGTATCATGTACAGACAGGCTATTCAAGACACTTTCAAACTCCCCTTTTTTTTTGCCTCAGTCTATTGCTTCCTTTGAATGCAAACAACACACCCTTATGTACCAACATTCCACGGGTCTGACAAAGGCAACACAACTGTTGCTTTATCCAAATTTGCATTCATTGTCATGCAGAGTTCATCTGACACTATAGATGCTGTCTATGGAGGGCAAACAGTGCATATTGGGTCACCAAATTTTCTTTTCCCACTCTGAACTTATACTCTCGTAGATCAAAGCTGCAGAACAAATATGCCTGTTTTCGAACATCTTTGATTGTACTTATGGCAACACAGTCCCCATATCTTCATTCTCTGTCAAATGGAAGATTTCCTATTCTAATAAGCTGTGCAAGTTTTGGAAATAAAGACCAGGTAAGCTTAGATTCTATAAATTTTGAGTATGACCTAATTATAAATTGAGAAGTTTTCTTCCTTTTTTTTTTGTCCAAAACTAGAGAGTTGACTGTAATCTTCTTTGTGTTTTAAACTTATGGTATTCTTGTGGCCTAGCTCTTGCAGGCCTTGAGGCAAAGGTTTGTAGTACATACAGACTAGTTTGTGTTGGTGCATAGAAGACTGTGACAGTAAAACTTGGACGAATGAAGCCTTTCCGAACATGTATCTGATTCACATTGCTAAGCCATGCAATAATGACCAACCTACATATGAGGCACATTTATATGCATCATTTATTAACTTGTGCCGATCTATCAGCTGTACATATAGTTACCAATCCAAATTGAACAGTGTAAGATTTTATAAAGTACGGTTAGCACAGAGGTTTTTCTTTAACAAAAGGTAATTTTTGGATAGTAAACGTTGCGATGGATTTGTTTCACATTGCTAAACCATGCAATAATGACCAGCCTACATACGAGGCACATAATATGCATCATTTATGTTTCTTGTGCCGATCTATCAGCTGTACATATAGTTACCAGTCCAAATTGAACAGTGTAAGATTTTATAAAGTATGGTTTGCACATAGGTTTTTCTTTCACAAAAGGTAATTTTTGGAAAGTAAACTTTGTGATGAATCTGTTTCACATTGCTAAACTGTGCAATAATGACCAGCCTACGACGTACATACGGGGAACGCATGCATCATTTATGTTTCTTGTGCCAATCTATCAGCTGTGCATATATTACCAATCCAAATTAATGAATCAAATGTCTCTGAACAGTGTAAGATTTTATGAAATACAGTTAGCACAGAGGTTTTTCTTTCATAAAAGGTAATTTTTTTAATAAACTTAAAGGGACTGTACAGTACTGGTTGAGGTGGGGATTCATGTTTTGAACATTCTTAAGTGAGATAATGAGAAACCTCCCATGGAATATGAAAAAGCATGTAATTTTAAGATGGATTCAAAATTTATTTGATGAAAATTGGTTTTCAAATGGCTGAGATATCCAAAAAAGTGATAATAATAAAAGATGACATGCCACAACTTTATTAGGATCTCTTTGTTTCACCTGTTTTTGGATATCTCAGCCATTTTAAAACCGATTTTCATCAAATAAACTTTTGATACCCCTTAGAATTGCATGCTCTTTGACATCTCATAGAGTGGTTTCTGAATATCTTACGTTAAAAGCTAAATCCTCACCTCGACCAGAACTGTACACACCCTTTAAACTTTGTGATGACTTATATCATCTCATGTAGAATGAACCTTGTTAACTTTAAAAGGGTCATGGCACATTGTGTTCACGGATGAATCCACAGACCTCGAGTTGAGTCTGCCATAGACAGAGAACTCTGTATTGTCATTTCTATTTGAATTGATTGGCTCATTATGATGCCTAACCTGCCGTTTCCTTCTCTTTCCATTGTTGTTGAAGAACATTCACTCACATAGTGATGTATCTAGCCCCCAGATTTAAATGATCCATCGCTATTGTACTTGTCATGCATGGCATAGAATGTTGGGTGGTGGGGCATAGTGATACTTAGAATGTGACTGAGAGTTCTTGCTTTTGCATGCTCTTCATTCTAGCTTCGAAAGGACGGTGTATTATTGAAATTGGTGTGATTTATTCACACTACTGTGCAACTTCATGATTGTTCCCCTGTTGCGTTCCTGTGCCCTCTCTGTGAAATTCCAAAACCTACTGTGAGAAACCATTCCCTCTATGCTAATAAAGGATTCTCAGGAAATCAAATTTGGATCTTAAACATCAACTAATTTGGATTTTGCTGTGCTATCTCTTATTTTGATAATAAAAACTACATTTCTCTCTCCGAGAGCTATGTGTACTACAGTCTCTGTGACACAAACACTTTTCCCCCTTAAATCTACTGACACATTGCCCTGCCCCACCCCAACCTCCCCCCCCCAAAAAAAAAAAAAAAGAAAAAAAGAAAAAAGGGGAGGGAAAATGCAGAATGAAGGAAGGGCTGCAACGGTAACATTTATTAAAACTTTTTTTTCCCCCACTTTCCCCACCATTGCCAGAAAAGTGCAATCTTTGCCTCCCCCCTCCCCCCGAGGGGAAGGGGGGGGGGGGGGAGGGGGAGAGGAAAGACAGAATGAACAGAATGAAGGAAGGACTTGAATTAAAACATTTTTTTTTTATCCCACTTTCCCCACCATTGCTAGAAAAGTGCAGTGTTCACTGGCATATGTCTCTTCCAACTTGGAGTTGACAGTTGATATTTGTCAGGTTCTTTTATATACATACCCTTGATATTATTCTGTGGGTTCGTAAATCTATCACACGTTTCGTTGTATTCCTCAGGTTTCTAATCCCATTGTATACCTGGCTTTATTCTGTGAGTTTCTAAATCCATTATGCACTTGGTTAGAGGTGCCCCTCGAGGCATGTGAGAGTGGGACGCCAAATAGACGTAAAAAAAGAGAGCTCCCAGTAATTGAAGAGCAATACCAAGTGACAATCTCTGGTTGCTGAAAGGCCTCAGTTGAGGCTTTGAACTCTTGATAATATTGGCTAGTTTTTGTTACACTATAATATTTCAACCCTCTGTGACCTACATGTACCCCTTGGAGAATAGCAGTTTCATCATTGTCGCGTTTGTGCCTTGCAAAAATGCAGACTTTGTGAACTAAGTAACAGAATAGTTTAAACTGATCTATTTCAAATTGTTTGGCAGTATTCCAGTTTGTCTCAAGACAAGGAATAATTTTGATTGTCATGGTAACCATTTTCCTGTACAGCATGTTTAGATTTTAAAAATTCTGAAAAAGCTGTTCATAGCTGATTAAAGCTGAAGCTGTTCTATTTTATTTTCAAGTCAGGGGCCTACAAGGAATAAGTTTATCATCAAATGTAACTTATAGGGGTGGAGAAGTAATCAAAATTTTCTCATTGTGCTATTGCATGTAGATCTCAGGTCTTTGTGGACATAGCTCACTCTCTCTCTCTCTCTCTAAAAAGAAAGAAAAAAGAAAGAATGAAAGAAAAAAACAGCAGTTCTTTGTCTAGTAATCCCCCTTACCAGCACCTCAAAGATTAATCTGGCATGTTCAGGTATGTTTGCTCCTCAGTCATTCGGCATCACTATTGTGGCAAAGAAATGAATGATCATTATCAAGTGCAGGTGCCTTAAAGGGATGGTGCAGTTTTTGTTGAGATGGGGCTTCAGGTTTCCAGCTTTTTTGTCAGATTATGAGAAACCTTATTTGGAGTAGGAAAGAGCATGTAATTGTAAGAGGGATTCAAAGTTATTTGATGAAAATTGATTTTGAAATGACTGAGATATCCAAAACAAGTAGATCGTAGTAAATGGTGCCATCAACCTTTTGTAAGGATCACTTAGTGTTGTATTTTGTTTGTGGATATCTCAGCCATTTCAAAACCAATTTTCATAAAATAAACTTTGAATCCCTTCTACAATTGATTGCTCTGTACTATTCAATAAGTGTTTTTTTAATACCTCACAAAAAGTTAACAGCTCAATCCTCTCTCAACCAATACTTATGATACCCCATCCCTTTAAATCATATGAATGAGTGATTTGACTAATAATCTGCAGTGAACATTGTATTCTGAAGCATATTTGACTGCCATGTTCTTGTACACATCACCTCCTGACATGTCACTGAACTGGGTTATCAGCTACTAAAATGTAAATATGCCCTTTCTTGGCAATGACACAGTTTGATACTTGTTACTGTCATATGTATTACAGAGAAACTTGAAGTATTCAAGCTAGATGGCAACCAGGAATTGAAATTCCCCAAAATTTCCTTACAAATGGTAAAAAATTGAATAGATGGTTTTAACCTATTTTGAGGATGCCGAGTCAGAATCTGCTTGAAGCAACTCTTGCATCTCTGAGAATTTTGAGATATGGCCACCAAAATGGCCACCAAAAATTGAAGTTTTGATATAAATATTTCCTTGTGAATGGTGAAAAATTTGAAAACAAATTCATGGTTTTACCCTATATTGATGGTGCTGAATGTGAATCTAGTAGATGCAACATCTGCATCCTTGAAGGCTTAGAGATAATGAAGATTTTTCGTAGCCATTCTGGTGGCCATTTTGAATATCTCAATTAACTGTCAAGGATGCAAGAGTTGCAGCAGGTCCCAATTCAGCACCCTCGAAATGGGGTTGAACCATCAATTGCATTTTTCTTAATTTATAAGGAAAAAAAATCAATATTTCAAATTTTGGCAGCCATGCTGGATATCTCAAAATCTTCAAGAGTGCAAGGGTTACAATAAGCACCCACATTTGGACTCAGCACCCTCATCAAATCTTTTACATTTTTGACCATTTGTAAGGAAGTATATGGGAATTTCAAATTTTGTTGGCCATCTTGAACACCTCAAATTTCTCAAGGATGCAAAAGTTGCATCATTCAGATTTGGATTCCATACCATTTAAACAAGGAAAGATAAGAATTCACATTTTGGCAGGCCATTTTGGCAACCATCTTGAATATCTCAAAACTCTTTGCTGCATCAAGATTCTGATTCAGCACCCTTAAAGGGAACACAAACCCCAAAATCAGTGTGGATTGAGTGAAAGCAGCAACATTAGTAGAACACATCAGTGAAAGTTTGAAGAAAGTCAGACAAATGATGCAAAAGTTATGAATTTTTAAAGTTTTGGTGTTGGAACCGCTGGATGAGGAGACTACTAGAGGTTATGACGTATGAGTGGATGACAATACAAAGAAAATATAAAGGAAATTCAACAAAAATTCACTTTTTCATGAAAATTACAAATTCCATTAACTTGATACTGACATATGTTAAGGGTAGCAATTATTCCCCCTGCTTTCTGAAAGCGGTTAGTCAAGTGCTCTTCCATAATGCCAGAAAAGTGAATTTTTGTTTGATTTGCTTTATATTTTCTTTGTATTGTTGTCCACTAATACGTCATAACCGCTACTAGTCTCCTTGTCCAGCGGTTCCAACACCAAAACTTTAAAAATTCATAACTTTTGCATCGATTGTCTGATTTTCCTCAAACTTTCACTGATGTGTTCTACCAATGTTGCTGCTTTCACTCAATCCACATTGCTCTTTGGGTTTGCGTTCCCTTTAAAATAGGGTAAAACCATTAAAAAAAAATGTTGGGCAGACAGTAAAACAAGGTTTCACCTCTGGCACCCAGACTCTTAAGTTTTTAATATGTGGGAAGACACAGTTTTTGCTAGGGAAAACATTCATACCACCACATCATTATCAGTGGAAATGTATTTTTGTGCTTCATATAACAGTGTGTGTTGTAGTATATGAGGTATGGTTATAATGATATTAAAGGATGATGTTAGTAAAAAAAAAATGCAAAAAAGTAGCAATAACAGTAGCATTCAACGATACTGATGATTATATTTTTATCTTTCTCTTGGCAAGGCTGCTATGGTATTTCATAGAACACTGAATTTGGAAGTCAACACCAATTTGAGCAGATAAGTAATATTACTTTGTAAATGGTTTGGTAATTTTTATGAGCCTTTTGAGCTCTTCTGACTTAGTGCAAAAATGAAAATGACATGGATGAAATGTTAAAACATGTACAAAAATACTCTCATTCCCAAAGTTACCAGCAACAGAAGAAACTATAATAATGGAAAAATAGAATCATATTACTTGTAGAGATAAACATAAAATAGAAAGGATAGATGGATAGATAGATAGGGGAATGGGAGAGAGAGAGAGAAGAGGTGATAGGAGAGATATATAGAAAGGACAATAGATAGAATGATAGATAGACAGATAGAGAGATAAATAGATAGATAAATAGGTAGATAGATAGATAGATATAAGAATAGAGAGATTTAGAATAAAGCTGAATAAACATGAAAGACATCTGAGGAACAATCATGTTATTGGAGATATCAGCCTCATTAAATTTTTGTGTTCTACGGTACTCTCTTCTTCTCACCCATGTGTCAGTGTTCCACCTGATTGGTGCTGTCTTTTAATACAGACTAACTACATGCCCTACTGTCTACAGAAGATATCATTGGTGGTTTTAAGCAATGGTTGTAGGGATGGGTATAAACAGTCACACATAATTGAACATGCACTCTATATAGGATTCATCACTGCTGTATTGACCTGTATTGAACTGACAAACATATCCGTGCTGTATAGTGCTCACCTTGATCTAATTCTTCTGTAATATGGCCGACTTACCATAAAAGTGTCGGAATCCCTTCCCCACCAAAAAAAATAAGAAGAAAAGAATAGAGGTCAAAGTCTTAATTTGATCTCAAAGTGCTTCTATCATATAGTGCATGTTTGTGTGTTTTTTTTTTTTTGTTTTTTTTTTACTGTAGTATACATCATGTGCAAATAATGGTTGATTTTTTTTTTTTTGTCAGGGATAAAATGAATTAAGAGGTTTGAATTTAATTGCTGTCAGCAATACAAAATACAAAATATAACTTTGTATTTTCCCGTATGTATACATGATTCATCTCTATTAGTTTGTTGTATATTGTTAATCCTTCCCACTTTGTACTGTATACATGCTTATAATATGATGGATTTTCTGATTTACCTTGTGGTATGTTTTGTTGGAAAGAAAATGGGAATGAAATAAATGAATTGAAATTGAAATTGAAATTAAAATTGAAATGAAAGATTTGAATGTCTGGTATGTATATATGCGATCACATGAAAAAGATGTGTGTGCCTGTCTGAAAAATCTGCAGGCTGTGGTAAGGCATGGAAGTTGCATTTTATGAGAGAAGTCTCTTGCAAATCCTGAGGCTTGGAATTTTTTTTTTACTTAAGCCTTTCTGCCGTCCTTTTGTGTAAATGAACAACAGGGATTGCTGCTTTTAAGGTCCATTTCACTTGTACTACAGAGATGCCGTCTGCTTATCCAAACACGTGATTCTGTGGAGATATTCATGCTAGTCAGCCCAGTCAAAACAGATTTCTGTAGGAAGAACTACACCTATTAGTTTGTTCAGTACATGGTTAAACTCAAGCCGCAGACATATAGAGCTGATGCCAGTCTTTGTAATCAGTGGTACCTCTTTAGCAACCCGACATGGTTATTTCAGAAAAACTTGTAAACATTATGCTTTACACTTACTTGGGGGGGGGGGGGGGCAGGGAGAGAAATTCAGAAGCTTTTTGATATGAATAGATCTTTATGTACCTAAACAGATCAGATCAATCTAACATATTTTCAGTCCAAACAAAATTGTCAAAATATTATAAGATGTGTCATGTTATTGCATCAAAAATGGCAAAATGATTCAAAGTTCAATTCAAAGTTCAATTCCAGTAGCAAATCTGGGGGGGGGGGGGGGGGGGGGGGAGTGCACCAGGCGCGCACCCCCTTTTATTGATTTCTTTAACAAAAGAAATAAAAAGAAATGGGGGGCATGGGCCTCCCTTTAATTTTTGTAAAGGTGCCCCCTCTTTATGCAATTCCTGGATCTGCCCTTGAATTCAAAGTGCAATGCAAAGACAATGAAGGAGAAACAACATAGATTTTACTGCGGCTCATGTTGAATTTGAAAAAAAGAAAGTGATAGGAGTGAAATATTTATGTATACCCAAAACATTCAAACATAGTTCGATTTGGTAACACAAGTACACCAACATGTTTCTTCACTTTTGAAATAACGCATGTTGATGATCATTTTGTGTGTTTTTTTTTTTAATATATCTCTTCTTCCCTATGTCAATCATCAGCAACTCGCTCCCCAATTGGTTTCCATGACTGCACTCTAGTGAATACACCTGTGTGTTTTACCAAATTGCTGGAATGTCAAAGAGTGGTTCATGCATGGCAAATACCCATTCAGAATATCTTTATGGCTGAGGTTATCACTACTACAAATTGATTGTAAGCCAACTGCATTCATAACTTTTAAGAGAATTGCACTTGTATAGCATGGCAAAATGCTTTGTAATCATATGCAAATTCCCTTCCTCCCCCCCCCCCCAAAAAAAAAAGAGAAAAAGAATATTCAAAGCTGACTATTCTGACAGCATTTTTCACAGACCCAAAATTTTGAACTTTTATCTTCATCTTGGATGATATTCAAATGTTTGAAAGAGTACCTAGATTAAAGGTTTATGACATTTTTCTAGTTAGCTATTGGTTTGGATATCACATGTAACATGTAGCATGGATAGTTGCTGATGAAATAAGTCCCTTTGCAATAACATATAAGTCATTATATTATGTATAAGCAGTTTCATTGCTTTTTGATACCCCTTAAAGAGGAATGATACCCATGTGTGGATTGAGTGATACAGTAACTGCAAGACAAAGATATAAATAAAAAGTTAAGTGTTGTTGTCTTCTCACAACAATAGAAATACTGAATCTTTATAACTTTTGAACGGATCGTCCATGTTTCCTCAAACTTCACTTATTTGTTCTTCTGATATTAACTGCATTCATGCAATCCATACAGTGTGTTGGGTGTCATTCCCCTTAAAGGTAAGGAATCCCATTTGCATGCCTTAAATGAAGAGTTGTATAAATACAGTGGTATGTTGAAGAGAGTATCATTTTAGAAACTCCCATAAAGTATTGAAAGTGGAAGGTAACATTTAGTACATTTTTATTGACCGTTAGATTTTGAATTGAATTTTTTTTCGGGGAATTTTTTTTACTAGGCTACCTTTGCAGACCCATGCACTGCATGTGTGTCCATCATGTATATTTTGTGAAGAAAGTTCATCAAAGCTTACAAACATTTCTATATACATTCTTGCCACACACTCTATATGTTATTACATCAGCTCTTATACTTTTAGATTTGTGTTTATAGATAAAAGATACAGAAGACTGCAACAAAAAGGCTTAAGTGTGGCTGACACACAGAACTAGTGAGTAGTTGAGTTTTGAGTTTCCAAATTTCTCAGCAGTGGCCTAAACAAGTCCCCTGAGGTTCATATCTAATGTTTTGCTGCATTTTGGGAGATCTGTAAAAGGTATCCCCTACCTTTAAATGATGTACTCCTAATGAAAACCCACATACTGACATCAGCTCTCTGAACCATGACAGCCTACGTCACACAATGCTTTGGACAAGGAGGAATGATCCTACTCTTGTCAGGGTGAAGTAATGACATTGAACAAAGATAGTTTTTATAGAGAACAATTGTTTCTGCACCTCTTAAGGTGTGAAGTGAGTTGTTGGTTGACCTTTTTAGAAGATTTTCTTTGATATAGTAGACAATAGGAGAGTCTACACTGGAGAACTATGTAGTAATGATACATTGTCACAGCCCTATATATTTCAAAAACTTTTGGGAGGAGTACAGAGAGATCCTTTGATGGACATTGCTTTTCATAAGTGAGAACTTTCTGTGAAAGTCTAATGTGTTTACTTTAGACATATTCATTTTGCATAAACCCGTTGACGATGAGACGCAAGCATAATCAATCAGGCAGCTATGTAATGGGAAATGCGTGCTGTAGCAAAATCAAACCGTCCTCAATGGGTTAAATGTTACAGGGATTTGGAGTTCAGGTCACACACTTTTAGTCAGTTCACTTCCAAATACGATATGTATGTGAAATCCACCAAAAATCTGACACACCCTTGCACACAGGGCAATCCACCTGTTCATACCCAGTGAGGGCAAGAATGAGTTTTCTGGGGGATCTGAAGTATAGTGTGATTTTTCGAACAAAACAGACTAAAAAAAAAAAATGAGACGTTTGTTCTCAGTGCATTATATGTTGGGAACGAAGCATTCCTCCATTTTATGTGTGATTACTGAATTAGTGGATCAAAATAATAATTGATTTTAAAGGTAGGGAATCCATTTGCATGCCTTAAATGAAGAGTTGTATAAATACATTGGTATGTTGAAGAGAGTATCATTTTAGACACTCCCATAAAGTATTGAAAGTGGAAGGTAACATTTAGTACATTTTTATTGACCGTTAGATTTTGAATTGAATTTTTTTCGGGGCTCACCGTAAATTCCAGTACATTACTAGGCTACCTTTGCAGACCCATGCACTGCATGTGTGTCCATCATGTATATTTTGTGAAGAAAGTTCATCAAAACTTACAAACATTTCTATATACATTCTTGCCACACACTCTATATGTTATTACATCAGCTCTTATACTTTTAGATTTGTGTTTATAGATAAAAAATACAGAAGACTGCAACAAAAAGGCTTAGGTGTGGCTGACACACAGAACTACTGAGTAGTTGAGTTTTGTGCATTATTCAAATTGTAGATAACTGTTGACTTCCAAATTTCTCAGCAGTGGCCTGAACAAGTCCCCTGAGGTTCATATTTAATGTTTTGCTGCATTTTGGGAGGTCTGTAAAAAGTATCCCCTACCTTTAAAAGTAAATAGGCTATATGTTGTTTTGCATGAACATGTTCATCTTTAGTTTTACCGATGAGGGAGTGCAACTAATTGAATTGTCATAGTTGGTTGCTTCAGAAACCTTTGAAATCAGTAGGGCCTAGTAGACAGCTGGCTTTCATACCATAAAAAATGCAAATAGGATAAAAACAGACCACTGAACTGTGGCCTAACAAATTCTTATCCATTGTAAATGACACACCTTGCTTGTGGTACATTTCTGTCCCTGAAATTTTTGTGGTATAGCAAAATCAGGATTTATTGTTCATGAAAATAACCAGCAGAGAGAAGACATAATTGATACTTGTATTACATTTTTTTTTTAAATTTGATGTGCAAAGAGTAATGAACAATTTGAAGAGATGTATTGTGACTCCAAATGATTGTGGTAAGATGGAAGAAAGAGAAATGCTTAAGGGGAAAATGCAAGGGGCAAAAATGTTATACATAAAAATGTCAAAGATATATTAACTACTTTCAAGAGCTGAAAACATCAGACATAGAAATGTCAGTGATTAATTATTTCCTTGCACAAATGTTATGGGTAAAAATGCCAGAGGCTGAAACCAAGTGCAAAGGCAAAAATATCAGTCATACATTATGCAGAGCTAAACTATTCCACAATGTTGATGGAGCTAAGGAAGTGCAGAAGAAAATTTATGGTAATTGGTATTTAGCATTTAGTGCATGAGGAATATTTGATAGCATGAACATTTTTGTGAATTTTTACTCCTTACTTTCACAAAAATTATAACACATTAATCATATATCATATGTCTTGGTATTCCTATTGTAGGCAAAACTATCGAATCTGTTAGTGCTACTCTCAGATCAATTTGATGTTATGTATAACATGAAAAGCAAATTTGTTCTTAAAATTGCTTGAAGTGACTTTTGCAGCCATATCTGATGATTGTACCCAGGTATGCTGTTCTGTAATTTTGATTGTCTTTTATAATGGAATATAAATCAAATAACAATATCATTATATTTGTCCATTTAAGCTGATAATGCACCCAAATGTTTCATTTATTTTCTACTACTTCAGTGCTAAAGAAACATTACACAGGTGATGACAGACAGCCTCCAGTCTATTCGTTGTTTGACAAGTCAAAGTTAATCGAGGTGGACCCTCAAATCTCCGCAAAGGAAGTTATAGCCATTCCATTATCCCTCCCCTCAAACAAACCAAACTGATAACCAGCCATGCATCACTCACGGGGACATCGGATGAGGAATACCTACACCTACGGCTCTACAGGTGGTGATGTGTTGTATGCCACAGGGGATGATGGTTACCATACCAACTCGACGGAGGGCTACCACACCATGCCCAATTACAGTAGCAACAGCAGCAGCAGCAGTCGCAGCAGCTCAAGCAGTCGCTACGGCAACAAGCACTCAATGAACAGGACTTCTTATTCCAATCATGTTGGTCATACAATAGAGTCAAACAGCAGTAGGAGAGGAAGGATGGGAGGTGTAGGAGGAGGAGGAGGTGGAGGAGGAGGAGGAGAAGGAAAAGGAGGGAGTCTCTATCACCAGCACCACAATGGTTACCAGGGCAACCACATCAACAGAAACTACGCAACCAAGGAAACGCAGAGGAGATACCAAACTTGGCATGGCAACGGAAGACATGCGGATGGTATTCTATCTTTCATTGGCCAGTTATTGCTTTGCTCCCTTTTCAGTTGCTCTGCAGTTTTAACTCTGGCACTAACATCACGACTGAAATCTATATGTATATGAGAGGAACAGTTGATTTCACACTAATATCTGTCTTCTTTTAAATCTGTTTTTTTTTTTTTGTTTGGTGCAGATTGATGTGATTGTGATTGTAAACAAATGAATGCATCTGCATGTTTTATTGGTGTTTTTCTATAACCTGGTACATACATGTATGCAATGATGACAGCATCAATGATGTGTTCTGTTTATTGATGGTTCAAATTGTCATATGCCATCGACCTCTTGCACAAATGCTAATCTATATAGTCAATGCACTAACCCAATGATTTTCTTTCTCACATTTATTCTATAAGTTGTAACCTTTTGCCTTGATTTGATTCACTTTACATGTTTGCAGTTTTTATGTTGATGATTCACTGATGATTAGTATATCATATAATATTTTGCTTGGGCACCACCAGGCAGGACTTGCAAAACAGTTTTGCCTGGAGTTCGCTGAATTTGCAAGGCATGAAGCTCTAAAGATACTAGAATTCCTGTGACTTTTTTGTATTGTGTATGCAATACCAATTTACATTCCATTCATGTGTACCTATAAGAGGAGGATACTTTAGTAGAATGTTGTTCATTCAATGAATGGCAATAAAGCTCAAGCAAGTTAAGAAATATAAAACCACACTGCAAAATATGTGGTGTAGAATATTATCCTGTCACATGTCTATTATGAGATATTCTCTATTCATATCTATAGATATGCTTTTCCAAACAAATAATTGATATCATAATGTATAAATATGTGCTAGCAATCATTCATGAATACTCAGTCCACATTTGAAGGGAAATTACATCTTTGAAAATAAAGAAAAAAGACAAAAGCAAAGTAAAAGTTTGTATGCCTATAGTGGTCATGCATGTGAGTGATTAATTCTACACCAACACCTTTTTGTTTATTTGGTCTACTTAAACAGGACTCGACACTGATACTTTTCTCTGGTGGCACGTTTGGACCACTAAAATCATAAAATTTGAAATTTGGGTGACCCTAAAATAAAAGAAAACATAGCACTCCTTTTTTAATTGTAGTTACCCGTTCAGACCACCAAAAGATATCCTTTTCTGAAATTTGGTGGCCTGACATCAATTTTAAGAAGCCCCATGCCAACATGCTGCCACTTATGTTTAGATTCTGCTTTAGGCTAACAACCTGCATTTTTTGTTTTGCTGTAGAGCCTTTGCAATTGTTTACGTTTACGTCAGTTGCCTTTGACTCACCATCAGTAGCAATTAACCTGTGTTTTATTTTTCTCTTTGTTTTTAGCAATGTGGTATTTTATGTCACTTTGCCCTTTGTTCACATGGCTTTATTCTTCAGACCTGAAACTATTTACTTGTTTATTGTATACACTACTTTCCATCACTTGTACTACTTATATTCATTTGAAACTTTTCTCCTTTTTTGGCAGCCAATTATTGTTTTATACTCAATTAATATGATATTTTCAGAAAGGTATACATTGATTTATGATGTCTCACTATAATGTATATTTGCATGATGTCTGAGAATAAGGCTTGCTGAAAAGTAGGCATATCTAAAAGCAATGATTTCATTCAGTATTTCGCACAGAGGTGCAGGTTGAAAAAAACCCCCAAAAACAACCAAACACCGAACACTTCTTTATGAAACTTTGGAAATATTTTCTGAAGTTGCATGTGTGATTGAGAAAAATATGATCTAACAATTCACAGTTCATACTTTTGCACACTCACATTTAAAAGCAGACTGGTTCTGTTCTATACTTGAACCTCTTGTAAATTATATCAAGTGTATTTTCCTGCAAGTTCCCTTTGCCTCTGTATAATGGAAATCTTGACATGAAATCTACACAATGTGTGCTGTTAAAGAGAGATAGAGATTCATAGGGTTAGAACTGGCTTGGCAAATGATTTTTTAAATCTGATGGCTTTTGAATTGTCAGTTCTTATTAATTTGTTTATTTATTTCAACATATTTTGACAGGATAACATGATTAGCAAGATAATGCTGTTTTACGTCAAGGTCCTGTACAATCTGGGTTTGTAGATATAAAATCCCATTTTGTGATTATAAAAAACAAAGTTTGAAGGATGGATGACAAACAATCCTGCCCATTAAACTCGACCCATTAAACTTGCCATTGCTGCACGTACAATAAGCATGACTTCATGTCTTTCACATCATTTGAACATTGATAGAATGTTGATGGAACACACCACTTTATGATGCATGTATTTTGATTGTAGCTGTGTCAATATTAATATATCTGCTTTTTAAGGTGTGTGGCTACAACTAGTCACCCCCAGAAATAAAAACATAACAAAACAAAACAAGTAAACTGATATTGTAATTGATAAAAGACAATACAGGACTTTGTGGTTAGAAGTTGAAAATGTCTCAAAATTTTACAAGAGGATGCTGTCCTAATGGACTGAGAACAGATGAGTATTTTATAAGTCATGGTCCCCCGGCCCCTCCCTTTACCAAGAGCTTTGCCTTTGTGCCTTTATGATGCTAGGTACATGTATGTACTGTATTATCAGTTGAAATAGAACAAACACTGAGGAATGTTCACCTACATAGATGGAAGTATATTCACAACCAAGTATTATTATTTTAGCACAGCTAAGCACAGCTAAAGTTTACTCTTACAACATGAGCTGTATTTTTATACACACACATGCATACACACACAGAGGCACACATGCAATCACAAACACAATGTTTTCATCTTTAAAGAATTGTCATATAAGAAAAAAAAAAGCCCTTGTCATCATCAACTCCAAAGTTTCTACCTCCTGCTGGATTCATACAGAAGTACAACAACAGCGAAAAAAAAAAAAATGGAGTGAAACATGGTCAAAAAGGTTCCCTCTTGAATATAAAATGTACATTCCATTGAAAATTTTGGACTGTTGTGTCTGTTTAACAAATCCTTAAGGCTTTATACTGGACTGTGCTGTCTATTCCAAGCTCTATCTGCTTTCTATACTTCTGTTACAGTGTTATGCTTGTACATTAGATTTGATATTGCATCCCCAAGACACCAGATACCAAAATGTTTTGTTATATTATCTCTGACTGATTATCAATTCTTTAGAATTCCAGTTGCGAAAAATAAAGAAAGGAAAAATCCATGCATTTGGGTGCCTCTTGGAAAGAGGTCAGAATTGTAGCTATAGTCAAGGCTGCAAACTCTGTGCAACAATAGAACACTGCTGTATCCCATGGCAAAATATTTTCCCAGTTACAATGGAACAGAGGCGTTCAGCAATATTGAGTTCTGTTGTTGCTTGGTTTCCACTGGAATTGACCTTGTTCACATTGTAGAATCCCACACAAGCATAGAGTACGCAGCATCCACTGATAGATACGGCTTTGCACAAACATATGTCTCTCCTCTGAAACATAGGGTTTACGTTTCAGAGGATTTGATTTTTTATTGCATTTGAAAGTGTTTCATTATTAGTATTTGTCAGTTTCATGGCATTTATAGATGTTTCATTAAAATGCTTTGGTGTATTTTTTTTCTATTCAAGAAATTTCACATACAAATGTAATTCTTTCAAGTCATAATTCCACATTATTTTGCATATCAATAGTGTTATATGATTATTGTTATGATGACATTCTTATCATTAATAGTATTAGTGCCATTGGTTTTATTGTCATCATCACTTTTTAAAAAAACATATTTAGCACTATTTTCAACAACAGTAAACCTTTGGTTCCTTTTTCTGACATGCTTGTTAAATTCTAGATCAGCAGTTGTGATCTGACAAATTTCATTTGTAGAAGGAGGCAAATTGAAGAAAACTCACACCTCAACCTTCACCCCTCTGCTTAAAGGGGATGGCTGGTAACCGATCAGTGGGAATCAGTGGGAATGCTGATGGATGATTGTTCCAATCCTTGTGGGATTCATTTAAGAGTACATTATATATCTATTGTTGTGTGAAAATTATTTGCTTCAGAACGGTCTCATATTCAAGTAATGTGCAGATTAATGCCCCGTCACTGACCAGGCATGCTAACCTGGAAACATTAATCTGCACATTACTTGAATACGAGACCATCTGAAGCTAATAATTTTCACACAACAATAGATATATAATATACTCTTAAATGAATCCCACAAGGATTGGAACAATCATCCTCCAGCATTCTCACTGATTCCCACTGATCAGTTACTAGCCGTCCCCTTTAACTAATAATCTCTTGCCTTCATTAATGCCTTGTCCACCATGGTCTACTTAACATAATAAATGTCAGAATTTTGGAGCTCGAGTATTTGTTCCAAGTTCATTGTGTCACTGCTGGCAACCAGGGATAGCCTGGTGGTAGTATATCACTGCCCGGAAAAGCAGTGGATGACAGGTTCAAGTACCATGGTTCCTTTCTTTTGACATGTTTGTTAAATTACAGATCAGCACTTGCAATCTTACAAATTTCATTAAATGTTTTGTAGAGGGAGACAAATTGAAGAAAAGTCGCATCTCAGGAAACCTGTTAATCAGATTGCCTAAACACCAATAACCACATACATCAGAAATCACATAACACAATATAGGGCCTACTTATACTATTATTCACAGAGATAGTTAATTTTCATTTAAAAACAGAAATCCTGACCTTAGGTGAATGTGTCAAACCATGACTTTTACTAGATGCCTTGAAGACCAATGCTAAAAGGCAAATATTGATAGTTACAATGTTTTACCAAATATACACATTCATAGCCAAAACTTCATTATCATTTTATTTCATGTTATTACCTTTCTCATATCTTGTGAAAGATAACAGCGAGTACATTCGTTCAGTTGTTTCTGATTATGGATCACACTTTGC
The DNA here is from genome assembly GCA_033980235.1 of Diadema setosum. NCBI lineage: Eukaryota > Metazoa > Echinodermata > Echinoidea > Diadematoida > Diadematidae > Diadema > Diadema setosum. The sequence goes on from CM067079.1 coordinate 7,142,133, forward strand.
TCCAGATAGGTCCATAAACACTAGGGCTTTACAATTTCAATGCATATAGATATAACATAAGCAACTTTTTTTTTTTTTTAAACAATAGACAAGTAGCTGGGGGATGTGGGTCAGAATTCATATTTGCATGAATAGATTAGTCCTACAAATCAAGAACAGGCCCATGTAAACTTTGGATTGGATGTTCCAAAGCTCACAAAGGGGCAGGCTGACAGGTTTGTCAAAATGTGGTAACACCAAACTAAATATGCACAGCTATAATACATGGCAGCTAGGGTTTTCCTGCCCAGCTTCCATAACCACTAATAATGAGACTACTAACAGAATTTTTTTCTTCATAAGTAACAAGAATGATTAATTCCTTTTATATTTATATTCCAGGTTTCTTTCTGTACATATTAACAGTCAAGAAGTTGCACTATTATGAAATAACATATTGCATGATTGTATTCAAATTCTGCCTACATTCCACAGCAAGTGAAAGAACATGATATATATATTTCTAACTGAACTTTCTTTGTTTTTAGCAGAACTTATTATTACTATGGGAGTCCTTTAAAATTCTTTCTTTTCCTACTTTGCACAGATTTATCAATCTAACTCAGAAGAATTTGGGAATACAATATAATACTGATACAATTTAGCCACACTGTATCACAACAGTATTTGTTTTGAGTTACATGCATTGTTTCACCCGAGTAGATCAGTGTCTGACTTGCCTTAAAGAAAAAGACAGCAAATGTTTTATGGGGGTGAGAGGATATACAGTGCAAATGACATACTTAGTTGCTTGGCAAGTTTTTGAGACAAGTGCATTTTCACATAAAGACTAAATAGTTGTTCTAATTATATTTGAGCATTGCGTGAAAAGTATATATTTACACATTGTAGAATCGATCGGGGGAATTTCTTCAAATGAGGCACATGCTCTAATACATTCCTTCTGTGATCTCTTCCTCCTTGTGATCTTGCAGGAATCGAAGCTGGTCGCAAAGTCAGCGTTGAGCCGCTCCTCAAGGCATCGGAACTCAGCCACCCAGACGTTGATGAACTGAACGTCATGGCGTACGCTGCCGGATTCCACAAGGCCAAGCCTGTGTCAGAGACCTTCAAGACCAGCTTTGGGGCAGAAACGTATGCAGCAAAGACCCCAACAGATTGGGGACAGTGTGCCAAGATTGACCTGAGTAGATCTTCGGGGCTTGACAAGACTCCAGGCGGTGATGTACACGGTGCCAGGGCAGACGAACAGGTTAGTACAATGTTCAGGATTGTGGGCATTTGTCTCAGTATTTGCACTATTGATGGTCGTCTTCCTAACATTTATTCTTTGAGCCCAAAATCTCTTTCATAAATGGCAGATTAATGAAGTGAATGTGACATATTAGAAAAGAAAGTGATAGTGCATTTGATTTTTAATTTTGTGGTGATATTCATTGACAGATCATTTGATTACCTAGCTATTATCATATGAGATGAAATTAACAAAATGCCTATCACGCACATCAAGAATTGGAATTGATTTCATGTTTCGCTCAAAATTGTCATGGTAATAAGAAGCAACTCATGAAAATGACTTTGTTATCAAATGGGACGAATGACATTACAATTTTTACACCGTCTGCAATTATTTTTTTTTTCTACAATTTTAGCAGCACACATAGCATCAGATTTAACAAAACAAAATGTAATGTGGGATGAATCTACACAAAGTTTGAAAGTTTATTTAGACAGAATTGAAATGAATATTGGTAATCATTAACATTCCACTTTATGACTATATTCTCTATAACTATATAGCATAGAATTTCTACACACAATATCTAATTTCAGTGTTTTCTGCTCTAATGCATTAGCAGTTGTGTATATCCCACTCGTACTTGGATAATCATTATCATAATTATGCTAAATTCTTGTTCCACATTTTCACAAATACAAGATTATTTTAAATGAAATTTGATGTTGCAGTGTTCTCAGGGCTGATCATTAAGCCTATTTTCATAGTGTGTAATGCCTTTGTCATCAATTTTGACCATCAAATTTCTAAGTCTGAAGTTTGACTACTAGAAAGTATGTTTTTCTCAACTAATTCTTAATGACACCATCCCGCCATGAGTTTGTTCATGTGACTATTAGGAAATAACAATTAAGGACTTATATTTTTCCTGTCTCATGCAGGTGACAATCCATGTTCGAGTGCTGGATCAGCAGGTTTCTGTGGAAGATATCTCAGCCCAGATCGAGTCTCCTGGTAGTCCTGTTCCCATCAGTCTGAAGGCTCTGAGTACGGAGCTTGTGGAGGTCCAGTTTGTCCCCATGGACCAGGGCATGCATAAGGTAGGACCGCGGGTCTTTCTCATGAGGCCTCTGTTTTAAAGCAGGCACAGATGACTTTGTTTTACTTGGTTGGAGATACAGATCAGTGGTCATCAATAAATCATTCATGACACGTAGCATATAGGGAATGTGACTGTGGGTATGACTGTGCAACAAAGTGACCGGTGTCATCCAAAATGAAGAATACTGTTGTCACTCATGACCAGTGTAAATTGCCCTTTTGGTCTAGCTTCCAGAGTTTCTTGAGAGCTGGCAGCATCCAGAATATGGGAAATTATATTAATGTCCATGGCCAAGATAATTTCATTCTCTATTGTGCCATCCAAAATGTTTTATAGATGTAGCATGGGCTGAAGACCTACCCTTCAAATCAGGGTGGATCAGCTGAACATTACTTGCTTGGCATAATGGGTATATCATGCAATGAAACTTGATTCGATCTGTATGTCTAAAGTTAAATAATTGGCTTTTAAAAGGGGCTGTGCATCTGTGCAAGGTTGAATACAATTGCATGCCCCCTCTGAACCTATTCACATAGTTTGAATTCCTTTTAATTGTTCTATACAGTGCAGAAACAAATTTTAACCCAGCATGATTAACAAAGATGACACTAGGTACCGTATGATGAATTACAATGTATGTGTGTGTGTGTGCATGTTCTTAAACAGCTTCAGTTGGGTAAATTGGCAAATTTTACTCCGGGCAACTGGGTTTACATTTCACATTGGACACATATTATGCCCGTTTGTTCAGAGTAGTTGAAACAAAAAGGCACCCTCATAAAGTCCTCAGGAGTAGGCCTATCCTAGGGGGTAGAATGCATCTGCATATTTTGCATATTTAGTGCGTGCATGTATAGGCACATAGTATTTCACACCATTCAATGGGGGAAATTCTAAAACTTTTTACACATCTTGGATATCCTCGACTGTTGTGTGTATGCACCCCTACTCTACTTGAAGCTTAAAGGGTATGTACAGTTCTGGTCAAGGTGAGGATTTAGCTTTTAACGCTTTGCGAGATATTCAGAAACCACTCTATGAAATGTTAAAGAGCATGCAATTCTAAGGGGTATTAAAAGTTTATTTGATGAAAATCGGTTTTGAAATGGCCGAGATATCCAAAAACAAAGTGAAACAAAGAGATCCTATTGCAACTGATTGACAAATTGCCCTACATCGACGTAAATAAATAAAATAAATTTGAATAAAGAGATCCTAATAAAAGATGTGGCCTGTAGTCTTTTATTATTATCACTTTTTTGGATATCTCGGCCATTTGGAAACCAATTTTCATCAAATAAACGTTGAATCCTTCTTAAAATTACATGCTCTTTCATATTTCATAGGAGGTTTCTCAGTATCTCACTTAGGAATGTTCAAAACATGAATCCCCATCTAAACCAGAACTGTACAGTCCCTTTAAGCTCATTTTTAACCTGTTGAGGATGAGTCCCGAGTATACTCAGGCAAGTGTCTATGGGAAATGCATGTTGTAGCAAAATCAGCCCTTCCTCAATGGGATAATAACTACATGTATAAAACTGAATTTCAATATCATTTATGATGGTCTTCCATTTCAATTGGTGGAGGTCCATTTATCAAAATAAACAGAGGTGGATCCAGGAATTCCTTGAAGGGGAGGCGCCTTTACAAAATTAAAGGGGGCACACACGTCCCCCCCCCCCCATTTTTATACCCCCGCCAAATGAAGTTTGAAGGGGGTATATAGGAATCAGCGGACGGTTGGGCGGTCGGGCGGTCGGTCAGGCGGTCGGTCGGGCGGTCGGTCCGTTGCAAATCTTGCGTCGCGAACTACTTCCTCAGTTTTCAACCGATTCCCATAAAACTTGGCACAGATGTGTGCCTTGGGTTGTAGATGTGCAAGACGTATTTTTTGACAGTACCCAAAAGTACGTTGCCATGGTAACGGCATATTATGGGCAAAAATGGGTACAAATCTTGCGTTGCGAACTCCTCCCACAGTTTTTGATCAATTTTTATGAAATTAGGTACAGATGTTCATCTGAATATGTTAATGTACAAGACTCATATTTCCGCAGTGGCAAAAAGTGCGTTGCCATGGTAACGGCATGTTATTGGTAAAATATAGGGCAAAATGCTTCATGGCAAAACTGCTTCATCAGTGTTCTTCCAATTCTCATGGAATTCATACTGAATGTTTGTCTTAGGATATAGGTCAGCATGACACATTTCTTGACAGTGACAAAAAGTATGTTGCCATGGTAACAGCTCACATATTATGAGCCAAAATGATGGGAAATTTTGTGTTGCAAACTACTTCCTCAGTTTTTGCCCAATTTCCATGAAACTTGGTACAGATGTGTGCCTTTGGTTGTAGATGTGCAAGACGCATTTTTCAACAGTACCCGAAAGTACGTTGCCATGGTAACGGCATATTAATGGCAGAAGATCAAGGAAAGATCTTGTGGATTTAACTACTTCCTCAGTTTTTTGACCAAAGCTTATGAAATTTTGTTTTGACCAAAGCTTATGAAATGTTGTTTGGCGGGGGTATAACCAGTCGCTGTAGCGACATTTCTAGTTTCGATTTGTTTCTTTTGTTTTAAATGAAGAGAGGGCACGTGCTTGATGTGCCCCCTCCCCATATCTGCCAACGATAAAGGAATTGTATATTTTTCAGAAACAATGGAATATGCCTGATGGTTACCTTGAGCAAAACCAACTAATCCATGCTTGAAATTTCTTACGAGAAGTAAAATTTTTGTTGTGTGTTTTTAATAAAGTCTGACTAAAGTCTGTGTTCAAATCATGTATTTCATATGACAGGTGTCTGTGAGGTGTCGGGGTGAGATGGTTAGGGGAAGTCCCATCAGGCTTGCTGTGGAGAAGGACATGTCATCCTACCCCAGAAATGTCAAGGTTGGAGGAACTTCTGCAGCAGTTCTCCTGGGAGAGGAACTCAATTTCCAGGGTATTTGCACTTCAATTGCGTCTTTTTTTTTTCTCCTATAGCATAAATGCATCTTTTACAAATACCCATAGATAATGTAGTGATAAGCACTTTCATGAATCTTGGCTACTTGCAAAAATGCAAAAGTCTCATGCATGTGAAAATTTCTCATTTTACAGTACATCTTTTGCAAATAGATTAAATGCCCATTTTTCTAATTGACTGTAATTCCTCACCGTTACCTCAGGTCTAACAATTCATGAATCATCCTCTGATTAGCTTTTGTCATTGTACTATCAACAAATATACAGTACTTGAAGTATATTTTATTGAATATACTGCTTAGGGATCTCATAGATGACCAGCTAAAATTGAGAATGGATGGTTTCATATCTCAAAACTGCTTCATTTTTTGTGCTCAGAAACAAAATATTTAAACCACTTTCCAACTTCTTGTGAATCTGCATTTAGATAAGGTGGTACACCATACCGGTTGTCTAATGTATTTTCTAAAATCCTTTCGTAAGTGCCCTAATTTCCTAAATTTCTTCTTGTAGGTGTTCAGCAATCTTCACCATGTAGAGAACAAATAACACAAAAATGCTTCATTACTCATCTTCTTGGGAATCTATATATTTACTTGAGAGAAGATGCTCCTGTTCATTTGCGTTCTTGTCCTGTTGTCTTTAATATGTGTATCTATATTCAGTGGACGCCCAGGAGGCTGGACAGGGTGACATCAGTGTCAACATCAGCAACGGTCACGTCAACCTCCCTGTGCGCATCACTAGGGAGGGGCGTGTCTTCACCATCCACACCAGGGCCAAGGAGGTCGGTCTCTACGTGGTGGACATCCAATGGAATGGGCAGTCAATCACAGGTGGGAATCAAAGGACTCTTGAAATCCCTATAATGAGAAATGTCTTAATCATCTTATTTTTGTCATACATAATATTGTATGATAAAAGGAATGCTGAACTTAATATTTTTGGTAATGAACCAATAGAGTATGATAGGTAATATCCATGATTAAGTGTAACATTACTGTAAAATTTAAGTGATTCATATGAGTGTAGATGGAAGTAGAAAATTACTTAATGAAACATCTCAGAGGATACTTAAAAATGTCTGCTTCTCAATAGGCTATAAACATCACAGTGCATCATATCTTGTGCATTTGATTACAGTTACACTCATTTCAAGTAATGAGTATAGCATGTCATTGATATGATATGCATGTTTTCGTTCACTTACTCATGCACAGGTGGAAATGATATATTCAAACTGAGTGTGTTGTACCTCTATGATACTTTGGTCTTGGGAATTTACTAAAGTGCTAAAAAGTAATCATTTCCTGATTTGTAATCACTTCAATTTTCGCAGATGACCCCATGAAAATATCAGTTCAGGATCCATCCAAGTGTCGGGCAGTTGGAGAGGGACTGTCCAGGGCGAGAGAAGACACTCCAGCCATGTTCACAGTGGACCCCACAGCAGCTGGTCCCGGTCAGCCCAGAGTCCAAGTGGAAGGTATGGATACACACACAGAATTAATGTCCTGTCATTTTTCTGACCATTGGTGTGCGCAAGATGTAGCTCAATTAATGAGGTCCTTGTGATATACAAGAAAATTGCATAATTGCCGATAGATCAAAACAGAATTACTACATATTGTAATCACATATGCATGCCTTTGCTGTTATCATTGTGTGTGGATGTTCGTGTATGTGTATACATCTTTGACTTTGTTGAATACTTGTGTTCTTTATTTGGTCACAATGTTCAAATTGTAAGTGATAATTAGTGTCTGACTTTGTAGTTTCAGACATGTTGCATACTCTATAAGAAATACAATTACGCTATTCTCTGATAACCAGTCGAGGATAAGATGATTTTGCCGTAAAACACATTTTCCATAGACACCTGCCAGAGTATGCTCAGGACCAGTCTTGAATGGGTTAGAGTCCATCTGTCCCATAGTAGATCAACATCAAGGAGCGAATTTCAGATTTACCTAACTTTGAAGACTTCCCGAGAAATTCCTCTTACTCCCATTCTCAGCAAAACATCAGTGTCTTCATCCCTTGCATAAATATTTCTTCTGAGAAATGATGTAAAATTTTTGATTTTGTACTCTTCTTCCCATGAAATTTTGAAATGATATTCAATTGTGTGATTGAATTTATGTGGGACCCTTTCAAAAGTAATATTTTTATAAGTGTCACATATCTTGCAATAATAGTTGCAGTGGCTGAGGAAATAACCAGGAAGCTACCAATCAGCTTGCAGTATTTATAAGTCACTCCCTCAACAAGCTCTATAATTGCAACTTTCAACAACTGTAAGCATCTGGATCAAATGGGTCTTTGTCACATGTCTGTATTTCACAAATAGATTTTGAAAATCTGTAATGATGTGATTTTGATCATAATTATGATATATTTTTGTCATCACAGGACCTAATTCAATGGCAAAAGTAAGTGTTGATGAAAACAGGGACGGTACATACACAGTCACATACATACCAGTGGAAGTGGGGATGTTTACACTGAAGATCTACTGGGCAGACCAGATGATACCAGGTAAGATTTTAAGCCTTTTCAGGACCACTGTTCTAAATTCCTGTTGATATTGCTTATAAAACATTTTGTCCATGGAAGTGAAAGACTTAAGAGAGCAACCCAAACCTTTCAATTAATACTCTGGTGTAGTAATCTAGTATTATACTGTTGCCACTACCTTGTCTGCTGAACAATATATCATATTTGTTATAGTGTCATACCATCAGCAGGTGTGATATCCTGCCTTGAAAATCTCAAGATTATTGTATAAAGCTGTAGGGATTAAAAAAAATAATATTAGGCTATCCAAGCTTAAAGCATTATTGATTCATTTATAGATTTTTAAGGCAACATGTTTTTGATGTTTGGTACAATAAGACAAAGATGCTCTGAATTAGATACTAATACCACCCAATTGGATTCACCCTTTAGGTACAAATGTATGTTGTAATGTGAACATGCCATATCACATTTGAAGGGTTGTCATGTTTTTAAATGTTTTGACTCAATGAAATCATAGATGTGAAAGTTCACATTACCAAAGATCAAATTGTTTGCCTTGCATCAGTGTACTTCACCAAGTGAATGTAAAGTTTATGAAACTCCAATAAAAAATATCCCTTCTTTTCCTTGTTCTCATAGGGAGTCCATTCCACATCAAGGTGACTGACCCTCGCAAGGTCCGAGTGGTCAAGAGCAGCATGAGGTCAGACCAGATAGTCAGTGGTGCCATGAAGATGACCAAGAACAAGGAGTTCAAGATAGTCTTTGATACAACTGAGGCTGGGCCTGGTGAGTCTCTATAATTGGTCATATCTCACAAGGAACAGGTGGTATATTAAAGTTTGGTAAAGCAATATGCATTGTGCTTTGTATTTCTTCTGGCAGAGATGTGCCAAGCTCTCTGTAAGTGTAATTTCAAATCGGAATTGAATTGAATTTGATGAAAGGGAAAATTTTCATTCAAATCTATATGTGGATTCCATGAATGCAGCAGTTTAAGTAAAACACATCGGTGAAATTTCAAAGCAAATCTGACAATCTTTTCAAAAGTAACGAATTATGAACATTTTGGTACCTCCACTGTTAGATAAGAAGGCTATAAAACTAAATGATGTCATAGAAATGAAACGATATAAAGACATTGTGTTTATTTGTCTCTCCTTTAAGCCAGGGAGAATGATATCATCCTTCAGTTAATTAGTCAAAAGAATTTATACTTTCCATGGAAAGTTGAATTACCTCAAGCATTGTATGTTCTGCCATTTGTTTCCCTCTTTTATTGCTGTAGCAAAGACAGACAGGTGTAAAGGTCCTAGCAGAATATTTGTGTTACAGCTGAAAAGGATTTATCAGCAGTGTTTCATAATTTAACAAGTTCTTTGGCAGGCCTTTAAAAGTCCATGTCTGTAGACATTAGCTGCATTTCTAATGAACATTTGTGCAGAACACCAATGAGCGCATCGCATAGACATTCTCATACTTGGCACTTCCATCTTCACTCAGGCATAATGCAGGCAGACCTAGACACGCCCACAAGCCGTGTACCCCTCAATGTGGAATCTGAGATGCAGGGAAGACAGAGTGTTACCTTTACACCGGATGAGGAAGGTAGGATGATGGTGTCTCTCAGGTTGAGAGATAGAGAGATAAAAAGAGTCAGAAAGGAGGTTCTCACTGCACCAAGAATGTGTTGTTAGCACCCTTCAAGGTCTCAAATGCTGATTTGCCTGACAGTACAAGTATTAGTTTTGCTAGTAGCTAGTAGTACTGTACACCAGACCAAATTTTGATTACTACTTCTGAGATAGATTTATTTCCAATATTGTAGGCCAGAATGAATAAAAGAAATGATTCAATAATGCAGCTGTATGAGAATGATAATAGTGATAATGCTTATATAACACATAAGACATACAGCCTATATGTAGTGCATAGTGCATATGTACCTATGCACTCAAGAAAAGGACAGATTAATAGAATATACAACTGCATGCAATATAATTTTTTTAAATGGATATATTGGAGGTTTGGATTGAGATTAAAAGAATAAAGTGAAAGTGCACAGAGATGACTGCACAGTATAATATTCCGACCTTGATTTTATTGTAAACACATCATAACTTGAAGGCATTCTATCCAATGGGTAATTAATGTACCATTTGTGTAAGCTGTCTTGAAAGTGATGCAGTTTCACTTGTCCTCATTTACTGCCTCCACCTGTTAAACAAGTGAGTGGGAGATGTGAAGTTACACCAGTACTGGTGTTGTTTTTTCAGGTGAACATGAGCTGAAAGTGATGTGGTCTGGTTACCCGATAAAAGGGTCACCCATCAAGATTTTCTGCAAGACAGAGGAAGTTCCCATCGACCACACCAAGGTGAGGGTCAGGGGTGAGGGAATGGAGGTCGGCAAGGTCTTCAAGCCTTCCGAGTTCATCATTGATGGAGCTGGGGCAGGCCCAGGTATGTGGAGCTGGTTACACCTTACTCTTTCTCCCATGCACAATGCACCAAGGCAACTGACAGATTTACTCACACGCGTACTTTGTACAGTCCAGTCCGATTAAAGATGTTGAAGAGAGACAAATATCTGCTTGTGCATCCAAATGGGCAGTTTTTCAGTTGAAGTTTACATAATCAATTGCGCAGGCATATGCAGAATTGTGGCTGTATTCAAGAAACATTAAATTTGCTTTATTTCTCAAAGTCCTCGTGAAGAAAATGACTGAGCCTGAATTGTCTCTTTTTTTACTCACACTGTATTGAACGGGAAAATCTAGCAAGCATTACTTCAGATCACATAGTGATATAAATTAAAGCATGATGACAACTGCAGATGCAATCCCTTAACTTTACAGCCAAGACCAGCAGTTATATTGACTGAGTCACAGCTTCATTGCGCTTTAAGCTTGCTGAAGTGCATGCATGCTTAGAGATCAAAATCCACCGAATGATATGTTTTTTTCAGCACATTTCCCTGCTTGTATTTCTACTACACACTCTACCAGGTGTGCCCGGTGTGAGAATGAGTGGTCTTCATTCCGACATCGACGTCACATTAACACAGATTGGAGCCTCCACATACAGAGCCAGCTACATCCCGGAGAAACCAGGTAAGTTCCTTTTGCATATTTCAACTCACAAACAATCGCTAATAGGCTGTTGACAACTGGAATCTTATTCACCTCTGCAACCCACAGACTGGATTATAAGATGATGCATGGACTGTTGTATGGTGACTGCAATTGAATTGACTAAAATGCAAAGATATTGCAAACTTTATACAGTAGTTCATGTAATGACAGATATTTATTTGTGATGAACTGAAGGCTTGATAAAAAGATCAAAATGCTTTCCATTATTAGAGCTAACAAAGAATGGGCAGTGTAAAAATATTGGAGGGAATAGCAGTCATATTCACTTCTGAGGTAAAGATATATAGATAACAAGGATGCAGCTGTTAGGTGTGAGGGGTAGAGAACAAAGAGAATCTAAAACTAATGCCTCCTATACTGTGGTTATGGAGACATAGGGTTTTACTTGCACCAGGCATTAACCCTAAAGGGGCCGGGCTTTTTTGGCTATGCTCAGGCCGGGGGGGAGGGGGGGGGGGGGGGGGGGGGAATGGATTCCGCCACCCCCCCCCCCCCCCCCCCCCCCCCCCCCCCCCCCCCCCCCACTGACATCTCGGCCATCGGTGGCGCGATCGCAATGAAATTTTGCATGCGTGAGACCTGCGTCATAATCTACAAGATTGTGTCATAAGATTTTTTGAAACAATCAATTTCTAATTTTAATTAATTAATTATGCAAATTAAGCTCAAGATCATATTTTAGCCTAATTAAAAGCATTGAGAGTCTAATTTTTGGTCTGTAATTCTGTTGCAGCATATTCAACGATTGTACATCACAAAAACTTCCAAAATTCATTTCAATTCTTATGTATTTTATTGTTTTCAGAATTTCTTATGTATTTCTTTGTTTTTCAACTTTTGTTTTTTCTTTGTTTTTTCGTTGGAAATTGTCACTGACCACTTTTCTACCATAATTAGCACAAAACTAATCAATGAAAGTGATTAATTGTAAAAATAATCAGGTTTTTATGACTTTCATGACAGAGCACTGTTTTCCATAGGAAATGTACACAAAATCACAAAATTGTGCCAGTTTTGGGGCGACATTCCGTTACAAAAATGGGCGTGGCTTCGCAAAAGTACGCGCGGACGTCGCAAATTTGGTCTCAAAAGTTGCGCAAGACTTGAACAAACAAAGTCAAGAAGCCTCGCGACGAGGCCTTCTCGCGTAACAGAATTATAGCGCGAAACATCGAGGGGGGGGGGGCGGATTCCGCCCCCCCGGCCCTTTTAGGGTTAAGAAGTACCTGTCAAATGTCAATGGCTGCCTTTTTTAAAATCTCCCAGGAACATATCTGCTCCATCTTACATGGTCTGACAGACAAGTGGTGGGATCACCCTTCAAGGTGAACATCCAAGGAGACTCCCATGCCGAGCGGGTCAAGGCGTCGGGCGGGGCTCTGAAGATGCTGGTATCGAACCAGACATCCCGGCTGGTCATTGATGGAAGAGAGGCAGGAGATGGTGAGAATTCATGTTTGAAATTACTGTATACGGCAGATATTTTGCAAGGTTTTTATTTTCATGAATTTCACAAGTCAGGTGCTATTTCCAAAGTCAAAGTCACACAAACATAATTTCATTTGACATTTATTTTCAACTTCATTGTTACATGAATTTGTTTTGTAGCCCGGCGTGCGTAATCAGATTTGCATCATGATATAACTGTAAAGTGGAATTTTCTTTTTATAGAATATGGTGTCCATTACAGTGAAGTATTAACAGCAGTGCCAACAAAGTTTGTAAGGGACAATTAACCACACATTGTCTACCTGCAGGTGACCTGACCGCACGCTGCATGGGTCCAAGCTCCATGGCAGAGGTTCACATAGGAGACAACCAAGACAACACCTACTCCCTGCTGATCACCCCCAAGGAACAAGGCAGACACATCCTGGAGGTCAAATACGGTTCAGAACACATTCAAGGTACCCTACGCAATCCTTGCTTATCTTTGCTTGTTTGCTTAGACACAGTTGCTTTCTAAGTGCTTCATATCAACTTATTGGTTATGCATTTGCACATAATTATATGAGAAAAAAAGAGAGCAAAGCTGCAATTGCCTTGTACATAGTAACTGTAGATGATATTCATCCACTTATGTAAAGTTTTTCCATCATGTAATATGCTAACCATTGGTTGTTAAAACAAAAGCATCTGCATCTTTCCCCAACATTTTTCCCTAAGGCAGTGCATAATTTATGTAATCATTTATGCTTTCACATACAATGAATGATATCCAGTGTACTGGAATTATTGTTTTGAGAAGTAGGCTTCATAGATGGAATAGTTTTTAGCTGTGTTGTAGTGACAGTTTTACGAAATCATTTGTCGTGCAACTGATGGGTTGAGATCTTAGAGTGTAAAGCAGCCACTCTTCATGATAGAATAAGTGGTTTAAAACCGTATCCGTTGAGGATGGAGTGATTCGCTATAACACACATTTCCCAAAGTCACCTGCCCTAGTATTCTCAGGACTCGTCTTCAACAGATTAACACATTTTTTTTTTTCAAGAATGAATAGTGTAAAGATGTATGTGAATTAAATGTCCTGTTGATGTGCTTTATGTTTAAATATCTGCCATTTAGGGAGCCCTTTCGTGCTGCGAGTCGCTGGAGCAACCGGACGCCAGCGAGGTGAGGTGTTTCGGACCGGGTCTGGAGCATGGCATTCTCAGCTCCTTCCGTGGGAGATTCATCTGTGAGACCAAAGGGGCGGGTGCTGGCCAGCTGAAGGTCAGAGTTCACGGACCAAAGGGTGAGTTGACAGACTGGGAATAAGTAACATGATCTGATCAGGGCAATCGCGGAACAATCACATCAGTCAGATCAGTCACACATTCACACTCGAGCACGCGACTGAGTGATTCAGGTCGAGTCAGTGGAATATGGTTCAGAGGACTTTACTTGTCTCCTTTAATAGGTCTTGTGAATACAATGATGTGGCTTGTCAGCATGCAAAGTCTGTGTGCATGTTTTTGGTATGTGGTAGTCTTGATTCTGGACACTACATGGATGATGTAAGGAGATTATCTGAAAATAGTGTCTTCTTCTCTCACATGAAATCTATGTGAAGTCAACCAGCTGTTGGGGGATTAATTCCTGCAGGACCAAACAACGATCTGATTTTTCATTTCATGCCTAATCCACTGCCGCTTACACTCTCACCACCCCAGGAAAAGTTAAAAAATGTTCTGATCTTATTAAATCCAACAGTTCCCATGTAGGTATTATCTAAAAAGATTGATGTAATTTCTGGTAATCCAATTTCTGTTACTTGTGGTATAATCACCTCAAAACATGAGGAATGCAGTCTTTATGCTTAAGAAATTAAAACCTATGGTGAGGCAGTCAGCTATCTCAGCAAATGTTTTTTCCAACAATTTAAGTAAAATGGCAGGCATACTTCTGTTGCTGTTTTTTCCCAAAGTCCTGTAGTTTTTACTTCGTTGTGACCCTGAAACAAGTTTATGATGAAATTGTCACCTCTCTCCACCCCCCCTCCCCCGGCTTTTAGCATACATGCCCATTGTCACTAAGATATGACTATCTTTCTGGACACAGGTGCCTTCCGAGTAGAGATGAAAAGGAGCGACACCCGCGATCGCACCATTGACGTCCTTTACAATCCGTCGGAGGTCGGCGACTACACCATCCATGTCAAGTGGTCCGACAAGCACGTCCCCCGGCAGCCCCTTCCTGATCAAGATTGTGGATGGCAAAGAGCAGCTGCGAGAGGTCCAGAACAAGTTCCCGACTTACTCCTCTGTTTCCAAGGGAAACCCATAACGGAGGCCTGGAGAATGGCTGGGCGGAAGACATCTAACCCCTGGTATCAGGCCTCGCAGAAGACCCACCTTCTGCAAATCGAAAGTGAAACTTGTGCATGGATGGGAAAAACATGAACATTTGCTTGAGATTCTGGTATATATGAAAACTCTTTGCGTGAACATGTCTACAACTCCATGCCATACATTGCAAGCTTCATACCTACGAGGACTGGTCAGATGTAATGGTGTGCGTCTAAATGCTGTAGTATATTGATGTGTTGTATTCACTAAAAATATTGCAAATTGGTTTCTGAGGAATGATGAGACTACAAAAGGCAAGTCATTGAATGGGTCAACCGTGTAGTTGTGGTATGCAAAGTGTTGAACAATTTGCATATGTAATTGCCAGCAATAAGATTTTCTCCTTCTGTGACTGAGCAGTTGACATTCCCCTCTTTTCGCTCCCTTGCCCCCTCCCTCCAAGTCAATGAGTGACAATTACAGATGACTTGTGAGCTGAGTATGAGTGTGGTAACAAACTTTTTGATGGCAAGGAGAAAAACTGAAATGCTACTGCATGTATTGCTGCCTCATTACTGTTAAGCTCAGTAACACTGGTTCGATTTTTTATTCATTTTTCTTTTCTTTTTTCAGTGTATGATGTGCAGATTCATTTACATGAATTTATGAAAATTGTGTATTGAGCCTTAGATGTATAAAGCCAGGAACATTGGATTAGTTCCTGGAATATGTGAGAAGCTCAGTGTATCCAAGAGAAAGATGAAAGCAAATATATTTGCTGTAATGAATTAAGAATTACTCTCAAGATACTTTTATTGTCATGTCCATGATGACAGCAAGTGGTTCATGTAGAGTAAACTCACGTCTGGGACTTCTGGATGCAAATGTAATTTGAGTTTGTGATAAAGGAAAAACTGTGGCATTGATGGGCATGGAAGAGTTTGAGGTCATTATATTATACATTGTGCTTGACTGCATCTACAGAGCTGCCATTCTAGTGCTTTCAAATGTATTTAATGGGTTCCGAAGCAGTGTATAATGCGCAGTTGACAAATTGCTTTCTACAATCATGCATGTGAAATTCTGGACAGATATTGTATTGTGTTATATACTACATGCAACTGCAGTATACGTGTACTGTGCCGTACGTGATGGTTATGTGTTGGTAACTTCTGTTTTATTCAATTGTTGATTCAAAATCAGTTGTCTGGTAGATTGTTTAAGTATTAAAAGTGTATGTTTTTATTTTTAATTGTATAATGAAAAAGCTTCATTTGATATATTGTATTCTTTTGAAATTGGACAAAATGGAAGACAATTAAAATCCATTGTATATGAGTAAGCTCAGAATGTAAATATTTGCATATTCTACATGGAAATACAAAGACAGGGAATTTCTTTTGAATTTATAGGTTTCAGGTTGTGTTTGTTAACAATACTGCCCATTATAATGCATCTATTCATTCTTTCTCTTTTGAAATTAGAACTCTGCGTTTGATTGCAAGTTTTTGTCCCCATGTACGTGTACAGTCAACCTTGCTGAAGTCGACCTCACATAAGTTGAAATAATTGCCTAAGTCGAAGGTCTTTTCACGTCCTCTTCTCTTTATATTGTGTTAATTCTAATCCCTCATAAGTTGAATTTTCTTTAAGTCGAAGCTATTCACTCAGTCTAAATATATTCGACATAAGGCAAGGTTGACTGTATATTGTTTGCCAGCCATCCAAAAATTGCAAATGCCATGATAGATAACAGGGCGATGTCTTCAGACTATGTTCCACTTGCTCATTTTGAAAGGTGAACCAAATCTTCAAATCTTACAATCTGCCGCAACCATTCATTTTTTTTTTCCAGCAAAAGAAGTTCATCCTTATAGCAGAGAACTTGCAAATATGTTTATACTCTGCATGAACATGTAACTATATACAATTTTATCTGTATGTTTTAATCAATCATAGTTTACTGGAGAATTATGTGTAGAACATGATTATATATCACCAGCCGTTATTGTATCAGTACTAAGAATTCATACTTATTGGAAATAACATACTGTAGGAGTAGCAGCTTATGGTATACACTCTGGCTAAAACTTCAGTATTAAGTCTCTTGGCATATATGTGTATATGTTGATATTGTGATTGTAATGCCAGCCTTTGGTAATTTACTAGACTTTCTTTGCTTGCCTAATTCTCAACTCTAATTCAGTCAGGAAGAGTTCATTCGTTGAAAATGTGTGATATGAGCAAAAGTCACGGGCCAAACCCATCATACAACATGTGATTGAGCCGTGATTAAATATATCCTTTGCAAAAGAATTATACACCTGTGTATAATTCTACTCCAATTCTTGCGGAGCACATCAAACATTTGACAAGCCAGAAGAAAAATACAGGAGACTCTGATTATAACAAAGTCTTCAGGACTTAAAGTTTTCTTTTGTTATATCAAAATTCCGCTGTATCTTCATAGTAAAGTATACAGTGATGTACAGGGCCGGCGCAGTGTTTTCAAAAGTGTGGGGGCCCACTTCCGGGTTTCATGAGCTAACAAGCAAGGAAAAAAAAAAAAAAAAAGGTCCTCAGCTCATCTCTCCCCGTCCACTTCCGGGTTTCTTCAGCTGACAGGCAAAAAAAAAAAAAAAAAGGGCCTCGGCTCATTCTCACCCCTCCCATTTCCGTATGTTATAAAAAAAAAGGTCTTCAGAGAAAACACATAACCTTACCGCCGCCATACATTATCTCTATCTATTTCTATTTTAGTGCCACTTACGTACTTCCGGGTTGAAAAAAGTGTGGGGGCCCAAAGTGATGACACCTTATGTATTCCTTTGTATGGTGCACAGAAAGTGTGGGGGCCCGAGCCCCCACGGCCCCCACGGCTGTGCCGGCCCTGATGTATACGGTAGATGATAATTTTGGGACCTGAATTTTTACTTCATTGTATAAAGAAGGATTTCTTTATTATTGTGTTTGTTTTAATGGGAGTACACCGCATGAAAAAAGAATAGTGATAGTAATCATGCTGTAAAGCTATATTTAAATGGTATAAAATTTCTCAGAATTCTGGTGTTCATTCATCAATAATTATGTCTGATGGAGAGGAATAATGATAAGGATGTGGGCAATATTAAGTCATTTGTTTGAAAATCCAATTGAATAATATATATCTGCATTTTCTCTGTCTTCTCTCATACTGTGTACATACAATAAAGACTGAAATATATTAAAACATATTCTTTGCAGATAAAAGTTTGGTTTAAAAAAATGTCAGAGCTTATATATGTATTTAATACATTGAGAAAAAATATCAAGGATCATTATACTACATGCAATAGGACTTTTCGTAATGTAGCCACGACACAGAATATGATAACAAGGAGATCGATTATGGCTGACATATTTTGTGTTTCTCTGTTTTGAATACATCATATACAAATCTGCAGCATGAGCGTGATGTCTTTACAAAGCTTACAACAAATTTTGGGTCATTGTCAAATCATCATCTGTGAAGAGATAATTCTATGGCTTCTTTTATTCCACTGTGCCTTTCATGAACTGAAATCCAGTACAGTTGTACTTCATTTATTGGTACTGCGAATAAGTAGTAGTCCCATTGCCATTCATCATTTCTGACAATTAGCTAGTACATTTGTCTAAATTAATGAATAGCCAAGGAACTAGTTGAATTAATGAATAAATCAATGATGGATAAAGAAATCAAAAAGTTGGGTTAGAGCCAGTTATCTTACAGATGCTTATTTTCTGAAGCATATAATTTTTCACTTCTTTTCGCAGTAGGTTATTTTCTTGTCTGCTATATCATCTTCCATTGATTAAACTTATGATAAATTGTGTTCTTAAAAAGTACATGTATTTCTTGTAATGACAGAGAACTGCATGAAGAGTAGAATACCAAATATTGATGTTGTAAATCTAATGTGCCAACACCTTCCAAAGAAGATATTTTTGCCTTATTTCTCACTGCATGTCAATCATTCATATCTGCCCTCCCAAGGAAAAAAGACAATGGTATCTGCAATGTATTATATTATATTGCAGATACTGCTTTTTTTCCCTGGGAGGGCAGATATGTTTGACATTAACTTTCTAAAAGAGAGTGCAACAAACTTGTGTTAAAAAGTTGTTGAATATAAAAAGTTGCATGTGTTTGATTTTATCATTTTCACCCTTGACACTTCAAAATCGTATATGAAGCAGTCACTGAATCATCTTTTATACACCGTCCATATTTTGATACACCATCCTTGTCAAGTACAGTCCCTCATATCTAGGCCTAAATCATGTACAGTGTTGTAACTGGCGAACTGCCCTATTACGTTATAATCATAATAAATGTACTCAATCTAGTAAAGTAATATTGGATAACTTACCCAGTAAAGCTAGCCATTGACCTTGGTATCTGACTAAAAACCTCATATATATTGTTCTTTATTAAAAAAAAACAAAAAAAAAAAAACAAAACAAATAAAACAGACAAACAGAAGTATTATATACAGATGGACAGGTTGAAAAAATTAACGGATAGTTATTGCAGCTATGGCATACTATAGCGTAAAGCACCCTTAAGTCTGAAGTTTAAAGCAGGGCTGCACACTAACCTATTTCTTCTACTGGTCCAATCTGTCTGTCAGACCAGAAGTTACCGTGGTTTTCCATTTTTACTTGTAAATTCCTGAAAAAAAGTTACTGGTCCGACAGTGAATTTTACTGGTCAGGACCATCGGACCAGTGCCAGTGTGCAGAGTTGTTTAAAGTTATAATGGTTTACAGTGATAGTGTCTTTATTTTTCAAGGTCAAATCAAATGCTACCCATAAAAGGCTGGTTATCATTACTGTATGCATTTCTTTTTCGTGGATGTCAGACTGGCAGATTATATGTATACTTGGTTTGAACAAGGAATTTGGTTTGAAGTATTATCACCAGGCCCAAAACTTCACTATTTTTGAGAAAGTCATCTCAACAAATGTTTTTAAAATCAGGATTACATATGTACATGATTATTTATATTGCAATATTAATATATTAACTCATATTTAATAGTGTAATCTGCCTACTTTACAAATAGAATTATAAGATTTATATACAAACTAAATACGACAAAGGTTAGACTTGAAAGAAGCCATAATATTACTGTTTATGTACGGTAGTCTTATCCTCAGTGTTCCATGCCTATAAATATTTAATCATATCTGTGGGGTCAAATTGCAGTATCAATAAAGGAAAATACAATATATGCAGCAAAACAAAAATTGCAGTTCTGAATTTCATTGAAATCGAGTTCTTGTGCAGGTGTGAGAGCAAAAGGTTGCGTTTATTTGTGAACAACAGCATACACAGCACACTGTGCTTACTACATGTACACTGCAGCAGTTTATGCTATCATTAGCATGTTTTCACAAAATTTAGTATATTTCTACATAAAGAAGAAAACATAAATCTGAAAATATGGAGTTTTTGGTCTGAAATTCATTAAACATTGTTATGTGCAATTTTCTAATTTAAAAAATGAAATGTGAGTTTTGCATTCAAAATGTGTGTGTGTGTGTTTTAAATTGTGTATTGCACGTCAGTATGTCTTTTGTTCTGCAAAGGTTAGCTCTGATATCAGTACATTTGTATCTGCTATTCTGGAGACTTGTAAGACAATACATGTACATGTACTTGAAAAGTGAGGGATGAGGAGAAGCGATTCCTGCTTTAATTCCATATACACGTATAATTAATATTGTTTGTCTGTTTGTCTACAATGGTCCACATGGCATAATGAAGTACAATAAACCAAGGACATCTATTAAAGTTGACCTCGCACAAGTCGAAAAATTGTTAAAGAAAAATTCTGTCCTGAATGGATAAAAATGAAAAAAGAAAGGATAAAAATACTATTGTGTAAAAAGTCAAAATACATGCAAGTCCAAAGATTTTCTCCAGATGCTTTGGATTTGACTTAGGAGAGGTTGACTATACAATCACCGGAAATGTTTCCTCTTAGATTCAGACCAGAGAGTAAGCTTTGATGTGGGCAATTGCAAATTTCAGAGTAGATATGAAGGACAGAGGACAGGTACGAAGGATTAAACTGTACAGTTACTGTTTTTATTAGAAATAGTGCATGCATTCATCCATTTTGTACCGATGTTAGGATTTGGGAACAACTAATATTACTGGTGGTGAAAGGTCATAAGTCGAAAATATTACACTAAGTTTCAAACAAGAGGAGGAAATGAAGAGACCATAGATAATCATACATCCTGTTGCTTTTTTTTTCATAATTGTATTGTGTAGAATTTGTTCCACCAGGGGTTGATGACTCTGACCTACTGATAGATTTAATTTATAAGGTGGCTCACACATCAATTTTGTTTCAAAGTGCATTCGGATGAGCAATCCCATTACCCAGCAAACTTTGTCATATTGCCATGATCACATCCATTTATTGGGTGACACTTATAACATTTGTTGACCTCCAGAACCACACATATTCTCGAAAGAACTAACATTCCACCAGACTAGAGCATTGAAATGGCAACAATCCCATCACCATGGTACAGCCAGTCACATAGTGCCTCGTGATGTAGCACGTCAAAACAAGACTATCAAATTAATGACAGGTTCGAGCACCATAGTTCCTTTTTCCAACATGTTTGTTAAACTACAGATCAGCAGTTGCAATCTCATAAATTTCATTTGTAGAGGGGGACAAATTGAAAGAAATTCACACCTCAACCTTCATCCCTCTGATTAATATTCCCTTGCTCTCAAGACTAATTAACTTTCACAACATGCCAGGTTTTGCTCTACTCCCTGAGTAACAAAGATCAGACACTCAACGTGATACATTTCTCCTTCTGGAAAAGTGAATTGGGAGAGACTCAAACATCCATCACTCGCGGCGTGCTGGGCAGTGGCACAACTAGTGGGCTGATCTGGCTTTTGGGAATAGATGTACAGTTGAATCTCATTATAAGGAGGCCGGATATAACAAGACCTTATTACATGGTGATATGCAAGTCCCTACTCATTGTATTTCTTTGTTGTTAGTACCCTAATACAGCAAGGGACCTCATATAACTTAAAGCAATTTTCATGGTTTGTGGGTCCTCTTTATAAGGTTCCCCTGAACCAATTATTCCAGTGGATAAAGTACCCAAAACTCATTACAAAAAACCCACATCAAATAAAAAAATCAGCATCACAAAATTCCTTGCAGAATATACTAAAAGGGACATGATCTAAACTTAGATCAGAAAATCAAAACAGTTATATATATATCAAAAGCTCCACTACATGAAGTGCATGCATGTACTGACTCATTAGGGGGTTTTACTACTACATGTACATAACTGTATATACAATTAGCTTTTACCACAATGTACAATTTACAGTATTATACAGCATATGCATTCAAAAAAAAAAAAATCAGTGTATTTAATGAAGTCTAGTACACGTTAGCAGGATTAATTGAACATCAACTGAATATGAAATGGGACTTTGGATCTAACTTTAATATTATAGCTGGAAGTGCCATATACAAAAGAGTGAATGGTCACAAGTGCGATGGTACAAGATTTCGCATGAGGTGAAAGATAGAGGCACTCTATTCAACGAGGGGAAGTCAAGTGAAATAGTGCACCTCATCTTTCACTGAATACGAAATCTTGTTCCACTGCACGAGTAAAGACCTGCACTATTCGTTTTATACACCTCGGACATCAACACATGTGGTCCACATAGATCCTTGAATCTAGCACAGAAAAGGGAACAATTTTTCCTGACAGGCGACTGAATAGCGCAATCACAGTCAGCCATGTACATGTACGTACATACACGAAAATGATCAGTTGAAGTTGTTTACAAAACTGAGTGACAAAATACATGCTTGTGGGTGTGCTTGTCATTGTTGAGTGCACACGGCAAGTGTTTGTTTAGTGTGACATCAGAACCGTGTAATGGAACAAAATCTTAGAGTCAATCGCGAGTTTAACACCGGATTCAAAAGAAATTGGTACTTAACCCTAAAGGGGCCGGGCTTTTTTGGCTATGCTCAGGCCCGGGGGGGGGGGGGGGGGGGGGGGGGGGGGGGGGGGGGGGGGGGGGATGGATTCCGCGCCCCCCCCCCTGAGATCTCAGCCATCGGTGGTGCGATCGCGATGAAATTTTGCATGCGTGAGACCTGCGTCATAATCTACAAGATTGTGTCATAAGATTTTTTGAAACAATCAATTTCTAATTTTAATTAATTAATTATGCAAATTAAGCTCAAGATCATATCTTGGCCTAATTGAAAGCATTGAGAGTCTAATTTTTGGTCTGTAAATCTGTTGCAGCATATTCAACGATTGTACATCACAAAAACTTCCAAAATTCATTTCAATTCTTATGTATTTTATTGTTTTCAGAATTTCTTATGTATTTCTTTGTTTTTCAACTTTTGTTTTTTCTTTGTTTTTTTCATTGGAAATTGTCACTGACCACTTTTCTAACATAATTAGCACAAAACTAATCAATGAAAGTCATTAATTGTAAAAATAATCAGGTTTTTATGACTTTCACGACAGAGCACTGTTTTCCATTGGAAATGTACACAAAATCACAAAATTGTCCCCGTTTTGGGGCGACATTCCGTTACAAAAATGGGCGTGGCTTCGCAAAAGTATGCGCCGACGTCGCAAATTTGGTCTCAAAAGTTGCGCGAGACTTGAACAAACAAAGTCAAGAAGCCTCGCGACGAGGCCTTCTCGCGTAACAGAATTATAGCGCGAAACATCGAGGGGGGGCGGATTCCGCCCCCCCCGGCCCTTTTAGGGTTAAATTGATGACATCAGCCATGTGATATCCAACTTTGTTCACATTACATTACACTGCTGACAGAGAGACAATATGTGATGGTATTTTTAACTGAATGTCACGTGATGGGCAATCAACCAATTGGATAGCTACATTCTTTTTTAGGTGTTGTATTATTTATCATATCAATCCTGAATTACTACACTGTAGTGGAATCTGAACTCATACTCAAACACAAATTCAGACCTGTGCTTCAAATCCCCCTTCACACATAAATGAAGTCTGATCACTATCTACATACAGTAATTACAAAGAAGCCAAGCTGGATAAAATAAGTTATATATATTTCTTCTCATCATTTATGTACAGATAATATAAAAGTGAACATAGTTTCTCATAGTAATAACAATCAAGTTTAATTTCAAATCTACTTTTAGTTTGAGTATTCTTTATTCTATGGGTTTAATGGTACTACTGTACCTGTAGCAACCTCAATGTTGATTCATTTTCAACATTTATGATATCCCTATTTTCAATTTCTTGATCTAATTACATGCACCTCATGAGACAAAATGTTCCTAGATTATTCTACAAATTAGAACAACTCTGGTTTGTTTGTTGGTATCTTTCTTTTTTTTTATACTTTTATTCTTTCTATTAAGAGGATGTGTATGCATAAAACAGCCTGGAGTAAAATCATATTAAAAGAAATGGCATTTTCTCCTTTGAATGACGGTGGAAAATAATGGAAGCCCTGAAGGTGATTCATACCATTTCATCTAATGAAGACTTGATTTGGTTACAAGGCACATTCTGTAAATCTTCTAGCTTGAATATTATATCCAAGACTGGTCCAGGACTGGTTGAACTAGTCAAAGTCAAAGTCCAAGAAAGAAGCTACAATTATGTGTGTGACCTAGGATGCCAGGCCAGTACTTCTTGATTTGATTTACATTTTGGCAGCAACATCTATACTCATATTCATATTGTATGTGACTTGTTTGTTTATTTGCTTGTTCTCAAGATAAACTATCAATCCAGGCATACAATGTACACGTAAATGCATCAAAATCTGAGAGGTTCAAAAGGGCAATCAAGGGGAGACCTGTGTGCTAAATGCAAGGATGCCAAAGCACAATACTACAATTTGGGAAACACAATATTTTCCATTATTATACCTACAGTATGTTGGCAAACACAGTTCAAAATATTGCAAACACAAATAGTTACAGTTAGCATCTCTGTAGAAGCATTTCAAGAGGCATATCAAAAAGTCATTCCAAAATCAAGGCAACTTTCATATTCTCTTGTAAGGATATGAAGGGATATAGATCTGAATTTTTAGGAAAAGTCTCGCAGAATCACAGAGACTTGGTGGTTCTGTCAGTTCACGCTGCAATCATAGTACTAATTCTTATCAAGTCACGCGATATGCAATCATAATTTGCCAAAGGGCACACGGCTTCAGCAAAACAACATGGGAAATGCCTCCTCACAAGTAGACTCATTTTTCTCAAAGATGACATCGTTGCATCATGTTGGCCACATACCTGGTCCCAGCACTGCCATGTGGAAATTTGCAGATCTCCTGCCATTTCCTATTTTGTTCATGGACATCCGCTCACACCTGGTTTTGGTACCGCCATGTCTACAGCAGAAATTTTGTAGATCTCTTGTCATTCCCCATTTTATACACAAATCAGTTCGTGGGCGCCAGCTCACACATCACAATCTATCCTTCGAACTTTTCGCCTCCCCATCCATAGGCTTCACAAGCTTGGCAGGAATTTCATTCGCCTCTTCATCTTGTAAAGTCCGCTTCTGCATTGACAACAGAAATGAAAAAAAAAAAAGAAGAAAAAATGCCACTCAGGATAAACAGTATGGCTGTATTTGTTCAGTTTTGGGGCTTTTTTAGTGGCTTCTGTCAGCTTGCATCTTGCTGCATTAAATTCAGGCATTCTGAAAAGAACTATAAAATTGATCTTAATTACATTTTGCTCCAAAACATAGTCAATTACCTTAATGCACAATCAATACAAAACCTTTGATGAAATTTTACAAAGTATATTATCGTAGTGCATGCGGTTAAGTGTAAACGCTGTTGTTAAGCTGTTACTGTTCCTTCTGGGGAAAAAAAACAGGTTGCGAGCCTGATAATAACCTGAACTTGGACAGCGATTATTTTTCTCCTTTTTTTTTTTTTAACGTGGACTGGCATCACTAATGTGGTTTATATTCGTTTTTAAGGTTTATAGGGACGTGGCATTGGGTTGAATTATATATTATTGTAATGTTTAAAGTCTGTAGAATTCACATAGATGCATTTTTTAACTAAAATTTCGTTTTCTGTGACTTTTGACTCATTTTGACAGAGCGCGTCACTTTTTGGAATTTATTGTGTAAACGATGAGATGTCACATAACTTGATCCCTTAGAGGGATGGTATAGTTTTAGTTGAGACCTAATTTCAGGTTTCTAACTTTTTTTTGGTGAGATAATGAGAAACCTCTTATAAAATATGAAAAAGCATGTAATTCCATGGGGAATTCAACATTTATTTAATGAAAATTGGTTTTGAAATGGCTGAGATATCCAAAACAGAGTGATTCTTATAAGTGTGGGACCCACACTTTATTACGATCGCTTTGTTTTACTTTGTTTTTGGATGTTTCAGTCATTCCAAACCCGATTTTCATCAAACAAACTTTGAATTCCTCTTAAAATGGTATGCTCTGTACTATTTCAAAAGTGTTTTCTTGGTATCTCGCAAAAAGTTAAAAGCCCAATTCTCATCTTCACCAATACTGTACTATCCCTTTAACATCTGGGACCCACTCCTTTCGACTTTTTGTTTCACAGTGCTTTCTCCATGTATGAATTTTGAAATGTTCCTTGCTTTTTTTAATAAGCCAACAATATTCCAGACTTCCAATCTAAACCGAGTAGGATTTTCTAGAACACAGTTTGGCTCAAAAAATGATTTGAGATAACTGCCAAACCAGATGTACATCAATGTATGTGCTACATAGAGAGTGAAAAGCATCACCTGGGAGAGCTGTTTCTGTAGTGTCCCGCACAGATCCAGCAACTTCTGTGCTCTGGAAGCCATGAAAATCACAGATTCTCTCAAGTCTGGTACTGTGCAACAAAATGGAATAGAATACTAGTGACAAAGAATTGCATTTATTGATGCACAACAGCACTAAAAAACAACAAGCAAAAAAAAAAAAAAAACCCAATCAAAAAAAAAAAAAAAATGCAGTGCAGTGCCTGTGCCTTCTCAAATAATCACCACATTATGCCACTGCCAATGGTACATAGCCCTTCATTTACACAAGTTATTTGGTCTTGACTACAGACACAGAAAATTAGTTTGTAACTCTCTTTAACTCTTTATGTGCCACGTTCGCACATCCAACTAAGTCGACCGCGTGCCAACTTCGCATTTTCTGCTCAAACCCACAAACCCGCCCAAACCGATCGATACATCGCCAAATGCCGCAGTACAAAAAAGCTTTTCTTGCGCTTCCGTTCGTCTCACATATAGCTTGCATTTTTTTTGCAGTTAAATTCAAAGTTCCTGTCACTGTTTTGTGTTGAAAAGTCATGCCTTTACAATAACGTAGCTGCTGGTCATTTCAAAGAAAACCAGTCGATTTGTGATACAATTTTCATCAAAGCAAAGCTTTGCATTTTCTCTACAACTTTACTCACTACATGTCCAGCTTAACAGAAATCTATAAAAGTTACATTGATTTGAAAAAACACAATGTTTTCTCAAAGCATGACTACGTTGGTGTCTCAGAATAATATGGCACACAGGGGGTTTCTACCATGGCACATAAGGAGTTAACAGCACATAGGTTATAATTTGCATGTCTGCCAATTGCACTATCTGTAAAACTGCATTACTCTTAATAGACCTTCCTCCCTATCACACAGACAGAATTTGATAAAGACAAACAGACTCTCTTTATCATTTCCTTGAAAGCTCTATAGAGCCAAAAAATGTTTAACCCTTTCTGTGCCACGACTTTGGACTGTGTGAACAATGCTATGGGATTTTCTGTGCCAATCGGCACTCAAAGCACACAGAGGGTTTACAGGAGCCGAGTCTCACCATTTGCCTGCTGGCATGTCTTCTGGAATTGCTCCAGTTGGTCGTGGAAACCATCTAACAACTGCTGCACCTTCTGCACATCATGGGTCCACTGCTGCAGAACGGCATTGACAAAACGGGCCTGCACAAGAGGACGATAATGACAGCACTCTTTCCAAAAACAAGAGTTGAATGACCTTATTGCATACAGACAGGCATGATTAAATGACTCAATACAAATACAAGTGTGAAGATTTTTTACTGCATCCTATGTCAACTTCTTTTTATTCCAAAAATAATTCAACTGCAACGTCTGCAGATCCTGCAAGATGAAAATGAAAATAGGAAATCAAGACTCAAAGTCTCAAGATACACTGTAAGAATCATTTGACATGTCATCTATCCTGACAGCAACATTGCCATGGATATAATGAGTCAACAGACTAAAGTGTTCAGGCACAATCATAGTTGTTCTGAGCTGTTAAATAAACCCAGCTGCCTCCTCCCCAACCCCCCCCCCCAAAAAAAAAGAAAAGAAAAAAAAATTGACTGTGCCCACTTCGTCAATCCACAGCAACTATCACTTTACAGCAGCTGAAAAATTTTGCTCATTGACATAGTATAGATGGTTTACATGTAATTCAGGTTACCTTTTCTAATCTTCAGTTAGAAAAAAAAAATAATCTGCAAAGTCCATTTTATTTGAATCAAGCTGTTTTTGTTACATGCCTGTGTGAGCAGGGGCCTGTTGCATAAAAGTTCGAATCAAATCTATATAAGAGAATAAAACATAATCAAACATAAGTCTCTGAATAGTTCTTTCTGATTGGCAGATAATTGACTTCTGTTTGATTTTCTGACTTACATGTATGTTTGATTGCACCTTTTTATGCAACAGGGTCCTGGATAATCATTTTTGTGAATAGACTCAGTGGTCAATACTCACATTCCTGATACTCTCTCTCAACTCTTCGAGCTCAGCATCAATCTTCACTTCGTCGGATTCAGTCGCTGTAATCTCTAGATGAACCTGGAATGGCAAATCCACATTGACACTTCTGTTAGATACAGTACCTGTATTTACTTTCCAGCCTACTCCAATTTATAAAGTGAACCTTTCATCAGACAAACACGCTGACAGAATTTTTCAACCTACATTTCACAGGTCAGTGTATGTCTAAATACAAAGACTTTTAGTTTACCAAAATAGATGAGAACATTAGGTGAATTCTCTCATGGCAAATATCAACACATACGAACAGACAAATCCTGATGCTTACTTGATTATCATCAGCAGCATTACATAGATCACAGGTTCTTTTCTGCACCATCACACTTCTATATGCTTTACATCACAATTTCATTGATCCTTAAAATGTCAATTATGCAGTCACTCACAAGTGTTCATGCTGTTTGACTGGCGATGATTTAATACCCCTAAAACCCTGGCCATACTGCAAGTCAGTCAGACCTATTGAATGAACAATGATGCTACATTGTACAACCCACATGAGGGTCAGTTTTATTGTGCATAATATGGATCATAAGGGTTATGCAATTCCTTTGTATAATATTGACAGTTCATTTCAGTACAGCAATGCATATTGATGCAAACAGCATGCCAGCTGATGAAGTAAAATAGGAAACAAAGAACAATAAGATTTTACATGGTGACATCTTCAAATCAGTAGAGTTTCTTAGGGGGCTAGATCATTGTAGAGAGACTAGCTACCCCCATGTGTTCCATGCTTACTTTGTCCTCAGGTAACGTGACGTGGCTGGGAATGTGGAAGATGTTCTTCATGAGATACGTCTCCAGTCGGTCAAATGCCTTGTCAAACGCAAACTGGAGGTAAGCCAGGAGCCTGTCTGAGGACTTCAAGAACGATTGGGGAGTGGAGGTTGGATGGAACGAACAGGAAACAAAATATTATTTGTGGGGAAAAGTCTCCAATATTCACACAAGTCATTGCAAGACATATATTTCCACTGTATTACAATCCAAAATAAAATTATTGTATGGCAAGCAGGAACGAATAGATTTTATTCTTGAGTGACATGGGGTTATTTTTTCATTTCTTTTCAAAAACTTCTGAGGTGTATTACTGTAAAATTTCATACAAGATGTAGGGAGACAGTATTCTTCAACCATGCCAAATTTTTGCCGTTTGCAAAAGGAATACTAACAGTATACTACCCTAAACGAAATCTATACTTCTATAGTTTTTTTTTTGTTTGTTTTTGTAGGGGATACTTCACTTTCTTTATTACTATTAAACAAAGCGTGACATGGCATTCCTGAGCATAAACACATTTGCTGTCAAGCTCTGAGTTTTTTCATTCCACATGATTGATTCAAGAAGTTTTAGACATTAGGCACATAGAAAACCGCACATATAGACTGAAATGGCAAAAGAGTACAAATTCACAGTGCCCATCAGAGTTCAATAGTTTTCTATTTCCAGTCCAAATACTCCTGTTCAAGAATGTAATATTCACAACTTTTCGGGTCCCCGTAAGCATGTTAATCTGATGGTTGTAGATTGACTTAGCATGCCTTATAGCCTTCATACTTTAAATTCTCTGACTTGCCTACATGGCCGCCAGCTCTCTTCACATTTCTATGGTAGGCTCTATAGGCAACACTGCACACTGGCACTGGTCCGATGGTCCCAGACCAGTAAGAATTACTGCTGGACCAGTAACTTTTTTCAGGAATGAACTAGTCAAAAAAGGAAAAACTGAGCACCTACTAGTCTGCCAGACAGGTCTGACCAGTAGAAAAAAATGTGTCAGTGTGCAGCCCTGCTATAGGGGAAAATTTGTGGGGCAAGTTAAACATGACAGAAAAGTTTGGTCTGGAGAATTGAAAATTATCACAATCAAAAAACGTATGTTTTGGCCACCAGTGGTTCCTGGTGATGGGTCCCAACTGACCATGCGCTGACCATTGCATCTTACCTCTCGAATGGCTTCAGCTGAAACTGGATGCTTCCCTTGTTGAGCCTAAGATGAATATTTCATGGAGAATAAATAGTTAATGGAATGTCAGCTGGAAAAAAACAATATCACCATAAACATAGAAAATGCAAAATAATAATACAAAAATATTTCCTTACTTCTATAATATATGCAGTTTATTTGGTGGTATATTTATTTTTTGGCAAATTTGGTGAGTCAACTTTTCGAAATAGAGCCTTCTGTAAGAAAAATTTGCACACCTGTATATCATCTCTAAAGTTGGAAATTACCAACTTTGCTCTATAAGATTGATAATACTCATTTCTCGCTGCATGTAACTTACTGCAGTTCTTGATTGCAAATCCAACCATCTGTCATACTGCCTTGGTTGTACAAGGCCCAATTTACGAAACACTATACTTGAGAAGTATGTGCCATACACAGTATCTCAATGTATGGCCAACTGGTGTCACTTGCCCCTACCTGATCATTTTTAAAATGTCATTATACTTATACTCACATAATTTGACCTTTTGAACATGTTAACCACGGAGATATCCAGTGACAGCAATGGGAAAATGCTCCATCATGGTTTACAGCCACGTAAAACTTGAGGGACTTTTGTCAAACACACTTAGGCTTTCTAATACACACACTAAACTCACACATAAAGGCAAACCTAACCAAACAGATGTACTATTGCATCAAATCTACTTTCTGCCCGTAGGGTGTGATGCTGTCAGGTGACATAAAATATTCTCTGACAAGGTCAACATTATCAGCAAGCTTGTCTAGTAAATTCAATATATCACTGTGTTCAAATTCTCGCAGTCAGCTATTTTGTCCAGACTGCAAACTATGGGCAAAGAATTCACACTCACCTCCGAAGCAATGTACTTGTCCATTGCATCAACGCAATCATACAGGTAGTCTCCCAGGGCGTTGTACACTAACAACATTGATGAAAGAAGTACATTTAGTTCGCAGGACAATGGAATCTGAACTCCATGGTTCAATTTTGATATCACTACTTTAGCTACTTTATGGAAAGTACCACAGAGCAGTGGTACAATTGTACTTCATAATGTGCAACACAAAACTAACATCTCCACATATTTCATTTTTTAAAGTGACTGCAGGATCGATCGAAAACCAGAAAAGAATATACTAGAAGAGTCAAATAATAACATTTAATGAAAATAATGATCATGACAAGACAATTTTTTTTTTCACATTTTGCATTATTCCTTTCCACTATGCCAAGGTGCTAAATGCACTACAACACAGAACTCTGGGCACTGAAAACAAACCCACATCTGCAGTGTGACTGTGCATTTGCTTCACCCTCACTGAGCACTCAAGCCAGGCTGCTACTTTCTCACCACCAGACTGCATCATTACCTCCGCCAAGGGAGGAGGTTATGTTTTCGTTACCGTTGGTTTATTCGTTCGTTCGTTTGTTTGTCTGTGCGCAAAATAACTCAAAAAGTAGATAACGGATTGGGATGAAACTTGCAAGAAAGGTTGAGAATGACACAAGTAACAAACGATTAACTTTTGGTAGTAATCCGAGAATTTTTGGGGAATTTATGAAGGATTTGTGACATTTTGACAGGTAGGGTCAATGAGTTCAGACTGCACGTTTTTGAGGTTTGCATGCGCGCACTAAAGTGCGTGCTCTAATTTCTGCTAGGGTGAGGTGCGCTGTGCAGCTGAGGGTTTATGACGTAACAAAAGCTTCTATATTGGGAAATCGGGAGACTTTCAGCACACTATATTATAAACACTTTCAGCATGCGATAGTATAATCTCTATGGAAGAACAAGATCAGTGATGAAAATGAGCCGCATGCTTGGCGGAGGTCTGTGCTCTCAGAGTGTTCTCTAGTTTATCTGCTGTTACCAGTTGTCAGTTACAAGATGAATACAGACAAAACTTGAAATCTTTCCTCTTAAAGATTTCTGCATTTATCTTGCAAAACTAATCCACCTTGCACATTTAGTTCATGTAAACAGTGATCCAAACATGGCATGGCACATTTTGGTACTGATCGCATTAAGCAGCTTTTGACCATTTGTGGCACAGAGTGGTGTGCTGTGTCATGTTCTAGAATCTATACCACATCACAAGATTATGACACTGCTTACTGTTTACGCCTTATATTTAGCGACTTTAAATTTTCGTGATTGGGACTACCCATTGATTTTGCGAGTTGGTTAAATTCGCGATCGTGGAGTACAGTACTGAATGGAGAAATATTCATGACTGTAATTTTGGTCTCGTATTGTCCTAATGTCGTTGTGTTTTCTAGTTTTTTTGTATGAATAGCACCAGTGCACTTAGAAACACCAGTATAAAGCCCCATATAAATGCACAAATAAATGCATTTAAATCATAAATAAATTGTTATCTATTATTGATACGCATATCACATTTATACCGGGATAATAGTCAATATTTTCGTGTGTGTGTGTCTTTAAATTTGTGAATAGCACCCAACTCATGAAATTCATGACGATAAAAACTTCACATAATATTCGGCGTATACAGTAGGGCCTACCTGGTAGTTCAAAGTGCATCTTCTTTGACTCAGACAAAGTAAAGTCTTCTAACAGGGGCGATCTAGGAATTCCGTAAAGCGGGGGTGCCTTAACAAAATTAAAAGGGGGCGCATGCACCCCTCCCCCATTTTTCCTTATCTTTTTAATTTTTGTTTTAAAAAAAAGGAAAAAAGGGAGGGGCGTGCGCCTGGTGCGCTCCCCCCTGGTATCCGGTCTGCCACTATCTAACATATTGTAGACCGTGCCACCTACCTTGCCTATCCACAGCAGTATCTGCAGCATTAGTACACTACAATGAAAATCACAATATCATAACCAATAAGAATGCCAATATATCCAACTGACTGACCTCCATCGATGAATGACTTCGGTGTGAAGCCAAAGTACTGAGTCTCGTACTCCTTCAGGGAATCACCAATGGCTGCCTTGGTGATGCTGAATGCTGCAGAGGAGGCATCGCCACTCTGGCTGGCTGCGGACGATGACTGCATCACATCCATGGCTACTTCATTCCTTGCACACACATCTGCAGAGAAAGATATCATGATTTACGAGATTCTTCAGGTTTTTAATCATTCAAGTTTTAAGGTTTTCACTCTGGTCGAAGATTTGTTGATATACAATTACGAAATTTATGAGATTCATATGAAAGACAAGCCAGTGCACAGTAGGATGTATCATACTACTACTGCACTGCATTACTGCTCTGGAAGCAAACAAGCTGTTTTGACAGTGGGTACATAATTGCTCAATATGTGGTAATTGGTCTACATAGATCTGCTAAATAGATTCTATACTAATTTCTAACTTTTCATAAAAATAGAGGACTCAGCAAGACTACAATTAAACTGGGCATCCCACCAGATCGATAGAATTGCACTATAGTATTGGCCTAGCATTCTGACAATGGTCATTGTCAATGAGAGCCGTTACATGATGTACTACGTCTCAGATACCAGCTGGCTGCAGAAACAAGAAGTTGGGTGCTCTACTACCTCTAGTGAAAGCTAAGCGTTGTGACCACATAGCATAGGTGTTGCACCACTGAACTCCGTAGGATGTAACTCTTCATCCAGAGATTTTTACTTGGGTATAGAAGACTCGTGATATAGTCCCCATCATATTAGTGCGCGTGCACCGCTGACTAGGGTTAGGGTATAGATCTAGGGTTAGGTCGGGTTGTATTCAGTACAGACACGCAGCTGTGGGGACTATATCACCATTATGCCTTTACTTGCACCTAAAATATTTTGCACCTGATTTCCAATTTCTGTTGCCCCGGTGCGGCGCGAGTAGGCATATATTCTCGCAGTGCATTCATCCTTGACCATTTGAGGGCAGCACTTTACCGGAAGAACACTCACTCTATCTAGTATTAAGGACTCCTAGAGTCCTAGGAGAACTGAAAGACCATCTATACACAGCCCTGTCGCACACACACAGTTACACTTTTTACACTTTTTGAGTAATACTCACTCTACTTTGTGTTCCAATCACGCATTTTATTATTACTACCTGGCAATTAATCTACTTTTTTTGGACTCCAGTTCTACTAGACTAGTTACTACTATGCACATTTTTGATTGAAGATGATTCACCTCAACATGGGCATGGCACTCACATGAATTTATTGAAAGGTCTAACGTTAACGTTTTTATTTTAACATTACAACATTATCAGATTCACTCAGTCTCAGATTGTAATTTGTAACAGTTTCATGGTTACATGCCAAGCAAGAAAAAAAAAATCATTTAAAATTTAACTATTGTTAACAGATCTAAATAAATTACATGAAGAGATCGCAGTGTACCAGCTGGTTTAATATCACACATGCCTAATGACGTTAATTGAAGGTTTGCAGCAGTATAATACGATTGTGGCAACTGTCAGATTTTGGGAGGAGCCAAGCACCCACGGCACGGCATATCATGGCCGGGTGAGTGGGTATTGGGGACAGACAGACCGGCTGCGGGGAACTGCCGGCGCGGGCAGCTGCTAGCTAAGCTGAGATGAGCTGGGCTAAGCGGTCGCCACGCTCGCGCTCTCACTGATCTCGATCTGCAAAGACAAACATTAAAAGCATGTCAGTTCATGAGATTCTAAGGACATTCCTCCTTCTGCTGGGTAGCTTCAGTTTCCATGATAGTACATCTCGAAGTTAAGTATTCTTATTCTGTGTATAGTGGACTAATAATCCGATCTTACCTAATCAAGTGATGTGTAGTCAGCTGCAGAATCGTGTTGTACGATACGAACGTAATTAGCAGTACAGTATTGCAAACACACACACGTACGTACACACCACGAACGTACACGTACCTAACCGTGTACACAGCAAAGAGATTTCTCTTTGGTACACAGCTAGATTCGCGGGACTTTTCGGAATAACGAGTTCAGGCTCGTTCATTATGTTCTTTTTCTTTTTTTTTTCAATAACTTTGATCTATGATCAGTCTTCCAGACCAAAAGTAGAATAGTATTTTATTTTTAGAAATACAAATAAAAAGAAATAAAGTAGGGTCTGGTTATCTTTATCAAATTACATAGCATTGTTACATGCTAACATGCTTCGTTCACGAATTGGGAGCACCGAACTAAAACATGAGTAGTGGAATGCGTGTCCCTATTCCGAACATACACGAGACCGTGCAGCCAAATTACCGTCTTGCGTCGCCATCTTGTTCGGGCAATTTTTCCTTATATGGAGTGCACGCTTAGGCGCGGTCAGACCACAGAACTAAGAGTTCTGTGGGTCAGACTGGGCCACTGGTACGCGCGCAAGCAAGAGTACGTCGTCCAGTGGCTAGTGATTATGACGTAACAATGCATGTTTGTACAAATTTTGGTCAATTGCGCTTCGGAGACACAGCCCGCACTCCATATAAGGAAAAATTGCCCGAATAAAATGGTGGTGGTAGCAAGTTTTGGTGGCTGCGTATTTCCTGGGTGAACACGTATTCCACTATTAGTCCATGGGCCAGGCCAGATATTGGTACCATCTCAGGTGGCAAAACCTTTTTGGTGTCGTTTTGTTTGTCGGGCATAGATATGCTTATCAAGCTATGATAGCATTTCCAAATGAGTAGCTTAGTCATAGTAAATGAATTTTTAACCAATTTGTTCTCGTTGTTATATCCCTATACTTCTGAATCGAAACTAACCGCTCTACAAATAAGAGCACTGTCTTCTGTATGTTCCATAGAGCTGTAAAATGCAGCTCTATGGTATGTTCACAGGTGTTCTATTGTAAACGCGGTGCGCTTAGTCTTTATTCAAGGCAGCGAAGGGAATATCCAAAGGTTATGATGTCCATAGCGCTTAGTCTTTATTCTAGAAGGCGAAGGGAATATCCGAGGCGTATGATACAGTGTATATCCTTTTATCTAAAAACAACAACAACAACAAAAGCAATTCCTCGTGAATTTTACTTTATCTTTCAATTATTTATCATTTTCCCGCGAAAACGCTACGGTGAAAACGCTGATACCACGCCAATGTCGCTTTATTTCCCTCCAACAATATAAGATAATGCAAAACAATGTACCGGTACACTACGATACATTATAATGAATGATATTGTAAATGAACAGAGTGATTTTTGTTTAAAACTGATATATTTGTTGATAGGGTAGTATAAAAACAGTATAGATAATCGTTATAAATCCCTGTTATGAGGAACTTTAGATATGATAACGGTACATTGGTCTAGATAAAGACTAAGCGCACCGCGTGACAGCTGTGGACATCATAACCCTTTGGATATTCCCTTCGCTGCCTTGAATAAAAACTAAGCGCACCGCGTTTACAACAGAACACCTGTGGACATACAGAAGGCAGTGCTCTTCTTTGTATAGCGGTTTAGTTTCGATTCAGAAGTATAGGGATATAAAAACGTGACCAAATTGGTTAAAAATTCATTTATTATGACTAAGCTACTCATTTGGAAATGCTATCATAGCTTGATAAGCATATCTATGCCCGACAAACAAACTGACACCAAAAAGGTTGTGCCACCTCAGATGGTACCAACAACCCATTTTTCGGGTCTTGGCCCATGGACTATATGTTTTAGTTCGGTGATTGGGAGCGCTGAAGTTGGAGTTGTAACCATAGAGCTCTAACTTCGTAAAAAGTTCAACGATTCTACAATACAAATGTTATATCTATGGTGGTAGTCTGGAGATCGAGACTGGATGGAGAGTCTGGTTTGGGGTCGCCGCACCGCCAGAATGTTTGATTTGACGGGCCGTGACCAAGATTGGGAGGGGTGGGGGTGGGGGGGGGGGGGAGGGGTGGGGGGGTGGGGGGAGGGGGTGGGGGTAGGGCTGGGATGGGAAGCCGCCATACATTTTGTGTAATTCATTCTATGTATAGCACCTCACTCGGAACCCCGATTTAAAACTTTTTTTTTTGTTATTTGGGGGAATGCAATTTGGCTCAGATTTCGAAAGCACGTTTTGTCTTTTCTTTCTTATTATTCTGTTATTATTACTTTTCTCTAATAACGTGGTCCTACACAAAAAAACGAAACAAAACTGAAGTGAACAAACTGATTGACAGATAATACACAGAAATATCTAAATGAATTATGTATCTTTCATATAGGTCTAGAACTTTGCACAATTCTTTTAGCAGTATTCTTTTTCTTAATTTTCAAAACTTGGTGTGTGGATTGGTAT
The DNA here is from genome assembly GCA_033980235.1 of Diadema setosum. Lineage (NCBI taxonomy): Eukaryota > Metazoa > Echinodermata > Echinoidea > Diadematoida > Diadematidae > Diadema > Diadema setosum. The sequence continues at coordinate 7,180,002 of CM067079.1, forward strand.
ACGCACAGCAATTTGAAGTAGCGATTGCTGTGCTAAGTCAGTATTTAGGCCTAACGTGCAAGGCCACGCCAATTCAGTGCATGTTGACTATATTAAAATTGCGTAAACGTGCCAGCACGCAAACACAAGCTTCATCATCATATGGTGTCGCACTACAATTTTTTTTTTTTACTTGTCAGCTGAAGAAACCCGTATAAAAATGGAAGGAGAGAGGGGAGAGATGAGCTGATTTTGTTTTGTTTTGTTTTGTTATTTTGCTTGTTAGCTCGTGAAAGTGCCCCCCTCCCCCTCCCCCCCCCCCCCCTCCATTTTTTAAAACGCTCCGCCGGCCCTGATGTTATCTCAAAAAAGTAGATATAATTGTTTTACTCACAAAGGACAGGACTGAGAGAGATCGAGGGAAATGATGCTGGCCTGCCAGGCTATCAGTCCTTAAGTCGATCCCTTTGAGTCCTGGCATTGTCTCACATGTCTAATTTTCGTTTTATTTATACCACGACAATTTTTAGGATTCTTTTTTTCCTTGATCGACATTCATGTCGTGAATATTTTCCATTTCCTGTTTTTCCAAACTCTTGAGGATGGGTTGGCCAACTCAAGATTGCTTGATCATTTTGGTGCAACTGTTTTAAAGTGTGTGTGTGTGTGTGTGTGTGTGCGTGTGTGAGTATATAGATGTTTGCTTGTTTTTGTTTTTTTTTTTTTTTGGGGGGGGGTGGTATTGTGGTATTGTGGCAGAAAGGTGTGAGCGAGCATTAAAGTGTAATCTGACAATGTATATTTCCATCTTGTTCTGCTTTTTTTTAAAAATATGAATTGTATAGCCTGCTAAGGATTATATATAAAGTAGGTATATTATCAAGTTCTTTCTCTATTCACCGGGTGAAAATTAAAGAGTCGGGCATAACATTAAATATATGTGCATGGGGAAAATAGTATCTAAGAAATGTAGGTGTTTGACCACAACTCAACATCTGATCCTATAAATTTTCGATATATTTTGCACATAGATTGTAGAAGAATTTATATTTTTATAGATTCATTCAAACATCGCAAACAAGACAGTGAAATATAGTAAGTGAAAGATACAAGATTTGAGATTGAAGGATAATGGGTAAAATTACAGGCACTTGCCATGTGTATCTTGAACCCGCAGAAGGTTAATGACGCGGTCAAACTGTTACGTGTAATGCACTGTCAGCGCCGGATATAAAATTATTGCGTGTAAAAAAAGTTGTCTGAGAAGTATTACGTCTTTCCGACACAGTGAACATTATACTGACAAGCGACAAGGACATAAATGACTGCGAGACCGTTATTTATGGGCCTTTTAATGTCTATCGGAGTGGTAAACTAATTGTAAGCCAATTATGGTTTCAGTTTCAACTGGTAAGTGCTGCGATCATTAATCATTATATTCAAAATTCTCTTGCATGGGATGACAGGGACTATAATAGACAATGTATTCTCAGAAGTAAATCATTGAAGGAAGCGTAACCAAGCCAAACCAAAAAAAAAAATAAATAAATAAATAATAATAATAAATTTGAAATCACTATGGTTATGCCTTATCAACTAGGCAAAGAATTGATTTAGTTTGTAAATAGGCAACCCCTCTCGTACACAACACAGCACTATATAAGAATAAATTTGGTACTCATCACAAAATGTTTATCCAAGGATAAGTTTATTCAGGTGATTTATAATCCGTTATGACACAATTGGAAGAACTATTTCCATACACAAAGAGGTTAAAATAAGAAAAATCATGGAATTGCTGTTAAAGTATTGAAAGATATATTTTTCGTAACTGCTAAAGATCGTAATGTACCTTGTCATAAGTTTTGCTGTTTCATTACGATATGTGACAGTGCATAACAAAACGCCAAAGTCGTACGCACTAATTTTGTGTGAGAACTGAAAATAGGTGAAATAGGTCAACCCAGCCAATCTTGAGTTTCTCATATTTTCTGAAAGAGCAAGTCTTTTTCTATTATTATATCAAAGTTTGGGTTGATAAAACAAACAGGAACTTGTGTTTTCAGCATTTTTTCTCGAACATCTTTTGGTGGAATAGTGTGATTAGTTGTCTCAGAACCCTCTTCCCATTTCTAAAAAAACCCTGTCCATACACTTCACTTTCAACTCCAATAACTTTAGAAAGAATGATGCTACTGCATTGAAAGTAGGCATTAATCATCAACAGAATGTGTTGATAAAGCATGCTCAATTTCAGCATGGTCTGATAATCCCTTCGTTGTTGTTGCTTTGGTGGTTATCATCATTGTATTTGTTCCATTTATCGCACAGCCTTGGTAAAGATTAAACGCTTGAATAGACCTTGTTCTTCAGAGCCTCTTTTCTCAGTTCACACTTATCCAGGGTGTGTACTTTCTTTCCAATATTCAGATAGGTTAGGAGGATCCATTTGAATTGAGTTATATATCATTTTAAAGCTTAGAGTCTGTTTTTTTCAGAATCTGACCTTAACTAAAAATCCATGTCTGGCGACTTATTGTTCGTTTTGTGGTTTCAGGGTCACATATGATAAAGGAACAATCGCCCATGAGCTATAGTTCAGTTGATCATACCACACATACATGTTTTGCTGTTGTTGTTGTTGTGGTTGTCGTTTTGCTTTGTTTTGTTTTGTTTTGGTTTTTTTTTACTGAGATTCATCTTGCTCTTAAATGAAGGGCATGCATGAAAAATAAGTCACACGTTAAAAGTTGAAATGCGAAATTTCAGCTTTGCAGAAGTTGGTCGTTAACAGACTCGCACTTTATTTGGCATTATTCTGTAATATGCAAAAGTGGATAAAAAATGAAAATAAACAGTGAATGTTAAAAGAACTGCGCATGAATTTTTTCTCACAATGTATATAAAAAAGATATCACAGACTGTTGCAGAAATTGATAATTTCAACAATGTATACTACATAAAACAAAACAGTCACGGTTATAGCCGACAGTTTATAAATTATACTTAACATTATGATTAGACATTATGTATCAAGTGCAAGCAAAATTACAACGCGAATAGCTATGTACAGAACGATTGTTCGAAACAGTCACTGCTACCCCCTGCCCAAATAATCTTGTATGCTGCTGAAATTAGCGATGGTACATATTATGAATCCTAACACTATTATACCGATAAAAGATGCTCTGATATGAAGGCATGCTCCGCATTCATTCAAAAGAAATGAAATTTCAATAATTTGTGTCACATGGAAACCCGGAAGTGGCACCAGTGCACCATTTCATGAAAGTTATCAGCCCTGGCAAGTTGTCAGTATCTGATAATCACCATAGTAACAGTCAGTGACCAGTGCTTTTCAGCCAATCAAAACCATGTTACTAAACTTGTCGGAGGACTGACAACTTGTCAGGGCCGACAACTTTCATGAAACGGTGCCAGAAATATGAATTGGGTCCCCGTGCCACTTTTGAAACGTGGCGCCGGCCGTGTGTAAAGGTGTATGACCAATATATTATGCTTATCATCAGAATATTATTCAGATCACAACGGGGTCAGCCATCTCCCAGACCATGCGTTATCTCCTCAGCCAGCGACTGTACTCGTTTGCAGTTGTAATGTGTATGTGATATGCCCTGAGCTGATCGTTGACCTTGTACATATTGTATTTTGTGCTCTCATGTCATGTCAGTACTCTTTCTTTTTGTCATCATATGTATTGATTTATTGTATCAGTAAGGGTCCTGACGTACATGGAGGTCCCTGGCAGGTGTCTTTTTATGCCTATTTTAGCAAATTTTGAACTCTTTTACTAGTTATGATTAGTCTGTGTTATTACAATTGTATATTGCACAAAACTCGTACATGCTTGTGCATTTAATGTACATTAATTATTTTTTAAAATTAGTATTCAGTGTAATTGCCCAGTTTTTATCCTCTGCGTCTCTTGCCCTCTGTAGTTCTTACAATGAAGGCATGTGTGTATATATCTACGATTTCCATTGTGCAATTCAGTGACAGGCTACTGTACAGCATATTACTTGCAGGGAAACTCCTATGTTTTACAGCATACATTTTTTTTTTCATTGCTTTAATTATGTATATAGCAGACTTCTTTTCATTCAGGCATGGGTCATCAGCTCTCCTTGTGACATTCCTTCAATATGAATGAATCTCGTATATACCCGCATATTTGTTCGGAATATTATGATCTGAATAATGTACCTACAAGAACCTCTTCCTCCCTCAATCTTTTTCATTGTAATGTTCGTAGTCTTAAAAAGAATATTGATAGATTGTACTCATGTATTTCGAATGTTAATACTAGTTTTTCAGTGCTTGGGATTACTGAAACTTGGTTGAATGACAATGAGAAGCTTTTGCCTATACATGGTCTAAGTGGTTATAACTTTGTTGGAAAGGGAAGAAGGAACCGTCCCGGTGGTGGAGTGGATCTTTTCATAAAAGACACTCTAAAATATAAGATATACGTGATGATCTGAATGTATCTGTAGATTCAGTGGAATTGTTTTGTATTGAGTTATACTCCGATTCAAATGTCATTATTGGAGTGTTATATAGACCACCTGGTCAGCCTATTCTTGCCTTCAAAGACAGTGTTGAGACAATTTTCTTCAAAATTGCAAACGAGCGTAAATCCTGTTTTATAATGGGAGATTTCAATATAAAACATTGTAATCAGGATGATACAAATTCCAAAGATTTTATACAATACATGAATTCATATGCTTTCTTTCCTGTTATTTCTAAGCCAACCAGAGTCACAACTGAATCATCATCTTTGTTAGACAATATATTTGTTAATAACCCGTGCAATATTGATGTGTCAGGTATAGTCACTTACCCTATAAGTGATCATATGCCAATTTTTCTCATGTCTCATGTAACTTTACGCACACAGAATGTGATTGAGCCATGCTCATCTCTGGTACGACATATTAATGAGAGTAATATATTGTTGTTTTATGAAGAATTAACTGTGATTAACTGGGATGACATCATACACAATCTTACAAATGATGTTAATGTGTTATATGATATATTTTCTACAAAATTTTGTTCTTTATACAATACATGTTTTCCAATGATATTGACCAAGGGTAATAATAGGACAAAAATGAATCCATGGTTCGATAAGAATTTAAGGAAACTTTGTCGGAAGAAAAATGTTTACTATCGTAAATTTGTAAAAAAAATCCTACATTATATAGAGAGGCTGCTTATAAGAAACAGAGAAATATTGTTAATGATGCAATAAGAAAAGCTAAGCGTGATTTTTATGGTAAGAAATTCTTGGGAGTAAGAAATGACTTGAAAGGTACATGGAATGTTATTAATGGTATTTTGAAATATAAGAGTAAGATTGATTCCCCATTATTGGTGAAAGATAACAAGTCTGTATCAAATTCTGTGCAAGTGTCAGAATTATTTTATGAATATTTTGTCTCTGTTGGTGAGAATATTGCAAAAAGTGTTCCATCCTCAGTGAAAAGTCCATCTGATTTTCTTATTGGTGATTTCCCAAACTCATTTTTCTTCACACCCATAACCAACTCTGATGTAATTAATGCAACATTAAGTCTGAAAGATGGCAAAAGTCCAGGTCACGATGACATCAGCATCATGGTTTTGAAAAAGTGTATACATATTATTGCTGCAGTATTGACCCATATTTTTAATATATCTTTGCAAACTGGTTGTTTTCCCGAAAAACTAAAGATAGCTAAAGTTTTGCCTATATACAAGAAAGGCGATAAGTCTCAGTGTGAAAATTACAGGCCAATTTCTTTGTTGTCAATTTTTGGAAAGATATTTGAGAAGCTTGCGTATGCTAAGTTCATGTTTTTTATTGATAAATATGATATACTTTATAATAAACAATTTGGGTTTCGATCTGGACACTCAACATATATGGCTTTACTGGAATTCATTAACAATCTTAATATAGCTTTTGAGGCTGGTCATGTAGGAGTTGGGATCTTTTTAGATCTGTCGAAAGCCTTTGACACCCTGAATCATTCTATTTTGTTACAAAAATTATATTTTTATGGCATACGTGGAATTTCTTTGGAATGGATTAAGAGTTATCTAAGTAATAGACAATTTGTTTGTATTGATGGCAATAGCTGTGCACGTTTCTAAGAATTACCTCAGGTGTCCCCCAGGGATCTATTCTAGGCCCTTTATTATTTTTATTGTACATAAATGATATACAAAATGTTGGTAGTAATTTGAGTTCAGTTGTTTTTGCAGATGATACAAATGTATTTATATCTGGTAGAAACGCCACCCAAATAACATCTATTATAACAACTGAAATACCCAAACTTGAACAATGGTTTTTATCAAATAAGCTGTTGGTTAATATGAAGAAAACAAACTGTATAGTATTTAAACAGAAAAATAAGAGAATAGCAGATGATATAGCTGATGTTGTTATAAATAATCAAAAGGTATTACGAGTGTCTTGTACATCATTTCTTGGTGTTATGTTAGATGAACATCTTAATTGGGCGCCCCATATAGATAATGTTTTGCATAAAATATCCTCTGCAACAGGTGTGGTTTATGGGATAAGACATCTGTTATCGTTGAGGATTTTATTGTATATCTATAACGCCACTATATTGCCACATTTAACATATTGTACAATGATCTGGGGCCAATGTGCAAAATCTCTTTTAAATCGTGTGTTCACACTTCAGAAAAGGTCATTGCGTGCAATAACAAATTCTCACCCTTCAACACCTTCCCAACCTCTGTTCAAAAAGCTCCAGCTTCTTACTGTATTTGATATATGTAAATTACAAACAGCCTCATTTATGTATATGTATACTCATAAGTTGTTACCCTCTGTCTTTGATGATATGTTCAAATATACAAGAGATGTTCATTTATATAACACTAGACAAAATGGTAACTTATATTTACCTCTTCTGAGATATGTTACATCACAAATATCTGTTAAATATCACGGAGTACATGTTTGGAATTCTGTGCCTGAAGAAATGAAGTTATGTCCTTCCCTTGCCTCTTTTAAACGTAGATATAAAATATATTTGTTGAATAGTTATAATTGAAGTTTTCTCTTTGTTTATTTTTTTTCTCTTTATTGTGCTTGTTTTTCTTGTACATGTATACTATTACCGAATGTAATGTTATTATCTTCACCTTGTTCTTTGTCACATGTATTTTAATGAGAATTTGGAAATAAATGAAATGAAATGAAAATTTGCTGCCGCTGGAATATCATTCTATCAAAAGGACCTTTGTCCACTACTCCTGGTGGGAAACACTCATGAAGGGTGATATGATGGCACTAATGGTATAATAGTGGATATACTCTTGACTTTCGAAGACAGGTCCCGAGTTCGAGTCCTGCCTTTGTATAGGCCCTATTTTATTTTAAGTCCTTCATTGGGCGAGCTGCTTTTATTTAAATGTCCCTCTCGATCCACCTGGCAATGCTGGGGTAATGGAAGGGCTCTCTTACTCTTGGTAAATTGCTGAAACATGATAATCTAATAATAATAATAATAATAATAATAATAGTTATTATTATTATTATCATTATTATCATCATCATCATCATCATCAAACTTCAACATCATCATCATTTTTTGTTATCATTATTTCATATTCTGTGTTATTTCGATGTGATTTAATGTCTATCATAAATTAATATCATAAAGATCTAGTCCTCTTTATCACGAAATGCAGATGTTTCTTCCAAAGAATAATTATTAGTCGAAGCAACATGTCTGTGTTTCTTGTGCAAGTCCCGGTCTTCAGCATTTATCTTATTACAATTAATAATTCTGTTTTGTCAGGACATCCATAGTCGTTCTTCGTCATTTTCACATCCATGAATTTTGGAACGTGCTGATTTCCGAGGTAGATTTTACGTAGTCCTCGTTACATTTCAATACAATGTACTTCTTTGAAACATCTTCATATACCATAATGAGACTATTAGCATTCGTGTTCGATACCAAAATTTTATTGTGTAATGTGCAATTCAAAAGTACACGTGGTTGTATACATTTGTTATCTTATATTTTTGTACAGATGTCAGAGCAATAACAATTATAAATTCCCTTGGGAAATATGGAAATATGAAAATAAGATTCAGTTCATAAAATATGGAGATATGAAAAAAAATTGAAGTGAATCACAGCAAGATCAAAAAGCATTTATTGTCGTAAAATACCTTTAAAAGAGCATTATATACAATCAGAATGATTATGTCCTGTCTGTTTTTGAAATTAGAGACAAAATTGAACTAAAGTGATTCTTGTATTATATCTATACGTATGCTTCTAATACATCTCTGAGTGACATTGAAAGTTATGTCAGGAAAACATTGACGTTGACTGACAAGATATCTATAGTTATTAAAGAAAAGACCTTATTGGTATTATAATTCCCATTACTACCATTGTTATGATTATTATCATTATCATCATACAAGCCAAAGAGCATTGCTTGTGTGCAATCAGATATGACTTATCTCTTCCTAAAATTACGGACAAAAGTAAAGCAAAGTGATTGTTATGTGATATCTATTATGTTTATAATATTATGCTATAACGTGATAGTAACTTGATAAGTAAATATCTTAGAGTGACATTAAAAGTTGCGTCAGGAAAAAGACTTCTTGAAATTTCGCTGACTTTGACTTACACAGTAAAATACAAGACACACAAGCAAAAATGCATTGTCACGTGCAATCGGATATCACCTCTTATCCTGTCAATTTAAAGAAAGAATTGAAGTAAAGTAATAATTGTTAGAATGCTTTAGGCTACAAAAGAGCATTATATACAATCAGATTATGTCCTATCTGGATTTGAAATTAGGGACAAAATTGGACTGAAGTGATTCTGGAAATATATCTGATTCATCTTTGAGTGACATTAATAGTTGTGTCAGGTGAAAGTGATTGTTATATCATATGTTTATATGCTATAATGAGAGAGTAACTTGATGAGTAAATAATAATCTTAGAGTGACATTAAAAGTTGCGTCAGGAAAAACATTCTAGAAATTTCGCTGACTTTGACTTACACAGTAAAATACAAGCAAAACTGCATTGTTTGTGTGCAATCAGATCTCTCTATAAAAAAATCGAGTGAAAATAATCACTCTTGAAGGAGTGAATAACAAAAAAGGAGTGAATTTAGGGTGAAAATGTACATTTCCATTCATTTCTGAGTGACCTCAGGCATGCAGGGTTAATTTGATGATTTCGGAGTGATCCCCGAGGTCACTCTATTCACTCTTTTCTGTTAGTCGCTCCTTCAAGAGTGAACATTTTCACTCGATTTTTTTTAGAGAGTATATAATACCTCTTAGCCCGTCAACTTATAGACAGAATTGAAGTAAAATAATTGTTGGAATGCTTTAGGCTATAAAACAGCATTAGACCTATATACAATCAAATTGAGTCCTATCTGTATTTGAAATTAGGGACAAAATTGCACTAATGTGATTCTTGTTCGTGTGCTTCTGATACATCTTTGAGTGACATTAAAAGTTGTGTCAGGAAAATGTAAGTGAATGCGAGATTCCTGAGGCCAATATCACCACACATAAATTGCATGTGATCGCAATTTACTATTATCCATGTTTATCAAAGCATGTGAAGCTTTCAAATTCTATCACTTTTTTAGTTCCAGATACAATACAATTGTGTGAACTGATTCGCACTTGAATGAATAGGGGCTTCACAAATTATTGTACAAGTTGACATCCATCAGTGTTTTCGACATACTTTCTGAATAAAAACTAAGAGCTAAACTCGTCATCCTTGACCATAACCTCATCTCTCATCACCAGAACGAATTTGATCTTCGAGTGTTGTTTTTTTTTTTTTTCCTGGTTTGTCGACCTAACTTCAGTGTCGTAAATTCTCGTTAATCACCCTAACATCAAGTAAATCAATTCCTTTTCCTTGATTTCCAGAATTAACTTGATCGATGTGCGATTTTTCTGGATTCCTTTGGTAAGGGAGGCGAATATCGTGTAAATTCTCATCGATCACCCTAACAATAAGAATCCAATTTTTCTCTTTTGTCCTTGATTTCCAGAATTACAATTTGATCAATGTCCGATCATTCTATGGATTCCTATAAGGAATACGAGTGTCGTGTGGATTCTCGCAGATCACCCTAACATCAAGTATCCCCATATTCCATCCTTGATTTCCAAAATTAATGTTTAATGTGTGACCATTCTGGATTCCTATACAATATGGAAGGGGCATGTTGTGTAAATTTCATAGATCCCCTAACAGCAATTAACCCAATATCTTATTCATGATTTCCAGAATTAACTTGATAAATCTTCTGGATTCCTATACGGAATTCTAGTGTCGTAAATTCTTGTAGACTGCAAAGGATGTTTTGCGTCACCGAAAAACAAATAGCCAAACTCATCTTGCGTGATTTCTTTGCTTATTTCTGCTAGTTGAGGATTTGTTTCCGTAGTAGCGTTACGGGGAGAGGCGGGTTTCATTTGTTGTGGCTCGACATCATCATATATCTCTTCGTAATAATTTTCCTCTTCAATGCTAAGAGATTGTTGAGTGAAGTCTTTTGATGCAGCATAAACTGCCTGCAAAGGGAGGGAGAGAGAGAGAGAGAAAGAGAGGGAGGGGGTGGAATCGGGCGTGTTTCAGATAATCATTATTTTTGGTAACCATGCAGTATATACGTTGTTCCAAAGGTTCACTAATCAGGAAATGAAATCATTAAATGAAAAAAAAATAAAGGTTCGTTGTTCGAAAGGTTTGTTTATCCGAACCTTCGTTAATTCGTGATTAGGAAAGAGGATCGTTCCACCAGAGGTTCGTTAATCCGAAAACGAACTAAGGTTCGTTAATTCAAAGGTTCGTTTTAACGCGCACCTGATTTTACATTTTCGAATTAACGAACCTCATTTTCATTTCCGGATTAAAGAACACCTAGCAAGAAGGACAATAAACGACCCAGCAATTTTCATGTATCGGAAAAAGGAACCCCATTTCATTTTCAAATTAACAAACCTTCGGAATCACCCTTATTTACACTCCATCAAAATAATGTTGCAGTATTCCATTGCATTCAGAATTGTTGCATTAAGATTATCAGCTCTTCACTCTGAACATCTTGGATTGTAATACACTGCTGGTTACTGATAACGACTAAGAAAAAAAAAAATACGTAGTACTAGAGTTCTGCTACAATCAATTCAATCTGCTTACATCACAACGAGAGAAGAACAATGAAATTATTGTTGGCCTATGAAGAAACAATATAGCCAGCTAAGTATTAGTAAAATGTTTAGAGGGGAAACTTTCGGCTTTTAGGTGAGATATATTTAATGGCTGCTACCGCAAAACTCACTTGCGTGTTGAATAGGGTTTGTTTTGTTGTTTATGTTGAAAAGATACATCTCGCTTAAGCGTCGCGGCTACAGAATTCATCATGAAATCTCTACCTTTTCAAAATGAAAACAATTATTGCCCTTAGGTTGCAAGATGAGGCACTGGACTGACAAAATCTATCAGCTACACTCTCACGAATGCTCTCCAAATTTTATCATAAGGTAAATTGACAGTGCCCTATCATGTATGTAAGTTTCTCATGGGGGGGGGGTGGGTGGTGGGTGCAAGTACATATGTTTTAGCTATTCAGGGTTACAGGTCGTTATTCAGAAGGCTTGTTATTCTGATGGTTGAACCGGTGGGAATAATGAAAACACGAATTATTAATGCAACGAATATTCAGATGAATGGACCAAAATTTCATGTTCAGCCATCCAAGGTGCATAAATTATTTGTTTAAGCAATCAAACATCACAGTCATGAGTCAATGATAATGTAATAAATATATTATACTCGTGTGCACTTTTCTCTTGCAGCATCCTTACGCTGTTACTGGGTCGTGTCCCCCGACGTTTGAGGAACTTTTTGTGCTGCCATCTCATGAGTATCATTACCAGAATGAGGATTGCTGGAATTGCGATGAGAAATAGTTTGAAGAACTTGTTTTGTGCGCGTTGCAGCGCTGCTGCTGGGGTGTCCATAGAAGTCTGAGAACCCGCTAAAGAGTCGATGAAAAGTAATTAGATGAATATAATTTCATGATTCGTACTCAGAAGCATCGATAAATTGGAATGTTCAGCTAAATGCAAAGGGGGAGACACATGTCATATAGACAAACTCGGTTAAAACAGCTGCAGATTGTACAAAATAGATGTTTAAGATCTGTACTTGGAGTGAATAGTAGATTTCACACTGAAGTTCTCTTTGAAACCCTCAAGATTGATCAGCTGAAAGAAAACTGGGTCAAACAGGCTTTGAATCTGTTTAACTTACTTCATAATCTCGGCCCACCTGTTTTATCTTCATTGATCGAATTCAATAGTGATGTTGGCTATGCCCTTCGTCATGCTAACTCACAAATTGCTCTTCCAAGACCTCACACAAATTTTCTTCAACTTAGCCCATTATATCATGCATCAAAGCTTTTTAATACATTGCCCAACAATCTCAGACTTATAACAGATTTGACATTTTTTGGTAAAGAGTTCTGTAAAATTGAAAATATCGGCTCTCTTCTTTCATCATGTAGATATTGAATATTAACCTATGTCCTCTTATGTCACTACATGGTTACTACGGTTTCTTTTTCTTGGTTTTTTTTTTCCTTGTATTTTTCTTCCTTTCAATACTGTAAATGTGTTCAATCTTGTTTATGTTTTGTTTAATTGTATTTCATTGTTTTTATCTATTGTTTTAATGTATATCACGGCCTCGCTGAAAAACAGCTATTAGCTGAATGCGGGCACACTCTGTATGTGTTTTTAACCGTGAATAAATAAAATAAACAAACAAACAAATAAAACATATACCTATGATGAGCCAGTAAAGCTAACGTCAGTTTGTATAATAACCCGCTGTATTGTAGTTTTTCATTTTATTATGATTTCACTGATCATTTTCGTTGTGATTTATTCTACGTTTGCAATATAATTGAAAAAAGCAGGATGGGAGCAACAACAATTCAAAAAAGGATTATCAATTGTCTCAGTATACCCCTATTTTCATAGTTTTTAATGGTAAGCATTCTGCTATTATCACGAAAAACTTTCGTGAACAAAGTGTTAACTCATGGCTCACTTGCAAATATTTCTAAAATGGCAAAGAAAGAGGTCTGGTTGGTAACAAAGCAACATAATAGTTATATGAATTATGCTGTTAAAGTTGTATAATACTGCTTAACCCGTTGAAGACTAGTCCCGAGTATACTCGGGCAGGTGCCTATAAGTAATGTGTGTTAGAGCAAACTCAGCTCGTTGATCCGCGGGTTGATGCTGGACTGAAGAAGAAACGCGTTTATTACTTTATAAGGCCGTGTCACACCGTTCCGGACAAGCTACGCGGGCTTGTGGCGAGGAGGTAGTTTCCAGCACGTAGAAGATTTTCAGCGGGCGAACAAGAATGTTTGCAATTTTCATTCATGCCTTGTTATACTGTATCTGGGGAAGTTTTGCGGCTTGACTTGCGGGGAAACAAATTTACTCCCCGGAGCTCTCCGCAGTCGGTCCGCACCTGACAGTATCTAGCGCGTGTCTCGCCTGTAGTTACCCGGAGGTGCTCACGCAAGTCCGATTTAACCGCAACCAAGTTTAGAGCATGATCAAAACTTTTTCCGAGTGAGTCGCGGGAATGCCCGGAGAGGAGGCCCTTAGCGGCAGCACTTCCCAGGCAACTCCTACGTAGGTACTTCGCAGTCCCGTATGCAGCCAAGAAAATGAAATTCTGTGGGATTTCCGCCGTTCCATCAGAGGAATTCCTTCACTGAGTTGTCAGCCCCCACGCGACTGGTACAAAGGTCACACAGTATACTCGCAAGTATAATTTAAGTAGAACGCGTCCAGCAAGTAAGACACATGCTCAAATCCTTTTCCGCCTCAGGAATGTCCGGTATGCTAGAAAATCCCTACACGTAACAAGCCCGAGTAGCTTGCTCGGAAAGGTGTGACAGGGCCTTAACATGGTTGCGGGTAAAAAAATATGCGTGCGCACCTCCGGGCGACTACGGTTGAGATACGTGCTTACTTGGTACTATCATGTGCGGATCATCTACGGGGACCTCCGGGTAGTCAAAATTGTTCTTTGCAAGTCGCACGCCTGGCTTGCCCGGAAAGGTGTGACACGGCCTTAAAAATTTGACACAATGTGTTGGCATGGATCGCTAAAGATATGCAAAGAAATGATAAACGAGGAAATTGCAAACCTTGCGAGAGAACATTCCGATGACTGAATGGATTCTCAGTAGTTGTCCCTGAATATGAGGAAATTATTGACAAACTGCAAATCAATACACGTTAGAAGACATGATCAGTAGATTAGAGGTCCTGTTCACCTTTGGGAGCAGTGATTTTAAAAATATGCAGGATATAACTTTTGATGCATGTATGTAGGTAAGTGGAATCGCAAAACATCCTACCATATACATTTTTTTCAGTTAAGCCTAAAATATAAGGAGATTACACTAATTTTCTTTCTAAACCATCATTGTAGACGGTTTACTCTGAAAACATTTTTATTATATCTATTGTTCATATTTGTATATTTAACAATACTTCACATCGATTATACTGGTTCTAAACTTTTCATTGGTTATTTCTATCCCAAACTCACATTTTAGAACTATTTTGAAGCACTAATGCTGGGTCCTTGTTTCATCTGCAAATGGTAATTAATGCCTTTAAGATTGAGGGTGCGAGAGAACACGAATGTATAATAATCTCCTCAGCCCACTTTTATCCCTTCAAATGACCGTTTTATTTCGCAATGTATAGTTATACACCATATTTGCATGATATCTACTAAACATTTTTGTTTGCCGTTTCATATGTGATTTAACATTACAAACCTTTCGTGCTGAAGAAATTTCAGGATCTGGAGGATCTTGTCATCCTGATTATGTTACCTGTATACCGTCATTTAGACCGGGTGCAAAAATTTGACACAATGTGCCTGCTGGAATGGGTCGCTAAAATATACAAAGTAATGATAAAACGAGGAAATTGCAAACCTTGCGAGAGAACATTCCGATGACTGAATGGATTCTCAGTAGTTGTCCCTGAATATGAGGAAATTATTGACAAATTGCAAATCAATACACATTAGAAAACATGATCAGTATATTAAGATTGGGCGTGCGAGAGAATGTGAATTTACAATAATCGCCTCAATCCCTTCAAAGACCGTTTTACCTCGCAATATATTTGCATGATGTCTACTTAACATTTTTGTTTGCCGTTTCATATGTGATTTAACATCACAAACCTTCGCGCTGAAGAGATTTCGGTTCTAGAAAATCTTGTCATCCTGACATTGCCTGATATTTTACGTATATACCGTCATCAAGTGCGGATGCAAAAGTCAGATTTTGGGTCTAACCTTAATTGTTTAATCGTGTTAATAGTCCGCCCCAAATGTCGAGGTTGCTGATGCGGTATGCACCAGTTAAAACTGTCAGAGGTTTATTATATAAGGGGTGAAATTGTCAGAGGTAAAAATGTCAGAGGTTACAGTGTCAGAGGTAAAAATATCAAAATTAGAAGTGTCATTTTTTTTTAATGTTAATGTAGAAAAACTGTGAGATCTTTATGTATACCTCCGACAGTAACTGTACCATCATTTACATATAAATATTTCGTCTGACATATGACTTAACCTTTGGCATTTTCGCCTCTGACGATTTTGCCACTGATATTTTTGATTCTGACACTTTTACCTGTAACATTTTTACATTTGACATGTCAACCTCTGACATTTTTACTGCTGACATTTTTACTCGCTTCTCTGAGGGTTTTGAGATATCCAAAATGCCGCCAAAAATTAAAACTGTGATAAAAAGAAATCCTGTATAAACTGATGGAAGATTAAAATTGATGGTTTTACCCGGTTTTGAGGTTGCTGAATTCAAATCTAATTGAAGCAACTCTTTGCATCCCTGAGGGTATTGAAACATCTAAGATGGCTACCAAAATTGAAATTCCAACATAAGCCTTACCTTATGATAATTGTTAATGGTGTTTAAGTTGAAAATAAATTAATGGGTTAACTCTATTCCAGAAATGCTTAATCCGAATCTTGTCGATAATAATTATATCTCTTACATCCTTGAGGGTTATACACGAGATATTAAAAAAAAAAAAATTATTGCCATTTTGGCGGCCAAGTCTGCTTTTTAAGGGATCTCTCCATTTCCATCAGTTGTTTAGTTTGATTGCGTGAGGTTAAGAGTCATGGAGGTGTTTCCTTTGTTGATATTGCCTGTATGTGTTTTAATCATGTTGGGAATTGGAAATAAACATCAATTCAATGCAACAATATCTGAAAGAATATTAGCTTTCGGGGCGTCTTAATCTAGTGTCTCCGATGTTTTGTCTTTGGTAATGATGTGGAGCATATATATATATATATATATATATATTTTTTTTTTTTTTTGGGGGGGGGGGGGGTACCCGAAGTTTATTTGTGAATCAGTTTGTGTTCTTACCTTGAATGCCACTAGTGGCGCTGCTCCGGGTTGTCGTGGTATCAACGGGTCGCAACAAGATGTGGAATCCGACACGGGTCCCACCCTTGTCACTTGTGAAGATCATCTGCAGATGGGAACTTGCACTAAGGAATGTCAAATTTTGGCGCGAGTCTTCCATGTTCCCTGTCCAGTGTTTCCAAGTGTCTCCAGAGTTGGTAAAGCCTAGAGCTCCGTCACCTATATGCAGATAGTCTTTATTTTTTTCCATGTTGAACACCAGGACCTCTATCAATATAAGGGAGGTGTCTTGAGTTTTGATATCCCAGAGACGGTAACCATTATTTGGATATACTTCAGGATAAAGTGGAGATTTAACGGGCATTTCCATTCTGTCTAACAGGACCAACTCTTCTTGAGAACAGATCGTGTAACATGAAAAAAGGAGAAAAAACAAAAACAAATAAAGTGAATAAGGGGAGCATACATTTACATAAAATATATGGTTGTTAGACAATAAATTCGTGATAAAATATTACAATAAAACAACTAACAAGATTCTAGCTATCCGAGTAGTCGATTGCTCATCACACGAAGTTAAAAGTATTATTGCACGCTTTCTCTGATGAGCCATGCAATTTTGTTAACATTTGTTAAGAGCAAAAGTGGATATTGCACGGCTGACGTCACCAATTTACTTTGACTCCCTTGTTAAATTCATGATAAACTGGTTTTAGTACCATACCTCTGATGTCACAATAAACATGCCCTTGCTGTTACAAGTGCGCATTCAGTCACTCATTTTCAACAACTTGACCGATCGCGTTCGTTCGCCTCGGACTGACTCTCGTTCCAACCATTCGCATTTCATGGAGAAAAAAAAAATGTTGCCATTTCTGTATTAAATTCAAGATTCGATGTGATCCTCGTCTATTGATGTCCGAGGTGTTTTATATAACTGCTTACAGATAGTGTTTGATCTTTACTCGTGAAATGGAACAAGATTTCGCACTCGGTGAAAGACATAGAGGCGCACTAGTCAACTCGACCTCGCCTCGTTGAACATAAATCCTCTATTTTTCACCGAGTCATGCGAAAATATTGTAGGTCTCCCATCGCACTCGTGACCATTCAATATTTGTATATTGTCATTCTCAACTGCAATTTGCTCCTGCCCTCAGCATTCTAGACTGTTTTATCACAGAATCATACAAAAATTTGACAGTAATCTACGCACATGACTTAACAAGTCCAAGTAATTACATATTTCTCATTTCTTTGTGAATATTTCTTTTTGTTTGGTAGAAGAAATATTGCACACATACAAAAATAAGGGCCTTGGGGGACTGAAAAATTGCATTGTGAAAATTATTGCACATGTCTTAACATGCATTTGAACATTCTTCGTTCTACTTTGCCCCCATGCACGGTAAACTTGCATGCAGAAATCGCTTTTCTGTAAATGCGGCATGTGAAGTTCCACTCACGTTATCATGTTTCGAGTATTTTCGTAGTCAAGTAGAAGCACGCTATCTGACCAAACAATTTGTTATGATACCATAAGTGCACGAACCTTGACAGCATGAATAAGTTGTCAATGAAAAGAGAATAACACAAAAGAGGTGGCAAACCACAGGTTGGAGTTGCATGCATTGTAGAATTTGGCGGGGTGGGGGGGGGATGTGGTGATCTGTCTGTTGGTCTACTCTCCCTTCGTCTAATAATAGCCATTTAGGCTCAACCCACATGGTCTAATCCCATTCCGTCTACAACCAGTTCGTCTACTGACCATTCAATCAAAATATCCACTTAACCTCATTACCAGCTGGTCTACTTGCAGATTGGCTATGCCAATGCACTTCGTCTAATACTCACAGTTTATTAGACAAAATAAGAAAAAGTCCAAGGAGACAAAACTGCAATTAGACCATCTGATCATTAGACGAAACGATGAGTAGCCAAACAGGGAGAAGTAGACCAAAAGGCCATTAGACGAAACCATCTGATAGTAGACGAAGTGGCAATAAACAGTGGGGGGGGGGGGGGGGGGTACTTGCAGTCACGTAGACTATACGTTTAGAGGAGATAAGGATAGAATATGTCAAAGGTAATCAACCAGAAAGTGATAACGTAATATTTACAAAATAATAAGATAAATCAGAAAATGCTAATTAAAAAAAAAATGTTTAGAAAGAAGAAATTTACTCAATAAGAGAAGAGACCAATAAATCCTTAATGGGGTTCATTTTAGTCCTTGCTCCTATAGAACTGTATTTCGTGTGAAAGACTTGTGCATAGAGTTCATCAGAAAAAAAAAACAAAAAAAAAAACCTCTATCCTCTTTATTATGATGATCGTGGTTGTAGATTCAGTTGCATTTTTTTTTTTATTTGATTTTGGTTTGATTTATTTCCGCATTCAATCAAATACAAATCGAATACAAATTTCAAAAGCACAAAGACAGAGAATGAAAAGTACAGTAAAATAAACCGATAACAGTACACAAATAGATAAACATATTGCATTGAGTATACATACACAGAAACATAAAATAAAATATACAGTATTTTTCAGTGAATAACAGACATATCTGAATGCAGAAGACTGCCATATGGGGCCTCATTCATGCGATTTGGCATCTTTATGAGATACAATTATTTCTACGCTGTAACAGAGGTGATTAGTAAATCTGCACTGTATTACAGTTTCTTGAAAACCCCAAAGGCTATTACGATTACCGTTAATAGCAAAAGTGACGCTTTTATAAGGTACGACCTTTGCTCTTCCAACGTTTGCTCCCACGACAAATGTTCCGGCGACATTTGCTCCAGTGACGTTTGTTCCGGCGACATTTGCTTCGATGACAATTGCTCGAAGGACATTTGATGCAAAGGTCTGAAGGTACAGTCAGGTACGACATTTGCTCCTCCGACATTTGCTCCGGAGACAAATGCTCCGGCGACAGTTGCTCCAGCGACAAATGAAAGTTAAGAACATCAAAACACGACACCGTCAGCGTTGGAATAAAAATTAAACTAAAATTGAAATACATTAATTTTAAGCGCCCCGTCCAGCAGGGGCGAAAATTTCGCAATTTTCAGTTGTATTTTTGACAAGTTTTAGACAAGAAAAGTGCCTTATTGTTTAATTTTGTCTTTAATTAATTGATTTATTAATTATTTCTTAATCTTCCGGGGGCACATTCGTTCCCCCCGAAGAAAAATTCTCGGGGGGGGGGGGGGGGGGGGGGGGGCAAGGGCCCACTCTGTCTCCCGCACCGGCGCCCATGTGTTCAATTCAATTCAATTCAATTCAACTGAGTTTATTGATCTGATTCAAACAAAAAGGATTACAATAAATTTTCGACAAATTAATAGTATATGACTTTCACAATTGAGGAAATAACGAAATAATATGACTTTCACAATTTTCAAAATAACAAACTAATATGACTTGTACAATTGACAAAATAACAAATACATGAATAGCAAAATCAGAAAATACGTATCTATGAAACATTACCATTAACATAATTCAGCGAACTGTAACTTTGCTAAATCAATTACAGTGTTATCAAAGTAATAAGTATGGGGTACCATGATGATTAACTACCGAAATAAAATCGAAGATTTCTTCTGGCCATGTTTTTAACACCACCCCCCAAGAAACCCAATAACAAATCCATTATCCACGTATTCTTTTTTGCACTAGGAAATAATGTAAATTTTAGACCCACATATAGGTTTATAATCAGGGGGCAATCTTTTTTGTTTTTTAATCCTCGTTCTTTCTCTTCTCCTTTCCCTTTTCTTTTTCTTTCTTTTTTTTCTTTTTCTTTCTTTTTTTATAGCAAAATCATAGGGGGCGCCTTGGCGCCGCCCTGCACCCATACATAAATAAAAAACAAACCAGTAAAAAAAAAAAAAGCCCGTTAGGGATGTTTTGGATTGCGTGTACGCTTTAAACGAATACCCTTGTCGCTGGCTATTTTTTTTCAATGTACTCCTGCTCTTAGCATGAGAGAGAGATATCACAAAGGGTTGTTGGTTTTTAGGGTTAGCTCAATGAGGTTACTAGGTGATCTCTTTTAGTTGCAGGATCGTTGACCAGAACAATTTCTATCGACATGTTTTGTGTTGTCTCTAATTTAAATCAGCTTCGGATCCTGAAAGAAATTTTGAAATGGTCTTGTAACTTTCAAACAGTCAAACAACATCCCAATTTGAGGAGAACTTTTGCTTTGCATTCTTTGGACTGTGTTTCTCGCATATGTTTTGCCGAGCTCTGCTGAACGCATTTTTCTAATTTGTTGACGACACGCTTCATTCCAAAAAAGAGTATTTATGGCAAAGAAGCGAAGGAGTAACAATTGCAATGGAGCCATAGCCAGTCATGGACACTCAGCGTGCGGCAACCCTGATGGACGAGTAAAAAGGACTCTAGCTTTTTAGCGTTTTAGCTAACGACGAACAATAATGGGGGAAATGTGACAAGATTGAATTATCACGTTACGCAGCTTATAACAATGCAATATACATGATTATGAGTAAAGGAGTATACAAAATACGAAGATTACATTCCTGCAATACCAATTATTAATATCAAGAAAATACGATCTAACATTTTTCTTGAAACATTGACCTTCAATCTATTGTGTCACTTTCAGGAAAGTTCCACCGACTTGGATCAGTATGTGAAAGCGTAATTTGAGTTATTGATATTGTGAGAAGAAGAAAATATGGCTTTCCTTGTTGAATTGTGTATTTTTGTTATTTCGTTTCATTCGTTCGTTATCTTAATTAAAGATTCTCCATTTGATCTTACAAAAGTTATTCAAAAAGAGTCAATATGCAATAACTATGAATAAAACAAACAAAGAAACAAAAACATGTATAATTCTTAGGAGAAGTTCAGGAAGATTTTTTTTTTTTTTTTCCGCCGGAGAAATTGTGAGGAGGGCATTTTTCACCCTTGATATTTTCTCATCTTCAAACAAATTTCGTCTGATATAATTTCACCAGATCAATTATCGAACCGTTGGAACGAATTGCCGTCGGAGGACCGTCCGAGCAAATGTCTCTGGAGCATTCGTCGCCGGAGCAAATGTCTTACCTTTGTATAGCAAATGTGGTACAAGAAGTTTTCGAAGGAGCAATATTGTCGCTGGAGCAAAATGTCGTACCTGTCTTTACCTTCAGACTTTTTGCATCATATGACGTCGGAGCAAATGTCGGAGGAGCAATTGTCACCGGAGCAAATGTCGTACCTGTCTGAAGGTACAGACGTACCTTCAGACTTTTGCATTAGGCCTATATGACGTCGGAGCATTTGCGGTAGGAGCAATTGTCGCCGGAGCAAATGTCGCCGGAGCATTTGACGCCAGAGCAATTGTCGCCGGAGCAAATGTCCCCGGAGCAATTGTCGCACATTAGGAGCAATTGTCGTAGGAGCAATTATCGCCGGAGCAAATGTCGCCGGAGCATTTGTCGCCGGAGCAAATATCGCCGGAGCATTTGTCGCGGAGCAAATGTCGCGGAGCATTTGTCGCATTTTTCGGAGTAATTGTCGTCGGAGCATTTGTCGCAGGAGCATATGTCGTGTCACCGAACTGGACTTGCATGCAGACGAATTCGAAAGGTATGTCTGTCATTACTCAGGGGTTTCAGGTTCGGTCTAATATTCTTTTCCTCTTTCACACGGACTGACCTTGAGACTTCACAGCTTGAACAGCTACATTCAGGATTGGTTTATCCATTGATGGGGGCTTCAATATCACCTGCAGCCATGCATAGTTGGTCAGCGATGTTACATTACTTGGTAAATTTTCGAGGTCAGTGCCACTAAAATTAGCAAGAACTCTGTCTGCGTCATTGAAAAGACCTTCGCCAATGTTCATCTCGAAGCCATGTGGAAAATCAAAGCTTTGAAAAGTGAAATGAATCCTGTGACTGAAATTTGCCCTAAACGTCCAAAGAAGAGTGAAAGGATTCCCTTTATCCTTAGCCCTCTCCCACTGGCCAGCGTCTTCAGATGAAATTAAGACAGGTGAATCAAGCGTGAGAACCGTTGTATCTGCAACTGAAACAAAATAAACAGATCCCTGTGAATATAGGGAATGTGAATAACGTCAAAAATACTCCAGGAAAATCTATATCAGGAAGAGAAGTTGCATATTGACTAGAATTCTTGAAAGTGATCTCCTGGGCTAATTCCAAGAAATCTAGTTGGATTCTGGTTGGTTCTTATGAGACGGCGAGTCTGTGAATACTGACAGTAAATCAATGGGGAATTTTGTCATTCAAAAATTGATTTTTTTTTTTTTTTATGCAATCTCTCCACCAGGATACTACATTATGAAATGGAAATGAAGCAGGCAGCTTAATTGTGAAAAATCACTCATCAGATGATTTCTGGCCGTGGTTATCTGTTATGTCTTGATTATAACTCAGATATGATTCGAGTATTGAGTGCAGTAATTTGCGACCAGGTAATTATTAGACAGCTGTTATAAAATGTATCAGCATAAATAATTGGTGTATAAATCCCATCACAAAATTTCACAGAATAGTTAAGTAATCTTGGTATAAAACATCATTCACAATTACTCTTTTGTGTGGGTTGTGTATACCATGATGAAACGCAATATTGAGGTGTATACTTTCAATATTATCAATTGACGGGTTATGGGAACAGTGACAATATCCAGTGATTTAGTAGAGGAGAGATTTGTTAGTCTTAATCACCCCTTTAACAAAATGTTTTACCAGCGATATATTCATTGACCATGGTGTGCCTAAGATATTTTACCTAGCAGTGCTGGCCTAATAAAATTTTACACAAAGTATAGTTTTGGCACCAAAGAGGCTGCCTTCGGTGAATAAGTGGAGATTATTATAATGTTTTGACCTGCCATGGAGCAAGTGTCATAAAATCGTGGTATTGTTGTTGATGCAAAGAGCCTGGTTCTGCTTGTTATCACTTAACAAAACACATGACAACATTCTCGTCTCTGTCATATAACTTTTACATTTTTAACCGGACTGAATAAAGTTGAAAATGTATACATTACAAACATACAATCTTAAAATTTTGGGAAACTGTTGGTTGGTTAAAAACGTGTAATTACGGGCCATTATCCAGTTGACTATTCAAGTGATTCAACCAATATTGGGTGATGATGTTAAATATTGGGCACACATTCACCAACAGTATTGACAAGTGAGGCTTTGGAACTTCTTGTCCTGCAGTCATGTGATTTTGCCACGTTCCTTGTGCAAGTTTGGAAATTTTTGTTGGTCAACTGATGTTTGGTCAGAAATTCTCCCAGAAATTTACAAACAGTATTATGCAAATCACGGACGGGAACTTAGCACCTGTAATTTTGCAATTTCGTGGCATTCCATTCTGAAGCTGGGTAAATTTTGTTGGACAACTAATGATTATACTATAATAGTATACCGCTTCAGATATTAGCGTAATAAAAACCGGGTGCATGTCACGAGACCGACACCCACGAGTCATACAGGCCAAGAGTCATAGAGCTCACGAGTTATACAGCCCATGAGTTCGAAACTAAGCTAACAAGGCCCACGAGACCGACACATTAAGCCCCGTGTTTTATCTGTCGAACTCGTGGGCTGTTTTTACCTAGTGTCGAACTCATGGGCTTTATTTGCCTAATGTGTAACTCATGGGGTGTATGACTCGTGAGCTTTGTGACTCTTGGGCTGTATGACTAGTGGGTGTCGGTCTCGTGAGGTGCACCCGCTTTTGCCTTATTACGGTAATATCTTTTCAATGTCGAACCCGTGGGCTGTATGACTTGTGGATGTCGGTCTTGTGGGATGACCCCTAAAAACCACTTGTCACGGACATTTTATTTCTAACAGCACGTGTATTATTTTGGATCTTACCTGATTCTACGTAGACTGATGGATACGCGTTGTTTTGAAGCAAAACAGTGACAACAACTAATATCAGCTCCATTATGGCGTACGAGTGTTACCTCTGAACTCACGTTGCAATGGGTAAACAAAGACAAACCAGCACTGTTGCTAGCCGCTCAGTGTCCCTGCATTTGTAGATATCAGATTGAAGCCATGGACAGTTATTACTTTTGATTCAAGTACATGTAGTCTTATGGTGTACTCCTCGATCTGCGCTGTCACATGAAAAACTTTTTATTTCACTCATAATCATCATGGTTGACGTGATCTTCCCTGAAAGGTACTCTACTCTCACTTTCATATGCCATTCATAATCTTCGTTATTCATATCCGTTGGCAAATTTCAAAAAGAAAGATTTTAGTGGCCTGAACGAGCAAGCAGAGAAAAGTGGTAATGTGGATCCCTGACTACGCAATGATTCATGTACAAGGGCGCCGGAACGGCTTGTGCCGAAAGGGTGGGTTGGGTGGTGGCGCGTCGCGTTCATTGAAACACCACCCTTCGTCCAAAGCCCCCCCCCCCCCCCCCGGTTTTGCCGAAAGGGTGCGTTGGGAGCGTTGGGTCGCGTCGCGTTGTTTGGAACCCCACCCTTCGTCCAAAGCCCCCCCCCCCCCGGTTTTGCCGAAGGGTGCGTTGGTACTTTTTCTCATGTAATATTAAAAGACGAGTTTTGAATTTATATTTAACCTTCAAACAACCATTTCAAAGAGGCTATCGTCCGGATCGGTTTACACTCTATTACCACTTGGTCTACAGCCAGTTGGTCTAATAGACTGTTTAATATCAGTTGGTCTAATAACCATGCAGTTGGTCTAGTCATCCTTTCGTCCAATTACTGTTTGGTCTAATTGTTATTTGGTTTAATTACTATTTGGTCTACAGTCAATTCGTCTAATAATAGCCATTTGGTCTATTTTTGGTCTATTATGAGTTAGTCTAATTCCATTTCGTGTAATCATCAAATGGTCTAAAATAAAACCAAATTTGTCCAATATAAATTTGGTGTACACGTCAATAAAAAGGGCCCCCTCCCCCCCCCAAAAAAAAAAAAATAGCCCAGTTGGTACTATACACGAAACGATGATTGGACCAAATGGTACCTGATTAGACCAGGAGGCTGGCTATTAGACCAAATGCCAATAAGATCAATGGTTATTAGACTAAATGGGTGTAGACTAGACTAAATGATGATAGACAGAGGTTAGACCAACTGGGCCTACAATGGACCAAAATTAATGATGTGTACACCAAATTTATATTGGACAAATTTGGTTTTATTTTAGACCATTTGATAATTATACGAAATGGAATTAGACCAACTCATAATATACCAAATCGGTATTTGATGATATAAATTGGTGTTAGACCAAAAATAGACCAAATAGCTATTATTATACGAATTGACTGTAGACCAAATAGTAATTAAACCAAATAACAATTAGACCAAACAGTAATTGGACGAAATGATGACTAGAGCAACTGGTTATTAGACCAACTGATATCAAACAGTCTATTAGACCAAGTGGTAATAGAGTGTAAACCGATCCGGACGATAGTCTCTTTGAAATGGTTGTTTGAAGGTTAAATATAAATTCAAAACTCGTCTTTTAATATTAAATGAGAAAAAGTACCAACGTACCCTTTCGGCAAAACGGGGGGGGGGGGGGGGGGGGGGGGGCTTTGGACGAAGGGTGGGGTTCCAGTCAACGCGACGCGACCCAACGCTCCCAATGCACCCTTTCGGCAAAACCGGGGGGGGGGGGGGGTGGGGGCTTTGGACGAAGGGTGGTGTTCCCATTAACGCGACGCGCCACCACCCAACCCACCCTTTCGGCACAAGCCGCCGGAACACTTTTTTTTTTTGGGGGGGGGCGGGGGGGGCAAAATCTCGACGGGGGCACATTAGTATCTGACGGTGTGTGAAATCCAGGGCGAGGGAGCGAAGCGACCGAGCGGGGGTACTTTTTGTAGAAAACAGAGTATAAAAGTGGCGTTTATAGAGCATTTAAAAGCAAATTTCTAGGAAATTACACATGATGGAAAAAATTAGTGCGAAGGACTATCATAATAACATACGGGCGTACATTTATGTCACGATGTAAGATCTTCGGTGAGGGAGAGAAGCGACCGCGCGGGGGGGGGGGGGGGGATACCCCCCTCCCACGGTAGGGACTTTTTGTAAAAACAGAGTGCAAAAGTCGCGTTTATAGATCATTAATATTTAACACCAAATTTCTATGATATCAAACATAGAAAAAAAACACAAATTAAATGCGAAGAACTATAATGATTATAACAAGGGGGGGGGTACATTTTATAATGATGTGACGGTTATGAGCTCCTCGGCGAGGGAGCGAAGCGACCGAGCAGGGGGAGGGTGTGGGAGGGGGGATACCCCCTCCCACGGTAGGGACTTTTTATAAAACAGAGTACAAAGTCGTGTTTATAGAGCATTTTAAAGCAAACTTCTAGGAAATTAAACATAGTGAAAAAATTAGTGCGAAGGACTATGATTATACATACAGGGGTACATTCATGTGACGGTGTGGGACAGGGATACCCCTCCCATGGTAGGGACTTTTTTATAAAAACAGAGTACAAAAGTCGTGTTTATAGAGCATTTAAAAGCAAACTTCTAGGAAATTAAACATAGTGAAAAAATTGGTGCGAAGGACTATGATTATACATACGGGGGTACATTCATGTGACGGTGTGGGACAGGGATACCCCCTCCCATGGTAGGGACTTTTTATAAAAACAGAGTACAAAAGTCGTGTTTATAGAGCATTTAAAAGCAAACTTCTAGGAAATTAAACATAGATTGGTGGGAAGGACTATGATTATACATACGGGGGTACATTCATGTGACGGTGTGGGACAGGGATACCCCCTCCCATGGTAGGGACTTTTTATAAAAACAGAGTACAAAAGTCGTGTTTATAGAGCATTTAAAAGCAAACTTCTAGGAAATTAAACATAGTGAAAAAATTGGTGGGAAGGACTATGATTATACATACGGGGGTACATTCATGTGACGGTGTGGGACAGGGATACCCCCTCCCATGGTAGGGACTTTTTATAAAAACAGAGTACAAAAGTCGTGTTTATAGAGCATTTAAAAGCAAACTTCTAGGAAATTAAACATAGTGAAAAAAATTGTGCGAAGGACTATGTTTATACATACGGGGGTACATTTATTTGACGGTGTGAGATCCTCGGCGAGGGAGTGAAGCGACCGAGCGGGGGGAGGGTGTGGGAGGGGGATACCCCCTCCCATGGTAGGGACTTTCTTTGTAAAAACAGAGTACAAAAGTCGCGTTTATAGAGCATTTAAAAGCAAATTTCTAGGGAATTAAACATGGCGAATATTAGTGCAAAGGACTATGATTATAACATATGGGGGCATTTTATGTGACCTTGTGAGATCCTCGGTGAGGAGTGTGTGGGAGGGGATACCCCCCTCCCACGTTAGGGACTTCTTGTGAAAAACAGAGTACAAAAGTCGCGTTTATATATAGAGAGTATTTAAAAGCAAATTTCTAGGGAATTAAAACTGGCGAAAAAAAATATTGGGTATCACGGTAGGGACTTTTTGTAAAAAAAAAGAAAAGAAAGAAACAAAACAGAGTGTAAAAGTTGCGTTTACAGAACATTTTAATTCAAATTTCTAGGGAATTAAACGTGGTAAAACAAACATCACTGCGAAGGACTATCATCATAACTTATGAAAACTGTTCATTTTACTATTTGTACAGACAGACCGAGCGAACCACTTTCACTTTGCCATTCGTCTAAAATGTATTCATTAAAAGCTTAAACGTGATCGCATTGTTCGAGCAATAAAGGTTATTCTTATGTTGCTAAAAGCATAGAAGAAAGGAAAAATGTAAGGTTTACTAAAGGTATGTTTCAGGGGGCACACTCGAGGACGCGAGGCTACCATCTATACACTAAATTTACTCATAAGTAAATGTTAATGTATAGATATTATAATGTATATTGATAATGAATCATGATTTTCGCCCCGTTAGGGGAGAAAATTTTGCATTTTCAGTTATGAAATTGACAACTTTTAGACAAGAAAAGTGTCTTTACAGGGGGCACTTGGGGGGGGGGGGGGGGGAGATGGGCAAGTGCCACCCCTGCCCCCCCCCCCCCCCCCCCCTCCCCGCTTCCGGCGCCCTTGTTCATGTAGTTATTATTCTCAAGCTTAAAATGTGTACGAAATAACAAATCTTCTCCGACTGCGAGTGAATTCATGAAATAAAAAACAAAACAGGGACTGACACCCACACACGTACGAAAAAAAAAAAAAACCAAACAATGTAGGCCCTACGCGGTGTGACAGAAGTTGATGTCCACACACACACACACACACACACACACTCACTTTTTAATTCCTTGTGCTCATACATTCAAAGAGGAATACAACCCATTTACTGTTATCATGTGGATTGAGTGAATGCAGAAAATTATATTAGAACTCATCATTGAAGTTTGATGAAAATTGGACAATCCGTTCGAAAGTTATAAATCCTTTAACCCTAAAGGGGCCGGGCTTTTTTGGCTATGCTCAGACCGGGGGGGGGGGGGGGGGATGGATTCTGCCCCCCCCCCCCCCCCCCCCGAGATCTCGGCCATCGGAGGTGCGATCGCGATGAAATTTTGCATGCGTGAGACCCGCGTCATAATCTACAAGATTGTGTCATAAGATTTTTTGAAACAATCAATTTCTAATTTTAATTAATTAATTATGCAAATTAAGCTCAAGGTGATATTTTAGCCTAATTAAAAGCATTGAGAGTCTAATTTTTGATCTGTAAATCTGTTTTAGCATATTTAACAATTGTACATCACAAAAACTTCCAAAACTCATTTCAATTCTTATGTATTTTATTGTTTTCAGAAATTCTTATGTATTTCTTTGTTTTTCAACTTTTGTTTTTTTCTTTGTTTTTTATTGGAAATTGTCACTGACCACTTTTCTACCATAATTAGCACAAAATTAATCAATGAAAGTGATTAATTGTAAAAATAATCAGGTTTTTATGCCGTTCATGACAGAGCACTGTTTTCCATAGGAAATGTACACAAAATCACAAAATTGTGCCCGTTTTGGGGCGACATTCCGTTACAAAAATGGGCGTGGCTTCGCAAAAGTATGCGCGGACGTTGCAAATTTGGTCTCAAAAGTTGCGCGAGACTTGAACGAAGAAAGTCAAGAAGCCTCGCGACGAGGCCTTCTCGCGTTACAGAATTATAGCGCGAAACGTCGAGGGGGGGGGGGGGGATTCCGCCCCCCCCCCCCCGGCCCTTTTAGGGTTGAGTTTCTGTACAGCCATCGCTGGATAAGAAGACTGGAGCATCGCGTGATATCGTGCGTGAGAAACGATAAGTAAAGAACATACTTAGAGATTACAACATATCTATCATTTGTTATCATTAAAAAAAAAAGAGCACTAAAGCATTCGACACGCTTGCTCAAACTTGAACTAACGGTGTTAAAGCCCCTGTCACACTTTGCAGGATAAGCCCGCCGTACGAGAGACGAGCGATATTTTGCTTATCCGTTGTTCAAATCGTCAATTCGGTGGACAAAGTGTAAAGCTTCCGTTTTTAAGAGGAGCGCACATGCACGGTGTAGGGGCCGAACAAAACGATCAAACAACGCATCTGGGGCGACTGTGTACAGGACAGTGAATCGTGTGCAAACGCATGAGAAACGAATATGAAGGGCATGTCCACAGGGCAAAACGCACAAGGAACAAATGGGTGATGCATGAGACGTACATCGACTTTGATCGAACGTCAAAAATCCATTTACGTGCGGTTACCAGGCTAATTACTTGCGTTATCTTAGAGCGTTGATCCATCACTCGGCCAGTTCTGCCTCTAATACACCTTCACATTTTACTTCACATCTCAACAGCTTCCATCCATATGCCAAAGGGATCGAAGACCGAGACTAAGTTTTCTCCTCAATATGGTGGCTACTTTTGCTAGACCTTTGACACCACTTTCTTCATTTTGGTCCCAATATCGCGTACAGATTTATCTTAAAATTTCTCACATTTACACAAAATCACTTTTATACATGTATGCGCGTTGTTACTTCATAAATTTAGCTTCCTCTATGTTTTTTCATTTTTTTTTCAGATGCTTTTTATGAATATCAATGGCTGGATCAACATTCATTTCCTCAAGTAAAGGCACACATTCTTCAATGAACTTATTAATTGTATTAGAAGATCTTGAAGTCAAAGAACATTTGACTGCATTAAGGATATCAGTGTCTGCATCACATTTTTCGAGTTGGGAAATGGACTCGAAGCAGTCTCTATTTTCTCTCAAATAGTTTCTGTGATACATCAAATCCAATGCAGCACAGTATGATGACTCATTTAGATTTCCTATTGCTATTCAAACCATGTAACCATGGGTTTTGATTTTGATGACATCAATCTTCTACTCCTTGTCTCACTTTCAGCTCGAAGTTCATCACTTCTCCATCAGAGCAATGAAACTCACAACTTTTAACCTACGACCATCCAACACGTAATTTATCTCAGCCGATGCCCACTGAAAGTGAGCGTGCTTCACCGCCCCGTGATAGCGAATTTGATCTCTAAAAAAAATGCCCCTTTTTGGTGGTACATGTACAACTAGTGTATTATAGATGATAATGATGCTTCCATAGAAAAAAAAAGTTGTAAAATTGTCTAATTGACAATTAACTGACAATGTCTAATGACAATTGATCATAAATATACTGTACAAACCAAATTGCCTCAGGACCAAGCCACTTCTTGGACCACACCTGCCTTCTCTGTTGCTTGCGCTGTCTCCTCCCGGAGGCATAGGGCCATGTTGGCATTCTTTAGATTAAGATAATGCCTGCACTAAGGCTGCCCAACATCGATGTATAGCTTCAGTACGAAAGCATTTACTTGTCCTACGACGTTTGTATATGTCCTGGCAGGAGTCATTTGCAGCAAAGCCGGTACATATTCGTTAAACATCAGCTTCAAATCCTGTTCAAATACTGTGGATGTGCTGTAGATATCCTGTAGATATGCTGTACTCATCGATTATGGCCGTCCTGTCCGTTTGTCATCCGTAACTACATACATTTTGCCCGGTAGTCATCCCGGTGGCTATTCCGTGGGTATGAGTTTGATGTGCTGTACATAGCTGTTCCATCCGTCCCATCTCTTGCAGTAACGGACTTGACAGGAGGCCTAGCGGATGGAAACGCGTGGAAAACGACAAAGCACAGTACATTACAGGAGAAAACGTGCAACTATCCGTTTTTGGTGAGAAAAAACGTTGTGCATGCACAAAGTTTTCTGGCCACTCTGACGGAAATCACCGGAAGATAACGTCCAACCATCTGGTTCCAATGTTCTGTAAGGAGCCAACCTTATTTTTACTTGCACAGGTTCAACCACTTTTATTGTAAATATGTGGGTTACGATTATGGCACCTCTGCACCCTTGTTGACACGCAACATGGATTGTTCATCCCGGTATAGCTTCACGGAGCTGCAGTATCAAGTAACAAGTAAATCCAAAGGATAAAAAGGACTTGAAACGCATCGTAACGGATATCAACGGATGCAAATCATCGATATTCGTTTCTCATACGTGTGCCTTATCCGGCAAAGTGTGACAGGGGCATTAAGGAGGGACACTTGCATAATAATCTAACAAATCGACAGCAAACCAATGAATTTGAACGCCGTTAGTCCGATATTCTGAACCTGCAAAATGGCGCCCCAGTGCAGCCCACGAGCTTAACACTAAGTGAACAAGGCCCATGAGCTCGACATCAGAATGGACACACGAGCTACACGGTCCACCACCTCGACACTGGACAAATATTGCCCATTACCTCGACACTGGCCTGACAAGGCCCGAGAGTTTGACACAAGGTAAAAAAAAAAAAAAAAAAAAAAAGGCCCACGAGACTGAAATGCATGCAATGTCGGTCTTGTGGACCACTTTTGCCTTGAGTGTCGGTCTGATGGACCTGTTTGCCTATGGTGTCAGACGCGTGGGCCTTGTTTGCTGCTACCTCATGGACCTGCTACTTCATGGTTAAATATTCATCAAAGAAAATTCCTAGGAATTTAAATTTTTTTCTATTATTTCATTAGCTATAATCATTTATTTTTGTTTTAATATACAAACAGGTTTTCTTATATCAATTAGTGTCAAACGGTTTTTTGCGCGAAGCTATCATTGTAATTTTGGTTGCATAGCATTTTACTTGGAGAAAATATAATCAAGATTATCGTCGGCGTTTAGGAGGGTCGTGTCGTCGGCGAAAAAAAAAGTTGGGTAAAACATGATTAATTTCCTTAATATTGACCAAAATTTCCATACATCCGAATACATGTTCTAGTGTGACCCGTAGGTCGTATCTCGTGGGCTGGGTGACTTGTATGTTGTATGACTCGTGGGGAGTATGACTCGTGAGCGGCGAGCTCGTGACGTGAACCCGTATCTCTGTTTTAGAAATTTAAAGGTTTGACCGTCACAAATCAAGATCAATTCTGAATCTCCGGTTCTTATTATACATACTGTATAGAAGGATAGATATTTTTTGATAGATTTTTTCAAACATAATACTGCAAGCAACGCAGCGAAGTAGTAATTGTAAGATTCGAAAATAAAGAATAATGGTTTATAGTATATAATGGGAGTCACATCCAATAGTTGAGACAAAAATCGTTAAAAGTAAGAATGAGTTTCAAACCAATGTCTCGTCAGCACCGGCTACACATCTTTAATAATCTATTCTATGTCTTAAGTATGACCCCGGAATGCCTAAATTGAAACTGATCTTATATAAATACAATTTACACAATAGAGACCCTCACGAAACAAGGCCATAATGACCCCAAAACAATGGGCCGTAGTCTAACGAGAGTGGTCGTTCTAATTGTACAGTAATACAACAATGTTTCGGTATTGGACCGCCATAAATGCTAAGATTTTAAATCATTGTATGCAAATTCTCAGCATGATGTCGGATTTCAGGAAGTATGAAAGTACGACATCGACATTAATTCATCAACAAGTACAAGAATAGGTTTAAAAAAATAAACTCTGAAATTACTATCAGCAAGTAAGCAATGCACCATATACATGTACTCACATATTGATTAACTATGTGGGCATTTATGTTAGTTTTAGGCAATCTAATCACACCTTGCATACATAATACAGTGAGACAGCACTACATTTTGATAGATAGTGAATTAGTTTGGCACTCATGGCGAATACTTTTCCAAGTGTTAGTACATGGGTGTAACATGAACATAAAACGGTACAAATGCAATTCAAAACACAGACAAATTAATTTGTCAACTGCAAATCTGCAATCTGCAAATCATCTCTCTTCAACATAAACAACTCGATTATAAATCAACCATACTGACAATTTCTTCACGGCAAATTATTGACACGTACCAAACCTATATCCTTTAAATATACTGAATTATGTAACTCACACTCACAAGGCATGTGCATAAAAAAGCAACAAAAATACGTTATACAAATCTAGAATGAAATCATTCATAACCCCCCCCCCCCAACCAACCCTTCCCCTACCAACCAAAACAAATCTACATCTATCCTAAATATTAAATTCTACCAATATCTTTCATACAATTATAACTGTCCTTCAAATCAAATCCCCATCCCCCAACCCACGATTTACCAAAACCTAAACCACACCCACACCCTCAACCACCAACCCACATACACACACACATACACACCAAACACACACCAACACACATACACACATACACCCCCACACACACTCACCCGAAACGATACCACCTTCCTTCCTGATGAAACGACTTCCAAAATGTTGATACGTAAAACATAATGGACCGTATATGCATAAAAGCAGCATCCGCCCGCACACAAGCACCGCTCCAAATTCAAATACAAATCCGTCAAACAAAACTCATCAAACTCCTAGCTGCTAATAAAATCATATAACCTTCATGCCAACAAAAACTTACCCCTCCCCGCGCGCGGCCAATAACACATTATTTTGCCTTCACCACTGATAACTATAGTATAAAAAAATACTTAGGCCCTTGTTTCAGAAACATTTTCCCATTTCAGCAAATGTAATCCCAACTTATTTCTTTTTAAAGCAGTTTCTTTTTCTTCATCCCAAAATTTTATTATTCTTTTATAAATGTCCTCAAAAGTAGGAATTTTCCCCTCCGACCTAGATCTAAAAATGATATACTCCAAAATGAAAATTATTGTATTATAAAATTTCATTTTTGGGTCCCTTTCCATAACACCGAAATGAACATCTTTCCACTCTATATTTCGAAGATCTGTCATCTCAAACCTATATATCTATCACTTTCTGCCACAAATGTTTAACATACACACAATCCCAAAATAAATGTTTGTATGTTTCTACCGATTGCTCACAAAAAGAACACCGGTTATTTTCAACGAAACCAAACTCAAAAAGATTTTCCTTTGTATAAACAACTCCATGTAATAATTTATACTGAAATTCCCTGAGTTTTGTTAGAAGCGTTGTCATTCTTGGTCTTAAGAATATATGTGTCACTTCCTTCTTCGAAAACAAATAATCATTTTGGCCATCTTTAATTTGTAGAGTATACGATTGCTGTAAATTTGTAATTAAGAGTTCATACACCTTTCTAAATGAAACATCTTTCAATAAAATTACATTTTTGAAAGTTTTCAAAGAAATGTTATATTCCTCTTTATCAACAGAATAAAAATCATACATATTTCCCTCAAATTTCTGGCTTCTTACAACAACCTCCCCTATTTTCCAAACTTTAACTATATTTTCACTATCTAATCCTAACCTGTGAAAATGTACTGGTGCTCTAATACAATCTTTTTCCAAAATATGCTTTACTAAATAAATATTTTTCCTATACAAATTTTCACAGAAAAACATTTTCCCTTTACACAAATAATCCTTGTTATTAAAAAAAGAAAAATTGGATTAATCTTACCTTCTTGATAATTCTGGTTATTCTCCACTTCTTGCCATGCCCTCAAAATTTCTAAATAAAACAATGGTACGTTAAGCTTTAATAATCGTATATCATAATTACACAAAGATATAAATCTTCCTCCCACAGTCCTAAAAATGTAATCAAAAAAAAGTTTCCAACCCATAAGCTTCTCGCCGTATAACAATCGCTTCAACCAAATAATTCTTTGACTCTTAACAAATAATTCAAAATTTGTCATTCTGAGGCCGCCCTCACTATAATCCTGATAACATATAACCCTTTTAATTCGATCTTTACCATTCCATATAAATTCAAAACAAAATTTATTGATATCTGCCACTACCCTCTTTGGAACCTCTAATGATGAAGAAACATAATATAATTTAGATAAAGCATATGTTTTAAGCAAATATATTTTCCCATTACAGTTAAATCTCTTTGTCTCCACCATCCCAAAAGTCTTTTAATCTTACTCAATATCTCTTTATAATTCAATTCTTCTCTGACCTTAATGATTATGCAATGCAAAATACACTCCTAAAATCTTTATTTCAGTTACAACATTGCCCATGGGTAACCTTTCAGATCCTCCCTTTTTCTTCACTATCCTCATTACCTTTGTTTTATCAATATTTACCTTCAAACCACTTAATTCATAAAAATCCATAAATATTTCCTGTATTCTGATAATTGATGACCTCTGTCTAACAAATAAAGTCATGTCATCAGCATATAAAACTTGCCGAACCTCAAAATTATCAAACTGAATTCCTCTTATCCCATTATCCCTTCTCACCACCTGCGCCAAAATTTCCATTACCAACAAAAACAAATATGGTGGTAATGGGTCGCCTTGCCTCACTCCTCGCTTTATATAAAAATAACCTGTCGAAACACCTCCGATCATAACACAACTACTAATTCCATTATACATAGTTTTTACCCAGGAACAAAACGACTCACCAAACCCAAATAATTCCAACGCTTTAAATAAAAATTTATGCGAAACTGAATCAAACGCTTCTTCAAAATCAACTGCTGTCAAATATGCCTCTTCTTCACAATAATTATTACAATAGAAAAAAATCATATCATCTATCAAACGCAAAGCCTCACCAATATACCTGTTATATAACTAACTTGATCCAAATGAACAATCTCATA
Organism: Diadema setosum; assembly: GCA_033980235.1. Classification (NCBI taxonomy): domain Eukaryota; kingdom Metazoa; phylum Echinodermata; class Echinoidea; order Diadematoida; family Diadematidae; genus Diadema; species Diadema setosum. The sequence continues at coordinate 7,216,686 of CM067079.1, forward strand.
TAAAATTCCCTTTATTCGCTTTGCCATTATCTTGGAAAGCATCTTATAATCCGTATTCAACAAAGTAATCGGTCTATAATTCTTTATATGTAATGGATCTTTGCCCTCTTTTTCAATCAATGTTATTACACCTTGTTTTTGAGACGTTGCTAAACAACCTTTCTCAAACGCTTCATTAAAAACTTCAACTAATAAACTTTCTATCTGTGGCCAAAATGTAAAATAAAATTCAACTGTAAATCCATCATTTCCGGTGATTTATTCAATTTCATACTTTTTAAATACTCCCAACATTCTTCTTTAGTAACTTTTCCTTCACAAAAACTCTTACTTTCATCACTTAATTGAGGAATATACTTACAAAATACACTCTCTCTAAAATCATCACACACTAATTCATATTCTGAATACAGATTTCTATAAAAATCTCTAATCAATCGCATTATCACATCCTTCTCTTTAATCACATCTCCCTTATCATCACATTACCCGTATAACTGTTTTCTCTTTATTCGACTAAAGCAACTGCTCAAATTACTCTTGATTCTGTTCACCCTCTTCATACAAGACCACTCTTGACCTAACTTTTAATCCATCCGTATACACATTATACAATTTTCTAATTCAGTTTTTTTACTCTCTATGTCTTTTAAAATTCCACCACTATCAGAAGACGACAAAAGATCTTTCTCCAAAATATCTATTTCATATTCCATAATTGCTGTATACTTAATCTTCCCTCCTTTGATTTTTTCTTCGAAAATTTCGTTGCAAAATTTCTCATTTTCATCTTTAAAAAATCAAAGAAAGAAGATTTAGTATCAAACTTCGTCAACCACTGTAATTCAATACTTTTTATTTCTTCATTCATTCCCTGTACAAATTTCTTATCAAAACACAAACTATTATTGCATTTCCAAAACGACTTCGCATAACTTTCATTATGTCGAATAGATTTCAATTGCAAAAAAATTCCCAGAATGATCAGGTGCTACTGATGATATAATCTCACATGTTCGTACTGAACTTTCTAAATCCTTTGATATAAACCAGTAGTCTAAGCGACTTTGAACCAGTGGAACAATTTGCCTGAAAGTGAATCGCTTTCACACTGGGTTCCGTTTTCGCCATATATCAATCAAATTCATTTTCTTTAAAAACCCCTCTAATACTTTACTACCACTCATTCTCAAATTAGTACTTACACCCATATAATCCAAATCTTTATTCATTATTACATTAAAATCTCCACCTAAAATTAATGAATAATTCATAGAATATAGATTTGACAAACAATTACAATCATCGAAATCCACAAGAAAATCAATTTGTCGATGCATCCTATCCCTTGTTGGGAAATAAACATTTCTCAGAAGCAGTTTATAACCTAACAAATCCTCTTTTAAAACCACAAAACGCCCTTCATCATCTTTCATAATCTGACCAATCTTAAAATTGAGTATATGAATATTAGAACGACCCAAGTCCATGGAAGACCATTTCGAGTAAACTAAAAAAAAAACTTCATATCTTTTTTATTTGTCCAATAATATTCTATTTAGCTGTGATGGGAAGGCAACATTGTATATACAAATTAGGACATATATTATTATGACAATTAACATTTACATTAATTGTGGAGAGGCCATTTTGTGTGGTGGACTTGGGTCGTTCTTTGATTTATATACATGATATTCTGCTATAGAGATGAGAGAAGGATGAGAGAGGGCGCTATAATATGAATGTAAGAATGACCCAAGTCCTTCATTCTTACATTAATATAAGATTTAACTCATTCATTTCAGGCACTTCCGGGGGTAATTAGGATTTATCATTTATACACAAGATGACTCCATGCATAAGCTACAATTTCCCATGTCAAACTGAATTTGGCCAAAAATTGGACTTGGGTCGTTCTTATATTCACGTCTTCAATTCAATCCTGGGGCCAACAAAATCATTACTCCCCTACTATGATTTGACCCATGGCTAAAAATGATACGTCCTCCCCAGTCTCTTTCCCACTCTCCCTCAATATCAGGGGTACTGTACGTTTCCTGTAACATAACTATATCCCCCTTTCTCATTCTAACCCAATCAAAAATCATCTTTCTCTTTACTCTATCACAAACTCCCCTCACATTAAGTGATATCAAATTCAGACCCGCCATGATGTATGATAAACGGTATCTAGGTAACCGAGAGGGAAAATCCTACCTACATAAAATTGATAAGTAAGAGCAAATAGCTCAAACCTACTACATCCAGACCTCTGAAATGTGCTGAAGCTTAGTCTAAAACACCAAGAAAAAAGACGGTATCCCACACACCACTTCCATTTCACACCACCAGACACGCAACACAACACACACTCACTCACCCGTACCCGACCCACCCCCGACAATAAAACACTTATCTTATTCATCCACACACGTCAATGATTAACACCTACACATTTCTGAAGCCGCTCCCTTCCCCACATTAAACTTTCTATCACTTCATAAACAATTATCACACACAAAATTCCCCATCTATCATACTTTCACCGATAATCCCAGCATGTATACACACCCACACACAACCCACTTGGACATCCACTCCCCACATACGTATCCCTTCCACTTAATTCATTGGTCTTAACCTATCGAAACCTGTTTAACTCAAATACCAATAATTATAAATATGAATTAAAATACAAGTATATCCCTTTATTCTATTCATAAACACAATTTGAATGCTTATTTAATCTGACAGTCTGAACTCCAAAGAGAAGAGGGAGAAAAAGAAACAGAACAGTGGAATCTACATGTATAACTAAGTTATCACGTTAATGGCTACCTCCACGTTGCCAAGGCAACACTCGAACACAAATCAGACACAACTATCGGAGGGTGATTTGGTATACATGACAATCCTCATGAAAGGATTAGAAAGAAAAAACACTCTTCTTCCTAACACACTGAGCACAAACAAAGCTTAAAAAAGACTAACAAATTCTTGAGTTGACCTAGGCGGCAGAAAAAAACAAAAAATAGACTTTCTTCAGTGTAATCAAAATCTGTACATACTTGTACAATCAAAACTCAACCGACAATATTCACTTGAACATGTGATATAGACCGATTCAATTTCGATGACCTATTCACCTACCGCCGCTAGCGGCGCTATAACGGTCGCCATAACTGGGGGCCAAGGTTTAACGGGGGCTTCCAGCGAGCTAGCTACCCAGCGAGTTGCACTTGCAGCTCAGCAGCCTAGCGTACCCATCGCGCATAGTTAGCCGGGCGCGGCCGCTGCGCCGCGGCCAGCGACCGCGGGTGCCGCGCTAATATTGTGATTGTTTACTCACTGTTTATGTGGAAAAGTAATTCAGCGGCTTTTAATGCCTTTCTTTTGGACAAATTGAGTGATTCAGACATCTTGATCTACTTTGAAAGCTTCAAAGGAAGGATCAGGAAAACACATTGTGCAGTTGTTGGGTGCACAAATAACAGAAAAAATGGAAATGGAAGCTTCACGGCAGTGTGTGAAATTCAGACACCGCTAACGCATGATAAAATAAGGCAACATTAAAGACAATTAAGCGAAATACAACGGTATAAAAATGCACAGATTTCGAAACAAACTAGATTGTCTACTAGATTCTCTATTCAATTAGGTTATCACTGCATATTCGGAAAATACAGGTATGTTGTTCATCCTAGAAGACAAGTTTAGATCAAAGAATTGGATAATTCACTGATTTTTTTTTTTTTTTTAATCCTTGGTGTCCTACTTGCCAAAGTTTACACTTCCTGGCTAGACTTTATTATTATGACAAACATATTTTACAGCATACACTACAGCTAAATAAAATGTTTCAAGATGCGTTAAATTCTTATATTGTTTTTACTTCTTCAATGTTCTGCACTGAATTGACAATAAGCCTATTCAATTTTGGCCTGGAACTCTGAATTTGACTTTTGATAAAGTGATACTTATTAATTAAATATTAAACCATGGATGGTGGCAAACATCCGTTTCATAATCATAATTAACAAAGTATGATTTGAAAATCACTTTTGTAGATCATAATAGGCATTAGCGTGATGTTACGGACAGAGTAGTTTTGGTTGTTGACATCAGGCAACATAAATTAAGTTTATACGGCATAGAAACGCCTAGATTTGTATTCCTTTTGGTTTACTTAGTTAGGCTTGCCTGGTGCGACAACCGAAAATGATTTAGGATGTAGGATTCTAGAAGTCAATAGGTCTAGATCTAGTCTGGACTCTTGCCTAGATTTCTAGGCAAGATCTAACTTTAGACAGATTCTACCCTGCTGGCCCGACACTCCCGAGTATAAGGCAAAAACCTGCCCTAAAAAGGTTAAGTTAACTGATCCCGATGGCTTGCAATTTATTGCGCCATATCTGGCTCAAGATTCTTATTCATTATTTGTATTTAATTATATCAGTTAACTTGTCAACAGCCTAGGCTTATTAGCAAGACGTCTGCCTGCGCCTACCAATAATTCTCCCCAGCGGTTTTTATTCTCTTACACAAGTGAATAAATTTATACGGGGCTTACACGCGAGTACCAAAGTCATCGCCAAAGAAATAAAGTCTAACTGTTACAAACATTCACGGATCGTACCGATATTTACCTTGAAATTCAAGTTTTGGCTACAGCCGTATGTCGTCTACCCATTCGCTCATAGTCGGTATAAGTTGTTTAATCTTATTTATTTTTAATTAGCTAGCGAAACAAAAAATGTAGACTCTTGCTAGTTGTCACAAAGCCAGATGCTTCGATCGCTGCCAGCGCCAGAGATAGCTAGCTGGCATGGCCGGCTGGCGCCGGGTGGTAAAAGCACTGGCTGCCGCTGGCACCCTTGCCACGCACGCACGGCGCTTGCCGACCACCGTTTTAGTTCGGTGTTGCCGACCCGGCCTGTTTGGCCCCCAGTTATGACGTCGCCTTGAGAGGGCGCACTTCCATGAACAGTTGATCGCTTGAATCGGTCTATTGACCGATTCGGGTTCGTTGAGGGCAGCAGACATTTTACGGCACAGGGCGCAGCCATAGTGGGTGTATCAGCCGACCCCCCCCCCCCCTGCTCTCCCCCACCCCGGGGCAACATGTTTACAAGCACTTGTAACAAAGGTTCGCGCACTAAGCAAGCATTCGCGCACTCAGTACGAGACGCCTATTGGCTAAAGCAGTTTTTCATTCTGCGCGCGTGCTAATGTAGGGAGAGGGGTGGGGGAGTGCGGAGGGGGGGGGGGGGGGGGGGTCGGCTGATACACCCACTATGGCTGCGCCCATGCCAAAAATACCACCGAACTAAAACATAGTGGAATGCGTGTCCCTATACAGTCAGACCGCAACGCTGCTGTTAATGAGCTCAAATCAAAAATTTATCGTACGCGCAGGTTTTTGCGCATGTCCTTCTCAGCACCCGAGATTTTGCGAGATAATTCAGAGACAAAGTGCATGGTCTACGAGATTCACTTATTGGCGACATGAAGATCTACTATCCGTGACTAATTGACATGGTTTGTGAATATTTGAAATAAATCACACCTTTTAATGCGTACATTATACAAAATGAGCTTATGATATCATTATTCATATCTCTGCATTATATCGATATTTTCCAAACGACCCTGAGACAAATTAGAACAAGGCTTTCTATTTATTGCCAACCCGACCCGTTCATAGGTTGAATCACCACATGAATGATAGTCAACGTTTTAGATATACCTGTTATAATAGCACACTAAGAACTGAATTGGTCCCTCGCTTAGAAAACAATAAAAATTGAAAGTCTCGTCGAGTAAAAATCATAGTGTGGCAATTTGAGATACATGGGCTCCCGGGGTATCATTAGATAAATTACTCAGCGATGTATACAGTGGATTAATAAGGAATGATTATTCTAATACCAAAAAGAGAGCCCCAAAGAACTCATGTGTGCAAACACAGTGCTAGATCTTTTATTATTGATTTGTATGCTACTTATTAATGCACTCTACTCTTATCTAGTTGTGCCGGCAAAAAAAAAGTTCAAGCCAAAGTTGAGCTGTCGATCAGAGTGGAGTGTTGTTCTTGTTGTTTACGTGGAGATCTTACACCAGCTGCAGTTGCCTGAACCTGAGCGCGTATACACACATTGTGCGCGCGCACACACACACACCATAGGGTCCTACACTGTCATCTACACACAATGTATTACTGTTATGTAGACTTTACTGTCATTCCGCGAGGTGCGTTCAACTCTCCACTCAGAGGGAATTAACCAATCAGAAACGCGTATTCGCGGCAAACTGAAATCTCGTCAAAAATTAACTGCACATCGCAATGATTTATTCGCCAACCTGACCCGTTCATAGGATCAGTCCACATAAAGTCATTATGTTTTCATAGAATGATATTTCCTCTTTCATTTTATACCTCTTCCATTTTGGTCCACCTTAATTTCGTCGGTCTAGTGTACCCCTTAAGAAGAATGAAAAATATGCAAATTTTTTGTTTTATAATTTCCTTGTTCAGTATATTTTATATGTCATAACATTTCAAGTGGTCGAATTTCATCAAAGTACAACTCTTCAGCTTTTTATCGATATATAAATCATGAAGATTGATAATGTCGTTTAGATTTACAGACACTCTAAAAATGTGGTCTCCCAGCTCATTACGTATTCATGTCCGCGAGGTCCATGCATACGCGTACGATAAATGCGAAGGCTTTTCAGGACGTTGCGGTCTGACTGTATACCCAACATACACGAGACCGTGCAGCCAAATTTACCGTGTTGCGTCGCCATCTTGTTAGGGCAATTTTTCCTTATATGGAGTGCACGCTTAGGCGCGGTCATACTGGGCCACTGGTACGCGCGCAAGCAAGAGCTGTACGCCGTCCAGTGGCTAGTGATTATGACGTAACAATGCACGTTTGTACATGACAATGGCCTTGCGCTTCGGAGACCAGCCCGCAAACAGATCAAGAAGTTTGGCGGAAAGTTTCGTGGGAAGTTTGCGGTCACACTGGCAATAACCGGAGGGCCAAACCCCAAAAAGTCGCTTACTTAACGAGTGAGTTGCACTCTCTCTACAAACTAAGTAGACCATGCTTATTTTCAAGTTTTTATTGTAACAAACAACATTCCACTGGTCTACCTCAAAAAATTTGTTGCGAAAGCCTCCAAATCCAAGATGGCGTCCAAGATGGCCGCCATATTTACTGAATTTGTTATTTGCAAGATAGAATTTGATTGAAACATCAGACTTCAACAAATTTGATGTCATATGAAAGAGAATAATATTATCTACAAGTTGATACCATTTTTGTGGGTTATTGTGATCATTGGATTGAGATTTTAAGGAAAAAACACTCATTTTTTGATATTTTTCTGAAAAAAGGAAAATCATGAAAATGCATTGATTCAGCATAAATCAAAGAAAGACTGAAGGATTATCTTGAAACGTTTCAAAAATTTTGATTGACATATAATTCATATTTGGAGAAAATTAGGGGTCAGTACCATCTTTGGATCAGGAGTAATAATGTCTCAAACTTGAAAACTCACTACGTAAAAATGGCCACTTTAGTTGTGACAAGATCTTGTTGGTTGTGAAAAAAGCCTGCGCGCGCCAAGACTACTACACGCACCTCTGGCACTGGCGCTTGTAGCAGTGCCAGTGGTGCGTGTAGTAGTCTTAGCAAACGCAGACTTTTTCTTTGAAAAACAAGGGTTTGTGCCTGCAAACTAACTTTTCATACCAAGTGGCAGCTCAGGTGACGCTGATTGCTATTATTTCAAAGTAGATTGTTCTGAAGCAGATGAAATGAAGCAAAAAATATCTTTCAAATAGAGGTAGAAGCTTGAAACACTAACCTTGCTATAGAAAGTTTAAAACAAAATTTGGATCAATCACGCAAAAAATTCAAGATTGCAGGCCATCAGAGCTGACATAGTGTATTGCGCCAAAGTAAATGTATCATTTTGATTTTGATACAATTTTGTCTGTTTTGCTGTCTATTTATATGGTTTTTATATATTCTGAACATTTTAATGGTATTTCAAACCATCTTAGGCTTTTATGGAGACATTTTTCAGAATGCACCATGAATATTTCTCTAAAAAGTAAAAAAAAAACAAATAAAATTAAAAATGTTTATGAAAACCATGCACAAATTAACATCTTTCCCATAATATAATCAATATTTGGAGAAAATTAGGGGTCAGTATTGTATTTGGTTCAGGAGTTATAATGTCTCAAACTTGAAATCCAATTTTACATAATATATATTTGCACGCATCTGTTCCCAAAGACGTCACAGAGGGTCAAATCCAAAATGCTTACTTTTCGAGTTCCTCTCTCTCTATAAACAAGACCATACATAATATTAAGTATACTAAGCAATGTTCCGTAAGTACACCTCGGTAGATTTGTTGCAAAAAACCTCCAAAGTACAGATGTGGTAAAATAGGGCCGCCATTTTTATTGAATTTAACATTTCAAACATAAAATTTGATAGAGTCATTGGATTGCAACAAATTTGATGTCATATGAAGGAGAGCAAAACTTCATAAAAGTTGATACCACTTTAGCTGTGTATTGTGATAAATTGGGGGGGGGGGGTTGTTTGCTTCTCTTTTTTTTTTGGGGGGGGGGGGGGAGGGAATACATATTTTATATTGTTTTGAAAAAAGGAAGAAATGTAAAAATGCATGCTTTGATATTTATCAAAGAAGAACTGAAGAATTGTTTTGAAACCTACGATTAAGATTGAGATTTACTGAGATTGAGACATAATTCATATTTCTGGAATTATAGGTAATATCATACACTGTTGACAAGTTAACATCTAAAACTTGAAAAAATTATATTTATGCATTATAAATTTTGCATACAATGTGTTTACATGGTCACATGCAATATTGTTATGATTTAGTGACTTGCAAGTACCTGCAAACTAACTTTTCATGCCAAGTGGTGTATAGGTGTCGCTATACTGTAGCATTTCATCATAGTAGATTGTTCTGAGGCAGATAAGATTGAACAGAAATTATTTTCCAAAAAGAGATAGGAGCTTAAAATTTGGCACAAATTTTGCCAGTGGGTAATATTTAGCGATAAAAATAGTATCCACACAAAATTCAAGATGGCGGTAATTAATCAAGGTTGTCGTTCAAGGCATTATTTACCATTAGTGCACGTAAAACAAAAACCCAGCTGTACTTATAATGCCTCAAACTAGTTCTAAACTGTGACTTAGGGATAGAACTACTAATGCACAAACTTAAATCAGTAAAATTAATGCTAAATATTGTTAGATATACTAAATAGATCTGATAGGAATATTTTTTTTTATACTAATTTGTTAACAGTTATCATGGTTATGGTTTCTTGAAAAGAAATGGTGATATCTCCGTATGGTTTAGGCTTTATTATATTTTTTTTTTTACATGGTAGAATGTTTTGTCATACAACTAACCTGCACATATAAATCGAATGTGATTTTTATCCCAATGGTAAACAATACCTTTAGTGTGTTGCGTGAAAGTTAAATCTCAACTTATATACTGTAACTTATAATTTGATATATTTTTAAATCTTCTTATATTGCTGTCTATTATATGTTTCTATACATCCGAACGATATTGTACTAGTGTAAACCATATTGAGGGTCTTTTTTTTTTTTGGGGGGGGGGGGGTGGAGCTCATTCCAGTGTTTGGGTAAGCCCAATCTTTGATAAAAAAAAAAATGCTTCTGTATCAAAGATATGCTTTTTTACTTGTATGTTACTCTGCTGTTGTAGAAACGTGAATGATGATGGTATATGTGTAATAATGTCTGATCCGCAGATGTCCTTGTAAGCCCTTCTGATCCGAACCCCCCCCCCCCCCCAAAAAAAAGGAGAAAATCCGACATGGCGGCAATTTCTCAACCTTGCTCTTAAATGTGTTGTGCGAAATTACTTTTCAGTATATTGTTCGAATAAAATTGTCCAAATTTATTATTCGTGCTCTATATTCACATTTACAAATAAGCATGCTGAAACTGTATTTACTGTTATCAGATTTTCTTACATTGTTTTTAGGCTGATTTCATGTGGGTTATAGTGTCACAATTGATCTGAACTTATGCCATTGATATGTCTAGATGCTTTCCCATATTAGATATAAGGATCTCTCGAGAGTGAAAATGTTCATTTTCATTCATTTCAGAGTGACCTCGTGGATCACTCGAAGAGTGACGAGTGATCCCTAAGGCAGGGCTCGAAACTAACGGTGGTCCGGTGGCCCAGGGCCACCAAAAACGCACGTCGGGCCAACAAAATGTCAGAAATGAAGAATTTGGTGGCCTGATCGGGCAAACGAAAAAGGTCGGATATTTGCCTTTGGGCCACCAAAAATAAAAGTTAGTGTGGGGCCCTGCCTAAGGTCACTCTAAAATGAGTGAAAATGAACATGTTCACTCAAAAGTCACTCCAATTTCACTCTAAATTCACCGTTTTCTGTTATTCACTCCTCACATCAAAAGTAAAAACTTCCACTCGATTTGTTTTTTCTTTTTCGGAGAGTAGATATCACTGGTTTTAAAAATATGTCCATAAAAACCTAAAACGGTTTAAGATAGCGCAACAGACAAAATTGTATCAAAATCGAAATAATACATTTAATTTGGCGCAATACACTATGTCAACTTTGATGGCTGTCATCTTGATTTTTTTTTTTTTTTTTTAGCGGTTGATCTAAATTCTGTCTTAAACTATCTACAACAAGATTGATGCCTAGTTTCAAGCTATTACCTCTATTTGAATTTTTTTTTTTTTTTGGCTTCATCTCATCTGCTTCAGAACAATCTACTTTGAAATAATAGCAATCAGTATCACCTGAGCTACCACTTGGTATGAAAAGTTAGTTTGCAGGCACAAACCCTTGTTTGTCAAAGAAAAAGTCTGCATTTACCAAGACTACTACACGCACCATTGGCACTGCTACAAGCGCCATAATCTCCAGTGCCAGTGGTGCGTGTAGTAGTCTTAGCGCGCGCAGACTTTTTTATGACCAACAAGGTCTTGGTCACAACTAAAGTGGCCATTTTTACGTAGTGAGTTTTCAAGTTTGAGACATTATTACTCCTGATCCAAAGATGGTACTGACCCCTAATTTTCTCCAAATATTAATTATATGTCAAACAAAATTTTTGAAACGTTTCAAGATAATCCTTCAGTCTTTCTTTGATTTATGCTGAATCAAGCATTTTCATGATTTTCCTTTTTTCAGAAAAATATCAAAAAATGAGTGTTTTTTCTTTAAAATCTCAATCCAATGATCACAATAACCCACAAAAATGGTATCAACTTGTAGATAATTTTATTCTCTTTCATATGACATCAAATTTGTTGAAGTCTGATTTTTCAATCAAATTCTATCTTGCAAATAACAAATTCAGTAAATATGGCGGCCATCTTGGACGCCATCTTGGATTTGGAGGCTTTCGCAACAAATTTTTTGAGGTAGACCAGTGGAATGTTGTTTGTTACAATAAAAACTTGAAAATAAGCATGGTCTACTTAGTTTGTAGAGAGAGTGCAACTCGACCTCTGTTTTTGGCTTTTGGCCCCCCGGTTATTAAACTTCTCGATCTTTTGCCAGTCTGACAAAGTCGATAAAAGGGTCAAGAGGTCAACGAAATCATGTTTGCACGGGCGCTGTGTGTACGCTGTATGGCGGCTATGCGGAGGAGTCACATTAGTTCTTTTAACATGTTTACGGCGTTTTTTTTTTTGTTTTGTTTTGGTTTGTTTGTTTTTTTGGTTTTTTTTTGCTGTTGAATACTAGATTGCTTTATTAAATCTAGAATGACATATGCACCGTAAATAAATCAAGTTTCTTCATTAATAAGCACTTTAATTTAGGCATAATGCTCGCCACTAAAAGAAGTTAGGCCCAGAGTTTCAGTTGCTCATCAAAATGCAAGATCCTGCGTCTGTCTTATTGCTTCATAATCATCAGTGCTTCCACTTTCCAAAGTCAGTCCTCCTGAAATCAACACTAAAAACTCCTGGAATTTACAAGAATATCCTGGAATTTTTCAAACAGGCTACACAAACATGATTAATTGTGAGCTGGGGTGGGGGTCAATGCATAATACTCAATGATATGTGAGAGAGAGAGCTGATTTGTGCGTGTGTGTGTGTGTGTGAAAATTTGCCATCAAAATAGACTCAACCTTAAGGAAAATTATTGATATAAATTTGGCATTTATAATTTCAATAAATACAAACATTACAGTCCTATTAATTTTCAAAATTGAAGAGGGGGGGGGGGGGAAATCCCCAGAAAAAAAAAAGATTGAGGGGGCATGCCTACCCCCCCCCCACTTTTTGCAGTATATCCCTTTTGTCCATTTGTACTCCCCTCCTCCCCCCCCCCCCTCAGAAGTACATTTACCAATTTTCTATGGCAAAGTCGAATTGGTGTAACATAAACGTAAATTCTATTCATTCATTCTCTCTCCCTCTCTTCCATTTTTTCCTCTCTCTCTAAGTCTCTCTCTTTTAGACACATTTATTATCTTAGTGCATTTTTTTCTTAGTCTCAGCATAACACACAATCTCTACGAATGTATATGTTGTTATTTTTGCGTAGATAATTTCGCTGACAAGGTTATAGACACTTTTGCGAGACGTTTTTGCGAATTGACACCGATGCTCATGTAACATGGTTAATGCACTATTCACACGGCGCATGGAGACATTTTCGCATGTTGTTAAATTAGCAATTCAACCGAGATTCGCGAAATTCGCGAAAATTAAACCCTTGCGAAAATAACAGCTTATATACAGTATCTCTCTCACACATACGTTTAATTTTCCATAAAAAAATCTCAATGTCAACTTCAACTACATTGAGGGTTGACAGCAAGGAGGCTATACAGTATGACTGTTCTAATACACCTTTCAAGTAATGAATATCTGACGCTCAACCCTCAAATCGATCTGCTTGAATGAATGAGCACAGGAAGAATCATTTTGAATTCATATCGACAATGAAAAAAAAATCACGTTTAATTTGCAAAGAAAAAAAGTAATTATGCTGATTTCAGGAGTGACATTGCAACACAAGATGGCATTTTGCATGAGACGGTGCATCGAATTCACCCCGATAACTTTGAAACTTGTTCTTTCTACCGAAATTCCTTCGCCGATACTCAATTCTTCCCCTGCATATGCGCTGTTTGAGCGTCTCCATCATATCAAGGAGGTATGAACATACCTCCTTGATCATACCATATACATGTACCACCCGTGTTACCCGTGTGTGCGCGCGATTGATGAGGAAGTGGGGGTGGGGTGCGCGATATGACGCGTGCATGAACAATAGAAATGAGAGAGTGGTTGGATCCACGTAGCGCGCACTCCATATAAGGAAAAATTGCCCTATCAAAATGGCGGTGGTAGCAAGTTTTGGTGGCTGCGTATTTCCTGGGTGAACACGCATTCCACTATAAGTTTTAGTTCGGTGAAAAATACACATAGCGCGTCACAGAATCGGTCAATACAAAACGACAATCACAGAAAAAAAAAAAAACAACAACCGGCAACGTTGGCATACTAAAATCTATTATACCTAATTCAAGTTGCAATAGAAGCACAGAATATACCTAAACAATCCTCATTTATGAGTTGTTTTTAGTTGTTGTTTTTAAATATATAAATCTTTCCTGTAAATTAATGCTCTCCACAGTACTATAGTGGCCGTTTTCTTTCTACCCAAAGCAACACAGGAACAACCAGTTAAAGACCAAACATATCTTAAAGAATCAATCTCATGAAAACATTTAGATAACGACATGGCTTACCAAACAAATGAAACAACCTGTGTAAACAAGTGTCGTCACCAAACCCTGTAGTGGCAGATGGCCACTTGGAAAGCATGGAAATCATCATATTTCTATATGAATTAAAAATATAATCTTTCCTTCGGAGCATAACGACTCCTATACTAAACAGAACCACAATAAACAAAGGAAAACGTCAGTTAAACATGTCCCCCACTATGTCCCCTCAACATGTCCCCCAACATATCCCCCACACGCACGCACACTCACACACGCTCGCGCGCGCGAGAGCGCTCACACACACACACACACACACACAAATGTTGATAGGTACTATTTTCATTTTGTGGTACCTTACCGGCAAAGTCATGAATTTCTTCTTCTTCTTCTGATTAAGTCTGCCTCCTTCAATAGATTCTTGTAGACTGGTGCTACTTACATAATAATACAATTTATTTACAGATATAAGTTATATAAGTTGCTGTTTTTAGAACAATGATATTTATTTCCCGTAACAGCTGGTATTAATTCACCTTGTCATAGGTTTCTATTATAAATAAGTTATCTATAATCTGTTATTGGCATGAAAACAACAGAAAATGGATTATTCTACAGTCTCCTAGATAACAATTAAGGGGACTACATCACTCTTGATTATATTTATTACCATGGACTATGACTCAACATGCTTATGACTGCTGCACACCTTTGAAATATTTAAGTTCCATGTTAAACACGGAATTTCGGAATTCTAACCTTAATATACGTGGAGATTAGCCTTTAAACTGCCTTACATAAATTACTCTGTGATAAAGTAAATTATTGTTTGACATGATGCTCTAATTCTACGTCATTTGATATATAATTATTGTGAACACGATGAAGTGACAATTTGGCTGAAGACTACGACTTGTCGAAAAAGTAAAATTATAGACGTTTGGAAATAAAAAGGCCTAAACTATTTCCTAGTTTGGCCAATCTGGTTAAGAGAATTAACTGTAGATGGCTGCATGGCAATGCTAAGGTTATAATAGTGACAGGGTCCTCTGGAAAGCAGCGATGCCACTTTCCACGATGAATAAAGTTGCATTAATTAAACCCTTTTAATCATTCTTTGTCATTAGAGAGTGTACCCCGTATACGCGTTTCGTTCATAGATTAGATTGTGCGCTATCATTTGTTAAATAATTATTTTATGACACACACGTACTTGTGTTCTGGTCAATAATGAACAATCCCACGATATTAAACAATTCAGTAGCATGAGAGACCTATACAGCTTGCTTCATTGCACTACAGAGGAAGCTTTATTCAAAATGTTTGTTTACTTTTCTGGAAAAGAAACCAACTAACCAACCTAAAATCGAACTTCATCGAATCGAATGTGTCAGGACCGACAATGATAGGCTAGGTAGCGCCAGTATTGGTTGTGTTATATACAGTGTATGTAGTAATCTATGTTTGTGCACAATTGGCCTGAAGTAGTCGTCTCGGCCACGGCAATAAACCAGATCCAAACCTCATCCGGATCGTCTACGGTTTCCCCTTTTATTTACTGGCGTGGTGGCAGCTGGATGCGAATTTAACGCCACTAATTTGCTCTACCCTAGTCCAAGAGAAAGGAGAATCTCGCTTGATATACGCAGGAGTAGGCGTTCTGTTGTAATTTACAGTGATAATTCGGGTGACGCATATAGTATTTGGGCGATTTATAGTGCGTAGTCCCATGTAGTGATATGCACGTTGCATCAACAAAGCGATGCGCCGCCGTGCACCGGCTCCCCGTCGATGCAGCGACGCGCAGCCCCGGCCACTGAGGCACCCAAGCGGGGGTGTCCCGCGGGCCAGCAGGTTGGCCTTGGCCAGCAATCCGCGTTGTCAGACGCGACAAAACGTGAACCTCCACACTTCCCTGCTACAGGGCAAGGAAATGATAACCAGGTCATACAGGTTGAAGTTCGAAGTGGCTCTGTCTGTAGTCTGATCAGTGCAACTGCAGCTGATATGCTTGGTTTAGAAATCCTTGTCGATGGGTCTGGATATGAGGATTACATTGATGTACCCCGTGGTCACTCAGGTGATCTTCCAGAGCTTGATATTGTTGGTATTGTTTCGTGTACATTATACCACTATGAGCCTGGTGACCTGATGTTTAACGGTTTCGTTGTGGATGATCATGTGATGAATGACGGTGTCGATGTGCTCGCAGGTGCAGATTTCATGGAGCTAAATGATATTGCTGTTCGTCCCTCGAAAGGTCAGATTATGTTTGGAGATGATACTATGTACACTTTACAGTGTCAGCGATCGATCCGATGGCTATATGATTCACGTAACAATCATCACGCACAAGCCGTTCATATTGTCAGTGTAATGGAGAAGGAGATACATGCGCATGATTACAATGAGTTTGAGTGCGAGATGGAAAGTACAGAAGATGCTGAAGCAGAGTGTAATTCACACAGCATGCAGCCTGAAGGTGTTGGTGTAGGCTTAATGGTGAAAGAGGCAAAAGTGCAAGATCCAGGGTTTGAATGTGAGATGTGGAATACAGAAGATGAAGTAATAGAGAGTGTGTTACCGAATTATGATGATGGACAGAGTGAGATCACTGCTGTGGACAAAGGCGATTGGTTTGAGTGTGAACAGAAATATGGGACAAATTCTGACAGTGATTCATTGACTTTTGATCCTGCAGGTGTGGTTGGCATTGAAGTCTGTGATGTTGAGAGTCCCAATATGGCCATTCCTTCCACTGAGCCAAGCTCTGTTACTCCCTCCACTGAGCCCTGCTCTGTTCCTCCCTTCATTGAGCACAGCTCTGTTCCTCCCTTCACTGAGCCCAGCTCTGATCCTCCCTCCGCTGAGCCCAGCTCTGTTTTTCCCTTCACTGAGCCTAGCTCTGTTACTCTCTTCACTGAGTCTAGCACAAACATTTTCATGGGCAATACAAACCCTCACGCTGACATTGACATTACATTCACAGACACTATCACACCAACCACGAGTGAATTCACACATACACTCACAGTCTAACAACCAAGGTCAATACACGTCCATTGACTATTGGTGTAATACCTACAACGATCCTCAAAGTCACAATGGGCTGTACCAGTTTGTGGTAGCTACCTTACCTCAAGGTTTCTCCAAGCTTCTTCCCAGTCAGACAGGTGAGGACACTCTTCCTGTCACAGACCATGTCCCTCTACCCAGGGTGTCAACCCACATGGACATGCGTGTATTTGGCATGGATCGACATCGTGCTAGCCATGGTTCTGCCTGTGTGGAGGAGACAACCGCGACATTCACCCATCAGCCAGTGCAGGGTGAAATACCATCTTCTACAGGTTCTCCTCCTGGCAACTACCTCACTCCTGCTGATGCCTCTCCCTCTTACACGCCGCCAGACAGTGAACACCAGTTCATGATGGTCTTCAGTGTGGTCCCCAAGATCCACCCAGAGGGTTTTCCTGCCTACAACAATGCTGTTCGCCTCCGCCCCCCTATGGATGACGTTGGCATCGCCGATCGTGACACACACCCAACCTGGAAGGCTCCACCATGACACAACGGCCCGTGCCTGTCCTGTTTGTGGTCCAAAGGAGATCCCTCCCCCTCTCCTGATGATGGAGTTTTGCGTGCATTCTACCAGATGGTCCCCACCGAACACTCATCTGATGATCCCCAAGCTCCTACCCATGGCTTCGCGGATGTAGGCATCATGGATGTCAAACTCCCCTGCGTGCCCCGGATTCCCCATCCCTCAGCACCCCCTGACTCCTCCCGCCCATCAGCGATAACCCGTGGTCCTCCCATGCCCCTATCTCCTCCAGGGTAATTGGTCATTTAAGTTGTATTCTGTACCCATGTTTGTAGTGTGTATATACATGTAGGTGCACAATGTTACGTGTGTGTTGATGTAATTCACATTTTTCTACATGCATCAGCTGTATGTATTGTAGTTTGTATACCCACCTTTTTGTCATTGCGATAGTTAATCTTACGTCTTGTGAAGTTCTTTGGGTATCATTTGATGTTTTGATAATTTTGTGAATCCGGTTTTTTTTTCTTCCACTTTCTGTTGTGATTTTTTTTTTAACCTGAATCTTTTTCAAGTAAAGGTTTTTTGGCCTCTGGAATAATGATGCGATGTGTGTTTTTGTAGTGTGTATTACCATTTTGGCTATCGAGTAGCAATATGGTGCCCTTTTTGTTTTACTGTTCCTAGTATGGCAGCTATGTCCTACACTGTATTTCATTTTATACCAGTATTTAACCAGACATGTAGATAGACTGGACATGTATGATTTTTGTCAGGGTTGATGTCAACATACGGTTGACTGTGTATGGCAGTGCACAAGCTGTCACAAATGTACACACAAGTAGTTATGTACATGTATCAAGGCTGTATGCATGGTGGTTTAATGTGTATGTACCATGGGCGTAAATCCCGGGGGGGATGGGGGGGATATATCCCCCCCTGAAATGGAGGAGGGGGGGATGGCCTGTACAATCATCCCCCCCTGAATTTTGAGGGGAAAAATGGAGGAAGCAGAAATGTGATTGTATCAATTTTGGCATATTGCATGATGTTTGTACGCCGGCCTTCAGACAGGTAACAGAGCTGAACAGTATTCTATCTTGTAGGAAAATGTATAATTTTCTCAAGCGCTCGCTCGCTTCGCTCGCTCGCGAAGAAAGTAACATCGACATACACTGTAAGGTATGGCTCAGGCGTTGACAACGTCAAATAGTATAGGTCTACATGTAAACATGCTATGACGCGAGTAACTGGGGACCATCTGCAAAATATGTACGAAAACATACAAACAAACAATAACAACAACTTTATCGCCATAATTGAATCCCCTCCATTTCCTGAATCATTCCTGAGAAACGACAGTGACTGATGACTCAGTCAGGATACATCTATGGGTATACCAAGGGAAGATCAGGGACGTCGAATCTATGGGGGGGGGGGGGGGGGGCAAAGGGGCATTTGCCCCGCCCCAAAGGAAGTGTTTAGACAGACAAATCATTTATCCCCCAAGCAATTGCCGAGATGAGGACAAATCTCGAACTTTCTTAATGGAAAATTGTCCAAATATCGCCAGAACTATGCACCAGATCGTTGTATTGCAATCATGAACATGCAAAAGGTCCGCTATACAGGATAAGGGATAAACTTTGTACACTTTTGACATAGACGTATATTCACTAATTTATCAAAGAGTGTGCAGCAGATCTTTCACTTAACAAAAGCAACCTAATATGTATAGAGGCGTCGATGGGGGGAATGGTTCTCAAATAAAAGTGGGACAAACAAAAGCGAAAAATATAGCTACAAACGGCAGTTTTTGGAGTGTAAAATTTTAAAATTTTAAAGCTCGCTCGCTCCGCTCGCTCGCATTTAACCGCTATGCCATTCTCCTGATGTTGCTGCAAGTGATTGACAGCAGATGCACCCGGTACGCCCCCCTTAATTTCCAAAGCGAAAATATAGCTACAAACGACAGTTTTTTAGGGCTGGAAAATGTCAAAATTTTCAAGCTCACTCGCTTCGCTCGCTAGCATTTAATCAGTATGCCATTCTCCTGATGTTGCTGCCAGTAATTGCCGGCAGTTGCGCCCGGTGTGCCCCCTTAATTTCCAAAGCGAAAAAATACAGCCACAAATGGCAGTCTTTGGACTGTAAAATGTCAAAATTTTCAAGCTCGCTCGCTCCGCTCGCTCGCATTTAACCGCTATGCCATTCTCCTGATGTTGCTGCCAGTAATTGCCGGCAGTTGCACTCGGTGTGCCCCCTAAATTTCCAAAGCGAAAAAGTATAGCTACAAACGGCAGTTTTTAGACTGTAATGTCAAAATTTTCAAGCTCGCTCGCATTTAATCGCTATGCCATTCTCCTGATGTTGCTGCCAGTGATTGTGAGCAGGTGCGCCCCCTTAATTTCCAAAGCGAAAAAAATAGCTACATACGGCAGTTTGGGGACTGTAACATGTCAAATTTTTGAAGCTCGCTCGCTTCGCTCGCTCGCATTTAATTATTATTCCATTCTCCTGATGTTGCTGCCAGTAATTGCCAGCAGTTTTCGCCCGGTGCGCCCCCTTAATTTCCAAAGCGAAAAATATAGCTACAAACGGCAGTTTTTGGACTGTCAAATGTCAAAATTTTAAAGCTCGCTCGCTTCGCTCGCTCGCATTTAATCATTATGCCATTCTCCTGATGTTGCTGCCAGTAATTGCCAACAGTTTTTGCCCGGTGGGCCCCCCCCCCCTTAATTTCCAAAGCGAAAAAATACAGCCACAAACGACAGTTTTTGGGACTGGAAAATGTCAAAATTTTCAAGCTCATTCGCTTCGCTCGCTCGCATTTAATCATTATGCCATTCTCCTGATGTTGCTGCCAGTAATTGCCAGCAGTTTTCGCCCGGTGCGCCCCCCCCCCCTTAATTTCCAAAGCGAAAAAATACTAGTACAGCCACAAAGGGCATGTGGGACTGTAAAATATCAAAATTTTCAAGCTCACTCGCTTCGCTCGCTCGCATTCAATCTTTATGCCATTCTGATGTTGCTGCCCGATTGCCGGCAGTTGTGCCCGGTGTGCCCCCATAATTTCCAAAGCGAAAAAATACAGCAACAAACGGCAGTCTTTGGACTGTAAAATGTCAAAATTTTCAAGCTCGCTCGCCCCGCTCGCACGCATTTAACTGCTATGCCATTCTCCTGATGTTGCTGCCAGTAATTGCCAGCCGTTGCACCTGATGCGGCCCCCCTTAATTTCCAAAGCGAAAAAGTATAGCTACAAACGGCAGTTTTTAGACTGTAAAATGTTAAAATTTTCATGCTCACTCGCTCCGCTCGCTCGCATTTAATCGCTATGCCATTCTCCTGATGTTGCTGCCAGTGATTGTGAGCAGGTGCGCCCCCTTAATTTCCAAAGCGAAAAATATAGCTACATACGGCAGTTTGGGGACTGTAAAATGTCAAACTTTTGAAGCTCGCTCGCTTCGCTCGCTCGCATTTAATTATTATTCCATTCTCCTGATGTTGCTGCCAGTAATTGCCAGCAGTTTTCGCCCGGTGCGCCCCCTTAATTTCCAAAGCGAAAAATATAGCTACAAACGGCAGTTTTTGGACTGTCAAATGTCAAAATTTTAAAGCTCGCTCGCTTCGCTCGCTCGCATTTAACCATTATGCCATTCTCCTGATGTTGCTGCCAGTAATTGCCAACAGTTTTTGCCCGGTGCGCCCCCCCCCCCCTTAATTTCCAAAGCGAAAAAATACAGCCACAAACGACAGTTTTTGGGACTGGAAAACGTCGAAATTTTCAAGCTCATTCGCTTCGCTCGCTCGCATTTAATCATTATGCCATTCTCCTGATGTTGCTGCCAGTAATTGCCAGCAGTTTTCGCCCGATGCGCCCCCTTAATTTCCAAAGCGAAAAATATAGCTACAAACGGCAGTTTTTGGACTGTCAAATGTCAAAATTTTAAAGCTCGCTCGCTTCGCTCGCTCGCATTTAACCATTATGCCATTCTCCTGATGTTGCTGCCAGTAATTGCCAACAGTTTTTGCCCGGTGCGCCCCCCCCCTTAATTTCCAAAGCGAAAAAATACAGCCACAAACGACAGTTTTTGGGACTGGAAAATGTCGAAATTTTCAAGCTCATTCGCTCCGCTCGCTCGCATTTAATCGCTATGCCATTCTCCTGATGTTGCTGCCAGTGATTGTGAGCAGGTGCGCCCCCTTAATTTCCAAAGCGAAAAATATAGCTACATACGGCAGTTTGGGGACTGTTAAATGTCAAACTTTTGAAGCTCGCTCGCTTCGCTCGCTCGCATTAAATTATTATTCCATTCTCCTGATGTTGCTGCCAGTAATTGCCAGCAGTTTTCGCCCGGTGCGCCCCCTTAATTTCCAAAGCGAAAAATATAGCTACAAACGGCAGTTTTTGGACTGTCAAATGTCAAAATTTTAAAGCTCGCTCGCTTCGCTCGCTCGCATTTAACCATTATGCCATTCTCCTGATGTTGCTGCCAGTAATTGCCAACAGTTTTTGCCCGGTGCGCCCCCCCCCCTTAATTTCCAAAGCGAAAAAATACAGCCACAAACGACAGTTTTTGGGACTGGAAAATGTCAAAATTTTCAAGCTCATTCGCTTCGCTCGCTCGCATTTAATCATTATGCCATTCTCCTGATGTTGCTGCCAGTAATTGCCAGCAGTTTTCGCCCGATGCGCCTCCCCCCCTTAATTTTCAAAGCGAAAAATATACTAGTACAGCCACAAAGGGCATGTGGGACTGTAAAATATCAAAATTTTCAAGCTCACTCGCTTCGCTCGCTCGCATTTAATCGTTATGCCATTCTGATGTTGCTGTCCGATTGCCGGCAGTTGTGCCCGGTGTGCCCCTATAATTTCCAAAGCGAAAAAATACAGCAACAAACGGCAGTCTTTGGACTGTAATGTCAAAATTTTTCAAGCTCGCTCGCCCCGCTCGCTCGCATTTAACTGCTATGCCATTCTCCTGATGTTGCTGCCAGTAATTGCCAGCCGTTGCGCCTAATGCGGCCCCCCCTTAATTTCCAAAGCGAAAAAGTATAGCTACAAACGGCAGTTTTTAGACTGTAAAATGTTAAAATTTTCATGCTCACTTGCTCCGCTCTCTCGCATTTAATCGCTATGTCATTCTCCTGATGTTGCTGCCAGTGATTGACAGCAGTTGTGCCTGGTGTGCCCCCCTTAATTTCCAAAGCGAAGAATATAGCTACAAACGGCAGTTTTGGACTGAAAAATGTCAAAATTTTCAACGCAAAGAGATTTCGCCGTAGGAGGGGGAAACCCCCCTACCATACCCTCCCCCCTCGCTTGATTCGTTCCCTAACATAACCGCTCCTCTTAAGATTAAATCCTGTCTACGCCGATGATAGGCCCCATTTTAGTAGGCCTTCACAGTGATGTCGCACAGCAAGAGCTGAAATACCACGATTTTGTCATTCAATAATATATTGTGAATATTTCATTTTCTTATTGTTTTTTTAAAGAAAAGAAAACAAAATTTTCACCACAAGTGAGCACCAGATCGCTGAATTTCAGGTCTGAAAATGCAAAATCTTCCTCGTGTGGGAGAGGGATACCCCCCCCCCCATACACACCCTTCCCCCGTTCGGTCGTTCCGCTCCCTCTCACAGATATTTCCAAAAAAAAAAAATGTTTTCATACTTTTAAGGTCTGATTTTCCGCCGAAAGTCGTCTGACAAGCAAAAAAAAAAAAAAAGCAACAAGAACAAAAAGTCTTTATGTTGTTGCTGCCACTTTTCTCCCAATTTATATTTCATGCAAAAGAGTGGGGCATCCGATCCCTGTAAAGTGTGTGTGTGTGTGGGGGGGGGGGGGGGAGGGGGGCACAAAACTTCTCCCCCCACCCCCCCCCCCCAAAAAAAAAGGCTGCGCCTGTCCGGTTATGGGCTTGTAATCGTGGTGATGGTGACCATCCCCCCCACTCCTCAGTATGGATTTACGCCGTTGGTATGTACACAGGTAGACCAGAATAATGGAGAACATTCTATATGATATAGATATAGTACATACAGGCTGACCAGATCAGTGGAGAATTTTCTACATGGTATACAATGTAGCTACAGTACATGTATGCATGTGACAGGAAATACATTATAGCTCACTCAATCTAGAATGATTTAACCCATTCCAGAAAATTCCAGGAAGTGCTGGCTGAGTGAGGCACTGCCCTTATAGCCCAATGTGATTGGTAGTTAATTTTGGCAATGATGTTATGCACATATTAGGCAGTGAGTCATCCAGGATTCCTGGAATTTGGACTTGCTAGTATGTTCAGGTATGTGGCCCCAGGTTGGAGAAAATTACAGAATGTACTAGAAAGGGGTGAATGGATAGTATATAAGCTGGAGAAATTCTGCAGTAGGCAGAGTACCCAACACCTCTGCTCTGGAGAGTTACGTCACTTCTGGCTCTGAAGCGACTTGTTATAGTCAGTCCTGTGTTACCTGCTGACCTGCTATACAAACTGTGTTTGTGGAGATAAGGCCTGGGAGATATTTTGCCTGCAGAGAATTAATTTGCCTACGTTGGAGATAGACTCCATATTTTAGTGTCAACGGACATTATTACGGCAAAGCTGTGACGGGCTGGATTCCTTGCTGGACATTATAAAGTGAATCATCATTCAACGCATCAACTGGACGTGGTCGTCATAACGTCTGGATTCTACACGTTTCGCTGTGAACATTTTTACTGTGGACATCTATCGTGGATTTTACCCCGGATCTATACCTTGGACTATCGTAACCTGCACCTCTGGATTTACGTCGACGGTATCATTCATCGGTGCATCGTGGATCATTCCTTTGTGCATCAAGCATCGTATTTGGACATTTCCAGGGATATTGCATGTTCTAAGTGTAAGTGATTTCATTACTGATTTGTAACTGTTTCTATTGATCATTATTGTACTGATGTGAAAACCGATTACGAGTCTGTACCCACAATATCACTGTTAATAAACCGCCTGAACATTATTTGATGGTTTCTTTTGTGCGATCATTCTCAGAGTGATTGTGGTCGTAACAAAGCCTTCTAGTTATTTTAATGTTATCTCACCAGAGTTGCATTTTGAATGACACACTATCTGATAATAATTTTGTTTTGCAGTCTGTGCAAGTACATATAGGAGTGGAATGTACTGGTATGTATAATTCTTTTAAAGACAGTACATTTTTGTATTTGTCTGTCCGCCTTTTCCGGTACATATATATTACAGTCGTACACATTTATTATTACATGTATGTTGTTTTGTAAGCATGGAATATCATAACTCTGATAAGTTTTTTTTTGTTTTTATACTAATGTTGATAAATGGTGGCAACCTTCCTTGCTACCTGATTACTGTTCATGGTAAATTAGACTCGTACGACTGTATACACGTACATTGTATATTTCCAGTACAGTATTACAGATTTGCAGTGTTATCATGCCCATACCCCCTACTAGCACAGTTGTGTTAATTTTTCCCATAAGATTGGCACATGTATGTATTTTTACATAGTGTGGTTGTCTGGATTGTTTATTCATTATTATTGAGCAGGATCGATTCATGAAAACAAAAGAGTGTTTTCCAGGTCTGCACTGGTTTAATGTTATAATCCACATACAGTTATGTTGTTATAAGTACCATGTACATTGTACGTGCTCAACTTAGTGAGGAATTTCATGTTTTATTCAGATGACCATGTATAGTTTATGTATCTGATTACGATATGTACATGTATAGGGCTTTTTCAATTTTGTTATGCTTTATTAGTGTCATGTTAGCGTAGTTAGTTAATTAATGGGGGAAGAGAAGGTATTGGGATACAGTACACAATATTGAGATTGTTGTGAAATGTGATTTGTGTTCAGTTGTTATCAGAAATCTACGAACAATATGATGTTGGTAATTGAGTGGAGTTTGGTGCAAATACAGTGTACCGTTAGTTTACATGAATATGATGATTTTGTGTTGTTTTTTTTTGTAAAAATCGTAAAGCAATTCAAGTTACATTTGTGTCGATATACTTGTATGTAGAGGTTAAATGGGCAAGATTTTTTGTTGGACATTGATAGTCTGTATGATCAATGTGTTTATGCATAAGGTTATCAATTGTTTGTTGACAGCGATAGAGTTTTGTTATTAACTACAGTATAGTGATTGTTATCACAGTGATGGGTGATATGCTATTTGTTCAGTTGTGGTTTTACTTAGTGATTAGTTTCAGTTTTTTAGAGTGTTTGTAACAGAGGCAAGTTTTGAGGTTGTATAAACATATTGTATGATTGATTGCTAATGGAAAGTAATGATTAAGCTGTCAGAGAACAGAGGAAGAAAGAAGAAGTCACGCCAGTATTGGTTGTGTTATATACAGTGTATGTAGTAATCTATGTTTGTGCACAATTGGCCTGAAGTAGTCGCCTCGGCCACGGCAATAAACCAGATCCAAACCTCATCCGAATCGTCTACGGTTTCCCCTTTTATTTACTGGCGTAGTGTAAGTTGTATTCACCATGCACAGGCTATTAAATGCAGACTAAACACTGCTAAAGACAAGACAAAAGGAAAGTACTGTATACAAAAAGGTTATCTTCAGTACAGTCACTCCCAGCAAATTACTTACCAATCTTACATTAAATACATCAGCATACTGTACATAACAATGACATGAATCCTAACGTTGCTAAACAAACAAAAAAAAATATTGTAATCAAGCAGGCTTTACAGTATAAAACAGACATTTCAAGCATCACTATCTCGTACTCACTGCTGTACGTGCATTAATTGGCAAGTGTTGACATTCAGCAAGAGTAATGCGATCAAACAAATGCACATGCTCATGAGAATTTTCTTATTGCCGCTAGAAGTTAAAAGTTCTTAAAACGATCTTTATCTATTACTTCTGGTGAAGAAAACTCTGGCGACGCGCAATGATACAGGCACAAGTGCATGATTTGTGTTCATAGGATGACCTATTACTTTTTACTTCAAGATATATGGGCAAACTGCACAGTTGAAAGTTGTGTAAGAAAAATCATACTGGAAACTGTTCATTGGAATGGCGATGTCTAATATACTTACAGCTACATCATTATTTCCTTACTTTTTGTGTACTTTAGTGTTTATTCGTACATCTAAAAACTATGAGGTATAGCCTAGTAAGCGAAGCTCGACTTGTGCATGACCTTTAGGCACCACAATATCATTATCTTTAAATGGAGCATTTGATTTCTTCTCTGGCTTTTATGGGTTAATAAGCAATTGCTTAATGTGTTCAGATTGATCTTTAAGAGCAACAGAATTTCAAAGTTTTTGGTCATCTCTTTGAATAGTGACATTGATCGCAACCACATACGAAAATAGGTTCAGGTGCTGCTCGTCAACTCCAAACGCTCCAAAAAGTTTGTGCCTCAAAAATATATCTTTTGTTCGCTAATTACCAACTGCAAACATTTCTACGGTTCCACGTAAAAGTCAATGGCAAGTTTTGGGAAGAAACATATTTTTTTTTTTGTGCCAAGGAAACAAGTTTCTCTGTTCAATTTAATGAAAAACCAATAATCAGCAAAGATCTGTGTGTACAGTGTGTAGGGTAATGGGACATTGTGAGGGCACGACATAGTCATATCTTATTTGCATACATGTTTGCTACTGATATCACTGATTCGTCAAAACACATGAAATCTGGTATTGTCATAATTTCTTTTTTTGTTTGTTTTATGTCCAATTTGAAGCATCTACCATGTTGTTTGGTTGGTTTTACGTAATTGAGTACTGAACTTGAACTTTGTGTGGAGTTGCACTCTTAAGGAAACCAAAACCCAAAGAGAAATGTGGATTGATTGAAAGAAGGAACATTAGTAGAGCACATCAGTGAAAGTTTGAGGAAAATCAGACAATCGATGCAAAAGTTATGGATTTTAAAAGTTTTGATGTTGGAGCCACTGGATAAGGAGACTACTTGAGTCTATGACATCATGATTGTGTGGAAAACGATATAAAGAAGATATAAAGAAAATTCAACATGCTCTCACTTTTCTTGCGTAATGAAAGAGCACTTCACTTACCGCTTTCAGAAAGCAGGGGGAATAATTGCTTCCCTTAATAAAAAAAATGTCAGTATCAAGTTGATGAAATGGGTAATTTTCATGAAAAAATTAATTTTTGAGGAATTTTCTTTATATTTTCCTAATATTGTTGTCAAAAATGACGCCATAACCTCTTCTAGTCTCCTTATCCAGTGGTTCCAACATCAAAACTTTAGAAATCCATAGCTTTTGCATCGATTATCCAATTTTCAACAAACTTTCACTGATATGTTCTAATAACGTTGCTGCTATCACGCAATCCACATTGCTCTGAAGGTTTTTGGTTTCCTTTAATGAAAAGATGCATTATACTTTCAGGACTGACACTTGTTGATATTCTCAGACACGTCTTCAAGAATCAAGTAACCAAACTCGTCAATGTTGGCTTCCACTTCCTCACCGATGTCTGTTTTTACTTGATTGTCTCCTGAAGGAGAGTGACGTGAATTCTTAAAACTGGTAATTGATTCACTTTCTGCAATTAATGTTTCATCGTTTTTATCCTCGATAATCAAATGTCCAAACTCGTCTAGCAGTACCCCCCCTGACTCTGTAGAATTTAAATTGTTGACAATTAAAGAAGCATCAGATTTAGATTCATCACATCCCATGTCACTGGCAATTGAAGACGCTGGATTATACATTTCACCATTCACGTATGCGTCTCTTTGACTCCCACGCGATGGTGGTGATGTTTTCGCTGTCTTTGGAGATTCACTCGGAGTACTGATCGGGTCATGTGTGTTTGCAGAGATAGGAGAGACCGACCTATTAAGGTCTACTCCTTCTTTTCCCTCAGATCTTGATGGTGGTATGTCATAAAGATTGGTGTGTTTGAGGTCGGATTGATCTTCGTCTTCCAAGGAACAATCGCTTACGTTCCAGAGTGAATTGCTTTCCATCTCAGCAAGACTGTCTTCCATGTTCTTTACAGCATCTTGGGATGTTGGGCGGAAGACATCTTCTGAAGATGTCGTAGGATTAGAGTAAATGTTAGACAACGTTAGACTAGTTTCGTCCTTGTCTGTTTCCTTCAAACCGTTACATTTCTTATCCTCTTCGACTGTACACTGTTTTGACACTAACGTGTCTTGAGACGCTTCTCTTGAGGACAAACTACTATCTGTGGTTGATTGATGGTTTGGCATACCCACCACCATTTCCGCCTCTACACCATCACGTGCTGTTAATTCTGTTTCTACTTCGGCAGGCTCCATGTAACCATTAACGCATTCCTTTCCATCGACTTCAATATCATCCGCGCAGATGGATGTAATTGTTGTCGACAAAGCGTCAGGAACTAGCTGAGATGCTGAAATCCCAGTAGGATGTACCTGTACTTTTGCGGTGCTTTGTATGCTTATTTCAGCTAGGGGAAGATTTACACGGTTTAAAGTGTTGTAGGGAGAGTCGTCAGTTTTGAGTCGTTGCGTGTCCTGATCATCCATAATTTTCTCGTAGACGTTGTCCTCGCCCATTAGGCTGAGAGAATGTTCGGCGGAATTTGGAGTCACAACATAATATTTCTGCAAAAGAAGAAAAGGTTGAGAGAGAGAGAGAGAGAGAGGGAGAAAAAAAAGACATAGAGGACGTGTAAGAAATAATTTGTTCAATGCATTACCCACGCAGTGCATTGTTGGTATCAAAAGGGTATGCCGATGAGTAAATGTGTGAATATGTATAATGTTATACATATATCTGCGATAACCAGTCACAGCTGTTAATAGGACGTGGGTACAAGAGATATCATATTGATTCATTGAATGAGGTGGCATTCGAACATTAATCATTTATCCTAGTTCGAAGAGGTGAACAAGTAATTCGGGTTCTTCTTCAATATTATATCAGTATGTGTGGATGGCGAATACCCTATAATACCCTATAGCTCTGGTTCACGTATTCTATAGAATATGTCAACCAGGATTTAAGTATTCGAGATGATATTGACTGTGCACAGCATTGGAATTAAAAACAAGCAGTCATCATAATCAGAATGACGGGGCTTATTTGTCGGTTTAGTGTTTGTGAGTACAAACAACGCATGAATTGGTTGGTGCTGGGTTGAGGGAAGGAAGTATTTCGTGGAAAAATTGGAAAGCTACCCTTACATCTTCACTTAAAGTGGCGTATTTCCTCTTCAGCGTTAAATCATCAATGTTTACCATTTCAACTTCATAATTACGAGTCAGTGCGAGTGTGTATATTTCAGCATCCTTACACTGTTAATGTGTCGGTTAATCCACCGTTTTAGGTACTTGTACGACCATCTCAGGAGTATCAACATCAAGATGAGGGCGAGAAATGATGCAAGCCCGATGAGAAACCATATGAAGAAATTGTCTCGTGTGGTTTGGCGTTGGGCTGACGTGGTGCCGATAGTTGTCTGTAAAGCTGCCGGTAAATGTTCAGTGATGAGGTGTTGAGAGTAACCATATTTTTCATTGTTATGTGAACACAGTAACTAACTTCGACCATGTTTCATTGGTGACGTCTTTTCAGGATTATGAATTAATGCATACGTAAAGTTTTTTAAGGTACTGTGGAAAAAAAACAAACCCTGATTAACTGCTGAAGTGCATTTAGATAATAACTGATTCAAATTTCTATATGATTCTGAAGTGGATAAAGAATCTTGAACAGCTGCTGCGCATGTGGTATCGGCAAACAAATTTATATACTTTTTAAAGTAGGATTAGAAGAACCCTTTAAAAGGTTTTGAGGATGGAAAAATACTTTTGACAATATAAATTATAATAGGTTTGAAAGGCCCATCAGGTGTCAGGAGAAGAATAATACAGGAAATTGCAATATGAATGCAGAAAATTTTAGTATAAAAATTATCAATTAAATGCATTCTTAAGAATCTTAGTGAGTTGTCACATGGGTTCCAATCTGTATCTTTGCAGAATCCATCTTTGGTGTTGATATGTCAGAGATAGTTTAAGAATATCAGAGGAGACAGTGAAAAAAATAAGAAATACCAGAGGTTTAATGTCAAGATGGATTCATTAGAAGTAAAGGGTGACGCAGTTCCATTGTCTTAATGCAACTACTTGACTGCGGCAGACCAACCATGTCTCACGCCTCAGACGTGTTTCCTTATATACGCTAAAACACCTATTTTCAAGCTTTTTCCTGACCCCTCTAAAATCAACCTCCCAGAAAACGACAGAAAAAAAAACAAACCAAACAACAAAACAATCATAAAAGCCAGAATGAATTTGCAACTATCTAACCAAAGATTACATTTTGGGACAATCATTTTTTTTTTTTTCATAAGAGTGACTCAAACTATTCTCATTCTCATTCTATTCACGATCCAGTGTTTTTAAGGTTTAAATATATCTATATGGACATTCCGTCCCTGCAGACTCTATGGGCGGTATTAAAAAGTGATAATGAAAGGGAAAATGTCCACTCGCAAACCAGATAAGAAAGTATCCTGATGATTTGGTGAAATCTCATCTGTTCTTTCTAAATTTATAAGGAATTGATTGGAATTCAAATCAATCTACAAAGCTTTAGTCTCCTTGACATTTTTTTTTTCGGTTCACTTTGGTGAGTTCTAGAGACGTATTCTGAAAATCTGGTAAAACGACTTATAAAATTTTACAACTACAGTATAAGTGTCATGAAAGGGAGAAAAAAAAAACAGAGCCATGTGTGCATGTCAATGAGGTCTCGTAACGTTACACTTGTACGTGTAATATATTTTGATATATCATAAAACTTAATATTATATGTCCCAAGTAAGATTTACAAGAGGAAAGAAGGGAAAATATATTTCAGTGTGGTTTGACATAATGCTCATTATGCAATGTTTTATGGAAAATATTTTTTCCCTTTGAAATTGCTATCGGGCCACTCCGAATATCAGTATTGCTCTATTTCGGAGATATAATTGTCAGTGTGCGATGCAACAATTTGTGGAAAAATGTCAGCTTTTTCGCAGCTATGAAAACGAATCCTACGATGCAAGGAGTATGAGTTTGTGTTCTTACTATGGCTACCACTTGTCACACTGCTCCGGGTTGTCATGGTATCAACGGGTCGTAATAAGATGTGGAATCCGATACGGGTTCCAACCTCGTCACTTGTGAAGATCATCTGGAGATGGGAACTTACACTAAGGAATGTCAAATTTTGGCGCAAATTTTCCATGTTTCCTGTCCAGTGTTTCCAAGCGTCTCCAGAGTTGGTAAAACCTAGATCTCCGTCACCAATGTGCAGATAGTCTTTACCTTTTTCCATGTTGAACACCAGGACCTCTATTGATATAAGGGATGTGTCTTGAGTTTTGATATCCCAGAGACGGTAACCATTATTTGGATATACTTCAGGATAAAGTGGAGATTTAACGGGGAATTCCATTCTGTCTAGCAGGATCAACTCTTCTTGGAAACAGATCGAGTAACATGAAAGAAAAAGAAAAAAACAAATAAAGTTAATAAGGGGAGCATACATGTACACTATATAACATGGTTTTTAGACAATAAATCCGTGATAAAATATTACAATACAACACCTAACAAGATTCTAGCTATCCGATTAGTCGATTGCTCATCACATGAAGTTAAAAGTATTATTGCACGCTGTCTCTGATAAGCCATGCAATTTTGTTAACATTTGTTAAGAGCAAAAGTGGATATTGCACGGCTGACTTCACCAATTTACTTTGACTCCCGTGTTAAATTCATGATAAACTGGTCTTAGCACCATTACATGCCTCTGATGTCAACAACTTGACCGATCGCGTTCGTTCGCCTCGGACTGACTGTCGTTTTACCCATTCGCACTTCATGGAAAAAATGTTGCCATTTCTGTATTGAATTCAAGATTCGATGTGATCCTCGTCTGTTGACGTCCGAGGTGTGTTTATAAAACTGCTAACAGATAGTGTTTGGTCTTTACTCGTGCAATGGAACAAGAGTTCACACTCGGTGAAAAATATAGACCGCACTATTCAACTCGACTTCGCTTCGTTGAACAGAACGCCTCGTCTCGCCGAGTCATGCGAAAATATTGCAGGTCTTCGATGGCACTCGTACCATTCAATATTAATATTGTTATTCTCAACTGTAATTGCTCCTGCCCTGAGCATTTTAGACTGTTTTATCACAGAATCATACACAAATTTCACAGCAATCTATGCATATGAATTAACAAGTCCAAGTAATTACATATATCTCATTTCTCTGTGAATGTTTCTTTTGTTTGATAGAAGAAATGTTGCACATATATTGCACATGTCTTAACATGCATTTGAACATTCTTCGTTCTAGTTTGCCCCCATGATAAACTTGCATGCAGAAATCGCCTCTTCGTAAATGCGGCTTGTGAAGTTTTTTTCACGCTATCATATTTCGAGTACTATCGTAGTCAAGTAGAAGCACGCTATCTGACCCAACAATTTGATATGATACCATAATTATTGAACGAACCTTGACAGCATGAACGAGTTGTCAATGAAAAGAGAATAACACAAAAGAGGCGGCAAAAGACAAATTGGACTTGCACGCGAAAAATATGATCATGCATTGACGAATTTGGCGGAGGGGTGGGGTGGGGTGATCTCTCAGTTGGTCTACTCCCCCTTCGTCTAATAATAGCCATTTAGGCTCAACCCACATGGTCTAATCCCATTCCGTCTACAACCAGTTCGTCTATTGACCATTTAGTCCAATTGCCACTTAGCCTCATTACCAGTTGGTCTACTTCCAGATTGGCTATGCCAATGCACTTCGTCTAATACTCACAGTTTATTAGACAAAACAGGAAAAAGTCCAAGGAGACAAAACTGCAATTAAACCATCTGGTCATTAGACGAAACAATAAGTGGCCAAACTGGGAGAAGTAGATCAAAAGAGCATTAGACGAAATTGATGGAAAATCAAGACAGTTTAGTGAGTTTATTTCTACTGTAGGACGAACTGGGAAGTAGACCATCCTCTGATAATAGACCAAGTGGCAATGAACCGGGGGGGGGGGGGGGGGGGGTTACTAGCAGTCACGTAGACTATTAGATTTAGAGGAGAAAAGGATGGAATATTTCAAAGGTAATCAGCCAGAAAGTGATAATGTAATACTTACAAAATGATAAGAAGAAAGAGAAAAATGTTAATTGAAAAATAGAATATTTCGAAAAAATAAATCTACTCAACAAATTGGCATACCTGTATAATGTCGGATAAAAATGTTTATCTAATCGTTGATAATAATGTCACATAGCAATTCAATGAATGTCTAAGATATAATCAAGATCCGAGACGTAACGAAATTATGGTAGATAGCAAGCAAGCTAGCACTTGCCTTTTGTGATGAAATATATAAGGTTCAATTAAGAGAAAACTGACGTCACAAAATCGTAAAAGTGTACGTAATCGTGATCGTCATATTAGATAAGCACCATAACCCTATTTTTCCTAGAGTAGATATTCTAGTACATGAGACTAGATAACATGATAACGGAAGAAACCATAACAAACCCTAGATGGGTTTGATTTTTATAGCCCTTGCGGGATTTGCTCCTTATATAGGACTGTATGTTTTGTAAAAAAAAAAAAAAAAAAAAAAAAAAAAAAAAAAACTTATGCGTAGAGTTCATCAGGAATAAAAATCAAAAATCTCTACTCAATGTGATGGCGACAGTTGTCGTGGTTGTAGATTAAGTTACATTCATGCAACTTGGCATCACCTTTATGAGATACATTTATTTCTACGGTATAACAGAGGTGATAGTAAATCTGCAATGTAATACAGCTTCTTGAAAACCCCAAAAGGCTCTTTGATCTCACCGTCAATAGCAAAATTGACGCTTTTATAAGGTCTTGAAAGATTATATTTCAAGTAAACTATAGTGTAGGCTGCTTGAGTGACGTTCCACCCAACTTCAAAAACTATGTATTATCTATCTGGTTCTGTTATGCCTTGACAGAATGAGATTGGAAAAAATGCAACAATTAATTTAATTCACTTCTACATTAACTGGACTTGTAAGCAGACGAATTCGAAAAGGATGTCTGTCATTATTCACGGGTTTACAGGTTCGATATAATATTCTTTTCCTCCTTCACAAGGACTAACCTTGAGTCTTCACAGCTTGAACAGTTACATTCAGGATTGGTTTATCCATTGATGGGGGCTTCAATATTACCTGCAGCCATGCATAATTAGACAGCGATGTTACATCACTTGGTAAGTTTTCGAGGTCAGTGCCACTAAAATTAACAATAACTCTGTCTGCCTCATTGAAAAGACCATCACCGATGTTCATCTTCAAGCCACGTGGAAAGTTAAAGCTGTAGAAAACGAATGTTATTCTGTGACTGGGATTTGTCCTAAACGTCCAAAGAAGAGTGAAGGGATCCCCCTCTTCCTTAGCCCGCTCCCACTGGCCAGCGTCTTCAGATGAAATTAAGACAGGTGAATCAAGCGTGAGAACCGTTGTATCTGCAACTGAAACAAAATAAACAGATCCCTGTGAATATAGGGAATGTGAATAACGTCAATAATTCTCCATGCAGGAAATTTTGTTATGAAGAGAAATTGCATATTGACAAGAATTCTTGAACATGTTGAAAGTGAAATCTATAGCTAATCCCAAGAAATCTAGTCGGTGATATTGACAGTGAGTCAATGGGGAATTTTTACATTTTACAATTTGCAATTTGCGACCAGGTTATTATTAGACAGCTATCAACATACATAATCGGTGTATAAATCCTATCATAAAATTTCACAAAATTGTTAACTAATTTTGGCATAAAACACCATTCACAATTAACTCTTTTGCGTGGGTTGTACCAAATGAAACATATCATTGAAGTGTGTTTTCAAAATGATTAATCGACGTGTAATGGAAACCGTGATAGCGTCCAGTAATTTAGTAGAGATGTTTCAGTTTAAATCATCCCTTTAAAGGGGGGGGGGGGTTTTCCATTCCAAATGTAAATTAGTCTGACAAAAAAAAAAGAGTAGAATATTACGAGTTTAGCGATATAATTTTGATCGACATCGGATGACAAATAAGGAAGTTATGACATTTTGAAGCTTCGCTGTTTTTGGGGGAAAGAGTTCTTGAACAGCCAATATGAATATGCTATAGTGGCAAAGTGAGCATGCCATCCCCTCACAAATT
This sequence comes from Diadema setosum, assembly GCA_033980235.1. Taxonomy (NCBI): domain Eukaryota; kingdom Metazoa; phylum Echinodermata; class Echinoidea; order Diadematoida; family Diadematidae; genus Diadema; species Diadema setosum. The sequence goes on from CM067079.1 coordinate 7,252,316, forward strand.
ACCATAATTATGGTTTATACATTCAATTTTGAAATTGCCAGTTTTCATTCAAAAGCAAATTATGCCCGACGCCTATTTCCTCGTAAATCTAACTGATCACTATTCTGAAGTTATTCAATCAGGAATAACATCGTGTTCCAGACTTCAATGACAGAAACATTGGATTTTTGTCATTTTTTTTTTACACATCAATGGAAAATTATGAGGTTATGACGTGGTTAGCTCACTCATTTTCATATTCATATCCACTCATGTACAAGAACTGTAGTCATAACTTCTTTATTTTTCATCCAATTTCAGTGAAATTTTACTTTAACAAACTAACTTATTGAATCATATTTGATTTCACCTTTTAAAACAAAAGGTAGCATCAACGACATATTCCTCGACCACTGTATACCTAAGATAATTTACCTAACAGCGCTGACGTATTACATTTTATAAAAAGTACACTTTTGGCACAGAAAAGGTTGAATTTGGTGAATAAGTTCAGATTATAACCTGTTTATAAATGTTTTAACTTGCCATGATTTAGTGCCGCTTAAAACTATCAGCAAACACATCGGAAATCGTATAGCAAGTGTCATAAAATCACTGTGTTGTTGTTATTGCTATTGCGAGGAGCATTATGGTTTTGTTATCCCAACAAAAGACAAAGACAACATTTTCGTCTCCGTCACATTCGCATTTGTAACCGGAACAGATTAAGCTGGAAATGTAAACATTACAAACATACAATCTTTACATTTTAGGAAACTGTTTGTTGGTTAAAATGTGTAAGTCAGGGCCATAATTACTCAGTTGACCAACCAAGTAATTCAGCAAATAATGGGTAATTATCATGTAAATCATGCAAAACATTGGGCACATTTCCACCAACAATACTGATTAGTAAAGGTTTGTAACTCCTTGTCTTGTAGTTTTGTAATTTCGCCACGTTCATTGTGCAAGTTTGTTAATTTTGTTGGTGAAATTAATGATGTTCGGTTAGAGGCTTACATACAGTATCATGCAAATCACGGACGGGAACTTAGCACCTGTAATTACGTAATTTTGTGAGATTCCGTTTTGAGGCTTGATAGATTTAGCTGACAACTAATGATTATATACAGCACCAGATATTACCGTAAATAGGGCAATACAAACCACACGTCACAGACATTTTATTTCTAACAGCACGTGTATTATTTTGGATCTTACCTGATTCTACGTAGACTGACGGATACGCATTGTCTAGAAGCAAAACAGTGGCAACAACTATTATCAGCTCCATTACGGAGTACGAGTGTTACCTCTGATCTCACGTTGCAACGGGTACACAAAGACAAACCAGCACTGTTGCAAGTCGCTCAGTGTCCCTGCATTTGTAGATATTAGATCGATGCCATGGGCAGTTATCTCACTTTTGATTCAAGTAGTTTGGTGGTGTACTCCTCGATCTGTGCTGTCATATCAAAAACTTTTTATTTCACTCATAATCGTTATGGTTGACGTGATCTTCCCTGAAACGAATTCTTCTCTCACTTTCACATGCCATTTATAATCTTCGTTATTTATATCCGTTGGCAAATTTCAAAAAGAAAGATTTTAGTGGCCTGAACGAGCCAGCAGAGAAAAGTGTTAATGTGGATCCCTGACTACGCAATGATTTATGTAGGTATTATTCCCAAGCTTAAAATGTGTACGAAATAACAAATCTTCTACGACTGCGAGTGAATTCATGAAATTAAAAACAAAACAGGGACTTACACACTCACACGTACACAAAAAACAGTGTAGGCCCTACGCGGTGTGTCAGAAGTTGATGTCTAAACACACACACACACACACACACACAAACATTTTTTAATACCTTCTGCCTATGCATTCAAAGAGGAATACAACCCATTTACTGTTATCATGTGGATTGAGCGACTGCAGAAAATTATATTAGAACTCATCATTGAAGTTTGATGAAAATTGGGCAATCTGTTCGAAAGTTATGAATCCTTTAATTTTCGGTACAGCCGTCGCTGGAAAAGAAGACTGCAGCAACGCGTGATGTCACACATGAAAAACGATTAATAACTAACATAAGAGATTGCCACATATCTATCATTTGTTAATCATAAAAAAAAAAAACAGCACTAAAGCATTCGACACGCTTGACCAAACTTGAACCAACAGTGTTAAGGAGAGACACTTGCATGATTATCTAACAAATCGACAACAAACCGCTGAATTTGATCGCCATATTAAGCCCGATATTCTGAACCTGAAAAGTGGCACCCCAAAGAATCTGTACTCATACCTCTGAAATTGTTGGTCAATATTAAGGAAATCAATCATGTTTTACCCAACTTTTCTTCCTTTTTTTTGCCGACGACACAAAATTACAAAGCTAGCTTCACGCAAAAAAAAAAAAACATTTTACACTTGATATAAATAAAAACTAATTATACTGTGTGGTTTAAAGTAAAAGGAAACCTGTTTATAATTGAAACCACAAAATGATTGTAAATAATGAAATGATAGAAGAAAAATGTTAAATTCTGGAATCCACAAGTTGAACATAAGGATACAGTGAAAGGTTTCATGTATTCCTAAAGTTCCTATAATGCACTTATAGTTTTGTAGAAATCTTTTATGCTGTCCTATTCAATATATACTGTTTTTGTTTTGAGAAATTGTCATTCAAAATATTACTGATTTATTGCTAAAGTTGCAATACAAGGGTTTTAAAGGATGGTGAACGAGACATTAAAATCAAGAAAATCATACAAAAGAAGGTGTCAAAGCAGAGGGAAATGTCTGTTAAAACAAATTTTTTATGTGACTTTTTAAAATATATTCGTACCACTGAAAAATCGCGAGTTAAAACTGACTGATTTACTTCACCGATTTTCGCTCCAGAACGGGCGTCTTTTTCGGGGCCCTAAAATATGATGTCATGACATGGACGAACGTACCCTTTACGATCGAGTGTGCATGCAGCGCTAGCTCGCTGTACATCGAGTCCGCCATTCATAAAGCACGCAGTTCTTTGTGAGCGGATGCAATACAATACTGTACCTTGCCTGTCTTTAGTCGCGTTTGCTTTATCGGCAGAAACATTTCAATGTCTAATTTTTACCTTATATTGTATGGAAAGACTTTGTCCTTCCTTCTATTGATTGAGTAAACTAAGGTTAGACCTATTGACAAAGTTACTGTAGGGTCTAACTGCGACCAGCCCCAACGTGCAGCGCAGCGGCGCGGTCTCCGGGGCTATGTAGGGTCTAGCTGTACCGTGGCGTAGACAGTGCTGTTTGAGTGTTATTGTTAGTGTTAGCGTCCTTATATAAACTATAGCGGATAAGGCCTAACATGACAGTTAGGGTGCCTACATTACCGTACTCTGCCTGTATATGCCTGTGAACTAGATATTCTACTACTAAAATTTTACAGTATCCCATAGAAGGGCCTGGAAAGTTGCTAACGTTACTGGTAGTGGTACTGCTGCATGCTGGTATCTGGTACAGTTCTAACCTTAGATCCTAATAGTAACGTAAGTCGTTAGTGTTTATGCCAACCATATTATTACTAGACTAGGCCTAATTTACACTAGTACTGGTATTGGTGAGTGGTAGTGTAGGAAAACACTCCATCTTCATGGTGTTATTATAGGCTACTGTCCTCAGTACAGTAAATTTATGCTAGTCACCGTATCGTACGGAACGAAATTCAAGTCTCGAGACTGCTGCAGTGCCACTGCTGGTCACTGGTATTATACTGCATGATGCATGTTGCCAGTGTTCGTCTTAATTATGGTTGGTCATGTAACTTCCTACGTACGTAAATTAACTACGACATAGATCTAGTGTATTGGGTAGTTGTATTGTCAACTGTAAGTCTGTATTTAGGCCTAGGTTCCTAACGGTTACTGCCTTTAATTTCTACGATCTCAAACTCAACCAGGGCCACAACTACGGGGAAAATCAAAGACTTATTGCTATATATGTCTAAACACTTTTTCCCTGTAAATTTATATTGTAGGACCTACATCGAGATCGGAGTCAACAAATGCTCAGCACGGACCTAGGCCTAGGTCTTACGTCAAATTTCATGTGGTCGCTCTTTATATGATTTACAATATTCTGTTACAGTATAGACGCTAACGCCCGTTAGATCTAACGTTAGTCCTAGACTTGGTAGATCTAGTAGAGTGTAACGTTAGAACCTGTAACAACTAGGCGGTCGATGAGTAGTAGGTCCAACCCTACATAGGCTACTCCACTACGTAGATCCTTACGTTAGCTAGGTCAGAGTTCTTGTTCTACCGTAACGTTAGGCTCTGTTACTGTACTAACTAGGCCTATTAAACGGTTACTATAAGCCGTTTAAGAATAGAGACTGAGGCGCGAAAGCGCAAGTAGAAATTTAAAAAGGTATACTTCATGGTAATTCAAAGGAAGATGGATTCAATAAGTGAAATTATAACTCACTTTTGCTTGATAGAGTAAACAAGACACGTACAGATACCTCGGTGCACTCAGGTCATCATGCGGAATTCACGCTTTGAATGCGAACCACGGCTGGCGCGGCGTGATACAGAGCGTAGCTATTATAGGTGCAAAGTTAGCTAGCGTATCACATCAGCAAGACATCAGCGAGCGCAGGGCTGATTCGTCCATGTCATGACGTCATAATTTTGGTCACCGAAATTTCGCCATCAGATCGGGTTCAGGTGGTCTAAAAAGGGCCTCAAAACACCATCTCTCAATCGTTCTAAAGACATTTTCACCTTCTGAAAGTTAACTATTCATATTCCTAGAGACTTAAGCTTTGCAGAAATGTATAAATCACTTTGTTTATGAATACCGACATTTTTTTCTTGTTCACCATACTTTAAGATTTTTAATCATGGTTTTCATTGTGTATTTCAATACGGATCCTATTTTCAAGCGCCTAACGTTGTAAAAGGTGACAGGCATAGTTACCCTTCAAATGGGGTCATGCCACAAGCCCGACAACCACGAGTCATACGGCCCACGAGCTCGACATTGAGAAAAGGTCCATGAGTTATAAACAACAAACAAAGCCCACGAGCCCGACACCATAGGCAAACAGGTCCATGAGACCGACACTATAGGCAATAATGCAAACATGCTCTACTCAAGGCAAAAATGGTCCACAAGACCTACACTGCATGCATTTCAGTCTCGTGGACCTTTTTTTACCTTGTGTCAAACTCTCGGGCCTTGTTAGCCCAGTGTCGAGGTAATGGGTAATATTTGTCCAGTGTCGAGCTGTTGAACCGTGTAGCTTGTGTGTCCATTCTGATGTCGAGCTCATGGGCCTTGTTCACTTAGTGTTAAGCTCGTGGGTTGTGACTCGTAGGTCGTATGTCGTGGGCTGGGTGACTTGTGGGGTGTATGACTCGTGAGCGGCGAGCTCGTGACGTGAACCCGTATCTCTGTTTTAGAAATTTAAAGGTTTGACCGTCACAAATCAATATCAACTCTGAATCTCCGGTTCTTATTATACATACTGTATAGAAGGATAGATATTTTTTGATAGATTTTTTTTTCAAACATACTGCAAGCAACGCAGCGAAGTAGTAATTGTAAGATTCGAGAAAAAAGAATGATGGTAGTATGTAATGGGAGTCACATCCAATTGTTGAGAGGAAAAAATCGTTAAAACTGAGGATGAGTTTCAAACCAATGTCTCGTCAGCACCGGTTACATATCTTTAATATTCTATTCTGTATGTACATTTGTATGTAAAGCTTTTCTGCAAGTCTACGTCTTGAGTATGACGCCTGCACGCCGAAATTGAGACTGATCTAATATCAATTCAATTCACACAATAGAGATCCTCATGCAACAAGGGCACAATGACCGCAAGACAATAAATGGGCCCTAGTCTAACGAGAGTGGTCGTTGTATAATTGTACAGCAATACAAACAATGTTTCGGTATTGAACCGTCATAGATGCTAATATTTTAATTAATTGTATGCAAATTCTCAGTATGATGTCGGATTTCATAAAGTATGAAAGTAGGACATCGACATTAATTCATCAACAAGTACAAGGATAGGTCATATCAAAAATAAACTCTGAAATTACTATCCGCAAGTAAACAATGCACCATATACATGTACTCATAATAGTATGATTAACTGCTATGTGGGCATTCATGTTAGTTTTAGGCAATCTATTAGAATCACACCTTGCGAACATATGGGACAGCACTACAAATTGATAGATAGTGAATTATTTTGGCACTCGATCATGGCAAATACTCTTCCAAGTGTTAGTACATTCAGAAGAATTAGAATTTACTACACACACACACACACAAATGTAGGTAGACCTACTATTTCCATTTTGTGGTACCTTCCCGGCAAAGTCATGAAGTTGCTGTTTAGTTCAATGATATTAATTTCCCGTAACAACTGGTATTAATTCATCTTGTCATTAGGTGTCTGTTATCACTGTTATTTGTTATCTGTTATTAGCATGAAAACAACTGAAAATTATTTATTCTACAGTTTCCTAGATAACAATTATGGGGCCTACATCAGACTTGATTACATTTCTTGGACTATGACTTAACATGCCTAAAACTGCTGCACACCTTTGAAACAAGTTCCATATTAAACACGGAATTTCGGAATTCTAACTTTGATATACGTGACAATTAGCCTTTAAACATCCTGGCATAAATTACTCTGTGAAAAAGTAAATTATTGTATGACATGATGTTGTAATTCCATACCATTTGCTATATAATTATTTTGAACACGATGAAGTGACAATTTGGCTGAAGACTCCAACTTGCCGAATAGGTAAAATTATAGACTTTGAGGAATAGAAAGACATAAATCATTTCCTAGTTGGCCCAACCTGATTAAGAGAATGAACTATAGATAGCTGGTAATGCTATATGAGGTCATTTAATAGTAAAATGGTCCTTTGGAAAACGCAGCAATGCCACTTCCTTGAATGAATGAGACCGCATTAATTAGGTCCTTTTTTTCATTCCTTATCAATATAGAATGTATAACCTGTATGGGCATTTCTTAACTTTGATTTTATCATTTTCATCATAGTTTAAGACACATGTATTTGTGTAGGCCTACTGGTCAAATAAGGAACCCAACCCTTAAACACTTCAGTAACAGCTGCAGACCAATACATCTTGGCAGCACTTCAAAGGAATCTTTATTTACAATGTGTGTGTGTATGTGTTTTTTAAAGAAACCAACTAACCAACCTATAATCGAATGTTACAGAATTTTAGACTTTAGACACTACACTAATTACAATACAATACAATACGATACAATACAAAACAACGAATTAAAATAAAACACAATGCAATTCCATACAATACAATAATTTCATTCTTATAGCGGTCTTAAAGATATGTTGCTTCACATGCAGCGCTTTACATCACATCCGAATCCGTAGCGCAGCTGCTATACTCTACTACGCTGTGATTGAAAACACCTGTCAGCTTAAATTAAACAAAACGACATATCAAGAGTTGATAATGTGTCAGGAACGACAATGATAGGCGTATTGTACATACTGAACATTGTATTCACCATACACAGGCTATTAAATGCAGACTAAACACTGCTAAGGACAAGACAAAAGGAAAGTACTATAGTACTGTATACAAAAATGTTATTTTCAATACAGTCACTCCCCGCAAATTACCTGCCAATCCTACGTTGAATTCTTACACTGTACTTTACAATGACATGAATCCTGATATTGCTGAACAAAAAAAAAAAAATATTGTAATCAAGCAGGCTTTACAGTATAAAACATACATTTCAAGCATCACTATCTCGTACTCACTGCTGTACGTGCATTAATTGGCAAGTGTTGAAATTCAGCAAGAGTAATGCAATCAAACAAATGCAAATGCTCATGAGAATTTCTCTTATTGCCGCTAGAAGTTTTTATAAGTTATTAAAAACAATTATTATTACTTCAGGTGAGGAAAACTCTCACGAAGCGCAATGATACAGGCAAAACAGCATAATTTGTGTTGATAGGATGATCTATATTTTCTACTTCAAAAAAAAAATGAGGAAACTGCACTTGAAAGTGGTGTTTAGAATGGTTCAGGTAAGTGATAATGTGTTAGTGTCACCGAATGTTGCGTCAGAAAAATCATACTGGAAACGGTTCATTAGCCTTGCAATTATGTTATCTACAGCTACCGCATAGTTTCCTTACTTTTTGTGTACTTAAGTGTTTCTTCATACATCTAAAAATTATGATGTAGCTTAGTAAGCGAAGCTCGACTTGTGCATGATCTTTAGGTACCACGATATTTTTGTCTTCAAATGAAGCATTTGATTTCTTCTCTGGCTTTTATGGAATAAGAAGGAATTGAAGTTGACCTAAAGTGGGGTAGACTGACTTTTTGAACACATGTTCAAAGTTTTTGTAATCTCCTTGAATAATGACATTGATCGCAGCCACATACGCAAATAGCTTCAGGTGCTGATCGTCAACTCTGAACTTTCCAAGAAGTTTGTGCCTCAAAATATATCTTTTTTTTTTTCGAGAATTACCAACTGCAAACATTTCTACTGCTCCACGTAAAGTCAACTATGGCAAGTTTTGGGAAAAAACAGATTTTTTGCGGAGGATACAAGTTCCTCTGTTCGATTTAATGCAAAACTAATAATCAGTACACTGCAAAAACATCGGTGTTAGATTTAACACCACGGGTGTTAAATCTAACACCGATCAAACTTCAATAAAGGACCACACCCACAGGTGTTAAAAATGCACTGTGATGGTGTTGAAAGTGTTCACCTGACACTTCGTGGTGTTAATTTGACACTGTACCTGGTGTTATTTTGACACTGTGCTGGTGTTAATTCAAAAATGACACCACATGGTGTTGATTTGATATTTGCTGGTGTTAATATCAATGGTTTTTCACCCGTCCAACTTCAATAAGGGACCACACCAGCTCGTGTTACTTTGGTGTAAATTTATTTTCACATTTTTTCAAAAATCTAGTATTTTAATGTAAAATTCTTGATCGTCTTGTTAAAATTAAAAATCAACAAGAAGTGCAGTTACTAAGAAACTCTTCAAAAAACAGTTTAAAATTTGGAAATGACACCCGTAGGTGTTAATTTAACACCATAAATGAGCACCGAAAATTTAGCACCAGCTCGGTGTTCACTATTTAACACCGGACTTTTTGCAGTGTACAGATCCAGGTGTCGGGTAATGGGAGACTGTGAGGCCATGACATCGTAACATCTAATTTGCATACGTGTCTGCTATTGATATCGCTGATTCGCCAAAAACACATGAAATCTCGTATGTCATAACTTTTTTATGTTGTTTTATGACTTTGGTGAATGATGAAGCCTCTACCATGTTGTTTGTATCATGGTTTTACCTTGATTAGTACAATCAAGCTGAGCTTGGTGTGGAGTAACACTGGACTTTAATGAAAAGAGGCATTCGGTACTTTCATGATTGTCATTGATATTCTCAGACAGTCAAGACACGTCTTCGAGAATCAAGTAACCAAACTCGTCAATGTTGGCTTCCACTCCCTCATCGATGCCTGATTTTTCTTGATTGTCTCCGGGAGGAGAGTGTCGTGAATTCTTACAACTGGTCATTGATTCTCTTTCTGCACTTAATGTTTCATGGTCTTTGTCCTCGATAATCAAATAGCCAAACTCGTCTTGCAGTACCCCTCCTGATTCCGTAGAATTTGAATTGTTGACATTTGAAGAAGCATCAGATTTAGATTCATCACATCTCATGTCACTGGCAATTGAAGGCGCTGGATTATACATTTCACCATTCACGTATACGTCTCTTTGACTCCCACGCGAAGGTGGTGATGCCTGCGCTGTCTTTGGAGATTCACTGGGAGTACTGATTGAGTCATATGTGTGTGCAGAAACAGGAGACTCCGACCTATTAAGGCCTTCTCCTTCTTTTCCCTCAGACCTTGATAGTGTTATGTCATAAAGATTGGTGTCTTTTAGGTCGGATTGATCATCGTCTTCCAAGGAACAATCGCTTACGTTCCAGAGTGAATTGCTTTCCATCTCAGCAAGACTGTCTTCCATGTTCTCTGCAGCTTCTTGGGATGTTGGGCGGAGGACATCGTCTGAAGATGTCGTACGATTAGAGTTAATGTTAGACAGCGTTAGACTAGTTTCGTCCTTGTCTATTTCCTTCAAACCGCTAAGTTTCTTATCCTCTTCGACATGTTCGACTGTGGAATGTTTTGACACTAACGTATCTTGAGACGCTTCTCTTGAGGACAAACTATTATCTGTGGTTGATTGATGGTCTGGCATACCCACCACCATTTCCGCCTCTATACCATCACGTGCTGTTAATTCTGTTTCTACTTCGGCAGGTTCCATGTAACCATTAACGCATTCCTTTCCATCGACGGCAACATCATCCGCACAGATGGATGCTGATGCCGACAAAGAGTCAGGAATTAGCTGAGATGCTGAAATCCCAGTAGGATGTAACTGTACTTTTGTGATGCTTTGTATGCATATTTCAGCTAGTGGAAGATTTGCATGTTTAATAGTGTTGTAAGGAGAGTCGTTGATTTTGGATCGTTGCGTTTCGCGATCATCCATAATTTCTTCGTAGAGTTTGTCGTCGCCCGTTAGGCTCAGAGACTGATCAGCAGAATTTGGAGTCACAACATAATATTTCTGCAAAAAGAGGAAAGGTAGAGAAAGAGAAAAAACACGGAGAGCATGTGTTACAGTTTCACTCCATTATGCAACTGTTAATAGGACGTTGATATAAGGGATATTACATTGATGCATTGATCAAGGTGGCATTCGAACATTCATTATTGATCCTAGCTCGAACAGGTGAACAAGTACTTCAGGTTCTTCGTCGACATAATGTCAGTGTGTGTAGATGATGTATACCGTAGAATACACTGGCCAGAACTAAAGGATTTGAGATTATATTGGCTTCTGCATTGGCATTAAAAACTAGCAGTCATCATAATAAGAATGATGGGATTTATTGATAGGTTTAGTGTTAGTTATGGGTACGTATGGATTAAGAGGTTGGTGTTGGGTTGAGGGAAGGAGGTATTTGTGGAAAAAATCGGAAAGCTACATTTACATCTATACATCTAAATCTACATTTATTCAACTTACAGCGGCCTATTTCCTCTTCAGCGTTCAATCAGCAATGTTTACAATGGCAAGTAAATTTCACAATCACATGTTAGCGTGTATTTTTTCAGCATCCTTACACTGTTAGCATGTCGATTAATCCATCGTTCAAGGCACTTCGTGTACAACCATCTCAGGAGTATCAACATTAAGATGAGGGCGAGAAGTGATGCAAGCCCGATGAGAAACCATATGAAGAACTTGTCTCGTGTGAATAGGACTTGGACTGGTGTGGTGCCGATTTTCTGGAAAACTGGTAGATATTCAGTGATCAGGTGTTAGTGGAAAGCTTCTTTTTCTTACAAAGAATATATTATGATATATGAACGAATACAGTAAATGAATTGAATATTATGAGTTTCATGAACTGATACATACATATGTTTTTATTTTTTTAAATGTTATATAAATAAGAGGTATTATTAGTATCATCTATTTAAGGACTAATCAGCTCCTGAAGTATTACATTTTGAAATGATTCTTTTTGATATAGTTAACGGGGAATCAAGTGGATGAAGAATCTTGAATGGCTACCGAACAAAAGGTATAAACGAATGAGTAGGATTAGGCATAAAAAAAACATATACAAACTGCTATTAGGATGAAAAGCCCATTTTACTGTAGATGGTAATAGGATTGAAAGTCCAAGGAGAAGATAAATACAGGAAATGAAACCATGAATACAGAAAAGTTTAGTATAAAGCGTTCAGTTCTCCTGGCCAATGTTCAAAGGAAAAGAATCGAAGTACTGTAAGTAATTTTGGTGTAGATATGTCAGAGCTACAATTGTAAAGTTTAAAAAATGTCAGAGACGACAATGCCAGAATTAGAAATGCCATAGGTAAAATGATAAAGATGGATTCATTCTTGTCTACAGGCAACAATATTTATTCGATAGCGTTAATGCAAGTAGGGAAGTTAAGAGCCAAATGTCTCGCTTCAATGGTCTGGCTTTTTTTCTTCACCCTCACTCGCCTGCCAAGCTTTTTCTCACGCATCATGCACAAACAACACCCCAAAATAAATAAACAAATTAACAACCAACCAACCAACCAAACAAAAACAAACTAGATAAACCAAACATATGCATTTCCAACCATCAAACATAAGGTTATATCTTTGGAAAAATCTTTTTAAGACAGTAAGTCAAATTAATATATAGTATTCATCAGATCAAACGATTTACAGCTCAAAACTGGTAAAGCTCCTTACAAAGGGCTTCTCACTCCTTCCCCGCTGGATAATCTCACGTCTAGCTTCTCTCTCGCCTTATCATCCTCTGTTATACCTCAATATTTGGTAACTTGTGGAGACATTTGTCATTTTTGCTCAATTTCTTTTTCCTCTGACAGCAAAGGTTTTGGTATTTGTACCCGTAACATTTCATCTCTTGCAATGTTACTTGATATTTCCACCTGACATCAGTAAAAGGCAGTACATCCTTTGGAGAACTCGGTCTGGTTAAAGGTTAAATAATTGCAAATGTCTCATTTTAAACATTGTAGGCTACATCTCAACTCTGTTGTCAGATCATGCTAAAAAGTCACAATAAAAAGGGAAATGTCCACTTGCATACCTTGCGTGGAAGTATCCTGATGATTTGGTGAAATCTCAGCTGTTGTGCCTAAATAAATGATAAATTGATTGGAGAATTCAAATTAATACAATCAATTCATATATCATAATTGCTCTATTTCCGCTATCTCATATATAAATATATATATATATATATATATATATATATATATATACATACATATACAAACTGGAAAAGACTAAGATGAGCAGGAACGAAAAAATTAAGAAAAACACTATTTTTGCTGTTTTCACGAAAAACTTTGGTGGATTTGTTATTCACTCATAGCTCACTGCAAATATTCATGAAATCCAGAAAGAGCTTGGTTGATGGTAAAACAAGAAAATATAAATGAATGACGCTGATGTTATACAATAGCTAATTATTCATCACATCTGCATTTTGTTTTATCTTTGAAATTACACACATCGTTCCCTCATGTCATAGTAAGCATAGTGGATAAGACTCCCGACAACCAATCGAAGGACCCGAGTTCGATTCCTGCCCAGTGCTTACGTCCTTAATAGGACAAGATGTTGTTACCCACCATGTCCCTCTCGACTGAGATGTATAAATGCGTACCTGGCAATTCTAGGGTAACGATAATGGCAGGGCCCTCTGGTAGAGCAGTGGCAACACTGAAGAGGCCACCCCAAGTATATAAGACTTAATTATCATTATTATTATTATCATTATTATTATCGTCATAAGTGATTACTAACATGCTCAGCGTTAGTATAAATAAAACTGAAAATGTGCATTTTGATATTTTGATATTCATTTCTTTCTGCAATTTCATGACAAGCGTGGTATACAAACAAATATATATCTTTAAACAAACCATAGGATTTTTGAAAAAGAATTGATAAACTTGACGAATACAAAATACTGACAATTGTATAATACAAATTACACGGTATAAATAAATGATAAAGACAAATAATTTAAAGGTACAATCTAAGGGGATTTATCCTATAAGCTTACGCTTAAGAGCGGAAACAGCCCAGTTGACAAATATAGATAATGTTTATCCAGGGTTAGTATTGGGATGGGAGCGTGAGAACGGGGGGGGGGGGTGCGAGGTTTTTTGCATGTGCAGAGTGATGTGTGCATGAAAGTGGTGAGACCTCCAGTGTGTTGTGGAGATTTCAAAATTATTCAATAATTATTCGACGAAATTAGGTAATTCTTAAGCTTTTCTTAAATGTTCTGACCGATTTGGACTGTTTGATGTGATCCGGTAGGGGATTCCTTATATCTGGCCCATAGTGACTTATATTGATCGGTGATTTATGGAAATTCTTGAACATGAAAAGTGTCAGAAATTCGGGTTGGATATTTATGTACATTTCTATCATTAAAAAACTAGATATATCGCTACGGCGACTGATATGCCTCCGCCATCATGCATGGTTCTCCTAATAGGTCTATAGTACAATGTCTTGACAATGTGTGATGACAGTTTCACACAATTGGCAAAATATTAAAATGACAGGTTTGCCAAAAATGTGCTGAATGTTCACTTTCCTAGAACTAGGTTCAATTGGATGAATTATTCAAATGTCAGAGTGCAGGTATTTGGGGAACTAATGATTTCTACTTGACTTTTGACCCTTTTATAAGTTTACGCTTTGAGTAATTTTCAAGGTATTGAGAAAAAGTATAATTTCAGTATCAAATGGGAAAATAGCATTATCTAAACCTGGTCTTTGACCGTTGACCTCACAGTTCCACAGAGAATCACTGTTAGGTAGAACATGCATAAATATGTAAGTTTCATGATGATACCTTGAGTTACTTTCGAGATATGGAGGAAAAAGTGCAATTTAGCACTTTCACTTGACCTTTGACCTTTTGGCAAGAAACTTCCCAAAAAATATATATTGGGTAATACATGCCATACATCCAGTTTAAAAAAAAAAAAAAAAACTTCAGGCATATTGCATTTTAAGGAAAGTAGTGATATTTTGAGGAGTTGACCTTGACCTTTGACCCCCCTGACCTTTGACCTATGACCCCCAACTTCCCTAGATAATCACTGCCCATCGGTACAAGCATATATACTAAGTTCTATGAAGATACCTTGAACCATCTGCGAGATATGGAGAAATATGTGGAATTTCAATTTTTTTTTCACAAAATAACCTGTGACCTTTGACCTTTGACCCTGTGACCCTAAAATCCACACAAAGTATTATTCCCCCAAGGATATACCCTCATACCAAGTTTGATGTAAAACCACCACACGGTTCTTGAGATATCGACAAAAACAAAACGGGACGGACGGACGTACGGACGGACGTACGGACGGACGGACGGACGGACGGACGGACGGACGACCCGAAAACATAATGCCTCCGGCCACTTCGTTGCGGAGGCATAAAAAATATATATATATATTATGAAAGATGGAGGGTAACAAATTAGAGACAAATTTGTACATAAAAGATGCCGTTTGTATCACATAGTATTGTTATATGTGTACAGATATCACATACTTTTAAAGTGTTGAGTTCATGGAATAGAGAATCCGTGTTGGCAAAACAGTGGGAACCCGTACAGATACGAAGGGCTTTCTTTTGTACATATAAAATCATATTAGTGTTTAATTTAGAGCTATTGCCCCAAACTATATTGCAATAGGAAATATGTGGAAGTACGAGTGAATTATAAAGAAGAAAAAGTGTGTGAGATGGGATATAATCTTTAAGTTTATAGATAATAACGATGACTCTAGATATTGAAGAAACATTTTTTTTTCTTTTAATAGTTATTTTCCAATTAAGATTCCTATCCAAATAGACGCCGAGAAATTTAGTGGAATCCTTATGCTCACGTGGTATAGATTCAAGTTTGATGATTAAATTTGTAGAATCTGGTATGTTTTTTTGTTGTAAAATGAATAAATCTGTCTCATTTAATATTTAATGACAATTTATTGCTGTCAAACCACTGTTTTACTTTTTTAACTTCAATGTTTAATGTGTTGACTAGTGTGTAAAGACAGGTGTGGGAGTAAAAGATATTGGTGTCATCTGCAAAGAATAAAAGATATCAGGGAGGAAGAACGAACAACATCGTTAATATATATGGGGATAGTAATGGTCCAAGAATCGAACGTTGTGGGACGCCACATCTAACTGGTAAATTGCATGAAGATTCTGATTTAAAAACAACATATTGACTTTGGTTAGTTATAGAATATCTTGATCAAGGGTGTCAAAGGCCTTGATTAAGTCCACAAAAACTCCGATGGTGTATTTTCTTTCGGCAAACGATTGGGATATGGCATCGTATAGAGAAATGATAGCAGAGTTTGTGGAGTATTTCTTCCGGAATCCATACATGGTTTGGTACCAGTAATTTGCTACAACATGTGCAATCTAAAAATGAGTATAATCTGTTGTAAACAATTTTCAAATATTTTTGATATGTTGGAAAGTGAAGATATACATGTAGGACGGTAATTACTAATTAAATGAGGGTCATCTTTTTTTTTGAATATTGGAATAACTTTGGCAACCTTAAATTAATCGGAATAAGAACCATTCAGAAGCGATGAATCAAAAACATGATCTAGGGGAGAAGCTAAATGTAAATAAGTTGTTCAAGCAATTTGGTTGACATACAATCCAAATCACACGAATTACTAGTTTTTAAGAGAAACTGCTGCATTTATAATTTCATTTATATCAGTGGGTTTTAAAAATAAGGATTTTTTGAAAAGGTATATCGAGGAAATGTGAAAAATGTTTTTCACTAGGCGGTATTTTAGATGGCAGGGTTTGCCCTATATTTGAGAAAAAAGAAAGAATTAAAAAGATTAACAGTATTGCGTGGGTCGGAAAGTGAATGATCATCATTGTAAATTCCATCAACATCTGGTGCTTTTTCTTATAAATTATATCGCTTATGATTTTCCAAATATTACTCTTAACTAAATTGAGTTTATCAGTGAATTGTGATTTGCGTGATGTTCGTATATTCGTTAATCTGTTACGGTATGTTTTATACTAGTGATGGAAAGAATAGTAGGTTTAAGATATACTTTTTGTACAATTATTTATTACGGGTGGTAATTGAAAAATGTTTAAGCAGAAATTTATAGGGGGAAATAACCTTTAAAATGATATCTTCTCATTTGATAATATTTTAAGCCTTTTGAACTAAAAAAAAAAATTAATTAAAAAGTGTCTGCTTCGAATTTATGAGTATTATATTTTACCATATATGGTTCCCAAATCGCCAACTCGAAAGTGGATTTCAGTGTGACGTCACGGGTTGGAAATCGATGGCTCACACGCGACGTGTGCGTGCATGCGAGGTTAGAGAAAATGCATGCCCGTGCCATGACATAGTTAGTCTGGGCTCCGTCCCCTTTTCCTTGATGCGATAAACCAAGAGAGGGCGCAAATTTTCTGATTGAGATAATCGAGAGACTGCGCGCCCAACGAAATTTCTCGGGTATCGCAGTTCGCGGCGTATCGCAATCCTCGGGTGTCACGCCCTCATACGGCTTGTCGCGTACACTGAATCACGGCTACGAGTAAAAAGAGTCCAGAATGACATAGTAGGCGCGCCGGAAGCAGTTTTGGATTGGGGAGGGGGGGGGGGAATATTGGAGGGGGCTCACGATAGACCATACATCCATACATATGTTACACAATATACACATACACACACACACACACACACACACACACATATATATATATATATATATAAGAAGAGTTTGTTTGCAAAAACCGATAAGTCTATTTTTGAAGATTTTGAAGTACGGTCTCTGTCATAAAGTACAAAATAATACCTTTCAAATGATGTATTGGTCACTACATATGAAGGTATATTTTTGAAGTTATGGTCAAATGAAGCAAACATTTTCTTATTATTCTCCTTATTTTTCTTGACCTTTAATCGCAAATATCTCCATTTGACAAATATGGACTTACCGGTTTTTGCAAAAAAACTCTTCATATATACATATATATATATATATATATATATATGTGTGTGTGTGTGTGTGTGTGTGTACAATGGCGTACCGTGGGTCGAGACATTGGGGGGGGGGGGGCACCTTGTGGAAGAGTAATTTTGAGGGTGTGTATGATTGTGCGTGTGTGCGTGCGCTGTCAGTCTGCAAACTTAATGGGACTACAATACTTTACGAAATGTGATACATTCAATAACGCAGTTATTGAGCAACATTGTAAGTTTTCCTTACAGGGATTATGGAATGACGGTGTGAAACGACAAGCACTGTCAGCAAAATCAGGAGAATTGCATAACAATAAAATGCGAGCGAGCTTGAAAATTTAGCCATTTTACAGTCCCAAAACTGCCGTTTGTAGCTATATCTTTCGCTTTGAAATTTAAGGGGGGGGGGGGTCGCACCGGGCGCAACTGCTGGCAACTACTGGCAGCAACATTAGGAGAATGGCATAACAATTAAATGCGAGCGAGCGAAGCGAGCGAGCTTGAAAATTTTGACATTCTACAGTTCAAAAACTGCCGTTTGTAGCTATGTTTTTCGCTTTGGAAATTAAGGGGGAGACGCACCGGGCTCAACTGCTGGCAATTACTGGCAGCAACGTTAGGAGAATAGCATAACGATTAAATGCGAGCGAGCAAAGCGAGCGAACTTGAATATTTTGACGTTTCACAGTCCCCAAACTGCCGTTTGTAGCTATATTTTTTTTTCGCTTTGGAAATTAAGGGGGGATGGGGGAGCGGCCCAGGCGCAACCGCTGGCAATTACTGGCAGTAACATTCTCTTTTACAATGGCATAACGATTAAATTCGAGCGAGCTTGAAAATGTTGACATTTTACAGTATAAAAAACTGCCGTTTGTAGCTATACCGGGCCTGACTGCTGGCAATTACTGGCAGCAACATCAGGAGAATGGCATAGCGCTTGAATGCGAGCGAGCGGAGCGAACGAGCTTGAAAATTTTGACATTTTACAGTCCAAAAACTGTCGTTTGTAGCTATACGTTTTCGCTTTGGAAATTAAGAAGGGGGGGGGGGGCGGCGGTGCGGGCGGGGTTAAAACTATTTTCCGGAAGCGCTACCTACGTCAGGTGTCACGTTAGTAACAACTAGCGGTGGAAGAGGGACGTATGGAAGATTTTTTTTTTCTCTCAAACGGGGGGGGGGGGGGGGGGGGGGGGGGGGGCACACGTTTAAAACTACATGTACAAAACAAAGAAGAATTTTTTAAAAAAGTTGCTTCAAAAGGAGGGTTGGCATGGGCCAGTTGTGCCCGCCTCTAAATCCGCCAGTGCTTAAAGCTAACATTTTGATATTTACACGATTTCCCATAGCCAAAGGCCTTTTAAAAAAAACTGCAACGGTTACCGTTGAATAAGGTTGACATAATCTGCTCACGCGCAACGAAAAATGAATGTCTAAACGTTAATATGAGAGTAAGAATTACTAGTCTTAGCTAATAAATTTCCCTATTTCTATTATATATATATATATATATATATATATATACATTTATTCATTTTATTTGATGTATCTTTATCTAACGTTATCTATTATTTTTTTTCGGGGGGGGGGGCTTTTTTTTTTGAGGGGGGGGGGGCAAAAATGCGTTTTGCCCCCCCCCCCCCCCACTTCCGGCGCCTATGTGACATAGTATAGAAGTCTGCCTAAATTCATGTATATTCGATCGTAATTCGTATGAACAAAATCTTGCATAGAAATATCCTCTATTAATCTCGCGTAAACGCTGTTTGGTGGGGCCACATTTACGAGTAGGACCCTATTATAGGCCCTACTGTGGAAGAAAGCCCCACCGACGTGCTTATATCTAGCGATGAACGCCACACGGTGCAGTGGGGCTGAATTCACGAGTATAAACAGGCGAGCTGCCGTAGTACTCTTAGTACGGACACGCAGTGGTGGGGCCTATTTCCCGAGTATATTCTATAGAGTCCTATAGAATATCAGATCTAAAAAGTTACCTGTCTGGGATCAAAAACACGATGATGTTGTATTATGAACCAAATCCACGCCGGCATCTTCCCGGGCAGTTTACCGTAGGCCTGCCCGTAAGATGAGTGGTGCTACAGTGCATAGCCATACACCGTCTGCCATACACGGCTATTTCCATTACTTTTTCCCACTTCTGTCTCTCCATCAGGTAGCCTCGAAGGCCCTCCATCACGTCCATCTTCATCCATGATTTTCCTCCGATTTTACCGGGAGAGACGGCAAACAAAAGCAAAAACAACTGTGACTAATCTCGTCATAGTCGAGTCGCGTAGCTATGTGCGCAATAAATGTAATTCCTCAGCGAACATTATTTTACATGTATTATCGATTGGGGTAGTGATCCGCGATGAACGGTAATTCGGTCATCACTAACCGCGGATGGATCGCAATTGATAACGTTGCTTTGATCCCATGCCCAGCTAGTTGGCCCATACATGGCCGGCCCCGTCCGAGTGAATGGCCGGCCCCGTCCGAGTGAAAGTAAGGTCACCCCATAGTAGTACAGCTCTACAGATAACATCTATTCAGGAAACTCTTCGGATATTGTGAAAACCGGGTAAAAGGCACTCTTATGTGATTTCTTCAATGTTGATATTTATGTTCAAAATCAATTTTCATTGTTTGTTTTGGAGTAGAAAGACATTTTCGTTTGCTTTGCCCTTCCACACCTACATTCCCCAACCCCGTTCTTCCGTTTGGTATCCAGTTCCGTTATAACCCCGGCAGAATCCTTCTTTTTCTTCTTTTTTACTTTAAAAATTCTTCTTATTTTTTAATCACAATATAACTGCAAAAGCTAAACTGAAAACGGGGTTAGTTATTTTGACATGTTACGGTGCTTATGTGGGTTCAGAAGATGATTGTTCTGTTTGTTGACCGTGAATGGGAATGTCATTTTATGTTTATACACTGCATTAGGCCTACATGCATGCATGGCCGGCAGTGCTCGAGACGGAAGAGCAGGTCATTTCCAACCTGTGACGTCACGCGAAAAGGCAGTTTTTTTTTTTTTTTTTTTTTTTTTTTTTTTTTTTTTTTTAGCGATCGTGTGAGTCAGGGCCTGTGAATTAGATGACTTTTCATCTTCAATATTTATTGTGAATTAGTCGGACATCATTTGAAATGCATCCTATCTTTGTATATAGCTAGCCTCTAAGCTGTCCATAGATATAAATAAAGCCGTATTTTCGGTCTCTCAATAAATTTCTGCTTTAAATACCTCGAGTAATCCAGGGATACTTATCTATCATATTTTTTGTTTGGATTTAATAATGGGAATATTTTTATCATAATACTATTAAAAAAATATAGGCTACATTAACGTCCTCTTAATTAAACACATCATTGAAATCTTCGCGCCTTAAATCTTCTTTGAGGGTTTTAATATCATGCTGAGTTTCTTTCGATAAAAACTCCCTTCTCTAAAGTATGTGATGTCGGAATTAACTGTAAAAACTGGTAAGTGATCCGAAATATCATAATATAGAATACCACTTTCCACTTTTGAAATTCACACAAAAAGCATTTGAAAATATATCATCAATTAAATTTGAGAATTTGGGGTAATTCTTGATGGTCTGTCAATATGGGGAAGCATCGCATGTAAACCAAATAAATCCATCTAGTAGTGTGGTCATGAGAACTATCTATCAAGTTAATATTGTGAGCCCCCATGACATGAATGTTTTTGTTTGAAGAACACATTTCAGTGAGGCAGGAATCTAAATTCTCTAAAAATATCTCAACAGAGGATTGGGGAGGTCCATAAATCACACCAACATTATCTTTTTTTAACGTTATCATTTAATATTTCTATATAGATCCTCTGTTCCATCAACGTGAAGAGCGTCCCTAACCCTGAACTTAAGGGAATCGCGGACATAGATTGCGACACCACCTCCTCGGCCGTGTACACGATCGGACCTTATCATGTTGTAACCGGGGATATAAAAAAGAGGAGGAGAGTCGACATGAAGCCATGTTTCGGTTATGCCGATATAGAAATTTTAAACTCAAAGTAGACAAAAGTGTCTCGAGGGCATCAGCATTTTTATTAAGACAGCGTAAATTAGCATGAAATATGTTAAAAGTATTATTGTTGGTGTCATAATCAATCTAAAATTGTTGGTTGAATAATTACAGTCAGATTGATTTGAAGTCAAATCGTTTGAAATGTCACAGGGGTTATTCATAAAACAGTTGGGCAATATCAAATACAATTAAGGCCTTGTGCTGAAAAACAAAGTAGTGCTGTGGGAACGATGAAGGGGAGGAGGGGTGCTGGGGCGGGAAAGGGGAATGCTATGTATATATGCGAAGGGAAAAATTGGGATGGGTGCATATTTTGCCGTCTCTCATTGTTTCTACCTATGAAGTTTGTTTGGACATAATGATAATTCTATGTCGAACGAAAGAAGAGAAAAAAACACATGAGTGAACTGTCCTTACATGTGAAAAAAAAATCAAAATCAAGGGCTTTGTATAACAAATATGGATTCAGAATGAACTAAAGCGAACCTCAATTCAGGTATACAGTCAGTATAAGAAAAATGAATAAGCATAATTTGAACGCCCAGTGGCTTGCTACAGCCTAAAATACATTCTAAATTAGAGATAACATGATCACTGAATGTTGAAAAATGTGTGTCAACAGAAAGAACAAAACTTAAAAGTCAAAGTACAAGTAATTGAGGGGAGACGTCCCGGCGTCATGACACACTTGCAGTTTTAAGGTTGAATGGAATACAAACGCAGTGTACCGTGTGTACGGTAGACCTGTACTGTTAACATACGAACCTTGCGAGGAAATATTGTGACGAGTGGTTGAAATACCAGCAGTTATACCTGAATGGAATGAACGGAGTGGGAAATTACAAGGATATTATCTGTATAATATGTATTATATTCAATGCACTCTTCATAAGAATAGAACAAGGCGCTCTAGAGATTGTTTTCATTTAACTTGATGGAATTTCATTTTAAATTTTGGGGGTGTTTGACAGGTCCTCAAAATCTAGAGTATAATGTCTAAAGTAAGGTCAAGAAGAACATAAGAAAAAACATAAGTTGCAGTTTTGTATGATTAAGAGTGGTCTTACCTTGGATGCCATTTGCTGCGCTGCTCCGGGTTGTCAAGGTATCAACTGCTCGTAATAAGATGTGGAATCCGACACGGTTCTCTGCCTCGTCACTTGTGAAGATCATCTGGAGACGGGAGCTTATACTAAGGAATGTCAAATTTTGGCGAGAGTCTTCCATGTTTCCCGTCCAGTGTTTCCAAGTGTCTCCAAATTTGTTAAATCTTAGATCTCCGTCACCGATATAAAGGTAGTCTTTATCCTGTTCTACGTTGAACACCAGGACTTTTACCTCTATGGATGAACCGTTGTCAGTTCTGATGTCCCAAAGTCGGTAGCCGTTATTTGGGTAAACCTCAGGGTAATGCGGAGATTTAATGGGCTCTTGTTTTCTGTCACGCAGTATCAATTCTAAATTAGAACATCACAAAAGATACTAAAGCTTGAATTTTACAGCAGTGCTGGTTGTCATTATAGTCACGTGCAAATGGAAAAAGAAGAAGAATAGTCCTTAAGTGGTGTTCAAGTATACATAACATTAACCTTCTTAACATTTCACAAAATCATATCTAAATATCTCAAAAAAGTTAAAGCTGAATACCCACCTCAGCCAA
Organism: Diadema setosum; assembly: GCA_033980235.1. Taxonomy (NCBI): domain Eukaryota; kingdom Metazoa; phylum Echinodermata; class Echinoidea; order Diadematoida; family Diadematidae; genus Diadema; species Diadema setosum. Next base: position 7,275,766 of record CM067079.1, read on the forward strand.
AACTGTACCATCCCTTTAAGTGGCTTTACTGTAGCATAACGTTACGGTAATGTTGTTCCAACAGAACCTGCCGTTTGTATTTTAGACATTCATAATGTAATACTGTGGCTGACATATACACCAACCTCACAAGGTGTGACACACATACTGTTCATGGTCCATAGCCTCATTAGCAATAGTTTCTGTATGACGACTGTGCGACGGAGAATGTCTTTCTTTCTTCAGCGGGGACACTGGTCTACACGCGTAGATATACAGCTGGCGCCAAATTTGCCAGAAGAAACCTTTTAAATAGTTGGCCCAGTACCTTTTGTTCTCTCTAAATAAAAACACGGAAAATGCACACATGCACACAAACACACTTAAGTGTGCATCATGTGTGTGTGTGTGTGTGTGTGTGCGTGTGTGTGTTGCTTTACGGGTTAAGGTGCCATTTGGTGAACGATTTTTTTTTACATGGTTTGGTTTAGTTTATTTCTGCATTTTCTTTCTTCAAATACAGTAACAAATGAAAACAAAGTGATGCAGAGTATGCAAAAAACAAAAGAAAAGAGGAGAGTTTAATATACAAATCAATACAAGAAATGTCATTTTCACCACAACATCAGTCTGTAATGACATATGAATCAAAACATATTAAGGCATACTGTATTTATGAACAAATGAGAAACCAATACAGGGGACCGTCATCATAAGCAGAGCTTGACGTGGATGAGCCCCTATCTATATAATGAATACAATACAACACCAATTGAAGGGCTTAATCGCAAAAAAAAAAAAAAACTCGATAAGTCCATATTTGCCGAATAGAGATATTTGCGATTAAAGTGCAAGAAAAATAAAAAGAATAACAAGAAAATGTTTGTTTCTTTTGATCATAACTTCAGAAATGTGCCTTTATATGTAGTGACCAGTATATCATCATTTAAAAGGTATTATTTTGTACTTTATGACAGAGACCGTACTTCAAAATCTTCAAAAGTGGACTTATCGGTTTTTGCGAACAAACTCTTCAATTACAAATATACTCATAAAACTCTTAATTGTCAACACCTTGTTTGGGAGTCTTGGTATTTTTGGTGGTTATGGTGGTTCGTTAGGCCGTAACATATTGCTAAACATTTTGCTAAACATTGCTAAAGGAATAAAAACAACAACGGAAAAGAAAACAGTGACTTGGCGCTTTAAATTAAAAAACAAACAAACATGCAGCACCATTGACTACTGTGCGAGTGACAGTGCGTCGTGAGTGCAGGTGACAGTGCAAGGGAGAATGAATGCTATAGTATGCATATTTTGGGGGTAAGGTATGCGCTTTACTGAAAGGTTTACAATATACGAATAAGTGACCCTGTACAGTCATAATCAAAGAAAAGAATAGGAGGGAATAGAAAAAATCGAAGAACATTTTGTATGGGTCAGGGCTAACTGAGACTTGAGAAAAAAAAGAAAAACAAATACATTGATCAAAGACAACTAACTGAAAACATATTTCGATAACATACTTTTTTAGAGGAGCCTTAAAGGAAAAAGGTGAAGTATACTGCTTTAATTGATCAGGTAGGTTGTTCCAGACATCGGGACCGTAATGTCTAATTGATTTCTGAGCTAAAACAGTTTTGGGGTTCACAAGGTGAAAGTCTGTCGAACGGCGAGTTGGATATGTGTGTATATTCGAATTTAAGTGAAATATATTATGAAATAAAGAGGGAAGTTGATTTGTTGCGTACTTGTACATGAATATACCTGTTTGTAAAATGTGGATGTCATGAAGCTTCAAAGTATTCAAACAATGAAATAAAGGATCTGTATGAGATAAATATGTAGAATTAGTAATTCATTTTCATTTTTTTTTTACTTTTCTTACTTCTCATTTACGAACATTACAACACAAACGAGATAAGTTCTTTTACCTTGTGAACAATGTGCAGAAAACAAACAATATACATGGTGATAACACAGTAATTACATGTAATGATAACTGGTCAAATGGAAATCGAAATGGGGTTGATGAAAGAGAAGTATGACGGGACCTACATGAAAGCTAGCTTGTTTGGCTGTAAGCCCCGAGTAATCAGTGTTTGTGAAAAAGAAACGGAGAACGGATAGAAGATAAGACCAGAATGATGATGTAAGGTTGCCAAATTATATGTGATAAAAAAGAAGAAGAAAAAGAAGAAGAAGAAGAAAATAAAAAACCAATACTTTAATATGAACCATTACTGTGACCGAGCTATCATTATTATAAAGCCTACTTTGGTATACTTTGGTGTATACCATAAACTATTGTTGCTTTAAAACTACCACCAACTGCTCGTAATAAGATGTGGAATCCGACACGGTTCTCTGCCTCGTCACTTGTGAAGATCATCTGGAGACGGGAGCTTATACTAAGGAATGTCAAATTTTGGCGAGAGTCTTCCATGTTTCCCGTCCAGTGTTTCCAAGTGTCTCCAAATTTGTTAAATCTTAGATCTCCGTCACCGATATAAAGGTAGTCTTTATCCTGTTCTACGTTGAACACCAGGACTTTTACCTCTATGGATGAACCGTATGTCCCAAAGTCGGTAGCCGTTATTTGGGTAAACCTCAGGGTAATGCGGAGATTTAATGGGCTCTTGTTTTCTGTCACGCAGTATCAATTCTAAATTAGAACATCACAAAAGATACTAAAGCTTGAATTTTACAGCAGTGCTGGTTGTCATTATAGTCACGTGCAAATGGAAAAAGAAGAAGAATAGTCCTTAAGTGGTGTTCAAGTATACATAACATTAACCTTCTTAACATTTCACAAAATCATATCTAAATATCTCAAAAAAGTTAAAGCTGAATACCCACCTCAGCCAAAACTGTACCATCCCTTTAAGTGGATTTACTGTAGCATAACGTTACGGTAATGTTGTTCCAACAGAACCTGCCGTTTGTATATTAGACATTCATAATGTAATACTGTGGCTGACATATACACCAACCTCACAAGGTGTGACACACATACTGTTCATGGTCCATAGCCTCATTAGCAATAGTTTCTGTATGACGACTGTGCGACGGAGAATGTCTTTCTTTCTTCAGCGGGGACACTGGTCTACACGCGTAGATATACAGCTGGCGCCAAATTTGCCAGAAGAAACCTTTTAAATAGTTGGCCCAGTACCTTTTGTTCTCTCTAAATAAAAACACGGAAAATGCACACATGCACACAAACACACTTAAGTGTGCATCATGTGTGTGTGTGTGTGTGTGTGTGTGCGTGTGTGTGTTGCTTTACGGGTTAAGGTGCCATTTGGTGAACGATTTTTTTTTACATGGTTTGGTTTAGTTTATTTCTGCATTTTCTTTCTTCAAATACAGTAACAAATGAAAACAAAGTGATGCAGAGTATGCAAAAAACAAAAGAAAAGAGGAGAGTTTAATATACAAATCAATACAAGAAATGTCATTTTCACCACAACATCAGTCTGTAATGACATATGAATCAAAACATATTAAGGCATACTGTATTTATGAACAAATGAGAAACCAATACAGGGGACCGTCATCATAAGCAGAGCTTGACGTGGATGAGCCCCTATCTATATAATGAATACAATACAACACCAATTGAAGGGTTTAATCGCAAAAAAAAAACTCGATAAGTCCATATTTGCCGAATAGAGATATTTGCGATTAAAGTGCAAGAAAAATAAAAAGAATAACAAGAAAATGTTTGTTTCTTTTGATCATAACTTCAGAAATGTACCTTTATATGTAGTGACCAGTATATCATCATTTAAAAGGTATTATTTTGTACTTTATGACAGAGACCGTACTTCAAAATCTTCAAAAGTGGACTTATCGGTTTTTGCGAACAAACTCTTCAATTACAAATATACTCATAAAACTCTTAATTGTCAACACCTTGTTTGGGAGTCTTGGTATTTTTGGTGGTTATGATGGTTCGTTAGGCCGTAACATATTGCTAAACATTTTGCTAAACATTGCTAAAGGAATAAAAACAACAACGGAAAAGAAAACAGTGACTTGGCGCTTTAAATTAAAAAACAAACAAACATGCAGCACCATTGACTACTGTGCGAGTGACAGTGCGTCGTGAGTGCAGGTGACAGTGCAAGGGAGAATGAATGCTATAGTATGCATATTTTTGGGGTAAGGTATGCGCTTTACTGAAAGGTTTACAATATACGAATAAGTGACCCTGTACAGTCATAATCAAAGAAAAGAATAGGAGGGAATAGAAAAAATCGAAGAACATTTTGTATGGGTCAGGGCTAACTGAGACTTGAGAAAAAAAAGAAAAACAAATACATTGATCAAAGACAACTAACTGAAAACATATTTCGATAACATACTTTTTTAGAGGAGCCTTAAAGGAAAAAGGTGAAGTACACTGCTTTAATTGATCAGGTAGGTTGTTCCAGACATCGGGACCGTAATGTCTAATTGATTTCTGAGCTAAAACAGTTTTGGGGTTCACAAGGTGAAAGTCTGTCGAACGGCGAGTTGGATATGTGTGTATATTCGAATTTAAGTGAAATATATTATGAAATAAAGAGGGAAGTTGATTTGTTGCGTACTTGTACATGAATATACCTGTTTGTAAAATGTGGATGTCATGAAGCTTCAAAGTATTCAAACAATGAAATAAAGGATCTGTATGAGATAAATATGTAGAATTAGTAATTCATTTTCATTTTTTTTTTTTACTTTTCTTACTTCTCATTTACGAACATTACAACACAAACGAGATAAGTTCTTTTACCTTGTGAACAATGTGCAGAAAACAAACAATATACATGGTGATAACACAGTAATTACATGTAATGATAACTGGTCAAATGGAAATCGAAATGGGGTTGATGAAAGAGAAGTATGACGGGACCTACATGAAAGCTAGCTTGTTTGGCTGTAAGCCCCGAGTAATCAGTGTTTGTGAAAAAGAAACGGAGAACGGATAGAAGATAAGACCAGAATGATGATGTAAGGTTGCCAAATTATATGTGATAAAAAAGAAGAAGGAAAAGAAGAAGAAGAAGAAAATAAAAAACCAATACTTTAATATGAACCATTACTGTGACCGAGCTATCATTATTATAAAGCCTACTTTGGTATACTTTGGTGTATACCATAAACTATTGTTGCTTTAAAACTACCACCAGGATATGACCAGTAAGACACAAAAAGTAATATGTACAGCTATTAAGCCATTTGGTACCTGCCGTCAAGCTCTGCATAGAAAGTTAGAGAGAGGTAGAGGGAAAGGGGAAGAGAGGGAAACGAAGTAGAATGTGGAATTGCTAATGATGAATTCAGAGAGCCTGATAGCAAGACCCTGAATGGAATCTGCAACGTGTTGACAAAATGTTTGATTGGACAATAACATACCACAGTATTACATAAGACATTACGACTATTCAGTGTCTGCAAAATATGTACTCAATAAAGACGTTTAAAATTTACGTTTAAAACAATATAAAGACGAGTAGCTTGTTATTTCGGGGGAGAGGTCATTCCAGTATCTAGGGCCCGTATACATTATCGTTTTTTAGCGAAAATTGTTCGAGTACGTGGAAGGTGAAATGCGTCACTTTGGCGGGTAGGATAATTATGAATCAAATAGTTTTTCCTGAACATGCGAGTAAAAACATCCGGTAACTCCTTGGCAGAGAATTTATACATAAATATGACGACGTTGTAACTGAAAATAAATCATTCATGTGGGACAAATATCCGACATGGCTGATATTTCTGATGGCGCGTTTTTGAACACGGAACAGTATATCAAGAAGATTTCTAGTTGTATTCCCCCACACAAGAATACCATAAGGTACGGAGTAATCAAAGTACAATGAAGATTAAGCAGAATTTGACTTGGAAAAACACTCTTAAGTTTGTTAAGAACACCCGTATTTTTAGAAAGAATATTACTTAAGTAACTAACGTGGGATTTCCAAGATAAATCACTATCAATAAAAAACCCTAAAAATTTTATACTACTAACTTGATTTAATTCAATTTCATTAAACTTAGTATGAAAAGGAAGGGTTTTAAGGTTGTTGCTTAAAAGCATACAATGAGTTTTATCAATATTAAGTGACAATTTGTTGGCGTATATCCCAGATTGCACAGATTTAAGTTCTTTATTCACTGTGTTAACAAGAATATAAGGATCTCTGTGTGTAAAAAACAAATTGGAGTCGTCAGCTAAACATATAAAGGAAAGAATTGGCGAGGAACTAGGAAGATCGTTGATGTACAAAATTAACAATAGTGGGCCGAGTAAGGAGACCTGTGGAACACCACATGAAAATATCTTGACTGAGAATCATGGCCATTTATACATACAAATTGTTTTCTGTTTGATAAATAATCTCGAAACCAGTCCAAAGCCTTCCCATGTGCACGTATACCATAATGTCGTAGCTTGTAAATCAAAATATCGTGGTCAATTGTGTCGAAGGCCTTCGAAAAACCAAGAAAAACTCCAAAAATGTGGGAGACATCATCTATAGCATGAGCAACTTTATGGATAAAAGTGAGTAAGGCATTGGTCGTACTGTGGTTTTTACTAAAACCAAACTGGGAGTTACAAAAAACTTCACACTTTTCGAGAAATTTGTGTGTGCGCGTATAAAACATACCAACCTTTCAAGAAGTTTTGAAAATGAAGTTAAAAAAGAAATAGGGCGATAATTTGTCACAGATTCTTTTTGTCCTTTTTTAAAAATTGGTACTATTTTAGCTATTTTCATTTTTTTTTTTTTGTGGAACTATGCCAGTAGATAACGATAAATATAATGTGTGTTAATGGTATAAATACTTCATTAATGATGTTTTTAAGGAGAAAATTGGTGATTCCATCACATCCAGAGCTTTTCTTAGTGTTCAAATTTTGCACGATATCTTTGATTAAACACTTCTTCAATGACAGGTTCAAAAAAAAAAAGAGACTGCCGATTCTGGTCTTTTGTAAAGTAATAAAAATCAGTATTTGAATGCGGAATACTGCTGGCAAGATTAGGTCCTATGCTTACAAAGTATTCATTGACTACTTCTGTCACATCAGCTTCATCTTCAATGTACTTATCATTATTAATAATATGCCTAGGGGGTTCGATGTTATTTTTAGTGTTCAGTGCTTCATTTTATCACCTTCCACGTACTCTTGATGTCATTTTTATGCTTGATAAATTGCTTTGAAAAATACATTCGTTTGGCTAAACGTATGGATGATGTAAGAACGTTGCGATAATGCACATACCGAGACCGAGTTCGACTATTAGGATCACTTCGGTATTTGTAGAAAAGAGCATTTTTACGATTAATAGACCTCAAGAGAGATTTCGTAATCCATGTTTTTTTTTAACCTTTTTACGGTTTGAACGAGTAAATGACCTAACGGGTATAATGGAATTGAATGCGGATGATAATATTTGTGAAAAGTGTTCAAAAGCTAAGTTTGCATCGCTTTGGTTATTAACAATTGACCAATTCTCTCCCTAAGTCTATCAAGATTAGTTTCTGACATTTCTCGAAAACCAGAATTGGGCGAATAAATAGAGGCATTACTTATGTTAACATTGGACATAACAGCGAAAATCGGAAAATGATCGGATACATCAGACACTATTACACCAAACGTGATATTGGAAAGAGAACTATTAACAAAAATGTTGTCAATTAGAGTTGCTGTGACATCTGAAATTCGAGTGGGCTTCTTTTATAAGAGGTGAAAAGGACACGGATAACATCACATTGAGGAAATCTTGGCATGCGGAGTTGGTATGACAATCTAAAAGGTTGAAATTAAAGTCACCCATGATAAAACAACTTTTATTCTCAAAATATTCATCAGCTAAAAGTACGGATAAAGATTCAATAAAATCAGTGGGGCTTGTATTTGGAGGTCTGTATATTTCACCGACAACAATACTTTTTCTATTTGGAACTTCAATGAAAATACTCTCAATAACTTCAGACATTAAACTGAGTTCGTCTAAGAGTTCATAATTCAAAATCTGAGTGACGTAAAGCCCAACTCCGCCGCCTTTTTTACCTGCCCTGTTGTTAGTCAAAGTGTGAAGCTATCGATGGTAAATAGCGAAGAAGGTGATGTTTCATTTAACCACGTTTCACTGATTCCGATAACCCGACTATCAAATTTAACTTGATTCACGAACATATTGAATTAATCAAAGTTTTTGTTTATACTCCTTATGTTAAAGTGAGAAATAAAAAATTGGTTTGGATTTGAATGAGATAATGAAATTATGTCGTCTTCAATGTGGTATTCTGTGGGTGGTATTTGAGGACTGGTGTCGTTTACATCAGAATCAAGTATCAGTTCGTGAGCTTGTCAGTTTAAAAAAAACCTAATTATATCAGGGTTATCACCCTCTTCGCTATTTGTGGCATGTACGGGTACATCCTCTTTGTCTTGTGCATAAGCAGACATAACAATTTCATTATTCATATTATTCACACTAGTTGACTTAGCCATTGTGAAAAAGTTTCATAACAGTGAGTATTACATAAACTTGTTGACACAAAACTCTGCTTTTGAACTTGCTGCTTGCTGTTTAGAGAGAAGACGACATTCACCTGGCTGAGGTATATAAAATGGTCACGCTTGATGCGAATGGCACGCTTTTGGAGTAAATACAATGGATTTAGTCTAGTAATACTACAATTTCCCCATACAATATTTGAATACAATATGTGAGGCAAAATTAAAGATTTTATAAGATAATCAGATACAATAAGATAATCCGATAAAAGATCTTTCAACTTTCAGAGTACGCCAATATTCCTTGATAGGGTCCTTTGTAGGCAGGATATTTTGTTCGTTCCATGTCAAATGAGAACCGATTGTAATACCTAAAAATCTAATAGCCTGCTTCTCGCAAAGAGAAAACCCATCAATTGATATATTGACATTAAAATCCTGTGAGTAGAGTTTTTTTAATTGAACAAAATTTGTCTTGTTAACATTCAAAGATAACTTGTTTGATTTAAACCAATATACAATGTATTTAATAATTCACTATTCAAACGATTAGAAGGGTCCCTATATCATGATCTTATGTAATAATGGATGTATCATCAGCAAAGAGTATAGAATTAAAAAAACAGAGAAGAGTTTATGATATCATTTATGTGAATGTTAAACAACAGAGGCCCTTAAAATGGAGCCTTCAGGTACCCCACATTTAATATCGCGTTTCTGTGATTCATAAGACTGAAAACTAACATACTGTTGACGGTTTTGCAAACAATTTATAAAGCAGAGCAGAGCGTGACCTCGTACTCCACTCGTATTAAGTTTATGAATCAATATTTTATGGTCGATGGTGTCGAATGCATATACCCATAACAGGCTCCTTATCAGCAAAAGCTTCAATTATTTTATCACACTTTCGAGCGATTGCATAATCAGTTGAATGTCCGCTTCTAAATCCAAATTGATTGGATATTAATAAATCATTGGTTTGTAAAAACCGATATAACCTTTTATACACAATTTTTTCAAAAACTTTAGATATACTTGGTAATAATGATATTGACCTATAATTACTCAATAATTTAGAATCATCTTTTTTATACATAGGACTAACTTTTGCAAGCTTGCAAGAGTTCAGGAAAATGCCTGTTGAAATAGATATATAAAATACATGAGTTAGGGGGTTTGCAGTGTAAAAAAAAAAAAAATATTTGTTTCGATAAATGAACACTGAGACCATCATGCCCACTGCATTTGGTTTTTTTCAGATTTTGAACAACATTGATTATTTCTTGATCATTGGTAGGCGTGAGAAATAACGAACTTTCACAAGGATTGAGTAATTCATCAGTAAATTGCGTATTGCATGAATTTAGTTAGATGATAGACTAGGACCGATATATATCTGTAAAATAATCATTAAATGAGTTAGAAATTGCGGTAAAATCAGTAATTTCCTCATTGTCAATGATGACAGAGTTGGTAGTTTCTTTAATTAACTGTCTTTCCATTAAGAGCATTGACAGTTTTTCATAATGAAAAAAAAAATATATTCTTTTTTTTTCTATATTAGTTGAATAATACAATTTTCGGGACAATCATATTACCGATGCTAATTGATTTCTATATTTCCGATATTTCATAAATGATTAATTACTTTGGTTCTTTATTGCTTGCTTGTGTAACTTATTACGGGTTGATATCGACCGCATAATACCTTTAGTAATCCAGGGCTGTCTATTTTTCTTAAAAGTTTTCCGTTTAACCACAGGAATATTTTTCTGATAATAATACAATAACCTGCTAATAAATTTTTCATAAGCAATATCAGCATTGCTTTCATCAAATACATCGCCCCATTTTTCCTGCGCTAAATCAAATATCAAAGAATTAATGTTACTTTCTGTTTCCTTATAATACATTTGAGATTTTTTTATTATCGAAATGTTTTATTTGCAAAAAAACTATTATCAATGGTAAAAACAGGTAAATGATCGGATATATCATAATAAAATATACCATTTGTAAATTCTGTGTTTATTACATAGGAAAATATATTATCAATAAGAGTTTTTGATGTACTAGAAATTCTTGTTGGGTTGCTGATATGTGGTTAAAATGAATAAGTTGCCAATAAACTTAGCAACTGCATTGTATGATTATCAGTATCATTGAAGATCGATATCAAAAATCTCCCATAATAAAACTGTTTTTCTTTTCCTGAGAAATGATACTCAAAATGTAATCAAAACTTTCTAAAAAACAATATCATTTCTTGGGGACCCATAGAATACCTACTATTATATTTTTTTTTTTGCTTTACTGTTCAAAATTTCAACAAAAATATCTTCAATACCCTCTATATGTTAATCATGCCTGACTTTCATATCAATGTTATGTTTAATGTAGAAAGCAACCCCACCTCCCTTGCCCAAGTTACGATCGGGACGATGCATTCGATAATGCTTTAAATTAAATGTTGGCGGCGAATTTATTTTAAGCCAAGTTTCTGATATACCAATTATACTAAATTGAAAATTTTGTAAAGAGGAAAGAAATTATACTATACAATCAAAATTCTTATTCAAACTTCTGGCATTGATGTGAAGAAGACTAAACGAATAAAAAAAAATGATTGAAATTTATTTTGTTTTATGAGTGCATTAAACTCGGCAGTTGTGTAATAAATCATTCAAACTTTGATCATCAAAGATCATACCACGAGGGATCATTTTCGCTGTCGGAGTATGAATTGATACTGAAGGGTCGTAGGAAGAGGTTTGAGTGCAAGTGCAGGTGTCTGTGTGTGCATTTGCGTGCTTGTGCGTTCATCTTGAATGTATGTGATAAATAATAGTGGCCTCTTATAATGCGCTGAATGCCATCAAGAATGATGCTCATGGCTCCACAACTCTTACATAACCAGCGTCTAACTTGTTTACTTAAAACGAGAGTCACCGTATAACAAAACTAAAAAAATATATATACATGAATATACCTTGACGCTTTACAGCCGCAACAGTCATATTCAGCGTAAGCTGATTCAGCAGGGTTGTCACGTTAACACTCATAAGTGTGTGTCCAAACGTTACTTGCAGCCAAGCATGATTAGACGGCGATGTCACGTCACTTGGTAAGTTTCCAGCTTTGGTGCTACTGAAGCTAGCTATTACGTTGTCTCCACTTTGGAAAGAGCTATCACCTATGTTCATCTTATAGTCATTCGGAAACTTGAAACTTTGGAAACTGAATTTTATTCTGTAACTGGCACTCGTTGTAAACCTCCAGACAGGGGCGAATTCAGCCCCCATCGCTTCCTCCCACAAAGGAATGATCTCAGATGAAATGTAGAAAGGTGATTCAAGTGAGAGAACGGCAGGTAGGCCTACTGCAAATGAAGCACGTAGACACACAAGAGAGAGGAAAGACAGTGAAATGCAGCAAAATATTCCGAAAAAGCCTGCATTACAATGAAAATTGAATTTGACATCCAGATCTCGAGTTTCATAAGGAAATAAAGACAGTGCGTCATTTAAATAAACATATTGCTTTGTGATGTATGCAAAATTCAAAATATAAATGCCATGCATCCTATAACCAGTTGAGTGTTTTGCCCTTGTGGTTTATGGTTTATTGAACGTGACACAAAAATGATAAAACTGAGTATGAAGAGGGGTAATAAGAGGACAGAAAAGGACAAATCCTCATTGTCAGGTAATAAGAAGAGCTAAAAAGCAGAGGAAGGAAAATTACATGAAAAATATCAGGATACTTTATATGCGGATAGAATTAAACCATAATGGAATTGGGCGATGGGTATGCATCTTTTAACTATACCATTCTTTTTATCTATTTCGTGTTTTGAATAAAATGTCGAATGTCAGTTCACAATGCTCAAATTACTGTTCGTTTTCCGATTACATCAAAGACAACATTCCGATCATCTCTTTCTCAAATTTCGGACGTGAAGAGGTGAACTATTTTGAATTGAAGTACAAGTTGTACGTAAAATTATAAAAGAAGCATCACAATTCTTAAATGTATTCCCGTAATAATTATAACAAATAACCAATGTGCACTTTAGTGGAGTGGTAAATCAACAGCTGATTTTGAAGAGCACATTGTGTGAATCATCGGTATGTGGAGATTTTCGGATCTTACCTGATTTTACGCAGAATGATGGATATGTCTTGTCCAAAAACAATACAATCACCAACATCATTAGCAGATCCATTATTTGATATACAACACGTGTTATGCCGAATCCCATCAATATGTTACCATGGAGAGAGGGAAAAATCCATCTAAGCAAGCCCAGAGTCTCTGATATTTGACCGTTTAATTCGCTGTCAATTAAGATACATGTATCACTGTTAACGCGAGCGCGGTCTATCTGTATGGGTGTCCTGCGTCGCAGCTAGTTGAATGGAGTACTTAACAGTCTTAGTCATATTAAACAAGAAAACTTCCTCAATTAAGTGTTGCGGCAGCTATAAATTTTCGTAGCAGCAGTTTTGCTCTCACTTTCATGCAGCCAATTATGCAAGTCATCTTTACATTTTTACACTGTATATTCACTGCTCTCTGAAAAACAGAGTCACGCTTCTGGGAATAAACAAAACCCGAGTTGGAACTTTGTTACTTTTATTACTACTACCACTACTACTACAACTACTACTGTTATTTATTTATTGATTTATTCATTTGACATTTCAACGTAGGATACAAACAGGAAGTCATAACACATGATATAAAGAATGTGGTGATGCTAGGTGCATACCACTGCGGGTTGCCAGGGGAGGAAATGGCAAACTCGAGGCCTTCCTCCCCGACCACTGCATGCACCCAGCATGCCCAGAGTCAGCTATATCAATGTAATTAAGCAATTGCAAACAGTGTCAATAATACATTATCATACAAAAGAAAATAACCTGCACTCCAAACAGAAATAAGTACAGGTGTATAGATAAGAATAGGTCTACAGATAGAATTGCAGTCACGTGAAAAGTGATGATATACAATTTATGTAATCTCACTTTAGGCTGTAAACAAAACTGAAATCCAATGCCTGCTTTTGTCATTTTGTAGTGATGTTTTGTGCACGTGATGTAGATGGTTCTGCTCACTTTATCTGATTTTATTTATAGGGAAACTTAGCTGTGATTGAGGAGAGTGAACTCGTTTACATTCCCAAAACCATTTAAGAACTCATGACGTTTTTCATTCACTTGAAAGGAATATTTTATTCTGGCCTAATACAATGATGAAGCACGTGATAACTTGGAGAGGGGTACAAACGTAAACTTTCTCCGCACATAACAAAACTGAACTGAAACTCTTCAAGAAACTTGATATGAAAGAGGAACACATTTGTGTATAGGCCTATAAATATCAAATGGTTTGAAGTTTCAACATCATTGAAAAAAAAATCCATTGTCAAATAAGTCGAAGCAGATTCAAAATACGTGGGGACACCTAAGTTCGTTTTAAAGTAGAACCACTTTCATCAATCCATATACTGGATTTGAGATAATCAAGGCTGGCAGTAGTATATCTCTTATGGCATGGTATAATCTAGTGAAAATTTGTGAAGGGTCTACAGAAAAATTGACAGAAATCATTAAAATGTATTGTGATTATATACTCTCTAAAAAAATCGAGTGAATACAAAAAGGAGTGGATTTAGAGTGATATTGGAGTGAATTTTGAGTGAAAATGTTCACTTTCACTCATTTTAGAGTGACCTCAGGGATCACTCCAAAATCTTCCAGTGATCCTTGAGGTCACTCCAAAATGAGTGAAATTGAAATTGAAATTGAACATTTTCACTCAAAATTCACTCCAATTTCACTCTAAATCCACTCTTTTTTGTATTCACTCTTTTAAGAGTGAATATTTTTACTCTATTTTTTTTTTGGAGAGTTTCAGTTGATTTTACTATATCTATTTTCTTTGCTATCATGATGCTCCTTAAAGGACAAGTTCACCTTCATAGACATGTAGGCTGAGTGAATGCAGCATCAGCAGCATTATTAGTAGAACACATCAATGAGAGTTAGAGGAAAATCGGACAATCGGTTCAAAAGTTACGAATTTTTGAAGTTTCTGCTCAGTCACGGCTGGATGAAAAGACTACTACAGCTTGTGATGTCATATGAGTACAACTGTATAAAGAAAGTATCAAGAAAATTCAAGATATTCTCACTTTTCTTACATAATAAATGAACACTCAACTTCTATCTTTCAGAAGTCAGTGGGAATAATATTACCCCTAACATAAGTCAGGAACGAGTCGAAAATATGTGCACTTTATTCAAAAAGTCAGGTTTTGTGACATTCTCTTTTCGATTGTACTGTGAAGACCTTTAAAACTGATAGTGACTGTCATACTGTTAATGCGAGGACAACGCCGGCCACACACCTTCAATGATCCATTTGCATGTTAAGCTTTATCATAATAATCTTATGTTCTTTACCTATCAAAAAGAAACTGACGCTTGGACGTCGAAACTGAAATGTATCTTATAAAAGAATTTACACAATAGATACCTTCAGGCAACATGGACATAATGACTGCTAGACAATTATCGCCCCTATTCTAAGGAGTGAAGGAGTATTTATTGCATGCGAACCAACACTGAACTTTTGGCATTCATTCGCTAGGGGCTGAGATTATGGTTTGGTCATTGTATTCAAATTTCTTATATTATAATGTCAGATGTAAGTAAGTACAATATTGATACTGAATTATCAGAAAGTACAAGGAAGTGTTGTACAACAAATGTAAAACTTACATTACCGTTTTTCGCTGTGTAATCAGCTATGATCTAGCTTGAAAACACTTGTTTTAGGTACCCATGGCTAAATACTATTGAACGGTAGGTCTATTTTCATTAACTGAGTTTCCATTCAGTTAACTTCATTACAAATCTGTCAAAGATATATATATAATATATATATATACATGCATATATATATGATATATATATATATATATATATATATATATATATATATATATATATAAATATATAGGGCACCAGCTCAGCAAGATATGCAACAAGATCACTCTGAAAGTAAGCTACAGCTGCACGGACAATATGCATACTATAACAAAGGCACACAACAATAAACTAATCAACAACAGTCAAGAGCAAGCCAGGGACTCCTGCAACTGCAGAAAGAAGGAGGATTGCCCGATCCCTGGGAAATGCACAGCCAGGAACATCATATACGAAGCGAAAGTAGCGACCCCAGACGATGAGAAAGTATACATCGGCCTCACCTTAACCTCTTTCAAATCCAGAATATGCTACACGCAAGGCAAGCTTCACAAACAGGGAAAAGCGACACCAGACAGAACTGAGTAAATACATTTGGGGACTGAAGGATGAAGGCACTCCCTACTCACTCACATGGAGGATCGTCAGGCACGCCCAACCGTACTCGCCCAAAACAAACCGTTGCAACCTGTGTCTATGGGAGAAATACCACATCATCACGGCCAAGAAACCAGCAACCCTGAACTCAAGAACTCATTTCAACATGTTGTAAACATAAGAAAAAAGTTTTCCCTCGCAGAGCTTGGTTAGTCCCCCCCCCCCCGCATCCACATGTAACAATTTAAGCCATTGTATTACCCTAGCTGTCTATGCATTAAGCCCAGTACCAGTGTCATTATCAACTTTATTGTGCCGTTAAGTAGCCACGTGCATGTATCTTTTGTATCTTTTGTTTGCTTGCTTGAGTGCACCAGAGCCGTATGTCTTACACTGTACTTTAACAAGAAACTGATTTAGTTGCTGACGAGGCTTCGGCCGAAACAGACTGTCCAGCTAAGTCACTAATAGAGCAACGCCTTCCATACATTATATTGTACTACATGGGCTCCTATATAGTTGAGCACTGTCAGCCATATTGCAGTTCACACCCTACTTACGTATTGGTTGATAAGATGTTTCCATGTAACATTTTCTTAAACACATATTATTCAAATACAAAGTAATCATGTTTTTATCAATAATTGTATTATTTCTCTCAAAAATCATGCGACACGATATCTTAGAATTCTTTTGATATTTGGTCATTTTAGAGCAGCCTTGAAAATTAATCAACTCATAATTATTGAAAACATTGTTTATCCTAAGGACATTGCTCCCTAATATATACAAATAAACTTGTTCTTTTAAGCCGAGTGAATTGCAGACAGCAGTGAACAGCGAACTGTGTAAATCATTCACATGAAGTAAGAGAGCAATGAAAATAAAAAAGCTCCCAAAATTGATCCTTGAAGAATCTCTATGGTTGTATTCTTAGACTTAGATTTAAATGTATATATATATATATATATATATATATATATATATATATACATATATATTATATATACATATATATATTCTTTTATTTCTTTTCGTTAAAAAATTGATGTCTATTAGGAAGACAACTCTTTAACCAGTCTAACATCATTCTCCTACTCACATACTGTTCCATAAAATAACAGCTTTCTCAATAAAACTGCATGATCAATACAAGCAAGAACTTCAAAAAGCTCTGAAAAGATTTCAACACAGCGAATGATTTTACTATATCTCTTATCGAATCTAACAAAGCTATTGTATCATAACCTCTTCTTTTAACCACATTGTTTTTAGGACAAAACTTTTTTTTTACATACATAACTAATGATTTTAATGTTTTAATGCACAATATTTTTAAAATTTTTACTGAACATGGTTAAAAGAAATACAGGTTTGTAATTCGTTTAGTTACATTCACTAACATGCTTGTAAAGTGGTATCACTTTGGCGTACGTATAAAACCTCAGCTCTTTTTTGTTTGCAATTCTGACACAGATTTGCAGATTTCATGTTCAATTACATCAATTAAAAAATATAGAATCAATGAAATTTCCTTTAATACGTTTATTATAACCTTCAAAAGGAGGGTTTCCATTTATTTTTTTTTGTATATTCTAACCAATGGAAATAAGATATGAATTACAAGAGTCTACGATAGTGGGGATATCATACAAGTATACATTACATACATTTGATATTTTCAATTTTGTTAGTTTTTAACTTTTCATTCAGAAGTTCAACTTGATAACCCTCATGGCTCGTTTGGGTTGTTTTTCAAAATAATGTTTGAACCTCGCATCATATTAAAGACAAATGCATAATTTGCATATTTTGATCATTTATATCCAAATTCCTATAGTATCATAGTTAGTTTGGCGATGAACAATTTTTTTGAATACAATTTTTATATGATTTAAAGTTTCTATTACACATTTTCTTTAACATAGGGGTGAACAAAAGTTTATTTTTCTTTCGTTTCAATTAAGTCATATGGTTATAAGAAAACATTCATCCTGTAACTTTGAATGCACATTAAGAAATAAATCATATTGTATATTTACATCAGTATTTAAGTCACATGGGTTATAAGAAAACATTTATCCTGTAGCTTTGAATGCACATTAAGAAATAAATCATATTGTATATTTACATTAGTATAATCACACAACTAGATATGCCGCTAAAATGCAACTGGCATGCCTCGACCATAATGCATGGTTCTCCCAATAGGTTTAGAGTACTTCTTGGCCATGTAGGTAATGCTTCACATAATTAACAAAGATTTATCATAACTTGCTTGTCACTAGGTTTCATTTGGATAGATGGTTACATTGCTTAAGAGAGCAAGTATTGGAGATTTGAGCATTTTCACTTTACCTTTGTTCCTTGCCCTTGAACCCATGGCGACAATATATTCTCCAAATAACCACCAACCGGCAACATCCAATTTCATGGTAATACTTTGAGCTATTTTCAAAATGTTGCAAAAATTGTGACAGTTGATTGCTTCCTTAGACCTTTGACTCCATGGCCAAATTTTTTCCTTATGGATTCATTCTGTAGTAATGCATGATATACTTAGTTTTATTGAGTTTGTGCATTTAGTAATCTCCAAGGGATCTCCAAAGCATTTAGTAATCTCCAAGGGAATAGTAGAATTCTGGCATTTCAACCTGCACTTTGACCCTTGACTTTTGATAATCTGATTTACAGTATAGTAGTCCTACAATGAAGAAATTACTATTTTTTTAAAATAAATATCTCACTTTGTCACTTCTACACTATCTCCCATGTCATTATTGATGCTTTGAAGAACTTTTACTCCTCCATGTTTTCATTTATCTGTTCTTTTACATGTACAATATCTTCACATGGCCGTTAAACTACAATGTGTATTTCGCGCCTATTTCTTTTGTGAAATGTAAAAATCATAATTTTGTGTATTATGTTATGTATTTTGTACCACCACAATATATTGCTCAGCTGCGGAAATATGAAAAATAAATTTAACTGCAACGAGAAAATAAAATGAAAGGGCGAAATTCCAACCTCCTGCATCTTGGTCTTTTCAACTTCACAAATTGCTCTGTGCGAGAATAGACCATGTGGAGTTCAATGCCATGACCTGCAGAATGTAATATCTTACAGTTTTAAGCAAGGGTCTATAACGATCACCTGAGTATTCCAGATTCACTTTGCACAAATTCTTGCGGACTATTACTTATAGGAAAAACTAATCTAGCTTGGTGGACTTTGGCGGCGTCCAGGAAAGCATGGCTTGCATTTTTTCACTTTTTTTTTACATTCTCCATTTTTTTTCATTTTTTATTTACGTTTCATCATATTGGAGTTAACATCTAAGTTTGTACAAAATTTGACCAGGCATTTAAAAAAACCAACAGATATAACAAAATGTGAAAACTGGCTCCAAATTGTGGTCTTGGCCCACAAGGGGGCCACTGACCAGCTGGATATGTGACATAAACACACTTGAAAGTACACTCTCTAGCGTATTTGTACAGAACATTTCTTGTATTAACAAACATAACGGCTCCCCAATTTTTTCCCCTAAATGGGGACCCGAAGATGGAAATGGTTCCCAATCGTACAAAATAGTTATTCTACGAGTATTAACGTATAGTTATAATACCAACCAAGTCTGGTGAAAATGTGACTTTTCGATTTCAAGATGAAAATATTACACACAGGACACCAGGGCCCCGAAGGGTATACTCTTTACCGCCAAAAGAAAAAAGGAAACATACAAACACACACAAACACATTAAGTAACTAATACACTCATGACATAGGCTAACTCTATCACTTCTGATTCTAGAAAAACAAAATACATCTTAATGAGATTGCTAGTCCATGTCACCATCACCCGGTCATCACCGCACCCAGTGCATACGTGGCTTTTACTAATAAAATTGATTCAAAACATAGGAAACCTTAGATCTTCATAATTCCTTTTTAATGCAATTTTGATGGAATCCCCATCATGTTTTTTTTTTGTTTCATTTAAGTTATCTAGTACAACCAACCTGTACATGTCGTGATTTTGCGCTTTAAGGAATTGTTGCATTATGAACAAATAGGATCGCCACGTGTTCATTCGTCTTCGAGAATCAAGTAACCAAACTCGTCAAATGTATGACTTCCACTTCCTTATCGATGTGTGTGTATATGTGTTTTCTGGAAGGTGAGTGTCGTAAATTCTTTCAAATGGCCGATGAATGACTTTCTGCAGATAATGTTTCATCGTCTACAGTGTGATCGATAATCAAATACCCAAACTCGTCTAGCAGTACCCCTCTTTGCCCCGTGGATTTTCCCGGTATACTTGAAGCGTTCACATCTGAAGAAGAATTAGATGTGTTTGATTTTGTCACGCGTTGTTTCACCAGTACCGGCAGTTTCATAATTAAACGCATCTCACAGTTCACTTATGTGCCAATTTGACTACCACGTGATGGTGGTGATGTCTTTGCTGTCTTACGAGATTCAATCGGTGTACTGTTCTCTCCTTCTTGCATAATCTCAAATGTTGATGGTGGTATTTCATAAAAATCGGTGTAACTGAGGTCAGATTTACCCTCTTCTACCGATGGATCATTGCTTCTGTTCCAGAGTGAAGTGTTTTCCATCTCATTCAGAATGTCTTCCTTGTCCTCTACAGCTTCGCGAGATGTTGAGCCAACCACATCACACGACATCACACCAGAATTAGTTGTGGTTGACTGATGGTCTGGATTGCCCATCTCTAGCCCCACCTGTTTACTCTCATGTATTGTTAAGTCCGTTTCCACCTCTGCTGCTTCTATGTCATCGTTGACGTATCCCTGTCCCTTAGCACAAATGGATGATGTTGCCAACGGATCGTCAAGAAATCGGTGAGATGCTGAAATCCCAGTAGGATGTACCTGCACTTTCGTGGTGCTTTGTCTGCTCATTTCAGCTAATGGGATATCTGCTCCATTACCACTATTGTGGGGAGAGTCGTAGATTTGGTGCTTGTCAAGATCATCAGGTATAGTTTCATAGAGGTCGTCATCCCTTGTGGGCAGAGACTGTTTAGCAGAATTTGGAGATGCAACACAACATGTCTGCAAATTGGGAAGGAGAAAGAGGACATATTAAGGCCATGTCACACCTTTACGGGTAAGCTACGAGGTCCTGTTGCGAGTAGGGATTTTGCAGCACGCAGGAGAATTTTCTGCGGGCGGACAAGAATGTTTGCGAGTTTGTGTCACACCTGCTGGACGCGTGATACTTACCTTCTACTTACGTGCAGTCCGTGTGACCTGCGTGATAGCTTTGAAACCTATCCGTTTTCTGTTACGAACGACTTACGGGTACTGCGAAGTACCTGCGTTGGAGTGCCCCCGGTAAGTGTCTCCTACTGTCGTTCTGCGTGTACCTCTTCGGGCGAACCCCCGGGACTCACTCGGAACAAGTTTTGAGAATGCTCAAGGCCTTGTCATACCGTATCTGAGGAAGTTTTGCGGGTTGACTTGCAGGGAATTAAAGTGGCTACCCGGAACCCTCCGCAGTTGGTCGGCAACTGTCAGTACCTAGCGCTTATCTCGTCGGTAGTTGACCGGAGGTGCGCCGCAACAAGTCCAATTTACCCGCAGCCAAGTTTTTAGCATGACCGAACTTTTTCCGGATGAGTCACTGGGATTGCCCGCAGAGGTCCACGCAGAACGCAAGTAGGAGGCCCTTAGCGGCAGCACCTCGCGGGCAACTCCCACGCAGGTATACTTCCCAGTCCCGTATGCGGCCAAGATAATGACATTCTGTTGGATTTTACCCATTCCTTCAGAGAAATTCCTTCACTGAGTTGTCAGCCCCCACGCGCATGGCACGCAGGTCACTCAGAATTCCCGCAAGTAGAACATAAGTAGAACTTAAGTCTGGGAAGTAAGACACATGCAAAACTCGCCCAAATATATGTCCACCCTCAGAAATTGTCCGGTATGCTGGAAAATCCCCACACGCAACAAGCCCGCGTAGTTTGCCCGGAAAAGGGTGACAGGGCCTTAACACGGTTGCGGATAAAAAGGATTTGCGTTTACACCTCCGGGCGACCACGGGGGAGATACGTGGTAGGTACTGTCATGCGCTTGTCATCTACTTGGACTTCCGGTAGTAAAAAATTGTTCTTCGCAAGTCGCACGCAAGCCTTGCCCGGAAAGGTGTGACACAGCCCTTTACAGATACACTAATTTGATCACTGCACTACTTATTGCATTGTTCTTGCTTCACGGGAGGACAATTTTTCCCCTCTCCTCCTGGGTACCAAAAGCCCGCAGTGACCTTGCGCGATAACCAGTCACAATAAGTTGATAAGATTTGGGTATGGGAATCATATTGTTTGACTGAATGAAGATGCTTGAAAACATGCATCACTGATCTTAGATTGAAGAGGTGTAATTGGACATTCGGGTCCGTCTTCAGCATTATGTTACTACGCGTGGAAGACGTATCCTAGAACACATGAACCTTAAATAAACGATATGAGATGGTCGACTACATCACTGGAAAACTAGAGGTTGTGAAGATGATTGGGCTTATTACTATTCATATGCTGCTGTGCACGGAAACCATGCATTGAATAATATCAGTGGCCTATACGTCTTCCTCAGCATTTAGCATCAATGTTTACAACTGTAACTAAATGTTACATTTTGCATTTCACATGTGCATTTTTTTTTGTCAATATCCTTACGCTGCTGTTTCTGTGTCTAGTAGTCCAACATCTGTGGTACTTCTTGTACAACCATCTCAGGAGTATCACCATCAAGATGAGAGCGAGGAGAGAGAGTGATGCAAGCGCGATGGGAAACCAAGTGAAGAGCGTATCCTTGGTAACAAGGCGTTTTGTTGATGAGGTGCTGACTGGCTTTTGTAAAACTGGTGGTAAATATTCAGCAATCAGGTATTAATGGAAAGCTTCTTTATGTTTATATGGAAGATAATATGATACACAGTAAATCAATTCGACCATGACTCATGCGTAAGTTCATTTCAGGGTTATGACTATAATTAACATACACAATTCCCTGAAAGTATTATAGAAAATAACAACTAAACAAATAGTGAAGCACATATCTTTAATAATTAATTACTATTTCCTTTTATTTGTCTACGGGGTAGCAAGTGTAGGAATAATCTGCGATAGATACACGTATACTAAATAAAAGTTTTCGACAAAACAAAAGTATGAACATTAAAATAGGATTAAAAGCCGCAATTGATTGCTATGAAGATTGATATTACTTTTGGCTGTAGATGCTAAGACGGTTGAAAGACCCAGAAGAAAACAGGAAATAAGATCATGAACGCAGAAAATTTTATCACAAACAGACACATGCATTTTGCCCGATGAAAGAGAGTAAAGTGCCACATGGGTTTCAATCTTTCTCCACGAAAATTTTGTCCTTGTTTGTTTTGTGTGTGTATGAGGAAAAATTGCAAAGTTGAAGAATGTTAGAGGCGATAATGCCAGATTAAGAAATGCCAGAGATAAATGTCAAAGGTGGATTTAGCACAAGTAATAGGCCATAGTGTTTAATAATGCAATTATTGCACAACAAACCCTGACGCCTCATCCCAGCAGGAGTCTATTTATCCCTACGCTCAAGTGCATAACAAGCTGCTTCTCAAGCCTTTATACAAAAAACACCCCAAAGCACCCTATCACATACACACAAAAAAAAACCCGAACAAACAAACAGACAAACAACCAATAAATAAAGACATAGAGGATTTGAAACCATTAAACAAAAAATTACATTTTAGGACAATTATTGTTTAGAAGAGAACAATTATTGTTTAGAAGAGCAAGCTTATGTGCCCGGGCCAACGACCCAATTTATGGTAACTTGGAAAGTGTAGTGACTTAGACTCACATCTTAATTCAATTCCTAGGAGTTTTAAACCGCTGACATTATAGCCTCTGGTATTTTTAACTGTGACATTTCTCCTAACAGTTCACAGTGTTCACTTGATATTTTCTCCTCACATAAAAAAAAAAAAACAACAACAGTGCATCCTCTTTTGGGAATCTTGCCTGGCTGTGGTTTATTATTTTTATGTCTACGTCACTGAACGTTGGACATATCGACTCTGTTGTTATAGATCATATTGAAAAGAAAAAAAAAGGACATTAAAAACGGAAACGTCCATTTGCAAACCTTGCGTGAAAGTATCCCAATGAGTTGGTGGAATCTCAGCTGTTATGCCTAAATTGACGAGGAATTGAATGAAGAATTTAAATCTAAGCAATCAGTTCGTAAATCAGCATTGTTTTTTTTTTCTGCTACATAATTGAAAAGAGCACGACTGCAAGCAGGGAGAATTATCAACTATACTAGTATAACACAGTTTTGTCATTTTAACGAAAACTAGATGAGCTTGTCGTTCACTATAGGTTCACTGACAAATGTTCATAAAGTCGCCAAGGAGCTTGGATGATGCCAATACAACATAATAAATAAATTATGCTGATTTCTTGACTTCTACATTGCGAGGAAAATGCGCACATTTCTCAATCATCCCCATACATAAGTCTTCACTACCGTGTTAACTTTAAAAAAAAAAATGAAAACGTCAACGTGCAAACCTTGCAAGAGACTTTCCTGGTGAGTGGTTGAACTACCAGCAGTTATGCCTGAGTAGACGAGGAACGGATTGAGAAAATGGAATGAAAATCATTATCAGTATGTTAAAATGCACTCTTACTAAAATCAAGACGATGCTCGTATGACATTGTTTCCATTCAACTTGATGATCATGTTCATTATTCCGAAAGTTCGTTCATCCAATGATAATGTTCGTTATTCCGAAGTTTCTTAACTGAAAACGAAATAAGGTTCGAAATCACGAGATTTCATTAGTACTCACCTTCCTTTCGTTTTTTTCGGTGATTAACGAACTATCGATACAGCGGCACAAATGTTCGGATTATCAAATCCGATTTCATTATCGTATAAACGACCCTCTATTAATAACTTATAGGAAATTTGTGTCTTTTGGAAAAAAAAAGAACCTTGTTTGCCATTTTCGGAGCAATTAACATAACTCGTTTATATCTCTAAAATGTTCATGTAGTCATAAGATGTTGGGAGTGATGGTACAATGCAACAATTTATAGCATAATGTCAAATTCCCAGCTGTCACGAAGACAGAGGCCAAATTCTGGCACACAAGAAGTTGCAGTGATGTGTGATTTTGTGTCCTTACTGTGGATGCCATTTGTCACGCTGCTCTGTGTTGTTATGGTACGAACTGCTCGTAATAAAATGCTGAATCCGACACGAGTTCCAGTCTCGTCACTTGTGAAGATCATCTGGAGATTGGAACTCACACTAAGGAATGTCAAATTTTTGAGTGAGTCTTCCATGTTTCCTGTCCAGGATTTCCAAGTGTCTCCAAATGTGGTAAAGATTTGCTCTCCGTCACCAACGTGAAGGTAATCTTTGTCCCGTTCCATGTTTAAAATCAGGACTTCTACCTCTATGGATGAACCAGTTTCTGTTCTGATATCCCAAAGACGGTAGCCGTTATTTGGGTAGACCTCGGGGTAAAGCGGAGATTTGATGGGCATTGGGAGTCCGTCACGCAATATTAATTCTAGATTAGAAAATCACAATAAAATATAAAAGCTAATATTTGACTGCAGTGTTGGCTATCACAGTCATATGAAAAAAAAAAATCCTTGGACGACATATTGTATGGTTCATCAAGAACAGTATGAATACTAGTATCGGAAAGCTAACATCAGTTTACATGATAACAGTAGCCGGCTGTAACATAGCTGAATGTTACGATAATGTTTTTCCAACTTAACTTGCTGTTAGCATTCACGGAGTGTGTGATATAGGTTATATATGTTATATATCACAATACATATGTTATATGTGTACAAAGTAAAGTCATACATAATATACAGCTATGCTCTGAAAAGCAAGAAAAATGAAAAACAGCTATAAGAATTGCTCTGCCAATTACCTGGGCCTACATCAATCAATTTAATCATGTTATTAAACTCTAACCTTAAGGCCGTGTCACACCATTTCGGGCAAGCTACACGAGATGTTTGCGAGGAGGGATTTCCAGCACGCAGGAGAATTTTCCGCGGGCGGACAAGAATGTTTGCAAGTTTCGCACTTGTTTCTTACCTGCTAGACGCGTGCTGCTTACCTTCTACTTGCGTGTTTTTCGTGTGACCTGCGTGAGAACTTTTGAACCGATCCGTTTTCTGTTACGAGCGACTTACGTTTACCGCGAAGTATCTGCGTTGGAGTTGCCTGCGAGGTGTTGC
This sequence comes from Diadema setosum, assembly GCA_033980235.1. Taxonomy (NCBI): domain Eukaryota; kingdom Metazoa; phylum Echinodermata; class Echinoidea; order Diadematoida; family Diadematidae; genus Diadema; species Diadema setosum. The sequence continues at coordinate 7,301,951 of CM067079.1, forward strand.
CGGCAAAGGTCTCCTACTGGTGTTCTGCGTGTACCTCTGGGAGCGAACCCACACGACTCTCTTGGAACAAGTTTTGAGCATGCTCAAGGCCTTGTCGTACTGTATCTGGGGTGGTTTTGCGGCTTGACTTGCGGGGAAAACAAATTTGCTACCCGGAGCTCTTCGCAGTTGGTCCGCACCTGACAGTACTTTGCGCGTATCTCGCCTGTAGTTGCCCGGAGGTGCGCAAGCAAGTGCGATTCAACCGCATCAAAGTTTTGAGCATGACCAAAACTTTTTTCCGGGTGAGTCGCGGTGATGCCCGGAGAGGTCCACGCAGAAGGCCAGTAGGAGGCCCTAGCGGCAGCACCTCGCAGGCAACTCCCATGCATGTACTTCGCAGTCCCAGTATGCACCCAAGATAATGACATTCTGTGGGACTTTTGCCTTTCCTTCAGAGAAATTCCTTCACTGAGTTATCAGCCCCCACGCGCCTGGCACACAGGTCATACAGCATACCCGCAAGTATAGAATTTAAAAGTAGAACGCGTCCAGGAAGTAAGACACATGCACTGACTCGCCCAAATCCTTGTCCATCCCTACACGCAACAAGCCTGCGTATTAACCCCTTGCCGGGAAAGGTGTGACAGGGCCTAATCATTGTTGCGGGTAAAAAGATTTGCGTGCGCACCTCCGGGCGACTACGGGTAAGATACGTGGTAGGTACTGTCATGTGCGGGTCATATGCGGGGTCCTCCGGGTAGTTATTGTTCATCGCATGTTGCACGCAAGGCTTGCCCGGAAAGGTGTGACACAGCTTCTAAGGCCGTGTCACACCATTCCGGGCAAGCTACGCGGGCTTGTGGCGAGGAGGTGGTTTCCAGCACGTAGAAGATTTTCAGCGGGCGAACAAGAATGTTTGCAATTTTCATTTATGCCTTGTCATACCGTACGGGGGAACTTCTGCGGCTTGACTTGCGGGGAAACAAATTTACTCCCCGGAGCTCTCCGCAGTTGGTCCGCACCTGACAGTATCTAGCGCGTAGTTGCCCGGAGGTGCTCACGCAAGTCTGATTTAACCGCAGCCAAGTTTTGAGCATGACCAAAACTTTTTCCACGTAAGTCGCGGGAATGTCCGTAGAGGTCCACGCAGAACGCCAGTAGGAGACCCTTAGCGGCAGTACTTCCCAGGCAATTCCCACGCAGGTACTTCGCAGTCCCGTATGCAGCCAAGATAATGAAATTCTGTGAGATTTCAGCCATTCCATTAGAGGAATTCCTTCACTGAGTTGTCAGCCCCCACGCGACTGGTACAAAGGTCACACAGTATACTCGCAAGAATAACGCGTCCAGCAAGTAAGACACATGCGCTGAGTCGCACAGATCCTTTTCCGCCCTCAGGAATATCCGGTATGCTAGAAAATCCCTACACATAACAAGCCCAAGTAGCTTGCCCGGAAAGGTGTGACAGGGCCTAAACACGGTTGCGGGTAAAAAAAAATATGCGTGCGCACCTCCGGGCGACTACTTTTGAGATACATGCTAGGTACTGTCATGTGCGGATCATCTACGGGGACCTCCGGGTAGTCAAAATTGTTCTTTGCAAGTCGCAAGCAAGGCTGGTGTGACACGGCCTTTAGGGATGCTGTTTGAAGTGTTTAAAGTGTTGGTGCTGCCATCGCTTGATGAGAACACTACAACGCTTTTTGGGGTCATGTTTATACAACGATACAATCAAAATATAAAGTAAATTCAACAAATTTTCATTTTTCTAACATAATGAAAGAGTAATCGCCTTCCATATTGGAGAAAGAACGGGGACTTGTATTTCCCTTAACTTATGTAAGCAAAAAAAAAACAATGAAACCCGAGGGAATGAGTATTTTTGTTATTCAAAATAATATTACTGATGCCAGTTATTTTGAGCATTTGTCATTGTGCATAACATAATGATAAGCTATAATGATTGTCAAATTTTGCATTTTCACATATATAGGGATGAGGTGATTCTCCTGTAAACAGGAAGATGCTATTTCAAGTGGGATTCATCCAGAGATGTGTAACATGGCATTATCATATTGTGTAGCATAAAAAAGACATTCGTGAGTAAAGCCATAACTTAATAGCATACACCAACTCCACAAGACACTATACTGCATGTGACATGTATATTGTCCACAGCTTTGCTACTTTGATAACTGCGCGACTGATGTCGAATACCTATAGGCCCTACGTGTACTTTCTTCAGTGCAATTATGAGGACATTATGGCACCGGTACAGCTGCCTCCAAAATCCTGCTTTGAAAAATTCTTTAAATACTGGTCCAGTACCTAATTTTCTTCAAAAATAAAATCAAGTACAGATAAATCCTTTCATCTATTACAGATAGCATTTACATTGTATATACCTTGATGCTTTACGGCCACAACAGTCATACTCAGTGTAAGCTGACTCAGCAGGGTGGTCAGTTTGTCACCTAAAAGTGCGTGTCCAAATGTTACTTGCAGCCAGGCATGGCTAGACGGTGATGTCACGTCACTTGGTAAGTTTTCAACATTGGTGCCGCTGAAGCTTACTATTGTGTTGTCTCCTCTTGGGAAAAAGTCATCACCTATGTTCATCCTATGGTCATTTGGAAACGTGAAAGTTTGGAAGGTTAGTTTTATCCTGTAGCTGGCACTTGTTGTAAACCTCCAGACAGGGGCAAATTCACCCAACATCGCTTCCTCCCACAGAGCAGTGTTTTCAGATGAAATGTAGAAAGGTGACTCGAGTGAGAGAACTGTAGATGCTGCAAAATTAAGCACGAAAGGAAGGTATTTTAGGTATAGAAATGCAGCAAAATTTTCCGATAAAGCCTGCATTACAAAGAGAAATGAATCAGACACCCAGATGTCAAGTTTCATTAAGCAAAATCAAGAGCACATCTTCTCAATCATGAAACCAATTTTAGACTAACACATAATTCTAATGGTTGTACAGACTCCTACCTTGGATTATGCATTGTGATATATTTATACGTAAAATTCAAAATGGAAATGCCATCCTAATCATCAGGAGAGATTTTAGCCCTGAAATTTTTGTAATCTCTTTAACGTAACACAAATATACAGAAACAGAGTAGCGAAATAAGTAGGGGGAGGGGGGGGGGGGGGGCAAGAGAAGAAGAAGAAAAAAAAAAGAATGCGCAGGAAACAGGTTATGGTTCCTCAGTTAAAGTGAAATCCAAGTCATTTTCTTGAAACTTTCCATACCGTAACTTTGACCCATCCGAAGCCCAAATATTTAAATAAAACCATAGGTTCATGTGCTTGTTTTTCTTCTATGGGACTTTGAAGAATATGACTAATCTGCCGTCCTGTACCAAAATGATAGCGTTACATGATCAAGACCATGACTGGAAACAAAATCTGCAATGACAAACTTAAATCCCCATAATTCTTTCAAAATCCAAGTTATTTTCTCCAAATTTGCAAGAATTGCAGAAAAGGGTACCCAAAACGAGGAAAAGGTTTTAAAGTTAGGGTTTACACTCTCATTCTTCAGCAAGCAGCGCCCTCACGCGGCAGAAAACACCGAAATCTCTCAAATCCTTCTCATCGACGTTTTCTGTTAGGGGTGAGCAAAAGGACAACGTTCAAAAAACTTATGCTGTACATTCAAAACCCATGTCAATTTCACGAAACTTTACCAAATTGTAGACAGAGGCTTACTTATTCCAGAAAAACAATCAAAAGTGGGGGTTCATGTGCTCGTTTTTGGGCTAGCAGCGCCCCTATGCGACATATATCATCGTAAGTCCCCAAAATCTGGTCAGGAACCTATGCAGGGATGCCCTGACAGGGTGGGTTCATAAAACTTATGCTGTACATTCAAAACCCATGTCAAATTCATGAAAATTAACCAAATTGTAGAAAAAGGCTTACTAATACCAGAAAAACAATCAAAAGTGGGGGTTCATGTGCTCGTTTTTGTGCTAGCAGCGCCCCCATGCGACATATACTATAGTACGACCCCAAAATCTGGTTAGGAACCTACGCATGGACGCCCTGGCAGGGTGGGTTCTTAAATCTCATGCTGTACATTCAAAACTCATGTAATTTTCACGAAACTGCACCAAATTGTAGAAAAAGGCTTACTTATTCCAGAAAAACCATGAAAAGTGGGAGTTCATGTGCTCGTTTTTGTGCTAGCAGCATCCCCAGATCCCCGGACCCCAAAATCTGCTTATAAACCTCTCGTGGGTGTCGTTTCGTGAATGTCATGCTGTACATTCAAAACCCATGTCATTTTTACGAAACTTTATCAAATTGTAGAAGAAGGGTTACTTAATGCAGAACAATTGTAAAAATGGGGGGGGGGGGGGGGGGGTCGTGTGCTCGTTTTAGTGCTATAGCAGAGCCTCCTTGCGAAATCATCGTAAGACCCCCAAATCTGGTCAGGAACCAATGCAGGGATATACCCTGCTAAGATGCATGAATCTCATGTGGTTAACTCGAAACCCCATTTTCTTAAAAACAAACCAAACACACACACACAAACAAACAACAAAACATGTCACAATTGCAGTGATATGGTGAAAATATTCAAAAAGAAAGGTCCATGTACGTTTTTGTTATCATTTCCCTTCATGCACAGCCATAATGATATTATGTGGATGCAAGCGTGGAAAACTCCATATTATTGACATGCACGCTTGTTTGTTTGTTTTACCCACTTGCTGTAACCATGTACAGAAAGTGATAATGGAGGAAGAAGAATAAATATAAGGAAATGGGAGTTTTGGCAATAGTCTGACGGTCCTCCAAATGAAAAACAAATCTTAATACAATGACGTTGATTGTATATTGCATGTGTTGGTTGTTGCAGTGGTTGGTAAAGTGTGTGTTGTAAGCTATGGAGATGTACCTTGCCCCCCCCCCCCCCCCCCCCCCCGAAAAAAAATATTATTTTATTCTCCTTTTGTTACACCAGATTTGGTAATAAAAAATAAATATATGAATGGTGAAAGTGATGAATAGTCTTGTTTGATAACACTTTCGTGACCTTGTATTTTGTAACCAAAAATAAAAAACCAAATATTTTGTATTACTAGTAATGACAAGTTCAAATCTAATTTAGATTTTAACAGAGACACAAAAGATTGTTTTAGCTGCTAGACCTAAAGATGAAATGTGTGTCATATGCTTGTTTTGTTGTTGTTGTTGTTGTTGTTGTTGTTATTGTTGTTGTTGTTGTTGTTTGTTTTAACACCTAGTCCAATAGACAAGTGAGCCTTATCACATCCCGACTAGGGCCTATAGGCCCTTGGTACCTTAGCACTCGACTTTACCATGTTGATGACCGGATAATGAACTTCATGTCACAAAACAGATCTATGGATTGAAAATGGAAACAGCTCTGTTCCACTTCCAAGCTTCGCGATTCCGTCAATCAGTGTTGTGCTACAATGACCATGTATATGCGGCTCGGACCGCTGAACTTTGCGTGGTATGTACAGATTGTAACGCGTACAGTCGGCACGCGAGCCGAGCGAGGCCGCCCAGCGCGGCTGCCCCGGCGGCGTTTTTTTTTTTTTTAAAGACGGCACAGCTTGGGGCATGGCGCGTGTTAAACCTATGGGAAAAACGTTGGGTTAGGGTTTTTGGTTAGGGTTAGGGTTAGGGTTAGGATTTGATGGTTAGGGTTAGGATTAGGATTAGGGTTAGGTTTAGGGATAGGGTCCTTAATAGATTTTTAGGGTCCCCAATCTGCGCCGTCTAAAAAAAAACACGCTGCCCGGCGCGGCCGCGGTGGGGAGCTGTCGGGTATCCGCACGTACACATACCACACTCTAGCTCGATCTACTAGCAGCTGCTCAGCTCAGCTACCTCAGCTCATCACTCATGCGTGCGCTTCTACGCTCTTTGTTACGTCACTGACACCTGCGCAGCTAGGATGCGCACAAACTCAACTGAGGAACGTCCTTAAGCATTTTTTAAAAATATCTGTCCTACTGTAGGTAAGGATGTGCAACGGATACATGGGTGTATGCAAGGGGGGGGGGGGTCGGGAGGGTCGTACAACCCCCCCCCCCCCCCAATTTTCAAAAGGTATACTTTTTGTAAAAGACATTTTTGTTTTTCGAGGGCTTTTCACCCTATATGCAACAGGAAAAAAAGTGACCAGGTGAGTTAATGGTGTTCCAGCAAATTGTCAAAAACCTCGAAAATTTTGAAACTTAGTTTTAATATGCCATACCTTATTTCTAAGCCGCACTGCCATGTCGAAAAGTCACTTTTGTATGCACCAAATGGCCCCATTTTAAGATATGAAATTAAAAAAAAACTCTCTACTCGCTCCGCTTCCTTGCAAAAGAAGAAAAGGTCACAAAATTTTGTTTACGACCCCCCCCCCCACCCCGAAAGAATCCTGGATACACCCCTGGGGTAATCTTGAAGGGAGATTATTTCAATATCTATACCCTGTGAAAATGACTGTTCTCTTCTCCAAGGTCGTTCGATACACTGGAGGTGAACTATTGATAGGCCTACATCTTTCAGTCCAACATTATCTGTATAAAATCGCATTTTTAAAATTTACTATAATCCTCATTTTTTTAAAAGCAAATTATGACACCTGTATGAGGAAAATTGTCTAGAAGTTTGTGTTAGGACAGTGACAGCATTTTTATCGAATGAAATATGGATTTTCAAATCTAATTTCGAGAGACCATAAGAATTTGTATGAGATAGGTATATATTCTTTGCGTTGATAGTACAATACATAAAATAGTATACGTACTTGAATACAGCGAAGAGTGATGTGGAAAGAGCATATACGCTCTGAATGATACTGCTCAGAAATATTCGGATGAAAATCAAATACCCTTTCTTTTCTTGACAATTTTCAGTTCGGACTTTTCGTTATTCAAAAGTGTTTCTCTACCAGAGATTCAGGGAACACTAATGTGGTTCCTATAAGCTCTTCCCCTGAGGAAGCGGTGGTGGGGCGGGGAGGTGGAGAACATCAACTTTTCTGCAAAGCAAAATTGAAAGAGTGGATCGGCGATATGTCATGAAAGACCTTAATATAAACCAATATAGAATGAATACTAACAGGGAAGCATGTGGTACTGCACAACGAAACAATTTCCACTGAGAAGCATAATCCTTGTAGATGGTGACCTGGGGGCCTTTCATGCCTTTTGTCCGACTTGTTGGACGAATTTTGCTCTCAGCCAATCAGATGAAAGGATTTCAGTAGCTTAACATTTTTTCAGATGAAATACCTGAAAAAAAGCTTCATGTTTGTTTTGTTGTTGTTGTTGTTGTTGTTGTGTTGTTCTGTCTGCTATAGAATTGTAAAACTTATCTATAATAATACTATGGGATTCCATACCGTGAGAGTGGAAGTTCATAACCAATATTGTTGAAAGGCTTTGAGATATTGAGGTAAACGCTTGTTACTGTACTGCTGTATTAAGCGTGCTCAATCAGCACAGTTGATGTACTTTTATTAATCCGACAATGAAATGTAGTGTCTTATTAAGCAGATTTGTTATTCGGAAGCACAATTCAGCATACCTAAATGTCCCTTAATCAAAGAATTAAAAAGGGGGTTCGTTTCATTTTCAGCTGAACTTACAAACAAATAATAAATATTCGGAATATAAAGCAAACTGTTATATCAGTACATCGCGATAGCATTGCACAATATAAACGCAAGTTGACCATACCTTGTATTGAAGAGTTATCTTAAAGAAAAAAATCAGAATGAAAAAAAAAACATTTGCACTTCCTTAAAGGAATGATCCGGGTGAGAAAAAAAAAAGTATACATTTCCAAGATTCCTTATAAAAAAGAACTAAATCAGGAAATTGTGCGATTGATATTTAGGCTACAGACGATCATTTTTGCGTTAATATGTGTGAAATTAAGATGTCAATTGATAGAGCTCACAAAGCTCAAATTGTTTTCCCGTCCTATGTAAAATCAGAAGACAACATCTCCTAAACCATTTAAACATCTCTTTTGGAATTTGGACATGAAGAGATTGATTATTGTGAACCGTATCATATAAGAATCACAATTCTTAAAACCATTCCCCTGATGTAGCAGAGAGTCAATGTTCAGTTAAGTGAAGCTAATAACCAATACCTGACGTTAAAAAGCACATGAATAAACCACCGATGCGAGCAGATATTAGGATCTTACCTGATTCTACGTAGAATGACGGATACGTCACGTCTACAAGCAGTACAGTGGCCAACATGATTAGCAGATCCATTATCTGATATACAACACGCGATACGTTGAATCCCATGTTGCCATGGAAAAGGGGGATGATGCACCCACGCAAGCCCAGTGTCTCTGAAATTTAATATTAGAAATCGCGGTCAAGATATAGTACTGTTAAAGCGAGGGTAGTCTTATCGGTATGGATGTTCATGTCGCAGGTCAGTGAATAGAGTACTCCTACTTAGCGATCGTTGTCATGACAAGAAAACTTCTTTTTGTTGCGGCAGCTGTATACAAATACTCGTCACAGTAGTTTTGCTCTCACTTTCATGCTGCCAATAATGCAAGCCATCTTTACATTCATGTCATTACAATGTTTCAGCTGCATATAGGCGTTTACAAGAAAAAACAACAACAACAAAGCAAACAAAACAAAAACAAACAGGAAAGCGCTATAAGCTTTCATGCATACCTCACAGATATACATCTTATCTTTTGTCTCAATTTGGTGCTAAAACATCTTCCTTTTTATGTACATTGTAGTATCTTTCATTTCACTACATTTGTTTTTGATAATATACCTCCCAAAGTTTTGATTGCCAAATATTCTTTCCATTAGAAAATTGAATTTAAGTGAAGGCATAATACTTTACAGTGAAGAGCTAATACGAATTGCTTTTTGGGATTGTGCCATATCATTCATTTGTAATTTCCAGTATGTCGTGTCCCACTGTCTGATTATAGATCAAAGTCAATCATTTGACAACTTCGAGGCCTTAAAAGTTAATGCATGTTGTCACTGCAGTGCTTCACAGTGACTGTCATAGCTGTAATTATATCACTTTGTACAGATCCATTCTTTAAAGAATCCATGGAGCATAACGACGTTCGAGATCCACTTACAGTCTCTCACATTCGGCACACCCTAGGCTGCAGTTCTTCAAAGCTTAGCATGTCTGTGTATATAATGATACACACACACATACAATGTATGTATGGTTAAAATATGTGTACATACACACACAAATACATGTACATTGTATAAACATTATATAGATGATGACTAGCGGGGGAGGGAACATACGGAATGTTCCACCCGAAGGGTTTGAAATGCTATTGAAGGAGGTTATAAGTCCCGAGACGAAGTCGAGGGACTTACAGCCTCCCGAAATAGCATTTCACACCCTGAGGGTGGAACGTTTGGTACATGTTCCCGACAACAAAAGTCATCATCTGTTATATATATTATATGGGTTAGTCAAATACGTCAACGTCAACCACCATAAAGATCGTAGAGATTCAGTGTACTTACGCGTAGCGTAGCCCGACCAGACGCTGTATACTTTAATACGCAGTGCGCTACACACAGCGACTGGGCTAGCGCTACGTGTATATTTATACCGGTGTTTACAGTGTACGATCTTTGCAACCAACCACCAGGGGGTGTTTCATAAAGCTGCTCGTAAAGTTACGAACAATTTACGAGCGACAGGTGATCAGTTCTTGAGCTGAATTATGGAAATTCTGATAAATACAATGATAGTGTAAAGCACATCAGAACTGATCACCAGTTGCTCGTAAGCTGTTCGTAACTTTACGAACAGCTTTATGAAACAAGGCCCAGGAGTGCAGAGCATGCACAACGCACTCGATCGCTCGCTCGCGCAGAGCCAAATTCACTGTGCGCGCGTTGGTGGCCGATCCTAGGCCTTCTGTCATTTGTAACGTGAAAATGTTCTTCCATGGGAGAACATTACCAAGAATGTTCGCCCATGGGCGAACATAACGAATGTACCTCCATCACGTGACTCTGTTTAGCCAATCACTAACCGGTATTTGACTAACCCATTTAATATAATGCAATATATAGGCCTACTTAGGAGTCTTTCCATGTCGCCAGAATTACCAAATTTGTATACCTTATTTAACTATAGTATGATGTAGAGTACCCCCTTCTACTTTCCCCTATATTTCTCTTCCTTTCCCTCTCCTTCTTTCATGCCTTACTATGATAGCTTTCGTGCGAAATACAATTTCCTTTTCTGCTACACTGTTTGTTTACATATGTGTAAGTTATACAAAGCGTATAAAAAAAAAAGGTAATCCAACTTCGGAGGGCTGCCATTTCCTAATTGTCAGTTATGAAGAGTACAATGCTAATTGTAAAAAAAAAGAGGAACTCTTCCTCTTTCCATTGATACCTAATTATGTTGACAATTGTCATGCATGACCGAGCATATGGACTTTAAAGACAACAATGACAAATTACACTTTTTCCAAGTTTGCGTGTTATTGTGAAGGAACAATGCATGTCTCACTGCATGGATGAGATCTGTCAATGAATGTGGTCAAATCATCAGGCCAGCCTGAGGAGCCGCACAAATGTACATGACATAATCCATGAACAAACTATACTTGTGTATATATTGTTTGTATGTGCATTTTGGGAGTATAGCTGATAAGTGTCTAGAACATTTTTATCAGAGATAGTCTTGCAGGTCTTACGTACCCGCCCCAATTACTCCATTAATACCAAAGACAGCACCATAAATCGGGAAAATTCATGAAAACGCGGAAACAGCGAGTTTGACAAAAATTTACCTGTAATTGACGAGGGCAAATTATTTCACCAAATGCACTAAATTATGAAACTCATGAAATTTACCTTTTAATGATATTATAGAGGGACCACGAAGCACCCCTTCACACACACACACACACACAACCAATCAAACTGAAACACTTCAATAGATATGAAAAATAAAAGTTATTTGTGTATCATTATAGTTGTTTTCATGTTTGAACATGAATCAAAAATCGAGTGTCGAATAAGCATGGTGAGGCAAATTTGACTTTCGTGGATCCCAATTTTAATTTTCTCAGTTCCAACGACTGATCAAGGTAAGCGAAGTTGATTATCATGATATCTCTTGAAAAATATATAATGTTATGAACATCAAGAACGTTTTCTTTTGTTATGCTACACTACCAAGGATGTAAGAGTAATAACGTTGTTGAAGTACACTGCCAAGTTTTGTACGTACTCACCTAAAAAACAACAGAGTCGAAGATCAATTACATTTTGATCGGACCTAACAAGAAGGTTAACAATATTTTATTTGGGAAATGTAGCATTTTATCAATCACAAATCGAGATCAACACCTAAAATTTGCCATTCTAAACTATACTTACTGAAGACAAATATAATTGACACTTTATAGCTTTGATAAAACAAAGTACTGTAAGGAACAAATTGACGAAGAATAATTTAGTTACAAGATTTGAGAATTAACGACGATAATATTTATTGACGCAGAATAATTTAGTTACAAGATTTGAGAGTTAACGATGATAATATTTAATGACAGACATAATAAATTTTATTCAAATTCCGTAAAACTGAAGGTGAAGATCAAACTGTTAATGTCAGCACCGGCTACAAACCTTCAATAATCTACATGTATTTGCATGTAAAGCTTGTCTACAAGTCTTACCATTTTATTATCTTCACCTAATTTAGAATGACGTCTGTATGTCAAGATTGAAACAAATATTTTCTATTCATTTTAAATGAAACGTTATTTCCAATAACACAATGTTTGTTGTCGATACAGATTCGAAGAAGACAAAACGTATAATACATTACAACAATAAGTGCATATATTACGAAACTACATTAATTGTTCAAAATAATTGCGTTAATGGAACAGAGGGCCCCACGTAAAAGACAAGCTTGTAGGAATGCGAGCCACTCAATACATTGATTTTACGATAGAATAAATGTGAAATGATCTTATCGAAACATGATAGATATTTTCAAGCATCATGGGCATCATGACTGCTATCGGCCCTTTTCTAAGGGGAGGAATTAGGGCTAATTGTATATGCAGCAACACTGAACTTTTGATTTTCAACCGATTACAGGGGCTGAGATTAGCGTTTTTATCGTTGTATTAAAATAACGATATAATATCGGCTGTCGGAAAGTACGATATCGACAATGAATAATCAGGAAGTACGAGGATACTTAATACAACTGCTGTAAACTTGATATTACTGCTTTCAATAACACAATCAGCTATGATTCATAGTTAGAGTAAGTCTTGTTCCAGGCCATCCTTATGATCTTTTTTTTTTCTCTTTTGTTCTTTTTTTTTTTGTTCGAACGTAGATAGTGAAACACTAAAGAATGAATGGGTTTGGTATACTTAATACAAAATACTTTATGTTCAATGGTGGGATTATTAAAGACAATAATTTATACATAACTGCCAGAACTATTCAGATTTTGTTGAACCTAACTGGAAATGTCATGGTACTGCTGTTAAGTAAAATGATGTATGTGACTCAGCATAAACACTACAGTGTATGAAAATAAGATATTTATGAAACATGCCTAACAAGAAAACACGTTGAATACGGCATCAATGCATTGGTTAATGGTATGTCTGGTGGTCATAAACCAGCATGAAAGTACACTTATTGTTCGGGCATTATTTTAACGATTCCCAAATTTGTGCCCCTGGGGACCCCAAGATGGGGATGGTTCCCATCTGTACAAGTATTTCAATACCCGAGCAATAATTCCTGCCAAATGTGAAAATTTCAAGATGAATTATCAGAATTTGTTATTTTGGACCCAATTGCTTCCCCACATTCCAGGGCCCCGAGTGGGCATCCCCGGTGCCGTCAGGAAAATTTCTGAAAATACAGTCACTATAATGTACTTTATTCATAGCACTAACTTACAGTAGCTCTATCACTTCTGGTTCTAGAAAATGGACACCTGGGTCTGTTTCATGAAATCATCACATAAAAGTCTTTACACAAATCTCAGAATGGCCAAAGTCGCTTATAATTATGCAGCCATATGAGACTTCCAAAGCTATTTCATAAAGTCTCTCATAAGTGTGTCTCCTGAGCGAAAAAATCTCTCATAAGACTTTCATGGTGTTTTTGAACAAATTCAGATCCAATTCCCCTCGGCATGCTAGGGATGCTACCTGCCAAGTTTGGTGAAAAATCCATTATGGGGTTTTCCCGAAGAGTATCAGTGAAGATTTTTGGGTAGGTTGTGAGATCATAACTACATCTAATTTGCATACTTTGTTTCTCTAATATCTCAGATTCGTCCAAAAAACAAAAACAACAACTTTGTGGTACTACAATGTATATAGGTCCAATTTTGATGAAGCCTTTATCACGTTGTTTGTTTGGTTTTGAGTTTTCCAGTACAGCAACCTGAACATGCTACGGTTTTGTACTTTAATGAATAGTTGTATTACGGACCATCAGGATTGTGATGTGCTGATATTCTTCAGTCATTTTTCAAGAATCACGTAACCAAACTCGTCAATGTTGACATCAACTTCTTCATCGTTGAGTGCTCTTTCTGGATAGCCTCCGGAAGGCGACTGTCGTGAATTCTTACAATTGGCCGATGATTGACTTTCTGAGGTTAATGTTTCACTGACTTTGTCCTCGATAATCAAATATCCAAACTCATCTAGCAATACCCTTCCTGACTCCGTAGAATTCGAATTGTTCACATTTAATGAGGCATCAGATATACTTCTTGCCTTGAATTTATCACATCTTATGTCACTAGTAATTGAAGATACACAATTACGCACATTGACGTATCTGTCACTTTGACTCCCAAATGGCGGTGGTAATGTCTTTACTGTCCTTGGAGATTCAGTCGGGGAACTGATTGGGTTACGTTTTTTTGCAGGAATAGGAGACTCGGACCTGTCTAGGCTCTCTCCTTGTTTGTCATATCTTGATGGTGGCACGTCATAAATTTTGGTGTGCGTGCGGTCAAAATGCTCCTCTTCTTCCGAGGAACAATTGCTTATGTTCCAGAGTGAATTGCTCTCCATCTCATCAAGGCTATCTTCCCTTTTCTCTGCAGCTCCGCAGGAAGTTGAGCCAAAGACATCGTCTGCAGATGTTGTACGCTCAAAATCGTCCGATTCTACTTCCTTCCAGCCGCTAAGTTTCGTATCCTCTTCGACTGTCGAACGCATTGGCATTTGTGATGCTGCTCTCGAGAACAAACTTTCTCCTGCGTTTGATTGATGGCCTGGCATTCTCATTATTGTCTCCACCTCCAAACTAGCACGTACTGATAATTCAGTTTTAACCTCGGTTGATTCCATGCCATCATTAAAGCCTTCTTGTCTATTGACTTCTAATGTCCTAGCACAGATGGATGATGTTGCCAACGGAGCGTCAAGAAATCGCTGAGATGCTGAAATCCCAGTAGGATGTACCTGTACTTTTGTGGTGCTTTGTCTGCTCATTTCAGCTAATGGAAGATCTGCTCCGCTTACAGTGTTGTGGGGAGATTCGTTGATTTTCATTCGTGGCTTGGTAAGGTCATCGGGTATTTCTTCGTAGAGATTGTCGGGATCCCCCAGGCTTTGGGAGTGTGCAGCGGAATTAGGAGTCTCAACAATATATTTCTGCAAAGGGAAAAAAGAGAAAGAAAGAGAGGGCAATGTATTGTTTTTGGTAGGCCTTCAAGAAAATATTATTGTCCCTTGCTCGTGGGTTTCAAAAGCCTGCAGTTTAGGGATTTTGTATCACGAGTATGTAGATTATCATACGACAATGAGTCACACCTGTTGATAAAGCATGGGTAAGGGGTATTATATTGATGCATTTAATGAGGTGATATGAAAACATTAAGTGAGATATGAACCAACTACAAAGCAATGCTTGTTAGTACTAGTCCGTTCCTTCAGTTGAATACTTTCATAGGATAATATAGAAGAAAGCCGTGATGATTGAGATATTCTGTCTTGGCTTGCTAATATGTTTATAAGCAAGAAAAGGAAAATGGAAATAAAGTAAAGTACCATGTTTATACTTTACTTTAATGAACATCTCATTAACTGCAGGGTTGAGAGAAAAAAGACTAGAAATGCTGTACTGAATCTCAATTTGCCAAGGATGGACAAAAAGTATCAGTATACAAACACCCTAGCGGATAAAGTGGTTACAATGTTGTACTACCTTTTCATCACTAAAGATTTTAATCTGCTTTTGAACATAGGGGAGGAATGAATAATAGTGATGTTACCAAAAGGTGATTTCCCATGTTATAAAAACACAAACAAACTTACAAACAAACAATCTCGTCGGATAGAATAAGCATGAACTTCGTCGGTCTTCTGAACATGGTTGAAAATAAACATATAGGCAATTATTTGTGGAAATTTTGCACAAACATATTATAATCGATTAGACTTAAAGAGGTGAACAAGTACAGGTATAATTCGGTTTCTTTGTCATGTAGCATATCTGAAAGATTTAGCCTAGATTAGATTAACAAATGAACCGGAACTAAATGATTTGAGATAATATTGACCTTTATCGTTTATCACTGAACGACTGGAAGTCATCATCATCAGTATATGACGGGTTTCATTCTTCGGTTTAGTATAGTGTTTGTGTAACTACATAGGATAAAGGGTTGATATTTGGATGAGGTGAGGAGCGTATTTCTTGGAAAATTGGAAAGCTACCTTAAATTAAAGCGATCTTAAATTCCAGAGGCCTATCCTCTTCAGCTGTTATCATGAATGTTTTAATGGCAACTTAACTTTACAATCACGCGTGTGTATATTTCAGCATCCTTACACTGTAAGTGTGTCGATTACTCCACCGTTTAAGGTACTTCTTGTACAACCATCTCAGGAGTATCAACATCAAGATGAGGGCAAGGAGTGATGAAAGCCCGATGAGAAACCAAATGAAGAACTTGTCTTTTGTGATTGGGAGTTGGGCTGTGGTGACTGGAGTCGTCTGGAAAACTGGTGGTTAATATACGGGACACTACTTGATTTTACATGAGTCATATAATTATATAACTATGAAGCTTATAGGGTATAATGCATTTGGTCGTGATTCATGCATAGATTCATTTCTAAAACATGAATGGATGAATAGACCGCATATGATTTCTTAAAGGTGTTATATATATATAAAAAAAAATAAGTAGTCAACTGGAGATCCATGTATTTTTAATGACTTATATACGAATGAAGACCTGATTAGCCAACTGGAGAATCAAGTAGATGAAGAAGTTCGGACATTCACTGAAGAATAGAAATCGACAAGAAATTATTAACATAAATATAATGTAAGAGAAAAAACCCCGAACTGCTCTCAGGCTAAAAAGATATGTTTGAACTGATGATACAACCTTTGAAAGACACATGAGAAGCATAACACAGCTTACACAGGAACTAACAGTGTGAACGCAGCGAATTGAAGTATATAAAGTAATCATTCAAGCGTAAGCAATTTCAACCCGATTAAAAAATAACGAATCCACGTGAGTTGTCTCAGTAAAGGTCTTCATCTTGCACCAATGAACATTGCATTTTATTGTATACATATGACATGGCTATTTAAGGTGTAAAAATGTCAGAAGTGAAAATGCCAGAATAAGCAATAGCAGAGTTAATGTAAGAGGTGGATTCAATAAAGGTAATTGATTATAGCACTGTACAGTGTTAAAGCAACTACAGGCTGACCTTTGGTTACTCGTAGTGACATCTGAGCACAATCTTTTATCAATATAGTGCAATAAGTGTCTCATACGTTTTGTTATTTACCTCCGAGATTGTACAATCTTCAGTAGCAGTATCAAACGTGTTAATCAAACTTTAACGCTATTGAGTAACTTTCCTTCCCTTTTCTACATTCTAATTGCCAACGGGTATAAGCAAATTGTTTATCCTCTTTATTTCTCGACGGTTACAAAAGCAGAGATTACAATGTGTATATCATTGAGGACTGGATATATTGAATATGATGTCAAGGATCGCAATAAAAAAAGTTTAAGAGTAAGAGGAAAATGCTGATTTGCAAACCTTGCGAAGTAATGTCCTGATGAGTATATGTAATCTCAGCTGTTGTGCCTAAATAAACGAGCAATTGATTGGGAAGTTCGAAATTAAAACACATTGGCCAGCTAGAGATTTCTTATTCTTTTCATCACTTTTATGAGTTTCCAAAGATTTGGTTAAAAAAAAAATTGGTAAAAACATATACATTGTATTAGTTTTGCATAAAGACATCAGTGTTTGGAAAAAAGAGTAATGCGTGTATGCAATCCAATGAAGTTGTATTAGGCTACATTTTTTGATTTATTTTGACAGGTCATAACACTTATATGATAGTGATGATATATAGAATAAATCATCATATATGTCCTAAGGAAGGTCAGGAAAATAAGTTGACAAAATTTATATTTCAATGTGATTTGACATAAATTATGCAAGAATCTATACGGAAACAGATATTTTTTCCTTTGAAAAAACGTCAGGCCTTCACTAAATCAGCACTGCTTTATTTCTGTGACAATTGAAAAGAGGAAGGTAGGCAGCAACGAGGATGATGAATTGTCCCAGTGGCTGTTGCGTAACTTCTTCTTTTTACATCTATACTTTGCAGGCCAACGGGTGAGCAAAATATTTACATTTCTGAATATTTCGACAGGATAAAAATCTAAAGATATGTGTACAAACACTGTACATCACTGAAGACTGGACATATAAATTCTGCTGTCAAAGATCGTATGAAAAAAGGTAAAAAAGAAAAGGGAAAATGTTCACTTGCAAACCTTGCGATATATTGCCATGATGACTTGGTGAAACCTCAGCTGTTGTGCCTGAAAAAAAAAAAATGAGTGATCGATTAGGGAGATTAAAGCAATGTATAGACATGGTGGCCAGCTGGGGATTTTTTTCGTTTATTTTTCATTCATTGATGTGTTTCAAATGACGTATTTTGACAGTGTGGTAAAGTTTTACATCTACAATTTGATTTTGTATGAGGATAAATAAATGCATGTTAAGTTCAGTAAAGTTACCTTTTGTTACGATATGTGATCTATTTTGACAGGTGACGAAACTTACAATATGTCCCAATACTTGGACGTGGGAAAGAACAAACAAAATTTATAATTCAATTTGATTTGACATATATTTGCAAATAATATGCACACACACACATACACACGCACACACATACACACTCATATATTCTTTGTAATTATAATTCATACTTCATTCAAGTGGTAGCCAAGGTGCCATTAACAAAAAAAGCTAGGTCGGCTAGTTCATGAATTCGCAAAGGAGCCTGGTTGGTAGTAAAACAACATAAAAGGCTAAATTACTACGCTTTTGATGTGTAATTGCTTATTAAAGCATTTCTGACATTCTACATCAACAAGGAAAATGCGCATATTTTATCTTTGTAATCTCAAGCATTGTATTCCCTGTTATGAGTCTTTACAAACATATTACGCAGAATTCACAAAAAAGTGAAAATATCGACTTGCAAACCTTGCGACGAATTTTCTTGATGAGTGGTTGAAATCCCAGCAGGTATGCCTGAATAGATGAAGAAAGGATTGAGAAAACTGAATGAAAAATCATTATCAGTATATTACTTCCAAATGGATAACACTGAGATAAAAATAAAACTAAGACAATGGAAGTTAAACATTTTTACCATCAAAATTGCTGGATTTGATTTTGAATCTGAGTGCTTGACAGGTTGTGAAGATTTACGCTTTATACCAAGTAAGGTAATATAAGGATAAGAAAAATACAAGTAGGCTTATCTGTAATTGAACATGACATGACAAATGCTTGCAAAGAATGCGAAAAAACGGACAGTCATCTAATCAGCACAGTTCTTCTTCTGCGAGACAAGAGATAGTGTACGAGATGTCTCCATATTATATCATTCACCATGCAAGTGGTATGTGTGTTGCACTTTCACAAGTATTCCATGAGCCTGGAGTGCAATCAGGGATCATAAGCAATTGATAAGTACCTACAATAGTAGTGTATTGCACTCAAATATTCATATCCAGTTTCTAAATGTTGTTGTTTTTTTTTCTGGGGCAAGCAACTTTTCAGGTAATATATAAATGAAAAGTGCATCATTGGCATATTCGAATGGCATCTTTCAGTCTATTTGGGACATAATTTCGTTGAATTTTACTGGAATGCCCGTCAACGCATTCTGAAGATTGCTAGTAAGACAGATGCAATCTGTGTGATTGTACATGTATTAATTGATCCTTTGGGAAGAAAACGCTTATTCCAGCGCTATTTTAGATTAAAAGAAATTTTGTGGTATAATACTTTGGGCAGTGGTCAAACTTATGTTTACGCTGCAAAATATACAAAGTAAGGTTATCAGGAAGATTATGAAGAAACAAACAATAAATAGACTTCAAGGTTACTTAATAGATGCCTGCATAAAGCGATTGTTTGTGTGAACAATTTGTTACTGTCCATATTTCAAATCAGCGTTCGTCTTGTTCTTTAAGTAAACCAGACATGCTTGGTCAGCAATAAGGATTATCAAGACTAGTGTTCCCTACAGTTATCCCATTCAAATTTTATGCATGATGACGTTTCTACAAATTTATTCTTCCTCGTTGTCTGATGGGTCACTGATATCAATACATACAATTATATGTTTAAAGTTCATGTTGGTGCAAGGTGGGGAGTTATGGAACAGTTTCTGACAAAAATATGAACTCCTTGAAATAAAAACACCTGCCACATGCAGAGGCCAAATTCTGGCTTCCAAGAAGTTGCAGTTTTGTACGAGTCCTTACCGTGGATATCACTTGTCACGCTGCTCTGTGTTGTCATGGTACGAACTGCTCGTAATAAGATGTGGAATCCGACACGGACCTCAGCCTCATCACTTGTGAAGATCATCTGGAGACGGGAACTTACACTAAGGAATGTCAAATTTTGGCGCGAGTCTTCCATGTTCCCTGTCCAGTGTTCCCACGTGTCTCCAGACTTGGTAAAACCTAGAGCTCCGTCACCAATGTGCAGATAGTCTTTACCTTTTTCCATGTTGAACACCAGGACTTCTACATTTATACGGAAGTTGTCTTGAGTTTTGATATCCCAGAGACTGTAACCATTATTTGGATATACTTCAGGATAGAGTGGAGATTTAACGGATATTTCCATTCTGTCTAACAGGACCACCTCTTCTTGAGAACAGATCATGTAACATGAAAGAAGAAGAAAGAATATATAACCTGAATAAGGGGAGCATACATATTGTACATGTATATAGAATATATGGATGTTGGATAATAAATCCGTAATAAAATATTACAACACCTACCACCGATTTGTCGATTGCTCATCACATCACATAAAGTTAAAAGTATCATTGCCCGCTGTCGCTGATATAAGCCATGCAATTTTGTTGTAAGAGCAAAAGTGCACGGCTAAAGTCACCAATTTACTTTGACTCCCGTGCTAAATTCATGGTAAACTGGGTTTTGCACCATTTCATGCCTCTGATGTCACAATAAACATGCCTTTGCAGTTACAAGCGCGCTTCAGTCACTCATTTTCAACAACTTGACGACCAATCGCTTGGTTCGCCTAGGACAACTGTAGTGCTAGTTCCACATATAAAGTAGTAGCCATTTCTGTGCTAAATTCAAGAATCTGTGTGGACCTCGTCTGTTTACGTTTGAAGTGTTGTATAAAACAAAATGGTGCTTCGTCTTTACTTGTGCAAAAGATTTCGCACTCGGTGAAAGATAAGGCGCACTATTTCAACTCGGCTTCGCCTCATTGAACAGAGCGCCTCTATCTTTCACCGCGTCATGCGAAAAAAAAAATGTCTTCCATCGCACTATTAACAATTTAATATTTATATAATGTCATTTTGAACTGTAATGTGCTCCTGCTGTGAGCATTCAAGACTGTTTTGATAAAGACTCATACAAAAAAAAAAGTTATAATTATCTACGCATATGTATTAACAAGTCCAAGTAAAACATGTTTCTCATTTCTCTGTGTGAATGTTCCTTTTGTTCTGAGTAAATATACACTGTATTACAGCTTCTTGAAATCCCCAAAGGCTCTTTGATTACCGTCAATAACAAAAATGACGTTTTTATAAGGTCTTGAAAGATTATGTTTCAAGTCAAATATAGTGTAGGCTGTTTGAGTGCCGTTCCATCCAACTACAAAAAACTATGTTTTATGTAACTGGTTCTGTTATGCCTGGACAAAATGAGATTGAAAAAAAAAATACAAGAACAATCAATTTAGTTCACCTCTATTAAAATCAACTGGATTTGCATGCAGACTAATATAAAGGCATGTCTGCCATTAGACATTACTCGAGGGTTACAATTTGGTCTAATATTCTTTCCCCCTCTTTCACACGGACTGACCTTGAGTCTCCACAGCTTGAACAGTTACATTCAGGATTGGTTTATCCATTGATGGGAGCTTCAATATCACCTTCAGCCAGGCATAGTTGGTCGGCGATGTCACAACACTTGGTAAGTTTTCAAGATCAGTGCCACTAAAATCAACAAGAGCTTTGTCTGCCTCATTAAAAAGACCATCGCCGATGTTCATCTTGAAGCCACGTGGAAAGTTAAAGCTGTGGAAAACGAATGTTATTCTGTGACCGGGATTTGCTATAAACGTCCAAAGAAGAGTGAAGGGAACCCCTTCATCCTTAGCCCTCTCCCACTGATCAACGTCCTCAGATGAAATTAAGACAGGTGAATCAAGCATGAGAACCGTTGTATCTGCAATTGAAGCAAAATAAACAGATCCCAGTGAATATAGGGAATATGAATAAAAATACTCCAGGAAAATCTATATCAAGAAGAGAATTTGCATATTGACTAGAATTCTTGAAAGTTATCTCCTGAACTAATCCCACGGAATCTATTTGGATTCTGGTTGATTCTTGTGCAATGGTGAGTCGGTGAATATTGATAGTGAATCAATGGGGAATTTTCGATGATTTTTTTTTCTTTTTGATGCAACTTCTCTACCTGCATAATACAATGTGAAATGGAAATCAAATAGACAGCTGAATTGTGAGAAATCACTCATCTGATGATTTCATGGCCCTGGTTATCTGTTATGTCTTGATTGTAACTCAGATATAATTCAAGTATTGCGTGCGGTAATTTGCGACCAGGTGATTATTACGACAGCTGTTATAAAATGTATCAACATAAATAAACGGTGAATAAATCCTATCACAAAATTTCACAAAATAGTTCACTAATTCTGGCATAAAACACCATTCACAATTAACTGTTTTGCGTGGGTCGTACCAAATGAAACATATCATTGAAGTGTGCTTTCAGTCTGATTATGGAAACCGTGATAGTGTCCAGTAATTTAGTAGAGGAGAGATGTTTTTCATTATAGTTTAAATCATCCCTTTATAGGGAAATCCAGTCCAAATATAAATTGTTTGAGAAGAAAAATTAAAATATTTCGAATTCAGCAGTATAATTTTGATCTACATCTGATTAAAAATAAGGAAGTTATGACTTTTTGAAATTTCGCTGTATTTTTTTTTTTTTTGGGGGGGGGGAACAGTTCTTGAACAGTCAATATGAATACTCAGTATGGTGTAATGGCAAAGTGAGCATGTCATCCCCTCACAAATTACCATGTAGTTTACACATTCAATTTTGAAATTTCCAGTTTTCATCCAAATGCAAATTATGCCCGAGGCCTATGTCCTCGTATGTCTAACTGATCACTATTCTGAAGTTATTCAATCAGGAATAAAATCATGTTTCAGACTTCAATGACAGAAACATTTAATTTTCGTCATTTTTTTTTTTCACAATCAATGAAAAATTTTGAGGTTATGACATGATTAGCTCACTCATTTTCATAGTCATATCCACTGTACAAGAACTGTTTTGCAGTAATTAGCGAAACTTCAAAATGTCAAAACATCTTGATTTTCCATCAAATTTCAGTCAAATTTTTACCGTTGAACTCGTAAGATTTTACTTTTTATGTATCAGACTAACTTATATTTGGATTGGATTTACCCTTTTTATAACAAAAGGTAGTATCAACAATATATTCCTCGACCATAGTATACCTAAGATAATATACCTAGCAGCGCTCTCGTATTACATTTTATACAAAGTACACTACTGGCACAGAAAGGCTGACTTCGCTGAATAAGTTCAGATTATAACCTGTTTATAAATGTTTTAACCTGCCATGATTTAGTGCCGCTTAAAATTAGCAAACACATCGGAAATCGTAAAGCAAGTGTCATAAAAGCACTGTGTTGTTGTTGTTGTTGCTATTGCGAGGATAATTATGGTTCTGTTTGTTATCCCAACAAAAGACAAAGACAACATTTTTGTCTCCGTCACAGTCACATTTGTGACCGGAACAAATTAAGCTGGAAATGTAAACATTACAAACAAACAATCTTTATATTTTCAGGAAACTGTATGTTGGTTAAAATGTGTAAGGGGGGGGGGGGGGGCACACGTATAAAATTAAAAAACAAAGAAGAATTTTGTAAAAAGTTGCTTCAAAAGGAGGGTTGGCATGGGCCAGTTTTGCCCGCCTCTAAATCCGCCAGTGCTTAAAGCTAACATTTTGATATTAACACGATTTCCCATAGCCAAAGGCCTCTAAAAATTGCAACTGTTACCGTTGAATGCGGTTGAGATAATCTACTCACGCGCAAGGAAAAATGAATGTTTAAACATTTATGAGAGTTAGAATTACTAGTCTTAGCTAATAAATTTTCCTATTTGTATTCTATTCATATGTATATATATATATATATATATATACATATATATATATATATATATAATAAATACTGACATCAAAGGACTTAACCACAACATGGCGGGGGGGGGGGGTGCAAGGACAGTAAATCTATTGACAGCAAATCTTGCACATATAGACGTGGCTGGTGTTGGGTAGCACCCCTTTAATCATCGAGCTTTCGGGCGAAAAGCCCTTCTTCAGGATCGATGATTAAACGGGTGCTACCCAACACCAGCCACGTCTATATGTGCAAGATTTGCTGTCAATATATATATATATATTTATTTATTTTATTATATTTATTTGTATCTATCTATTTATTTTTTTATTTTTTCGGGGGGGGGGGGCTTTTAGGATGGGGGGGGGGGCGGCCGCCCTATGAGTCAGGGCCATATTACTCAATTGACCAATCAAGTAATTCAGCAAATAATGGGTAATTATCATGTAAATTACGCAAAATATTGGGCACATATCCACCAACAAGTGGTACTGATTAGTAAAAATTTGGCACTCCTTGCCTTGTAGTTGTGTAATTTCGCCACGTTTATTGTGCAAGTTTGTTAATTTTGTTGATCAATATAACGATGTTCGGTTAGAAGTTCGTCCAAAAATTTACGTAGGCCTACAGTATTATGCAAATCACGGACGGGAACTTAGCACCTGTAATTACGTAATTTTGTGAGATTCCGTTCTGAGGCTTGATAAGTTTTGTTGGACAACTAATAATCATATACAGCTTCAAATATAACCGTTAATAAGGCTATAAAAACACACGTCACAGACATCTTATTAAATACAGCACGTGTATTATTTTGGATCTTACCTGATTCTACGTAGACTGATGGATACGCGTTGTCTAGAAGCAAAACAGTGGCAACAATTAATATCAGCTCCATTATGGAGTACGAGTGTTACCTCTGATCTCACGTTGCAATGGGTAAACAAAGACAAACCAGCACTGTTGCAAGTCGCTCAGTGTCCCTGTCTTTGTAGATATCAGATCGAAGCCATGGACAGTTATCACTTTTGATTCAAGTACATGTAGTCTAGTGGTGTACTCCTCGATCTGTGCTGTCTTACATTGTCTTAACAAAAAACTTTTTACTTCACTCATAATCATCACGGTTGAAGTGCTCGTCCCTAAAAGAAATTCTACTTTCACTTTCACATGTCATTTATAATCTTCGTCATTCATATGGGTTGGCAAATTTCAAAAAGAAAGATTTTAGTTGCCTGATCGAGCCAGCAGAGAAAAGAGTTGATGTCAATCCCTGACTACGCAATGATATGCAGGCCTTCTGTTCTCAAGCTTAAAATGTGTACGAAAAAGCCAATCTTATCCGACTTGTAACATAACCATGAATTCATAAGATTTACAATGATATACCGGCACCTACATGTGTATTACCTAATTTATGTGTATATCTAAAGTTTTTCATTTCCTTTCATGCACTTATAGTTTTGTACAAATCACTTATTCTGTCCTATTCACTATATCATGGTGTTGTTGCTTTGAGGAATTGTTATTCAAAATTACTGATTTATTGCTAAAGTTGCAAAACAATCAGTTTTAAGATTTTTACTCATGGTTGTCATAATTCATTTCAATACAGACCTTTTTTTCAAGCGCCTAATGTTGTAAAAGGTGTCAGGCATAGTTACCCTTCAAATGGGGTGATACTACAAGCCCGAAAACCATGAGCCATGCGGCCCTAGAGTTCGAAATTGAGAAAATGTCCATGAGTTAACAGCAAACAAGGCTCACGCGTCCGACACCATAGGTAAGCTGGTCCATGAGAACGACACTATAGGCAGTAATGCAAACATTCTATCACACTCAAAGCAAAACTGGTCTACATGACCGATACTGCGTGCATTTTAGTCTCTGGACCTTCAGTCAGACCATTATGTTATGTTACTCCCGCACGCACTGCGCACGGGGCTGCTTCGTGCGGCTGCGTGCAGGTTCGTGCGATCTCGCACGGGAGCGTATGGCTCCGTGCGCCCCTGTACGCGCCCGTGCGTAGTCGTGCACCTCCGTGCGGATCTGCACGCCCCCGTGCAGATCCGCACGCCTGCGTGCGGATCCATACTCCCTCGCACGCTGTCGCACGGACCCGTGCGGGTCTGGCGCACGGGCCCGTGCGGGTCGGGCGCACGGACCCGTGCGGCTTTGGGGTGCGATTTCGCACGGCCCCGTGCCGCCAGTGCTTGGTTCCCGCATGATCCCATCTCACCTCCCTGGTTCCCGCAGTGCTTACACGGTACGTGTGCATCAGGTGTATACCCCGTGCGAGTCCATGCGCCATTCCCCGGTCGACAGTTTCAGCGCAAGCGTGAAATGAGACGATTCCCGACAATACAAGGCTTGTTACTTGCGCCAAGGAGCTTCAAACCCTTGCTTACGCATTGCCAGTCAGTCGGCAAGCCGAAAAACCCCGTCTAGAATATCCAAGTTCTCGCACGGGTGACATCGAGTTGACCCCGCAGATCATGATCACTGAATTACGTTTTCAAATGATTTTTTTTTTTTTTTTTGGACAGGTTAAGGCTAAAACCTGAATGCAATATTGTTTACGTTTTCCAAGAGCGACATGAAAGGTCATCGACTTCGTGCATAGCTAATTCATTACCGATGTCCCGGAAATAATGGGTTCACATACTCGTCTAAAATTCCCCTAAGAGTCTTCTTTTTCATTGTAGGGCACTAACGAACGCATACCATGTAAAAGGAAAATTATTATCCAGCTACAAGATGATACCTAAGGTGTAACGTGATGATTAGATGGGTCAGCAGCGTGCGCCAGCTGAAATCATAAGGATATCATTCCTTTACTCGGCACGAAATCACGAAAATATTGTACTGTCCCACATATAGAAATTGACGTGTTCCATGGATGCCCTTTGTGTGTTATGAGCGACCCCAGCGTAACTGACATGGTCAATTATAAGCGTCTGCTAGCTGTGATATACTGTGCTTGTGTCTGTCGGTGGGCATTATGTACAAGTAGCCTATTGCCTCTTGCTTGGCCCCCCCCCCTCTCTCTCTCTCTCTCTCTCTCTTCTCTCTCTCTCTCTCTCTCTCTCAACAAGTCATGAATTCACTTTACCCATCATGCCTAATCGAACTACGACATGATTGAGGTAACCGCGCATTTTCATTCTCATAGTCAAAATCAAACTAATTCTTTACATAATTTTAAAAAAAAAATCTTCATGTAATTTCTCAAAATACTCAAAAGATGGCCTCAGTCAAAACTTTCTACAAAGATTGCATACGGCAATCTTTACGGCCTAAACAAGTATTTTAGAGCTATTAGTTCACCCTGTGACGATGACTTCGATTGCGTTTTGAACTTGTACCGAACTACTTTCAACACAACTATTACCTTTATAGTTCGATTGATGAACTAGTCTTTTGAATTCATAACCGACATTCGTAATCGTAAGCATACAGTAACAAAATACTGTCAATAACAGTTGGAAAATGCAAATGCTATAATAATAGCGCGAAATACACGAGTAACGATCATCTTCATACATTCTAATTCCCAAGTGATGTCGCTTCGAAAATGACACATGGTTTGACTACTGCTTCAAGCAAAGATAAAGAAAAGGAATGGGATATGCTTCCAATGATAATATCACGCCGTACAAGGCATTCCACTGTATTCGGTAATGTCGGTTACGTTTTTGTGCGCTTTACATACGGAAAATAAAAGGCAGATTGATACTATTAAATCCTAACACAACACATTCAAATGATTTTTTTTTTTTGAAATAGACCGTGTACAATGTAATGTTTTAGTATTCGGTTTGAAACTTTAAATTTGTGAGTCCTTTATAAAGTTATATGGGTTATTACATTATCAAGCAAAAATTACAGTACTTTAAGGACTCGGATTTGCTCAGAAGATTAACAATGCTATCTTTGGCAAAAGTTTGCAACAGAGACAATCCGCGTCAATAGATATACAATGTAATTCTGTTTTCATAAATAGAAAGGGAAACGTAAATAAGTCAACTTTATAACTTCAATTAGCTTTCTCACCAACTGAACTTGATTTGATCTGCCGTGCATGATATCGCTGTGTGTTCGTTTAATTCTATGATATTGTTTAATTTGATATTGTTTAATTGGCACGCGTGTTTTTTTTTATGCAGAATATTTCAGGTAAGTATAATTCATTGAAGCTAATAATGTTTGTACATAATATGACGTGTTCGTTGTTTTGTATTTTCATTTTTATAATATATCACGTGTCCATTATCTGATTATGACTACGAAAATATGACAACTGTTTAAATGCGGAGTATGTACTGGAACACTAATGTCTCCCACCAGTATAGACAAACTAATTTCTAGTCGTTTATCCCCGCTTGAAATGGAAATGAAATTACACACACACAAAAAAGAAGAAATAAAACGAAGTTCAATTTTCAGCAGATTTCAACCGTTTTGTTTAGTGCCTGATACATGTAATGGACAAAATTCTTTAGCGCATAAGCAATCACACAACTTTTGGGAATAAATGTATGTCTTAATGATTGTACCTTATGGAAGAAAACTCGTCTCCCCACCTGAATTTTAGCTTCTTCTTTTCAAGCTTACGGGAAAGAAATAGTTGAACATCAATCGCAATCGTAAAGAGAAGCCACATCATTAAAAATAAACACAGGAGTACTGAGACGCACTACGAAATAAAAACTGGCCTTTATCACTATTGACAACGTATGACAATGAAATGCTTCCTTTTGTTGGGGGGGGGGGGTTATTGATTACTCTGAAGGTTCATAGATCACAAAATTTGTATGGTTCGCTATTAGCTTAGGTTCGTTAAGAAAAAAAAAATAAACAGAGAAATGCGTTCCTTTTCCGGTGGTTCCTTTACCCGAAAGTAATCAAGCAATCACTTATTTCAGTATAAGATTTGTGAATACAAAACGAAACGAGGACGGCCTTTCAAGTACTAATTCCGAATATAATTGTAAATATGATTATCGGTCTCATATGGAAAACTTTCGCACGATTTCGCGCATTTAGGGTTGACAGACCAGAGTGCACGTAGTCGCCGAGAGCCAACAGCCGAGTGCACTCGAGCATAATATGGGAAGGAGCGGACTCGTCCATTGTACGGGTATCGGGAGAACCGTGCGTGTGCTTACTGGAGGGACAGAATACGCCTTAGAAGAAATGCATGCATGAACATGGAAGCCATTTTTTTTTTTTTATCTGACAGCTAATAATGAAATGATATTAGTATTTTTAGTACCGGGAATCTAGATTTCCTACAACGGCATTTCCATTTCACCACACAAGTTGATCATTCACGAGCACACATACCAACGCGTACAGTATCTACATAATGGGTTCACTAACCCCTACTGATTTAATGGGACTGAACCACGGTCTGTTCAAGCACGGCTTGTTGCAACCTCAAGTCATCTCTGCAGAGAAAAATACGCATGATGATCCTTGAATTTGGCAATATTTAGCTCTGAAAGAAGTGGTAATACACTCTGCAGGATTGTCAGAATATTAATAAAGACTAATCTGTTATAATGTGGACGAAAGACGATTCAAAAGGCATGATATCCAGCGAAAATTGTGAATAACTTGAACTCTCCCGCCTTCGTTTCACAGCACAAACACAATTGTTTGTTTACGCACACTCGTCCGTTGTCCGTAAGCATTAGGGGAATTGTGTACAATGGACAGCACAAGAGCTCGCACGCTTTAGCAAAGTCACAAGCAGTTTTGTAAAACATTCTTTGATTTGACAAGAAAAGTGCCCTAATTTCTCTCTGACCAATCAAAACAAGTAATACATCACTGAAGAGCCCAAACATTCTACTTCATTTTGAAGTGCGAGGGTAAACAATTCCACTAAGCTTCCGTGGTACAGCCTGTGATTTATATGGGCATGTCCGAAAATTATGGATTATTTTGGGTACGCCGCCATAGACAAACTCAAGATTTGGTGATTTGAAGCAGAATTTCAGGGGAAAAGTGCCCTAATTTCCCCAAATCTATTTTTGGGGAAATACACAGAGTAGAAAGAGGGTACATTCCGGTTTCATTTGGAGTGCGAGGGTTTTGAATTCATAGCCATGTTTTTTGTGCAGAGCTATTTTTGTCCCAAAGGAGGGGGATATGACGCGTCTTTTCACGTGTTATAAGCACCGGTGCTCTCGCTCCGGAGCAAATGCGCGCAAGTTTTCCATATGTACTCAACTTCTCAAATGCAGAAAGATTACAACTGTAAATGTGGTGTTCTGTAAAATAAATAAATAAATAAATAAATAAATAAATAAATAAATAAATATAGGTTTAAGCTACAAGTTAATGGTTCTTTATATGCTATGGTGTCACAAAAGTGACCGAGAATAAGAAGTACTATAATTTTAAATTAATATGATACAATCATAATTATAAAAAAACAACATGAAGCTGTCAGGCCTATGCATCAACATTTGCTTCTGATACGTATAGTATAAATTATGTGCAGCTTTGGCAAGCGCGGTAAAAGCGATAAATAATGTGGACGCAACGCCTGTAAGGGAAACGTGCCTAATATGGCGGGAAGTCAGAATGTTACGGCTGTATACAGCTGCAGCAGAGCAGGCACGAAAGCAGTCGTTGATGCTCTGCAACATTACGACCATGTGCATTATTAGAGGGTTTTTAGTACACACAAAGAACACGATCTGAAAAGACGACTATCGTTAATTAACTTCATTAACTTTCTCTACTGATGCTGTCTTTTGAATCCCCGCCTACAATGGGTTCTCAGGTTCTATTCACTCTAGTAGTCCATGGGCCAGACCAGATATTGGTACCATCTGAGGTGGCAATACCTTTTTGGTGTCATTTTGTTTGTCGGGCATAGATATGCCTATCAAGATATGATAGCATTTCCAAATGAGTAGCTTAGTCAAAGTAAATGAATTTTAAACCAATTTGGTCTCGTTGTTATATCCCTCTACTTCTGAATCGAGACCAACCGCTATACAAAGAAGAGCGCTGTCTTCTGTATGTTCACATGTGTTCTGTTGTAAACGCGGTGCGCTTAGTCTTTATTCAAGGCAGCGAAGGGAATATCCAAGGGTTATGATGTCCACGGCGCTTAGTCTAATATTCAAGACGGCGAAGGGAATATCCAAATCTTATAATACAGTGTATATCCCTTTATCTAAAAACAGCAACAACAACAACAAACCAATTTCTCGTGAATTTTAGCGTATTTTTCAATTATTTATCATTTTCCACTGAAAACGCTACGGTGAAAACGCTAATACCATGCCAATGTCGCTTTATTTCCATTCAACAATGAAAGATTATGCAAAAACAATGTACCGGTACACTACAATACATTATAGTTAATAATGTTGTAAATGAACAGAGTGATTTTTGTTTATAACTGATGTATTTGTTGAGAGGGTGGTATAAAAACAGTATAGATAATCCCTTTTATTAGGAACTTTAGATATGATAACGGTACATTGTTCTAGATAAAGACTAAGCGCACCGCGTGACAGCGATGGACATCATAACCCTTTAGATATTCCCTTTGCTGCCTTGAATAAAGACTAAGCGCATCGCGTTTACAACAGAACACCTGTGGACATACAGAATCCAGTGCTCTTCTTTGCATAGCGTTAGTTTCGATTCAGAAGTATAGGGATTTAAAAACGAGACCAAATTGGTTAAAAATTCATTTATTTTGACTAAGCTACTCATTTGGAAATGCTATCATAGCTTGATATAGCTATCTATGTCCGACAAACAAAATGACACCAAAAAGGTTTTGCCACCTCGAGTGGTACTAACAACCCATTTTCCGGCTCTTGGCCCATGGACTATAGGTATTGGTACTTGCTAAACGCATCTCCTTTAGTTTCCATTGACAACAACATGGGAGGAGAATGGAAGCGATCAAGGCCCTCGCTAAAAGACGCTTGTTGTAATACGCATTACGTGCCTTTCTTTCTACTGTTTCCTATTGTTTGTGAGTTAAAACTTGCGGCAACTAAGTCACCGCAGCCGACACACAACGCTTACCGACTCATTCATGCGGCGGCAGCGGCACGGACACAAACGCACTTCAGTTTATGCCCCAGTCACACAGTGCTTTACGATGGATTACGTCCGCCGCGGGCAGATACGAATGAGTGGACGCAGGGGGACGCAGCGCGGACGCAGGCATCCGCAGGAACGTATGTAGACGTGACTGTCCGTAACTCATCCGTAAATAAACGCAAAATGACGTCGCAAAACCTGCGAAATTTTGAAATGTTCAAAATTTCGCAGCGGGACGCCACGGACGCAAACTTACGCAAGTAACCGTAACCAAACGTAACTATCCGTAACTGAACGTAACTACCCGTGGCTTGGACGCAGACCATCCGCAAAAAAAAAAATTACCCCCCGTCCGTTTGCGTTCGCTTACGTCCACCGTAAGTATCCGAAATTAACCGCAAGTTAACGTATCACAACAGTTTCGTTTGCTTACGGATATTTACGGACAGCTACGGATGCTGCGTACAATTACGTCCTTCGACGTTTTCCGTTTTCCACTCGCATGGGAACACAGAGACTCGTGGGAAGGCACACTACTCCTGCTGCCAAGCTGCAGCGCCATTACCTGAAGGAATGCAACAACACAGTCGGAGCGGTGGAGAGGCAGAACTGCATGGTCAAATTATGAAATTTCTCCCACAATTAATGGTCATTTTAAGTGGCACCCATATACCATGTATACTCATGACATCGGTTGACTCTTGGTGCTGAACCTTTTTTCTTGTACTCTTCGAATGTATATTTTTCGAAAAAAGCAATATTTTGGGTAGGGGATGGGGTGACAGCATTTCATTCACTCTTCTGGCCGGGGAAGGTGTGGGACAGGGGCAACTAGGCCTATATAAAATGAGAACGAATTTAGTATTTCTCTATAGTCTTTTATACCCATTTTACGCTCCATCGAATGTGTATTCCTTTTTTTTATAATAATAATAATAATAATAATAATAATAATAATAATAATAATAATAATAATAATAATAAAGGACATTTATATTGCGCAGCTACTATAACATTATACTCTACTGCACATTACAAAATGACATGCATACATGAAATTCAAACAGAAAATTCATTACTTCAAGAGATGACTTGATATTGTACTTGGGTGTGGGAGGGGTGTTTGAAAGTTTTGATGTCTTTTTTTTCCCCTGTAAATTTAATGAGCATTGCTTTATCATAGATATCTCCTTAACATAATCCAGTAAGTCATGAATATCACTGAACAACGACAGCGTAACCACAGTTTGTCTATTCCATGACTGCAATATTTTCTTACTCTTAATGTTTAACTTTTCGATCTATATTGTATTTTATTTGTGGTATAGTGATGTTATAATATGTGACCCTGCATCACAAAACACACAAAAAGTCGCAACACATGAAATTTTAGTTGAGAGCATATTCTGAAATAGCAGACTTTAGGCTTTAAAATGATGTATTACTCATATCAAATTGACTCTCCTAACCTATCTAAATATTGGAAAGAAATTACACACTCAGAAAAAGTGTAAACTGAGAAAAGAGGCTCTGAAGTAGTGTCTATTCAAGCGCTTTTCAAGCCGTGCTGGTTGTGCGATGAATGGGACAAAAAACAGGATGGAAACCACCAGAGTAACAACAATGAGGGAATTATCAGATTAAACTGGAAGTAATAATAATAATAATAATAATAATAATAATAATAATAATAAATAATAATAATGATAATAATAATAATAATATTGATAATAATAATAATAATGATAATAATAGTAATAATAATAATAGTAATGATAATAATAATAATAATAATAATAATAATAATGATAAGGCCTTAATTACCCAGGGCAGACAAGTCAAGATCGGCTCGGTTGACCCATTTCACCTATTTTCAGTCCTCACACAAAATCAGTGTGTGCGACTTTTTGTTCGTTTTGTGATGCACGGTCACATTATTCTTTACATTTATGACGTTTATTTATATTTGAGTTGCACAAACAAAATTTTCAAGTTCATTTTTTCATATATCTTTTATTACTGTAAAGCAAATTAAAGGATTACGATTTTTTTCACAACTTGTACGTAATTCAATTTCAGTTTTCCCCAGTGTATAATGTAAGACAGTCCAAAATGTGATAACCTTGCTGTCATAATACACTGACTTAGCAGGGATCGTAAGAGAAAACCAAATTGTCCATAATTGTTCATAACAATCTGTAACTATCCGTAACTATCCGAAAATATCCGCAACTCTTCGCAAGTGTTCATGTGTTCAAGTGTTCTATTATGTGCCAATTCGTAAGAATATCCGCAAGTTGACGCAAATATTCGCATCTGGTCGTATCTGTCCGTATCGCCCGCATTTTTTGGCTCGCATGTTTTGTACAAATTTCTGGTGACGGCAAAGGATCCGCGGGGGTCCGCGGAAAAAAAATGACTTTTTTGGACGTAACGCCAGACGCAGAGCATTATGTGACTGGGGCTTTACATTCGGGCTGCCGTATTGATTAGAATAGTTAATGATAGAACTGTCCTGCGATTTGGTCATTATCTTACACATCCAAGCTATCGCCGTATACGGTAGTGCGTGCGATTGAGCGTAAACGCCGTCGCTAAGCAGGACTGTTGTATTGTTTCGTCCCGTGAAAGAAACAGGTTGTTAGATTGAACATAGGCCGGACTTGTTATTGTTAATATTGGCCTTTTAAATAGTTCAATTTCATATCGAAATTCCGAGCTAAAACGGTGCAGTATTGATGGTAACGCGTAAACAAGGAAATGTGCTGAGGTGCCGAAAACTATAATAACGACCAGCAGCCTCATACGCATCTACGCTGCCCCATACGCATCTACGCTGTGCGTGTGGGGCTGCCGGTCGCAGTTACGAAAACTGGCACCCTAGCTGTATATACCACAACAGCGTAATTCAAATCATTTTGACTGAGTGAGGATGACAATAAATGTGTGTAATCAAAAAAAAAAAAAAAAAAAAAATATATATATATATATATATATATATATATATATATCATACATAATGTATATGGTTGGAAATAAAAGAAATATGGATATATAATGATAGAATTTAATCTTTTTTAAATGAATATTAATGATTGAATCATAGGGAAATATAGATATTATATAGTCTGGCAAAAATAGTCAAAATTATGACTAATTGCCTTTAAACCTAAAACAACAACAACAACAACAACAACCCATCATTCTTTCTCAACCCGTTTGTGTCTCGAGTATACTCGGGCTGACGTTTTCCAGGCTGTGGACTAGACCCGAGTATACTCGGGCTGAGCGAGTGAAATGAAAACGCATTTTTAAACTTAGAATTTCACCAACAATTCGATGCCTATGTTAAAAATGAATTATATTATCTGGGACTACATACATCAAAGTTGCCATCTGTGTACATTTTGTGATGATTGGTCATACATCATGTCTATAAACAAGCAAAATATCGGCAAACATGACTGAAATTTTTACGACATTCAGACCTTTGCAACGGTTGGGAAACTGACCAATGACGAGCAACCATCCGCACGCTCTCGCGATCTCATTTGCATCGTTATGCAAATTGCCACACTCGAGTGAAAAACGTTTGTGCGGCGGTCAAGAGCATTGTGTGCACGCACCTACCTTATTAGCACACATTTACATGATAAAGAATTGTGGCATACTACGTCGTATATATCAGTAATGTTACGGATTTTCTATGAAAGCCATCTCAGCACGGCGACCTGCTTACCATACTGGCATGAAATGTTGGCCTTCTTCTGCTGCCGAGTCCTGGGATTTACCAAAACTCGGCAAATTGTATAAAGTCAAAAGTAAAATCTTAAGCGTGTCCCTGCATGTTGTGTTGATGTTTTTGTTTTTGTGTGTTATCATGACAGCAATGTTACTTATAGTTGTTTGAGGGTTTTACCGTCATGAATAATATTCTGATTATGTTATAAAATCGTTAAAAAAAGACAACTTGGCCCGGAACAAACCTAGTACAGGATGTATGGCATACAAACAACGCAGTCGATTGTGCTACTTCATCGAAGTCGTATATTCATTATGGCGTAACACAGCGTCACATGTGCACTTGTTTTGGGCGAATATTTTGAATAGACCTGCTGGCAATTTGAGTATCAGGTTACATTGTATCTATATGAATAGACTGGATGCAGATACAAAAACACTCCTAGATAGACCCTCTCTTTGACGCAATCTAAAAGGGCAGGGGATTAAGAGCATAATAGAGAAGGTCATAGGTCGATTACTGGCAGTCTCTTTATTTTTTCTGTACCGGTCCATATAGAATGGATGTTAGTGATGTGCTTCGGATGTATTACGTAACCATAACTTTATGGTTGTTGGGAATCGAATGTGCAAGTTCTCATGTGCATGTTCCAAACATTTATCTATTATAGAAATTAAAATACAACGAAACACGCTGCAATAAAGCGAATAAACAAGACACATCGCACAAATTTTCTCTCATACGCTTATAGCATTTGGAGAAATTGTCTATGAAAATAACGATCGGTATTTGATATCTGCAACAGTTTAAAAAAGTATATTAGATAAAATTATATCCCATATTACGTTGAAAGTGACAATAGTGATTTCGTCTGTGTAGTCTGTTTCTATATTTTTGTATGAATTCTTTATAATATGCTTCTTTTCAGCCGCAGTCGCTCGATAAATTATTCAAAATGTTTAGAAATCTGGGTCTTTAGTTCATTTGTTTCGATAGTTTATAAGTCTAAATTAATTTTCAATCATTGAGTTGCAAGGATATTAGCCATACGCGAGTGGTTGTAGTTCAATCCATTTTCAGTCAATCGGATATGACAACTTATGCAAAAAAGAAGAAGAAAGTATCTATTTTTTATTCAAATTTGTAGAAAGCGGTCAAAATTTGCAAAGCGCTTATTCAATTCTGCGAAAGACCGAGATGTGATTATGGAGCCCTTGTGTAACACTCGACTTCTTGGGAGTAAGGTATTTCGAGCAGTAAAAGTACGACATTAACTTCTTTTTAACTGATGTAAATAATGTTTTATCGCTATTACTAAAGTGGTTTAAGCACTTATTGTGCATGTGTCTTCTCTCTATCTCTGAATTTAGGTACATGTTTTCATTCGAATTATATAAAGTTCATGAAATCGCGTTGCCGCATTTTCATATTCATAAACGATTGCAGCAAATGCTTGTTTGCTTTATAAATTATGCATAGTGAATGAGAAAAGTACTTTATTTTCTGTCTTTTATCGGGGGATGATTGATACACACAATGAAATAAATATTGATTTACACTCTTGACAGAAGAGAAGATAATTTCATGGGAAGTAGCCGTTTGCTATGAGAGATCACAGAATGTCGGGAGAAATGTTTTAATTTCAACAAACATGTTGTCTTTTCGTTATTTTCTGAAGTGTTGTATCGATGTTAAGCCTTTAAGCCTGTGTGGCACGTGTTCACCATTCTTCCATGGTCATGCCGACTTCTTCATCTTCCAGGTGGCAATCCTTTTGTTACTAAATTGAGTGAACTTCTCTGACGAACTCGGAAATGCTCACCTTCGACTCTGTTTGAAAAAAAAAAAAAAAAAACCCAAACCACTCTCTCATATAGAGACGAAAGTAAGTTCTCGATTGGCATTCTAATAGTCCATGGGCCAGGCCAGATATTGGTACCACCTGAGGTGGCAAAACCTTTTTGGTGTCACTTTGTTTGTCGGGCATAGATATGCTTGTCAAGCTATGACAGCATTTCCAAATGAGTAGCTTAGTCATAATAAATGAATTTTTAACCAATTTGGTCTCGTTGTTATATCCCTATACTTCTGAATCGAAACTAACCGCTATACAAAGAGGAGCGCTGTTTTCTGTATGTTCCGTAGAGCTGCAAAATGCAGCTCTATGGTATGTTCACATGTATTCTGCTGTAAATGCGGTGCGCTTAGTCTTCATTCTAGACGGCGAAGGGAATATCCAAAGCTTATGATACAGTGTATATCCTTTTATCTGAAAACAACAACATCAACCAAAAAAAAAGAAAAAAGATTCCTCTTGAATTTTACCGTATTTTGCAATTATTTATCATTTTCCGGCAAAAACGCATGTGTGAAAACGCTAACACCACGCCGATGTCGCTTTA
The DNA here is from genome assembly GCA_033980235.1 of Diadema setosum. Classification (NCBI taxonomy): domain Eukaryota; kingdom Metazoa; phylum Echinodermata; class Echinoidea; order Diadematoida; family Diadematidae; genus Diadema; species Diadema setosum. The sequence continues at coordinate 7,340,019 of CM067079.1, forward strand.
TTTTCATCCAACAAAAAAGGATAATGCAAAAACAATGTACCGGTACACTACAATACATTATAATGAATAATATTGTAAATAAACAGAGTGATTTTTGTTTAAAACTGATTTATTTGTTTAGAGGGTAGTATAAAAATAGTATAGATGATCCCTTTTATGAGGAACTTTAGATATGATAACGGTGCATTGGTCCAGATAAAGACTAAGCGCACCACGTGACAGCTGTGGACATCATAACCCTTTGGATATTCCCTTCGCTGCCTTGAATAAAGACTAAGCGCATCGCGTTTACAACAGAACACCTGTGGACATAAGGAAGACAGTGCTCTTCTTTGTATAGCGGTTAGTTTCGATTCAGAAGTATAGGGATATAAAAACGAGACCAAATTGGTTTTAAAAAATCATTTTTTTATGACTAAGCTACTCATTTGGAAATGCTATCATAGCTTGATAAGCATATCTCTGCCCGACAAACAAACTGACACCAAAAAGGTTTTGCCACCTCAGGTGGTACCAACAGATACAGATATTTTGCCCGTATATACAATCTAAAAAGATATTGGCATAACATAGATAGGCAAACCTGACCGGATGTAACATTACATTTTCGATTGCTAAAGTGTGATAGGATTACCATCCATCAAAAAGAATTTAGAAGACCATCATATTTCTCCCCCACCCTCTTTGATCTCTCTCCCTCTCTTTCCAGTTATCCAATTCTTTGATTGAATAGTATCATTAGTGAAGATCACTTCTCGATGATGCTTTGCCTGTATATATATATATATATATATATATATATATATATATATATATATATACATTCATCAAACAACATTTAGAAGACCAGCCTATTTTTCTCCCTCTCTCTTTCTCTCCCTTTCAATCTTTCTTCTCATCGCATAGATTCCAGTATTTCGCCTGAAGACCGGAAGACCTCATAAATGTTCTATCAAATATACAAATTCCACAAAACAATAGTCTTTCCGGTTAGTGATGACTTTTCATCATAATTATATTATAACAAATAACTTCTGCCTTGTCACTATGTGAAATCTTATTTCATGTGATTCGTAATGAGCAATACTTCTTGGCAGTAGAGTTTAAGTCAATTATAACATTGTACATAAAATTGGCAGCATTTAACCCCCTACTGTTGAATCACGAATGTGCTCGTAAATCTCTTTTATTTATCCCATGGAAACCTTAAGTCATATCTGTAGGCAGACATAATGGAAAATTCCAGAAAGCAAACTTCTTATACAAAAAAAAGGAAACTTCTGTGTGGATGGCAGGTACCGCAATAGCATGGATTTTTCAGAATTAGTTATCATAAGTTGTCAAAGAAAGCAAGAAAGATGCAATGATTTATTTGAATATTGAAAATCCCATCAGGCTCTTGTCAACATTATGAAAGGGATAATTACTGAAACAAAACCGAGAAATAAACTCAAATGAAAGATTGGTTTGCGAAACTCAACTTCGATGCTGCTTGAAGTTTTTAGTTTTTCCTTTCTCTCATACTTATGACTGACAGTCTGATTATGTCATTTAAAGATCAGTTGAAGATCGTTCAAATAATCTACTTGGCCAACAAACCAAATAGAGGATATTCTGTATAACATTCATGCAACGCAAGAGCCGATGGTCATTGCCTTTATGGGGTCCTATATATTCATCATGGTGAAACACAGCCTAACATATGCGAATGTTTTACGCAAGAATACTTTGAATAGACCAGGTGGCCAGGGTATCAGGTTACATTGTACCTCATTGAATAGACAGGATGTTGATACAAAGACATTCCTGGACGCGCTCTTAGAAAAGTCGGGGATTATGAGCATAATAGAGAAGTTCAAAGGCCGATTACAGACGGTCTCTTTTTTCTGCACCGGTCCATAGAATGCATTTGCCTTCGTATAGAAAGCGCTCCAAATTTGCGAAGGGTGATTCAATTTTGCGAGAGATGGACCTGCGATAACCCATCGCTTCAATTGAACACTTTGTTTAGGAGCAAGGTATTTCGGGCAATAAAAGCATGAAGTGTTTTTGTCTCATCTCATGTGTATCGATGTAATCAAATGTTTTCATGCTGCTATTGAAGTGGTTTATTCACTTATCGTGCCAGTGTAACATATACATATATATATGTAACATATATATATATATATATATATATATAAGCATATATCTGCATTTAGGTAGGACTTGATTTTTTCATTCCATTAGACTTCGCGAACTCATGTACATTGCAGCATTTTCATATTCATAAACGATTGCAGCAAATGCTCATTTCCTTTATACATTATGCTTATTGAATGAGATTAGTTCTTCATTTCTTTCTTGTCTTTTATCGGGGGATGACTGGTACTGTATAAACAATAAAACAAATATTGATTTACACTCATGACATAAGAGAAGAACAATTCAGCAAAATTAGCCGTCTGTTATGAGAGATTGAAGAATGCCAGGAGAAATGTTGTTTATTTCAACAAAAATATTGTCTTTTCCTTATTTTCTCAAGTGATGTAATAATTTTAGGCCTTCAAGCCTGTGTGGCTTGTGCTTGTCATACTTCTATGATCATGTCGGCTTCTTCTACAGCTGCTGGAGTATACGCGATGGCCAGCCTTTTTTGTTGTTGTTGTTGTTGTTTTTTTGTTGCTAAATTGAATTAACTTCTGCGTCGAATTCGGGAATGGTCACCTGCGACCCTGTTTGAAAAGACGCTCTCTCACATGGAGACGAATTTGAATTGTCTATGGACATTCTAATTTGAATACGTTTTTTGAAGTGATAGGATATAGTGAGAGGAAACTGAGATTGAATTATGAACATATTCATGGCGCTATCTTTTTTTTCTTTTATTTTGTCGACGAGTTTGAATTACATAACTGTAAAATTAGAAAACAAACGTACACACACACAAACACAGAAAAAAATGACTATGAAATCTTCGCATAATGTTAAACCACTTTGAACACTCGAATATGCCATTTTCTCTTCCTTTGTAATACATTTGCCTCGATTCGTGCTCCTTCATTTTATCTTATTGCATCACATTACTTTCCTTTCCAGCTATCCACTATGTCTTCTTCATTCTCATCATCTTCAATTAGTCGTCTAGACTGAATATCCTCATCGATGGTGGCGATCACTTATCCAAGATACTTTGCCCGTATTATTATGTATAATCTAATAAGATATCACCATAACACAGATTATAGGCAAACCTAGCCGTGTATAATATTTCATTTCGTTTGCAAAAGTGTGTTCAGATTACCATTCATCGAACAAAATTTAGAAGACCAGCCTATTTTATTTTTCTCTCTCTATCTCTCAATCTTTCTTCTTATCGCATAGACTCCGATGTTTCATACGCAGACCGGAAGAGCTTATAAATGTTCCATCAAGTGACTTGAACATGTGTTTTATAAAATAGTTGTAAGTGAATATATATTCTCCTCCCTTTCTCATCTCTCTCTCACACACACACACACACACACACACACACACACACACACACACACATAGACAAAACAATAATCTATCCCGTTTGCTGATGACTTTTATCATATATATCATATCACTGTGTAAGATTTAATCTCACTTGATGTGTAGTGAACAATATCTCATCCCGACATTGCGGTATATATAGGGTTGTAAGTGAATCGTGATTGCACATAAACTTTGCAACATTAAACCCGACAGGAAACCTACGAAAATGCTCTCGTTGATCTCCTTTATTGATCCCATGGAAACATAAGTCATATAATTTTATACGGTCGAAATATGGAGGCAGTCATGATGGATAAATTCAAAAAGAAAACGTCTCTATACCAAAACATAAAAAATAAAAAAATAAATAAATAGGTAAATCGTGGATTTCACAGGTTTAGTCATCATTAGTTGTCAAAGATTGCGAGAAAGGTGCAATGATTTATTTGAATATTGAACATCCCATTAGGCTTTTGTCAACATTATAAAAATTGTTGAAACAAAACCGAGAAACCAACTCAAATGGAAGATTAGTTCGCGAAACTCAACTTCGATGTTGCTTGAAGTTGTTGTTTTTTCTGTCATACTTATGAATGACAGCCTGCTTATAAGATCGTTAAAAGAATCTACTTGGTCAACGAACCAAATGGAGGATCCCTGTATAGCATTCATACAACGCAAGCGCCGATATTGCTACTATGGGGTCCTATATATTCATCATGGTGAAACACAGCCTAACATAATAATACGCGCGTGTATTACGCAAGAATACTTTGAATAGACCAGGTGGCCAGAGTATCAGGACAAGTTACATTGTACCTCCATGAATAATCAGAATGTTGATACAAAAACATCCCTGGACGCGCTCGTAGCCGCCATCTGAAAAGTCGGGGATTATGAGCATAATAGAGATGTTCAAAGGCCGATTACAGACAGCCAGTTTTTTTCTGCACCGGTCCATCGAATACATTATAATGAGGTGCTTCGTAAGTATTATGTAACCGTTTTTACGGACCCCAATGATTTAATGGTTGTTGGGAATCGAATGTGCAAGTTCTCATGTGGTTGTTACCAACATTATCATAGCATTTATACTTCGACAATGATATACGCTGCAATAAAGCGAGAAACAAGACATATGGCAGAAGTTTTTTGTTCTTTTCTATCTCTTTCTCTCATACGCTTAGCATTCACGGGAAATTGTATATAGAAATTACAATGTTTGATATTTTGATGCTTGCAGCATTTTCAAAGAAACCTTGAGATAACTAGACCGGTGGTGTAATGTAAAACATTTTCTTGAGTAAAGAAACGATTCAATCAATATCTATATATATTTATGTTTATATATATATATATATATATATATATATATATGTATATTTATATTTATTAATCTATGTACATAAATAAATATATATATATATATATATATATATATATATAATATATATATATATATACATACATATGTATAATGCCCGTGTTTTGTTTCAAGCACGACAGCTAACAGCGCACTTGCTCCAGTGTGGTCGTAGCCTTCTTGTGGGTAAGGGGATGTAGGGAGCGTTCACTCAACAACAACAACAACAACAACAACAAAACAAGGGGGGGGGGGTCAGTTCGTTCCTTGATTCTCATTTCAGGTAGACTAATGATTTTATCAAAACATTTGGCTTGAGTATGACCTCAGTACTGTATCGATACAAAAGACATTTCTAGAAGCCTGGTCGCGGATGATGGCTTTCAGAGGTGTAATCAGCCTTTTATCATGTTTATGTGTGGCACAATGCGTTCTTTTAGTGAGGGTTACGTTATATTAATTAGTGGCGGAGTCAAGTCCATAGCTAGAATAATATTTTTCAGATGCCGATAGCCCAAAACAGTTTTGATTATCGTAACAATCTCCCGAGGTTGTTCTTCATGGATTAGTTCCCCCGTCAGCGCAGTGGAACAATGCATGGTTAATAATAATCCGATACACCGGATGCGAGGTACAAGTTGTATGACAAAGAAGTATAAATATGACATGATTGTGCTTCATCATCAGAAAGTGCCAAACTAGGCTGAAAACAAAACCACACCATACATAACACTATTCAATGCATCGATCGGCAAATCGTTCCAACCGCCATGATGGATGTTTATTTACCCACATTCCCACAATGCACTAAGCCAGCTTACCAATATCCAGTCAACATCCAACAATTACGCAAATACACATGCATGCGATAGGCGCGAATGTTATGGTGAACCAGTCACAAATCGGATTTTCCCGAGGTATTTGTTCCTTTGTTTGTTTTTACGATACTCGCGGGTTAATCGATCATTATCAAAGGGGCATGTTGGTGCATAAGCCATCACAAGAAACGTTTTAAATCCACATAATGACTTCGCTCTCTTCCAGCAATCTAGTAGTTGTCAGTATTTTGCCAAGATTACAAACCAATCGGACGGAAACTGTTAACCCTCTGAATGCCAAATTGATTTCCTCTCCATAGGTTTGTGTGTGACATTTGTGTACATTTGACTTCTTGGCACTGAAAGGGTTAATATACCGACCTATCCTGCAGCGACGATGTTTTTTTTTTATCTCCTGCTTACGACAATGTGTAAGCTCCACATATATTTCAAGGCTTTGATGGAATATCAGAAAGGACAAAGAATGTGTTTGTGTGTGTGTGTGTGTTTTTAATCCGTTCCTTACGGGAACCTGGTTTACCAGGTTCCCGTGGGAGCAATGAAGACAAGGGTGCCTGCTTCAGTGGCCTAAATTCATTTTTCTTTGTGTTAGAATGCTCAGAAGAGTGGGTTTGATAAAAAGATCTGAGTTTATTCTTTCAGGATTTGTTCTCCTGCTGTTTAAAAAGGGGGGTTTTAGAGTATTATGCATCTTTTCCTGATTTAGTTTTTTGCTTGTTCCGCTGTAAACTCGTACGAACATGTACATAAAATGATCAAGGCTGAGATCAGTTAGAAATGCGGGTTCGCTGACCCCAGTCACCTCATTCAGGTACCTGGTTTTGTGTAGAACAAAAGATTCTGAGAGCTCATCAGCTCACGCTCTATTCATACCTCGCACCCGATCGATATTTCCATTGTTCACGGGCACATGTAGTTGACCGTAGAAAGGTTCAGGGGGACACAATGAACCGCTTGACTGCCTTCACACAGCTGGATTACCAACCTGTGTGCCTCTCTGTCGACGGGCGAAAAGAATCTCGTTTGGGGGCATTAAAGGCACTCAGAGAATTGCGGAAGGAACGGGAGGCAAAAATAGTAAAAATACTAAATACACCATACTGATAATGTAACAATATGGAACATCTACAATGTACATTTATTACTACCTTTTGAGTCATCATCAACATCATCATCATCATCATCAACAAATGGTTCCCTTAATGACTTGTAATAATACAATAGCTTTTCTCTGTTGTTGTTGTTGTTAATTGTCATTATTACCATAATTATTTCTACACTGTTCAAGTTATCGAGTGGTAAAGACACACATACAACCACACAATTTTTCCAATTTCTTTGCAAGGAGACATACATGTACACAGGGTGATGGTACTCCAAATTCTTAGAAAGATTGGCAGTGATCTCTGCAATGTAGAAAATCGTCCATTTTTTTGGACAGGCATGAGTGTTTACATGTAATACGCAGTTGCACACACTTATGAGGCTTTCATTGAACATTGTACAGTGTGTATTATCGTAATCGTATCGTCTTCTCGCGATCGCTTGCAGGCACACAGGCATGGGCACGGATCCACAGACATGGACACGCAGGCGCACACTTAGTCATGAGCACACACTTTCAAAGGGGATATTATTATTTACAATGCATGCACGCACGGCCTCCAATGGATTCGCACGCAGGATGCTAGTCCACTGCCTGGACTGCCTTCGTATACGGTGTGTACTATTATGGTGTGTATGGTATTAGCAATATTGCACACGGAAATACCGTCGTTGAGGGCGTGTAGTATAAGGAGAGACCAAGTGTAGATCATTTTTCTTTTCTTTTTTTTTTCGGGGGCAGCAATTAGTGGACTCACGCGATGCGTGGACTGCCGCGATCGAGAAGACTTCGCGCTACCGCCAATGAGGGCGTATGAGAGAGTGAAAAAAAAAAAAGATAAGAGTCCCGTATCGGGACGCGTTTTTTTTAAAGACGGCACAGATTGGGGCATGGCGCGTGTTAAACATATGGGAAAAACGTTGGGTTAGGGTTTATGGTTAGGGTTAGGGTTAGGGTTAGGGTTAGGGTTGGGGTCAGGGTTAGGGTTAGGGTTAGGGTTTGATGGTTAGGGTTAGGGTTTGATGGTTAGGGTTAGGATTAGGATTAGGGTTAGGTTTAGGGATAGGGTCCCCAATCTGTGCCGTCTAAAAAAAAACACGCTATCGGGACTAGCAGGATGCTGGATTCGCACGGACTCGCACGGTAGCGTGCCAACACCACGCACGGTACCGTGCCAGATGGTCCGCACTCGACGGTACGTGGCACGCAGCCGCACGGAGGCGCACGAGGTCGCACGGGGTCGCACGGGGGCGTACAGAAGCGCACGCACCCGCACGAGGCCGTACGAAATGGCACGGAGCCGCACGCACCCATGCGAAACCGCACGCAGCCGCACGAAGCAGCCCCGTGCGCAGTGCGTGCGGGAGTAACATAACTTAATGATGTTTGCCTTGTGTCAAACTCTCGGGCCCTATTAGCCCAGTGTCGAGCTAATGGGTAATATTTGTTCAGTGTCGAGCTGGCGAACCTTATAGCTCGTGTGTCCATTCTGATGTCGAGCTCACGGGCCTTAATTGTTCACTTAAGTGTTAAGCTCATGAGCTGTGTGACTCGTGGGTCTTATCTCGTGGGCTGGGTGACGTGTGGGTTGTACATATGACTCGTTGGCCGTGTGACTTGTGAGCGGCGAGCTCGTGACGTGAACCCGTATCTCTGTTTTAGAAATTTAAAAGTTTGACCGTCACAGATCAAGATCAATTCTGAATCTCTGGTTCTTATGATACATACTGTAGGAGGATAGATATCTTTTAATCAAACATACAAGCAACGCAGCGAAGTAGAAATTGTGAGATTCGAGAATAAAGAATGATGGTAGTATATAATGCGAGTCACATTCAATTGTTAAAATAAAATTCGTTAGAACTGAGGATGAGTTTCAAACCAATGTCTCGTTAACCTATTAGCTCTGGCTACACATCTTTTACAATCTTTACGAATGTAAAGCTTTTCTGCAAGTCCATGTCTTAAAGGGAAAGTAAACCCAAAGAGCAATGTGGATTGAGTGAAAGCAGTAATATTAGTAGAACACATCAGTGAAGATTTGAGGAAAATCGGGCAATCGATGCACAAGTTATGAATTTTCAAAGTTTTGGTGTTGCAACTGCTGGGTAAGGAGACTACTAGAGGTTATGACGTATGAGTGGACTACAATATAAAGAAAATAAAAAGGGAATTCAATGAAAATTCATTTTTTATGAAAATTACACATTCCATCAACTTGATACTGACATATGTTAGGGGTAGCACTTATTCCCCCTGCTTTCTGAAAGCTGTTAGTCAAGAACTCTTTCATTTTGCTGGAAAAGTGAATTTTTGTGGAATTCCTTTTATATTTTCTTTATATTGCGGTCCTCTCATACGTCATAACCTCTATTAGTCTCCTCATCCAGCGGTTCCAACACCAAAACTTTAAAAATTCATAACTTTTGCATCGATTATCTGATTTTCCTCAAACTTTCACTGATGTGTTCTACTAATGTTACTGCTTTTACTCAATCCACATTGCTCTTTGGGTTTGTGTTCCCTTTAAGTATGACGCCTGAATACCGCAAAATTGATCTAATGTCAATACAATTCACACAATAGAGATCCTCACGCAACAAGGGAACAATGACCGCAAAACAATAAGTGGGCTCTAGTCTATTTAAAACGAGAGTGGTCGCTTTAATTATTGTACAGCAATACAAACGATGTTTCGGTATTGGACCGCCATAAATGCCAAGTAAATCATTGTAAGCAAGATTCTGAGCATGATGTCAGATTTCAGGAAGTATGAAATTACGACATCGACATTGATTCATCAACAAGTACAAGGACATGTCATATCAAAAATAAACTCTGAAATTACTATCCGCAAGTAAGAAATGCACTAATGTACTCAAATGATTAACTACGTGGGCATTTATGTTAATTCTAGGCAATCTATTATTAGAATCACACCTTGCGAACATAATAATATGGGACAGCACTACAAATTGATAGATAGTGAATTAGTTTGGCACTCATGGCAAATATACTCATCTAAGTGTTAGTACATTCAGAAGATAACTTGCTATATACACACACACACACACACACACTCACACAAATGAAGGTACTATTTCCATTTTGTGGTACCTTACCAGCAAAGTCATGAAGTTGCTATTTAATACAATGATATTTATTTCCCATAACAGCTGGTATTAATTCACCTTGTCATAGGTGTCTGTTATCATTGTTATTTATTATCTGTTATTGGTATGAAAACAAGCGAAAATACATTATTTTACAGTTTGGAAAACAATAAGGGGGCCTATATCAGACTTTATCATATTTCTTGGACTAAGAACTGATGAATCAAAATGCTTTGAAATGAGTTCCATGTTAAGCACGAAATTTCGGAATTCTAACTTTGATATACGTGAAAATTAGCCTCTAAACTGCCTTGCATAAATTACTCTGTGAAAAAGTAAATTACTGTTTGACATGAGGTTGTACTTCCATATCATTTGCTGTATGATTATTCTTAACACGATAGATTGACAATTTGGCTATCATTTCCTAGTTTGCCCAACCCGATTAAGAGAATTAACTATAGATAGCTGGTAATGCCATATGAGGTTATTCAAGAGAAAAAGGGTCCTTTGGAAAAGGCAGCGATGCCACTTCCTTGAATGAATGTGACCGCTTTAACCAGGCCTTTTTTCATTTCTAATCAATAAAGAATGTATATTACCCTGGATGGGCATTCTTAACGTTGATTGTATTATTTTCATCATAGTTTAAAACACATGTATTTGTGTAGGCCTACTGGCCAAATAAGGAACCCCACTATAAACACTTCAGGAGCAGCTCAGACCAATACATTAGATGCTTGCCAGCATAGCAAATGAATCTTCATTTACAATGTGTGCGTGTGTGTGAGTTTCTTTTAAAAGAAACCAACTAACCAACAGAAAATCGAATGTTACAGAAAAAAAAAGACTTTAGATATGACACTAAGTACAATACTATACACTATTATTCAATGCAATACAGTACAATGTTATAAAATACAATGCAATATACAACTCAATACAATAAATACATTTTTATCTATCTATATCTCAGCTGCTATACTCTACTGCGCTGTGAAAAGGAAACACCTGTCGGCTTAAATTAAACAAAACGACATAACCATCGAGAGTTTATGATAATGACAATGAGGATCGACAATGATAGTCTTATTGTACATACTTAACATTGAATTCACCATGCACAGGCTATCAAATGCAGACTAAACACAAAAAGACAAAATGATAGTACAAGTACTGTATACAAAAGGGTTATCTTCAATACAGTCACTCCCCGCAAATTACCTACCAATCCAACATTAAATACATCAGTACACTGTACTTAACAATGACATGAATCCTAACATTGCTGGACAAAAATATAATTGGAATAAAACCGGTTTTACAGTATAAAAGAGACATTTGAAGCATCACTATCGCGTACTCACTTCTGTACGTGAATTCATTTGCAAGTGTTGAAATTCAGCACGAGTAATGCATCAAACAAATGCTCATGAGAATTTCTCTTACTGTCGTTAGAAGTTAGAAGTTCATAAAAACGATCTTTATATAATTATTACTTCTGGTGAGGAAGACTGTCACGAAGCGCAATGACAGAGGCAAAACAGCATGACTTGTGTTTAGAGGATGACCTTTATCTTCTACTTCAAGCTATAGGCGTGTATGCAATTGAAAGTGGTGGTTAAATGGTTCAGGTAAATGAGTGATATGTGAGTAACAGCGAAAGTTGTATCAGAAAAATCACACTGGAAAATGTTCGTTGGCGTGGCGTTACCTGATATTTTTACAGCTACAGTATAATTTCCTTACTTTTGGTGTGCTATGATGTTTTTTCATACAATCGTCAAAAACCTATGATGTAGCTTAGTACATTAAAGCGAAGTTCGACGTGGGCATGATCTTTAGGCACCATTTGTTATTATTATAATTGATTTCTTCTCTGGCTTTCCTGGAATAAGAACAGGGACTGATCCAGGAATTCCGTTAAAAAAAGAGAGGCCTTTACAAAATAAAATTGAGGGGGGGGGGGGGGGGGGCGCCCGGTGAGCGAGGTTGACCTGGATAGAGTTGATAGTCTTTCATAGTTTTTGTAATCTTCTCGAATAGTGACAATAATCACAGCCACATACGCAAATAGCTTTCATGTGCTGAAAGTCAACTTCAAACGCTCCAACAAGTTTGTGACCAAAATATATCTTTAGCTCGATAATTATCAACATAAAACCGTTCTATGTCTTCACGTAAAAATCAACAATGACAAGTTTTCGGGGTAAACATATGTTTATATCCTTGTTTAGGATACCAGTTTCTTTGTTCAATTTAATGTCAAACAATAACAAATGAAGATTCATTCGCATGTCAATGGGATATTGCTGTGAGGCCATGATATCGCTCCCCCCTCTATTTGCATACATAGTTGCTATCAATATCACTGATTTGTCCAAACATAAATTATGAAAAGTGAGTATTTCGTTCCAGGTCTAATTGTGATGAAACACCTGCCATGTTCTTTGTTTGGTTTTTCGAGCAGAAAATGTTGTGGAGTTGGACTTTAATGAAAAGAAGCACTAAGAACAGCGAAGAACTTTGACACTCTATGACACGTCTTTGAGAATCAAGTAACCAAACTCATCAATGTTGGCTTCCACTTCCTCATCGATATCTGTTTTTTCTTGATTGTCTCCGGAAGGTGAGTGTCGTGAATTCTTACAAATGGGCAATGGATCTCTTTTTTTTTGTAAATGTTTCAGCATCTTTGTCGTCGATAATTAAATATCCAAACTCGTCTTCCAGTGCTCCTCCTGACTCCGTAGAATTGAATTGTTGACATTTGAAGAAGTATTAGATGTAAAGTCACTCGGAGTAGTGATAGGGTCATGTGTTTGTGCAGGAACAGGAGAATCTGACCTATTACGGCTTGCTCCTTCTTCTCCCTCAGATCTTGACGGTGGTCTGTCATAAGGATTGGTGTGCTTGAGGTCGGATTGATCATCGTCCTCCAAGGAACAATCGCTTACGTTCCAGAGTGAAGTGCTCTCCATCTCACCAAGACTGTCTTCCATACTCATTACAGCTTCTTGGTATGTTGGGCGGAAAACATCTTCTGAAGATGTCGTACGATTAGAGTAAATGTTAGACAGCGTGAGACTAGTTTCGTCCTTGTCTATTTCCTTCAAACCGCTAAGTTGCTTATCCTCTTCGATTGTGGAATGTTTTGACACCAACGTGTCTTGGGATGCTTCTCTTGAGGACGAACTATTATCTGTGGTTGATTGATGGTCTTTCATACCCACCGCCATTTCGGCCTCTATTGCATCACGTGCTGTTAATTCTGTTTCTACTTCGGGAGGTTCCATGAGACCATTAACGCATTCCTTTCCATCCACTTCAATATCATCCGTGGATGTTGTTGCCGACAAAGAGTCAGGAATTAACTGAGATGCTAAGATCCCAGTAGATTGTACTTGTACTTTTGTGATGCTTTGTCTGCTTATTTCAGCTAGTGGAAGATTTGCACGGTTAATAGTGTTGTACGGAGAGTCGTCGATTTCAAGTCGTTGCGTGTCCTGATCATCCATTATTTCTTCGTAGACGTTGTCCTCGCCCATGAAGCTCAGAGAACGTTCAACGGAATTTGGTGTCACAACATAATATTTCTACAAAAAGGAAAAAGAAAAAGAAAAAGGTAGAAAAGAGGAAAAGAGGGAGAGGACATGTTACGGATAGTTTGTTCACTGCATAATGCAACTGTTAATAGGACGTGGATATAAGGGGTATCACTTTGTATACCTTTACATCTTCACTTACAGTGGCATATTTCCTCTGCTATCAGTTTTAAATCGTCAATGTTTACAATTTCAACTGTATTTCACAATCCATGTCAGTAAGAGTGAATATTTTCAGCATCCTTACGTTGTCAGTGTGTCGATTAATCCACTGTGTAATGTACTTCTTGAACAACCATCCCAGGAGTATCATCATCAAGATGAGGGCGAGAAGGAATGCAAGTGCGATGAGAAACCACATGAAGAATTTGTCTTGCCTGATAAGGAATTGGCCTGGTGTGGTGCCGATAGTCGTTTGGAAAACTGGCAGTAAATATTCAGTGATCAGGTGTTAATGGAAAACTTCTTTTTCTTACAAAGATTATATTATGATAATATATGAAAGAATACAGTAGTAATAGCTACTGAACAAAAGGTATAAACGAATGAGTAGGATGAGGACTACAACACCTCTTCAAACTGCTATTAGGATGAAAAGCTCTCTTGACTGTAAATGGTCTCAGAGGATCGAAAGGCCAAGGCGAAATTAAACCATGAATGCCCGATGTTCAAAGAAAAGAATAAAAGTGACTTCACATGTGGCTTCCGTCTGCCTCCATGAACAATTTTAATTTTTGGTGTAAATAGTAAATGTCAGAGCTAAAATTCTTAAGGTTTATAATGTCGAAGACGACAATGCTAGAATCAAAAATGCCACAGGTAAATATGGTAAAGATGGATTTATTCTTGTCTAAAGGCAACACCATTCCATAGTGTTAATGCAACTAGGGAAGAATAGTCAAATGTATCGCCTCAATGTTTTTTTTTTTTCAAGCTTACTCGCCTGCCAAACTTTTCTCACGCCTCATGCACAAACAACACCCCATAACAAACAAACAAAACACACAAACAAACAAACAAACAAAACAACAATCAAACAACAACAAAAAAGAAATAAAACAAACAAATGCATTCCAACCATGACACATAAGGTTACATTTTTGAACAATGTTTTTAAAACAGTAAGTCAAATTAATATAATTGTACTCACCAGATCAAACGATTTACAACTCAAAACTAGTAAAGCTCCTTACTCTTGCGCCTTGCTCTCCTTCCCCGCTGAAAGATCTCACATCTAGCTTTTCTCTCACCTTATCATCTCTGCTACAACTCAATATTTGGTAACTTGGAGAGACATTTGCCCACAATCCTTCAACTGAATCTTTTACTCGATTTCAAAGGACTTTTTTTTTTTTTTTTTTTTTTTACCCCAGACAGTATAGCCTTTGGTATTTTTTACCTGTAACATTTTACCTCTTGCAATGTTCACCTGATATTTCATCCTGACATCACGAAAAAGCACTAAATCTTTTGGGGAATTTGGTCCGGTTAAAGGCTAAACAATTGTGAATATCTCGTATTAAACATTGTACATGTCAATTCTGTTGTCATGTATCGTGCTAAAAAAGAAGTGACGATGACAAAACTTGCGAACCTTGTGTGAAAGTATCCTGATGAGTTGTTGAAATCTCTGCGGTTGTATCTAGATAAATGAGGAATGATTGGAGAATTCAATTCAATGCAGGCAATTCGTAAATCATTATTACTCTACATCTGCTATATGTAATTGAAATGAGCAAGATGGACAGCAACGAAAAACATTGATCACAAGAGTAAATTCCTTTTTTTTTCACAAAAACTTTGGTGGGCTTGCTAATTGGCAAACATTCATGAAGTCGCTAAGGAGATTGGTTCATGGTAAAACAACAAAAGTGGAAACGTGAACTTGCGAACCTTGCGAGGAACTATCCTGACGAGTTGTTGAAATGCCAGCAGATATATCTGAATGGAAAGAACGTATTGAGAAATTGTAAATAAATTGTTAACTGTATATTACATTCAAACGCATTTTTTGATAGAAAAAAGACAAGGCGTGCTGGAAATTGTTTCGATTTAACTTGTAAGAACGCGATCTGGAAATTTGGGGGCTTGATAGGTCCTCGAAATTTACAGTATGTCTCGAGTATGGTCAAGAAGAGCATAAGAAAAATGTAAGTTGCATTCACAGTTTTGTATGATTGTTTGTTCTTACTGTGGATGCCGCTTGTCAAGCTGCTCTGGGTTGTCATGGTAACAACTGCTCGTAATAACATGTGGAATCCGACACGTGTTCCATCCCCGTCACTTGTGAAGATCATCTGCAGACGGGAGCTTACACTACGGAATGTCAAATTATGGCGAGAAACTTCTAAGTTTCCTGTCCAGTGTTTCCAAGTGTCTCCACATTTGGTAAATCTTAGATCTACGTCACCGATATGGAGGTAGTCTTTATCTTGTTCCATGTTGAACACCATGACGTCTACCTCTGTGGATGAACCGTTCTCAGTTCGGATGTCCCAAAGTCGGTAGCCGTTTTTTGGGTAGACCTCGGGGTAAAACGGAGATTTGATGGGCATTGGGACTCCGTCACGCAATGTGAATTCTATAGATTAGAAAATCACAAGAAAATATAAAGGCTGAAATTTGAATGCAGTACTGCTGGATGTCATAGTCATGTGAAAAAAGATTCTGTGGTTCATCAAGAACAGTAATTCATGCCAGTAAAGCTGACATCATGCAGTTTGCATTATAACAGTAAAAATTGAAGGGAATGTACACTTTAAAAATATTTATGATAGTTGCTTTGAGCATTCTTAATTTTGCACGAATGAGAAACAATATCTTATGGCTGTAAGAATAGTTTATTTGTAAAGAATGCGCGACTGAGAATGCCTTTTTCCTTTAGCGAGGACATAATACACACGTACAGCTGGAGCCAAATCTGCAGGACAACCGTTTCAAATAGTTGTCCCAGTAAATAATGTCTTCTGAAATAAAATCATGTACAGAAAAAATCTTTGCTGCTAAATGGAATTCATTAGTTCAAGTTAGAAGTACTATTAGGAGCTGTAACTATTCAAACTTCTCTTCATATTTTTTCACTCTCTTTAAACACATCCCTGTCAGGAAATACACAGTTGATCTCACAGACAGTGTGTTTACAGTTGTATCACCCCTAAATGTAATATCAACGCTAAATGTAATATCGACCCTAAATGTAATACACCTTAACCCTAAATGTGATAACAACCCTAAATGTAATACATATTAATGCTAAATATAATAATCAAGTCAACCATAAATGTAATAACCAAAGACAACCCTAAATGTAGCTATACGTGTCAACCATAAATGTAATAACAACCCTAAATGTAAAACATGTCAACCCTAAATGTAATATCGACCCTAAATGTAATACATCTTAACCCTAAATGTAATATCGACCCTAAATGTAATACATTTCAACCCTAAATGTAATATCGACCCTAAATGTAATACATATTAACGCTAAATGTTATCGATGGGGGTACATTCATGTGACGGTGTGAGACCCTCGGCGAGGGAGAGAAGCGACAGGGCGGGGGGGGGGGGAGGGTTGCTACCCTCTCCCACGGAGTACAAAAGTCGCGTTTATAGAGCATTTAAAAGCAAATTTCTAGGGAATTAAACAGTGGAAAGAATCATTGCGAAGTACTATGATAATAGCATACGGGGGTACATTATTTCTTTGATGATATGAAATCCTCGGCGAGGGAGCGAAGCGACTGAGTGGGTGAGGGTGTGGGAGGAGAATACCCCTTCCCACGGTATAGAGGGACTTTTTGTAAGTATAATTGAGTATAAAAGTCTCGTTTATGGAGCATTTAAATCAAATTTCTGGGGAACAAATCATACTAAAAAAAAATCACTGCTAAGGACTGTAATCATAACTTATGCAAACTGCAACGAACAGAGCGAGCGAGCCACTCTCGCTTTGCCATTCGTCTAAAATGTATTCATTTAAAGTTCTTAAAACGTAATCGCATTGTTCGAGCAATAAAACTTATTCTTTTATTACTAGAAAGCATAGAAGAAAAGGAAAATGTGTGGTTTACTAAAGTTATGTTCCACGGGGCACACTCGAGGACGCGAGGCTACCATCTTGATATACACTTAGTTTACTCATAAGTAAATGTTAGTGTACAGATGTAATAATGTATATTGTTAGTGTACTATAATTTTCGCCCCGTTAGGGGCGAAAATTTTGCATTTTCAGTATGAAATTGACAACTTTCAGACAAAAAAGTGCCTTTATGTTCATGTTGGTCTTGAAATTATTGATTGATTATTTATTGTTTGTTTCTGTGTGTGTGTGTGTTTTTTTTTTTTTTTTTTTTTTTTTTTTTTTTACTTGGCAGCCAAAGGAGGGGGTTTAAATCCCGAAACTCCCCTGTAGATCCGCCACTGCTTTAATATTATACATTATGCTTTACAGCAACAGCGGTCATAATGAGTGCAAGCTGACTCAGCAGGGTGGTCAGTTTTTCCGCTTATAAGTGCGTGTCTAAAAGTTACTTGCAGCCATGCGTGGCTAGACGGTGATGTCACGTCACTTGGTAAGCTTCCAGGGTTGATGCCACTGAAGCTAGCTATTACGGCGTCTCCGCTCTGTGAATCGAGGCCATCGCCTATGCCCAGCATATATTCGTTTGGAAACTTGAAACTGTGGAAACTGAATTTTATCCTGCAGTTGGCTCTTGTTGTGAACCTCAAGACAGGGGCTAATAACCCGCATCGCTCCCTCCCACAGAGCAGTGTTTTCAGATGAAATGTAGAATGGTGAATCGAGTGAGAGAACTGTAGATACTGCAAAATGAGCACACACGCACACACACGCACACACACAAGAGAGAGAGAGGGAGAGAGAGAGAGAGAGAGAGAGAGATAAAGAATGAAAATGCAGCATAATATTCCGGCAATGCCTGCATTACAATGAGAAATAAATATGACCTCCAGATGTTTCATGAGGCAATATTGACAGTCCATCGACCGGAAGTATTCCAAATCACGAAACTAATTTTAGAATGATAGACCATTCAAATTTATAGATTTTTAGATGGGATTCTGCGTTGTGATATACTAATAGTATACAAAATTTGACATTGAAATGCCATGCATCCTAATCATCAGGCGATTTTGTGATCTCTTGGATATAACAAAAGTAAAGATATCAAGTATTGAAACAAGCAGATGGGTAAACTGACAGAAATGGAAGAAAGCCCATAAGTGAAAGCCTATAAATGGCGGAATAAGAATAAGAAAGAAAAGGAGAAAAAAGCCCAAGGATAACAAAATAGCAGGATACGTTTTATGGGAAGTGTCGAATGTAAAAGAAAATAGACTTTAAAAATTCGAATGTTAGCGCACAAAGTTCAAATAACTCTTGATTATGTTTGCTTCTTCGTAAAATAAAAACAATATTCCTATCTCCTTAACATTTTTTTTTTTCAGATTTCGGAAGTGAAGAGGTGAATCACTGCGAACCGAAGTGGGTTTATAATAGAAGCATCACAATTCTGGCATAGTTTTCCCGCAACATTATGTCAGAGAGTCAAAATCCAGTTTATTCCTGGAATGATAAATCAGTGACTGATTGTTAACAGTACAAGAATGTGTAAACTATCGATGCGTGGAGAATTTCGGATCTTACCTGATTCTACATAAAATGATGCATATGTCTTGTCCAAAAGCAATACAATAGCCAACATCATTAGTAGATCCATTATTTGATATACAACACGTGCTATGCCGAATCCCATGTTACCATGGAGAGAGGGAAAAATCCATCCAAGCAAGCCCAGAGTCTCTGATATTTGACCGTTTAATTCGCTGTCAATTAAGATACATGTATCACTGTTAACGCGAGCGCGGTCTATCTGTATGGGTGT
This sequence comes from Diadema setosum, assembly GCA_033980235.1. Classification (NCBI taxonomy): domain Eukaryota; kingdom Metazoa; phylum Echinodermata; class Echinoidea; order Diadematoida; family Diadematidae; genus Diadema; species Diadema setosum. The sequence goes on from CM067079.1 coordinate 7,359,448, forward strand.
CCTGCGTCGCAGCTAGTTGAATGGAGTACTTAACAGTCTTAGTCATACTAAACAAGAAAACTTCCTCAATTAAGTGTTGCGGCAGCTATAAATTTTGGTAGCAGCAGTTGTGCTCTCACTTTCGTGCAGCCAATTATGCAAGTCATCTTTACATTGTTATTGTAACACTATATATTCACTGCTTTATTATATCCCGTGATTAAATGAAATAAAACAAAACAAACATAGATTAATTGCAATATTTGGGATGTAGGCCTATACAGGCGCTTACAAGAAAAAACAAACAAACAAAATTAAACAGAAATCAAAAAGGTAAAGCGTAGACTATCAAGCATACCTGAAATTAAATATACAGCTTGGTATCTTTTGTCTCAACTTTGTACAAAAATGTTTACCCTCTTTAAAAACGATTTCATTGCATCATTATTTTTTTTCTTCTTTATCATCCACCCCAAGGTCTGATTACCAATGATAATTTTTTGCTTTGTAAAATCGAATAAGTGAAGATAAGGCCTACTTTACTGTGAAGCAATAACGTTTCTTGTGCAGCTGTACATGTTACTCATTTTTGTAATTTTCTAAAATATCCTGTACTGCTGTCCAATTATATATATTTCAAAGTCAATTATTTGAAACTGATAGGCCTCAAACATGTTAAAAGGTATATTTACACTATTGCTTGTCTGTGACTGTGAAAGCTGTGTTTTTACCACTTGTAAAGTTTCATTTTATTCATTTGAAGAGTGTGTGTAGCATATACGTTCAAGATCCACTTTATCATTTACATTCGGCACACCCTTGGATGCGATTTTGCATACCAAGCAATTTATATTCTGTCGGCAAAATTCGAGAAGAGAGACGGTATCAAGTTGTAGTTTTGATATCATTAGCCAGCTTTGACACTGGCGACTCCACGACGTAATGACCAGTAATAGCCATAGTCACGCTTCTGGGAATAAACAAACCCGTGTTGGAGTTATTATTATTATTATTATTATTATTATTATTATTATTACTTTTATTATTATTATTAGTAGTAGTATTATCATTATCATTATTATTATTATTATTATTATTATTATTATTACTTTTATTATTATTATTAGTAGTAGTATTATCATTATCATTATTATTATTATTATTATTATTATTATTATTATTATTATTATTATTATTATTATTAATACTACCACTACTACTACTACTTCTACTGTTTTTTATTTATTTATTTATCTATCTATTTATTTGACATTACAACGTAGGATAAAAACAGGAAGTCGTACTTGTATTACATGATATAGGCCCTACAGAATGTTGTGATTCTACATGTTCTAGGTGCATATCACTGGTTGCCACTGAAGGAAAAAGGCAAACTTAATCACCGATGCTCGAGGCCTTCCTCCCTAACCAGTGCATGCACCCAGAGTAAGCTATATCAATGCAATTAAGCAATTACAAACAGTATCATTACTTTATCATAAAAAAGAAAATAACATGCACTTCAAACAGAAATAAGTACAGGTGTATAGATAAAAATAGGCCTACAAATACATATGTAGAATCAGTCATGTGAAAAATAACGATATACAGTTTATGTAATTTCACTTTAGGCTGTAAACAAAACTGAAATCCAATGCCTGCTTTTGTCATTCTGTGGTGATGTTTTGTGCACGTGATGTAGCTGCATGGTTCTGCTCATTATTCATAGGTAAACTTAGCTGTGATTGAGGAGAGTGAATTCTTTTACATTCCCAACAGCATTTAATTTAGGAACTTATGACGTTTTTCATTCACTTGAAAGGAATCATATTTTTAGTCTGGCCTAATACAATGATGAAACACGTGATAATTTGGAGACGGGTACAAACAGAAACTTTCCCCGCACATAACAAAACTGAAGTGAAACTCTTCAAGAAACTTGATATGAAAGAGGAACATATTTGTGTATAGGCATATGATAAATATCAAATGGTTTGAAGTTTAAACATCAATGAAAAAAAAAATCCATTGTCAAATAAGTCGAAGCAGATTCAAAATACGTGGGGACACCTAAGTTCGTTTTAAGTGGAACCACTTTCATCAATCCTTATACTGGTTTTGAGATAATCAAGGCTGGCAGTAGTATATGTCTTATAGCATGGTATAATCTAGTGAAAATTTGTGAAGGGTCTACAGAAAAATTGACAGAAATTATTAAAATTTTACTATATCCATTTTCTTTGCTATTATAATGCTCCTTGAAGGACAAGTTCACCTTCATAGACATGTGGGTTGAGTAAATGCAGCATTAAGCAGCAATATTAGTAGAACACATCAATGAGAGTTAGAGGAAAATCGGACAATCTGTTCAAAAGTTATGAATTGTTGAAGTTTCTGCTCAGTCACGGCTGGATGAAAAGACTACTATAGCTTGTGATGTCATATGAGTACAACTATATAAAGAAAGTATAAATAAATTCAAGATATTCTCACTTTTCTCACATAATGAAAGAACACTCAACTTCTATCTTTCAGAAATCAGGGGGAATAATGTTACCCCTAACATAAGTCAGGAACTAGTCGAAAATATGTGCACTTTATTCAAAAAGTCAGGTTTTGTGAAATTCTCTTTTCTATTGTACTGTGAAGGCCTTTAAAACTGATAGTGACTGTCATACTGTTAATGCCAGGTCAGCGCCAGCCACAAGCCTTCAAATGATCCATTTGCATGTTAAGCTTTATCATATCTCATATTCTTTACCTATTAAAAAGAAACTGACGCTTGGACGTCGAAACTGAAATTAATCTTATGAAAGAATTTACACAATAGATACCTTCAGGCAACATGGATATAATGACTGCTAGACAATTATCGCCCCTATTCTAAGGAGTGAAGGAGTGTTAATTGCATGCGAACCAACACTGAACTTTTGGCATTCATTCGCTAGGGGCTGAGATTATGGTTTGGTCATTGTATTCAAATTTCTTATATTACAATGTCAGATGTAAGGAAGTACGATATTGATACTGAATTACCAGAAAGTACAAGGAAGTGTTGTACAACAAACTTGAATGTAAAACTTACATTACCTTTTTCCGCTGTGTAATCAGCTATGATCTAGCTTGAAAACACTTGTTCTAGGTACCCATGGCAAAATACTATTCAACGGTAGGTATATTTTCATTAACTGAGTTTCCATTCAGTTAAATTCATTACAAATCTGTCAAAGATGTATATATATATATATATATATAATATAAATATATGTATAATTATATATATATATAATATATATAGTATATGTATAATTATATATATATATATATATATATATATATATATATATAATATATTATATGTATAATTATATATATATATATATATATATATATATATATATATATATTTATATATTTATATATATATATATATATATATATATATATATATATATATTGGTGGTTGATAAGATGTTTCCATGTAATATTTTCTTATACACATATTATTCAAAAACAAAGTAATCATGTTTTCATCAATAATTGTATTATTTCTCTCAAAAATCATGCGACACGATATCTTATAATTCTTTTGATATTTGGTCAATCTAGAGCAGCCTTGAAAATTCATCAACTCATAATTATTGAAAACATTGTTTATCCTAAGGATATTGCTCCATAATATATACAAATAAACTTGTTCTTTTATGCCGAGTGAATTGCAGACAGCAGCGAACATCACTTTGGCGTACGTATAAAACCTCACCTCTTTTTTGTTTGCAATTCTGACACAGATTTGCAGATACCATGTTCAATTACATCAATAAAAAATATAGAATCAATGAAATTTCCTTTAATACGTTTATTATAACCTTCAAAAGGAGGGTTTCCATTTTTTTTTTTGGTATATTCTAACCAATGGATATAAGATATGAATTACAAGAGTGTACGATAGTGGGGATATCCTTTGAACACAAGTATACATTATATACATTTGATATTTTCAATTTTTTTTTTTAGTTTTTAACTTTTCATTCAGAAGTTCAACTTGATAACCCTCATGGCCCGTTTGGGTTGTCTTTCAAATGTTTGAACCTCGCATCATAAGACAAATGCACAATTTGCGGATTTTGATCATTTGTAACCAAATTCCTATAGTATCATAGTTTGGCGATGAACATCTTTTTTTAAATGCAATTTTTACATGATTTAAAGTTTCTATTACACATTTTCTTTAACATAGGGGTGAACAAAAGTTTATTTTTCTTCCGTTTCAATTAAGTCCTATGGGTTATAAGAAAACGTTCATCCTATAGCTTTGAGTGCACATTAGGAAATAAATCGCATTGTATATTTACATCAGTATCATCACACAACTAGATATGCCGCTAAAATGCAACTGGCATGCCTCGACCACAATGCATGGTTCTCCCAATAGGTTTAGAGTACTTCTTGGCCATGTAGGTAATGCTTCACATAATTAACAAAGATTTATCATAACATGTTTGTCACTAGGTTTCAATTGGATGGATGATTAAATTGCTTAAGAGAGCAGGTATTTGGAGATTAGAGCATGTTCAATTTACCTATGTTCCTTGCCCTTGAACCCATGGCCATAATATATTCTCCAAATAATCACCAACCGGCAACATCCAATTTCAGGGTAATACTTTGAGCTATTTTCATAATGTAAAAATTGTGACAGTTGATTGCTTCCCTAGACCTTTGACTCCATGGCCAATTTTTTTCCTTATGGAATCATTCTGCAGTAATGCATGATATACTTAGTTTTATTGAGTTTGTGCATTTAGTAATCTCCAAGGGATTGAGAAAAGTGTAACTTCAGCGTTAAATAGTAGAATTCTGGCATTTCAACCTGCACTTTGACCATTGACCTTTGATAATCTGATTTACATTATAGTTATCCTACAATGAAGAAATTACCATTTTTTTTAATATCTCACTTTGTCACTTCTACATTATCTCCCACGTCATTATTGATGCTTTGAAGAACTTTTATTCCTCCATGTTTTTATTTATCTGTTCTTTTACATGTAGAATATCGTCACATGGCCGTTAAACTACAATGTACATTTAGTGCCTATTTCTTTTGTGAAATGTGAAAATTGTAATTTTGTGTATGTTATGTATTTTGTACCACCACAATGTTGTTCAGCTGCGGAAATATGAAAAATAAACTTAACTGAAACGAGAAAATAAAGTGAAAGTGCGAAGTTCCAACCTCCTGCATCGTGGTCTTTTCAACTTCACAAATTGCTCTGTGAGAGAACAGACCATGTGGAATTCAATGCCATGACCTGTAGAATTTAACATCTTACAGTTTTAAGCAAGGAAAAAAGATCAAAATAATTTCCCAGCTTGCCCAATCTGGTTTAGAGAATGAAATGGACAGCTGGAAACGCTATAAGGTTGAGCAAGGATTTTTGGGAAAGCAGTGATATCTCTGGATTGCATGAATATGACCGTTTGATAACAAAATCTGATGGTTACGTGCTTCTAGTAAGTGAAAATATCCGAGTGACGCTGAGAGCGTCATGTGAACCATGTGAAGAAAAAGATGCTGAAAACTGTTCAATGGCATGGCGATGTGTGTTTCCTACTACAAGTGCCTTTACACTGACAGCATATACATGTATACCATAATTATATAACTTGTTTTGTGCTGTAGTGTTTCTTCATTTGAAAATCCCTATTTAGCTTAGTCAGCGATGTTCGACTTGTTTGACATTTAGCCACCGCAATTTTAGTGTCTTTGAGCCATCTCATCCATTCTGTACGTAATCTATTCCTGTCATAGATTAAAGAGCGATTGCAAAATGTATTTATGTTGGTCCTTGATAGAGAGCTTATAAACTTTCGACGTTTTTTTTATGCTCAATGAAAAATGACATTGATCATTGATATGATCAATGATCTAGGATTTTATCATCAGTGCTGGTGCCAAACTCATCGGAACGTTTGTGCCCAAAATCAATCAATCAATTGCAAACTATCCAACGTAAAAGTGTAGGCTTTTAGGTGTAAAAAAAAAAAAATCGGTATTGCGAATGATACAAATTGCTTTCTTCGATTTTAACTTTTTAAAAATTCAAAAGTATGGGGGGGGGGGGGGAAGGGTCTATAACGCTCACCTGAGTATTCCAGATTCACTTTGCACAAATTCTTGCGAACTATTACTTATAGGAAAAACTAATCTAGCTTGGTGGACTTTGGCGGCGTCCAGGAAAGCATGGCTTGCATTTTTTCACTTTTTTTTTTTTACATTCCCCATTTTTTCCATTTTTTTTTTTAAATTTACGTTTCATCATATTGGAGATAACATCTTCTAAGTTTGTACAAAATTTGACCAGGCATATAAAAAAAAAACCCGCAGATATAACAAAATGTGAAAACTGGCCCTAAATTGTGGTCTTGGCCGACAAGAGGGCCACTGACCGGCTGGATATGTGACATAAACACACTTGAAAGTACGCTCTCTAGCGTATTTGTACAGAACATTTCTTGTATTAACAAACATATTTAAACGGCTCCCTAATTTTTGACCCTAAATGGGGACCTCAAGATGGAATGGTCCCCATTCGTACAAAATAGATATTCTACGAGTATTACCCTATACAGTGCACTCCCGTTACAACGAACACGGTTATAACGAAATTTCGTTATAACGAAGTAAAACGTCTGGTCCCAAAATTATCGCCATTAAAATCTATGGTACAAAATTCGCTTATAGCGAACACGGTTATAGCGAAATTTTCGTTATAACGAAGTCTTTTCCGAGCACCACTGACAAAGAAAAACAAAAGAAATGTGCTCCGTTATAACGAAATGAGGATCGCTTCCGAAGATACGTAGCGGAACAAGCATTTATAGCATCTCTGCATGGGCGAACGCGTCACATCACTGTGTGTTTGCTTGGTGTGTCACGCACAGTTTCCGAGGGGAACTTGCGTTATTGTAATACAATAATCTGAAATTGAATTTACTATTTGTTTTATTGTTCACATAGCTTTCCAGTATATGACGAGTATTCAACAAACAGAATATGATATATGCGTGACTTCCTTGTTTTCGTTGTTGTATTTGTTCGGTTATAACGAAATTTTGTTATAAGAAAGAAAACTGCCCGTCCCGAGCATTTCGTTATAACGGGAGTGCACTGTAGTTGAAATACCAACCAAGTCTGGTGAAAATGTGACTTTTCGATTTCAAGATGAAAATATTACACACAGGACACCAGGGCCCCGAAGGGTATACTCTTTACCGCCAAAAGAAAAAAGGAAACATACAAACACACACAAACACATTAAGTAACTAATACACTCATGACATAGGCTAACTCTATCACTTCTGATTCTAGAAAAACAAACCGGCCATTACCGCACCCAGTGCATACGTGGCTTTTACTAATATAATTGATTCAAAACATAGGAAACCTTAGAACTTCATAATTCTTTTTTTTTTTTGATGCAATTTTGATGGAACCTCCATCATGTTTTTTGTTTCATTTTCAGTTATCTAGTACAACCAACCTGTACATGTCGTGATTTTGCGCTTTAAGGAATTGTTGCATTATGAACAAATAGGATCGTCACGCGTTCATTCGTCTTCGAGAATCAAGTAACCAAACTCGTCAAATGTGTGACTTCCACTTCCTTATCGATGTGTGTGTATATGTGTTTTCTGGACGGTGAGTGTCGTAAATTCTTTCAAATGGCCGATGAATGACTTTCTGCAGATAATATATTCTATCATCTACAGTGTGATCGATAATCAAATACTCAAACTCGTCTAGCAGTATACCCTTCTTTGCCCCGTGGATTTACCCGGTATACTTGAAGAGTTTACATTTAAAGAAGCATTAGATGTGTTTGATTTTGTCACGCGTTGTTTCACCAATATCGGCAGTTTCACAATTAAACGCATCACAGTTCACGTATGTGCCAATTTGACAACCACGTGATGGTGGTGATGTCTTTGCTGTCTTACGAGATTCAATCGGTGTACTGCTCTCTGCTTTTTGCATCTCAAATGTTGATGGTGGTATTTCATAAAAATCGGTGTAACTGAGGTCAGATTTACCCTCTTCTACCGATGGACCATTGCTTCTGTTCCAGATTGAAGTGTTTTCCATCTCATTCAGTATGTCTTCCTTGTCCTCTACAGCTTCGTGAGATATTGAGCCAACCACATCACACAGCATCACACCAGAATTAGTTGTGGTTGATAGATGGTCTGGATTGCCCCTCTCTAGCCCCACCAGTTTACTCTCATGTATTGTTAAGTCCGTTTCCACCTCTGCTACTTCTATGTCATCATTCACGTATCCCTGTCCCTTAGCACAGATGGATGAAGTTGCCAACGGAGCGTCAAGAAAGCGGTGATATTCTGAAATCCTAGTAGGATGTACCTGTACTCTCGTGGTGCTTTGCCTGCTCATTTCAGCTAATGGGAGATCTGCTCCATTACCACTATTGTGGGGAGAGTCGTAGATTTTGGGCTTGTCAAGATCATCTGGTATAGTTTCGTAGAGGTCGTCATCCCTTGTGGACAGAGAGTGTTTAGCGGAATTCCGGGACACAACATCATGTGTCTGCAAAAAGAACGAAATTAAGACAGAAAGAGAGAGAGGGAGAGAGAGATGACTTATAAGCCTACAGATACAGTAGTTTTATCACTGCACTGCTCATTGCCATCTTCTTGCTGCATTGAGAGAAGAATATTTTCCCTCATATCTCGACCCTGAGTACCGAAAGCCTGCAGATTATTGAATTTGTGGTCACGCGAAAACAGTCACAACTGTTAATAGGACATGGACAAGGGGACTTTATATTCATGCATTGAATGACAGTGGATGAGGTCTCATCCTTCTTCGGTATTATGCTACTGTGTTTGGAAGATGTACCTTTAAGTTAGATATGAATCTGAAATAAATGATTAGAGATGATTGACTACAGCACTGGAAACTTAGTTGATGTCATGATCAGGATGACGGGGCTTATTCGTCGGTTGCTTTGCACAGAAACTATGCATTGAACAATGTCAATGGCATATATGCCTTCCATGGCGTTTAGCATCAATGATTACAACTGTACCTAATTAAGCCAAGGTTACACCGGAGCCGAATCAGCTGCGAATCCACCCGAATACACGTATTCGAGGGGATTCGGAAGCATTCTGTTCTCCTTCCCCGAATGGGAGAAAATTCGGGAGGGATTCGGCTCGTTTTGAAATGTTCAAAACCAGCCGAATACCCTGAAAACTACTCCCGAAAGTGGCCCGGACAAATTTCATTCGGGCCATATTCGGGATATATTCGGATCATTAGGGGAGTAACGGCCCGAATCATCTATAGTAAAATAGACATGAATATCACGAGTAGAACTGAATATGCTCAGAATTTCCCCCGAATACCTGCCCGAATCCATCCGCATCGTTACCCGAATACAGAGCAGAATACAGGCGAGTTGGTCAAATAGAGCAGAATACTGCCGAATAGCTGCTACAGCCGAATAGGTCTACTGAGCGGCCAGAATGACCCGAATAGCCTCGCGAATATAACCAGATTAGCGATTCTGCTCTGATTCGGGACCTATGCGGAACCTTTTCGTCTCTGATTCGGGGAGCTCCCCGAATCAGAGACGAATAGGTTCCGAATCTACCGAATCCATCCGATCCAGGCCATATTCGGACGGAGTTGGTCCAAATCTATTCGGGAGAATTCGGCTTTGGTGTAACCCTGGCTTATGTCACAATCGCTCGTCAGTAGACTTAGTGTCCTTACGCTGCTGTTTCTGTGCCGAGTAGTCCTACATCTCGGGTACTTCTTGTGTAACCATCTCAGTATTACCACCATTAAGATGAGAGCGAGGAGTGATGCAAGTGCGATGGGAAACCACGTGAAGAACGTATCCTTGGTAACAGGGCGTTTTGTTGTAGAGGTTCCGAGAGGTTTCTGTGGAACTGGTGGTAAATATTCAGCAATCAGGTGTTAATGGAGAGCTGCTTTACATGGAATTATGATACACAGTAAATGAATTTTACGATGATTCATGCCCAAGTTCATTTCACGTTTATGAATATGTACAATAATGATTTCCCAAGAGTATTATAGAAAATAATAACTATTCAACTAATGAAGCATAATATCTACAATAATTGATTCACATGTTGATTTTTTTTTAAGCTAAAAAGAAAATAAGTGAAAACGACAACATGTAAACCTTGCGAAGGACTTTCCTGATGAGTGTTTGCAATCCAAGTAGTTGTGCCTGAGTATGTAACGAAAGGATTGAGAAAATGGAATGAGAATCATTATCACTAGATTATAATATTCATATGCACTCATAACACAATTAAGACAACGCATGCTAGAAATTGTTTCCATTCAACTTGATGGATCTTGATCATGTTCATAAAGTCCAAAGATTCATAATATTCAGAAGGCTCGTAAATCCGGTAATGAATAATGGTCGTTATTCCGAAGGTTCTTATCCGAAAACGAAATAAGGTCTGTTATTCGTTAGTACGCACCTTCTTTTCATTTTAGAATCAACGAACCTTAACATTTCGTTCTCGGATTAACGTACCTTTGATATAACACATCAAATGTTGGGATTATCACATCCAATTTCGTTTTCGTAAAAACAGACCTCTATAGGTACAGGAATTCGTGTGTTTCGGAATAACAAAAGTTATTCCTCATTTCCGGATTAATGAACCTTGTGAACAATAAATATCGCTCGTTTATGTGCACAAAAATATTCATGTAGTCAAAAGACGTGGGGAGTTGGTAGTATGATGCAACAATTATTTGTTGCAAAATGTCAACTTCCCAGATACCATGAAAACAGCTCTCACAAGTTTAACTCAACTTCTGGCAGGCTTGCCCGGAAAGAGTTGCAGTTTTGTATGATTTTGAATTCTTACTGTGGATGTCACTTGTCACGGTGCTCTGTAATGTCATGGTACGAACTGCTCGTAATAAAATGTGGAATCCGACACGTGTTCCATCCCCGTCACTTGTGAAGATCATCTGCAGACGGGAGCTAACGCTACGGAAGTTCAAATTTTGGCGCGAGTCTTCCATGTTTCCGGTCCAGTGTTTCCAAGTGTCTCCAATTTTGGTAAATCTTAGATCTCCGTCACCGATGTAAAGGTAGTCTTTATCTTGTTCCATGTTAAACACCAGGACTTCTACCTCTATGAAGGAACCGTTTTCAGTCTTGATGTCCCAAAGACAGTAGCCGTTATTTGCGTAGTCCTCAGGGTAAAGTGGAGATTTGATGGGCATTGAGATTCCGTCACGCAGGATCAATTCTGAATTAGAACATTAAAAAAAAATTAATGCAAAATTGAATATGGCAGCAGTGTTGGTTGTCATCATGTAAAAATGGGGAACATTGGGATGGTGTATTCTATGGTTCATCATCAAGAATAATACAAGCCAGTAAAGCTAACATCATTTTGCGTAACATAATCAGGCTGCACTGCAGCTAAATGTCTCAACAATGTTTTCCCAACAGAACTTACTGTAAGCGTTAAGAGAGTCATAATATATATATCAAGCTTTGCTTTCAAAGGTTCAGAAATAGAAAAAGTAGCTCTTATAATAGTTGCTTAACAAAATTGATTGCATGGGCCTATATTAATCAATTTAATTATCTTTTTCAATTCCATAACTTATCTATACCTTCAACCTTCAGACTTGTTCCAAAGCTCTGACTTCTAGTTCTACACTTTCGTCTCATCATTTTGTTGAGGGAGTGTGTGCTTGTGTGTATATTGGTGCAACACTTAAGGTTCCATTGACAAACTGCCTTTCGTTTACATGGCTGTACCTTGATGCTTTACAGCTACGCAGTCATGTTCAGCGTAATTTGACTGAGCAGGGCGGTCATTTTGTCACTTATAAGTGCGTGTCCAAAAGTTACTTGCAGCCAGGCATGGTTAGATCAATTCAGAAGTACTATTATAAGCTATATATTTCGTCCTTCTCTTCCTACTGGTTTCTCTCTATCCCTCCACATACACACACGCGAGCACAAACACATTGTGTGTGTGTGTGTGTGTGTGTGTGTGTGTGTGTGTGTTTTGCTCCCAACGGCTAAATTGCCGTTTTGCAAGTTGCCTTTATTGTTTTACATGGATGTACCTTGATGCTTTACAGCTGCAACAGTCATATTCAGTGTAAGCTGATTCAGTTTGTCACTTATAAGTGCATCTCCAAACGTTACTTGCAGCCAGGCGTGGTAAGACGGCGATGTCACATCACTTGGTACGTTTTCAAGGTTAGTGCCACTGAAGCTAGCTATTGTGCTGGCTCCGCTTGGGAAATCAAGGCCATCGCCTATCTCCAGCTTAAGTCGATTTGGAAGCATGAGACTGTGGAAACTGAAGTTTATCCTGAAGATGGCATTTGTTTTAAACATCCATACATAGGTGAATTCAACTCCTGTGCCTTCCTGCCACAGAGCAGTGTTATCAGATGAAATGTAGAAAGGTGACTCGAGAACTGTAAATACTGCGAATGTAGTACACACACATACACATGCGAGAGTGAAAGAGAGAGATAAAGAATGAAAAAAATACAGCAAAATCTTCCGAGAAAGACTGCGTTACACAGAGAAATTAGTCTGATATCTAGATATCCAGTTTCATAAGCAAATAGATTGACATCCATTCTATATGGGAAGTATTCCAAATCATGAGCTAGGTTTTTAGAATGATAGACCGTTCTAATATGCAGACTCTTGCGTGGTATTCTGCGTTATCATTCATATCTATATATGAATTAACATGGAAATGTCATCTTATTAATCAGGAGAGTTTTTAACTTTTGGTTGTTTGTGGTTTCTTGAACCTAACACAAATATAATGACACTGAGTAGCAAAATGAATAAAGAAAAAAAAAACAGAATTGGAAAATCCGTAGTGGTGGAATAAGAAGAGGAAAAAAAGAAGGAGAAGAAAAGCAATGATAAACACTTAGCAGGATACATTTTATATCAGGTGGTATATGCGGGGAAACCACACTTGCACAAAGCAAATTGAGCAATGGTTATTTACGGTCTATCATTTTCGTGTTAAAAATAAAAATGTCGAATGTTAGCTATGATTACTGTTTGCTTTCCCGTTTCAAGCAACGGCAATATGCCGATCTCTTAAACATCTTTTTCAGATTTTCGAAGTGAAGAGCTGAATTATTGGGCACCGAAGTATATTAATCCAAAACGAAACATCGCAATTCTTACTAGTTTATTCCAATATTATGACAGGCAGTTCAAGGTCCAGTTTATAGTAGAATGATTAATCGATTCTTAACTTATGAACAGCACGTGTATGAACCATCAATGCGAGGAGATATCAGGATCTTAACTGATTCTACGTAGAATGATGGATACATCATGTCTACAAGCAATACAGTGCCCAACATGATTAGCAGATCCATGATTTGATACACACCCGTTACGTCGAATCCCATTGTTGCCATTGAGAGAGGGGAAATACATCCACGCAAGCCCAGTGTCTCTGAAATTTGACATTAGGAATCGCGGCCAAGGTATAGCACTGTTAATGCGAGGGTAGTCTATCGGTATAGATGTTCTGTGTCGCAGGTCAGTCACTGTCAGCAAAGTCAGTGAATAGAGTACTCAGCTGTCTTTGTCAGGACAAGAACACTTCTTTTTGTTGCGAAAGCTGTATACAAGTACTCGTCAAAGTAGTTTTGCTCTCACTTTCATGCTGCCAATTATGCAAGTCTACTTTACATTCATTTCATTGTAATGCTTGAGCTGCATATGGGCGCTAACAAGAAAAAAAAACCCCATAAAGCAATCAAAACAAAAACAAACAGAAAGTGTTAGCTTTCATGCATACCTAACAGATATATATATCTTGTTATGTTTTGTCTCAAATTGGTGCTTAATTTTATGTAGAACAATTTCCTTTACTGTTATTTGTTTTTAATCATTAATCTCCCTAACTTTTGATTACCAATGATATTCCTTGCATGATAAAATCGAACAAGTCAAAATATATACTTTAGAGTGCAGAGACAATGCGAATGCTTCTTTGGGGTATGTAATCTTATTCACTTGTAATTTCCAGTACATCGTGTGCTACTGTCTGTTTATAGATCAAAGTCAATCATTTGACAACTTCGAGGGTTCAGAAGTTAATAGTCACTGCAGTGCTTGACAGTGACTGTGAAAGCTATGATTATACCACATGTACAGATCCATCTTTTAAAGAATCTATGGAGCATAACGATGTTCGAGATCCACTTACAGTCTCTCACATTCCGCACACCCTTGGCTGCAGTTTTGCATAGCTTAGCATGTATACATATATATAATGTATGTATCATAATGGTTATATAGTATGTGTACATACACACACACACACACACACACACACACACACAACCAATCAAACTGAAACACTTCAATTGATATAAAAAATAAAAGATATTTATGTGTACATAAAATTGTTTTCGTGTTTGAACATCAACTAAAAATCAAGTGTCGAATAAGGTGAGGCAAATTTGTTTTCGTGGATCCCAATTTTCATTTTCTCAGTCCCGACGACTGATCAATTTAAGCGAAGTTCATTATCGTGATATCTCTTGAAAAATGTATAACGTTATGAACAGTTTACAGAAAGGTGTAAATAAAAGCACTAAAATGTAGTAAGGCTGTGAATCTATTGATTTTATTCTGCCCGTTTCCTTTTGTTATTCAGCACCACCAAGGATGTAAGAGTAATAATGTTGTTGAGGTACACTGCCAAGTTTTCTTCATACTCGCCTTAAACACAACAGAGTCAAGGAACAATTACAGTTTGATCGGACCTAACGAGCAGATTATCAATATGCTTATTTGGGAAATGTAGAAGTTTGACGGTCACAAATCGGGATCAACATCTGAATTCGCCATTCTAAATTGTACCGAATTGACACTTTATAGCTTTAATTAAACAAAGTACTGTAAGGAACAAAATAACGCAGAATAATTTAGTTACACGATTTGAGAATGAGTTGAGAATTTGAGATGATAATATTTAATGACAGGAATATTAAATTTTATTCAAATTCCTTACAGCTGAGAGTGAAGATCAAACTGTTAATATAAGGCCAGTGCCGGCTGCAAACCTTAAATAATCTACCTGTATTGGCATGTAAAGCTTGTCTACAAGCTATGATTTAGTTCGAGTACACGACCCATGTTCCAAGCAATCCACAATATTTCTTTTTCCATTTATCTACTTTTTTTGCGACTTACATAGCACAACACTATAGAGTAAATGAGTTTGGTAAACTTAAGACAAAATACTTGATATTCAATGGTAGGATTATTTAGATGATATTATATACAACTCCAAGAGTTATTCATATTTTGTTGAACCTACCTGGAAAGGTCATAGTACTGCTGTTAAGATGTGACTCAGCATAAATACTGCAATGTATTGCAGTATCTCTCATATTGTAACATTGTTTGGGCAACTGCGAAAAGTCACATTGACAGTATATTGCTTCTGCAAAAGAAAGCTATACGTATATGCACCAATTCAGGTTATCGGGACCATTCAGATCCTTTGTTCGTAGAATTAAAAACACTAAAGGTAAATGATATTAATTTTTTGCAAAATTCACTTTTTATGTTTCGTTTGTATAACGGTCAGTTGCCATCTCCTTTTTTCTCGTTATTTCATTTAAAAAAGGATATACATTCTTATCCCACAAGGCAATCTGATAAATTTCATCTACAAAATCCTAAAACGGTGATGGCTCTGAAATCTATCAGAGACACTGGACCTGATATTTGGAACTCTCTTCCTTCAGAAATTCGAACTTTAAAGTCTATGTATTCTTTCAAGAAAGCTGTGAAGACAATGCTGCTCTCTGGATATCAGTGATCTTATAATGTCATTGCAATTGTATTGTATATGAAATTCCCTCGTGGAATTATCGTTGTTCTGAATTTATTGCGTAATGTTATGTAACCGACCATGACCTGTAACTGTTCACCTGTACCTCGGTGAGAATATACTTTGCCATGCTTTGCTATTCAGTGATCTAGGTGTTCTAACTTTGTGTAATAGTGAAAGCAGACAGACCTCTCTTCTCTCCTTTCTCCTATCCTATCTCTATGCAAGTCATCCCTCCCCCTATTTCCTACCATGTACGAGGGCTGCATGCAAATCAAGCAATGCTTAAGCTGTAGCCCTTCTGCGTTATGCATTGCATCACTGTTCTGTTGGACATTTATGTACAGGCAATGAAGAAATGTATTGCTGTATATTCTAAAGGTAATGAAAAAAAAAACTCATTTTGTTAGCCACTAATGTTCATGTATATCCATTCATATGTATGGTACCATTAATGTATATGATATATGCTTATGTATCTGCATGAGCAATGATATAATACAGGAACCAATCAAATCAAATCAAATCAAATGTATTCAAATAAGATATACGGGTATGTGAAACATGCGTAACAAGAAAACATGTAGAATACGGCATCAATGCATTGCTTAATGGTATGTCTGGTGGTCATAAGCCAGCATGAAAGTACACTATTTGTTCGGGCATTTTTGGTTTTAAAGAAGGTTATCTTAACGATTCCCCAATTTGTGCCCCTGGGGACCGCAAGATGGGGATGGTTCTCATCTGTACAAGTATTCCAATACCCGAGCAATAATACCTGCCAAATGTGAAAATTTCAAGATGAATTATCAAAATGTGCAATTTGGGCCCAAATAGCTTCCCCCGCATCCCAGGACGCCGAGAGGGCATTCCCAGTGAACATCTAAAACTACAGTCACCATAACGTACTTACTCAAAGCACTAACTTAGCTCTATCACTTCTGGTTCTAGAGAAATGGACACCTCCTGGGGTCTGTTTCATGAAGTCATCACGTAAAAGTCTTTACACATTTCTCAGAATGGCCAAGGTCGCTCATTAATATGCAGCCATATAATGAGTCTTTCAAAGCAATTTCATGAAGTCTCTCATAAGTGTGTCTTATGAGCGAAAAAGTTTCTCGTAAGACTTTCATGGTGCTTTTGAACAAATTTAGATCCAATTCCTCTAGGCATGCTACGGATGCTACCTGCCAAGTTTGGTGAAAATCCATTATTGGGTCTTTTCCATAAGAATATAAGTGAAGATTTGAGGGTAGGTTGTGAGATCATCACTACGTCTAATTTGTTGCTCCAATATCTCTGATATGTAAAAAAAAAACAACAACAACAACAACAACAAGTAAACAACAATTTTATGGTACTAGGTCCAATTTTGATGAAGCCTTTATCACGTTGTTTGTTTCGTTTTGAGTTTTCCAGTATACAGCCAACCTCAACATGCTGTGGTTTTGTACTTTAATGAATAGTTGTTTTACGGACCATCAGGATTATGATTGCTGATCTGAATATTCTTCAGTCATTTTTCAAGAATCAAGTAACCAAACTCGTCAGCGTTGACTTGAACTTCTTCATCGTTGAGTGCTCATTCTGGATAGCCTCCGTAAGGCGATTGTCGTGAATTCTTACAAATGGCTGAAGATTGACTTTCTGCAGTTAATGTTTTATAGTCTTTGTCCTCAATCATCAAATATCCAAACTCTTCTACCACTATACCTCCTGACTCCGTAGAATTCGAATTGTTCACATTTAAAGAAGCAGCAGATGTACTTCCCGCCTTGAATTTATCACTTATGTCACTAGAAATTGCAGATACACAATTACGCACATTGACGTATCTGTCAATTTGACTCCCAAATGACGGTGGTAATGTCTTTACTGTCTTTGGAGATTCAGTCGGTGTACTTATTGGGTTACGTGTTTTTGCAGGGATAGGGGACTCAGACCTGTCTAGGCTCCTTCCTTGTTTCTCACATCTTGATGGTGGTACGTCATAAACATTGGTGTGCTTGAGGTCAAAATGTTCCTCTTCTTCCGAGGAGCAATTGCTTACGTTCCAGAGTGAATTGCTCTCCATCTCATCAGGGCCGTCTTCCACATTCTCTGCAGCTTCTTGTATTGTTGAGCCAAAGACATCATCTGTAGATGTTGTACGCTCAAAATAAATTCTAGACAGCGTTAGACTCATTCCGTCCGATTCTACCCTCTTCCAGCCGTTAAGTTTCGTATCCTCTTCGACTGTCGAACGCATTGACATTACATTTTGTGATGCTGCTCTAGAGGAAAAACTTTCGTCTGTGTTTGATTGATGGTCTGGCATTTCTATTGCCATCTCCGCCTCCATACTAGTACGTACTGATAATTCAGTTTTAATCTCGGTAGGTCCCATCTCATCATTATAGCCTTCCTGTCTATTGACTTCGAATGTCTTAGCACAGATGGATGATGCTGCCAACGGAGCTTCAAGAAATCGGTGAGATGCTGAAATCCCAGGAGGATGTACCTGTACTTTTACGGTGCTTGGTCTACTTATTTCAGCTAATCGAAGATCTGCTCCGTTTACAGTGTTGTTGGGAGAGTCGCTGATTTTCATTCGTGGCTTGGTGAGGTCATCGGGTATTTCTTCGTAGACATTGTCGGGATCCCCCAGGCTCTGGGAGTGTTCAGCGGAATTAGGAGTCTCAACAATATATTTCTGCAAAGGAAAAAAAAAGAGAAAGAAAGAGAGTGCAATATATTGTTTTTGGTAGGCCTACAAGAAAATATTATTGTCCCTTGCTCGTGGGTTTCAAAAGCCTGCAGTTTAGGGATTTTGTATCACGAGTATGTAGATTATCATACGACAATGAGCCACACCTGTTGATAAAGCATTAGTAAGGGGTATTATATTGATGCATTTAATGAGATGATATGAAAACATTAAGAGGATTGTGAGATATGAACCAACTAAAAAGCAATGCTTGTTAGTACTAGTCCGTTCCTTCAGTTGAATACGTTCATAGAACAATATAGAAGAAAGCCGTGATGATTGAGACATTCTGTCATGCTTGCTAATATGTTTATAAGCAAGAAAAGGAAAATGGAAATAAAGTAAAGTACCACTTTAATGAACACCTCGTTAACGGCATAGTTGAGGAAAAAGACTAGAAATGCTGAACTGAATCCCCATTTTGCCAAGGATGGACAAAAAGTCTCAGTATACAAGCGCCCTAGCTGATAAAGTGGTTACACTGTTGTACTACCTTTTCATCACTAAAGATTTTAATCTGCTTTTGAACATAGGGGAGGAATGAATAATAGTGATGTTACCAGAAAGGTCATTTCCCATGTAAAAAAAAAACAAACAAACTAACAAACAGACAATCTCGTCGGACAGAATAAGCATGAAATTCGTTGGTCTTCTGAACATGGTTGAAAATAAACATATAGGAGATCATTTGTGGAAATTTTGCACAAACATATTATCATCGATTAGACTTAAAAGAAAACTGTACTGACATTTTCTAATTGTCTGATAATTCTAATCTACATTTTTTGATGCCTACAACTGGAAAGAGAGGATTCTAAAACCCAGGATAAGCCTGTAATGATTTTTTGGAAAAAAAAAAATGAAAACGAGCAAGCCAAGGAACGATCCACACAATTTGGCATGCGTCACAGGTGCCACCCTCCGACTTTAGCAAAACGAACTACACATGTCAATTTACTGATGAAATCTCACATGAAGTACTGCAAAAACTGTTATTTAATAAAATTGCATTATGGAGCTGAAATAAACATGTTAAATAATATTGATTAATTTCTAAAAGGAATCTCTTCAAAAGCTTTTTATTTAGATAAAATTTGTGGGGAATATTCCAGATATGCAAAATGAAATTGGCATCATTGTCCGAACGTGCTGCCCATAGAAAACTGTGTGTAAGTAACGTTGCACTAACTAGCTATACTATGCATTGATGATGAGCGATAATGGTTCGACAGTTCAAACTTATCTAACGAAGATGAGGACAGAGTGATAGTCAACGGCAATTACGGTTTACGCCTAGTTAGAAGAAAACGGCACTCAGTACACATAGACTCTTGACTAGAACTAGGACTAGGACTAGTGAGCAGTCAAGGACCGAGTAGATTCTAATGTTACGTGGCAGTTCAAGTCTTGATGAGTGGCCCCTTCACTCACTCGCCGCCCCGTCTACATCTGTACGTGCACAGCGCTAATAGGCACAGCGTAAACGTTATAAGCCTAGTATACATACCCCTGCTGCCAGAACTTGAAGAAAATCCAGACGAAAGTCCAGACTCCAAGGTCTAGCATTGCCGTTAGATCTAGGCCCTTGTGCTGCAGGCCCTGTTGTTTCTGTGCTGAATTTTGCAGGTAAGGTATCTGCTTTATGGATTTTCAATGTTTTTGTAGTCGAGATAAATCTCATGGTGGTCGTATTAACACCATGGACTAGATCTAGATCTAGTTTAGTTTTAGTAGGACCCATACCTCGGAAGAGTGGCCTGACCACGTAGATACTAACAGTGCCGCCGCTTCGCGATCCAAGCGCTGGTGTAGGTATAGTGCTAGCGTACTTCCATATCCATGTAGATATCTCAAAATTCACTTAACCAAATTGCACCAAAATCACAGGAAGTTTTAGTGCGATTTGGTTCAGCGAAATTTGAGACAGCTGCATGAATAGAACAGTACACAAGTGCCGCCTGCTAGCTAAATTGGACCTAAGCGTCGTCTGCTACTCGGTACGATTTAACCCACGCGTATGCGAGAGCTTGTAATCAGTGATATAGTTGGCACCTGTGACGTCACGACATCCGGGCTCGTCAGCTCATTAGCATAATTCTCATCCCAAAAGTTCAATTTTTAACAATTTTTAAAGGGACTGTACAGTGCTGGTTGAGGTGGGGATTCATGTTTTGAACATTCTTAAGTGAGATAATGAGAAACCTCTTATGAAATATGAAAGAGCATGTGATTTTAAGAAGGATTCAACGTTTATTTGATGAAAATTGGTTTTCAAATGGCTGAGATATCCAAAAAAGTGATCATAATAAAAGGCGACAGGCCACAACTTTATTAGGATCTCTTTGTTTCACCTTGTTTTTGGATATCTCAGCCATTTCAAAACCGATTTTCATCAAATAAACTTTTGATACCCCTTAGAATTGCATGCTCTTTGACATCTCATGCAGTGGTTTCTGAATATCTCGCAAAACGTTGAAAGCTAAAGTTCGGTTTAGTATAGTGTTTGTGTAAAGAAACTACACAGGATAAGGGGTTTGCATTTGGATGAGATGAGGAGTGTATTTCTTGGAAAATTGGAAAGCTACCTTAAATTAAAGCGATTCCAGAGGCCTACCCTCTTTAGCTTTTATCATGAATGTTTATTGCAACTCAACTTTACAAACACGCGTGTGCATACCCTTATAAAAAAGTACCATGGTTTTACCATAGTACTTTTACAATGGTAATACCATAGTATTACCATAGGATGGTAAATTGACAGATGAAGGCAGTACATTTACCATGGATTTACAATGGTAAAAATACCATGGTAATACCATAGTATTACCATGGTTGTACCATGGTAGTACCATTCATTACCATGGTACTTCCATGCCGTACCACTTCCACGGTAGTACCACGGTAGTACCACGGTAGTACCACGGTACTACCACGGTACATCCATGGTAGTAGTACCATGGTAGTACCACGGTACTACCACGGTACATCCATGGTAGTAGTACCACGGTAGTACCACGGTACATATACGGTACTACCACGGTAGAACCACGGTACATCCACGGTACTACTGTACCACGGTACATCCACGGTAGTACCACGGTACATCCAGACGGTAGTACCACGGTTCTTCCATGGTGGTACCACAGTCCTTCCATGCTAGTACGACAGTACTTCAAGTATCACATAGTATCACGTCATCCACAGAACTACACTAGTATATAACTGTACTAGCACAAAATAATACTTTAAGTTCAACCCACTCACCTCATATATTATCATATATGCTTTGCATGGCTAATTGTGGTAGCTTGAATGAAATGCTCATTATAAGCAATAATCTATGCCATTGCACGTCTGCATGACCTTGTGGAGATCAATATGAAGTAGGCCATAATATGATTTAGTGGGTTTGGTGCTGTTGTATTTCGATGTACTATGAGATACCTAGCAAGTATTAAATGAGTGTGTGATGTCAGATGAAACGTAACCAAAAGTATTGATCACTGACTTCAATAAATTCACACACACACACACCATTCACATGTTTTCTCAGTGTAGCTCAAAGTAAAAAAAAAAAAAAAAACTAAAATCCAAGGACTCCACATGCCCATTCACCCCACACTTTTGATCACGGGATTCACAGATAGATTTCTAGGCTTTACACTAAATGTTACACCACGCAAACGAAGGCTTTGGTACTGGTCGGTATACTGTTCAAGATATTTGGCTTAAACCATTTTTATTTATGAGGCATCAGCCATCAAAAATAAATCCAGAGAAAACACAGCGTGTCTACAGAGTTCTTAAATTGTGGTTGACAAGTAAGCTGTGGCTCTGTTTATATAGCGGAAGGCCGCCGCTTAACCTTAAAACTGGTTGACAAGTATACAGCTGTGGCACTGTTTATATAGCGGAAGGCCGCCGCTTAAACTGTAACATTAACGTACATATGTTCTAATCACAATGGCCGACAAAACTGAGACTAAAACAGTATAGACTAACGTTAGATAGCCTATCCTATACCAGGATACAGACTGTAGCAGTGTAGGTTCCTAGGCCCTACACTACAGTACGCACGTTAACCAGCAGGGACTGTTACTTTTTCTAGTAGGTAGGAGCCTAACCTACAGCTTAACTACAGGCACTGTTTATATAGCGGGAGGCCGCCGCTGTTTACAAACATGGATTGTAGTACATGGTTGTACCAAGTATAAATCTAAGACCTAATAATAAAAGCTACCTGCTAGGATAGTCCAGCACTAGCGCGGTAGTCGATATGTCGGTAGCAGTCCCGTCGACAGTTAGATCTGACAGTAACACAGCCACAGGCGCTAGCACTAGAAATAATCCGTAGAATCTTGGAAGAAAACTCTGGCCGCTGACGATGAAACTAGGACTAGGAGGGTGGTATTCACTGTTCACTGATGTTCACTGCCGTGCTGGGCGCCCGCGTCGTCGAAAGAAACAGCTTGAAACCAAGAAGGGACCCTGCTGTGCACGCCACGAGTACTGCAATGATGGCAGGTTCAGACGTCAGTGTAGGGACCAATGCGAGGTTAGCTCCCTACGCCACGGAGATAGCCTAGCCTGATGTGATACTGCATACTACTGTCAATATCCAATCAGAAGTCTACGCAGTGCGTAGGCTAGGGCGATGTACGACTGATAAAAAACCTTGGTAGATTCTAGCAGTAATCTAGCGTCACAGGAGTGCCTGCTATTCCGGGGTTGGAATTATCCAAAAATAATGCTCAGTCCAAAATATGAATCCACCATCAGAATCAGTATATAGGCAACTGTGCAGAACACAACTGAGGTCTACGTAGGCCGATCGAGTAGGTGACCTACAGTGAAGTAGGCCTAGCTAATCTCAAAGTCAATAAAAACTCATCACTGACAGTATCGTGTGCCCGAGTCACAAGCACGTGCCAGATCTAAGCAGAATAGAGACACACTGGTGATCACTCTATGAAAGTTGCAGCAGGACTGACTAAATTTTGGGGCCTGCAAAAACTTACCCTAGCTAGCCCTGCATGGCAAAGCGCAGCTCTCAATGGCCACAAAGGCAAAACTATTTTGATTGGCTAAAGAATACTGAATATATTACGTAACTTAAAATGATTGGCTGTCATAAAGATAATTATTCATTATTACCTCATTTGCATAAAAACCAGACATCACATGACATTGCAGACAGGAAGTGACCTGGGCATCCAGGGTACGTCTAGCCTGCAATGCCTGTACAGAATGTATACACACAAATAAGCAACCATCTACAGTAGATGTTGAAAAGCTATGTACACTTGTAACTGTGTATGTGTGTGTTAGCAAAAACCTACAGCAGTGTGCACACTGCATATCACACTGTATATTACAACTACAACAAAAAATATGCACTGTATGCATATCCTCTTCATGCATTATCATAATAGATACTAGTAGACAAATGTTGAGCTACTACAACCTTAAATCATGCATTCATCAACCTCATGCAGGTCCACTCATTAGGATTCTTTGAGGAAAACTGGCATTTCGAACTTAATAATTCTTTTCTTAATGTAAATTGCACAAAGGAGATTGGCGAATGAGGTGGATGAAAGCACTGTACGATAAGATATGATGGTTTCACCAACATCACACCATGAGCCGTTTCAAAATCAACACAGACAGCAACAGTCCTTAGGAATCTGCAAAATAATCCACAAACCAAAAAAAAGTAATTTTCTGTTTTTAATAAAGACTTACTTTAACGTTGTAATACAACTGCAGAAAAACAAGATTTGATATTTTGAATGATTTCATGACAAATAGAACACAGTGAATACTTTGGTGGCACTTGGCAGTTGCCACATAATACTGGTGTTTCATTTAGCACACAAAGTTACAATACTCATGGTAATTCCCGTAATCCTGGCCTTAAAATTACACACACACATACATATTAAGAAAAGTGCATTTCAATTATGCAACTGTATCTAAGCAACAAATAACAAGACTCTAGTGGGTCTTGTACTCATACATTTCACTCAAAGGGGAAAACTTGATTTCACGCATCCAACCCAGTTGATAAAGTACAGTAAACCTTGCCTTAGTCAAATCGAAAGGGACTTGAAGAAATCCTTCGAGTTGCGCGCATTTCAACTATTTGAAGTAAAACAGGGCCTGACACAATCACTTGCACACTTTCCCGGGGCTAGTAAAATCTTATGTCGGGCAAGTGAACAAATTAAAATGAAGAAATTCACTTACCCATAGGCAAGTAAAATGTAATAAAAAAAAATGAGGAAAAATGTGGAAATCTTTAGGCTGTTTAATGCCTAATTCATAGTTTTTGCAAACTACAGAATCACTTGTAACAATATTCCAATGCTATGAAAGGCCAAGCTTAAGTGATTAGATTATTAAAGAGGAAATTATCATTTTCAATGTTTTTGACTTTCTTGGGGCAAGTCAACTTTGCAAGATTATGGTAGCAGTACCATATGCCAGTCAAACAAGTACCATAAGGTACCATGAAAGTACCATAGAGAACTGTGAAAGTACCATAGAGAACTGTGAAAGTACCACAAAGTGCAATGAAAATGTCCAAGAGTACCATGGAGTACTATGAAAGTATCACAGAGAACCATGAAAGTACTATGGAGAACCATGAAAGTATCACGTGTGAGGATGGCACTCTGTTCAGTATAACATCAACCATATAATACATATTGTAATTTCATTGTAATACCGTAACATCTATGGTACATTCATGGTAGTACTATGGTACATTATGGTACTTCTATATTTTCAAATAGTACTTTCCTATTCCGTACGGTACTTCTGTGGTAGTACTATGGTAGTACTATGGTACAAATGAATTTACCATGGTTACTATGGTAATACCATGGTAATACCATAGTAAAACCATGGTACTTAATGGTACTTTTTTACAAGGGTATTCAGCATCCTTACACTGTAAGTGTGTCGATTAATCCGCCGTTTAAGGTACTTCTTGTACAACCATCTTAGGAGTATCAACATCAAGATGAGGGCAAGGAGTGATGAAATCCCGATGAGAAACCAAGTGAAGAATTTGTCTTGTCTGATAAGGAGTTGGGCTAGTGTGGTGCCGATAGTCGTCTGGAAAACTGGTGGTTAACAATATGCTATCAAGTATAAATGGGACGCTACTTGATTTTACATGAGTCATATAATTATATAACTATGAAGCTTATAGGGTATAATGCATTTGGTGGCGATTCATGCATAAATTCATTTCTAAAACAACTTTGTGGTTCTAGGTCCAAGTTTCATGAAGCCTTTTTCACGATGTTTGTTTGGTTTGAGTTTTCCAGTACAGCCAACCTGAACATGCTACGGTTTTGCACTTTGATAAATAGTTGCATTACGGACCATCAGGACTGTGATGTGCTGATATTCTTCAGTCATTTTTTCAAGAATCACGTAACCAAACTCGTCAATGTTGACATCAACTTCTTCATCGCTTAGTGCTCTTTCTGGATAGCCTCCGGAAGGCGATTGTCGCGAATTCTTACAAATGGCTGAATATTGACTTTCTTCAGATAATGTTTTATTGTCTTGGTCCTCAACAATCAAATATCCAAACTCGTCTAGCAGTACCCCTCCTGAATCCGTAGATTTAGAATTGTTCACATTTAAAGAAGTAGCATTCTATGTGGTGATTGACTATCAAGCGGTGTTCCCAACTAAATTTGCGTGTAAATTCTAAGTTTCTCTTATGATTTCATGTGCAAAAGTCATGCCTTTACAGTAATGTAGCAACTGGTCATTGAAAATAGAAATAGAAATACATATGTCAAACAATTTATATCAGAGCAAAGCTTGGCAATCCTCTTCAACTTTGCTCACATTTTGTCCAGCTTAACAGAAATTTGTAGAAGTTATATAGATTTGAAAAACAGAATTCTTTCTGAAAGCATGACTACCTTCGTGTCTCAGAATAACGTGGCACACAGGGGGTTTCCACCATGGCAAATAAAGAGTTAAAGGTGTTATATATAGAAAAATAAGTAGTCAACTGCAGATCCATGTATTTTTAATGACTTATGACTTATACCTGATTAGCTAACTGGAGAATCAAGTAGATGAAGAAATTCGGATAATCACTGAAGAATAGGAATCGACAAGAAATTATTAACATAAAATGTAAGAGAAAAAAAAAACCAGAACTGCTCTCAGGCTACAAAGATATGTTTGAATTGATGATACAAGCTTTGAAAGACACATGAGAAGCATAACACAGCTTACACAGGAACTAAAAGTGTGAAGGCAGGGAATTGAAGTATATAAAGTAATCATCCAAGTGAAAGCAATTTCAACCCGATTAAAAAATAAAGAATCCACGTGAGATGCTTCAGTAAAGGTCTCCATCTTGCACCCATGAACATTGCATTTTATTGTATAGATAGGACAGGGCTATTTAAGATGTAAAAATGTCAGAAGTGAAAATGCCAGAATAAGCAATAGCAGAGGTAATGTAAGAGGAGGATTCAATAAAGATAATGGATTATAGCACTGCACAGTGTTAAAGCAACTACAGGCTAATCTTTGGTTACTCATAGTGACATCTGAGTACAATCTGTTATCAATATAGTGCAGTAAGTGTCTCATACGTTTTGTTATTTACCTCCGAGATTGTTCAGTCTTCAGTAGCAGGATCAAAAATGTTAATCAAACTCTAACGCTATTGAGTAACTTTCCTTCCCTTTTCTACATTCTAATTGCCCACGGGTATAAGCAAATTGTTTATCCTCTTTATTTCTCGACGGTTACAAAAGCAGAGATTACAATGTGTATATCATTGAGGACTGGATATATCGAATATGATGTCAAGGATCGCATTAAAAAAAAAGAGTAAGAGGAAAATGCTGATTTGCAAACCTTGCGAGGTAATGTCCTGATGAGTCGGTGTAATCTCAGCTGTTGTGCCTAAATAAACGAGGAATTGATTGGGAAGTTCGAATTAAAACACATTGG
Source organism: Diadema setosum (assembly GCA_033980235.1). Taxonomy (NCBI): domain Eukaryota; kingdom Metazoa; phylum Echinodermata; class Echinoidea; order Diadematoida; family Diadematidae; genus Diadema; species Diadema setosum. Next base: position 7,387,115 of record CM067079.1, read on the forward strand.
CCTGCTAGAGATTTCTTATTCTTTTCAATCACTTTTATGAGTTTCCAAAGACGCATTCTGAAAATTTGGTAAAAACATATATTAGTTTTGCATAAAGACATCAGTGTTTGGAAAAAAAAGAGTAATGCATATATGCAATCCAATGAAGTTGTATTAGGTTACATTTTTTGATTTATTTTGACTGGTCATAACACTTACATGATAGTGATAATATATAGAATAAATTATCAAATATGTCCTAAGGAAGGTCAGGAAAATAAGTTGAGAATATTTATATTTTAATGTGATTTGACATAAATTATGCAAGAATCTATACGGAAACAGATATTTTTTTTCCTTTGAAAAAACGTCAGGCCTTTACTAAATCAGCATTGCTCTATTTCTGTGATAATTGAAAAGAGGAAGGTAGGCAGCAACGAGGATGATTAATTGTCCCAGTGGCTGTTGCGTAACTTCTCCTTTACATCTATACTTTGCAGGCCAACGGGTGAGCAAAATATTTACATTTCTGAATATTTCGACAGGACAAAAATATAAAGATATGTGTACAAACACTGTACATCAATGAACACTGGACATATCAACTCTGCTTCAAAGATCGTATGAAAAAAAGGTAAAAGAGAAAAGGGAAAATGTTCACTTGAAAACCTTGCGATTTATTACCATGATGACTTGGTGAAACCTCAGCTGTTGTGCCTGAAAAAAAAAAATGAGGGATCGATTAGGGAGTTTAAAGCAATGTACAGTGGCCCGCCGGGGATTTTTTTTTTTCATTCACTTTGATGTGTTTCAAATGACGTATTTTGACAGTGTGGTAAAGTTTTGCATCTACAGTTTAATTTTGTATGAGGATAAATAAATGCATGTTAAGTTCAGTAAAGTTACTTTTTGTTACGATATGTGATCTATTTTGACAGGTGACGAAACTTACAATATGTCCCAATACTTGGGCATGGGAAAGAACAAACAAAATTTATAATTCAATTTGATTTGACATATACTTGCAAATGATATGCACACACACATATACACACGCACGCACATACACACTCATATATTCTTTGTAATTATAATTCATATTTCATTCAAGTGGTAGCCAAGGTGAAAATATCGACTTTCAAACCTTGCGACGAATTTTCTTGATGAGTGGTTGAAATCCCAGCAGGTATGCCTGAATAGATGAAGAAAAGATTGAGAAAACTGAATGAAAATCATTATCAGTATATTACTTCCAAATGGATAACACTGAGACAAAAATAAAACTAAGACAATGCAAGTTAAACATATTTTCCATCAAAAATGATGGATTTGATTTTGAATCTGAGTGTTTGACAGGTTGTGAAGATTTACGCTTTATACCAAGTAAGGATAAGAAAAATACAAGTAGGCCTATCTGTAATTGAACATGACATGGCAAATGCTTGCAAAGAATGCAAAAAAAAAAAAACACGAACAGTCATCTAATCAGCACCGTTATTCTTCTGCGTGACAAGAGATAGTGTACGAGATGTCTTATTATATCATTCACCATGCAAGTGGTATGTGTGTTGCACTTTCACAAGTATTCCATGAGCCTGGAGTGCAATCAGGGATCATAAGCAATTGATAAGTACCTACAATAGAAGTGTATTGCACTCAAATATTCATGTACACTTTCTAAGTGTTGTTGTTTTTTCTGGGGCAAGCAACTTTTCAGGTAATATATAAATGAAAAGTGCATCATTGACATATTCGAATGGCATCTTTCAGTCTATTTGGGACTTATTTTCGTTGAATTTTACTGGAATGCCCATCAACGCATTCTGAAGATTGCTAGTAAGACAGATGCAATCTATGTGACTGTACCTTTTAAGAAGAAAACGCTTATTCTACCACTATTTTAGAATAAAAAAGTATAGTGGTATAATACTCTGGCCAGTGATCAAACTTATGTTTACGCTACAAAATATACAAAGTAAGGTTATCAGGAAGATTATGAAGAAACAAACAATAAAATTTACTTCAAGGTTACTTTAGATGCCTGCATAAAGTGATTGTTTGGGTGAACAAGTTGTAACTGTCCATATTTCAAATCAGCGTTCGTCTTTTTCTTTAATTAAAACAGAGATGCTTGCTCAGCAATAAGGATTATCAAGACTAGTGTTCCCTACAGTTATCCCATTCAAATTATTATGCATGATTACGTTTCTACAAATTCATTCTTCCGCGTTGTCTGATGGGTCACTGATATCAATACATACAATTATATGTTTAATGTTCGTGTTGGTGCAAGGTGGGGAGTTATGGAATAGTTTCTGACAAAATATGAACTCCCTGCAATAAAAACACCTGCCACATGCAGAGGCCAAATTCTGGCTTCCAAGAAGTTGCAGTTTTGTATGAGTTCTTACCGTGGATTTCACTTGTCATGCTGCTCTGGGTTGTCATGGTACAAACTGCTTGTAATAAGATGTGGAATCCGACACGGGCCTCAGCCTCGTTACTTGTAAAGATCAGCTGGAGACGGGAACTTAAACTGTGGAATGTCAAATTTTGGCGCGAGTTTTCCATGTTCCCTGTCCAGTGTTTCCAAGTGTCTCCAGAGTTGGTAAAACCTACATCTCCGTCTCCAATGTGCAGATAGTCTTCATATTTTTCCATGTTGAACACCAGGACTTCTACATTTATACGGAAGTTGTCTTGAGTTTTGATATCCCAGAGACGGTAACCATTATTTGGGTAAACTTCAGGGTAAAGCGGAGATTTAACGGATATTTCCATTCCTTCTTGCAGGAACAATTCTATGTTTTACATGAAAAATTGCAATTTTCTTATAAAATATCACATGACATAAGCCTGTAACATGAAAGAAGAAGAAAGAATAAATAAACTGAATAAGGGGGAGCATACATATTGTGCATGTACATAGAATATATATCGATGTTAGATGATAAATCCGTGATAAAATATTACAACACCTAACACCGATTTGTCGATTGCTCATCACATCACATGAAGTTAAAGTATCATTGCCCGCTGTCGCTGATAAGCCATAGGATGCAATTTTGTTGTAAGAGTAAAAGTGGATATTGCACGACTAAAGTCACCAATTTACTTGGACTCCCGTGCTAAATTCATGGTAAACTGGGTTTTGCACCATTGCATGCCTCTGATGTCACAATAAACATGCCCTTGCAGTTACAAGCGCGCTTCAGTCACTTATATTCAACAACTTGACGACCAATCGCTTGGTTCGCCTAGGACTGACTGTAGTGCTAGTTCCACATATAAAGTAGTAGCCATTTCTGTGCTAATTTCAAGAATCTGTGTGGACCTCATCTGTTTACGTTTGAAGTGTTGTATAAAACAAAATAGTGCTTCGTCTTTACTCGTGCAAAAGATTTCGCACTCGGTGAAAGATGAGGCGCACTATTCAACTCGGCTTCGCCTCATTGAACAGAGCGCCTCTATCTTTCACCGCGTCATGCGAAAAAAAAAGTTTTCCATCGCACTCGTAACAATTTAATATTTGTATAATGTCATTTTGAACTGTAATGTGCTCCTGCTGTGAGCATTCAAGACTGTTTTAATACAGACTCATACAAAAAAAAAATATAGTTATCTACGCATATGAATTTACAAGTCCAAGTAATACATGTTTCTCATTTCTCTGTGTGAATGTTCCTTTTGTTTGGTAGAAGACATGTTGCACACATAATTACTTCACATGTCTTTATACATGCATTAATTGAACACTCTTCGTTCTATAGTTTGCCCGCATGATATAAACTTGCATGCAGAAATCGCCTCTCCTTAACTGTGGCTTGCGACGATCCACTCAAGTTATCATGTCTCGACTACTTTCGTAGACAAGTTGAAGCACGATATCTGACCCAACAATTTGTTAAGATATCATTTAGTGGAAAAGTGAGCAAAGAAAATGGGATTCCATCGGGATTCGAACCCGAGACCTCCGGATTGCTAGACCGGTGCTCTACCGACTGAGCTATAGAAAGCCCTATAGTGCAGTGTTCGTCCCAGAAACCCTTAATTCTCAATGCTCGGGTGGTCAGAAGCCGACACACACGCACACACTTGAACCTGGCATAAACCCGAAGGATAATTCAACTTGGGGATAAATGCGAGGGATCACCGAAGTGATGCAGCTTTTTTTGAGTTTGTAACAAATAAAGACAGAATAAACTGACCAGAAAGAATATAAATTATTAGTGGAAAAGTGAGCAAAGAAAATGGGATTCCATCGGGATTCGAACCCGAGACCTCCGGATTGCTAGACCGGTGCTCCACCGACTGAGCTATAGAAAGCCCTAGTGCAGTGTTCGTCCCAGAAACCCTTAATTCTCAATGCTCGGGTGGTCAGAAGCTATAGCAGTGTGTTTGTGTGTGACACACACGCACACACTTGAACCTGGCATAAACCCGAAGGATAATTCAACTTGGGGATAAATGCGAGGGATCACCGAAGTGATGCAGCTTTTTTTGAGTTTGTAACAAATAAAGAAAGAATAAACTGACCAGAAAGAATATAAATTATTAGTTTTTATATTCTTTCTGGTCAGTTTATTCTGTCTTTATTTGTTACAAAGATATCATTTAAGTACACGAACCTTGACAGCATGAATAAGTTGTTAATGAGAAGAGAATAACACAAAAGAGGTGGCAAACCACAGAATATGATTTGCACGAGCAAAATATGATCATGCATTGAAGAATTTGGCGGAGAGAGGTGATCTATCAGTTGGTCTACTCCCACTTCGCCTAATAGCCATTTAGTCTCAACCCACATGTGGTCTTATTCCATTCCGTCTACGACCAGTTCGTCTGTTGACCATTCAGTCAAATTGCCACTGAGCTTCATTACCAGTTGATCTACTTCCAGATTGGCTATGCCAATGCACTTCGTCTTATACACACAGTTTATTAGATAGAATGGGAAAAAGTCCAAGGAGACAAAACTGCAATTAAACCATCTGATCATTAGACGAAATGAGAAATGATAAGTAGCCAAACTGGGAGATTATTCAGACCAAAAGGACAGTAGACGAAATTGATGGTAGACTAAGTTTAGTGAGTTTAGCTGTAGTACTGTTGGACGAACTGGGAGGTAGACCATCTTCTGATAGCAGACCAAGTGGCAATAAACCGGGGGGGGGGGGGGGGAGGGTTACTAGCATTCACGTAGACTATACATTTAGAGGAGTAAAGGATGGAATATGTCAAAGGTAATCATCCAGAAAGTGATAACGTAATGTTTACCAAACAAGAAGAACAAAAATACTAATAAAAAAGTTTAGAAAGAAGAAATCCTACCTGTAAAATGTACGATAAAAAGTTTATATTTAATTGTTGATATGATGTCACGTATAGCAAACGTGTAAGACATAGACGTAGCGAAATTATGCTAGATAGTAAAATAAAGTATAATTATGTCAATATGATGGTGGGATGATGACCATATATATATTGTCTATCTAAATCATGACGAATATCAAAAATATCAAACATGAAAGCGAACACTTATATTTTGCGGTGAAATATAAGGCCAAATAAGAGAAAAATGTCGTCCCACAATCGATTAAGTGAAAGTAATCGTGATCGTCATATTAGATAAACACTATCAACCCAAATTTTCCTTAGTAGAGTAGATATTCTAGTACATGAGACGAGATAACGTGATAACAGAAGAGACCATAATAAACCCTAAATGGGTTTGATTTTAATTCTCGCTCCTATAGGACTGTATTTCGTGTTAAAACTTTTGCATAAAGTTCATCAGAAAAAAAAAAAACCTCTACTCATTATGATGGCGGCAGTTGTCGTGGTTGTAGATTAAGTTACATTCATGCGACTAGGCATCATCTTTATGAGATACAATTATTTCTACGCTGAGGTGTCTAGTAAATCTGCACTGTATTACAGCTTCTTGAAAACCCCAAAGGCTCTTTGATTACCGTCAATATCAAAAGTGACGCTTTTATAAGGTCTTGAAAGTCTTGAAAGTAAAATATAGTGTAGGTTGCTTGAGTAACGTTCCACCCAACTTAAAAAAACTGTATGTTTTATGTATCTGGTGCTGTTATACCTTGACAAAATGAGATTGAAAAAAAATACAAGAACAATCAATTTATTTCACCTCTATTAGAATTAACTGGCTTTGCATGCAGACTAACATAAGGGTATGTCTGTCATTAGACATTACTCGAGGGTTACAATATTTGGTCTAATATTCTTTTCCCGTCTTTCACACGGACTGACCTTGAGTTTCCACATCTTGAACAGTTACATTCAGGATTGGTTTATCCATTGATGAGGGCTTGAATATCACCTGCAGCCAGGCATACTTAGTCAGCGATGTCACATTACTTGGTAAGTTTTTGAGGTCGGTGCCACTGAAATCAACAATAATTTTGTCTGCCACATTAAAATGACCATCTCCTATGTATATCTTATGGCCAGGTGGAAAATCAAAGCTTTGGAAAGTGAAATGAATCCTGTGACTGGAATCTGCCTTAAAGGTCCAAAGCAGAGTAAACGGATCCCCTTCCTCCTTAGCCCTTTCCCATTGATCAGCGTCTTCAGATGAAATTACGACAGGTGAATCAAGTGTGAGAGCCATTGTATCTGCAACTGAATTAAGTCAAATAAATAGATCCATGTGAATATGGGGCATGTAAATAACATTTAAAAACACTCCCGAAAAATCTATATCAAAAAGAGAAATTGCATACTGACTTGAATTCTTGAAAATTATCTCCTTAGCTAATCTAAAAAAATCTAGTTACTTTCTGGTTGTTTCTTGTACGTTGACGAGTCGGTGAATATTGACCGTGAATCAATGGGGAATTTTTAAACTCACAATTGGATGGATTTGTGTGTGTGTGTGTGTTAATGCAACTTCTCCACCTGCACACTAGGCCTACAATGTGAAATGGAAATCAAACAGACAGTTTAATTGTGATATATTACTCATCAGATGATTTCTTGGCCGTGATTATCTGTTTTGTCTTGATTGTGTAACTCGAGTATTGAGTGCAGCAATTTGCGACCTGGTAATATTAGAAAACTGTTATAAAATGCATCAGCATTAATGATTGGTGTATAAATCCTATCACAAAATTTCACAAAATAGTTAAGTAACCTTGGTATAAAACATCATTCACAATTACTCTTTTGAGTGGGTTGTGTAATACCATAATGAAACACAATATTGAGGTGTATACTTTCAATTTTTTTAATTTACACGTTATGGGAACAGTGACAGTGTCCAGTGATTTAGTAGAGGAGAGATGTGATAATCTTAATCATCCCTTTAACAAAATGTTTTACCAACGATATATTCCTTGATCATGCTGTGCTTAAGATGATTTACCTAGCAGTGCTGGCCTAAAAAAATTTCATAGTCCAATTAAAGTATAGTTTTGGCACCAAAGAGGCTGCCTTTGGTGAATAAGTTGAGATTATTAAAATGTTTTAACCTACCATGTTTTATAGTGCCTCTTAAAAATTAGTAAACATATCGGAAATCGTAGCAAGTGTCATAAAAGCGTGGTGTTGCTGTTGTTGTTGATCAGAAGAGCCTATGGTTCTGCTTGTTATCACATAACAAAACACAAAGACAACATTCTCGTCTCTGTCACATAACTTTCACATTTTAACAGGACTGAATTAAGTTGAAAATGTACACATTGCAAACATACTATCTTAAAATTTTGGGAAACTGTTGGTTGGTTAAAAACGTGTAATTATGGGCCATTATTCAAGTGACTATTCAAGTGATTCAATCAATACTGGGTGATGTTGAATGTTGAGCTCACATTCACCAACAGTATTGATAAGTGAGGGTTTAGAAATTCTTGTCCTGCAGTCCTGTATTTTGCCACGTTCCTTGTGCAAGTTTGGTAAATTTTGTTGGTCAACTGATGTTTGGTTGTTTCGTCCAGAAATTTACAAACAGTATCAAGCAAATCACGGATGGGAACTTAGCACCTGTAATTATGCAATTTTATGGGATTCCGTTCTGAAGCTGGGTAAATTTTGTTGGACAACTAATGATTATACTAATATACAGCTTCAGATATTACCGTAATAAGGCAATAAAACCGGGTGCACGAGACAGACACCCACGAGTCATACAGCCCGAGAGTCATAGAGCTAACGTGTTATACAGCCCATGATTTATACAGCTCACGAGTCAGGCAGCCCATGAGTTCGACACTAAGCGAACAAGGCCAACGAGACCGACACATTAAGCCCCGTGTTGTATTTGTCGAACTCGTGGGCTGTTTTACCTAAGGACTGTCAAACTCATGGCCTTTATTTGCCTAATGTGTAACTCATGGGGTGTTTGGCTCGTGAGCTGTACGACTCTTGGGCTGTATCACGGTGAATGACTGGTGGGTGTCGGTCTCGTAACGTGCACCCGGTTTACCGTATTACGGTTATATCTTTTCAATGTCGAACTCGTGGACAGTATGACTCGTGAATGTCGGTCTTATGGGATGACCCCTAAAAACCACGCGTCACGGACATTTTATTTCCAGCAGCACGTGTATTATTTTTTGATCTTACCTGATTCAACGTAGACTGATGGATACGCGTTGTCTAGAAGCAAAACAGTGGCAACAACTAATATCAGCTCCATTATGGCGTACGAGTGTTACCTCTGATCTCACGTTGCAATGGGTAAACAAAGACAAACCAGCACTGTTGCAAGTCGCTCAGTGTCCCTGCATTTGTAGATATTAGATTCAAGTAGTCTTGGTGGTATACTTATCAATCTGTGCTGTCATATATATATATATATATATATATATATATATATATATATAATTACTCCACTCATAATCATCACGGTTGAAGTGTTCGTCCCTATATAAAAAGGAATTCTACTTTCACTTTCACATGCCATTCATATTCCTCGTCACTTAGTCCTATATCCGTTGGCAAATTTCAAAATGAAAGATTTTAGTGGCCTGAACGAGCCAGCAGAGAAAAGTGTTAATGTGGATCCCTGACTACGCAATGATTTGTGTAGATATCATTTTCAAGCTTAAAATGTACACGAAATAACAAATCTTCTCCGACTGCGAATGAAACAGGGACTTACACTCTCACATGTACAGAAGAAAAAAAACAGTGTAGGCCATAGGCGGTGCGTCAGAAGTTGATGTCCAACAAATGTCCAAACAAACACACACACACACACGCACACACAAACAAACACTTTTTAATTCCTTCTGCCTATACGTTCAAAAAGAAATACAACCCATTTACTGTCATCATGTGGATTAAGCGACTGCAGAAAATTATACTAGAACTCATCATTGAAGTGTGATGAAAATTGGACAATCCGTTCGAAAGTTATGAATCCTGTCTACAGCCATCGCTGGATAAGAAGACTTCAGCATCGCGTGATATCGTACGTGAGAAACGATAAATAAAGAACATACTAAGAGATTACAACCTATCTATCATTTTTCATCATGAAAAAAGAGCACTAAAGCATTCGACACACTTGAACTAACGGTGTTAAAGCCCCTGTCACACTTTGCCGGATAGGCCCGCCGTACAAGAGACAAACGATATTTTGCTTATTCGTAGTTCAAATCGTCAATTCGTTGGACAAAGTGTAAAGCTCCTGTTTTTAAGAGGAGCGCACAAGCACGGTGTAGGGGCCGAACAAAACGATCAAACAACGCATCCGGGGCGACTGTGTACAGGAAAGTGAAACGTGTGCAAACGCACGAGAAACGAATATGAAGGGCATGTCCACAGGGCAAAACGCACAAGGAACAAATGGGTGATGCATTAGACGTACCTCGACTTTGATCGAACGTCAAAGATCCATTTACGTGACGGCTATTTTAGAGCGTCCATCTCTCGGCCAGTTCTGCCTCTTTTTAAATACCTTTACATTTTATTTCACATCTCAACAGCTTCCATCCATATGCCAAAGGGATCAAAGACCAAGACTTAGTTTGGTCCTCAATATGGTGGCTACTTTTGCTATACCTTTGACACCACATTCTTCATTTGGTCCCAATATCACGTACATATTTACCTTAAAATTTCTCACATTTACTCAAAATCACTTTTATACACGCCCGTTGTTACTTCAAAAATTTAGCTTCCTTCCGCTTTGTTTTTTTCAGAGGCTTTTTATGAATATCAACGGCTGGACCAACATTGATTTCCTCAAGTAAAGACACACATTCTTCATTGAACTTATTCATTGTATTAGAAGCTCTTGAAGTCAAAGGATATTTGACTGCATTCAGAATTTCAGTGTCTGCAATACATTTTTTTTTCAAGTTTGGACATGAACTCAATGCTCAAAGCAGTCTCTATTTTCTCTCAAACTGTTTCCGTGATACATCAAATCAAATGCAGCACAGTAAGATGACTCATTTAGATTTCCTATTGGTATTCAAACCATGTAACTATTGGTTTTGATTTTGATGACATTAATCTTCTACTCATTTATCACTTTCAACTCGAAGTTCACCACTTCTGCATCACAGCAATGAATCTCACAACTATGACTATCCAACACTTTATCTCGGATGATGCCCTCTCACATTGTATGTGCTTCATCGCCCCGTGATAGCGAATTTGATCTTTAAGAAAGTGATGCCGTTTATGGTAGTACAGGCGTATCTAGGGGGGGGGGGGCCAAGGGGGGCACGTGCCCCGGGCGCCACTCCTTGGGGGCGCAAAAAACGAAAAAAGAAGCGAAGAAAAGAAAAAAAAATGAAGAAGAAGAAGAAAAGAAAAAAGAAGAAGAAGAAGAAGAAAAAAAAAAACTCGCCCGGAAAGGGGGGGGGGGGGAGAGAGAATGATGGGGGGCAGAAAACCAAATCAAACAAGATAAAAACAAAACATGATGATGAAGCGGACAAAATGACAATGTTTATTGTGTTCAAACAAGAATTCCATGTTCCGTAAGCTGAAATACAAAAATTTTCGGCGCGCTCACTGCGCTCGCTCGCCAAATATATATAAAAAAGAAGTTAAGAACAAAACTTGATGACGCGGACAAAATGACAATGTCAATTGTGTTCACACATGTCATTTAATATTTAGCAGGCAAAATGTTTCAGAGAGCAGCGGCGGCAATTTTTTTTCGTTTTGAAGCGATCGCCAATTGGATCAAAAAGCGCCAACGGTTTCGAACATACGGGGGGGGGGGGGGCGCAAAAAACCCCCAAATCAAACAAGATAAGAACAAAACGCAATGATGACGCGGAAATATACAAATTTCGGCTCACTCGCTCGTACTAATTTAGAGTATTTTTTCAAGTCCTCAGTTTGGTGGTATAAATCGTTATCTATAAGGCCGTCACTATATCTTGATTAGAATTGTAAGATTTAAGAAGCAAAAAATGACAAGAGTTCCATGTTTAGTAAGCTGAAATATAAAAATTTTCGGCTCGCTTGCTGCGCTCACTCAAATTTATCAAAAAAAAGGAAGAAGATAAAAAGAAAACGTGACGACACGGACAAAATGACAATGTCTATTGTGTTCACACATGTCATTTAATATTTAGCAGGCAAAATGTTTCACTGAGCAGCGACTGCAATTTCTTTCGTTCCGAAGGCGATCGCCGATTGGATCAAAAGAGGACGCCAACGGTTTCGAACATACGGGGGGGGGGGGCGCAAAAAAAAAATCAAAAAATATAAGAACAAAACGTAATGATGACGCGGAAATATACAAATTTCGGCTTCAGTTTGTTGGTATAAATCGTTATCTATAAGGTCGTCACTATATCTTGATTAGAATTGTAAGATTTAATAAGCGAAAAATGACAAAAATTCCATGTTTTGTAAGCTGAAATACAAAAATTTTCGGCTCGCTCGCTGCGCTCGCTCGCCAAAATTGACGGCCAAAGGTCGTCACTATATCTTGATTAGAATTGTAAGAATTAAGAAGCAAAAAATGACAAGAGTTCCATGTTTAGTAAGCTGAAATATAAAAATTTTCGGCTCGCTCGCTGCGCTCACTCAAATTTATCAAAAAAAGGAAGAAGATAAGAAGAAAACGTAACGACACGGACAAAATGACAATGTCTATTGTGTTCACACATGTCATTTAATATTTAGCAGGCAAAATGTTTCACTGAGCAGCGACTGCAATTTCTTTCGTTCCGAAGGCGATCGCCGATTGGATCAAAAGAGGACGCCAACGGTTTCGAACATACGGGGGGGGGGGGGGGACGCAAAAAAAAAATCAAAAAATATAAGAACAAAACGTAATGATGACGCGGAAATATACAAATTTCGGCTTCAGTTTGTTGGTATAAATCGTTATCTATAAGGTCGTCACTATACCTTGATTAGAATTGCAAGATTTAATAAACGAAAAATGACAAAAATTCCATGTTTTGTAAGCTGAAATACAAAAATTTTCGGCTCGCTCGCTGCGCTCGCTCGCCAAAATTTATATATATTGTTATAAAAAAAAAGAGAGATAAGAACAAAACGTGATGATGACGCAGAAATATACAAATTTCGGCTCACTCGCGCGCACTAATTTAGAGTATTTTGTTTTCAAGTCCTCAGTTTGTTGGTAAAAATCGTTATCTATAAGGCCGTCACTATATCTTGATTAGAATTGTAAGATTTAATAAGCAAAAAATGACAAGAATTGCATGTTTTGTAAGCTGAAATACAAAAATTTTCGGCTCGCTCGCTGCGCTCGCTCGCCAAAATTTATACATAAAAAGAGAGATAAGAACAAAACGTGATGATGACGCAGAAATATACAAATTTCGGCTCACTCGCGCGCACTAATTTAGAGTATTTTTTTAAGTCCTCAGTTTGTTAGTATAAATCGTTATCTATAAGGCCGTCACTATATCTTGATTAGAATTGTAAGATTTGATAAGCAAAAAATGGCAAGAATTCCATATTTTGTAAGCTGAAATACAAAAATTTTCGGCTCGCTTGCTGCGCTCGCTCGCCAAAATTTATCAAAATTCGCTACATTTAAATCACGCTCAAAAGACCCATTTGAAGTGCTTGAAAAAAGCATATCATGTAGACTTTGTTTAAAGTCCCTACCGGGATGGGGTTGGGGTTGAACACTTTTTCAGAAATTAGCGGCGCAATTTTCGCGCTTGCCCCGGGCGCCGTTTCCCCTAGATACGCCACTGAGTACATGTACAACTAGTGTATTATAGGTGATAATGATGCTTCCATAGAAAACAAAATCTAAAATCATTAGACAATTGATCATAATATACTGCACAAACCAAATTGCCTCAGGACCAAGCAACTTCTTGGACCACATCTGTCTTCTCTGTTGCTTGCGCTGTCTCCTCCCGGAGGCAATATACTTCTTTAGGGCCATGTTGGCATTCTTGAGATTCAGATATGCCTGCAGTAAGGCTATCCTGTATCGATGTATAGCTTCAGCACGACAGAAAGGCATTAAATTATAAGGGCGAGGTCCTACGACGTTTGTATATATCCTGGCAGGAGTCATTTGCAGCAAAGCCGGTACAACTTCGTTAAACATCAGCTTCAAGCCCTGTTCAAATACTGAGGATGTGCTGTAGATATCCTGTAGATATGCTGTAATCATTGCTTATTGCCGTCCTGTCCGTTTGTCATCCGTAACTACGTACATTTTGCCCGGTAGTCATCCTGCGTCAATTCCGTGGGTATGAGTTTGATGTGCCGTACATAGCTGTTCCATCCGTCCCATCTCTTGCAGCAACGGACTTTACAGGAGGCCTAGCGGATGGAAACGCGAGGAAAACGACAAAACACAGTACAAATACAGGATAAAATCTGCAACCATCGAACAAGGGTCGAATTGCGCTTTCCGTCTGTGGTGAGAAAAATCTTTGTGTATGCACACAGTTTTCTTGCCGCTCTGACGGAAATCACCGGAATATAACGTCCATCCAAAGGATAAAAAGGACTTGAAAGGCATCGTAACGGATATCAACAGATGCAAACAATCGACATTCGTTTCTCATACGTTTGCCTTATCCGGCAAAGTGTGACAGGGGCATTTAGGAGTGACACTTGCATAATAATATAACAAATCGGCAACAAAACCAATGAATTTGAACGGCGTTAGTCCGATATTCTGAACCTGTAAAATGACGCCCCCGAAGAACCTATACTTTTGAAATTTTGGTCAATATTAAGGAAATTAGTCATGTTTTACCCAACTTTTTTTTTCTTGCCGACGACACGACCCTCCTGTACGCCGACGGCAATCTTGATTACATTTTCTCAAAGTAAAATGCTATGTAACCAAAATTACAAGGCTAGCTTCAGAAACCGTCTGATACTTGATAAATAGGCATGATATGGAAACCTGTTTGTAATTGACACGAAAATAAATGATTATAGCAAATGAAATGACTGAAAAATTGTTAAATTCCTAGGAACTTTCTTTGATGAATATTTAACATGGAATTCACAAGTTGAACATAAGGATACAGTCATAGGTTTCATGTGTATGAATTATGAATTATGTGTGTTCCTAAAGTGTTTTTTTTTTTTTTACAATGCATTTTCTTTAATGCACTTACAGTTTTGCACAAATCATTTATTCTGTCCTATTACTATACTTATGGTGTTGTTGCTTTGAGAAATTATTTGAAATATACAGATTTGGTGCTAAAGTTGCAAAACAAGAGTTTTTAGATTTTTACTCATGGTTTCCATCATTTATTTCAATACAGATCATATTTTCAAGCGCCTAACGTTGTAAAAGGTGTCAGGCATAGTTACCCTTCAAATGGGGTCATTCCACAAGCTCGACCACCACGAGTCATACGGCCCTATGTACGAGCTCGACATTGAGAAAAGGTCCATGAGTTAACAGCAAACAAGGCCACGAGTCCGACACCAAGAGCAAACACTGAGGTCCTTGAGACCGACACTATAGGCAATAATGAAAACGTTATCTCATACTCAAAGCAAAAATTGACCACAAAACCGACATTGCATGCATTTCAGTCTCTGGGACTTTTTTGCCTTGTGTCAAACTTGTTAGACCATCTCGTGTCGAGCTAATGAGTGATATTTGTCCGACACCACAGGCAAACAGGTCCACAAGACCGACACTATAGGCAATAATACAAACAAGCTCTATTTATACTCAAGTAAACGCATGGTTGACAAGACCGACACTGCATGCATTTCAGTTTCATGGGCCTTTTTTTGCTTTGACACAGTGTCGAACTCTCGGGCCTTCTTAGCCAAGTGTCGAGCTAATGAGTGATATTTGTCCAATGTCGAGCTGGCAGACCGTATAGCTCGTATGTACATTCTGATGTCGATCTCATGGACCTTGTTAACTTAGTGTTAAGCTCGTGGGCTGGGTGACATGTGGGTTGTACATGTATGATTCGTGGGCCATATGACTCGTGAGCAGCAAGCTCGTGACGTGAACCCGTATCTCTGTTTAAGAAATTGAAAGGTTTGACTGTCACAAATCAAGATCAATTCTAAATGTCCGGTTCTTAATATACATTACTGTAGAAGGATAGATGTTTTTAATAGATTTTTTTTTTCAAACATAATTCAAGCAACGCAGCGAAGTAGTAATTGTAAGATTCGAGGATAAAGAATGATGGTAGTATATAATGGGAGTCACATCGAATTGTTGAAATAGAATTCGTTAACACTGAGGATGAGTTTCAAACCAATGTCTCGTCACCACTGGCTACACATCTTTAATAACCTATTCTATAATTATGTAAATTTGTATGTAAAGCCTTTCTGCAAGTCTATGTCTTGAGTATGACGCCTGAATGCCGAAATTGAGACTGATCTAATGTAAATTCAATTCACACAAAATAGATCCTCACGCTACTAAGGCACAATGACCGCAAGACAATAAATGGGCCCTAGTCTAACGAGAGTGGTCGTTCTAATTGTACAGCAATACAATGTTTCGGTATTTAACCACCATAAATGCTAATATTTTAAATCATTGTATGCAAATTCTCAGCTTGATGCGGATTTCAGGAAGTATGAAAGTACGACATCGACATTAATTCATCAACAAGTACAAGGATAGGTCATATCAAAAATAAACTCTGAAATTGCTATCCGCAAGTAATGCAATGCACCATATACATGTACTCAAATGATTAACTGCTATGTGGGCATTCATATTAGTTTTAGGCAATATATTAGAATCACACCTTGCGAACATATGGGACAGCACTACAAATTGATAGTGAATTAGTTTGGCACTATAGTGTTAGTACATTCAGAAGATAATTTACCTAATTTACTACACACACACACACACACACACACACAAATGTAGGTAGGCCTATTATTTCCATTTTGTGGTACCTTACCGGCAAAGTCATGAAGTTGCTGTTTAGTTCAATGATATTAATTTCCCGTAACAACTGGTATTAATTCATCTTTTCATAGGTGTCTCTTATCACTGTTATTTATTATCTGTCATTGGTATGAAAACAACTTAAAATGATTTATTCTACAGTTTCCTAGATAACAGTTCAGGGGCCTACATCAGTCTTGATTACATTTATTGGACAATGACTCAACATGCTTAAAACTGCGCACTCCTTTGAAATAAGTTCCATGTTAAACACGGAATTTCTGTCATAGCTTTGATTGTGCGCTATCAGTCGTCAAATAATGAAGAAGATTCCCACAATAACAATAAGTAGCATGAGAGATCAATACATCTTGCTAGCTCTGCAATGGAATCTTTATTCACAGTGTTTGTTTGTAAAGAAACCAACTAACAAACCTACAATCGAATGTTACAGAAATTTAGACTTCAGATACTACACTTATTACAATATAACACAATGAATTACCATTTAATACAATACAATTAATACCAAACAATATAATACAATACTATACAATGCATTAATATACAACAAGATAAAATTTTATAAAGTACAATAATTGAATTCTTATAGCGGTCTTAAAAGTTGCTTCACAGCGCTTTACATCATATTATCGTAATCCGTATACGCAGCTGCTATAACTCTAATGCACTGTACAAGAAAACACCTGTCAGCTTAAATTAAACAAAACAACATATCAAGAGTTTATGATAACATGTCAGGACTGACAATGATGGGCTTATTGTACATACTGAACATTGTATTCACCATACACAGGCTATTAAATGCAGACTAAACACCGCTAAGGACAAGACAAAAGGAAAGTACTATAGTACTGTATACAAAATGTTATTTTCAATACAGTCACTCCCCACAAATTACCTGCCAATCCTACATTGAATTCTTACACTGTACTTTACAATGACATGAATCCTGATATTGCTGAACAAAAAGAAATATTGTAATCAAGCGGGTTTACAGTATAAAACATACATTTCAAGCATCAATATCTCGTACTCACTGCTGTACATGGGCGTAAATCCCGGAGGGGGGGGGGATGGGGGATATATCCCCCCCCCCCTGAAATGGAGGAGGGGGGTATGGCCTGTACAATCATCCCCCCCCCCCCTGAATTTGAAAAAAAAAAATGGAGGAAGCAGAAATGTGATTGTATCAATTTTGGCATATTGCATGACGTTTGTACGCCGGCCTTTAGACAGGTAACAGAGCTGAACAGTATTCTATCTTGTAGGAAAATGTATCCATAATTTTCTCAAGCGCTCGCTCGCTCCGCTCGCTCGCGAAGAAAGTAACATCGACATACACTGTATGTAAGGTGTGGCTCAGTAACTGGGGACCATCTGCAAAATATGTACGAAAACAAACAAACAAACAATAACAAAAACTATATCGCCATATTGAACCCCCTCCATTTCCTGAATCATTCCTGAGACACGACAGTGACTGGTGACTCAGTCTGGATAGGCCTACATCTATGGGCATACCCAGGGAAGATCATGGGCGTCGAATCTATCTCGGGGGGAAACCTACGGAAGTGTTTAGGCAGACAAATCATTTATCCCCCAAGCAATTCCCGAGAGGAGGACAAATCTCGAACTTTCTTAATGGAAAATTGTCCAAATATCGCCAGAACTATGCACCAGATCGTTGTATTGCAATAAATAAACATGCAAAAGCTCCGCTATACAGGATCCCTTTCGACAGACTTTGTATACACTTTTGAAATTGACGTATATTTCCTTAATTTATCAAAGAGTGTGCAGCAGATCTTTCACTTAACAAAAGCACCCTCATAATGCAGAGGCGTCGATGGGGGGGGGGAGGATGGTTCCCCCATAAAAGTGGGACAAACAAAAGCGAAAAATATAGCTACAAACGGCAGTTTTTAATTTTGGAGTGTAAAATGTCAAAATTGTAATGCTCGCTCGCTCCGCTCGCTCGCATTTAATCGCTATGCCATTCTCCTGATGTTGCAGCCAGTAATTGCCAGCAGTTTTCGCCCGATGCCCCCCCCCCCCCCTTAATTTCCAAAGCGAAAAATATAGCTACAAACGGCAGTTTTGGGACTGTAAAATGTCAACATTTTGAAGCTCGCTCGCTTCGCTCGCTCGCATTTAATCATTATGCCATTCTCCTGATGTTGCTGCTAGTAACTGCCAGCAGTTTTCGCCCGATGCCCCCCCCCCCTTAATTTCCAAAGCGAAAAATATAGCTACAAACGGCAGTTTTGGGACTGCAAAATGTCAACATTTTGAAGCTCGCTCGCTCCGCTCGCTCGCATTTAATCGCTATGCCATTCTCCTGATGTTGCAGCCAGTAATTGCCAGCAGTTTTCGCCCGATGCCCCCCCCCCTTAATTTCCAAAGCGAAAAATATAGCTACAAACGGCAGTTTTGGGACTGTAAAATGTCAACATTTTGAAGCTCGCTCGCTTCGCTCGCTCGCATTTAATCGTTATGCCATTCTCCTGATGTTGCTGCCAGTAATTGCCGGCAGTTGCGCCCGGTGTGCTCCCCCTCCCCCCCCCCTTAATTTCCAACGCGAAAAAATACAGCCACAAACGTCACTTTGGGGACTGTAAAATGTCAAAATTTTCAAACTCGCTCGCTTCGCTCGCTCGCATTCAATTGTTATGCCATTCTCCTGATGTTGCATGCTGCCAGTAATTGCCAGCAGTTGTGCCCGGTGCGCCCCCCCCCCCTTAATTTCCAAATCGAAAAATATAGCTACAAACGACAGTTTTGGGACTGTAAAAAGTCAAAATTTTCAAGCTCACTCGCTTTCCTCGCTCGCATTTAATCGTTATGCCATTCTCCTGATGTTGCTGCTAATAACTGCCAGCAGTTTTCGCCCGGTGCGCCCCCTTAAATTCCAAAGCGAAAAAATACAGCCACAAACGACAGTTTGGGGGACTGTAAAATATCTAAATTTTCAAGCTCACTCGCTTCGCTCGCTCGCATTCAATTGTTATGCCATTCTCCTGATGTTGCATGCTGCCAGTAGTGCCAGCAGTTGTGCCCGGTGCGCCCCCCCCCCCTTAATTTCCAAATCGAAAAATATAGCTACAAACGACAGTTTTGGGACTGTAAAAAGTCAAAATTTTCAAGCTCACTCGCTTTGCTCGCTCGCATTTAATCGTTATGCCATTCCCCTGATGTTGCTGCCAGTAACTGCCAGCAGTTGCACCCGGTGCCCCCCCCCCCTTAATTTACAAAGCGAAAAAATACAGCCAAAAACGGCAGTTCTTGGACTGTAAAATGTCAAAATTTTCAAGCTCGCTCGCTTCACTCGCTCGCATTTAATTGTTATGCAATTCTCCTGATGTTGCTGCCAGTAATTGCCAGCAGTTGCGCCCGGTGTGCCCCCCCCCCTTAATTTCCAAAGCGAAGAATATAGCTACAAACGGCAGTTTTGGGACTGTAAAATGTCAAAATTTTCAATGTAAAAAGATTTCACCGTGGGAGGGGGAAACCCCTCTACCATACCTCCCCCCCCCCCCCACTTGCTTCTTGCTTCAGTAACTGCCAGCAGTTGCACCCGGTGCGCCACCCCTTAATTTCCAATGCAAAAAAATACAGCCACAAACGGCAGTTTTTGGACTGTAAAATGTCACAATTTTCAAGCTCGCTCGCTCGCATTTAATCGCTATACCATTCTCCTGCCAGTGATTGACAGCAGTTGCGCCCGGTGTGCCCCCCCCCCCTTAATTTCCAAAGCGAAGAATATTATGTCAAAATTTTCAAGCTCGCTCGCATTTAATCGCTATGCCATTCTCCTGATGTTGCTGCCAGTGATTGACAGCAGTTGCGCCCGGTGTGCCCCCCCCCCCCTCTTAATTTCCAAAGCGAAGAATATAGCTACAAACGGCAGTTTTGGGACTGTAGAATGTCAAAATTTTCAATGTAAAAAGATTTCACCGTGGGAGGGGGAAACCCCCCTACCATACCCTCCCCCCCCCCCCTCACTTACTTCGCTCCCTCACGATCTCATAACCGCTCCCCCTATAAGATCAAATCCTGTCTACGCCGGTGATAGGCCCAACTATTTAGTAGGCCTTTGCAATGATGTCGCACAGGCGGAGCAAGACCTGAAATACCTCGATTTAGTCATTCAATAATATGTTGTGAATATTTCATTTTCTTTTGTTTTTTCTTTAAGGAAGAAAAAACAAAAATTTCACCAAAAGTGTGCGCCAGATCGCTGAATTTCAGGTCTGAAAATGCAAAATCTTCCTCGTGTGGGAGAGGGATACAACCCCCCCCCCCTACACACCATCCCCCCGTTCGGTCGCTCCGCTCCCTCTCATATTTCAAAAACAAAAAATGTCTTCATACTTTTAAGGTCTGATTTTCCGCCGCAAGTCATCTGACAAGCAAAAAATAGAGCAACAACAAGAACAAAAAGTCTTCATTATTTTTGCTGCCACTTTCCTTCCACTTTGTATTTCATGCAAAAGAGTGGGACATCCGATCCCTGTAAAGTGTACGTGTGTGGGAGGGGGGGGGGGCACCAAGCTTCTCTCCCCCCCCCCCCCCCCCCCCCCAAGGCTGCGCCGGTCCGGTTATGTATAGATGGGCTTGTAATCGTGGTGATGGTGACCACCACCCCCCACACTCCTCAGTACGGATTTACGCCGTTGCTGCTGTACGTGCATTAATTGGCAAGTGTTGAAATTCAGCAAGAGTAATGCGATCAAACAAATGCAAATGCTCATGAGAATTTCTCTTATTGCCGTTAGAAGTTTTTATAAGTTATTAAAAACAATTATTATTACTTCAGGTGAAGAAAACTCTCACGAAGCGCAATGATACAGGCAAAACAGCATAATTTGTGTTTATAGGATGATCTATATTTTCTACTCCAAAAAAAAAAAAAAAATGAGGAAACTGCACTTGAAAGTGGTGGTTAGAATGGTTCAGGTAAGTGATAATGTGTTAGTGTCACCAAATGTTGCGTCAGAAAAATCATACTGGAAACGGTTCATTAGCCTTACAATTATGTTATCTACAGCTACCGCATAGTTTCCTTATTTTTTGTGTACTTAAGTGTTTCTTCATACATCTAAAAATTAAGATGTAGCTTAGCAAGCGAAGCTCGGCTTGTGCATGATCTTTAGGTACCACGATATTTTTGTCTTCAAATGAACCATTCAATTTCTTCTCTGGCTTTATGGAATAAGAAGGAATTGAAGTTGACCTAAAGTGGGGTTGAATGTCTTTTTCAACACATGTTCAAAGTTTTTGTAATCTCCTTGAATAATGACATTGATCACAGTCACATACGCAAATAGCCTCAGGTGCTGATCGTCAACTCTAAACTTTCCAAGAAGTTTGTGCCTCAAAATATATCTTTTTTTTTTTCGAGATTTACCAACTGCAAACATTTCTACTGCTCTACGTAAAGTCAACTATGGCAAGTTTTGGGAAAAAACAGATTTTTGCGGAGGATGCAAGTTCCTCTGTTCGATTTAATGCAAAACTAATAATCGGTACAGATCCAGGTGTCGGGTAATGGGAGACTGTGAGGCCATGACATCGTAACATCTGATTTGCATACGTGTCTGCTATTGATATCGCTGATTCGCTAAAAACACATGAAATCTCGTTTGTCATAACTCTTTTATGTTGTTTTATGACTTTGGCAGTGTTTGGTGAATGATGAAGCCTCTACCATGTTGTTTGTATCATGGTTTTACCTTAATTAGTACAATCAAGCTGAGCTTGGTGTGGAGTAACACTGCACTTTAATGAAAAGAGGCATTCGGTACTTTCATGATTGTCATTGATATTCTCAGACAGTCAAGACACGTCTTCGAGAATCAAGTAACCACACTCGTCAATGTTGGCTTCCACTCCCTCATCGATGTCTGTTTTTTCTTGATTGTCTCCGGGAGGAGAGTGTCGTGAATTCTTACAACTGGTCATTGATTCTCTTTCTGCACTTAATGTTTAATGGTCTTTGTCCTCGATAATCAAATAACCAAACTCGTCTAGCAGTACCCCTCCTGATTCCGGAGAATTTGAATTGTTGACATTTGAAGAAGCATCAGATGTAGATTCATCATCTCCCATGTCACTGGTAATTGCAGACACCGGGTTATAAATTTCACAATTCACGTATGCGTCTCTTTGACTCCCACGCGAAGGTGGTGATGTCTGCGCTGTCTGTGGAGATTCACTCGGAGTACTGATTGTGTCATGTGTGTGTGCAGGAACAGGAGACTTCGACCTGTTAAGGCCTTCTCCTTCTTTTCCCTTAGATCCTGATGGTGATATGTCATAAATATTGGTGTGCTTGAGGTCGGCTTGATCCTCGTCCTCCAAGGAACAATCGCTTACGTTCCAGAGTGAATTGCTTTCCATCTCAGCAAGACTGTCTTCCATGTTCTCTGCAGCTTCTTGGGATGTTGGGCGGAGGACATCGTCTGAAGATGTCGTACGATTAGAGTTAATGTTAGACAGCGTTAGACTAGTTTCGTCCTTGTCTCTTTCCTTCAAACCGCTAAGTTTCTTATCCTCGTCGACTGTGGAATGTTTTGACACTAACGTGTCTTGTGATGCTTCTCTTGAGGACAAACTATTATCTGTGGTTGATTGATGGTCTGGCATACCCACTACCATTTCCGCCTCTATACCATCACGCGCAGTTAATTCTGTTTCTACTTCGGCAAGCTCCATGTCACCATTAACGCATTCCTTTCCATCGACTTCAACATCATCCGCACAGATGGATGTTCTTGCGGACAACGCGTCAGGAATTAGCTGAGATGCTGAAACCCCAGTAGGATGTACCTGTACATTTGTGATGCTTTGTATGCTTATTTCAGCTAGTGGAAGATTTGCACGGTTAATAGTGTTGTAGGGAGAGTCGCCAATTCTGAATCGTTGCGTGTCCTGATCATTCATAATCTCTTCGTAGAACTTGTCCTCGTCCATTAGGCTCAGAGAATGTCCAGCGGAATGTGGAGTCACAACATAATATTTCTGCAAAAAGAAAAAAAAATAGAAAAAGAGGAAAAAATGAAGAGGACGTGTTGCAGATAGTTTGTTCACTGCATTACATGCAACTATTAATAGGACATTGGTACAAGGGGCATCATATTGATGCATTGAATGAGGTGGCATTCGATCATTAATCATTAGTCCTACAAAGTAGTTCGAAGGGGTGCACGTCATGAGACCGACACCCACGAGTCATACAGCCCACGATAAGCCATACAGCTCACGAGTCATACAGCCCATTAGTTATACAGCTCACGAGTTATACAGCCCACGAGTATCTTTCGAACTCGTGGGCTGTTTTTACCTGCTTGGTGTCGAACTCATGTGCTTTATCTGCCTAGTGTCGAACTCATGGGCTGTATGATTCGTGAGCTGTATGACTCATGGACCTGTTTTCAATGTCGAGCTCGTGGGCTGTACATAACTCGTGGGTGTCGGTCTTGTGGGATGACCCCGTTCGAAGAGGTTAACAAGTAATTCGGGTTCTTCTTCGGTATCATGTCAGTATGTGTGGATGGCGTGTACCTTAGAATACTTAAACCAGAATGAAAGGATTCCAGATGGTATTGACTGCAGCATTGGAATTAAAAACTAATAGTCATCGTAATCGGGATGACGGGGCTTATTGGTCAGTTTAGTGTTGTTTGTGGGTAGAGACTACCCATGAAATAAACAGGGGTTGGTGTTGGGTTGAGGGAAGGAGATATTTCTTGGAAAAATCGAAAAGCAACCTTTATATCTTAAATTGCAGTGGCCTATTTCCTCGTCAGCGTTAAATAATCGATGTTTTCAATTGCAACTAAGCTACACGATCACATGTCAATATGTATTTTTCATCATCCTTACACTGTTAGTCTGTTGGGTAATCCATCGTTTGAGGTACTTCTTGTACAACCATCTTAGGAGTATCAACATCAAGACGAGGGCGAGAAGTGATGCAAGCCCGATGAGAAACCTAATGAAGAACTTGTCTTGTCTGATAATGAGTTGGGCTGGTGTGGTGCTGATAGTCGTCTGGAAAACTGGTGGTAAATATTCAGTGATCATGTGTTAGTGGAAAGCTTCTTTTTTCTTACAAAGAATATATTATGATGTATGAACGAACACAATAAATGAATTCGACATAAATTCAATCATTTCAGGATTATGAATTGATATATGTGACCGTGCACCTCAAAACGAACATAAAGTCACACACACTGATTTTGCGTGAGGACTGAAAATAAGTGAAATGTGTCAACCTAGCCGAACTTGACTTTTTCATATTTTCTGAAAGAGCGGGTCTTCTTTTACATTATGTTAAAATTTGGTATCATAAAACGGGCAGAAAAGTTTGTGTGCTTTTTTTAGCAGTTTATCTCGAACTTTTTTGGTAGAATAGTGTGGTTAGGTGTGTCTTTAGAATCCCTTTTTCATTTCTGAAAAACCTTGTCCACACTCTTCACTTTCAAATCTAATAACTTTCGAGAGGATTGTGCTACTGCTTTGAAAGTTGGCATTAATTATGGACAGAATGTGTTAATGAGGCCTGCTTAATTTCAGTTTAATCTGATAATCCCTTCATTGTTGTTACTCTGGTGGCTTACTTCCTGTCTTTTGTCCCATTCGTCGCACAGCCAGCACGGTTTGGTAAAGATTAAGCGCTTGAATAGACACTGTACTTCAGAGCCTCTTTTCTCAGTTCACACTTTTCCTGAGTTTGTGCTTTATTTCCAAAATTTAGATAGGTTAGGAGAGTCCATTTGATTTGGGTTATACATCATTTTAAAGCTTAAAGTCTGCTCTTTCAGAATATGGTCTGAACTAAAAAATTCTTGTCTGGCGACTTTCTATATTTGTTTTGAGGTGCAGGGTCACATATACATATAATTTCCTAAAGTATCATAATAAAAGAAAACTGATCAAATGCTCAAGTATATGTATGATGATAGATTCATATCTTGACACCACTTATACACAAAGGTCAATGGGGAATAAAGTTGATGACGAATCTTGAATAGCTACTGAACAAAAGGTAACGACGAATACCTTTAAAATAGGATTAGGCCTACAAAACCTCTTCAAACTGCTATAAGGATGGAAAGCACATTTGACTGTAGATGGTAAGAGGATTGAAAGGCCAAGGAAAAGAATAATACAGAAAATGGAACCATGAATGCGGAAAAGTTTAATATAAAGTGTTCAGTTCTCCTGCCCGATGTTCAAAGGAAAAGAATCGAAGTAAGTTGCCACGGTAGTGCCATCTACCTCCATGAACATTAATTCATTTTCGTGTAAATGTCACATCTAAAACTGTAAAGTTTAGGCATGGCAGGGACGACAATGACAGAATTAGAAAGCCACAGGTAAAATGGTAAAAATGGATTCATTCTTATCTAAAGGCAACACTATTCCATAGTGCTGATGCAACAAGGGAAGAACAACCAATTGCCTCACCTCAATTGTCTTTTTTTTCCACCCTCACTCGCCTGCCAAGCTTTTCTCACGCCTCATGCACAAAACAACACCCCAAAACAAATGAATAAACAAACAAACAATCACACAACCAAAAACAAACCAAATAAACCAAACAAATGCATTTCAACCATCAGACAAGAGGTTACATTTTTGGAACAATCTTTTTAAAATAGTAAGTCAAATTAATATACTAGTAATAGTATTCACCAGATCAAACGATTTACAGCTCATAACTAGTAAAGCTCCTGACCAGGGCCCTTTCCACTCCTTTCCCGCTTTCTCACATCTAGCTTTTCTCTGACCTTATCATCTCTGCTACAACTCAATATTTCGTAACTTGGAAAAACATTTGCCTACAATGTTTCAACTGATATTTTTACTCGATTTCCAAAGACTTTTTTTTTTTTTAACCCCAGATAGTATAGCTTTTGGTATTTTTTACCTGTAACATAATTACTTCTTGCAATGTTCACTTTGATATTTCAACCTGACATCACGAAAAAACAGTAGGCCTACATCCTTTGCGGAATTTGGTCTTTTTAGAGGCTAAATAATTGTGAATGTCTCATATCTAACATTGTACATGCCAACTCTGTTGTCATGTATAGTGCTAAAAAAAAAAGTGACGATTAAAAAACTTGCGAACCTTGTGTGGAAGTATCCTGATGAGTTGTTGAAATCTCTGCGGTTGTATCTAAATAATGAGGAATGATTGGAGAATTCAAGTCAATGCAATCAAATCGTAAATCATCATTACTCTATAATCTGCTAGGCCTACAGTAGTTGAAAAGATCAAGATGGGCAGCAACGAAAAACATTGATCATCAGAGTAAATTACTTGTTTTTCATAAAAACTTTGGTGGGCTTGTTCTTCACTTATTGCTAATTGGCAAATATTTATGAAGTGACTAAGGAGATTGGTTGATGGTAAAACAACAAAAGTGGAACCTTGAACTTGCGAACCTTGCGAGGAACTATCCTGACGAGTTGTTGAAGTGCCAGCAGATATGCCTGAATGGAAAGAAAGTATTGAGAAATTGCAAGTAAATTCTTACATGCATATGTTTCATTCAAAACTATTTTTAACAGAAATAAGACAAAGAGTGCTGGAAATTGTTTCGATTTAATTTATAAGAACTTGTTCTTGAATTTGGGTGCTTGACAGGTCCTCGAAATTTTCAGTATGTCTTGAGTATCATGGTCAAGAACAGCATAAGAAAAATACAAGTTGCAGTTCTGTATGACTGTTTGTTCTTACTGTGAATACCACTTGTCACGCTGCTCTGGGTTGTCATAGTATCAACTGCGAGTAATGAGATGCTGAAACCGACACGTGTTCCATCCCCGTCACTTGTGAACATCATCTGGAGACGGGAACTTACACTAAGGAATGTCAAATTTTGGCGCGAGTCTTCCATGTTTCCTGTCCAGTGTTTCCAAGTGTCTCCGAATTTGGTAAAGCTTAGATCTCCGTCACCGATATGAAGGTAGTCTCTATCTTGTTCCATGTTGAACACCAGGACATCTACTTCTATGGGTGAACCGTTTTCAGTTCTGATGTCCCAAAGTCGGTAGCCGTTATTTGGGTACACCTCGGGGTAAAGCGGAGATTTAATGGGCACTGCGTTTCCGTGAAGCAGGATCAATAATTCTGAATTAGAACACCACAAAAATACTAAAGCTTGGATTTCACAACAGCACTGGTTGTTGTATAGTCATGTGAAAATAAAAGAAAAGAAAAGAAAAGAAATGAGTGATGTTTGGGTGGTGTACAAGTATACAAACATACCATTAACTGGCTATGGTTGTATCGTAGCTGAATGATATGGTATCTTACCAACAGAACTTGCTGTTTGTGTTTCAGACTTTCATAATGTAATACTGTGGCTGACATACACCAACTATACAAGTTGTGACACATAATACTGCTCATGGTCCATAGCCTTATATTAACAGTAGTTTATGTACGAACAATGGGCGATTGAGAATGTCTTTCTTTATTCAACGGGGACATAATAATTTTATACTCACGTACAGCTGGAGCCAAATCTGCCAGGAGAAACATTTTAATAGTTGGCATCGAAAATAAAATCTTTTCTCCTACACAAAATTCATTTGTTCAATATGATTTTGAACTCCTGTTAAACGCTAATTCGTTCTTCTCTTCTTACTTGCTTCTCTCTCTCTCTCTTCATACAAACACGCGCACACACACACACGCGAGCGCGCACAAACACACTTCAATTGTGTGTGAGTGTGTGTGTGTGCGTGTGTGTGTGAGTTGCATGGCTATACCTTGATGCTTTACAGCCGCAGCAGTCATATTCAATGTCAGCTGACTCAGCAGCATGAGCAGGGTGGTCAGGTTATCCCTTCTAAGTGCATCTCCAAAAGTTACTTGCAGCCAGGCATTGTTAGACGGCGATGTCACGTCACTTGGTAAGTTTTCAGATTTGGTGCCACTGAAGCTAGCTATTGTGTTGGCTCCGCTAATGGACTCAATACCATCGACTATCTCCAGCTTATGTCCATTTGGAAACTTGAAACTTTTGAAACTGAATTTTATCCTGTAGTTGGCACTTGTTGTAAACCTCAAGACAGGGGCAAATTCATCCCGCATCGCTTCCTCCCACAGAGCAGTGTTTTCAAATGAAATGTAAAATGGTGAATCAAGTGAGAGAACTGTAGGTACTGTAAATGAAATACACACACACACACACAACACACACACATACGCACACACACACACACACACACAAGAGAGGGATAAAGAGTGAATATGCAACAAAATATTCCGAGAAATGACTTTGACAACCAGTTGTCGAGATTCAAAAGGAAATATTGATAGTCCATCAGTTGGAAATACATATATTGCGAATCATGAAACTAATTTTAGAATGATAGACTGTTCTAATAAACATATTATTACCTGGAATTCTACGTTGTATATATATATATATATATATATATATATATATATATAATTACGAATACGAAGAGGACAGAGAAGAAGAAAAATATTAAGAAAAATGTCAGGTGGCTCGTGCGGAAAAAAAAATAATCAAATTGCATGCTTGTTTATCCTCTCAACGACTCTATTCGTTTTATCCTTTTCATGTTTGAAAAAAAATGTTGAACGTCAGCTCACAATGCTCATATTACTGTTTGTTTTCCAATTACATCTAAGACAACATTCCGATCACCTTTTTATGAAGTAAAGAGGTTAATTATTTTTAACTGAAGTAGGTCAAATTATTAAAAGAAGCATCACAATACTTAAATGTATTCCCGTAATAATTATGACAAACAACCAATGTGCAGTTTAGTAGAGTGATAAATCAATAACTGATTTTGAAGAGCACATTGTGTGAATCATCGGTACGTGGAGATTTTCAGATCTTACCTGATTCTACGTAGAATGATGGATATGTCTTGTCCAAAAGCAATACAATCACCAACATCGTTAGCAGATCCATTATTTGATATACAACACGTGTTACCATGTTGCCATGAAGAGAGGGGAAAATGCATCCAAGCAAGCCAAGGGTCTCTGGTATTTGACAGCTTAAATCGCGATCAATTCAGGAATCACCGTTGGTGCGAGCGCGGTCTATCGGTATGTGTGTTCTGCATCGCAGCTCACTGAATGGAGTGCTTAACGGTCTAGAAAACTTCCTTAAGTTGCGGCAGCTGTAAATATTCGTAACAAAAGTTTTGCTCTCACTTTCATGCAGGCAATAATGCAAGTCATCTTTACATTGTTGTTGTAAAACTGAATATTCACGGTCTCATTTGAAAGCAGACTTACCCGTCTGATCAAAGCATATATTCTATCTTGTGATTAAATCAAACAAAACAAAAACAACAAAGAGCAAACAAACGTTATCTTTTTAATTGCAATGTTTTAAAATTATTCAGGCGCTTACTATAAAAAACAAACAAAATTAAACAAAACTAAACAAAAAGTAAAGCGTTGACTTTCAAGCGTATCTGATATTGGATATACGACAAGGTATCTTTTGTCTCAAATTTGTACCAAAATGTCTAGCCTCTTTTAAAACGATTTCAATACATCATTTTTTTCTAATCATTGCCCATGTGCCTCCCCCCGGTGTTATTACTTACGATATATATATATATATATATATATATATATATATATATATTTTTTTTTTTTTTTGCGTTGTAAAATCGAATAAGTGAAGGCATACTTTACTGTGAAGCAAAAACGCAGATTTCTTGTGAAACTGTACATGTTATTCATTTTGTAATTTTCCAAAATATCCTGAACTGCTGTCCGATTAAATAAACTTCAAAGTCAATTATTTGAAACTGATAGGCCTCAAAGCATGTCAAAAGGTATAGTCACAGTACTGCTTGACTGTGACTGTGAAAGCTGTGATTTTACCATTTGTAGAGTTTCATTTTATTCATATGAAGAATATATATGTAGCATATACGTTAAAGATCCACATACTACTTTTCTCATTCGGCACACCCCTGAATGCGATTTTACATAGTTTATATTCTGTCGGCAAAATGCGAGAAGAGAGACGGTATCAAGTTGTAGTTTTGATATTTCAATAGCCAGCTTTAGTGCTGGCCGCTAGCCGTAGCCACTCCACGATGCAATGACAAATAATATTGAGTTCCCATAATGGTAACGCTTCTGAGAATATAAATCTACAACACCCGAGCTCGAGTTTTGTCATCCTTTAATAGTTGATGCTTTGTGCACGTGAACTCTAAAAATGATATGAAAAGAACAAAAACAAATCACTAACCTTCTTCCTACCATGTCTACCTGGTCGGATTTTGATGTAACTGGTTCTGCTCTATTTATCTGATTTAATTCGTAGGTAAAGTTGAATAGCTGTCAGTGGCTGTGGTTGAGGAGTGTGAATTCTTGTACATTCCCAACAGCATTAATTTAGAAACTCACGAAGTTTTTCATGCAATTTAGAGGACTCGTATTTTTGATTTGGTTTAGATTGATAAAACACGTGGTAATTTGGAGAGGAGTACAAACAGAAGCTGCCCCGCACATAACGAAACCGAAGGGAAATACTTCAATTAACTTGATATGAAAGAAGAACGTATTTGTGTAGGCATATACATATGAAATATTTTTGAACATCAGTGACCAAAAAATTGGACGTGCACGAACTCCGAAATTAGTTATAAGTCGAACCATTATTTCATCAGTTCTGACTGATTTGACTGTAGTATATCTCTTATAGAATGGTATAATCTGGTGAAAATTTCTGAAGGGTCTAGAGAAAATGGAAATGAAAGTATTAAAATGTATTCTTGCGATGAATCTGTTGATTTTGCTATATCCATTTTTTTTAATTTCCTATCATGATGCTCTTTAACCAAAAAGGTGAATAAGAACATATCTGTAGTGTACTATACCACGTTCTCAGCATATTACTCGCTTTATGTAATGGACTCCAGAATCAGTTACATTTTAATAAGACCTATTGAGAGGATTAACAATATTTCCGCTTTGGAGATAAAAAGGTTTGACAATCAGAAATCGTGTTCAATATCTCAATTGTCAAATCTTACTGTACTGACTGTAGAAGAATTCACAATAATTGACCTTCATTCTAGCATGGTACAGTAAGCTAAACTAAGCTAGACTAAGATACGCAGAGAAATTTGTTCAAAAAATTAAGAATAAAAGTTGATGATAGACTCAATGGCAGGCATATTCGATTGTATTATAAAGACCTTTAAAACTGATAGTGACGGTCATACTGTTAATGCGAGGTCAGCGCCGGCCACAAACCTTCAATGATCCATTTGCATGTTAAGCTTTATCATATATATTCTTTACCTATCAAAAATAAATTGATGCTTGAACGTCGAAACTGAAATTAATCTTATGAAAGAATTTACACAATAGGGTATACCTCCAGTCAACATGGACATAATGACTGCTAGACAATTATCGCCCCTATTCTAAGGAGTGAAGAAGTGTTAATTGCATGCGCATCGACACTGAACTTTTGGTATTCATTCGCTAAGGGCTGAGATTATGGTTTTGTCATTGTATTCAAAATTCTTATATTATAATGTCAGATGTAAGGAAGTGCGATATTGATACTGAATAATCAGAAAGTACAAGGAAGTGTTGTACAACAAATGTATGTAAAACTTACATTACTATATTCCACTGTGTAATCAGCTATGATCTAGCTTGAAAACACTTGTTTGAGGTACCCATGGCAAAATTCTATTCACTGGTAGGTTTATTTCCATTAACCTAACTTCTATTCAGTTAACTTGATTTCAAATCTGTCAAAGATATATATAGATATATATATATACATACATATATTGGATGATATATTTCCATGTAAGCTTACAGTCTGTGATTACACCAAGTGATTTTGCACTATCATCTTTTCTTATACACATGGATTATTAAAATACAAACTAATCATGTTTTCATCAATAATTTTATTCTTTGACCTAAAAATTATGTGACATAATATTTTTACATTCCCTTGATATTTGTTTAGTTTAGAGCAGTCTTGAAAATTCATCAACTCATAATTGAAAACATTGTTCATCCTAAAGATATTGCTCCCTGATATATACAAATAAAC
Source organism: Diadema setosum (assembly GCA_033980235.1). NCBI lineage: Eukaryota > Metazoa > Echinodermata > Echinoidea > Diadematoida > Diadematidae > Diadema > Diadema setosum. The sequence continues at coordinate 7,419,572 of CM067079.1, forward strand.
TTGTGTTTTTACACCGAGTGAATTGCGGACAGCAGCGAACTGACATGTGTAAATCAATCACATGCAGTAAATATTAAAAATTAAAATAAAAAAGAAAAAAAGTCCCAAAATTGATCCTTGAAGAATCCCTATGGTTTATTCTTAGACTTAGATTTAAATGTATATATATATATATATATATATATATATATATATATATGTATATTTATTTACGTATATAGTCAGACAACTCTTAAACCAGTCTAAAACCATTCTCCTACTCCCCTACTGTATCATGAAATAACAGCTTTCTCAACAAAACTGCCAGGTCAATACAAGCAAAAAACCTTTGAAAGCTCTGAAAATATTTCAATACAACGAATAATTTTACTGTTTCTTATCGAATCTAACAAAGCTAAAATTGTATTAGAACCTTTTTTGAAACCAAATTGTTTAGTGAACACAACTTTCTTTTTATATTACTAATGATATTAATCTTTTATACACAATATTCTTAAAAATTTTACTAAACACGGATAAAAAGAGATACATGTATATGAGTCTGTAATTCGTAAAGTTATACATTTACTAACATTTATGTAAAGTGGTAATACTTTGGCGTGTGTAACCTCAGCTCTTTTTTTTATTTGCGATTCTGACACAGATTTCCAGATATAATGTTCTGTTACATCAATGGAAAAATCTAGAATCAATGAAATTCCCTTTAATATGTTTATCATAATCATCAAAAGAAGGGGTTCCTTTGTGTGTGTGTGTGTGTGTTTATTTGTGTGTGGATACTATAACCAATGGAAATAAAATATGAATGAAAAGAGTCTACGATAGTGGAGATATCATTTTGAATATACATCATAACATTCAATATTTCCAATTTCTTGAGTTTTTAACTTTTCAGTCAGAAGTGCAACTTAACCTTCATGGTCCGTTTAGGTTGTTTTTTTTTTATTTCAAATGTTTGAAGCTCGCGTCATAAGACTAAGGCATAATTTGCGGATATTGATCATTAACCAAATTCATATAGTATCTTAGTTAGTTTGGGGATGAACAGTTATTTTTAATACAATTTTTATATGATTTATAGTGTCTACTACCCTTTTTCAACGTAGGAGTAAACAAAAGTTTATTTTTCTTTCGTTTCAATTAAGTCCTATGGGTTATAAGAAAACTTTTGTCCTGTAGCTTTGAATGTACATCATATTGTATATTTACATCAGTATAATCACACAGCTAGACGTGTCGCTTTGGCGACTGGCATGCCTTCGCCATAATACATGGTTCTCCCAATAGGTTTAGAGTACTTCTTCCAATGTGAGACGACAATTTCACATAATAAAATTTAGGATGACTTGTTGTCACTGGTGTGATGAGTGTTTACTTTCATTGAACTAGGTTTTATTTGGGTTAATTTGTTTAAGAAAGCAGGTATTTGAAGATTTCAACGTTTTCACTTGACCTTGATCCTTGCCCTTTAAACACATGGCCCACAATTCTTCAAATATTCCCCAACCGGTAACATCCTATTTTATGACTATACTTTGAGCCATTTCCAAAATGTCGTAAATCCGTCATGCTTTGTTTTGTTTGTTTTTCTTCAATAGGAAGAAGAGAAAGTATCTGAAGGGCACGGTGAATGATCGCAATATCAGTGAGGATTTGCGGGTACATCATTGGGAGATTGCTCGTCCATGTCATCGTCACCCGGTCATCATCGCACCCAATTTGCATAGGCCTACGTGACTTCTGCTAATATAATTGATTCGAAGCAAAGGAAACCTTACAACTTCATAATTCTTTTTTTTTTCATATAGATGCAATTTTGATGGAACCTTCATCATGTTGTTTGTTTCATTTTAAGTTATCTAGTAGTACCAACCTGTACATGTCGTAATTTTGGGCTTTAATGAATTGTTGTATTATGAACCATTAAGATCGTCACGTGTTCATTATTCTTCTATGCCTTCAACACTTTTTCGAAAATCAAGTAATCAAATTCGTCAATGTTGACTTCCACTTTCTTGTCGATGTGTGTGTGTGTGTGTGTGTTTTCTGGATTGTGTCCGGAAGGCGATTGTGGTAAATTCTTTCAAATGGCCGGTGACTGACTTTCTGCAGATAATGTTTCATCGTCTACAGTGTCATCGATAATCAAATATCCAAACTCGTCTAGCAGTACCCCTTCTTGCTCCGTTGATTTTCCCGCTATACTTGAAGCGTTCACATTTGAAGAAGCATTAGACATGTTAGATGTGTTTCCCGGAGTAGATTTATTACGCATTGTGTCACTAAGAATCACGGATTCACAATTACGCGCATCACAGTTCACATTATGTGCCAATTTGACTACCACGTGATGGTGGCGACGTCTCTACTTGCTTTGGAGATTCAATCTGTGTACTGATTGGGTCTTGTGTGTCCGCAGGAAATGAACACTCAAACTTATCAATGCTCTCTCCTTTTTGCTTCTCAAATGTTGATGGTGGTATTTCATAAAAATCGGTGTAACTGAGGTCAGATTGACCCTCTTCTTCGGGGGACCAAATGCTTGTGTTCGAGAGTGAAGAGTTTTTCATCTCACTCCGTATGTTTTCCTTGGTCTCTACAGCTCCGTGAGATGTTGAGCCAGCCACATCACACCACACCCCACCAGAATTTGTTGTGGTTGATTGATGGTCTGGATTGCCCTTCTCTAGCCCCACCTGTTTACTCTCATGTATTGTTAAGTCAGTTTCCACCTCTGCTGCTTCTATGTCATCATTGACGTATCCCTGTCCCTTAGCACAGATGGATGATGTTGCCATAGGAGCGTCAAGAAAGCGGTGAGATGCTGAAATCCCAGTAGGATGCACCTGTACTCTCATGGTGCTTTGTCTGCTCATTTCAGCTAATGGGAGATCTGCTCCATTACCACTATTGTGGGGAGAGTCGTAGATTTTGGGCTTGTCAAGATCATCAGGTATAGTTTCGTAGAGGTCGTCATCCCTTGTGGACAGAGAGTGTTTAGCGGAATTCTGGGACACAACATCATGTGTCTGCAAAAAGAACGAAATTAAGAAAGAAAGAGAGAGAGAGAGAGAGAGATGACTTATAAGCCTACAGACACAGTAGTTTTATCACTGCACTGCACATTGCCATCTTCTTGCTGCATTGAGAGAGGAATATTTTCACTCATATCTCGACCCTAAGTACCGACAGCCTGCAGATTATTGAATTTGTGATCACGTGAAAACAGTCACAACTGTTAATAGGACATGGACAAGGGGACTTTATATTCATGCATTGAATGACAGTGGATGAGGTCTCATGAAGGCATTCATAATTGATCCTAGTTCGAAGAGGTGAAATAGAATTTTGAATCCTTCTTCGGTATTATGCTACTGTGTTTGGAAGATGTACCTTTAAGTTAGATATGAATCTGAAATAAATGATTAGAGGTGATTGACTACAGCACTGGAAAACTAGAAGTTGTCATGATCAGGATGACGGGGCTTATTCGTCGGTTGCTTTACACAGAAACTATGCATTGAATAATATCAATGGCATGCCTTCCATGGCGTTTAGCATCAATGATTACAACTTTACCTAATTAAGCCTCGGTTACACCGGAGCCGAATCAGATGCGAATCCACCCGAATACATGTATTCGAGGGGATTCGGGAGCAGTCTGTTCTCCTTCCCCGAATGGGAGAAAATTCGGGAGGGATTCGGCTCGTTTTGAAATGTTCAAAACCAGCCGAATACCCTGAAAACTACTTCCGAAAGTGGCCCGGACAAATTTCATTCGGGCCACATTCGGGATGTATTCGGATCATTAGGGGAGTAACGGCCCCGAATCATCTATAGTAAAATAGACATGAATATCACGAATAGAACTGAATATGCTCAGAATTTCCCCCGAATACCTGCCCGAATCCATCCGAATCGTTACCCGAACACAGAGCAGAATACAGGCGAGTTCGTCAAATAGGGCAGAATACTGCCGAATAGCAGCCGAATAAGTCGACTGAGCGGCCAGAATGACCCGAATAGCCTCGCGAATATAGCCAGATTAGCGATTCTGCTTTGATTCGGGACCTATGCGGAACCTTTTCGTCTCTGATTCGGGGAGCTCCCCGAATCAGAGAAGAATAGGTTCCGAATCTACTGAATCCATCCGATCCAGGCCATATTCGGACAGAGTTGGTCCAAATCTATTCGGGAGAATTCGGCTTTGGTGTAACCCTGGCTTATGTCACAATCGCTCGTCAGTAAACTTAGTGTCCTTACGCTGCTGTTTCTGTGCCGAGTAGTTCTACATCTCGGGTACTTCTTGTGTAACCATCTCAGGAGTATCACCATCAAGATGAAAACGAGGAGTGATGCAAGTGCGATGGGAAACCACGTGAAGAACGTATCCTTGGTAACAGGGCGTTTTGTTGTAGAGGTTCCGAGAGGCTTCTGTGAAACTGGTGGTAAATATTCAGCAATCAGGTGTTAATGGAGAGCTGCTTTACATGGAATTATGATACACAGTAAATTAATTTTACGATGATTCATGCGCAAGTTCATTTCAGGTTTATGGATATGTACAATATGATTTACAATATGATGTACAATTTTGGCCTCGCATTTGGCCTTTTGCGCGTTTACATTGAAGCGGGGCTGGGCTCGGCCGCGGCTCGGCCGCGGCCGAGCCTCGCACTGTAAACAGGGTCTATCTCAACTTCTGACAGACTTCCCTGCAAAGAGTTGCAGTTTCGTACGATTTTGAATTCTTACTGTGGATGTGACTTGTCACGCTGCTCTGTGTTGTCATGGTACAAACTGCTCGTAATGAGATGTGAAATCCGACACGTGTTCCTTCCCCGTCACTTGTGAAGATCATCTGCAGACGGGAGCTTACGCTACGGAAGTTCAAATTTTGGCGCGAGTTTTCCATGTTTCCCGTCCAGTGTTTCCAAGTGTCTCCAAATTTGGTTAATCTGATATCTCCGTCACCGATATGAAGGAAGTCTTTATCTTGCTCCATGTTGAACACCAGAACTTCTGCCTCTATGGATGAACCGTTTTCAGTTATGATATCCCAAAGACGGTAGCCGTTATTAGGGTAGACCTCAGGATAAAGCGGAGATTTGATCGGCATTGGGAGTCCGTCACGCAATATGAATTCTAGATGAGAAAATCACAAAAAAATATAAAAGATAAAATTTCACTTCAGTTCTGCTTGTCACAGCCACGTGAACAAAATAGAAATCTTGTTCTATGGTTCATCAAGAACAGTATTCACGTTCCAGTAAAGCTAATATCAGTTTGCATGATAACATTAACCGGCTGTATTGTAGTTCAGTTCAGTTCAGTTCAGTTCAGTTTTTATTTCTGCATTTCAAAATCAATACAAATCAACAAATCAACAAAATACTTACATAGTCATTTACACAGCTAATATTCGTAACGTTTGGATCTTACATACATTTTCTTTTTTCAAGCAATAGGAAATGATAAAAATGAAATGCAGGGGACCATCATCATAAGCTAAGCTTGACGAGGAAGATGGCCCCAGGTAAAGAGATACATAAAGAAAATCTTGCCACTCACTGAGTGGGGGGTAATTGTGCGAAGGGCACAAAAAAGAGATACATAAAGAAAATCTTGCCACTCACTGAGTGGGAAGTAATTGTGTGAAGGACGTGCGGTGCAGTGCGGTGTGCATTGTGTTGGGATGAATCTTGGTTTGTACGTTGAGTGTTATTTTGTGTATCAGTGTGATGAGGTGAATGTTACTTCAGTTATGGCCGTGAACTCATTGTTTAGGGTGTTTGTTGACCAGGTGGTATGAATATTTAAATGTCAGAAGTATACTGGATTATGAGGGTGTTTTTTAGTTCTCGTTTGAAAATGTTCAACGACGTACATTGTTTTAAATTAGGGGGTAAAGAATTCCAAATATCTGGTCCATTATGTTTTAATGATTTTTGAGCTAAAATGACTCTTGGGTTTTCGAGATGGTAATCGGACGACTGACGTGTAGGATATGAATGAACGGTGGAATTTGGAGTGAAGAAACCATCAAAAAATTTTGGAAGACAATTAAATGTATATTTATACATAAAAACAGCAGTTTGAAAGGTGTGAAGATCCTCAATTTTCAATGTTTTTACTTGACGAAATAGGGGATTGGATGGGGATAAGTAACGGGAATTGGTAATCAAACGTAGAGCACGTTTTTGGAGGGTAAGAATTGGATTAATTTTAGTTGAGCCACAGTTTCCCCAAACGATATTGCAGTATGTGATATATGGTAAGATCAATGCATTATATAGAATAGTCAGGGAATTTTGAGAAATGAAGTTTTTCAGTCGATATAAAATTCCTACAGTTCTTGAGACAGACGTGTAGATATCATGAATGTGATCGTTCCAAGTTAAACTCGAGTCAATTATGATTCCTAAAAATTTAGTAGATCTTACTTCAGTTAAGGATAATCCATCAATATTAATATTATAACTGCTGTTAATGTTCTGTAGTTGAATGTTATGAAAATGTTTTCCCAACGGGACTTGCTGTTTTAGTATTCAGAGATTTATATAATATATAGGCCTTCGTGTATATGTGACCGTGCATCACAAAGCCAACAAAAAGTCGCACCCTTTGATTTTACGTGAGGACTCAAAATAGGTGAAATGCGTCAACCCGGTCAATCTGAAGTTTTTCATATATTCGGAAAGAACTATAATAGTTCTTCTTCTATATTATCCTTACGTTTGGGATCATAAAATGAACGAGAAAGGGTTCTTTCAGTCGTTGTTCTACAACCCTCATTTGTAGAGTAGTGTGATCAAGTATGTCTTAGAGGTTCCTTTTAATTTCTTGAAAATCCTTTGCACACTCTTCACTTTCAACTCTAATAACTTTTGAAAGGATAATGCTATGAATTATACTGCTTTGAAATTGGCATTAATCATCGACAGAGTGTATTAATAGAGCATGCTCAATTTCAGCTTAATCTGATAATCTCTCAGCTTAATCTGATAATCCCTTCATTGTTGTTGCTACAGTGTTCTACATCCTGGGTTTTTTTTTTTTTGTCTCACTCATCGCACAGGTGGCACGGCTTTGTAAAAATTAAGCACTTAAAAGATACTGTACTTCAGAGCCTCTTTTCTCAGTTCACACTTTTCCAGAGAGAGTGTTTTTCCCCTTAATATTTAGATAGGTTAGGAGAGTCCATTTGAGTTGAGTTATACTTCATATTAAAGCTTAGAGTCTGCTCTTTCAGAATCTACCCTTAACTAAATAAGATCCATATCTGGCGAATTTTTGTTGGATTTGTGATGCAGGGTCACATACATGCGTACAAAGTAATGTTATATAATACACACCTATGCTTTGAAAATCAAGGGGGAAAATAACCATAAGAATTGCTTTACAAATATTACCTGGGCCTACCTCAATCCATTTAGTTATCTTTTTCAGTTCTAACTCTATATGGATACCTTCAACTTTGCATAATTTTTCGAAAGCTCTGACTTCTTGGTCAACACACGTGCACTTTAATGTGTTAAGATGTATTTAACTTGTTAAACCAAGATGTGTTAATTTAAGTAGGCTGCATTCTAATGTTAAAACATCCGATGTATCCAACATTTGTATCATCATAATGGTGTATGCTTCTTGTTCAAACGCGCGACTATTCCTAGTTTTTATCTAAAAGTCAAGGACATCTTATCATTATATCGAAATTAAAAGATTATGGTGACACCCAAATACATAGTCATGCGAATTGAGGGAATGCAGCAAGTTAGTAGAAGACATAGATGAAAGTTTTAGGAAGATTGGACCATCTGTTAAAAAGCTTTGAATATTAAAAGCGTTGCTGCTGCCTTCGCTTAATGAGAATACTACAACGTTGTTTTTTTACGTAATGTATATACAACAAATACAACAATATAAAGAAAATGTTGTAAAGAGAATTCAACATACAGGCATTTTCACTTTTGTAGCTTAATGACAGAGTAGGCATAATTAATTTGCATCTTTGAGAAAAGACGATAGTACTTCCCTGAACTTATACCAGTAAAAAGTCGAGGGGATTTTTTTTTCCATTCAAAAAGGATGATGATATTGATGGCAGTTCAAGTTCAAGTTCAAGTTTGTGAAACGTATATTTTCCATCTTTTTCATGTAGGAAATCACATGCATGAACTTATTGTACAAGGAAGGCAGAACCTCAAAAAAGCAGAGCTTGTGGTGAGCTGCCTTACAAAATACATTACATCACAAACACAAACACAAAAAACAACAAAAACATAATAATAGTTCCCATGGCAATATTGAAATGAGATATTCCTCAAAGGGAGATATTGTAGTCAAACAGAGAGGCAACAGTAAGTATGAAAATATGTGACGAGCTACATGCTATGGCAAATATTGCATATATCAGAATTATCCGTTGCATATTTTATAACTGCTAATAATGTGAAACCTCTGCACAGATGTAAACAAGACAATGAATGAAATGCACTGGTTCCAACTGGATCATGAATAGACATGGTAATATTGAAATGAGATATTCCTCAAAGAGAGATATTACAGTCTAACAGAGAGGCAACAGTATGGTATGAAAATATGTGACAAGCTACAGCCTATAGCAAAAGTTGCCTTGAGTTACTTTGAGTTACTTTGAGTTGCTATGAGTTACTTTGAGTGTTCGCAACTTTGCATATTATAATGTAGAGCCATAATGCATTTCCACGTATACGAACTGATTTTTCTGTAAACAGGAAGATGATATTGCAGGTATTGTGTAACACGGTGTAATATATGGAATTATCAGATTGTGTAGCATCAAAAAGGCATTCATGTGTAGCGCTAAAACTTACACAGTACATCAACCTCACAAGAATTTCGTGACACATATTGCGTGCAGTCTTCTTTTTAGCGAGAACGTATTTCACAGGTACAATTGGCTCCGTATCTGCTTGGAAAAACCCAAGAGTTAGCCCAGTAGAGTTAGCCCAGTACCAATTGTGTTTCAAAAATAAAATTGCGTAATGACAGAACTTTTCTACTCTAAAAAGGCTGTTTTCCTGTTTAGCGTTAATATACCTTGATGCTTTACAGCCATAACAGTCATATTCAGTGTAAGCTGACTGAGCAGGGTGTTTAGTTGGACTATAAGTGCGTATCCAAAAGTTACTTGCAACCAGGCATGATAAGACAGCGATGTAACGTCAGTTGGTAAGATTTTAGCTTTGCTGCCACTGAAGGTAGCTATTACGGTGTCTCCGTTTAGGGAATCAAGTCCATCGCCTATGTCCAGCTCGTATTCGTTTGGAAACTTGAAATTTTGGAAACTGAATTTTATCCTGTAGCTGGCACTTGTTGTAAACCTCCAGACAGGGTCGGATTCACCCAATATTGCTCTCTCCCACAGAGCAGTGTTTTCAGATGAAATGTAGACAGGCGAATCAAGCGAGAGAACTGTAGATACTGTAAATGAAGCACGAAAGGAAGGCATGTATAGACATAAAGTAAAATATTCCAATAAAGCCTGCATTACAAAGAGAAATGAATTTGATACCAACATGTCCAGTTTCATAACCAAATATTGACAGTCCATCAACGGGCAATATTCCAAATCATAAAACCAATTTCAGAACGACACGCCATTTTATGAATTATACAGACTCTTACATGGGATTCTGCGTTGTGATAGGTAAAATTTAACGTGGAAATGTCATTTTAATCATCAGGCGAGAGTTTAGGTCTGAAAGTTTTGTAGTCTCTTGAACATAACACAAATGTAATGAAACTGAGTAGCGAAATAAGGGGGGGAGTAAGAGAAGAAGAAGAATGCACTGGCGTGGAATAGTGAAAGAAATGGAAAAGGAGGGAGTAGAATGATAAAAATAATAATAATAAGAAGAAAAATGCGCAGGAAACGAGTTTGTGGTTTGTAGGAGAAATCACAAATAAGCAGTCTTTGAAAATAATGTGTCCTATTGTAGGTAAGAATGTGCAACGGATAATCCTGAAGGGAGATTATTTCAATATCTATACCCTGTGAAATTGTTCGCTTCTCAAAGGTTGTTAGATACCCTGGAGGTGAACTATAGGCCTACATCTTTCTTGAAATATCTGACAAAAAGCTTTATGAAATGCCCCCAGGTTTGTTTTGTTGTTGTTGTTGTCTTGTTCTATCTGCTAAAGAATTTTCACTCTAATCTATGGTAATACCATGAATTTCATGCTGTTTGATTTTAATGATTCAAAAAGTGGAATTTTATGATCAATGTTGTTGAAAGGCATTCAGAAATAAAGGAAAACTCTTGTACAGTATGAAGCGTGCTCGTCAGCACAGGTGGTGTTCGTTTGTTAACCTGAAAATTAAACGCGGTTTTCTATTCAGAAGATTCGGTTATTCCGAAATACAATTCCGTATAACAAAATGTTCGTTAATTACAAAATGAAAAGGTGCTTGTTTCATTTTCAGATTAACAAATCTTGGGAAGAACGAACTGAACCGATCACCACATCAGAGTATAAACGATATAAACGCTAGTTAGACATGGGTTGTATTGACGTATTGTTTAAAAAAAAAAATCAGAAAAACATTGGCACTACCTTAAAGGAATGACCCAGGTAAGAAAAAATATATACACCTTAAAGATTCCTTAAGAAAGAATTAAATAAGGAAATCGTGCGATGGTTATTTACAGACTTTACATTTACAGATCATTTTTGTGTGAATGTGTGTGAAATAAAGATGTCAATTGATAGCGCACGAAGAGCTCTCATTATTTTCCCGCCCCATATAAAAAAGAAGACTACATCTCCTTAACATCTCTTTCAGAATTTGGACACGAAGAGATTGATTATTGTAAACCTAAGTAGATTAAGCTATCATAGAAGAGTCACAATTCTTACAGCTGTTCCCCTGCTGTTGCAGAGAGTCAAAGTTCAGTTAAGTGAAGTTAATAACCAACACCTGACGTTAAAAAGCACATGAATGAACCATCGATGCGTGGAGATTTTCGGATGATCTTACCTGATTCTACGTAGAATGATGGATACGTCATGTCTACAAGCAGTACAGTAGCCAACATGATTAGCAGATCAATGATTTGATACACACGTGTTACGTCGAATCCCATTGTTGCCATTGAGAGAGGGGAAATACACCCACGCAAGCCCAGTGTCTCTGAAATTTGATATTAGAAATCGCGGTCTAGATATAGTACTGTTAATGCGAGGGTATAGTCTATCGGTATTGATTTTATGTGACGCAGGTCAGTGAATAGAGTACTCAACGATCTTTGTCATGACAAGCCTCCTCAACGATCTTTGTCATGACAAGGAAACTTCTTTTTGTTGCGGCAGCTGTATACAAGTAGGCCTACTCGTCAAAGTAGTTTGCTTTCACTTTCATCCTGCCAATTATGCATGCATACCTAACAGATATCTTGTTATCTTGTTGTTGTTTTTTGTCAAATTCATGCTAAAATATCTTCCTTCTTATTATGCATAACGATTTCATTTCAATATTATTTGTTTTTAAACATTGACCTCCCAAAGTCTTTAATACCGAATATATTCTTTGTGTGATAAAATCGAACAAGGGAAAATATATACGTTACAGTGAAGAGATAATGCGAATGCTTCTTGGGAGTGTGTCATGTTATTTACCTGTAATTTCCAATATATCTTGTGCTACTGTATGATTATAGATCAAAGTCAATCATTTGACAACTTTCAGGTCTCAAAAGTTAATAGTCACTCCAGTGCTTGACAGTGACTGTGATGAAGTGATAGCTGTAATTATACCACTTGTATAGATCCATTTTTAAAAAGAATCCATTTAGCATAACAACGTTTGAGATCAACTTACAGTCTCTCACATTCCGCACACCCTTGGCTGCAGTTTTGCATAGCTTAGCATGTATATATATATATATAAATGTATGCATTATATGGTTATATATATATTAATATGTGTACACACAAACGTATATATATATATATAAACATATATATATATATATATATATATATATATATATTGAATATATTGAATATATTAAATATATATATACATACATACATACATATATATAGCAATAATAATGTCACAATAGAGGGATGATAGCGCGAATGAATTTCCACCGTGGAAATTCATTCGCACTATCATCCCTGACGAAGGGGGAGGCCCCCGAAAATTCGGATTTTGAATTAAAATCAAGGCAATTGGCATTTAATGCATTCCTCTATTGTGACATTATTATTGCTATTTCTAGTACTGCCAATACGCGGAGCAACTGCAATATATAATTATATATATATATATATATATATATATATATACATACATACATAATCAAATATGATATAGCCCTTAGAAATTAAGCAATGTATCGTGGTATAATGCGTACATCACGTAGACATTCTTAGGAGTCTTTCAATGTTGCCATAATTATTAAATTTGAATACCTTATCTAATTAGTGTGATTTTAGAGTACCCCCTTCTAGTTTCCCCTATATATTTATCTTCCTTCCTCTCTCCTTCTATCATGCCTTACTATGATAGCTGAACGTGTGATATACATTTCATTTTTCTCTGCTATAGAAATGTTCGTTTACATTCTATGTTTAAGTTACTTACTGGGCATTCCAATGAAGCATTATACTATGACAATCCGCACAAAATGTACATGCATATTCCATGTACAAACTATTCATATAGTTGTGTATAATGTGTATTTTGGGAGTAAACAAAATTAAATCGAATTCAATCTTAGCGCATCAATGATTCTGGGCATATCTGATAAGTTTCTACATCATGAAGAATTTCGACCCTGATATAGTGGGAGTTCATGAAACAATTGTTCATAAACTAGTGAACACTAAAAAAGTCCCCAAAAGTACGTACAACTTATTACTCGGTTCCCATATCCCGAACAAAAGATATGCATTTTGGAGTGAAATTTTGTCTGTACCAGTAGCTACTGATTGGGAAAAGGTACACAATACTAATTTTTTTTTTTTTTGTGTGTGTGTGTGTGTGTGTACTATTGATTAACTTGTGTGTACTATTGATTAACTAAGGTCTTTTAATTTTAAGATTTTCCACAAAGCCATTGCGTTGAATGATTTTCTTTTTAAGATTAAACGGAAGGAATCTCCTAACTGCTCCCTATGTGATAAAAAGGAGGAAACAATTGTTCATTTATTTTGTGAATGTGAAAAGGTTACCCCAATTTGGCAGGACCTCCTTGTCATAATTTGACGGTATAACCGTTCAATCATTAATGTAACCAATTTTGAAAAACTGTTTGGATTTTGTAATGATAAATTTGTTTTATTTTTATGTCTGTTAACATCATATCTACAGTTGCAAGTTTGGTAATAGTCTCCCCAATACAGTAGCATTCAAATCTTTTGTTAAAAAAACAGAAGGAAATTGAATATTATATAGCAAAAAAGAAAAATAAATTAACTTCCCATTTCAAGAAATGGCGTTTTGAGATTTAACTCCTCGTTATCGATGAGGGCGTGAGCGTGAGCGTGGTGTGACGCTAGATCACGATTCATTAAACTACTTGGAAGCCTTACCAATTTCAATATATCCAAATAAATGTGCGAAACCGTTCATATTTTTATCATGGTATAGGCCTCCAAGGCCTCCTTATTATGAAGAACTGATTACCTTCTTAGGTGGCTTTAATCATAACATTATTGTTATGGGTGACCTCAACTGTGATTTAATGAAACACTCTCTTAACAGTGACACGAAGCGTCTTAATCTGATCAATGAGACATATTCCTTAATCCAATTAAACACAACCAAGTTTACAAGAGTTTGTCAAAATTCCAAGAGCCTGATTGATCATATGATTTGTAACTCAAAGGAGATGATCAAGTCGCATGGTGTTCTCTGTACAGGGATTAGTGACCATTATTTGTGTTATGTGATCTGGAAATCTAACCATGAGCATAAAACTCCTCGTATAGTCACTTACAGGAAACTAAATAATCTTTTTATAGACACATATTTGGAGGATTTAGCCTCTCAAGATTGACAATTGGTGTATGATTGCACGTGCCTAGATGATGCAGTTGAAGTTTGGCAAATTCTTTTATTAGAGGTTGTAAATCGGCATATGCCCTGCCGCCATAAACGTGTAAAAAGTAAACCGTCCCCTTGGATGACTTCCGATATTTTAAGATTAATAAAGGAACGAGATAAATTAAAAGCAAAAGTTCATAAAGCCAAATGGATTTTTGTAAATGAAAATAATTTAACAATAAAAAATGATAAACAGACTTGTTATGATAATTTATGGAAGGAATACAGAATAATGATAAACAGTGTAACAACCAAAATCAGGAAGGCAAGGCGAAGCTTTTACAGTAACAAATTATCTGCCGCTGAAAACTCCAACCAAATTTGGAATATTTTAAAAGATGTTATGCCAAACAAAGCGTCATCACAAACTGGCCGTTCCAATTTAAATACTATATCTCATGCAAATCAATTTAATGATTATTTTGCAAATGTTGGGTCAGAATTAGCGTCAAAAATACCCCAAGTATCACGTGATGCCAATCAAAGTAAGAGTACTGAATCTATTTTCGACTTTGTACCAGTAACCGAGGATGAAGTGCTTAAAACATTAATGGGCATGAAGAATAAGAAATCTGTGGGCCTTATAGATGGTATCTCTATGCACATATTGAAAATGTCCACCCCTGTCATAATTCCTTCGCTTACACGTCACTTCAACAAATCCTTAGCGGAAGGTGTTTTTCCTCTCAGTGGAAAATGACCAAACTCATTCCTTTATTCAAGTCCGGTGATAAATCTTGTCCTACAAATTATCGCCCCATTGCGATTTTACCCTGTGTTTCAAAAGTTCTTGAAAAAGTAGTACAAAAGCAGCTTACAAGTTATTTAAAAACAAACGATTTGCTATCTACAGCACAGTCAGGCTTTCGAGATAAACATTCTACCACCACTGCTTTGCTAAAAGTTACGGATGACTGGTAGCTCGCCATCGACAGAGGTCTTTACACGGGGGCAATCTTCATTGATTTGAAGAAAGCGTTCGACACGGTGGATCCTTTCATTATGTTGCAAAAGCTAAAGCGAATGGGGTTTTCTGATGCTTGTTTTCAGTCAGTCCGCAGAACGTATGCTAATGAGCCGATCCGGCAAGATTTATTCAGCACTCTCGTTGACGATCTTTGCGTTTGAAAGGTGTCTCGTCGTGCGAGATTTTGCGAGACTTTGATAGGGCTATGGTTTTCACAGTGTAGCGACTTTTACATACATTTGTCATGGCTACAAGTCACGGTAAATTGTTCTCCAGACTTAGATCTTTATTTTGATACTAAAATTGGGTATAACATCGGATCTTATCATGACTATATAATCAGTTGAATTTGCGTAAATTTTACCTGCTTTTCACGGAAGATTTTGTCGTCTAAAGTTCTTTTTTGGTTCCTGACCGGATTAAGAAACTGTTGTTTCTGATTTTGGCTTTTTCGTAGAGAGGAAACTTAGATGCTCATCATATAGTGGAGTCAAGGAGACGCATGCATGATTTATACTAGTTTTTCCGTTTTGTAATGTCTGTAAAATTCACTCCTAAGCCGGAAGTATGTTCCACACAAAGTGTACAGAGGCGCGAAAGAGCTCTCTCATTGGACAGTGCTTGCATTCAGCGCTTGAACTACACGCGTGCCAAGAAACCGCAAGTGGCATGAAACCGTTATGTAGCAGCGTAATGACGTAATGCAAGCGCTGAATGCAAGCGCTGTCCAATGAGAGAGCTTACTCTTGAGATTACACGGTTTCAAGCTGATCAGCACTGAAATCGATGTATATTTTACTGGTTCCTGACCGGATTAAGCAACAAATTGTCAAGATATTTACATGGATAGAAAGATTAGGAGATGGACTACCAAATAAAGCATTTTCATTGAGACGCAAGGTGAATTTGATATTTTTTTGACATCTTGAACGTGTACTGCACGAATTACTTTTTTCATCGTTTTTCAAGCTCAAATTACGCTATGATTTTTTCATTTACAATAATTGAGTAACATGTGACGATAGTTTACATATTTTCCTTAAATTTGATACCAAATTTGTGAACATAAGGTGTATTTTTGTTGCCGAAAGCGCAAGGACAAAATCCCCTTACGCAGCTCATTACGTATGCAAGCCTAGAGCGGGCTTGCATACGAGTTGAATAAATACGAGCGAATTATCGGGTGCTGCGGACTGACTGTTTTGCTTGGTTTAGAAGCTATTTAACAAATCGAAAAGTTGGAACACTTTTACATTCTGTTATGTCAAATGTTTTAGATATACATCATGGTGTCCCACAGGGCTCTATCCTGGGACCAGTTCTGTTTGTGATTTATATTAATTATATTGTCAGTCAAATAAAAAATTGTCGCATTCACTTGTATGCAGACGATACAGTGTTATATTTTTCACATAATGACCCTATCCATATTGAAAACGTTCTAAACAATGACCTTAAAAGACTGTATGATTGGATGTGTCTTAACAAACTTTATAGTCTAAATTTCCAAAAGACTGAGAGTTTTTTGATTGGATCTCGCTCCTTATTATCACGCCGCAATGCCCTTCGCATAAAGTTATGTGGGCAGGTGATCAAACACAAAGAAACAGTTAAGTACCTTGGAGTTACACTTGACCAGCAATTAAAGTGGAATGTTCACATCAATGTATTATTTGGTAAAGCTGGTAAACTTGTAAGATATTTTGGTCGACTTCGTCATATTCTTAATGAAACATGCTTAAAATTATTATATAATTCTCTTATACTTCCTCTGTTTGACTATGCCGATTTGATTTATGACTCGGCCTCGCTGAAATATACTTCGCAGTTACAAAAGTTACAAAATAGGGCGGGTAGGATAATTCTTGGGATAAATCCATATAAGCATGTATCAAATCATGAAATTCATCAAATTTTAAACTGGGATTCTTTAAACGTAAGGCGCAAAAAGCATTTAAATTCCATGGTTTTCAAATGTCTCCATGATTACAGTGCCACATATCTTAAAGAATTATTTAATTTTATGTCCCGAAATTACTCTCTCCGCTCAAATGGTACCCTCTCACTGCCAAAACCCAAGACCCAAGACCGAATATTGTCGAAGAATGTTTTCGTACGGAGCAGCTTCCAGTTATAATGAATTACCTTCAGAGCCCAAGTGCTGTTCAAATGTAACCAGTTTTAATAAAATGATTAATGATGTTATTCCGAAATATTTTTGATTGAAATGT
Source organism: Diadema setosum (assembly GCA_033980235.1). Classification (NCBI taxonomy): domain Eukaryota; kingdom Metazoa; phylum Echinodermata; class Echinoidea; order Diadematoida; family Diadematidae; genus Diadema; species Diadema setosum. The sequence continues at coordinate 7,436,868 of CM067079.1, forward strand.
GGCATAGAATTAACTGCATTTGTTATATGTATTTTTTTGTAGAATGTTCATATCAAGATAAATATCAAGTTTATAAAATAGGATGGGTGGGTGGGGTGATACTTAATTTTTGCTCACTTTTTTTTTCATAGATACTGCTTAAAAGTTAAAGTAATGTTTGTTTTTTGTTTTTCGCACTCGATGTTTTCTATTGTATTTATAATTTACTTTGTTCCTGGACCCCTCGGTAGAACAGCTGTGTTGTGTAAGCATAGCTAAGTAGGGCAATCCAGCCGTATTTTAATACCATTGTATTGACTGTACGATTATTGTTTTGTCGTTGTTTTTATACGGAAAATAAATAAAACAAAACAAAAACATGCAAGTGTATATGTGAGTGTATATGTGTTGAGACAAGGATGTGTGGGGTGTGTGTGTGTGTGGGGGGGGGGAGGTGTAGTTGTTGTGGAAGTTCAAATTATGTTTGGGTAATGTAGATCTTCTCGCCCCCTGGTTTGGCTTGTTCCAGTCTCTGCAGTGCACACACTTTTTTTTTTCAGTCTGAAGGGAGGATGAAACTGTTAATTGGTCACTCATTACTTTGCTTGCTTGTTTGTTTGTTTTATTCTCCTTCCCCATCTCGGAATATCGCTCTTGAACAAGATCTGATTTGAATATGGTAACTTAATGTTCTGCCTTTTTTTGGTTCCTTTTTACAATTCCTCTCCATTGTTCAGTGATTGTGTTATTCTAATCAAGTTGATTGTTGTTAATAGTGTGATTCTGTATAATTTTTCATTAAAACATAAATAAAAAAAAGTTTCTACATCATTTTTATCGCAAACACACACAACCTGAAACACTTCAATTGATATGAAAAAAAAAATTGTGTATCATTACAGTTGTGTTCATGTTTGAACACAAATTAAAATCAAGTGTCGAATAAGCCTGCTGAATCAAATTTGAATCTCGTGGATCCTAATTTTCATTTTCTCAGTCCCGACGACTGATCAAGGTAAGCGAAGTTGATTATCGTATAAAAGTGTAAATGTGTAAATGAAAACATTAAAATTTAGTAAGGCAATGAATCTGTTGATTTTACTCTGTCCGTTTTCTTTTGTTACGCTACACCACCAAGGATGTCAAAGAAATAACGTTGTTGAAGTACACTGTCAAGTTTTCTGCATACTCGCCTTAAAAACAACAGAGTCGAGGATAAATTCATTTTGATCGGACCTAACGAGAAGATTATCAATATCTTATTTGGGAAAGGTAGAAGTTTAACAGTCACGAATCGAGATGAACATCCGACTGAATATAGGTAGAAGAATTGACACTTTATAGTTTAATTAAACAAAGTAAAGCAAGAAACAAATTGACGCAGAATAATATAGTCACAAGATTTGAGAATTAACGATAATTATTTAATGACAGGAATATAAAATTTTATTCAAATTCCTTAAAGCTGAGAGTGACGATCAAACTGTTAACGTTAAGTCAGTGCCGGCTACAAACCTTCAATAATCTACATGTATTGGTATGTAAAGCTTGTCTACAAGTCTTACCATTTTATTATCTTCACCTAATTCAGAATAACGCCTAAATGTCAAGATTGAAACTGATCTCATGGAAGCATTCACAATATAGATATCTCCAAGCAACATGGGCATAATGACTGCAAGACAATCATCGGTTCTATTCGAAGGGGAGAGGACATGCTAATTGTAAAACGGAGTAACACTGAACTTTTAGTATTCCACCGCTGGGGCTGAGATTATCGGTTTTATCATTGTATTCAAAATTCTCAATATTATGATGTCTTCTGTCAGGAAGTACGATATCGACGCTAAGTATTCACAAACATAGAAGCTTAATATAAATGGCTGTAAACTTTACATTACTACTTTCACGTAAGCAATCAGTTATGATTTAGTTTGAGAACACTTGTTTCAGGCAATCCATATGATCTTTTTTCTTTCTTTTTTTTTGCGGACGTACATAGCACAACACTATACTTGATATTCGATGGTAGGATTATTTAGACGATACAAATACTTCACTTGCAAGAACTATTCAAAGTTCCTATTATTCAAATTAGTGAAATTCTTCCGTCGAGATGCTCTTTCATTGCAACTGATTGACAAATTGCCCTCCATCGACGTAAATAAGCACTGAATTGATCAGTGTTTTTATGCCTCCGCCACGAAGTAGTGCCAGAGGCATTATGTTTTCGGGTTGTCCGTCCGTCCGTCCGTCCGTCCGTCCTTCCGTCTGTCCGTCCGTCCGTCCTTCCGTCCTTCCGTCCGTCCGTCCGTCCTTCCGTCCGTCCGTAATGAATTTTGTGGACAAGGTAACTATCGAAACCTGTTGAGGTATCCAAATGAAACTTGGTATGTATGTGTATTAGGGGGTGAAGTTCTGCCTTTCAACTTTTGGGTGCACATGCTCAAGGTCAAAGGTCAAAAGGTCAAGGTCAAATACATAAAATTTCACTATTTCCACCATATCTATTGAATGCCTGAAGATATTTTCTTGAAACTTAGTGTATACATGTTTTACCCAATTAAGATTATCTGGTGAAAGTTTGGGTCATGAGGTCAAAGGTCAAAGGTCAAAAGGTCAGGGTCAAATTCATAAAATTTCACTATTTCCACCATATCTATTGAATGCCTGAAGAGATTTTGTTGAAACTTAGTGTATACATGTATTACCCAATTAAGATTCTCTGGTGAAACTATCTAGACCTATTGGGAAAATCATGCATTATGGCGGAGGCATACCAGTCGCCAAAGCGACATTTCTAGTTTAGTAGTAGCCATGATAAAAAAATCATGGGCGTACATACTCGAGCAGGATTCGAACCTACGACCTCTTGATCACCGGACAGGCGTCATCTCCACTAGACCACCGAGCTTTCGCCCGACAGCAAGTGTTGGTTCTAATCCTGATAGCATGCAGCGGGTACTGCTTTTTTATTATTCAAATTAGTGAAATTCTTCCGTCGAGATGCTTTTTCATTGCAACTGATTGACAAATTGCCCTACATCGACGTAAATAAGCACTGAATTGATCAGTGTTTTTTAGTAGCAGCCATGATAAAAAAAATCATGGGCGTACATACTGGAGCAGGATTCGAACCTACGACCTCCTGATCACCGGACAGGCGTCATCTCCACTAGACCACCGAGCTTTCGCCCGACAGCAAGTGTTGGTTCTAATCCTTATAGCATGCAGCGGGTACTGCTTTTTTCTTGTTCAAATTAGTAAAATTCTTCCGTCGAGGTGCTTTTGTCTCTTTTTTTCATCTTTTTGTAACACAGTATTAATGCATTGGTATTGGTACAATTTCTGGTAGTCATAATCCAGCTTGAAAGTACACTATTTGTTCGGGCATTTCATGGTTTTAAAAAAGATCATTTTTAACGATTCCCCAAATTGTGCCCCTGGGGTCCCAAAGATGGGGATGGTTCCCATCTGTACGAGTATTCCAATACCCGAGCAATAATACCTGCCAAATGTGGTGAAAATGTTCAGATGAATCATCACAATTTGCAATTTGGGCCCCCACATTCCAGGGCCCCGAATGGGCATCCCAGGTGCCGTCAGGAACATCTTTGAAACTACACAACGTGCTACAGATACTGTAATGTATATAGAACTCATAGCACTTACTTAGCTGTATCATGGTTCTATGGAAATAGGCACCTCCTGGGGTTGGTTTCATAAAGTTATCACATAAAAGTCTTTACACATAATTATTTCAGGATGGCCAAAGTCGCTCATTATTATGTAGCCATATGAGACTTCCAAAGCCATTTCATGAAGTCTCTCACAAGTGTGTCTTATGAGCGAAAAGTCTCTCATAAGACTTTCATGGTGGTTTTGAACAAATTCAGATCCAATTCCCGTAGGCACGACAGGGATAGTACCTGCCAAGTTTGGTGAAAATCCATTATGGGGCTTTCCGCAAGAATATAAGTGAAGATTTGTAAGTAGGTTGTGAGATCATCACTACATCTAATTTGCATACGTTGTTGGTCTAATGTTTCTGTTTCGGAAAACAACAACAACAACAACAACAGCAACAACAACAACAATAACAGCAACTTTGTGGTACTAGGTCCAATTTTGATGAAGCCTTTATCACGTTGTTTGTTTCGTTTTTAGTTTTCCAATACAGACAACCTGAACATGCCATGTGGTTTTCCACTTTAATGAATAGTTGTATTACAAACCATCAGGATTGTGATGTGCTGATATTCTTCAGTCATTTTTCAAAAATCAAGTAACCAAACTCGTCAATGTTGACGTCAACTTCTTCATGGTTGAGTGCTCTTTCTGGATAGCCTCCAGAAAGCGATTGTCGTGTATTCTCACAATTGGCCGAAGATTGACTTTGTACACTTAGTGTTTTATTGTCTTTGTCCTCTATGATCAAATATCCAAACTCGTCTAGCAATTCACCTCCTGATTCTGTAGATTTCGAATTGTTCACATTTAAAGAAGCAGCAGATATATTTCCCGCCTTGAATTTATCACAGCTTATGTCACTACTAATTGCTGATACACAATTACGCACATTGACGTATCTGTCACGTTGACTCCCAAATGACGGTGGTAATGTCCGTGCTGCCCTTGGAGATTCAGTCAGTGTACTGATTGGGTTACGTGCGTTTGCAGGAATAGGAGACTCAGACCTGTCTAGGCTACCTGCTTGTTTCTCAAATCTTGATGGTGGTACGTCATAAATTTTGGTGTGCTTGAGGTCAAAATGTCCCTCTCCTTCCGAGGAGCAATTGCTTACGTTCCAGAGTGAATTGCTCTCCATCTCATCAAGGCTGTCTTCCATGTTCTCTGCAGCTCCGCGGGATATTGAGCCAAAGACATTATCTGCAGATGTCGTACGCTCAAAATAAATTCTAGACAGCGTTAGACTCATTCCGTCCGATTCTACTTCCTTCCAGCCGCTAAGTTTCATATCCATTTCGGCTGTCGAACCCACTGACATTTGTGATGCTGCTCTCGAGGACAAACTATCACGTATGTTTGATTGATGGTCTGGCATTCCCATTATCGTCTCCGCCTCCAAACTAGCACGTACTGATAATTCAGTTTTAACCTCGGCAGGTTCCATGCCTTCCTGTCTACTGACTTCTAATGTCCTAGTACAGATGGATGATGTTGCCAACGGAGCGTCAAGAAATCGGTGAGATGCTGAAATCCCAGTAGGATGTACCTGTACTTTTGTGGTGCTTGGTCTACTTATTTCAGCTAATGGAAGATCTGCTCCGTTTACAGTGTTGTGGGGAGAGTCGTTGATTTTCATTCGTGGCTTGGCAAGGTCATCGAGTATTTCTTCGTAGAGATTGTCCGGATCCCCCAGGCTCTGGGAATGTTCAGTAGAGTTACGAGTCACAACATAATATTTCTGCAAAGGAAATAAAAAAGGAGAAAGAAATAAAGTGCAATACGTTGCTGTTGGTAGGCCTATACATGAAAAGATTAACTTCTGCCCCCTTGCCTCTTGGTTTCAAAAGCGTGCAGTTTAGAAATGCTTATCACGATTATGTAGATTATCATACGACAATCAATCACAACTGTTGATAGGGCATGAGTAAGTGGTGTTATATTGATGCATTTAATGAGGTTTTATGAAAATATTAAGAGGATTGTGAGATATTAACCAACTAAAAAGCAATGCTTGTTAGTATACATACTAGTCCGTTCCTTCAGTTGAATACGTTCACAGAATGTATAATATAGAAAAAAGTTAGTCGTGATAATAGAGACATTCTGTCTTTGCTTGCTAACTTGTTTATAAGCAAGAAAAGGAAAATGAAATAAAGCACCATGTTTACACCTCGTTAACTGCAGGGTTAATGCTTAACTGAATCCCAATTTGCCAAAATGCTTAAGGATGGAAAAAAGTCTCCGTATACAAGCACCCTAGCGGATAAAGTGGTTACACTGTTGTCCTTTTTATCACTAAGATTTTGATCTGCTTTTGAACATAGGGAAGGAATTACAAAAGGTGATGTTATCAGAAAGGTCATTTCCCATGAAAAAAAAAACAAAAAAAAACTATTATCTCGTCGGGCAGGACAAGCATGAAATTCGTCGGTCTTCTGAGCATGGTTGAAAATAACATAGGAGATCATTTGTGGAAATTTTGCACATATATTATCATTGAATAGACTTAAAGAGGTGAACAAGTACAGTTGTAATTTTCCATTTCTCCGTCATGTAGCATATCTGATGGAAGTCGCCTACAAAGATTAAATGTATAAATGCACCGGAAGTAAATAATTTGAGATAACTTTTATCGTTTACCACTAAAAAACCGTAGGACATCATGATCAGTACAGCGGGTTTCATTCTTCGGTTTAGTATAGCGTTTGTGTAAAGAAACCACATAGACTAAGGGCTTGGTATTTGGATGAGGTGAGGAGTATTTCTTGGAAAATTGGAAAGCTACTTTGGATCTTAAATTCCAGAGGCCTATATCCTCTTCAGCTTTTATTATGAACGTTTTAATTGCAACTTAACTTTACAATTACGCGTCAGAACGAGTGTGTATATTTCAGCATCCTTACACTGTTAATGTGTCGATTAATCCACCGCTTAAGGTACTTCTTGTACAACCATCTCAGGAGTATCAACATCAAGATGAGGGCGAGGAGTGATGCAAGCCCGATGAGAAACCATATGAAGAACTTGTCTCGTGTGGTGACAAGTTGGGCTGATGTGGTGCCAGTAGTCGTCTGGAAAGCTGGTGGTAAATATTCAGTTATGAGATGTTAATGGAAAACTACTTTATTCTATATCATCATGAAGCTTTGACAGGGTATATGAATTCGATCGTGATTCATGCACAAATTCATTTCAGGAACATGATTTGATCAGTATTATGATCTCTTAAAGATATTGCGGAAACGAATAATCAGCTACTGAGCTGTATATCTATAATGATTGATTCGAAAAAAAAAGCGTGATTCCTTAGCCAATGGGGAGTCAAGTGGATTAAGAATTTTTTGTGAACAAGAGGAAACGATAAAAATTAACATGGAAAGAAGGAGAATAGAAAAAAAAAACCAATATAACTGCTGTGACGCTTACATAAAACAAACAAACAAACAAACAAACAAACAAACAAACAAACTTGAATTACAATTTTATGAATTTAAAGTCCCAGAAGAAGCACAGCAGGAAATAAAATTATGAATGTGAACTGTAGTTTTTCAAATTCATGAATTACTTCAGTCGAGATGTTTTCATTGCAACTGATTGACAAATTGCCCTACATCGACGTAAATAAGCACTGAATTGATCAGGGCGAAAGCTCGGTGGTCTAGTGGAGATGACGCATGTCCGGTGATCAGGAGGTCGCCTGTAGGTTCGAATCCTGCTCGAGTATGTACGCCCATGATTTTTTATCATGGATACTACTAGAACACTGATCAATTCAGTGCTTATTTACGTCGATGTAGGGCAATTTGTCAATCAGTTGCAGCGAACTGTAGTTTGTTATATAAAGTGATCATCCAGGTGAATACACTCTACCAGATGAAAGGATAACATCCATGTGGATAGCAATAATACAGGGTTTCATCTTCAACCCATAGACAATATATTTTCTTATGTACGTATGGCAGAGCTAAAATCGTAAGGTACAAAAAATGTCAGAAGTGAAAATTCCAGAATATTAAAGCAATAGCAGAAATGAAATGTAAGAGGTTGATTCATTACAGGTACACTGTACTGGATTACACCACTCCATAGTGTTAAAGCAACTACGGGCCAATCTTTGTTAACTTGAAGTGACAATATTTCGACAGATAGTTTTTTCTCAATTTCCGTAGACTTTTGACTTCCAACATCATACCCTCTGGTAAAGTACTTGTGACATCATATACCTCTGACACTACACCTGACATTTGTTTACCTGACATCAGAATAAGCAGCGTGGCTGCAGGGGACAGCCATAAAGGACGGCCACATTATACCAATGTAGTGTAATTACTGGCTCGTGCATTTTATTATTTACCTCTGAGAGTGTGTAATCTTCACTAGCAAGAGATAAGAAGTCTTTCAATTCCACAGAATAATTTTGATATACACGTCACATGGCCGGCGCAGCCATGGGGGCCGTGGGGGCTCGGGCCCCCACACTTTTTGTGCACCATACAAAGGAATACATAAGGTGTCATCACTTTGGGCCCCACACTTTTTTTAACCCGGAAGTACGTGAGTGGCACTAAAATAGAAATAGATAGGGATCTTGAAGTATGGCGGCGGTAAGGTTATGTTTTTTCTCTGAAGACCTTTTTTTTTATGGTTGTCAGCTGAAGAAACCCGGAAGTGGACGGGTAGAGATGAGCCGTGGACCTTTTTTTTTTTTTTTTTTTTCGCTTGTCAGCTGAAGAAACCCGGAAGTGGACGGGGAGAAGAAATGAGCCTTTTTTTTTTTTTTGCTTGTTAGCTCATGAAACCCGGAAGTGGGCCCCCATACTTTTGAAAACACTGCGCCGGCCCTGCGTCATGTCGAGTAGCTTTCCTTTTCTCTTTTTGTACATTCGCATTGCTCACGGTATAAGAAAGACCTAAACGTATATCCCTCTTTATTTCTCGACAAGAATTACAATGTGTGTATCACTGAGGACTGGATATCTCCTGATATCAAGGATCGTTCATGAGTTTGTGAGTAAGAGGGAAATATTGATTTGCAAACCTTGCGAGGTAAAGTCCTGATGAGTAAGTGTAGTCTCAGCTGGTGTGCCTATATAAACGAGGAATTGACATTGGGAAGTTAAAGCACAATAAAAGCACATTGGCCTGCTATTTCTTTTTTCGTTTCATTCAATTTTATGAGTTTCAAAAGACGCATTCTGAAAATTTTGTTAAAGCATATATTAGTTTTGCATCATGGGATCAGTTTCTGGAAAAGAAAAAGAATAATGCATATATGCAATTCAGTGAAGTTGTATCAAGTTACGTTATTTGATTTATTTTGACAGGTAATAAAATTTAGAATATTCTTAAGGTTAGGAAAATAAAAGGAAGAAAATCTATATTTTAATGTGATTTGACATATGTTATGCAAGAATCTGTTTGAAAACCTATTTCCTTTTCCTTGAATTAACGTCAGACATTTCCTGAATCAGCATTGCTCTATTTCTGCGATAATTGAAAAGAGGAAGCAACGAGGATGATTGATTATCCCAGTAGCTGTTCCGTAACTTCTTATCTGTTTAAATCTATACTTTACATAGGAGGAGCAAGATATTTACAACTCTGAACATTTAGACGGAGCAAAAATACAAAGATATATGTACGTCACTGAAGACTGGACATATAAACATTGCTGTCAAATATCGTTTGAAAAAGGTAAAAGAGAAAAGGGAAAATGTTCACTTGCAAACCTTGCGATATATTGCCATGATTACTTGGAGAAATCTCAGCTGTTGTGCCTGAAAAAAAAAAGAAGAAAGAAATTGATTAGGAAGTTTAAAGCAGTGTAGAGTGGCCTAGTCGGGATTTTTTTTTTTTATTCACTTTGATGTGTTTCGAATGACGTATACTTTTGACAATTTGGTAAAGTTTTGCATCTACAGTTTAGTTTTGTATGCGGATAAATAAATGCATTTTAAGGTCAGTAAAGTTACTTTTTGTTACGATATGTGATTCATTTTGACAGGTGACGAAACTTAGAATATGTCCCAAGACTTGGACGTGGGAAGGAATAAACAGATTCTATAATTCAATTTAATTTGACATATAATTGCAAATAATATGTGCACAAACACACACACACACACACACGTTCACATTCACATTCTTTGTAATTATAATTCGTATTTCATTCAAATGGTAGCCTAAGTGCTATAAAAAACAACAAAATCTTTGGTAGGCTTGTTCATCAATTCGCAAAGGAGCCTGGTTGTTGTTAAAACAACATAATAGGCTAAATGATCATGCTTTTGATGTGTGATTGCTTATTAAGCATTTTTGAAATTCTACGTTCTAAAGGAAAATGTGCATACTTTGTCCTTGTAATCACAAGCATCGTATCCCCTAAAAGTGTTATGAGTCTTTACAAACATAATACGTAGAACTGATAAGAAAGTGAAAATATGAACTTCCAAACCTTGCAACGGATTTTCTCGATGAGTTGTTGGAATCCCAACAGGTATGCCTGAAGAGATGAGGAAAGGATTGGGAAAACTGAATGAAAATAATTATCAGTAGATTACTTCGAAATGGATAAAACTAAGAGTAAAATAAAACTAACACAATGCAAGTTAAAATGTTTTCATAAAAAATGATGGATTTGATTTTGAATCTGAGTGCTTGACAGGTTGTGAAGATTTGCGCTTTATACCGTGCAAGGTCAGATGAGGATAACAAAAATACAAGTAGGCCTATCTGTAATTGAACATGACGTGGCAAATGCTTACAAGGAGTGCATAAAAACGGACATTCATCTATTCAGCATCGTTCTTCTCCTGCAAGATAAGAGATAGAGTACGAGATGTCTCCATATTATACCATTCACCATGCAAATGGTATGTGTGTTGCACTTTCACAAGTATTCCGTGAGCCCGGAGTGCAATCAGGGATCATAAAGCAATTGATAAGTACCCAACTCGAATATTCATGTACACTTTCTAAGTGTTGTTGTTGTTGTTGTTTTTTTTTCTGGTGGCATGCAACTTTTCAGGTAATATATAAGTGAAAAGTGCACCATCGGCATATTCGAATGGCCTCTTTTAGTCTTTTTGGGACATATTTTCGTTGAATTTTACTGGAATGCCCATCAACGCATTCTGAAGATTGCTAATGAGGCAGATGCAATCTGTGTGATTGTACATGTATTAATTGATCCTTTGGAAAGAAAACGCTTATTCTACCGCTATTTTAGATTAAAGAAAATATTGTGGTATAATACTTTGGCCCGTCATAAAACTTGTCTTTATGCTGCAACAAATATATGTGTCAAGTAAGGTTATCAGAAAGATATGAAGAAACAAACAACAAATAGATTTCGAGGTTACTCGGTAGATGCCTGCATAAAGTGATTGTTTGGGTGAACAATTTAGTACAGGCCATATTTCAAATTAAGGTTGGTATTTTTCTTTAATTAAACTAGAGGTGATTGGTAGGCAATAAAGATTATCAAGTGTTCCCTACATCCCTTATATTTCCATTCAATTTAGATGCATGGTGACGTTTCTACAAAAATAATATCAATACTTCCGCGTTGATAGGTCACTGATATCATTACATACAATTATATATGTTGCATGTTTATGTTGTTGTAAGGCGAGGAGTTATGGAACAATTTCTGACAAAATATGACTCCCTGCAATGAAAACAGCTGTCACATCCAGAGGCCAAATTCTGATTTCCAAGAACTTACAGTTTTGTATGAATTCTTACCGTGGATGTAATTTGTCACGCTGCTCTGTGTTGTCATAGTACGAACTGCTCGTAATAAGATGTGAAATCCGACACGCGTTCCATCCCCGTCACTTGTGAAGATCATCTGGAGATGGGAACTTACACTAAGGAATGTCAAATTTTGGCGCAAATTTTCCATGTTTCCTGTCCAGTGTTCCCACATGTCTCCAGAGTTGGTAAAACCTACAGCTCCGTCACCAGTATGGAGGTAGTCCTTATCTTTTTCCATGTTGAACACCAGGACTTCTACATTTATACGGAAGTTGTCTTGAGTTTTGATATCCCAGAGACGGTAACCATTATTTGGGTAAACTTCAGGGTAAAGCGGAGATTTAACAGATATTTCCATTCCTTCTTGCAGGATCAATTCTATGTTTTACATGAAAAAAAGAAGGAAATAATGGAATTACCAAAATTGCTATTTTCCCATAAAATATCACATGACATAAGCCTACTGTCACAACGAGATTGGCTGTATACATTATACTGTAATGTATACAAAACACATGTGTTTCATTTCATTTCGCTCTTTTTTAATTACCAACGAAATCATCATAAACACAACATGATAATAATCATGATTACATAAGTTCTTATAAGAATACACGTAAATATATATATATATATATATAGAGAGAGAGAGAGAGAGAGAGAGAGACAGAGCACAGTTCACCACAAACTACAATACATATGAATATGGGACAAAAGAATTTTGAAGTCAAATAATCATTCAAAGCATGGACATCCAGGAGAAAGTTCGATGTTATACTTCATGGACAGGCAAATAACAAAATGCTTATTTTAAAATGAATGGCAGAATCCTAAAGCTTTTAAGGCCATAACGAAAGAAAGTGTGAAATATGACGGAACCTCTATCATTTTGTTCTGATCTTTTTTTTTTTTTTTTTTTGTCTAATGCAGCCAATGCCAACTATCAAATATGACAATTCTAAGTGATTGGACGTTTTTTTTTTTTTCAATTTTTTCTTTTGCTTGGTAGAGCAAATATTGCACACAATTGTGTCGTATCCATGTGAATAACGTTGATATTCTTCGCTTCAGGTAACACGAATATGTTTTCATAAAAGCCTAACCTCTCCTTCATGGTGGCTTGTAATGTTAATACTCATTTATATTACGTTTCCACAACTTGATCGAAGGACTATTGACTACATGTAAAATATCAAATAAAAGGAAGAAAATGTCAACGGTCATCGTAACATTCATGTGATTTGTTCCGGAATAGTTAACAGTGAATTATGATAAGTGAAATTACCTACAGTGTAATAGTTATAGGACAAGAAAATTGATCCTATTCGAATTAATAGTGATGAAAACTCAGAATCTACAATCTAGAAGAATCAAAATTATTTCAAATTAATTTAACTTTCACTTTTTTTGTATATCTCAATGAAACGGACATGAAATATCACAAAATATGATAATATATAATGTCTAGATTTGATATATTTGATATATGTACAATAACATTATAATCTTAATAACGTAGAAAAGAGCGGTCAGTCAAAGTAAAAATGCTATAGATTATTATTATTATTATTTTTTAAACAGCACAAACTCTGGTAGTTATATGCTTGGGCATGGTTGGTCTGTAAGACTTTATTGCGTATTTCAAGCTCCTAAATACCATCAGCAGTATAACCCCCACCCCCCCCCCCCACACACACACATACACGTTACAAGTATATACATGTAATATGTATAATATGCTTCTTTTTTTTTTTTAGAGGTAAAGTGCAGGTAAAATACGAAATAAGCACTTTGCAATGCCGCTAAGCGTAATAATCATAATGAGCCGGCATGCTAAAATCTTATATTTCATAGACTTGGCAGCCCGTTTTTTAATGAAAATGCGCGTGACCAGACAACGTGATTACGGGATCGATTGTTGCAAGTCCTTCAATGGCTTTAATTTAGTCTTTTCAGGTTTTGTTCTCACCTTTATTTTACATACTAAAAAGTGTAATCCCTCCGAATCCCATTCATTCATTACTATGATGGCATGTATTAATTAAGATACTAATTAGCAATTTGGTAGTCATCTGTTCTATGTTAGACGCACTCTGTACTCTTATAGGTATGATAGAAGTGTAATTGGAAATATTACGCTTGCTTGAAAACTCATACAGCGTCTTTGTAGCTATACTGTCACGTCAGAGCTCAGATGAAACTGACACAAACTGACATAATTATCTGTTAGTCGTTATTAGTCAATATAGGTAGTAGAATGGGCATTTATCTATTGAATAATTATCAGGCTACCAGGAAATGGTGTAGGATGCGTCAGTGGAGTTCGTCCTAATTCAGAAACGAAAATAATCATCTTTTCAATGTCTAATGTTGTTTTCGTTCGACAAAAAAAAAAGAAGAAAAAAAAAACTAGGTTGAACTTATAATTCATTCAAAATCAATTTTCACTCATTTCCAATTCATTCGACTTGCAGTACAGCGATGTTCATGATTGATGTCTGACGGAAACTAGAAATGTCGCTATGGCGACTGGTATGCCTCCGCCATAATGCATGATTCTCCTAATAGGTCTAGATAGTACACGTGGACAATGTGTGATTACATTTTCACAAAATTGGCAAAATATTAAAATGACAAGTTTGTCACAAAAGTGTTGAATGTTCACCTTCCTTGACCTAGGTTTAATTGGATGAATAGGAGAGCATGTGTTTGGGGATTTAAGGACTCTAATTTGATTTTGACCCATTCATACGTTTATGCATTGAGTAATTTTCAAGGTATAGAGAAAAAGTGCAATTTCTGTGTTGAAAAGTAAACTGTTACCATTTTCATCTGGCCTTTGACCCTAAAATTCATAAGATAATCACTGTCAGGCAGAACAAGCATAGATATGTAGTAAGTTTCAAGACAACTTGAGCCACTTCCGAGATATGGAGGAAAAAGTTAGTTCAGCACCTTCACTTGATCTTTGACCTTTTGACCTTTGAGGCAAAAAAAAAAGAAAAGAAAAAAAAACTTTCCAGAGAATCTCTATTAGGTTATACATGCATACACCAAGTGTTAAAAAAAAAAATCCTGCTGTAATTGCATAAACATGAAAGAAATAGTAAAATTTTGAAGTGTTGCCCTTGACCTTTGACCCATGAACCCTGAATTCTCTAGATAATCACTGCCAGTCAGTATATGTATATATACTATGTTCCATGAAGATACCTTGAACAACATCCAAGGTACAGAGAAAAAAGTGAAGTTTTAATATTTTTACTTGACCTTTTGACCTTTGACCTCATGACCCCAAACTTTCACCAGAGAATCTTAATTGAGTAATACATGTATACACTAAGTTTCAAGAAAATATCTTCAGGCATTGATAGATATGGTGGAGATAGTGAAATTTTATGTACTATTTTACCTTGACCTTTGACCTTTGACCTTTGCACCCAAAAGTTGATAGGCACAACTTCACCCCCTAATAAACATACATGCCAAGTTTCATTAGGATACCTCAAAGGGGTTTTTTAGTTACGCTGTCCACAAAATTCATTGCGGACGGACGGACGGACAACCCGAAAACATAATGCCTCCGGCACCACTTCGTGGCGGAGACATTAAAAAAAAAAGACAATTAAACCATGAAGTAAATTGACCTGTACTGAAATCATGTCAAATTATTAATATTGTGTATCCTACTTTTACACGAACTTTACCTCGAGTCGTCACAGCTTGAACAGTTACATTGAGGTCTGGTCTATCCAATATTATTGAGGACTGCAAAATCACCTGCAGCCAGGCATAGTTAGTCAGCGATGTCACATCACTTGGTAAGTAGTGGAGGTCGGTGCCACTGATGTTAACAATCCTTTTGTCTGCATCGATGAAACGACCATCTCCTATGTTTATCTTAAAGCCAGGTGGAAAATCAAAGCTTTGGAAAGTGAAATGAATCCTGTGAGTGGAATTTGCCTTGAAGGTCCAAAGAAAAGTGAAGCGTTCCCCTTCATCCTTAGCCCTCTCCCACTGGTCAGCGTCTTCAGATGAAATTACGACGGGTGAATCAAGCGTGAGAACCGTTGTATCTGCAACTGAAGCCAAATAGATAAGAAAATAGATAGATGAATATATACAGAATAAAACTTACGAACGGAAAACCTGTATATCAAAAAGAAATGAATGGACATGATTGAGTATACTTGACAAGCAATGAAGTGTGGAATTGTGTATACCCAAATAAGATTACACAGGCCTAACCCAAAGCATGCAAGACTGAAAATTCCATATCTGTACGAAACTGAGATTTTAGAGTTGCGTATACACTTTGAAGAATGTTGCGGGGAAAGGTGTCTATTATGTTTGATGAGTATTCAGATTCATTTATTGTCCATTTAGGAAATTCTTCTTGTTGACATATGGGCGTACACAAAGGAGTATAACATACATACATACCACATACATGCATATATTATTCATGTATATATAGGCCTACACATATGAATAAATACAATTTTCAATTATACACAATTATACAAGCATAATACTCACAATACAGTAAACACATACATCATTACAAATTTATAATTCATCACAATTCATTATATTTACCAATCAACAACAAAACAAAAAGTTATGAAAACGTGGAGTCCGTCCTCTCCGAGGGAGTGCATCTTTTACGTAACCTTTGCACACCTACACACACACACACACTCACACGTAGGGCCTACTCCGGAGGATAACACATCGAGTCGTGACATAATATTATAATCATGACACAATACTGTACATGATCACTGAGTACACACAGGTGAAGGCAACCAAACCTATACCAATCATACAAAAAGTGCGGTGACATCCTCCTTAGGAAACGAACGTTTTTAAATGCACCGCGCAGAGCGCACAATCAGGTATAGGACATTTACACGGACTCTCGACTCAACGAACTCATACCTCCCAGAATATATCTTTTTGCTTAAATGCACCTGGTATTTATGAAAATCTAGAATTCAAGCTTGCTCTACATACCTCATTTGTAGAGTTTTGTGAAAATTTTACATTGGTACCTTTCGAGTTGAAAATTAGGTGTCATTTCTCACTCAAACGCAATCAGCTCTACGACAACACGCAATTTTACATTGACGGCGCGGTGTGCCAACTGTGAGCCTGAAGGCCATTTTGGGAGGGTTATTTTACTGCCATACGTGTTGTATTGCAGCAAATACTCACGTGTATTCATACTGAGTTTGGAGGAATTTCGTGAAACTTCGCCATCGGTATCTTTTCAATATTCATAAACCATGTCAGTTTAGCCCCGAGTGAATAACCCACCAATATGTTCATACACTAAAGCAATTGCGTGCTTCTCACTTGAATACGCTACGCTGATTAGTTAAATGTCATTGGCCTTACGAGGTCGCATCGGGTCAACGCGTGATCGTAACTTAGCGCGTATGCAAATTCGTGATGTGACAATAGGTGCGCGCTTTCATTGATACATTAGCTCAACGTAGCATTTGCGGCGCGTGATTGCATCATGAATATGTATTATTCTTTAACGCTCAACGCACTGTGATAGGTGGTATGCAAATGACGGATCTACGTCATAGCTCATTATCTGTTTGTCACCGTTCGCGTGTAGACTTTTTGTATGTTTGTTATCAAGAACTTTTTTAAGAATTTGTAGAATCAACCTGCAATACTCTGATATAATAATATGTTTAACTAGATAAGCTCGGCATAATCCGAGAGAACTCTCGCCACGATAGAGTAATATACTATGTTTCCAGTCAATAATTCCGGATTATTTGTTAGCATGATTAGACCAATTTCGATTAGTTGCTCATTATAAGCAAGCTTGGATTCCAATGTAAAAAAAAAAAAAAAGAACATGAATTTATCTGCCAAGCAAATGAAAAGAGGATCAGCGATGATCAATTAGCTTACGTGCTCATTTTCTAAATGACCTTTCTTAACCCGTTTAGGACGTGTCCCGAGTATACTCGGGCTGACGTTTTCCAGGCTGTGGACTGGTCCCGAGTATACTCGGGCTGAGAGAGTGAAATGAACATGCATTTTTAAACTTAGAATTTCACCAACAATACGATGCCTATGTTGAAAATGATTTATATTCTGTGGGACTACATACATCAAAGTTGCCATCTGTGAACATTTTGTGATGATTGGTCATATCTTATGTCTATAAACAAGCAAAATATTGACAAACATGAGTGCAATTTTCACGACATTCAGACCTTCGCAACGGTCGGGAAACTGACCAATGACGAGCGACCAGCCGCACGCTCTGGCGATCTCATTTGCATCGGTATGCAAATTGTCACACTCAAGTGAAAAGCGTGCGTGCGGCGGTCAAGACCGTTGCGTGCACGCACCTACCTTATTAGCACACATTTACATGATAAAGTATTGTAGCATACTGTCACAAAATTGCCTAAAGCACCCCTCTCACTGTAATGGATCAGTCCAGGGTTGTGCACAGGAGTGTGCACTGGAGTGTGCACTGGAGTGTGTACTGTACTGTAGGCATAGGTCATGTGTTAAAGTACACGGGTCATGAGTGTGTGTGTGCCTGACCCAGTGTCAGGTCAGTATAAAGTTTAGTGATGTGCACTTATCTTGGCAGTCAGCAGGCAGTCGGCAGTCAGTCAGTTGTTGAGTTTGTCCGGGGATTGCAGTGGGGTGAAGACTGAATCCTGCCAGGGAGGTGCAGGGAGGTGAGTTGTCTCACCTCCCTGATCCTGCCACGGTGCTGTTTTGGCTGCAATACTGTTTACTGTACTTCTCTCTTGCTACCGGTACTTGAATCGACATACACTGCAGCTGTATTGGAGTTGATCCTCCGTGATTAAACACATCGGAACGGTATGTACCCTGACTGTTGACTCATTTTGTGATGTCTTGGCCTACATAATAAATGCATGTAGTGGGTGCTCATTGTTGGTGGTTGCTCTGATGAGCGAGGGTGTGACTGTGAGGTGACCATGAATGAGTGAGCGATGAGCTGAGGTGCCTGCCAGCCATATACTTTGGCGAGTATCCCGATTGAGTTGGTGAAAATACTCAGTAATAACAAAGAGGCAAATTTGTTACAAATGGTGGCAGCGGTGGGATCTGGCCGGCATTTGAGTCGCTCTCACTCATGAGTCTATCCTCGCAATAAGAGCGGGCATATTTCAACTCAGATATGAAGCAATAGTTGCTCAGAGGTGATGTTGAAATCCCATAATTTTCAACTCAGATATGAAGCACTAGAACTAGTTGCTCAGAAGTGAAGTTGAAACGTAATTGAAAGCCTTCAATCAATGCATGTCATGATGTGATACAGGCTGTATAACAATGAGTTGCACTTACGGTATAGTGAAAAGCAGGTGCTCAGAATTGAGATGCACCCAGAAATAGCTCAGACACTGAATGCTATATAAAATTCACAAGCAAGTGTGACCCGTAAGCATGTACCTGACAAGTACACGTAAAGCATAGCATATGCTCGTGTCAGTGAGTTAGTGTTGCTCATGAGTTAGTAATAGTGTTGCTCATGAGTTAGTGTTGCTCATGAGTTATGAGTTAATAATGTGCTCGTGAGTATAACCTGCTCGTGAGTTGGACTTGCTCGCAAGTTCGTTCGTGAGTGCACCATGCTCGTAGGCCTATGTGAGTCGTGAGCATGCATTGAATATGTTGTAGTACTTCAGGTGGTACTCAGTAATTCAAAGGGAATGGTAGCCTGTATTGGGTTATATCTGCAGAGATATCAGATCAGTTTACTGATGCACAGATAAAAGAGAAAAAACTGGCTCAATGAGGATGAACACATGAGAAAGTGTTGTTTGTGTTGAGTCTGGAAATAAGACCATAACAAATTCAGAGAACTGTGATAAGCTCAGACACTGATGCATTTCATCATGATTTATGGCTGTTTCCGCATGTAATAGTTTCTGACGAATTATCTCAAAATTCTGACGATCTGCTGGTTTTGGGTTGAAATAAAGACTGACTCTGCAAACAACGATAATGGAAAGTCCTGAAGAAAGGGTTCTGGAGGTAGAGAGAGAGATTGCGAAACTGAGAGAGGCACTTAGCCGTTCTAGGATGGACAAGGAACTACTCGAGTGGGAAATGGCTCAAGTAGAAGATCCAAGAATGGAACGACAGGAGGATGCTAGTACCTCTCAGGCAAATCTCTGCACAAGAGAAACTCCAACTCGAGCAAAGGAATTTCCACAGAAATTTCGTGAAGTCGATTCTGAAATTAGATTCAAGTTGCCTCACCGTAAACAGGTGAATGAGACAGGCTACATGTCGATGGAACCAACAACCCAGACACCAATAAATTTAGGGACCAAATTTTGCAACACACCCAAGGCCGAGCATGACATTTGGCATGTCAACACCGATAGTGGCAAACACAGTGAATGCACGGCCCCTGATTCCAGAAAACAGGAACATGCCAGCTAACAATACAGCAGAACACACCCCAATGCAGAGACAGAGCAACCAATCATCTCCAGTGGGTTATGGGCAAGCACATGGATACCATGTCAGTGATGTCGGCATACCTCTACCCCACACACCATACCCAGGAGTGCATCAGAGACCATTGCTAGTACCAGATAGATACAATGGTGAATCATCATGGAACGAGTACAAGCAGCACTTTAAGGCTTGTATCGAAGTTAACGGCTGGAATGACTTCCAAGCAGCAACATTTCTGACAGCAAGTCTTCAAGGAAGGGCACTGAGAGCCAGCATGTAGTATATGACACCCTTCGTGTGCAGCATGACTCATACAGTGAGTTGGTAAGACTGCCGAGTAATCACTTCTTATTATGGAAGATTTGAGGAAAGACCTTACAAGAAAACGACAAGAATCCTGAAGTAAATGCAACATAGCTGAGTATAACATTAGAATGCAATTTTGACCTGGGAAGAACATGGCAATTTGGATGGGCTATCCAGTTAACACCAGAGACAGAGCGGCCAAGAGTAAATGGTAAAGCATACTAGAGATACTGACAGTCTTATATCACCGAGTAACGGTGAGGAGGCAGATGGTCAGGGGTATAGCAGCCAAATTTTCTCTGTGGTGGCCGGATACAAGTGCTAAAGAGATGTTCAGGTAGAAGATGACATGGAGGGGTGGCTTGTAGAAGCCAAGGAAGACAATTAGATGTGACCAGAGTGGTCGGGCATTTCGCACGTGTTGATATCAGTCAAGACATATTGGTCCCGGCGGGAACAGCTGGAAGTGCATAAGGGCGTATTGCATGAGTAGACATTGGGAGGCAGAGTAAAGGAAATCTCTGTGGAGGCATGTTGTATTGCCATTGAAACTCCAGAACAATGCCTACGTGTAGCCGAGGTGCATGCTGGTCCAAGGGATGGATAACAATATGGGCTGAAAAAGATGTTAGCTGAGTATATAGGCTAGGTTTTACTAGCCAGGAATTACAGCTGATGAGGTGCGTACAAGTATCAGAAGGTGTGAGTTGTGTGAGCGGAGCAAGTCTCCCCCAAAGAAGGAATTGGTACCTTTGGGGTATATCTCACAAGCTACATTCTGATCAAGGGACCAAGTTTAAGTCACAGTTGTCTGCAGATAATTATGTCTCTTCTACTTTCAGCAAGAAGGCCAAGAGTGATGATTAATCCAAAGCCTCATTCTTCCCATCAAGCCAAACAGATTTCCACCGGGCAAGAGGGCAAGGCACATCTGCTACATGGTCATGACAGAGGAGATCAAGAACATGATCTGAGCCAGCATGACCAGGTCGCAAACATGCAAATGCACATGGGCTATCACGCATGCAGTGTAAACAGTGTGGAAGAAAGGTAGAAGAGGTAGATACTGAATTCCTGACTACGTCCCAAGTCACCTCTCCAAAAGATGACATAGATGGAGACGTCAGAGGTATTACTTCACAACCTGCCTTGACACTGTCAGACATACGAGACGCCCAACTAGCAGATGAAGACTTCAGATGGATGATGCTCGGGAGACAGATGAGGATGCCTATTGACCTGACAACTTCATCACTGGACGATGAAGAAAATGTCGCAGACGACTACGCCCACATCTCGCCCCAGCGGAAAGACTTTGGCTTTCCTACTACAAAGTTTGAATAACCAGTCGGCTAGCGGCAGCGACACAGATGAGGAAGATACACCCCCACCCCGATTACGCCTACCACCCTTCTTGCAAGTGCGGTTGAGAAGAAGATTATCCGCTACTATTACGACGGACGCATCATCCGACAGTTCGATTCGACAATAACTTACACTGTAAAGGTCCCTAAGGACTGGGACAACAGTGTGGAGTGTAATCACGCTTTGTCGAAAAAGTAATGGTTAATGCATGGTTTTGTTCGTATGTATGCAGGTATCTATGTTTTATGACCGTTTATTTCTTTTCTGAACCTGTTTCTAACCTTACCTATTCTCCTCTTCTCTCTCTCTTGCTTGCTCTCTCTCTCCCTATCTCTTCCTCTCTCTGTCTCTGTATCTTTTCTGTTGCAGGTTATATGCATTGATAAGGTTGATATGTTGTAAATATG
The DNA here is from genome assembly GCA_033980235.1 of Diadema setosum. Taxonomy (NCBI): domain Eukaryota; kingdom Metazoa; phylum Echinodermata; class Echinoidea; order Diadematoida; family Diadematidae; genus Diadema; species Diadema setosum. The sequence continues at coordinate 7,458,854 of CM067079.1, forward strand.
GTACACCAGTATTCAAAAACATTTTTGTTAAGTAATGCTGTTGTTATGCCTTGTATTGACACATGGTAAAGGAAAACTTTACGAAAAGTTCAGTTTGTACGAGTTCTCTTTGCAGTAACAAAGAAATAGTTTGCTGATCATATAAATTTGTGTTTACATCTACGAAGCACACAGATCGAATGGAAATGATAACTGCCTTAGTATTTTTGTGTTTACACTAAAGTATACATGTGTTTTTATACAGACTTTCACTTTCTTCTAACTATGTGCTCATGTATAGTGTACACATAAAGGTATACTTTTTTGTCTATTGTGTATAAAGCTTATTCCAAAGCAGGTTTGCCAAAGGAGAAGTATGGCTGACATGTATATGAACAGGTGCATAAAAAAAAAAAAAAAAATTAGTTTGTATGTTACATGTGTGTTTTAAGAGAAACAAAGGGAACCGGATTTAAACTTAGCTTTTTACATGCCAGGTGTATGTTTATTATGGTTAAGTCTGTTTGTTGATAACACTGTTGGAGAATCTTGTCCGCGCTTCCTGGGCAAGTACTTGATTTTATGGTACTTTGTAATTTTTGTCTTAAGTTCGTTGTTGTTGGACTTCGGAAAGATTTGTGTACATACCGTGTAAACATCTTGTTTTCTAGTGATTACTAGAAGATTGAAAGTATTCATGTTATGTCTTAGCTTACCCTTCTCTACTTTCCTTCTCTATGGCCTGATACTTTTGCTTTTTCCTTTTTGACTATCCGTATAGGTTCTGCCTCACATTTCCCCCTCTCTTCAACTATTTCTGCTCACTTTCTCTGTTGTCTTTCTCTACCAGAACGATTTGACAGTTGTGCGTTGTTACCATTAACGAGACATGATTTTGTTTTGTATTACATGTATGATAACATCTGGAGTTTAATTGCTGCAAGTTCCTCAGGTGTGAACATGACTTTTATGAAGAATGTTTTATGCTTGTATTCACATTCCTACTATTTGTGCCAAGTGATACAGGGTGTTTCAAGATGCAAAGTATGGAAGTGCCATACGCATTTTAAAGTTTTGATACCTCTTTCAGTGCTTGACAATTTTTTGCCAAACATTAGTGTGTGACAAGAAATATTTTCGATACGCTACTGTATATGCTACATGAGAAGGTATATTTTTGTATGTTATACTTGATGCCTTAATTGCCATACGTGTGTTGGTCAGTCGTACCTCAGAGTTTGTAAATAGTTTCGTTTTGTCTTCTTTGAAAAAAAAAATAATGTTCTGTGAATTTTGTGGCGTTTTCAGATAATTTGAAACTGGGACGTTTCAATCTTGGTAGAGGGTTGTGTCACAAAATTGCCTAAAGCACCCCTCTCACTGTAATGGATCAGTCCAGGGTTGTGCACTGGAGTGTGCACTGGAGTGTGCACTGGAGTGTGTACTGTACTGTAGGCATAGGTCATGTGTTAAAGTACACGGGTCATGAGTGTGCCTGACCCAGTGTCAGGTCAGTATAAAGTTTAGTGATGTGCACTTATCTTGGCAGTCAGCAGGCAGTCGGCAGTCAGTCAGTTGTTGAGTTTGTCCGGGGATTGCAGTGGGGTGAAGACTGAATCCTGCCAGGGAGGTGCAGGGAGGTGAGTTGTCTCACCTCCCTGATCCTGCCACGGTGCTGTTTTGGCTGCAATACTGTTTACTGTACTTCTCTCTTGCTATGCTCTGTACTTGAATCGACATACACTGCAGCTGTATTGGAGTTGATCCTCCTCGATTAAACACATCGGAACGGTATGTACCCTGACTGTTGACTCATTTTGTGATGTCTTGGCCTACATAATAAGTGCATGTAGTGGGTGCTCGTTGTTGGTGGTTGCTCTGAGGAGCGAGGGTGTGAGGTGACCATGAATGAGTAACGATGAGCTGAGGTGCCTGCCAGCCATATACTTTGGCGAGTATCCCGATTGAGTTGGTGAAAATACTCAGTAATAACAAAGAGGCAAATTTGTTACAATACTACTTCGTGTTATATCAGTAATGCAATGTCGTACTTATGGATTTTCTATGAAAGCCATCTCGGCATGACAACCTGCTTACCATTATTGGCATGAAATGTTGGCCTTCTTCTTCCGCTGCCGAGTCCTGGGATTTACCAAAACTCGGCTAATTGAATAAACTCAAAAGTACATCTTTTGCGTGTCCCTGCATGCATGTGATGAGTGTGAATGTTTTTGTGTCTGTTTGTTATCATGCCAGCGATGTTACTTGTAGTTGTTTGAAGAGTTTTACCGTCATGAATAATATTCTGATTACGTTATAAAATCGTTTAAAAAAAAAAGAAACCACTTGGCCAAGAACAAACCGAGTAGGGGATGTACTGCATACAAACAACGCAGTCGATTGTGCTACTTCATCGAAGTCGTAAATTCATCATGGCGTAACACAGCGTCACATGTGCACGTGTTATTTGCGAGAATATTTTAAATAAACCAGCTGGCAAGAGTATCAGGTTACATTGTATATTTATGAATAGACAGGATGCAGATACAAAAACACTCCTAGATAGACCCTCTCGTAGACGCAACCTAAAAGGGCAGGGGATTATGAGCATAATAGAGAAGGTCAAAGGTCGATTACTGACAGTCTTTTCGTTTCTGTACCGGTCCATATAGAATGGATGTTAGCGATGTGCTTCGTATGTATATGTAACCATAACTTCATGGTTGTTGGGAATTGAATGTGCAAGTTCTCATGTGCATGTTCCAAACATTAATTTATTATAGAAATTAAAGTGCAACAACGAAATGCGCTGCAATAAAGCGAATAAAGAAGACACATGGCACAAGTTTTCTCTCATACGTTTATAGCATTTGCGAGAAATTGTCTATGAAAAAAAAAACGATCGGTATTTGGGATTTGCAGCAGTTCAAAAAAGTATATTAGATAAAATTATATCCCATATTACGTTCATAGTGACAATGGTGATTTCGACTGTTTAGTCTATATTTCTATTTTTTGTATGAATTCTTTATAATATGCTTATTTTCGGATGCAGTCGCTATATAAATTATTTAAACGTTTAGAAATCTGGGTTTTTAGTCCATTTCTTACGTAAGTCAAAATGATTTTGCTATCATTGAGTTGCAAGGATTTCAGCCAAACGCCACTGGTTGTACAATCCATTTTCAGTCAATCGGATATGACAACTCATGCCGAAAAAAAAAAAATCATTCAAATTACACTGTAGTAGAAAACGCTACAAATTTGCGAAGCGGTCATTCAATTCTGCGAAAGACGGAGATGTGATTATGGAGCGCTTCAATTGTAGCACTCGACTTTTTGGGAGTACGGTATTTCGAGCAATAAAAGTTCGAAATGCTCTTCTCTTTATTTGATGTAATTAATGTTTTAATGCTATCACCAAAGTGGTTTAAGCTCTTATTGTGCATGTGTCTTCTCTCTATCTACCTCTGCATTTAGGTACATACTTTCAATCGAATTAAAGACTTTATGAGATCGCGTTGCAGCATTTTCATATTCATAAACGATTGCAGCAAATGCTCGTTTGCTTTATGCATTATGCACATTGAATGAGAAAAGTACTTTATTTTCCGTCTTTTATAGGGGGATGATTGGTATACACAATGAAATGAATATTAATTAACACTCTTGACAGTGACAGAAGAGAAGATCATTTCAGGGGAATTAGCCCTCTGCTATGAGAGATCGAAGAATGTCGGGAGAAATGGTGTAATTTCAACAAACATGTTGTCTTTTCCTTATTTTTTGAAGTGATGTAACGATGTTAGGCCTTCAAGCCTGTGTGGCATGTGCTCGCCATTCTTCCATGGTCATGACGACTTCTTCAGCTTCCAGGTGGCCAACCTTTTGTTGCTAAATTGAATAAACTTTTCCGACGAACTCGGAAATGCTACCTGCGACTCTGTTTGAAAAAAAAAAAAAAACTCTCACATAGAGACGAATGTGAGTTCTCGATTGGCATTCTAAATTGAAGTGTGTTCATGCTACATTTTTGAAGTGATAGGATATAGCGAAAGGAAACCAAAGCTGATTGATCATCTTCATGGAACTATATTTTTTGTTACCGATTATGAATTTCCTAACTATGAATTGAAAGACAAACATACGCAAAAAACGACTGCAAAATCTTCGCATAATGCACCATTTTGTAAACTCAAGATATTACCATAACACAGACAGGCAAACCTAGCCGTGTGTAACATTTTATTTCGATTACAAAAGTGTGATCGGATTACCATCCACCAAACAAAATTTAGAAGACCACCATATTTCTCCCCCCCCCCCTTTCCATCTCTCTCCCTCTCTTTCCCGTAATCCAATTCTTCATTATCATCTACAAATGTGTGGACTGAATATTATCATTGATGGTGACGATCACTTCTCGAAGATATTTTGCCTGTATTATGAATATATATATATATATATATATATATATATATAATCTAAAAAGATGTAACCATAACACATATTTCATAGGCAAACCAAGCTGTGTATAATATTACTTCGTTTGCAAAAGAGTGTTCGGATTACATCCATCAAACATAATTTAGAAGACCAGCCTATTTTTTTTTTCTCTGTATCTCTCAATCTTTCTTCTTATCGCATAGACTCCAATGTTTCGCCTGAAGACCGGAAGACCTCATAAATGTTATATCAAATATACATATTCATCAAAACAATCAGCTTTCCTGTTAGTGATTACTTTTTATCATATGATGAATAACTTATGTCTTATCACTTTGTGAAATCTTATTTCATGTGATTCGTAATGAGCAATATCTTCCCCGCAGTACGATAGAGTTATAAGTCAATCGTAAGATTGCACTAGTAAAATTGGCAGCATTTAAACCCCAACAGTAAAATCACAAATGCGCTCGTTGATATCTTTTATTTATCCTAGGGAAACCTAAGTTATATCTTTAGGCAGTCATGATGGATAATTTCAGAAAGCAAACTTCTTTATACACACAAACTTCAGTGTGGATGGCAGGTACCGCAAGAGCATGGATTTTTCAGATTAAGTCATCATTAGTTGTCAAAAACAGCCAGAAAGATGCAGTGATTTATTTGAATATTGAAGATCCCATCAGGCTCTTGTCAATATTATGAAAAAATAATTGCTGAAACAAAACCAAGAAACAAACTCAAATGAAAAATTGGTCTGCAAAACTCAACTTTGATGATGCTTGAAGTTTTTTTTTTTCTGTCATACTTATGAATGACAGCCTGATTATGCTATAATATCGTTCAAAAAATCTACTTGGCCAACGAACCAAATAGAGGATTTACTGTATAATATTCATACAACGCAAGAGCCGATATTGTCACTATGGGTTCCTATATATTCATCATGGTAAAACACAGCCTAACATATGTGCGTGTTTTAGGCAAGAATACTTTGAACAGACCAGGTGGCCAGAGTATCAGGTTACATTGTACCTCCTTGAATAGACAGGATGTTGATACAAAAACATTCCTAAGACGCACTCATAGACGCCATCTGAAAAGTCGGGGATTATGAGCATAATAGAGAAGTTCAAAGGCCGATTACAGACAGTCTCTTTTTTCTGCACCGATCCATAGAAGGCATTATAGTGATGTGCTTCGTATGTATTACGTAACCACTTTTACGGACCCCAATGATTTTATGGTTGTTGGGAAGCGAATGTGCAAGTTCTCATGTGGTTGTAACCAACATATGTATAGAATTTAAACTTCGACAACGAAATACGCTGCAATAAAGCGAGTAAACAAGACATATGGCTTGTTTTTCTCTCATACGCTTAGCATTCGCCAAAAAATTGTAGATATAATTATGATGTTCGGTATTTGATATTTGCAGCATTTCAAAGAAGCAGTTAAAATAAAATAATATCCCATATTTCGATGATACCGACGATGGTGATGTCGACTGTTTAGTCTTTTTTGTTCTAGTTCTGTATGAATTCCTCATAATATGGTAATATTCGGCTATAATCACTCTGTCAATTACTTGTACATTTAGAAGTCTGAGTTGTTTTCAGTCCACTTCTTTCGTAAGTTCACGAGTCAATTTTTTTTTCGATCATTGAGTTCCATCCATTATAATCAGTCAAATATGACAACTTATGCCGAAAAAAAAAAGATTTTTCTTTTTTTTTTTCTTTGTAGAAAGCGCTCCAAATTTGCGAAGTGGTGATTCAATTTTGCGAGAGACGGAGATGTGATAACCACATCGCTTCAATTGAACACTTTGTTTAGGAGCAAGGTATTTCGGGCAATAAAAACATGAAATTAATGTTCTTGTCTTATCTCATGTTTATCGATGTAACCAAATTTTTTTTTTCATGTTGCTATTGAAGTAATTTATGCACTTATCGTGCCTGTGTATTTTTTTTTTATGTCTACGTATATCTCTGCATTTAGGTATGCCTACATTCATTCATTCCATTAGACTTCGTGAAATCGCATTGAAGCATTTTCATATTCATAAACGACTGCAGCAAATGCTCGTTTCCTTTATACATTATGCTTATTGAATGAAATTGTTAGCACTTCATTTTTGTTTTTGTCTTTTATCGGGGGATGACTGGTATACACAATAAAAAAATATTGATTTACACTCATGACATAAGAGAAGATCATTTCAGCAAAATTAGCCGTCTGTTATGAGATATCAAAGAATGCCGGGAGAAATGCCGTTTATTTCAACAAAACTATCGTCTTTTTCTTATTTTCTGAAGTGATGTAATAATTATAGGCCTTCAAGCCTGTGTGGCTTGTGCTTGCCATACTTCCATTATCATGTCGGCTTCTTCTACAGCTGCCGGATGGCCAACCTTTTTTGTTGCTAAATTGAATGAATTTCTCCGTCGAACTCAGGAATGCTCACCTGCGACCCTGTTTGAAAAGACGCTCTCTCATATTGAGACGAATTTGAATTCTCAATGGACATTCTAATTTGAATTGTGTTAAGGCTACGTAATTTGAAGTGATAGGATATAGTGAAAGGAAACTGAGATTGAATGAACATCTTCATTGCGCGATCTTTTTTTTAAGGTGATTTTGAATTACCTAACTGTGAAATTAGAAGACAAACGTACACACACACACACACACCCTCACACACACACACACACACAAATGACTGCTAAATCTTTGCATAATGTTGAACCATTTTGAACACTCGAATATGCCGTTTTGCTCTTCCTTTGTAATACATTTGCCTCGATTAGTGCTGCTTCGATTTATCTCATTGCATCTCATTACTTTCCTTTCCAGCTATCCACTTCATCATTCCCATCATCTACAATTAATTGTTTAGATTGAATATCCCCATTGATGGTGGCGATCACCTTTCCAAGATACTTTGCCCGTATTATTATATCTAATCTCATAAGATATCACCATAACACAGATTATAGGCAAACCTAGCCGTGTGTTATATTTCATTTCGTTTGCAAAAGTGTGTTCAGATTACCGTCCATGGAACTAAATTTAGAAGACCAGCCTATTTTTTATCTCTTTATCTCTCAATATTTCTTCTTATCGCATAGACTCCGATGTTTCGTTTGCAGAACGGAAGAGCTCATAAATGCTCCATCAACTGACTTGAATATATATATATATATATATATATATATATATATATATATATATAGAGAGAGAGAGAGAGAGAGAGAGAGAGAGAGAGAGATATGACAACAATCTACCCCGTTTGCTGATGATTATCATATCACTGTGTGAAATTTAATTTCAAGTGATGTGCAGTGAACAATACCTTCCCGCCATTACAGTAGAGTTGTAAGGGAATCATGATTGCACAAAGATTGCAACATAAAACCCGACAGTAAACTTATAAAAGCGCTGATCTCCTTTATTCATCTCATGGAAACCTAAGTCATATAATTATGGTCGAAATCTGGAGGCAGTCATGATGGATAATTTCACAAAGCAAACGTCTTTATACAAAAATGCATGGAGTTCGCAGGTTTAGTCACCATTAGCTGTCAAAGATTGCACGAAAGATGCAACGATTTATCTGAATATTGAACATCCCATCAGGCTCTTGTCAACATTATGAAAATTGTTGAAACAAAACCAAGAAACAAACTCAAATGGAAGATTGGTTTGAGAAACTCAACTTCGATGTTGCTTGAAGCTTTTTTTCTCTCTCTCATACTTATGAATGACAGCGTGATTATGTTATAAGATCGTTCAAAAAATCTACTCGGCCAACGAACCAAATAGAGGATATACTGTATAATAGTCATCATTTTCATACAATGCAAGAGCCGATATTGCCACTATGGGGTCTTACAATTATATTCATTATGGTGAAACACAGCGTAACATGAGCGCGTGTTATAGGCAAGAACACTTTGAATAGACCCAGGTGGCCAGAGTATCGGGTTACATTGTACCTCCTTGAATATACAGGATGTTGATACAAAAACATTCCTAAGGCGCACTTGTAGACGCCATCTGAAAAGTCGGGGATTATGAGCATAATAGAGAAGTTCAAAGGCCGATTACAGACAGTCTCTTTATTCTGCACCGGTCCATAGAATGCATTATAATGATGTGCTTCGTATGTATTACGTAACCGCTTTTACGGACCCCAATGATTTTATGGTTGTTGGGAATCCAATGTGCAAGTTCTCATGTACTTGTTACGAACATGTATTACAGAATTTAAACTTCGACAATGACATAGGCTACGCTGCAATAATGCGAGAAACAAGACATACGGCAGAAGTTGTCTTTTTTTTTTTCTCTCTCTCTCATACGCTTAGTATTCACAAATAAAAATTATGATGTTCAGTATTTGATGTTTGCAGCATTTCAAAGAGGCAGTCAAAATGAAATTACATCCCATTTTACGACGATACCGACAATGGTGATGTCGACTGTTTAGTCTTTTTTGGTTCTAGTTTTGTATGAATTCTTCATAATATGCTAATTTTCGCCTATAGTCGCTCTGTCCATTATTTATACGTTTAGAAGTCTGGGTTTTTCAGTCCATCTCTTTCGGAAGTTCACAAGTCAAATGATTTCGCGATCATTGAGTTATAATGGTTTTTAGCAACACATTACCGTTTTGTAGCTCAATCGATTTATAATCAGTAGAATATGGTAACTCATGCCTAAAAAAAAATTAACTTTGTTTATGTAAATGTGTAGAAAGCACTCCAAATTTGCGAAGTGATGATTCAGTTTTGCGAAAGACGGAGATGTGATAACCCGTCGCTTCAATTGAACACTCTACTTTGTTTAGGAGCAAGGAATTTCGAGCAATAAAAGCGTGAAATGTTCTTGTCCATCTCATATGTTGATGTGATCAAATGTTTTCATGCTGCTATTGAAGTGGTTTATGTACTTATCGTGGCTGCGTATTTTTTATAATAATTGCATTATACATCTCTGTATTCAGGTAGACCTACTTGCATTCATTCCTTTAGACTTCGTGAAATCGCATTGAAGCATTTTCATATAAACGATTGCAGCAAATGCTCGTTTCCTTTATATATTATGCTTATTGAATGAGAATAGTATAACTTCATTTTCTGTCTTTTATCGGGCGATGACTGGAATACACAATAAAACAAAATAATATTGATTTACACTCATGACATAAGAGAAGATCATTTCAGCAAAATTAACCGTCTGTTATGAGAGATCGAAGAATGTCGGGAGAAATGTCATTTATTTCAACAAATATATCATCTTTTCGCTATTTTCTGAAGTGATGTAATGATTTTAGACCTTCAAGCTTGTGTAACATGTGCTCGCCGTTCTCCCATGGTCATGTCGTCTTCTTCTATCAGCTGCCGGGTGGTCAACCTTTTTGTTTCTAATATGAATGAACTTCTCCGACGAACTCGGAAATGCTCACCTGCGACACTGTCTGAAAAGACACTCTCTCACATTGATGCGAATCTGAATTCTCGATGGGAATTCTAATTTGAATTGTGCTAATGCTACATTTTTTGAAGTGATAGGACATAGTGAAAGGCAAACGAGGTTGAATGAACATCTTCATGGCGCTATCTTTTTTTCTTTTGCTTTGTTGGCCATTTTGAATTACGTAACTACGAAATTTGAAGGCAAACGTACACAAAAAATGACTGCAAAATCTTTGCATAATGTTGTACCTTTTTTCCCTTTATTGCCGTTTTGCTCTTCCTTTGAATTACATTTGTCTCAATTAGTGCTCCTTCATTTTATCTCATTACATCTCATCACTTTCCTTTCCAGCTATCCCCTTCTTCATTCCCATATACAAACGTGTAGATTGAATGTTATCATTGATGGTGATGATCTCTTCTCCAAGATACTCTGCCCATAAAATTTATATATGTATTGATTATATATATATATATAATATATACATATGTATTATATAAAACGTAGAAAGATATTACCAAAACACAGGTTGTAGGCAAACCTCATCTTGTATAATTTTACATTACGTTTGAAAAATCTTTTCAGATTATCTACCGTCAATCAAACAAAATTTAGATGACCAGCCTATTTTTCTCTCCTTTTTTTTTTTCTTCTCATCGTATAGACTCCCCTGTTTCATCTGAAGAGCTCATACATGTTCTGTCAACTGGCTTAAACAGGACCGGTGTTTTATTCTTAGTTTTTTTTTTTTCTATGTAAGAAATAACGATACTCATTTAGGCTGGTGATTACTTTTTATAATAATTAAATATATGTCTTGTATCACTGTGTGAAATCTCATTTCACTTGATACATAGTGAATAATCATTATCTTCCCGACATTACGTCGAAGTTGTAAAGGAATTGTAAGATCGCACAGAAAAATAGCAGCATCAAACCCCGATAATAAACTCACAAATCCACTCGGTGATATCTTGTATGCATCCAATGAAAACCTATTATAAGTCGCATGATCGAAATTTGTAGGTAGTCACGATTGATAATTTCAGGAAGCAAACTTCTTTATACAGACTTCTTCAGGGGATGGCAGGTATCGCGCAAGCGTGGATTATGCATTTTTATTCGTCTCAAAGAAAGTTAGAAGGATGCAAAGATTTGTTTGAATATTGAACATATTCCAGGCTCTTGTCAATTTTATGGGAATTACTGAAACAGAACCAAGAAATAAACTCAAGTGGACGTTATTCTATTACGAAATTCGACTTTGATAAATCAGTATCACCAATTCTACTTGTAATATTACATCGTTGATGGTTTGCCTAGTGTTGAAATAAAGCCACGTGCTTCTGTTACAGACACGCGAGCTTTGTGTTTGGATACAAGTAGCGGGGACAAACAAGGTGTAACAGATTTTCAAATGTTGTATACAATGAATAAACTTCCTTCTGTTTCCAAAATTCATTGACTAGCTATGGTAAGGAATTTTGTGAACAACAGGAAGTCAAGAGTGGGTTCGTGTGCCTTTGATATCGCCACAATACGAGATTTACTTGGCGTGTCTTACAGTCGTGTAAATGGAAATACGCAAGCCTGTACACAATCCTCCGATCGATCGCTTTTCATTGAAAGACTTTGAAGGCTTGTGATCAACGGATTACAGTTTCCATAAAAGATTGCCTCCATGAATCAGTAAATTCAAGACAATTATGTAGTAGAAATTTGCGACACCCTCGACATAGCCTGGTGCCCAATAATAAAAGAGGCTATTCATTTGAGTTGACGAGGGAACGTAAATTGACGATCGTACAGTACGTGAAGTTCAAACCGCGCGCGCGAACCCAGATAGCGAAGGGAAACGACATTATTATTCATGAGCGGTCGTTATTCATCCAATCAGAAAGCGGATTCCTACACCGCATACACGGCAATTTGATGATTGGGTAAAGCGGGACCGTAAGTCACACCCCCTTAGTAACCCTCGGTTCGGGCTCGATTTTGGAAAACCTGTCCGTCTGTGGGGGTGTTCGCTCGCCAAAGCAAACCGTCCTAAACGGGTTAAAAAAGTTCCTCGATTGCTTTAATAGGCAGTCACTCTCAATTCAATAGTTTATTTATTTCCATCATCAAAAAGAAAAGAAAAGAAAAAGTTGACATAATCCAAAGTGATACATTTTTTTTTTCATTTCTCTTACACTCGTCTGATAAAGGATTTTTTTTTCAATACAATATAAAGTATATACACGAATGATGTCGTAAAAAAGAAACAATGCACTTTGACATGGCAACAAAAATAGTAAATAATCACAATGATGGAAAACAGTGTTCCACTAAAAAAAGCCAAGCTTGTAAGACGTGGAACACTGGAACAAAACAACAACAGCACCAATTTGTTATACCAATAAAACATATTCATTTTAAATTCTTCTATACACTATTGTACATTTTACTCATTGATATATGATGCTGATACTATGAACAATACTTCCTAGGATTTTAGAATGCAAACGTATAAACTATGTAACATATCACATTTGTGGCACAGACACTATGGGGCCAGGTATGCCAGGAAAATTGAACGGAAAGGAAGATATGCAATCGGCCACAAAAAAACATAACGACGACAACAACAGCACTAATTTGTTATACCAATAAAACATATTCATTTCAAATTCTTCTATATACTATTGTACATTTTACTCATTGATACATGATGCTGATACTATGAACAATACTTACTAGGATTTTAGAATGCAAACGTATAAACTATGTAACATATCACATTTGTGGCACAGACACTATGGGGCCAGGTATGCCAGGAAAATTGAACGGAAAGGAAGATATGCAATCGGCCACAAAAACTATAACGACGACAACAACAACAATAACACAAAACACAGAAATAACAGAACTTGAGGAAATGCACTCAGACAGATACTGGACAACGAAGAACGAGGAAAAAGGAGCAGGGAAGAATAGAGAAGGAAAAGGTGAGGGAAAAGGAGAGGGATGGAAAAGGTCTGTGGACACACTTCAAAATCTCAAGGAAAAGTGAAACATGACGGGTTTTTTCTTTGAACAAAATTAACTGGTATATTTAGAAAACAAATATTTTTTTTGAGTTTATACTTAAATGTAATTAACTTCACAGATTCTTTTAGATCATTATCTAAGCTATTCCAAAATCTGGGTCCGGTATAAACAAATGTATTTTGAGTGTGTACAGTCCTCACTAAGGGAAGGTGAAATTCTTTAGATTGTCTCGCGGGATAATTATGTACGTGGCTGTTACAGTGAAATGAAGAATAAAATATTTTGGGTAGATGGTTGCAGTTGTAATTAAACATAAATTGACCAAGTTGAAACAAATACAACTCTTTTATTTTCAGAATTTTGTGTTCAAGGAACAGCTTGTCAGTATGTGCTCGGATACTAAGGTTAAAACAATTCTTTTGCAGAAGAAAAAGTTTGTCTTGCAATGTCGAATATGTATTCCCCCAAGCAAGAATTCCGTAATTCAAGTACGGCAATACCAAACTTGAATAAAGCGTAATCAAAGCCGAAGAAGAAAGATAATATTTCAATCTATTCATTATGCCTATGTTACGTGCAATTACATTACAAATATTGTTTATGTGACACTTCCATGATAACTTATTATCAACACAAACACCTAAGAATTTAATAGACGAAACCTCTTCTAGGGGAGTAGTGTCAAATATAACATTACCTGGTAATCTATCTAAAGAATTACTGAAAAACATACACTTTGTCTTCTCAATATTCAGTGACAATTTATTTGCATATATCCATTGTGAGACATTCTTCAATTTATAATTCACTGTACTAATTAAAGTATTAGGGTCAGGGTGGGAATAAAAAAAAATTGGAATCATCCGCGAATAATATGATAGAGAGTTTATCTGAAGATCTATAAAAATCATTAATGTAAACTATAAATAACAGTGGGCCTAACAAACTTCCTTGCGGAACACAACATTTTATTTTCTTCATAGAAGAATCAAAACTGTTCACATTTACATATTGAAATCTGTCAGATAAACTCGTAAACCATTGCAAGGCTTTTCCGCGAATAAATGGGATAACTTAGAGAGAAGTATACCGTGATTAATCGTATCAAAAGCCTTGGAAAAGTCCATGAAGATGCCTATTGTATGCGAAAATGTATCAAGCGCATGTGTAAACTTTTCCACAAAGGTAAGTAAAGCGTGGGTGGTGTTGTGATTTTCTCTGAATCCAAATTGAAAATTCGTAAATATATTACTCATATTAAAAAAGTTTACAGTTCGGATATATACTATTCTTTCCAAAAATTTAGAAATTGACGTTAATAACGATATTGGTCTGTAATTATTGACATCACTCTTCTCTCCTTTCTTATATATAGGTATAACTTTGGCAGTCTTCATCTGATTTGGTACAAGCCTAGTAGTAAGTGATAAATAAACATTATATACTAAAGGATCTATTATTTGAAGAATTATATTTTTCAACAAATAATCATCGATTCCATGACAACCTGGGCTTTTCCCTTCTTTCAAATTATAAATAATATCAATAACTTCTTCATTACACGTAGGGTCCAGAAATATAGTTTTAGGATTAGGTATATCTAAGAAATCATAAAACACTTTATTAGATGAAGGGATACTTTGTGATAAATTTTTCCCAATAGATGCAAAAAAATCATTAAAAATTTCGGCCAACAGGTACATTGCTTGAGGTATTACCCCATCGTACTTCTGAAATACTAGATACATCATTAGATGTATTCGTAACATCTTTTATTGTTTTCCAAGTATTTTTAATATCATTTTTATATTTCATTATCTGGTTGACAAAAAATGTTCTCTTTTGTAAACGCAATAAATTAGTAAGCGTGTTTTTATAAGTCATATATTTTTGTCTATTTTCATCCGTAGGGTTACTCCTGTATTTATGAAACAAATTATTTTTTCTATTAATCGATCTTAAAAGTGATTGGGTTATCCACGGGAGTCTTGGAGTTCTTTTGTAAATACTTTTCCTTGAACAAAACGGAATATTTTCATCAATTTTAGAAGTGATAGTTTTCATAAAATAATCATAACACAAATCAAGATCGGTATTGTTGTATACAAAAAAACCAGTCAATATCTTTTAACCTATTTTGCAAATTAATAAGATTATTGGTCGTAATCTTACGACGTCTCTGATAATTATTTTGCCTAGGAGATAGCTTAATTGACACTTGTGTAAAAATATAGGATAATGATCAGAGATGTCAGATAAAACAATACGAGAATCGAGAATTGGGAGAATATTACAAAAAAAAAAAAAATTATCAATCAAAGTGGCAGATCGGTTAGTAACACGGGTCGGCTTAGAAATTAACGGTAATAAAGAAACAGACATTAAGGTTTCTACAAATTCTTGCGAAAAATGTTGGGAGTTATATTTCATAAGATCAATATTAAAATCACCCATTAAATATACATGTTTATTTGAAAAAATATAGTTCTGCATTAAATTTTGTATATACAACAAAAAATCATTCGGGTTCGATCCAGGAGGTCTGTAAACAACTCCAATCAATATGTTTTTCCCATTCGGGTTTACCATTTCAACAAAAATAGATTCAACTACATCAGTCATGTCATTCAGTTCTTCGTGGATAGAATATTCAAATTTGTTGGGGATGTATAAACCCACACCACCACCCATTTTTTCTTTTCTATTTCTGTACACGAAATCAAAGCCGGATATAGAAAATAAATGACTTATATTGAGAGTCAACCATCTTTCGGTCAGAACAGTTACTACCAGAGTTTTCTAAAAATAATCGCAACTTATGTCAAAATTTCTACTTATGCTTCGTATATTCAAATGAGCTAACAAAAGATTATCATCATCACTATTCATAACATATTGTTTATACTGGTTTACAGTCAGATAAACACATGATGAACTTTGCACAGGATCTTGGGGATCAAAATTACATTCAAATTCTTGTGCCGAAGCATTAAAGGGGAAGGCTAGTAACTGATCAGTGGGAATCAGTGGAAATGCTGGGAGATGATTGTTCCAATCCTTATGGGATTCATTCAAGAGTTCATTGTATATCTATTGTTGTGTGAAAATGATTTGCTTCAGAATGGTCTCATATTCAAGTAATGTGCAGTTTAATGCTTCCAGGTTAGCGTCCCTGGTCAGTGACGGAGCATTAATCTGCACATTACTTGAATATGAGACCGTTCTGAAGCAAATCATTTTCACACAACAATAGATATACAATGAACTCTTGAATGAATCCCATAAGGATTGGAACAATCATCTCCCAGCATTTCCACTGATTCCAACTGATCAGTCACTAGCCTTCCCCTTTAAGTTTGTTCGATATGTATGCTTCATATAAGGTGGAAGTTTTGTTTTCCTGCGCGGACGTAAAAGAGCGCCCAACTGTATCATAAAATTCATCATCGTTCACAGAGTTGAAAACAAATGTTGGATAAGCCATAAGTATAAAGAAAATCACACCGGAATCGACAAGCGTTCCACTTTGACCTAGACATGGAGATTGTAGTTATGTGGGAATGTACAGACCTGGAAGAAGAGAAAGAGAAACGCATACACACAAACATGAAACACATACAAGAAACACACACATGAAACATAGACATGAGACACACACAAGACACGGGAAACAACAAGGACGCAGACAAGACATAGCCGATGATATCAAGTTGGGCACACGGCCTGCGTCTGCTCTGCCAAGACAAAACGAGGCATAAGCAATAATATCAGCATGGATTAACAACAGACTGCATTTGAGTGAGTGAGCTCCCTTGATATTCAAAAAATATCCATTTCATACGAGATATATTCACGTGCATAATTCAAACAATCAATATAGATTTTTATAGGTTATTTGGGGGTCAGGAGAGAAGGAGAGAGACGAAGGGAGACACGAATAGAACTGCAATATTTACTGTATACACCTACACTGTAGTTTCTGGTATTAACAGTGAGTGCCTATTGGCCATAATAAAACAATAAGTGTAATACTGTATCTTCACAAGTCATAATAGACAAACTACGATGTAGAAATCAATTCTGAATATTTGTTCGCTGGGAATGTCATGAAGGAGAAAAATGGAAAAGAAATCAGAGAAGAACAAAGAAAAACAAATAACAAATACAGAAGATCTCATAAGAGAGTTTAGATAATAAGTGTATAACTGATTAATACTACCAGCTTTCCCGAATATCACCTCATCGTAAGCTTTTCTTCAACCCCATCCCTACCATTACAACACATCAAACAAAGTTATACTCAAATTGAAGAGAATGAAACAAAATATCTGCTTATTCCATATATACATAAGTGTTCATTTTTTTTCTATTCATTTCAAGTTTGCAGACAGAATGAGAACGAGATGAGATCAGTGAAAAAAAAAAAATAATGGTATTGACTTTTTTGCCCGATCATTGATCATCATAAGCAGCGTCCGCAGGAATGGAACACCCCCACTCGCCAAAGTCGCGAAGGGGGAAAAAAGCAACAAAAACAAAAACGGCACCATAGCGGGAAGCTAAATTATCTTTCCCACATATAGTCTGGGTGCCAAAGCCACTTTTTGGGCCTAACCTTGTTTTACCGTCCACCCAATGTTTTTTTTGATGGTTCTACCCTATTTCAAGGGTGCTGAATCCGAATCTGGATGATGCAACCCTTGCATACTTGGAGGTATTGAGACATTCAAGATGGCCGCCAATATGGCAGCCAAAATGGCCGCCAATTAAAACCGGAAACTCCTATGAATTAGCTTTTAAATGATGAGAAATAGAAAACAATTTATGGTTTTGCCCTATTTTGAGGATACTGAATCCGAATCTGGATGATTCATCTTGAGATATTCAAGATGGCTGCCAAAATGGCCGCCAAAACGGAAAGTCTTATGTATTTCCTTCTTATAAATGGTAAGAAATTGATAACAATTGATGGTTTTAACCTATCTCATTTTTGACTGAAAGATTTCATGTTTTCCTTAATAGCACAGTTTGAACTTGCTGTACAATACAGTGAAACCAGCTCTACCGGATATCTTTGAGTTGGTACGATACAAGACGCGTGTGCCAGCGGTTCATCTAAATATATTGTGATAGTGATGTAGAGAAGTTTACTGAAATTACCCAACATTACCTGTCTTAATCCGTGAGCAGTTCAAATCTCTTCATCCATGAACACTCAAATTGGTTAATTGGTTTATATTGGTGGTCTTGATGACATTGTTGGAGACACGAGTTGGACATTTTTATAGTTATGCTTCATTTTTTTCGGCAATATGATGTAACATTATATATATATATATATATATATATATATATATATATATATGAAGAGTTTGTTCGCAAAAACCGATAAGTCCATATTTGCCAAATGGAGATATTTGCGATTAAAGGTCAAGAAAAATAAAGTGAATAATAAGAATTTTTTTGCTTCTTTTGACCATAACTTCAAAAATGCGCCTTTATATGTAGTGACCAATATATCATTTAAAAGGTATTATTTTGTACTTTATGACAGAAACCGTACTTCAAAATCTTCAAAAATGGACTTATCGGTTTTTGCAAACAAACTCTTCATATATATATATATATATATATATATATATATGGGTCAGAATTTTGAACGATGTTCAATTGAGCCAAAACAAGGCAAAATTTAAAAAGTAGGACATTCTCCAAATCATTCATCTTACCTGAAAGAGTATAACTTAAGCTTTAATATGAACCCAATTATACTAGGAATTTTCCAGAGGAACAAGTTTTTATTCACCGCTGAAGTTTACCATGTCCAGAGCAGCGAACGTCCGTGAGGAATAGTACTGCACATACATTTCAATACCATTTAACATAGTTTCCAAAGATCTGATTCAGTTCAAAATCCTAACGAAATATTTTAAGAGACATGTGTACGTGATTGCAGAATATTAAGCTTGTACTCTTAACCTGTACGTAATGTTAGACAATTGATGATTTAACTAAATTCGTCATTTCTGTGGAAATATTGCTCTTCCGCTAAACACTTTCTTAACTTTACGCGCATTTTACAGAAACTCAAAATTTTCACCTCTTATTTCACTATCCCGTACTTTAATCCTCACTCCCAAATAATAATATACCTTTTTAAGATGTATCTCATCTGGGCAGTCTCTATAACCCAACAAACATAGCATAGTTTTCATCACGGAGGTTCGCATGTAGCTCACGGACGTTCGGAACAAACAAGATATTGAACAATGCAGCTCTCTTGAGTTGGAAACGCATTCTACTCACAACAAACAGCAATTTCATGTCGAGAACAAACTCCTCTGCAAAATCCTGAATAGATATTACCAATTCTCAATTATATAAGCTTGTTTATTTTCTCATACTGAGGAATCAAAGAAAACAATTTTTCCATCTCTCGTAAATGAACGTACAAACGTACGTGTAATCTCAGTGACGTAGTCCATCCTTGAGAACGAACATATTTATCAAAATTTCGTTATCATGAAGTAAATATTCAGGTCCTAAACTTGTTATATAAAGTCTACAATGCAAAATTTGCTTTTTATATAACGAACATGGTCACAGCTAAAATTATGACAAAGAATTAATATAGAAAAACAACAGAAATGTGCTCCGTTATAGAAATACGAAGTTTAGCTGGGAGGGCAAACGAATACGTTAGGAAGAAATCCCTCTGTGTTTGCTCCTTGTGTTACACACTGTTACTGAGGAGAATTTGTGTTATTATATTAGTCAAAAATGATAATAGGTTCGATACTGCGAAGTTTCGTCATAACAAGACACAATAAGTCCATATAACTTGGATGGATGTTTGTGACTTCAATATTATACAATAATGGTTTGTTATAACAAACCTTTTGTAGCGCGTCATTTCGGAGGCTCGTTATTCATACAGTTTGTCAATACGAAAATTGATAGAGTTCGTATAATTATGAAGCTTTTTTATTCGGTAAATGATAGGAATCTCCGAAGGTTAATCGAAAGGCTTATTAATTGGAACATGAAAAATTATGTTCACTTATCCAAATGTGGAGAAACAAGTTAACAACTAAAATCGTCCAATTTCAAAACCTCATAATAACCGTTTTCACCTAAACGAATATCAGGCCCATTCCACTTTTAGAAGAACGGACCTAAAAATAATGATCCTTAATATCTATTTTACGAAGAACATTTCTAATAACAAACCTCCTGAATTAACTACATTTTTTTTTTCATTTTGGAATAACAAACCTTTGGACATCGGAGTAACGAATCTTTGGAAGAGCGAACGTATCAAAGTGCAACCTTAAACCTATTCTTAATCATTACTTTTTTGAAAATGTGTTTTCAAAGTAAGCACAAAAGCACAAACAAATTGACGATCTCTCTGCCTCTTAAATGTAAAATGAAAAAAAAAATCTTGGAAAAAATTAGAAATGAATATTGCTTTTCATTGATGAGTATAAAACAGCACCATGTGATGATAAGCGGAGGATTTGTGTGTTTTCATCAGACAATAATTGTATACTGCATGATTTTTGTTCGCTTGTGACGGCATTTCGATCAATAAAACACATAAACAAACAAACAAAAACTTCTCCAGAGGAATTTGGTATAACGGGAGTGCACTGGCAATTCTTTTCTCTGTGTGTTGGAGCTCGATCCCTTCTCTGTTTCTCAGTCATTTTCATTCAACTGCTTCCACGTCCTTTTGAAACTTTTCCGTTTCTTATTCAACACATGCTCATTACAGACTTCTTCCGTCATTATCCTAAATGTGATTGCGGAGCACTTTTCGTATTTGTTTTGGTTTGTTTTGTTTTGTTTTTGTTTTCTGTTTGGTCGCAGCATGTTCAGGCTATTGAGGGAATGAGAGAAAAATCGTCATGAAGAGAAAAATAAGAATGAATTAAGGCATTTAATATCATGACAATTACAGCGAACGTCCGTTATGGAGACCAAAACTGGATGTGTTCTGTTTGAGACGGCAGCTACCATACTCAAAAGATAAACACTTAGAGCACCTCTCACTAAAAAGTGGCACTGATCTTCTTTCTCCTACTATGTAATCCATTGACTTATTCAACCAACGAAGATCCGTGAAAAAAACGTTTTCCGTTTGTTATTACAGGTAAATTGAGTGCTGAACGCCATTCACTTTCGGGTATGAGCGGCTCGGTGATTTGGTAATATTTTTAACTAACATTAATCTTATGTGCAGTGATATAATTATTTGTAATTGTTAGAAATTTCCTTTCTCGGACAGAACGTCCGTGAGCGAAACTTTCAGAACCTGTAACAGTACAAATTGTCTCCAGAACCTCATTAGAAAGAAATTTAAACGCACAGAAATTACAGATTACGCAAAATTCCATTTTCCTATAACGTTGTTTTAAGTGTTTAGCTGTTTTTGTATAATTAGAGGGAAAACAAGCGTAAAATTGTGAGTAAATTTTCAATTGTTTGTTCATCATGATCACATAACGCCTTAAAAATTCTGAAACTACTGCTCTAAACTCACTGTTTACTTTGTAAAACTTTATTTGTCGCTATTCGAGCCAAAAGTTTTAAAGAATACAGGACACTTTCGGGACAAGTTATCCCTATCGGAGGGGTTGCATACGTCACGGACGTTCTCTGGAATTATCACGGACGTTCGTTCTGCTACTAGGGTCATGTTCCAGGACGGATAACTAATCGGCAGAGAGTACCTAGCCTTCCTAACTCTTTCAAAAATTTGAAAAGGTATTGTCAATGCAAATTATAAGAAAATTGACATCCTTACAACATATGTATTGCTCAGAGGGGGATCAGGAGGTGAATTTTCAGAGAAAATATTAATTATTTGCTTGGTTTTTGGTGAATTTCATGGTCCAAAAACTGCGGACGAACCTCAGCCCGCTCCAAAAATGGCATGCAGCTCCTCGGCTAGAGAGCCAAAGGTAAAATGCACCTTCGCCATCAAAGCAAGATGGTGTCCCACTCGAAAACGTTTTATGTCATCACGGACGTTCTTTTTTTCTTGGAGGTTCGTCTAAAAATATAATTTCGGTTCCTATTTGACAAAGGATGGACAGAAACTCAAAATAAACATATTATCGTGTTGCTAGATGTTAGTTGATTACGACTCAGAACAATATCGCCAATAACGTTTCATGGGCTACGATCTTTATTAGAAAATAGCGGAAGCACGTCCGTGACGAAAACTGAGTATAATTTTGCATAAAAGAATATTACGTCCCATGTACAGCCAGCAGACGTACAATTTTTGCAGGATATGTTCATTAGAAATAAAAGCATCACGGACGTTCGTCTGTTTAGGACTTTGATATTTTAATTGTTCTCTGTAATTTTATACGTGCTCATAAAGTTTTTATAATTTTGTGGTACATACCCATGATATGTCAGATCCAGAACATGGTCAGATATTAGATGCCACGTACCATTAAAAATGCACATCATTAGTTAGAAAAACAAAAATTATTGTGAAAATAGCGTTTTTACCATATTTTTACGCTTTGAGTCCTTGTGAAATGAAAAATATCAGGCAAAAGTCAACCAAACCATATATTTCCTGAAAGGAAATTTACCAATCTTTGAGATGACATGAAAAAATCTGGTTTCTTAGATCATCCTGGCGTGTTCTAAGGGAAAGAATGTCATAAGGTACGAAAATTGGCAATTGTACATCGTTCAAAATTCTCACCCATATATATGTATATATATATACATGATTATATGTATATTACAAAGACACAAGAGGGGATGGACAAATCACAGGTAACGCGCTGTTTAAAAAAAAACTGAATAAAAAAACAAACGACAACATGTAAGGTAATAGTTGATAATCCACTACTTACGAATATCATAATCGCGCAGAGTGCTTTTGAAATTACCCTTATTGATATCTACTATAGTGGTCATGGATGCAACCATTTCCAATGACGTAATCAGAATATGAGACAAGTTTCATAAAAATACGAGGCGAGACTCGTCAGAATACAAGACAAGTTTCAACACCAAATACCAGCATGCTATAATTTAATTTTACTCTATTGATAGCCGAAAAGGATTAACTTCACATCTGTGAAGCCTTATTGGCGACCACAAGCATTATCAACAATTATGCATAAAGAATACTCAGTCGTATCTTTGTGTTTGTACGTTTCAGTATGATGTCAATATCACTTTTCTTTTTCCAGTTCGTGTTAGAGTTCCGTTTGAGACATATCGGAATATCTCAGTATATTACAATATCATTGTGACAGTCATTTTGGATGCCAAAAAACTTTCGGCTGATTTGACAAATCCGCTCAACTGAGGTGAATGTTAGAATACGAATTATTGCTTTTCACCCTGGGTTTAATCCCCCGCTTCGCGTTAAAGCACAATACTTCACCATTTAAGTACAATGTATAAAAAAATGTTAAGGAGTTTCCGCTTATACAGGACATTTATAGATGTCTCAAAACCTTCAGAGACCTTCGGCACCCTCGAAATAGGGTAAAACCAATTTATTTTACAATTTTCACCATTAAGAAAAATATATTAACATTGGAATTTCTGCCACTTATTTTGGCTGTCATCTTGGACGTCTAAAAACCCTAAAGAATGGACAAATTTAAACAACCAAGTTTCGAGGGTCACGGTGCTGAATAGGGTCTAAAATTTTCCAATTTTTGACAGTTATTTTGATGGTCATCTTGGACATCTCAAAACCCTAAAAAAAGAACACGAATGTTGCATCAACCAGGTTCGGATTCAGCACCCTCAAAATAGAGTAAAACCGCCATTTTTTTTTTCAATTTTACACCATTTAGAAGGTAATATAGTGCTTACATGGAAAATTTCGTTTTTGACGGCCATTTGGGGGCCATTCTGGAGGCCACCTTTACTATCTCGAAACCCTCAAGGAAGAAAGAGCTGTATCCTGGAGCATCAAATTCAGCAAACTGAAAATAGGGTGAAACCACCAACTGTTTTATATTTTACTCCATTTAGTAGGAAATAGGGGGTATACCTATGAATTTCCGTTTTGGCGGTCATTTTTGGCAACCATCTTTACCATCTCTAAACCGTTAAGGATGCAAAAGTTGTATCCTGCAGCTTCGGATTCAGCACACTCAAAATAAGATGAAAACCACCAATTGCTTTCAAATTGTCACCATTTAGAAGGAAATACATGGGAACTTCCATTTTGGGCGACCATTTTAACGGCCATCTTGAATATCTCAAAAATCTTCAACAATGCAGGAGTTGCATCATCCAGATTCGGATTCAGCACCCTGGAATTAGGGTTGAACCATCAATTGTTTTCAATTTCTCACCATTTAGAAGGAAATACATGGGAATTTCTGGTTTTAATTGGCGGCCATTTTGGCGGCCATCTTGAACATCTTAAAAACTCCATGGATGCAAGAGTTGCATCATCCAGATTCGGATTCAGCACCCTCGAAATAGGGTAGACCCATCAATTTTTTCCAATTTCTCACCATTTCGAAGGAAATACATGGGATATAACGAATTTCAGGTTTTAATTGGCGGCCATTTTGGCGGGCATCTTGAATATTTCAAAAACTTCATGGATGGAAGAGTTGCATCATCCAGATTCGGATTCAGCACCCTCGAAATAGGGTAGAACCATTAAATTGTTTCCAATTTCTCACCATTTGGAAGGAAATACATGGGAATTTCCGGTTCTAATTGGCGGCCATTTTGGCGGCCATCTTGAATATCTCAAAAACTTCATGGATGCAAGAGTTGCATCATCCATATTCGGATTCAGCACCCTCGAAATAGGGTAGAATCATCAATTATTTTCAATTTCACACCATTTAGAAGGAAATACGTGGGAATTTTCGGTTTGGGCGGCCATTTTGGGGGCCATCTTGAATATCTCAAAATCCTCAAGGATGCAAGAGTTGCATCATTCTGATTCGGATTCAGCACCCTCGAAATAGGTTGAAACCATCAATTGTTTTCAATTTCTCGCCATCTAGAAGGAAATACATGGGAATTTCCGGTTTGGGCGGCCATATTGGCGGCCATCTTGAATATCTCAAAACCCTCAAGAATGCAAGAGTTGCATTATCCAGATTCGGATTCAGCACCCCAAAAATAGGTTGAAACCATCAAAAAACATTGGGTGGACGGTAAAACAAGGTTCAGCCTCTGGCATGGCAGACTAATAAGTTCCGGACCCCGTGAGAGAATGTATGAATTATTCATTAGACCGTATGACGTAATCATTAACAAGACGCTCTAAAAATGGAAAAAAGAACATCTGTTTGCAGGGATATCTCGTGTGGCAAATGGTGTACGTTCAGACTCATACACTCGAGGTCTCAGGTTCGAGTCCCACTTTTTGCTTTAAATCCCACTTTCTGCTTTTTTTTTGGGGGGGGGTACTACATTTCTTAATTAAATTATTGAACTTTTGAAATTTTCAACACACCGAAAGTATTGCATGTAATACAAATAGTATCTCACATTATATTGCCGTTTATTCCGCCAATAAATTTAAGTTTTGAGACTTGGGGTCCGGAACTTATGCGGGAAAAATAATTTCGCTAGCGGGAAGCGCACCCACCAGGGAGGTGCACCCATCGTACAGAGCGCACAACGGGTCGAGTGCACAGAATACTAGTACTATGTTTTAGCTGAAGTTCAGTTGAAATACAAAGATCATTGTATGCCCCATGGACTCCATACAGTATAGGAGCATAGCCGCCACAGTGGCATTGCCACTACTCCTCTTATACCCCTCAGCAACCCCCAGCACGAGGCGAACACACCATCACAGAAAACCACGTAAGGGGGGGGGGGAGCTGAAAAGGGATATTTTTTGTTTGTTAAATAGATTGAAAAATGAAAGTGAAGATGAAAACAAGGCAGCTGTGGCTTGAGAAGGAATGGGTATAACGTTAGTCGTGACCTGGATGAACCATACAGGCTACGCATTGAAATGAGGCCCTGAGGTGTCAACTCTTTTGTTGAATTTAATTGTACATGAAAAGAATGTTACAGCAACCAGCATTACCAGACTGCCGGGAACCATGCAGTACATCACACCTGCTTAGTAAAGTATTTCAAAGTATAAGCGTGAGGGGATACAGAGTCTTTCACAGTATTTAAAAAACAAAAACAAAAACAAAAACAAAAATAACAAAACAAAACAAAACAAAAAAAACACATTAATTTGACTTACAGATTCAGACTCTTAGATACTAAAAAATTGGGACAAGAGTTCATATCAGTGCAGCTGTAAATGAGAGAGCATGCTGCTCGTAAACAACATGCCAAACCTATGACCAGTCACCCCTCAAAATCTTTTATAGACGCATTTGACACAGACTATTATTCAGATTGAGAGACGGAATTCAGCATGCATATAGTTGATGTCATATCGGGCAAGGCCCAGGTAAAACGTACCCATCCAACCCATGCACGATTATATCTCAGGACAGGCATTACATTAACAAAGATAAAATATTGTGGGTAGTTATACTGAGGCTCGCCAGAATCTATTATGGAATTACAGAGCCTTATACAAAACGAATCATAGATGAGGTTCCAATAATTGTACTTGAAACGCTACTCCAAATATTTATCACACCAAAATCTTAATAGATTGGGTCGCAAAACGATACTGAACGTTCTAGTGACATGAATGATCACTATCGTTTGCAGGGATAGTCAAATGTGGGATAACCAGCGATTATTGGCTTGAGTATAACGTGAAAGAAAGAAGAAAAAAGCCTCTGGTAATGTTCGTACAAAACCAGTAACAAATTAACCAAAAACAGGGTTGCATAATCATTCTCAAATGTTTGAACTATCGGAAACACTCGATAGATGTGTTTTGATAGAAGTCTTGTTGAAGCCTTAAATAACAGTTGCATGTATTTTGCTTTTCGTTAAAACTTCTTCTTGTGGACTGCACTATATGGTTCTATGGTTCTATGGGCCCACTAAAGTGGCATGTACTGAGTATAATTCCTTTGACCCATTCAATGTAAAAGAATGTTACAGCAACCAGCATAATCAGACTGCCGGGAACCATGCAGTACACTACACCTGCTCAACAACAATTTCAAAGTATTATCGTGAGGGAATACAGTGTCTTTCACAATGAAAAAACAAGAACAAAATCATTGATTTGACTTACAGACTCAGATTCTTAGATACTAAAAAATTGGGACAACAGTTCATATCGGTGCAGGTGTAAATGAGAGAGCATGCTGCTCGTAAACAACATGCCAAACCTGTGGCCAGTCACCCCTCAAAATCCTTTAAGAACACATTTGACACAGACTATTATTCAGAATGAAAGACGGAATTCAGCATGCATATAGTTGGTGTCACATTGGGCAAGGCCCAGGTAATGGCCTATGCCAGTTGTCATGAAAAGAAATGAAGAGGAAAAGAAAAAAAAAAACTTCAGGAGAGGGGTAATGCATAAATCAGAATAATGTCTACCAATCGGGGTTTTTTTTTTCAGTATTCTTTTTTTCTTGTGCGTTAAAAGGTGAAAACGTACCCATGCAACCCTTCATGAGTATAACTCAGAACAAACATTACATTAATGAATATAAAATATTGTGGGTAATTATACTGTGGCTCGCAAGAATCTAGTATGGAATTTCGAAACGACATACGCTTGCCAGACTTAACATTCTTTGAATTCATGTTCAAATAAAAAATAAATTTGCATGGACGCAGATGACCAGGATGACCCGTCAAATATCACTTGGGGGAAGTGTCCGTCTTATTGTTTAGTACTATACGCATCGTACCAAACTTTTTTTTTTCATCATAATTACCAAATACTAAGTTCTAATGAACATTTCTGTTTTTCTGCCGGGTGGGTGTGCTGGCAAGCACTCTTTATAAGGACTATATATACATGCATAATCATTATGTCAAAGATGGTCACCTTAGTGAATTTACTAACCAACACGTCTGGTAAAGACGTTTCAATATTATTTTGCTGATGCTCTCCGTGAATAAGATTACAATGCAGTAATATTGCGAACACCTTTAGTGAAGATGAACGAAGTAGCCTTGAAATTGATTGCTTACAAGGCTGGCAGTGGCAATACCACTGAGCTGAAGCCACGTCATGACGGTGACTATGAACAAAAGCCCAAAGCCTCACTTCTCCTTCACTCTCTCTTGGTCTTAAATAAACATCCACCAGCCTCCATTTACTGGAGACTAAACGTCAAAGTGTCCTTAACATTGGCAGCAGTGGCAGCAGCTGTAAACATAATGTCTGACAGCTTTGCTCTCACTTTCATTCTGTCAAATAGGCAAATCAGTTTTACATCTACTGCAGTCATGACAGTCATGGATATGCCGGAACTTAAGGCGCATACAAGAAAGAAAGCAATAAAAAGAAAAAAACAAACAAACAAACATAGAAGCCTTTATTTTCTAGCTTGCTTAACATCTTCGTGTCCCTTGTTTCATTATTGTACAAGAATGTCCGAATTCTCTTTACTCAGCACGTTTACAGTGCTTTTATATTTTATTTAATCATTGACCTTCTAAAGCTTTGATTATCAAAAAAATACTCGATAATTGAATGAAGATACTTAGTCAAGGAAAGCATTAATTGCTTCTAAATCTCAATAGAATCTAAATTTCAATAATTTCTTTGTAGAATACTGTAAAATAGATGAAAGTTGTTGTTGTTTTTTTTTTAAATCCTGGATTCACACTATAAATACCAGAGTAAATGCAGATCATAACTGTGACTGTGAAAGGTGTGATACCACTTGTATAGATTTTTATGATATTTTTTCAAGTATGTACTGTATGTAACAAACATCGACTGTGTTGCACAATATTGTTACATGCCTGGCTCCGATTTTGCATTGGCCGATATGCATTTTCATTTAGCCAATTCTCACTGAACTTTCCTTTCAAAGACAATTGGCCTATTCCCTACCAATTTTGCAATGTTATTCCTCTCGCTTTGGTAAAACAGTCTATTCTTTATACATACCCCTGAACTTTAACACGGATAGAAGATTTGTTTTGCAAGACATTTTATGTGCAGATACACCTTCCTGCCATGTCAATCAATTGACAATATAAATCAAGTGATTGTTTTGGCAGAAGAGCGTATCTACAAAATTTCCCTTTCTGCCAAATCAATCAAACCATGTGAAAACTGAATATCCTTATTGGACAGTAAATCAAATCAAATCGAATCCACTCAAATAAAATCAACTTGCAATGTACGAGTAGGCCTAAGTGCTTAGGCAGGATGGAGTATATAATTATGTATAAACAGTATTATTACATATCATGCGTCATTTTTCTTATTAGACAGAAAGGTCTCTCTACATTGTGCCGGTCTATACTCTGTTGGATGACGCATGTATTTACCGTCTGCAGCAGCTTGTACTTGCGTGCATCGCTTAAAATAATACACTGTCTATCAAACGATTCATGCAACGCACGTACTCAGTGCTGGTTGTTACTTTCCACGTCTGCATGTAGATACGCCATTCTGCCGAAACACCCACTTGTTTATTGCCAGTGAATTATTTGGTAGAAAAGCGTATCTGTAGTAAGACATTTCTGCCTGAAAATCACGGTCAATTGCCAATTACTAGCATGACTAGTACGGGCAGTTAATTTGGCAGAAAGTCTTATCTGTATAGAGAGGTAATTGTTCGTAGATTCTGAAGAAAGGCCTATCTGCTCATTATAATATTACAACACTCATTTTATCGACAGGTGAATTAGGCCCTATCATTAAATGTGTAAAATAAATTCTCAAAAAAAAAAAAAAAAATCAACGATAGGTCATGAACGACACCAAAGACTGAAAGAATGAATTCAGATCCATAATGGATAACTAAAAGAGGACTCAATGGTACTCTGAGGACATGAAGGAAGTGATTTAAAGTGAAAAGTAGAATCGCTTTTGTTGACAGTTTAGGTTTTCTGTCGGTTTGTCAGCTAATATTTGAACCAAATTATACCCCGTCTACTGCCAAGGACTCAGTACCTCTTTGGTTTCATTTCAAGAGGGAAATTTGATGATTAATGTTGTCGAAAAGCTCACAGAAATAGATTTAAAAACCCTCCTGTATTGTGTAAAGCGTCAACATAAACTCAACATAGCGTGACACCGCACTGAACGATTGTCAAGCATGAGTTTTATTGACGTGTTATTTTCGGAAAAATGGTAAAATAAACATGTTCACTTCTCTGAAATAGCAATAGTAGGTAAATACATTGTCTTCACACAATACTTTGAAAAAGGATTAAATGAGGATATGATTAAGATAACAAGTGTTTTGGAGCTGACGGAGCCGACATTTTTGTTTATTTTTGCTTATATCAACGGCGACTTTCCGATCTTCGACACATTATATTCACATTTTCTGATACGAAGAAGACTAGTGAATAACTGGGAAACGAAATAGTCATAGTGTGACATGGTAAACAGCCAACGCCCAGTTCAGTGAAGTTATAAATCAGTATACCTGAATTTTGAAGGGCACATTTATGAAACTTCGGTGTGTGGAGATTTTCGCTCCTTACCTGATTCTACGTAGAATGATGGATAAGTCTTGTCCACAAGCAATACAGTGCCCAACATGATTAGCAGATCCATTATCTGATATGCAACACGCGATACGTTGAATCCCATGTTGCTTTGGAGAGGGGGTGAAAACTCAACCAAGTAAACCCAGTGATACTGATATTCGAAATTGGTAAGTCTCGGTCAAGGTAGCACTGTTGATACAAGAGCAGTCTAGTTGTGTATACAGGTACCCGCTGTTCAGACAGAAGAACACAGTGGCTTTTATCATGTTCGTGACAAGGAAAATTACTCGTAAGTGTTTTGGCGGCTATATAAACGTGTCGTGATTGTTTTACTCTCACTTTCACGCTGTGAATCACACATTGCGTCCTACAGACAGCTAATATCGACGTGCCTTAGGCGCTTACCAGAATATAGTAAGACAGACCAAAGCAAAACAAAACAAAACAGGAGAGATTGATGTAGCGTGCAATTATTCATTGATTGATTCAGCCTGCGTGCAAAACAGATATACACGACATAGGAATATGCTATGATCTTGTGTCTTTGAGTATTGTATTTCTACCAACATTTCTATCTTCTTCGAACATCACTGCACTTTTCTTTTATTGACCTTCTCAATCTTTGATGATGGGATAATACCTTTTGGCTTATTAAGATTACATGAAGGCATTTACATGGTTGTTGTTAGAAAAAAAAAATGTAAATGTAATTCAATAATATTGTATTTGCAGATTTCCATATCTTGTGTAGCGATCCTGAATTATCACCTACATACCGAGATCTTCGAGAAAGGTCTTCAAACATGTCAAATTTAGAATTAAAGATCCCCCAAAAAAAGAAGAAAAAGAAGAAGAAGAAAAAACAAGATTTATCTTCTCCACTGAGCTCTTAATTGAGTGAAGTTGAAGTTTATTATCTATATTCACATGGCATTTACATGGCATAATACATTACAAAAGACACATGCAGGAATACAGGATAAAAGGTATCAGGGAATATACAGCATGAATGCTAATCAAGTCCGATACCTGTCTGATATAATGGTTCTATAAAGGTAATAGGTACAGTACATTGTACAATGATTAGCTCTACAAATTGTAGTTTGAAAATACATGAAACATGAGCATATTTACAACTATTTACATTATAAAACAGTTGAAAACTTTATGTGGTAATACATCTCCTACTATAATTATTACAGTATGAATGAATATGTGGGTCTACAGTAGGGACCTAAATATAATAAGCAAGGAATACATGTTTATATATTTTCATTTTTTCCTATGTGTTTATGTACATCATTAGGTTTAAATAAGCGTATTGAAGGTAAGAAGGTACGAAGTTATAAACGCATTTATATATCATCATGACGCGACTTAACTCAAAAAGTTTGTCTAGTGTCATTCATTTAAGACTTTTGAACAAATCAGCCGACGGTGCGTCATAGTATGTTTGGCTCATATTATTCATGCGCCCTCTATTGATTTCTTCTTTTTTTTTGCAGCTTAGTTTTATTGGGTAGAAATTTTTTCGACAAACATCAGAACAGTAATCAAATCGTGGTAACACAAGACTGATATAGAGTATCTTGAACGACTGCTGTGGCAAAAACAAAAACAAAAACAAAAAAAACAAAACATAAAAACGCTCCGATCTCTTTATTATGCAAACACTTTTCTGGGTAAATTACTTAAATTTTTAATTGGTTTAGACCA
Organism: Diadema setosum; assembly: GCA_033980235.1. Taxonomy (NCBI): domain Eukaryota; kingdom Metazoa; phylum Echinodermata; class Echinoidea; order Diadematoida; family Diadematidae; genus Diadema; species Diadema setosum. The sequence goes on from CM067079.1 coordinate 7,491,098, forward strand.
CTTCGGTTCTTCATCTATCGAAGCTCCTAGACATTATTGAACTGAATTATTTTAATCATACTACCATTTAATAAGGTACTGAAAGTTTCAATTTCCCGAGATTAGCACGGGAACCAATAATCATGACACAAGTTGTGTCGGTGTTTAGTGCATCGGTTAATTTTTCTTCCAAAACTTTTGCATCGTTAGCGCTAACAGTGAGGGTCGTATTGTCAGCGAACATATTCATGATACCTTTTGGAGTACACTCAGGTAGACTTCACATAAATTGAAAATAAAAGGAGTCCAAGGATTTACCCTTCTGGCACACCTAATTTCATAGTTGAGGGATGAGACTTAATCTTGGCTCTTTGAATTTTTGAACCTTTGCTACTTTGGGTCACTTACTGTTTATCACTTCAATATGATTTGAACCAATAAGCAGTCGTCTTGCTACACCCAATACACGATAATTTACATAAAAGTAGTTCGTGATCTACAGTATCTAAGGCCTTCCGAATATCAATCAAGGCAACTCCAGAAATTAATTTTGATTTGACAATTTGATAACTTTATATTCACGAGTGGTAAGATTGAATTGGGACAATAATTATTATTCAACGAAGAAATATCACCAGCTCTAAATATTGGCATTACCCGAGTCTTTTTCCATTCACGTAGAACAACTTCCGTGGGAAGGGATTTGTTGATAATATCACAAAGATATTCTGCGATAAAATTCTTTGTCATCTTTAAAAGTTTGCAGCTGATATGATTTGTCCGATGCTTTTGCACCATCAACCTTTATGGTATTGGAAAAAAATAGTTAATGACTTGGGCATAAGGCACAACAGAAAAACCTGATAGAGAGATATCTTCGTCGCGACGATGTCGCATTGTGCGTGTTTGATGATTTGCATGTGAACAGGCGTCACGTGCATATGAATAAGCAACCGTGCATATGAATACACGTACTTTCTTTTCATACCTTTGTTTATTCGTCCCGACGATAAGCGACGATAGAGAAAGGATTCCCTTTCACTAATCGTCGCTCTTCGTCCCGACTTACTAGCTATTTTCAAAGTTCGGCTTCTATTGTGCCTTGCGTTTCTTTTGTTAAAAACGTCGCATATCGTTCCCGACGAATCATTGTTCAACCGTCGGGAAATGTCCTGACTATATGGCTTCGTTTCAACGCCGCTTGTGTTCAAGTTTATGTTTTGTTAAGCTTTACTTGTCACAGCATAAAGCCTATTATCCGTGTGATCTAAAACGTCGCATATCGTCCCGACGAATTACCATTACTGTACCACCGAAATTCAGTCTCTGTTCCATCGTCGAGCAACGTCCAAAACGCGTGGCTACAGCTAATCCGCTGGGTGATGTGATTCGCAATGCCGAGTACGATAATGGATGGGAAGTTTTGTGTTTTCACGAGAAAAAAAAAATGTATTCTCGCTGCTATAGATAATTGTGAATAACAGGCCGACTTTCCGTCTTTTGTGCAAATTCTATAAGTTATGGCGATGTGAAAGGAGCCTTGACCGCAGTCGGTAGACATTGAATTTGTATTATCTTGTCTTTACGCGTAGCAAACACGGCGGAGAGATTTTGTCCGGTGTACAAACGAAAACTTGACCATCGTTGCAAAACTTATTTCATAGTCGCCGTTCGTTGTCAAACTCCGACAACTTCTGTCATATTTTTTGCTGTAGAATACATTGATTTTTTTTTTTGTTACTTGACACAACATTGAATCAAATATTTGTATTTTAACAACGTGTTTACCTATTTATTATGTTGCGGCATTTACTTCAATTGGTCGTCGGCCTTCGCGTGGTTGTATTAATTGTTACAGACTGTACATTTATGTCGTCTTGTAAAATTTTAGAGCGGGCGGAGAGATTCTGTCCAACGTTCAAACGGGAATTCGACCGCAGAACTTGTTTTAGCTGTCCATCCTTGCTGACTGTTCTCATGGTTTGTTATGCTAGAAAAGGAGTATCGATTTCATGTTGTCAACATACCATAAAAATGCCAGCTGCATTCGCCTTTTAACTTTTCTGTAAAGGCGGATTTTTTTTCCACCCACATTGCGCCACACAGAAACTAGCGCAAACAGATAATTATGCGAATGTTTTCACTTGTATTATGTTTCAGGAGATGATGTCTTGGTTTCGGGCCGAGTGCGAAGAATTGTAAGGAAACTTGACTGTTATCGATATAATTGTTACGCTTCAGGTGGAGAGAATTTGTCCGACTTCCAAACGGGAACTAGACTACCATTGATTATTTCAGTTGGTTGTCTTTCTTTGTTAAACTCCGTTAACTTCTGTCATTTATATGTAGCTGCATAGAAAACATTGATTTCTGTGTTCTTTAACACATCATTGAATCAAATCTGTGTATTTTAATACCGGATTTACCTTTTTACTTTGTTGCGGCATTTACTTCAACTGGTCGTCGGCCTTCGTCACGGTTGCAATATAATTGTTAAAATTTATGTCGTCCTGTAAATTTTTAGAGCGGGAGGAGAGATTCCGTCCAGCTTTCAAACGGGAATTCGACTGAAGAACTTGTTTTAGCTGTCCATCCCGCTTTTGTCGATCCGTGTTTACTGTTCTTATTGTTTGTTATTCTTAAAAAAGAAACAAAACAAAGACAAAAGATTTGATTTCATGTTGTCAACATACCATAGAATGTCATCTGCGTTCGCCGTTTAACTTTACTGTAAAGGCGGATTTTTTTTTATCGCCCTCTTTCCGCAACCAGAAACTAGCACCAAAAGAAAATTATGCAAATGTTTTCACTTGCCATTATGTTTCGCCTAGAGCCCCTTTTACACTTTCACGGATTGCATTACGGATGACCACGGATCGTTGGTCCGGGATCATCCGTACTATTTCCGGGATGACCGTGTTGACTTCGTGAAGTCATCCGACATTATCTTTGATCCGGCATGTCCGCTGAAAAAAAAAGAGCTTGCTTAAGCCCCTTTTACACTTTCACGGATTGCTACACGGATGACCACGGCTCGTCGTCCGTGGTGTTCCGGCATGCAAAATATCGATTTTCATCTCAATGACGATGTGAACACGATCCCAACTGGACGTCTACACGGACAAGTACGGCTTTAGAGCGGGAGGAGAGACATTTTCTGTAGCTTTCAAACGCAAATTCGACTGCAGAACCTGTTTCAGCTGTCCATCCGGCTTTTGTCAATCTCTGTTACCTGTTCTCACTGTTTGTTCAACTACAAAAAAAAAAACACATAAAAATAATGTTTTCAGTATATGATGTCTTGGTTTCGGGACCAAACAAACAGCAACGACAACAAAACACGAAATTGTCTTTCCCGGCCGAGCGCGAAGAGTTGGTCTCTACAATGGTAGATAACGAGTAGTAGACGAGTTGTAAGAAAACTTGGCTGCTACTAATAGCGTTATAATGTTATTACAATGTACTGTCGTTTCTCACCTCTTGTTCAGTTACGATATCTTCCGTTTAATCACACTTTATTCGTTTATTTGTCTCGCACAGTACATGCATTTTCTTAACGGCGATTTCTCTTCTTTTTTACTGCATTATTGCAGATTAATACCAGACGCTTCGATGTGTTGTGTGATTATGTTTGTGTTGTGAAGAGTGTTGATACTTCGTGGAATTTATTTTTTATCTCGAGCGATTATGGTGGTGGAGTTTCTAAATGTTGATAGGACAAGGACAAAATGATCTGAGTGATGGTGATGATGATTTTTTTGGTCCCGGTGTAAAATGAATGCTGGTGTAAGAAGGACGGCTAATGAATGCTGAGCGTACTACGGTCGTGTCCTGTGTTTGATTTCTTTTCTCCCTCTTTCACTCTTCTTTTCCCTCCCAGGAATGACAATAAAAATAAAGTACGTACACATCACAACAAAAAGAATCACGTGTTTGCAACCTTCGTAAATTTTCATTACCAACAAAGAATAAAGAGAAGAACACAAACACGATACTATACAGAGAAAGCAAAAGCGAAATTCTTGCTGAGAATGTGAATTTGCGCTGCTATATTGTGAATAACAGACTGACTTTCCGACTTTTGTGCAAATGGTAGTCAGGGCGATATGAAAGGAGGCTTTACCGCAGTCGATAGAAATTGAACGTTACCAATCGTTGCAAACGTGATTTCAATCGGTCGACATTATCGTATTCTTTTTGTGAAACTCCATCAATTTTTCTCATTGTTGTTGCTCAAAAATGCATTGATATTAAGTTTATATTCTTTTCCACACCATTGATTCAAATCGTTGTATTTTAACATCGTGTTTACGTTTTTATTCTGTTGCGGCCTTTACTTCAACTGATGGTGACCTTCGTCTTCATACTCATACTCTTATATAAAGTATCTCAGACCATCCAATTACAAACATTTAGCTGTCTTGGACATCGTGCTTGACTTTATATAATATTATATAAATCTATTGTGTAGGCCCTATATTTTATATGTTGTTATATATTTGTTATATGTGTCGTCCTGTAAAAACAGTTGTCAAAGGGGAATTCTACTCAACCAAAGATATTGATTTAATGGTGTTAACATACAATAATGTATATTTTTTGCCATTGTTGCTGTAGTTTGATATCAAAACAAGTATGTTTATGTATGTTTATGCATGTTGGAGTGTGTCTTTATTACATATAGTTATTCTTTCTTGGATTTGTGGTGGCTCTGAAAAGAGCCGTTGGAGTTGCAGTTTCACTGCAGTGTGGATTCAGCGTTGATGGACTTTCCGTCTGTGATCATCGACGTCCTTTCTACTCGTGAACACGTATCTGCATCCGACGACAGGACAGCGTCCGAGACCCTTGGCGGCAAACTGGGGCAGGTGCTCACATGGCCTGCATCTCGGTGCCGATACCGCCTGCAGGAACGTCATGAAGTGGGATGGATGAGCGGGAGACGGTAGAGGGGATGGAAACATTCGGAGAATGTCCATGTCAGCAGCAGCCAGAAGAGGGGGATTCGTTGAGCAGTGTAGACAAGAGTTGCGCGTGCACTTGGTGAATATCGTCGTCCCGATGCTCTTGTCTATGTGGCCGGAGACAAAACTGTAGTCGTCGATGATGTCACTGTTGTGGAGGCGGCGCGCAGATGACCCGACTACTTCTTTGATGTGATCGAAGTCATGGCCATAAGGATGAGGCTGAGCTCCGCTGGGCTCCACTTCTACGGAGATCTTGCAGCCGGCGAAGCGAACGTTTCTCCAATGAACTTCCTTCACCGCCTCCATCGCTGCGTCAAAGACAAGATCTTCTTTTCTCTTCCGTTCCTCTGCAGGAATTCTCTGGCGGCTAGGTGGGCTGTCTTCGCCAGGGAGTGTTGCTGGCAAGTACACGCTGGTCAGCGCCTGGGTGCAAGGCGCCCACAAGTGTTCTACTGGAGAAGTGACGCTCGCTCGGTGTCTCATTAATGAACTCTACCACTGATGTTGCCGATTTGAATAGAGCGTGCTGACTATACGAGAGCGGTAGAGAATAGAAGTGATTTGTAGGCGAGACAGAATACAAAGGCGGCGCTCTGACGTAATCTCTTCTTTGTTTGACCGTTGGGCGCAGGTCCCCTTGGGAGGGTCAGCGTTTTGAAGGTTGTTTCTTTGTCCTTTCAGCGGGCTACCAGAATAGATTTATTCATAAGACAGGGGGAGACGCTTCGATTCGAAATGCACCAATATTGGACTCGTTTTTTTTTTCCAGGAGCTAAGGAAAACAGATATGAAACGCAATCAACAATACTCTCTTTGACAGGATACTTTTAGAATATTAAGAATTTGTTTTGGCTCTTTTTTTTATTTGGGGGGGGGGGGGGGAGGAGGGGGGGGGGGCGCTGTGGCACCATGGATAAGAATCATAACTACCAGACGTTATAGGACTCGAGTACGATCCCCGCCCAGTGATTACGTCCTATTACGTCCAGTAACAACACTAGGGCAATAATGTCAGACACCCTTATAGCTTCAGGACTGGCAGCACCGAAGAGTCTGGTCTAAATAGAGAAGACCGTTTTACAATTATTATCATTATTACTTTTAATGTTATTATGATGATTTAAAGAGAAGTAGGATTTGTCGGGCGATCTACAACGTGCCGTTAACGATCGATACGACACTGTACAGGCATGATTAAACCTGGAAACATTGAATATGATTTCATTCTGAAGCAAATAGTTTTTACACAGCAATAGATATGTAATGTACTCTCAAATGAATCCACCAATGATTGAAACAATCATCCCCCTGCATTCCTACGGATTCCCACTGATCAGTTAGTAGCCATTCCCTTGAATATTTCATTAACACTTTCAAAGTATCACGAAGAAGGCTATGGGCTGAATTCTCATCAAAATCAAAACTATTTCATGCTTTAACACCGTGAATATGCTTCTCTGCCCATGGAAAAAATACGGACAGTTTGTTAACATGTAGAACATGTTGTAGCACATTGATTGACGAAACTGGAATAATGAGGATGTACTTTTTACATGTCTGGATTAGTTTCTTGTTGATAGCAGCGGAATAGTATGCAATGAAAGCCAACTTATGGCTGATATGTTAGTTGCCGAGTCTAATATGATACAGTTTTATTGATTGTTACAACACATTCAAGAAATAAGGACTTACATGTACTCTTTGATTATCATAATTTTGCGATTTCCGTCTTTAACGTTAACTTTCAATATTCTATTATGTATTAAAACGGCGTCGGCAATTTTAGACATGAAATCGTGCATGATAATCTCCTTTGGATAGTTTATATCGACTATTGTTTGTTTCATTCAACATTCACTTTGTATTATTATTTTTTTTTTTACCTTCAGATACGTGCATTCTTTCAACTGTCGGGGCAAGTTTCCAAATACGATTGAGTATCTTATGCGTTCAATTACACCATATGCCCATTTTATGCAAGAGCCGAACTTCCCTTTTCTTGTACTTGGTGGACATCGAAGTGTAAGTAGAATTATGAGAATAATAGTTACTTCAGGTTAGAGGGGCGCATCAATTTTGAAATTTGTGTTTGAAAGGCTATTGTCTTCTTAAAGACGGTTAATGATGTTGCTCAAATCGACTGGAGCAAGCAATCTTATGATGCATGCTCGGATCTATAAAGGCTTGATGGTCTGATGCTACTACATTCCCAGTAAAAAGAGACGGGACGAAAAAGACATCAGTGGTACACAGGATGTGGTTGCCTCGGCGACGCTTTCTATTGTCGGGATGGGGATAAAGATGATGGAGGTCCTTTTGTAACGTGAAATGTTGAGCGCGTGGCTATCTTAATCTCCTGAAAGTAGCTAGATAGTAGAAGTCCATTCAAAAAGAAACTATACCGCGTTCTATTGAAGTGTATATCCGAGAAAGCTATTCTTGCTGTGTTGAATACAGGCTGGCACAGCTGACAGCGGTATTCAAACTTTCTGATCACTTGATGATTTGATGATTACATGTAATAGAATATTCAAAATGAACCCTTGGGAGTGTGACGGAATTTCGAATACGATACTAACAATCCGTAGATGAATAAGTTTGACAATCATTAACTGCCTTATACTTGAACCTAATTTGGCGATTATGCTTCACGTTTTCTTCGTAAGATGTATAAATCCAACAATGTCGATCAAATTATAAGACAGTTAGTCCTTAAGTTGTTAATGTCACTGACCATCCGAAGAGTGATGTGTATTGGAAGACGAGGTTTAAACTTCGCTTGGTTTTGAATCGTTTTACCGCGTAAGTTGCAACAAACGAACAGAGGTTCTTACTCTAAAACGAGAAATGTTCGCGTGCATGATAATGTCGCGAATTTCCCGAGAACCAAGAGATTAGCATGCACGTGGAAGTCCTTGCCTACACTTTATGCATTTCGCGGCAATAAGCAAAGTTTTCATGCCGCGAAGAAAATTGTCGGCTCCGGTCGTGAAATTTTCAGGCTGCGAATCAGTCATATTTCTTATTTCACACAAATTTGTTTTGTGTGTGTTTGGGGGGGGGGGGGTGTCGGGGGCAAGGGTCCTGTGGTACCATGGATAAGAATTACGACGGACTCGGGTTCGAATCTCGCCAAGCGATTAGGTCCTTTATATGTCCTTTAGCAAAGCTAGGGTAATAATATCAGGCCCTCTGAAATCTGCGGCCCTGACAGCACCAAAGAGGCTTCTCTAAATACAGAGAATTCGTTTTTGCAATTACTGCATATTATCATATTATTATTAATATTATCATTTCATTGTTATTAATATGATTTAAAGAGAAGTCTGATTTAAAATGGCTAAGATATCGAAAAGCAATTTCTATAAAAGAATGTACCCCCTTTTACAAGGATCGCTTTTTTGACTTTGATTTTGGATACCCCAGCCATTTCTGTCTAGATCTTCATCAAGTAAACTCAGAAATGTGTGATCTATAACGTTTCATTAACACTTTCAAAGTATCTCGAGAAAGACTAATAGCTGAATCCTCATCTCAGCCAATACTTTTTCATGCTTAACACCGTGAATAGGCTTCTCTGCCCATCGAAAAAAAAATGCGGGCAGTTCATTAACAAGTCATGTAGAACATGTTGTAGCACATTGATTACACGAAACTGGAATACTGAGGCTGTAATTTTTACATGTTTGGATTAGTTTTCTTTTTGATAGCAGCGGAATAGTATGCAATGAACGTAATGAAAGTCAACTTATGGTTGATACATAGTTACCGAGTCTAATATGATACACTGTTGTTGCAACACGTTTAAGAAAATAAAGGACTAACATGTACTCTTTGATTATCATAATTCTGCGATTTCCGTCTTTAACGTTAACTTTCAATACTCTATTATGTATCAAAAGGGCGTCTGCCATTTTAGACATTAAATCGTGCATGATAATCTCTTTTGGATAATTTATCTCGACTAGGGTTTGTTCCCTTCAACTTATTACTTTTTTTTTTTTACTGTCAGTTACGTGCATTCCCCCAACTGTCGGGGCAAGTTTTCAAATACGATTGAGTATCTTATGCTTTTAATTTCACCATTTGCCCATTTTATGCAAGAGCCAAACTTCCCTTTTCTTGTACTTGGTGGACATCGTAGTGTCAATAGAATTATTAGAATAATGGTTACTTCAGGTTAGAGGGGTGCATCAATTTTGAACTTTGTGTTTGAAAGGCTATTGTCTTCTTAAAGACTGTTAATGATGTTGCTCAAATCGACTGGAGCAAGCAATCTTATGATGCATGCTCGGATCTATAAAGGCTTGATGGTCTGATGCTACTACATTCCCAGTAAAAAGAGACGGGACGAAAAAGACATCAGTGGTACACAGGATGTGGTTGCCTCGGCGACGCTTTCTATAGTCGGGATGGGGATAAAGATGATGGAGGTCCTAGTCTTTTGTAACGTGAAGTGTTGAGCGCGTGGCTATCTTAATCTCCTGAAAGTAGCTAGATAGTAAGTCCATTCAAAAAGAGACTGCCGCATTCTATTGAACTGTATATCCGAGAAAGCTATTCTTTGTGTTGACGACACTCAACCAAGAATGCTCTTTTTGACAGGATACTTTTAAAATATCAAGAATTGCAAATCTTCACTATTGCAGGGATGAACCATATGAACGGTTTTATGCCAATTCGCATATTTTTGTTTTTGGTATTTTATTTATGATGGGGTGGGGGGGGGGGGGGGGGGTGATGGGGGCACTGTGGCACCAAGACCCGAATTCGATTCCCGCACAGCGATTACGTCCTATTTCGTCCTATGGCAACGATAGGGTAATAATGTCAGGCACTCTGATCAGTGGCGGATCCGGAGGGGGCGCAACCGGCGCACGCCCCCTTATTTTTCATAAAAAACAAAAGAAATAAAAAGAAAAGCAATGAAATGAAACCCGGAAGTGGCACCAGAAATATAAGTCATGCCCCCCCCCCCCCCTTTACAGAATTCCTGGATCCACCCCTGCTGATTGCTATAGCACTGACAGCACCGAAGAGTCTACATGTTTAATAGAGAAGACCTTTTTACATTTATTATCATTTTTATTGTTAATGTTATCATAATGATTAAGAAAAATAAGAATTACATAGATATCCCACACGACAGAGTGATATGTTTCTTATACCGAAAATCAGGTTACGATTATTACATAATACTTTTATTTACAGTGGCCCCAAATTATGGAATTCTTTAGATTGCAAATTACGACGAACTGCTGGTGGCGTACATTCAAACGTAAGCTTCAAAATATAAACGTTTTTCGCAGTATTCTGGTGATAATACGAAATAACTTGATTTAGCTGATGATTTGAAATGATGGATATTGATATAGATTATTCAGCATGATTGTAGAGCAGGTCTAAACATGGCTTTATATTTTCTTTCATTATTCTGTCCTCTTGCAGCTGCAGGTACAATCGTTTATATAGCTGTCTCTATGACGGTCTTAAGTTGGTGATTTCTCCTCTTCCTCTTTCTCATTCTCTTCTCCTTGTTCCGTGTGTGAGAGTGCACGCACGCTTGTCCAGGTGTACATGCGTGCGTGCAGTGTGTGTGTGTGTGAGTGCTGTGTTGATGTTCTTTCAGGGAACCTAATCCTACAAGCATCTGCTCCTATGTAGGGTCCCTTCACACACAAGTTTATCTATCCGTCATGAACGACTACCTTTGAGAATAAATTTCAATTGATTTGTTCTATATGTAAATAATATATACTGAACTCGTAACTTATAATTAATGTGTCACTTTACATTGTCATTGACGGATGTCAATACTAACAGTTTCTTTTCGATAGCAGCGGAATGTAGTATGTAATGAAAGCTGACTAATGTATGAGTTTTTATACGATACACTGCCATTGATTATTGTAAATCGCTTAAAGAAACAAGGATTTACATGATTGTAATCTTTGATTACCATAATTTTGCGATGTTCGTCGTTAACGTTAACTTTCAATATATCTATTAATATGTATTAAAACGGCGTGGGCCATTCTAGCTATGAAACAGAGTATCATAATTTATGGTGCTTAGATATTCTCGACAATGGTTTGTTTCATTAAACATATCAAAATTGTTTTACTTTTAATTACATACATTCTATCAAATTTTGGGGCAAGTTTACAATGTGAATGAGTGTCTTATGCTTTGAATATTTGCACCATGTGGCCATTTTTATGCAAGAGCAAAACTCTTCTTTTCTTGTACTTGGTGGACACCATGCGTCTATAGAATATGAGAATAATAGTTACTTCACGCTAGAGGGGCGTATCAATTTTGAACTTCGTGTTTGAAAGGCTTTTGTCATCTTAAAGACGACTAATGATGTAGCTCAAATCGACTGGAGCAAGCCCTCTTACGATGCATGCTCGGATCTATAAAGACTTTATGGTCTACTGCTCCGATATTCCCAAAAGAGACGGGACGAAAAAACATCAGTACACATGGATGTGGTTGCTTAGGCGACGCTTTGTATTGTCGGGATGGGGATAAAGATGACAGAGGTCCTTTTATAACGTTAAATGTTGAGTGCGTGGCAATTTTGATCTCCCGAAAGTAGGTAGATAGTAGAAGTCCATTCAAAAGGAAACTGCCGCGTTCTATTGAACTGTATATCCGAGTAAGCTGTTCTCGCTGTGTTGACTTAAGCTGACACAGCTGACAGCAGTATTCTTACTGTTGCTGATCACTTGTTGATTTGACGATTATTATACCTTTTACGAGAAAAAATAGCAAACAAACAAAGCAAAGCAAAAACAAAAAACGAACGAATGTTGCTAGCCAAATAACTGAACAGTTCGTAAACTGAAGTTCCTTCAAACTTTTAAAGATTAATACCCGTTCAGTTTTCATGAACGTGAAATTGTCAGGATTTTGCTGTCTAACTGGGTAATGGCTGCATCACAAACTTGCAGTGAATTTGTCTCGGCAGACAAGATCTTTCATATATTTCTGTGATTTAGTTTTTAATCAAGTGATTAATCAATCCCTTTCTACAGTTCAGTAATCATATTTCACCACTGTTCGATATTTCTACTATGGGTCCAAAGAAAGGCTATAGAAGCATGATATGTTGCTTTGATATATAATCATGATCTTCGCGTTGATTCCTTAAAAGGATGGTACAGTATTGGTGGAGATGAAAATTAGGCTATTACTTTTTTGTGAGATACCAAGAAAACGATTATGAAATAGTACAGAGCATACCATTTTAAGAGGAATTCAAAGTTTATATGATGAAAATCGGGTTTACAATAGCTGAAACATCCAAGAACAAAGTAAAACAAAACGATCGTAATAAAATGTGGGTCCCACACTTTATTAGGATCACTCTGTTTTGGATATCTCAGCCATTTCAAAATCAATTTTCATCAAATAAACGTTGAAATCCTCATGGAATTACATGCTCCATCATATTTCAAAAGAGGTTTCTCACTATGTCACCAAAAAATGATAAAAACCTGAAGTTAAGTCTCAACCAAAACTGTGTGATCCCTTTAAACTCAACTAACAGCTAGTTCCTTGATCGATATTTCCCAGGCTATCTACATGATCTATACACGCTGTTTATTCCAGTGCGCGCATTCTTTCGTCTGGCACCTGGGATCTATCTGGCACCTGGTTTTGTGGCAATTTCCACAAAGGGAGAGGGGGTGGGGTGTCAAATTTCTCGTAAGAGTAAGACCAAAGACTGCATACACAATATTTTCGTTTCCCATTTGTTGGTAATGAACATTTAGATTTAACTTTACGAAGGTTGCTAACACCTGGTTCTTGTTGTGATCGAGGTGTATGTATTTTTTTTTTTTTCATCATTCATGGGCCGGATGGGAAAGAAGAGGTTTGCTCAGCAAGCTGTCTTTTACACCAGCATCAGTAATTATCATCACCATCACGAGGCTTGATTCCAGCCTGCTCGCTTGCCGTGTTCTACATTGTATCATTTTCTTTTGCAGTAACTGAAACGTGTTTGTATTACTGGCATGACATACTGAATATTATTACATGTCCCAGGAATCCACCTTCCTGCTTGATATACTTTGCAATTCGTTTGCTTTGTACAGCAGGCGACGGTTTTTGTTTTTTTTTTTGTATTTCCTCTCTCTCTCTCTATCTATCTATCTACTGTCACGATGATGATAGTCGTGTATTGAATGCTATAGGATATTACTAAGTGATCTGAATAACAATTGCTACTGCTGGCATAAGTTAACTGAACAGATTTTCCTTCTTCTGATTTCACCTCTCCCTCATTTCTCATTCTTGTTTGCCCCCTCCCATGAATGGTGAAAACAACAACAACAACAACGACGACGACGACGACAACGACGACGACAACAACAACAACAGGTTTAACCGCACAACATATCAGATAAATGCAACCAATAGACTAGTCAACCAATAGACTAGTCCAGCAACCAATAGACTAGTCCAGATACTGGACGATTTCAATTGTCCGCATGCATGCACCCACACAATGCGCCCAACCGCTGGTTGCGACACTCCACCGATGGGAACTCCCGAAAAAAAAAAAATCAGGAAGGGTGATCTTGTGTAGTGTACATACAGACACCATCAACGTACGTCCGTACGTACGCGGGGACACTGCATACGAATACAGTCAAGGAAGTGGACTACCAATAGACCTACATGACACGCCTCTTTAGGCAAATGGCCACAACAAATCATAAGAGAAAATAATGGCGGGGGAATAAACAAAGACAACATTTCTGGTGTAAATTTCTACGAAAACAGGTGGCAGACAAAAACAGGTTAAAAGCAGTTTGTAAATCACCTGGGAACACCGACCGAACGGCATAATTCTATTAAAATGTCGCCTTATCTTTACAATAAAAAAAAAAACACGTCGAACAGTATAGGTGTATTACACATTAATGTTAACACTAAAACAAAACAAAGGGGTTATTCGTCGCTTCATGCTAACAATCGAATCACGTGTCAAAAAATAATATAAAAAGGTCTCGAATGCAGAGGAAAATATCGCTTTCCTAGATGCCGCTGCAACAAGCCGAAGTTTATAGTGTAAGAACTATACCTACCCAACAGCAGGCCTACATATCATAGCAACATAAATTTGAAACTTCTTTCGATCTCACACTCATTAAAATCTGCGTACCACTGCGTGTGAAAATTAAAATGAACATCACCGATATATCAACTGAGAAGTTCCTCTAGATACTTCTTTCTGACTTAGCGATCATCATACAGTAAAAGACGTGACTTTCATTGTATTTGTATCGAATGTAAACCGTTTACCGTAAACGAAAAATACTATACAGAGTGGCTTCTCCGTTTATTGTCTTTGCCGAAACCATATGGAGCTAAGTACGAAACCAAACAACACGCACACAAGGATGGCACGTTTCACTGAACTTGACACCACGTGTTTCGCACTTCGGCACATTGCGCGAAATGTAGCGATTACATACTTGTTGCGGACTTACTGACTTTGGTCAAGGAGTGAAAATGGAATACATTAATAAAATATTGTAATATTGAAATACCGACATCATGAAAATGTTTGAAAACAACAAATGATTATGGAGTACAGAAATGAAAATACCAAACAAAGATTTTCATTCGGAAGCTCTCCAGAACAGATGAAAGCATCTCCCCTTGTATGGCACTAAAAGTTTCCCCCAATAAGCCGAGGTTAGTGAGGTATACACCAGGGCTCGACACTATTAACGGTGGCCCGGTGGACCGGGGCCACCAAAAAAAGTCGGATGGTTGCCTTTACTATTGGAAATGGACAGCGGAAACAGTCGACTCTGTAAGACGCTAAATGTCGGATGTTTGCTTTTAATTTTGGAAATGAATAACGGTAATATTCGACTCCGTATGATACTAAAATAAATGTCGGATGTTTTCTTATACTTTTGGGTTTAAATAACGGTAAGATTCAGCTGTGCTAAAATTAATGTCAGACATTTGATTTTGCGTCCGGAAATGGATAACAATAATATTCGACTCCGTACGATGATGAACGATGATGAAATAAATATCGCATGTTTGCTTTGACGTTCAGAAATGACTGCTAATAATTTACAACTCCGTATGATGATAAAATAAATGCCGGATATTTGCTTTTACGTTCGAAAGTAAATAGCAATAACATTCAGCTCCGAAAGATACTATGATATTAATGTCGAATATTTGCTTTGACCGTCGGAAATGAATAACAATGATATTCAATTCCGCATTGTACGATGATAGAATAAATGCCTGATATTTGCTTTCAAGCCCTGGACTTGCGGAAAGATATGATAATGTATGTTCGCCACTTTTTTTTTTCATGATTCATTCTAGAATTTAAGGAGTCTGATAGCCATCGGATCTCATTACGATGTTTTTGTATTGTTTACAGACAAGTATGGCAAACATAAGAGCAAGCCTTCATAGAAGATGAATTACCCCGGTGGCATCATTGAACGACAATTCAGGTTCAATGGGCAATCGTCGGGACCACTAGCGACGTTAGAAAAAAATAAAAACCTCAGTATCGAGCGGCGATTTAAGTTGAATGAGCAATCGTCGGGACGATTTGCGACGTTTGAAACTCATACCAAACGGTGATTTAGGTTTAATGGGCAAGCCTAGGGACGATGTGCGACGCTTTAGCAATTACCAAACGAATATGTGACCAGTGATTCAAGTTGAATGGACAATCGTCGGGACGATAAGTGCGACGTTTGAACAATTATGGATTAACAAACTCGCCACGGAACGGTGATTTAAATTCAATGGTCAATCGTCGGGACGATGTGCGACGCGAAGCCATCACCAAATCCCTTCACAAAACAGTGAGTCAAGTTGAATACGCAATCGTCGGGGACGATATGCGACGTTTGAACAATCATTGAAACGCCTCGCCGATCAACAAAAGATCTCCTTAATTGATTAACCGCGACGAAAAGAGACGTCTTCGTTCCGACTCGTCGGGACCATCTATTGTTGACTTTTTTAATGAGCGAAAAAGAGCGCAGTAATGAGCACATTAGGCCGAAAATTTAGATCGTTGGGGACGATTGGCGACGATCTTTTGTCTCATATCGTCGCGACGAAGATATCTCTCTAACATAGTTTTTCTCTTGTGCCTAAGTTCTCTCCAGCTCCTATACATTTTTTTTTTTATTGTTGTTTGATTGTTTTTCCTCATTCTCATGACATGAGTAAATTTGTTGTTCATACATCTATAGGTGTTCTAAAGATCACCACTATTGTTAGCTTTAGCAGCTTTGAGAACTTTATCCAGTTCCGTCATGAACTTAACAACCTCATCGGATAGCCATGGGCACGCTTGTTTTCTTAACCGCTTTTTGCGCAAAGGGATATGTGCTTGTTGATTACATTTTTGAAGAGTCAACCATATATCCCACGAATCATCAACCGTGTCAACGTCATCTATATCTATTATGACCGGGCAAGGAACACTTCTCAAATCTCTGTAAAATTCCTCCTCATTAAATATCTAAATGAGCTAGAAATCTGCATATTCATGATCATTTATGGATCTTTACGCTGAAGTCTCCAATTGCATACACCAAAATGATCACTTATTCGCCATTCACTTTAAAGTTCTTTGATATATACAAATATGAAGTCAATTGAATTAGAAGCAGTATTTGTATAACTCTTGTGGCAGTATCAATTAACTGACTTACTGCTCGTACATACTGTATCTAATAAGACATAACTTTTCAGACTTTCACCTCATGTTAATGTGGCATACAACAACAACTGAAATCACCTTATATAATACAACTCATATATTCCGAGAGAGCAGAGTCCAAATTCCTGTCTAGTGCGTCGAAAAAATCAACGTGAGAATTTGGAGGTCTGTAAAATTCCCAGACAAGGATGGAAGGCTTATTTGGATAATGCAATTCAAACCAAAGACATTCTGAAGTAAATGAATTCAAATCGTCTCTTATACTGTAATTGAATCTTTTGGAAAATTAATACAGCCACACTACCACCATGCGTTGTACAGTCTTTACGTAACAGAACATAATCATCGATATGCAGTTCAGAATCACAAAATGCCTCATTCAAACCAATAACGTCAAGTGATGTATTTCTCAGAAGCGATTCGAAGTTCATCAGTTTTAGAAATTAAGCTATGAATATTCAAATGAGCAAATTTTAAACCTTTCCTTTGAGCGGAGCAACCGAACAATTTATCAAATGATACACATTATTTTTGTTCAATTCATGTGGTTATTCCTGAAAAGTATTTTGTGCTTTGCCAGTGTTAACCTATCATTGCGATTCAAATTTCGGTACCAACTATCAAACCACTGTTAGAAATAATGGTTGTGATTTTGACTTTGATACACGAGAACCCGCACAATGTTCACCAGAGTTAGAGCGAGAGATTAACAGCGTGTTGCCGTCACCAGCCGTAGATGCTCGTGCAATCCCTGTTGAGCTTTTGTCAGTGGAAGCCATGGGTGGATGGGGCCGATTTCAGCCTCTTGGTGGAATCATCTTAAAATCCTGTGTTGAGGATCCCACCACTTCAGCATAAGACCTCTGTCGAGTAGGTGCAGTGGTTTGTTCTCTGGGTCGCTTGATGAAACTTCGCATATTCGAGGCAAGAACAGCTTGCCCCAGCTTGTTGATGTGGACCCCACCTCGCCCAAGATGCCGATCACCGATGTTGCTGTTGTCAATGAAACCCCAGCTCCGTTCATGGGCAGCTAATTTTAGGCGCTCATTAACTCCATCGACTAGGTGCCCTAGATGAACTGATTTCCACCAGCGATGCACAATACTACATAAGGTAACTTCACACCCGTTAGTTGATATCACATCCAGTAAGGATATCATGTCATCTGCGGCCGATTACCTTACTTCCATCATCTTCCGACATGTTTTTTGACCCGACATGTAAAAAGACGTCTCCTTTCGCCTTCATACCCGCAGTAACCTTCCTTGCGGAGATATCTGCCACCATCGCCCCTGGGGGGCAGATCACTTTGGGTTTTCAACTCATAAGACGGCCATAGTGCCTTATTATAAAGTCCCCTTCGATGACAACATCTGGTAGCTCGGTGAAGAGGCGTTGTCTATTGCCTTTCGGGCAAACTCTAACCTAGCTGGTCGCTTGTTAACATCGAGGCAGATGTAGAAACCTCGGAAAGCACAGAGACCTCCAAGCGTCTTTGATTGATTCCTGACAAATCAAAAGCATTTTGTCACAGTCACAGTTGCTGTGACTGACAACTTGCCGCAGTCTAAAAACTAGAAGCATAATGAAATTCTTTGCAAATATTCAAATTAGTTTTTATTGGACTGTACACTTCTAGTTTCTGTTGGTCCGGTTGCTTTCTGATGGCCCAACAAGTTTTGATGGAGTATGATGTTTAAAATGAAAGTCGTTGGTCCTATTGGTATCGCATGGTATAGATGTTGATGGAGTCAGTTCTAATGATTTCTGTTGGTCCTGTTGGTTTCAATGTTGGTTCAGTTGGTTTTGACAGTATCGTGTCTTCTGGTGTCCATCGAATCATTAAATGTCCATCAGGTAATGCTTTTGATCCATCAAACTCCAATAAATACCACTCCAAATTATAAAAAAGAAATGGTAATGGTGTTCTAATGGTCTCTAATGGATTGTTGACCTGGAAAAAAAAATCTGTACTGCTTGAAAGTGATAGAGACTTTTAAAAGAGATAGGAACAGCGAGAATACAGGACATTGGGGTAGGGAATGTACCCTCCATCCCCCCCCCCCCTCCCAACACACACATACACACACACACACGCTACGAACATTGCGCGACAGCGTCCAGTGCATGCAAACGTGAGCTGCAGCACTGGTGGGTTGGTGCCGGAATCACGTGAACGCTTTCGGTTATGGCTGTTGAAGGCCCCTGATCCCTGATCTATTCAAGTATGTTCACGAACTGGAGTTCCAACTGGCTATGATTATTCAGGTATCCGTCAATTTGCTGGGGATTCACAAAGGCATGTCACATATGCAACGCATTTGTGCCTTTGCTGATCGGCGTAGAATTGATGCCGCCATCAATCTTAGGATTCATTTTGAAATTTAATATAACGTCTATATTGCTTGTTTATTCATTAAGTGACATGAAATTTCCCCTAATAATGAAACATATGAAATATATATAAATGTGTGATTTTACCGCATCAGCCAATTCTCATTCTTTCTCACCAATGTTAATCAGAACAGACGTGAGATGCTTATTTCCTGTTTTGTTTTGTTTGTTTTGCCCAGATTTATATTATCACATCTAAAGGGAAATGTTCATGATGGGCTCGGTCCGCGTGGTCTATCCTATTTACAGATATTAAACCTTCATCAAAATGTATAAGCCTTAGTCGAGGAAGTAGACATTAATTGAATATCATGAGGAGAGGTTTTCCCTGGCAAAAAGGTAATTGTTTATACCAGGTCGTATTCCTCGGCCTGTCTACTGTAAAATAATATAAGAGGGATACAGTGTGTGTTAACTTAATGAGAGAGAACTGTTCTTAACCGCCTTGTACTTTACGGACTTCACGGACTTCATCATTACAAAATATTTTGATAAGGGTTTTCTATCAGAGCTCATGGACAATACTCTACAGGCCTCTCTGTTTAGAGACAGACATTTATGGCATACAAAGCACCACGTTTTGAGTGGTGTATAAGTTATATGCAATGTTCCCTTACATTTTCCTTGATGCAATAATTATCTGGCAACAGACAACAATCTTTTCCGGCGGGACTATAGTATACCATAATATACATGATCTTTATATGGACAAAGCTGTGTTTGTCATAACACGTACAAATTTCATCGACTTGTTATTGACAAAATATTTTAAGGGATATCATTTCCCCCGCTTTCCGAAAGAGATTATTGCACTTTCATTATGCTGGGAATGTTGCTGAATTTTCTTTATATTTCCCAATATTTTTGTCCATAATTACGTCATGAAGTGTAGTAGTCTCCTTATCCAGCGATGACAGCAGCGATGACAGCAGCGAAACAGCAGCGAAACCTTAAAAGTTCCCAACTTTTAAATTGATAATGTGATTTATCTCAAACTTTCACTGATGTGTTCCCTTAATATTGCTGCTTTCAGTCAATCCAAATTTGGACTTTACAATTGGTCTCTGTTAAAAAGTGAACTATGCGCAAATTATTAGTGTGTATCACAAAGACCACCACATACCCCACAGACTGATTTCCTTCCAGTCCTGAAAATAGTGGAAGTCTCTCTTGTCAAAAAGTGTCGCATTTGCAAAGTGTCGCATTTGCTTGTCTTAAGTATCGTATTGACCAATCCTACTTCTATGTAGTTCGTTTATTTTGAAAATTCTCAATACACGGTGCAGGCTTTTTGTTTATTTGTGGATTTTCTTCTTGCATAATGACTTGTAGAAATCAATCATGGATTTGAACCTCAACTTTGGTGTTTTTAAAGCATGCTTTCATAGAGGTTATACCACCGGTACTATGTAATTTTAGAAAGTTAACTCCAATTAACGCAGCTCATATTCCATTTTAAAGCTTAAGATATGAGTAGGGCAGAAATTGACAAAATATCTGGCTAATACCCTCTGTTGGCTTTACCACGCAGGGTCACCAAAACAACTCAAAATTTAGATCCATTTACTATCGAGATTGCATGCAACTTCAGGGGGAAAATAGTTTCTGGTTGTACCAGCGAAATGTACAATCATGCCTGGAAGAAAGAATACATTATTCGCACTGAAACCTCGAATGGACACGTGGTTTTCTTAACAAAGCTATATACAACCGCTATTCAACACTTCAATCTATTTTTAAATCAAGGACTACTAAAGTGAAAATTGAAGCATATCATATTTCATACTACTTCATTGACAATGATTAATTGTCTTGTAAAAATACATAGACCAACTTTTGAAAACAAACTCTTTTTTTCAGGTACTTGGTTCTCGAAGTTTTTTAAAAGGAAATATTTTGTTCAATCTTCCCAAAGAATGGGAGAAACAGGCTCGTTTAACACTTAGTTCTGACTTCTTGTATGAGTTTAAACATTTAGCATCATGAACCTTCGCGTTTTTCTTTTCTAACAACTCCTATTAACTTCGAGCGTACACCATCATCTATTTCATTTGTTTACGATACATTTCGAATGATTTATGTGTATTGTGTTTATTCATATATCGTGACATTTCATATTGCCGTTCGTATAATACGTGTCGGAATCATTGTGATTGATTTCAAACATTGTCAAATGATTATGTTTGGATGACATTTCCTCTATGACCTTCACAATTAATACGAATGTTGAATCCATTTGATTGTTCATCTTTGGAGACTGTCACGGCTTCTAATGGCATAAAAATACGGGCATCATACATTATTCAAACAGTACATCATCACTTTACTGAATCATTACATAGCTTTTATTAGCGTTCCATGCCAAAGACCCGGGTTCGATTCCCGGCGGAGACCAACTTTTCAACTCTTGTACTTTTCCGAAGAGGAGGAACAGTGAGAGGAATAATGATGTCAAAGCTACACGCCGTTTTCTCCTTCCTTTCTCATCGCTCTCTCTCTCTCTCTCTCTCTCTCTCTCTCTCTCTCACACACACACACACACACACACACACACGCACACACACACACACACACACACATATATACCAAACTACAAAACAACGCATTAAACGAAATAACGGAATAGAAATAACAATATCAATAGCACGTGACATTACGTGTACAGTATTGCTACTCTAACTGTGATTAACATGATGGATGAAATTTGCCATTCATCATATTAATACTTCATGCATCTGACAGCATTAGATTCAAATGATACCAATTGTCTCCATTTATTGCGTATCTACTCTCACTTTCATATCAATGGATGGAGTTGATCTAGCATGTCTACAGAGATCTGAACGAGTGACTAAGTGCTGTGCAATGTTTACCAAAGTCTAGATGTTTGCATGATGCTTTCTTCGAGGCAAGCGCGCTTTACAAGCCTTGCAAAACCACTCATGAAGAGCAATGATAAGACGTATTGAAAGCGCATTGTTCTGCAATTAAAAACAAACTTGATACGTGTACTTACGAGAGGCAAGCACTGATATGAAGTGGGGAATACCAAGTTCACACGCAAAATCAGCATCAACAGGAAATCATTCACAACACAAGCAGCCACAAGCTAGTAAGTTCCCTCTTTGATTGTCTGAGTGGATTTTATTTGAATTAGTTTGTAGGCTGAAAAAAGCAGGCAGAATATTATGCTGCATGTATAGCAGATATTGTGTGAACAAATTGTTGAGTGAGATGCCGGTCAATGCACACACGTGTTCTTGGATTCAGGACATATAATACAAGAAAGGGTTTAGAGAATCTAGAAATATATTCATATTTCTTGTTCCTTCATCAAGAACGTGAAGTGTGGGGATATTACTAAAAAGTAGAACTGAAAAAAAGAAGAAACTGAAACATTGTCACCATTCACTAATTGCTCAAGGCACATTTTAGCTGCTGACCTCTGCCATCGCGAGGGACGGCTGGTGGGAGCTGAAAGGGCGGAGTATGCCCAAGCGACTGTACACGGAGGAGTCTCTCCAGGAAGCCCTGAAGCGGGTGAGACTTGGCGAGCTGTCTCAGCGCCAGGCTTCCGTCCAGTATGGCATTCCCAGGAGTACCATCTTCGACAAACTGAGTGGGCGGAGACCCGAGGAGTACTGCAGATTGGGACGCGCCCCTTACTTGACACCGGCTGAGGAGGACAGGCTAGCCCAGTGGGCTATCCAGATGTCTCGCATTGGATATGGCAGAACCAGGGAGCAGATCATGAAGGTACAAAATACTCTTAGAAACTTTCTGTCACAAGACGTTTGCAGAATCTAGTCTTCTGCCTCTAATAAAAAAAAATGAAATAAAGACAATAAAAATCTGAAAGAGTTCATGAAGATGGAGTGTTGACGATAGTTGACGATAGTTGACGTTGTTCTGTGGCGACATACCTGACTTTTTCTTATTGATGCTAAGAATTTTGATATTGGCAGACGCTATTGTCGATCTTGCTTGAAACATGAGCATTTTGGCCAAAAACTGACATATTATCACCAAAGAATGCTGCTTCATTTTTTTTTGATTGATTTCATGCAAACACTATCAAGCAATGTGATATATTTTATTTTGTTTACATCATGATTGTATCATCCTTGTTTCTTTGAAAGCATCACACTGTAATAATTCTTTTCTTTTGTTGTTGTTGGTGTAGATAACACAGTGCTCGTTTGATGTAGCAATGAATATTAACATTCGCTGTCTGTAATATGATCACGTCCTTTCCCTTTTCTGTTTCGATGACCAGATAATTACAATTCCCCCCCCCATCAATATGTTGTGAAACAGAAATGATGATTATTGTATCATCTACAAACGTGCTATGTGCAACTAAATTGTATTTTGCGTTTCATTTCGGATGGCAATACTCACTAATTACGAAGTCAAAGGAATATTGAATTCTCTTTGCATCCATTGTTGTAGGTTAGGATGTTGACGAGTTTGATTATATTGACAACAACGTGCTTATTTTATTTTCAGCTCTTTTCCAGAAGGTCTGGTGTCCGTATGTGTGTGTGTGTGTCTTTGATACTGAAGCTAGTCAAGAAAGTGTTACCTCGTAGGGGGATTCACCCAAGACATTATTTTTTTTTTTTCTTAACATTAAAAAAAAAGTAGGAGTAAAGGACAATATAGCGGACATTCCATTTATTTGTGTGTGTGTGTGTGTGTGTGTGTGTGTGTGTGTGTGTGTTAAATTTCAAGTGTGGTCATTGATGAATAAGAAGGCCAACAGTCCATGACGTCAGGGTAGGGAAGACGATTCATAGCAAATGGATAGAGAATTCCACAAAACGTCATTTCATACAAAAAAACTGACATATCCTGAACTTAATATCATCTAAGGGTGATATTATTTCCCCTGTCGTTTGAGGCAGGAAAATAAACAAATTCTTCACATTAAGCTAGAAAAACAATCAAGTATATTTAAGGCATAATTTACTATTCGCAAATGAAACAAAAACCCAGCATTAGTGTTTTAAAATTGTTCTAAAATGTGAGTTAGGGATAGAAACAACCACTGTGAAAATCCGTATAATCGACGTTTAGTATTGTTAAAATAATACACAAAATGTGAACAATAGTCAAACAAAAAAAAAATGTTTCCAGACTAAACCGTCTACAGTTATGGTTATTGACAAAAATACTGAATCCCCTTTTAGGCTTTATTGCGAAAGTTGTATATATAAAATTATGGTAGGATGTTTTGTAATACAACAGACCTACACGTATGCATCAAATGTGATATCTTGATTTTTATGCCTCCGCCACGAAATGGTGCCGGAGGCATTATGTTTTCGGGTTGTCCGTCCTTCCGTCCGTCCGTCCTTCCGTCCGTCCGTAATGAATTTTGTGGACAGCGTAACTAAAAAACCTTTTGAGGTATCCTAATGGAACCTGGCATGTGTGTGTATGAGGGGGTGAAGTTGTGCCTATCAACTTTAGGGTGCACATGCTCAAGGTCAAAGGTCAAAAGGTCAAGGTCAAATGCTAAAAATTTCACTATTTCCCCCATATCTACAGAATGCCTGAAGATATTTTCTTGAAACGTAGTGTATACATGTATTACCCAATTAAGATTCTCTGGTGAAAGTTTGGGGTCATGAGGTCAAGGGTCAAAGGTCAAAAGGTCAAGTACAAATGTTAAAATTTCACTTTTTTCTCCATATCTTGGAAATGGTGCAAGGTATATCCATGGAACATAGTATATGCATGTACTGAGTGGCAGTGATTATCTAGGGAATTTTGGGTTCATGGGGTCAAAGGTCAGGGGTCATAGGTCAAGGGCAAACCGCAGAATTTCACAATTTCCCTATATATATATATATATATATATATATGCCATGTCTGCAGGGTTATTTTTTATTTAACTTGTTGCATGCATGTATAACCAAATACAGATTCTCTGGGAAGTTTTTTTTTTTTTTTTTGCCAGAAGGTCAAAGGTAAAAAGGTCTAAGATCAAGTGAAAGTGCTGAACTTTACCACTTCCTCCATACCTCGAAGTGGCTCAAGTTATCTTGAAACTTAGTACTTGTTTATGCATGTTCTGCCTGACAGTGATTCTCTTCTGAATTGTAGGGTCAAAGGGCAAGGGTCAAAGGCCAGATGAAAATGGAACAATTTGCTATTCAATACAGATATTGCACTTTTTCTCCATACCTTGAAAAGTACTCAATGCATAAACGAATGAAAGGGTCAAAGTCAAGTCAAAGTCCTAAAATCCCCAAATACGTGCTCTCCCATTCATCCAATTAAACATAGGTCAAGGAAGGTGAACATTCAACACATTTGTGACAAACATGTCATTTCAATATTTTGCCAATTTTGTGAAAATGTAATCACACTTTGTCCATATGTACTACAGACCTATTAATAGGAGAATCATGCGTTATAGCGGAAGCATACCAGTCGCCATAGCGACATTTCTAGTTTTTTTTTTTTTTAAATCACTGCTCCCAAAGGGAAACAGGACCTTTAAATTTTCTTATGTATCATCCCCAAACTGTGACGTCTAATCATGCTGTTTGTACCCTTCCGATGGCGGCATGCGGTTTTGAGAAAGAGTCCAAGTCATAATTACCATGGGAATACTTCAGTACAAAGGTATGATTGTGTTGGTGTCGTATAGGCCAGCGTTCCTGTAACCTTGTCCACATCTGGCGCGTCACTTTCCTCAATGAAACGTCTTCTACCTTTACTTTTCCCTTCGACCATAGATGGCTCAGACTATCGTGACAGCCGAAGAGAGAGAGACCCCGTTCACCGACAATAAGCCCGGGAAGAAGTGGTTTGCTCACTTCATGAAGAGGAACCCAACGCTGTCTCTTCGCAATCCCCAAGGGCTCGGCATTGAGAGGGCCGTCCTAACATGTGATAAACTTGATCGCTGGTATAACGGCCTCCACGATTTCCTGAAGGCAGAAAACGCAATGAGCATTCTCGAGTGCCCTCATCGTATTTGGAATGCTGACGAAAGTGGCTTTGCCCTGTCCCCGAAAGGAGAACGCGTCCTTGGTATGAAAGGGGCGAAGTTTGTCTACTCCTTGGCCTCCACCACCAAGACAAATTTGACCACTCTTGTGGCAGCTTCGGCCAGTGGGAATTTCTGTCCACCCTTTGTCATCTACCCGGGGCAGCGAGTGTCCCGCAACTGGAAGCCCCTCGAAGGAGCCCCGGAATCCTGGTTCTACGGGTTCAGCAAGTCCGGATGGATGAACGCCGAGCTGTTCTATTCCTGGCTCTCCAATCACTTTTATCCATATCTTGTGAGTCAAAACATCCATTTTCCCGTGCTTCTCCTGGTGGACGGGCACACCAGCCACGTTGATCTTCACGTTGGAGAGTTTTGCGCAGAGAGAGAAATAATCCTCTATCGCCTACAATCTCATTCCTCTCACGTGACCCAACCCTTAGATCTGGCTGTCTTTGGGCCGCTGAAGAAGGCCTACAAAAAAGAGGAAACGGCGTGGAAGGACCAGCATGTGGGCCAATTTGTCAGCAAGTCAGTGTTTGCTAGCATCTTTGCCAAGGCTTGGAATCAAATCAAGCCAGAGTACGCTAAGGCAGGCTTCAAGGCAGCTGGACTCTACCCCTTCACCAAGAAGTATGACAGGAACAAACTCGGTCCATCCAACATATTCGCGAGCATGAGAATCTCTGATGATTCCAAGCCATCATCAGTGTCTTCATCCGAATCACAAACGGAGGGCTCGTCATCATCCTCGACATCATCAGTTGCTCAGACGACAGACCCTACAATAGACCAGAAGCCAATAACGGTGTCCATTGCAACGCAGACAGTAGACACCACTGCTGAGAGCATTGTTTTTCCTGATCCAAGAAGGTTGCCAGCAGGGGTGAACAACAGAAGGCCGGATGATTTTGTCGGCCCAAGTCTGGAGAAGTACTTGGTTTATCCGGAAGCGGAGAGAAGTACCCAGAGAAAGGGAATGGGAGAGGAACTTCCAAAAGCACTTTCAGGTCAAGTTTGGATTGCATACCAGAAGAGAAGAAAGGAGGAGCAGCAGGCGGAGGAGGAGAGGAAGCAAAAGCGACGAGAGGAACGAGAATCCAACAAGGCCGCAAGAGAACTTCTCAAGGCTGCGAAAGAGTTGAACAAGGGGGCCGGTGCCGGAAAGAAAGCTGCGAAGATTAAAAAGCGAGACGACTTCATCGAGGAGGATGTGTGTGCAGAATGCGGAGGGCACTTTGATAACTCAGATGCACAGTGGGTAGGGTGTAGTCACTGCCCTAGATGGTATCATGTAGAATGTACCAACCTCTCTTCCATGACCATGGAAGAAATCGAGGAGGTCGAATTTACCTGCAATGCTTGTCAAAATCAATAAGTGTTGAAGTTCTCACCGTTGCGTCCATCATCATTTTGTCGAGTCTTGAAGTTCTTTCAGTCAATCATAATAGTATAACCAAATCATAATTGTGGCAATATCCATCTAAAATCCATATTTCGCCAGGTGCGCAGGTTTGTGGTTTATAGATTTCATGCCATTGTTGTGTCATTTACTTCTGCCAATATCAACGGGAAGTATCTTGATAATATATGTCCAAACATATGAGCTGCCATAACCTCCAATACACCAGCCAAGTATGTGCTTAGTCTGTACTCAAGATGTTTAATTGCAAATCTTGGTTTTTGCCAGCATCAGCTGTTTTGATACTCACACAATTTGCACTAAGTAAGCTAGTCAATGAAAGCAGAGATAACTCTACTACCTGAGTAGGTAAACACTACCGGGCATTTAAGTACAGAGTAACAACGTTTACATTAGAGTGCAGAAACAAGAATATCAGACTAACAAAACAATCTCGGCCCGCGAAACTAACTTTGCTACGGCACTATTCCCTTCAGATTAAAAAGAAATATATACTCAGTATAAGTTACCTACTACACATTAATGGGGTGAAAGGTCTTTAGTGTTTGATTACGACTTACCAGCATGTAATGTATACTTCTAGTCATGTAAGAAGAAACTGGTTTTAGGTGAGAATGATCGCAAAATGAAGTCACAACCGAAAATGAAGAATACTGCGTGCGTGAGCACAATGATGATCGGACGATGAAGGCAGAGAGGTAGAAGCATGTAGAGTGAGTACACGTATAATTATGAAAAGAAAAAGTATATTTAATATATACAGAGGCAATGTTTCCATTGAAGTTGAAATAGGATATGCCATGCTAGCACTTGTAAACCACGACAAAGAGAAATGAATGACTTCCTATGTAGGTGTTAAAATGCTATATACCGTTTGTTAGAAGTACTTATACTGTTTTTGTCTGTGGAAAGAGTGTGGTGTCATTTTTGTGAAAGTGTATTGATCGGAAATAGCACAGGAAGAACTTCTTGACAGATGTGAGAGCACCAGTTTTGCAATAAAATAAATTGTACACATGCAATTTTCGAACTAAGATAAAAAACAACTTAAATCTTGCACCATTAGCAGTAAGAAGATAATGCGTCAGACAATAAAGCCACACTTGATGGCTAAATGCTGAAGTCTCAACTTGGATGCACCGCTAAGATGATAACGGTGATAAAAAAGGAAAATAGTTGCTGAAAGTTTAAATTGCACTCAAAGCTCGCGACACAATTACATAAAGATAAACAGTATCATGTTCTTGTTATCCAGGTGCACACAAAAGTGTGGAGTTCTGCGTATTTGGTATGGGGAACTGATAGATTTTCTCCGTTTCCAGTCATTTTGTTTTCCAAATACGGAATAAAATTGAGAAATTATACTTAAATTTGCATGGCGCACGGAGTTGGCAGATATTAGTAATCTTTATGGCTTTAAAATGGTAACGTTTGTTGATAAAGGACAAACATTCTTTTGGAGGTTGTAATCGTCTTATGTGAAGCTAAATTCTTATGCAAAGTGACATTGAATGTTTTCGAGGTGAACTTTATCTCAAACGCAAGAATAGCAAATGTATATGTGACACAAGGAAAACTTGGCAAAAAGTATAAAAGTTGTACATATGAAATTTGTTTTCTCCCCACTTTTTTTTTGAGAACTATTATTCACCAATAGATGTGCAACTTGAATACATCTCATCGTCCTGTCTACATACATGTTAAGTCACATTGACTTGTCCTACATAATTGTTTAGGTGCCAGGTATGCCTGCCATGTAAACATTTGTAAGCGGTATCGTTCAATCGCGATGCGTCCTCCCTTTAGAGGGTCTTCGCTTCTTCTGTTTTTGTTTTTTCTTAATACGTCCTCTTGAATGCTGCAAAAACATGTTACGCTGTCGTCACATACTCAATCTGAAATAAACTAGATGCATGGAAGCAAACCATCACTGTCGAGTTTGTGTGCGTATGTGCATGTGTGTGTGTGTCTGTGAATGAGTGTGCGTGTGTGTGTGTGTGTGTGTGTGTGTGTGTGTGTGTGTGTGTGTTTGTGTTATGCTGGCCCCGTTATTGTCGCAAAAAAATGTAATACATTTTTATAAGATTAAGAAGTGGCAAGATACCGTTTGGTACTCATGGTTTTCGACAGGGGCTGAACGAGAGAGAAATTGATTCATAAATTGAATATTTGTCAGAGAGAGAGATGACATCTTTTGTGATATGCAAGTACGTGCATTGCACTGGTTGAGTTGAGGAATATGAGGCATTTCTATGGTTGGATATGTTTGCAGGGAATTACTAGTAATTATACGTACGAACGTAACACTGTTAGGTAAGACAGAAAAGGAGGGTTTGGCACCACACTAATGTACAATGAAAGATATTATAAGAGGCGTGTTTGTGTGAAAGCGTCTGCCTAATATGGACAATTAAAACGGTTAAACAAGGAAGTGAATACATAAAATATGCGTCTTGTTTGTCACCAGATACTTCGTTTCACTTTGTAAAGAACAAAGGATCTTTCCAGACATCTTACGTATAAACTGAAAAGTAGATTTCTGTGATCGCAGTTGACCATGTTTGTGTTATTATCTGTGGCGTTGAAACTGAAACTCAAATGAATGTGCTGGTCATTATACTCAACGATCTTATCCCACGAGGCATTTGAGTGATGATGTTGTTGGGTCATTCTATAACAGCAAGAAAAACATTCGTCTGGAGTTGCGAATCCACAGAATTCAGTGAGTAAACCAACCCCTTGGCGACCTAGTTAACCCTTACATACCCAAGGGCAAGAGTGTATAGTCGCGGCACTGTCAGTGGTCTTATGTGAGTGTCGCTTGTCGATTTCTATGCCGTATGTCTCCCTAAAAAGAACAGAACGGGACCATCCGCAACGATACATTAAAATACTGAATCAATCTAAATACAATTCCATGGCATGAAACTATAATTGTTATCCACATCTTACAGAAAAAAAAAAAATCATCTGATTTGCCACAGTTGTCAAAGAGAAAAGAGGATCTTTGTAGAGCATGTCAGGAATCCCTTCCCTCCAAGTTCTGTCCATTGTGTTCACACATTGACATGCAGTTCCAATAGCATCCAAGTATTAAACTTGAAAGAAATTGACCCATGACATGCTTTACAACGATCCAAATTTCTCTATGACCACTTAACCAAATTGAACGTTTTTGTTTTAAAGCAAAACATAGGTAAGAGTTCAATTCTGAAATAGAATTCAAGACAGTTTAACAATATTGAAAGTTATCAATGCAGAAATCCGATTGTACTTTTTTTTTTGGGGGGGGGGGGGTGGGCAATACTGTACAGTAGGTCCTGTGTACAGGTATTAAAGGACAAGTTCACCTTCACAGACATGTGGATTGAGTAAATGCAACAATATTAGTAGAGCACATCATTGAGAGTTTGAGGAAAATCGGACAATCCGTTCAAAAGTAATGAATTTTTGAAGTTTCTGCTCACTCAAGGCTGGATGAGAAGACTACTATAGCTTGTGATGTCACATGAGTACAATGATATAAAGAAAGATTAAAGAAAATTCAACAAATTTTCACTTTTCTCGCATTACAAAAGAGCACTTGACTTCTCTCTTTCAGAAAGCAGGGGGAAGAATATTACACTTAACATATGTCAGTAACAAGTCCAAGAAATGTGCACTTTATTCAAAAAGTAAAGTTTTGTGAAATTCTCTTTTTATTTTCTTTATATGGTTGTACGCATATGACATCATACACTGTAGTAGTCTTCTCATCCAGCAGTGACTACGCAGATACTTTCAAAATTCATAACTTTTCAACAGATTGTCCGATTCTCCCCAAACTTCACTGTGTTCTACTAATATTGATGCATTCACTCAATCCACATGTATATGAAGGTGGACTTGTCCTATAACGAAGACTGTATCTAGACTACATACTAAATGCTGAACCACACTTGACCTGTCTCAGGGTGTTAGGCCTACACTGGTCGATGTAATTTCGAATTCTAAATGTGTTATCAATTTTTGCAAGTGCAAAACACATTTACATGTACTTACATACATAAACTCAATACACATAAACATTTTAATAGCTAAACACTTCATAGATTCATATGCGTATACATACTATGTAATATGTATGATATACATGTGCATGTATCAATATATATATATATATATATATATATATATATATATATATATACATATATATATAAACATATATATTATATATACATATATATCATATCATATACATATATATCAACCACAGAACACAAGCAGTTACCCTCATTGACATTGTGTCATACTATTCAACAAATGAATTCTACACTACCTATAGCACATTGAGAGAGAGAGAGAGAGAGAGAGAGAGAGAGAGGGACAAAGACAGAGAGACAGAGAAAGAGTGAGAGAGAAAGCAAGCGAGACAGGGAGATAAAGATTGAAACTTCTGATATGTCTTTATACTTGTCCTGTAGCGAGGGCAGTTGAGATTAATGTCTTGAAGCATGACGTGGACTGATAGTAAATTTTGCTTTCACTTCCCGCTGTGTGCACATATTTTCATTATAATCTAAACGACAATAGCAGCTATAGTATCAGCGGAAAGTTGAAATTGATTTATGACAGATATTGATGCCTATACACGCTGGACACGCGCAATATTGTCTCCTTTATTGCTCTTTATGTCATGATGGTTAATTCAGTATAAAGATCATTAAAAACCTAGTTGTGGTATTTGAATAGCTTCGACCTTGATGCACTAGCTGTCTGCATGTAGAAGACCACGTATACAACGTAGCCTACATTGTGTCATTGTGTTAATTTATGATTCAGCTCTTATACTTCTATATAACAACAAGTATACACATAGAAGGCTTGTGTGTCATACAGATTTAAAGGGCAATTCCGGTCCTGTTAGAATTTAAGCTGCGCAAAAGAGAGTAAAATTTGATATGCACAAAAGTGAAAATTTGATCAAAATCGGACGAATATTATGGAAATACAGTAAGGAAATTGAGAAGTTTCATTACTTTTCACAATGCCCTTTAATTCGGAATCGATTGTTATCATTGTCATACAGCTTGGTAAGGCCATGAGTTTGGTTGCCTATCAAATGATCATGTATTGTCCAGAAACAGGAGTGTCAAATTAAAAAATCCAGTCTATGTCAACACAATCTCTCCATCAAATTATAGCTAGGATGAAACCATCTATGTTATCCAATGCTCTTCCAAATTATCACAAGCATTACTTTGATTAAAAATCATTGGTCATTTTATGAGCTACTGCTAGCATAAATTTATAAAAAAAAAGACTTTCGGTTGTTACATGAAAATGACGTAATACAGTTGAACTTTTGTGATAACAAGCTAGTAGCGACCCGTGAAATCCCTTTTTGTATAAAGCTTTGGTTACACCAAAGAGCAAAACGTGAAGACACATATTTCCGGCAAGGAAATCACCTTGTTATATTCATAACAAGGGTGTGTTCTGAAAAGCAGTAGATGACAGGATCAATTCCCACAAGTTCCTTATTCCAACATATTTGTTAAAATGTAGATCAGCAATTGCAATCATACAAATACATAGTACAGAGGGGAAAAACTTATTGGAAAAATAGCACAACAGTGTATTCTTTTGTAAAGACACTTCACTTTACTAACAGCAGCAGCAGCAACAACAAGCAAGCAAGACCTTCAAACACAGGAAAATAGAAGAAAGCAGATTTTTTTCTTTTTAATTATAATCAAGATGAGAACAACTTGTATGGCCAAGTACAACCTGAGTTGATATGGTGCCAGCGTATCAGGGGAATCTTAAAATGAGCGCACTCACAGTGAGGCTGTCGTATCATTTTGATGGGGTAAATTGGGCACTCCTTTGTTTTTGTTTTTTCTTTTTTAGGTGTGAATTTTTATGGCAGAATTACAACCTGTCCGCCTCAGAAGAAATAAAAAACTTGTTTGCACAGGGAATTAACTCCATTGTTGTAAATTTGAGATATCTGCCATTAAACCTGCTAAAAAAAAACCCGAGAAAACAATAAGAAAATATGTGACATTTTCCATCACAGCTTTATAGTACATTGTACTTATATAGCAAATTTGAAAATTAAAGACCTACTCCCTTTGCATTTAGTATTGCTCAATGGCCATATATAGATGGATGTCATCAAATTGATTGCAACCATTACCTATGTAACCTACACAATGAATGTTATGCATGTAGGCTTGCATGGACATTCATACACGTACGGTATACTAACATGTAATGTCGTGCATGCAGGTGTTTCATTCATGTTCAAGTGGGCATGCCATGAGATGCTGAAAGGAAAACATGTGTACTACACAGTCATTGGTCAGTGAATGGCCTAGATCAACTATCTCCACAACATACATTTTATCTTTCCTATAGAGCTCAGTGGTATTAGATCCATTTGCTCTTCAAAACACACTGCTCCCCGTGTACATTGCTGATTGGATGGCTGGATGTGAGGAAAAAAAAATGGAATGGGCTATTTGGCATAAGGTAAGTGAAGTTCAACTGTTAAAGGAGAAGTCGAGGCGATTTTCATAATTTCACATCATGTAGTACATAAATCGACAACTCCATGTTTAGATTTGTGGAATTGTGGTCCTTGAGTAGGGAAACCAATACTCTGAAAACCCAGAACAAATCATACTGAACAACTGAAGGTAGTAGTTTCACCATATAATGCATGAGTAGGAGGCTCACATATTTCACATATGTCAGAAATGTATCAATGCAATTCCATTACAATACTACTTGCTTAAAGGGGATGGCTAGTAAGTGATCAATGGGAATCAGTGGGAATGCTGGGGGATGATTGTTCCAATCCTTGTGGGATTCATTTAGGAGTACATTATATATATCTATTATTGTGTAAAAAATTATTTGCTTCAGAATGGTCTCATATTCAAGTAATGTGCAGTTCAATGTTTCCAGGTTAGCATGCCTGTACAGTGTCGGGGCGATCGTTAACGGGCCATTAACGATCGTCCTATCAATTATTACATCAATATATTATATCAATTTATACATGCTCTCTTCTTTTGAGGTCTGCTTCTTTGAACCCCCATTCATGCATTCTTCCAGTGAAGCTGCTATGTCATCATTCTTGTTCATTGTGATTGGTTATAAACATTCTTATTCCTTATCCCAATCACTGTAAATTTCAAAACTCTGTACTCAGTATATCCAATTTATAGTTGTTCCAATGTGAACATCTGAAAATCAGCCACAGTTTCCCTTTAAAGTAGTAGTATGTGTCTACAATTAATATACATCTGAGGCAGGGCTGCACACTAACCGATGTTCCCTACTTGTCCTATACAACAATATAACCTTCTTTATTTTACCTGTCACGTCGGACCAGTAAATCTAGCAATCCCTAAGAAGTTGCTGGTCTGACAGTGATTTGTACTGGTCTGGGACCGTCGGACCAGTGCCAGTGTGCAGTGCTGCCTGAGGCATAGAGGTGCCTCATTCATTGTCATGGTGTCTTCCTAACACTTGAGGGGATCATCATGCTATGTGCCAAGTGAGCCCAGTAGAGCATTGAACATTGTGTGTTGCCTTTGCTGTGCTCTAAAACTTGAGGCGAATTCACAAGTCGCGGCAGGTGGGGAGTGTTATTCAATCCCCCTCGACATTTTCCACAACCATTCTGCCATATGAAATTTTTTTACCGCGCTGCTCCCTCTACTTTAATGATAATAATAAACCATTTTTAAACCATATTTTATTCTTCTCTAAGCACTTTTTTACAAACGAGAAAAGATAGATACATGTATGAGAACACACAAAAACAAAAGAAGAAAATTATATGTACATCAACTTAAAACACATCATTAAACAGTTTACAGAACAATGAAAGTTACTTTACAAACAAATGAAACTTCAATAAAGACTTGAACTGATCTGGTAATGAACATGCTCTGATATCATTAGGGAGCTGATTCCAACGATGAGGTATTTATTGAACAGATTGTTGACCATATGACTTAGTTACGTGCTACATTATACGGTGTTAACGATTGCTTGGTGCTTGATCAAAGTTGTTTGGAAGGTTGATATTCCTTGAGGACTAACTGATGTTGACATTTGTATGCAATTATAATTTTACGTTTAAGTCTCGCACATCTTACGACACCATTTTCGCGAAAATCAGGCATATTGTTACGACGCTGCACGACCTTTTATACATGCTCGTCAGACTGAAAATGGCTCAAATATGTGATTTGTGTACAAAGTCAATGCACAAATGGAGTTTTCTCAATTTATTCAAAAAGATATCATTTTCATTTTTAGTGACTTAAATCAATTCAGTTTAGCATAGTATGCTTGAAATAGATTCTGTGATAAATTTTGCAAAAGAAAATTGACGTAAGGTTGGAAAACAAGGAAACACATAAGAAATTGATCAAACAGTAAAATACATAAAAAAATAATAATTTTGATACACAGTGTACCAGATTTTCTTTCCATTACATTGTTAGGAATGCTACAAAGAATATTAACATAAAAAATTAGAATATTACGAACTTCATCTTCTGATTTAGAGTAAAACGTATGATTTGATGCATATTAGCATTGATATCAATTGATATGAAAAATGAGAATTTCAATTTCTTTTTTAAAAATATAATTTGGTTGATTATGCCACAGGTAAATGTATGTGCTAATTTTCATGGCGATTGCGCGATCAACAGTCGAGATCTGGGGGGGGGGGGGGGGGAGGTTTGATTCATGGCTCACTGCTCACACATGCCGAAGATCCCTCTTCCTTTTTCTTTGCACACAGAGCATGATGCTTATCCAGAGCCAAGTTTCATAAAACTTATTATATCAGTAACAACTTACGATGGCTGTTATAAGCTAATGAAATCCTTGTATCTGATTGGCTGAGAGCAAATTTGTCATAGAATGCAGCAGATTTTATTACTGATAACAAGTTTTATGAAATGGGACCCCGGGTTTTTCTGTATGACGTAGGTGTCATGAAGGCCCTATCATATACAGTACTTTGCAAAATGTATCTGAGGGGAAACGTTTAAAGGGACAGTATAGTTCTGGTTCAGATGGGGATTCAGGCTTGAACTTTCAGCAAGATCATTAGAAACCACTTATATGAAATATTAAAGATACAATTCTAAGAGGACTTCAAAGTCTATTTGATGGCAATCGAATTGAATTGAATTGAAAATTGAGGTGATGTCTAATTATCTCATTAAAAGTTAAAACTTGAATCCCCATCTAAATCAAGACTACAACGTACATCATCCCTTTAAACTGCATCTGCACACAAATTACCAACATTCTGGGTAAAGACAAACAGTAAATGAGACAGGTACACGTATTTTAGGACTGCTATCAAATGGCAAGGTGATACTTTTAATAAATACAAACAACACACAGCTCAACTGTATTATAGATATCACGGCAGTACGTTTCTGAACATCCTCACACAAATGTTCTTATGTACATGTAGCTGGTAATGTTAGTTGTCATTAAAAAAAAAAGTCATACTCCTCAACACCAAATTTTCTGCACTGATACACTAATG
Source organism: Diadema setosum (assembly GCA_033980235.1). Taxonomy (NCBI): domain Eukaryota; kingdom Metazoa; phylum Echinodermata; class Echinoidea; order Diadematoida; family Diadematidae; genus Diadema; species Diadema setosum. Next base: position 7,528,175 of record CM067079.1, read on the forward strand.
CAACTTTCTGGATCACACAACCAAAACTTTCACACAATTGCATTTATATACATATAGTATGTAAATCATTGTATGATCATACTCCGGGTACATTCTAACATCAACACAAGATCTATAGAAGTTTAATATATACAGTTAGGACTGATAATTCATCACATTATTATTGATTTGACTTGATACACTATGACTTTGCCATGAAACTATTCATTTGTATATTGACAATTAACCCAAATGGGCAATTAAATACATACTCCATTTGTGGAAGAAATACTTCTCATAATAGAAGCATATTCAAAGAGGTAGTATACTTGAACAAAGACTTACTGACTACAAAGTTTATTTTTTGGTGCATAAGATATCACTTAAATCTGGTCATCAACTGCACTGTCATTTTATCACCATTTTCTCAGGGAAATGATTGTCCTACACGAATGTGTATATAATGTGTCTTTATTTCTAAATGAATCTAAATTGTATCAGCTTAACTGCCATAGTGCACTTGCTGTACATCAGTTTTCTCAGACTGAATGGTATGGTATTGACAGATCAACTTTCTGTAAGATGACAATGTTAATTGTTATTGCAATAATATTTCATTATTTAATAATTACAACATAATTTGGCAAATTCAGATCTTTGAGGATATGATGTGTGCATATCATTGAGAAATAATTTTGAAATTACCACTGGAAAATTCATTTTTCATGAAAATTACACATTCCATCAACTTGATACTGACATATGTTAAGGGTAGTACAAGTAATTATTCCCCCTGCTTTCTGAAAGTGGTTAGTTAAGTGCTTTTTCATTATGCTAGATAAGTGAAAGTTTGCTGAATTTTCTATATATTTTCTTTATATTGTTGTCCACACATGACATGATAAACTCAAGTAGTCTCCTTATCCAGTGGTTCCAACACCAAAACTTTTAAAATTCATAACTTTTGCATTGATTGTCTGATCTTCCTAAAACTTTCATTGATGTGCTCTACTAATGTTGCTGCTTTCACTCAGTCCACATTTCTCTTTGGGTTTCGGTTTCCTTTAATTGTACATGTAATCTTGTCTCAGAAATATGTGAGTGCAAAACATGGTGTATCATTTTTGGTTTCCCTAATTATCAAAAAGAAAAAAAAAAAAAAAAGTTGGTCTTAGCAGAGAAAAAAGGGGGCTGGGCATGTGCAATGGAAAACATTTGGTGAAGAGAAGAGCAACTAAATACTGTACGAGCTGAAATTTTCGCAGTGGTTTTATTTTTGCGAATTTCACAAATCGCCTTTGAACCGCGAAAATAACAACGCGTGAATAACTAAGTATAGTTAGACCCTTGCAACCGCAAAATTAACAACACGCGAAAATGTCCTCCATGTAGCAATTCACGAAATATCTGTACGCAAAAATTTCAGCTTGTACAGCAGTATGTCCACCAACATGGCTGAATTTAAGACTCTGAGGCTGCTACATGCACTGAATTATCAACTATGGGAGACAAATTTGGATGCTGCTGGTCATGGTAGACAAGACTGGTGGCTGCAGCACTGTTTTAAAGGTCTTTGGCACAAAAATAATTTCTCTTTGAGGGAGTTTTGTAGAGGCCACATACTTGTAAAGCAGGTGTCTGCTATAGACAGGGGGCCACTACCACAAGTTTCAAGCTAAGAACATTGTTCTCAGAAGAGCTCAAAATTCATCTTTCACCATTTTGTAATTTGCTCGCAATAAATCAAAAGGCTCTACCAAGGAACTTGTCTGACTGATACAATTTGCCAGCAGGATAATCTGTTGTTTTAGAGTGTTTTGAGATCAAAAGTGTGAAATAATAAAAGTAGGTATACCGGACTCTTATTGCTTTCCCAGTACAGTAGTGGAGAGGAAGAACTTTACTAGAATGTGATGATTGGAACATGCCCAAGCAGCAGTACTGAATTGCACGCAACTAACAAGCTGCGAAGGTGATTCACTCTCCAACAAATGATACTGCTGCTGCTGCTATGGTCCCATATATTGTGATCCCTGTAATCGTCTACAGAACATCACATAATGGTAGCAACCACATTTAAGAATGCTCTGGGACCGCAATATTTCTGGCTTATCTTTTTGGGGTTAAAGGTAGGGGATACCTTTTACAGCCCTCCCAAAATGCAGCAAAACATTAAATATGAACCTCAGGGGACTTGTTTAGGCCACTGCTTAGAAATTTGGAAGTCAACAGTTATCTAAAATTTGAATAATGCACAAAACTCAACTACTCAGTAGTTCTGTGTGTCAGCCACACTTAAGCCTTTTTGTTGCATTTTTCTGTATTTGTGATCTATAAACACAAATCTAAAAGTACAAGAGCTGATGTAATAACATATAGAGTGTGTGGCAAGAATGTATATAGAAATGTTTGTAAGTGTTGATGAACTTTTTTCACAAAATATACATGATGGACACACATGCAGTACATGGGTCTGCAAAGGTAGTCTATTAATGTACTGGAATTTACGGTGAGCCCCGAAAACAATTCAATTCAAAATCTAACGGTCAAAAAAATGTACTAAATGTTACCTTCCACTTTCAATACTTTATGGGAGTTTCTAAAATGATACTCTCTTCAACATACCACTGTATTTATACAACTCTTCATTTAAGGCGTGCAAATGGGATTCCCTACCTTTAACACTTCACATTTATGTCATTAACAAACTGAGATTGTTTTATCCCAGCATTATTTCATGCATCTCTTCTGCATGGGTCTCCAATTTAGAGCAAAAAAATTGACAGTTTCTGCAATCATATGGGAATTATGTTATACCTTTAACCATATCTCATTACATGTATCTTATTCACACAGTCCTAAATGCATTGAAATGATGTATGAATTGCCCTGCACAATGTAAAACCCAGCACAAGCAAAACCAACTTAAACCTCTCTCGGTGGTTTAGATTCCTGCGGAAGACATTTACTGCACAGTTTAAAGGGATGGTATAGTTTTGTTTGAGAAGGGACTTCAGGTTCCCAACTTTTTTGAGGATGACTTTTTTTTTTTATACAATGATAAACCTCTTATGAAAGATGAAAGAGCATATAATTCTAAGAGGAATCCAAAGTTTATTTAATAAAAATTGCTAAGATATCCAATACAGAGCGATCCTAATAAAATGTAGGTCTATTACGATCATTTTTTTTTTTTACTTTGTTTTTGGATATCTCAGCCATTTCAAAACCGATTTTCATCAAATAAACTTCCTCTTAGAATAAATTCCTCTTAGAATTGCATGCTCTTTAAAATTTCATACAGTGGTTTCGAAGTATCTCCCAAAAAGTTAAAAGCTGAATCCTCACCTCACCCAATACTATACCATCCCTTTAAGAAAAAAAAAAAGCAATACAATCTGAAGTTGTGACCATCAAAGTGTACAGCCAGTTACTTCAATGTGTGCTGTACTGTGAGTGAACAAATAGTGACATCAAAACTGTTTGGCAAATTTTATGAGGAACTTATCGGATTACACTAAAATTTTGCATGCCTTGTAAGTACTTCCTGTTATGTCTGCCTTGTGATTTTTGATGTTTGAATTTGAATTTGAATTTGAATTTGAATTTGAATGAATGAAGGGCTTGGGAATGAACATAACTTTGCTATTATGTTGCAGGGCCCTTAAGAATAACAGCACATTAACCACTGATGAGACCACCCTGAGTAAAGAATACAAAATAGATAGACAATGTTCTAACTTGTTAATCATATCAAAATTATGCTGGTATGCTGTTTAGTCTCTTTGTTGTTCAAGGTCACATGTTCTCATCGGTTGTGATTTAAACACAGCATCTATTTGTTATGCTAAGTATCGAATATCTATGAATGAAATAAATTAACGAGGTATGATTAATTGTTTAACTAGTTTTGGTGCGTATGACTGAACAGAACAAACTATATTCTAGTTTGAAGAAATCTGTATTATGCCCTGGGACCAAACTCATAAATCTCCTTTGGCTGAATGAATATATCTAGCACTCTGACGTTTACATGTCCATCATTGAGACTGATACTACTTTCTCCATGGACGTTCAATTCTCTTTGCAGACCTTTGGTGTCTTTGAGCAGTATACATGTGAACACACATACTTCTGTATTAACAGTACTGTAGACAAGAGGAGGCTAAATTTAGAACAGGTACCAAGTCCTACCGCCACGCCGTGGACCTTTGAAGACTTCTGGGCACCTGAGGTTTCCCGCTTGCGGTCACCGGCCTGTCACGACCACTGGACGGCAGTGACCGAGGTCTGTTTGGCCCCTGCAGGGCCTTTGCTCCTACTCCTCCTCTTGTACTTTGCTGGGATGCAGGTTTCTGAAAGAGCAGCAATGACAAAAATTGAATTCATTTTGAGACTTGGGACATTCTACAGAAACAGCAACAATGACCAGAGTACTTGTAGTTGTTCAAATGGAAAGTAGTATTTAGTACCTTATACTGTAAAAGTGGAAATTTTCGCGGTGTTGAAATTTTCGCGCATTTCGCGCAACCCGAAACTAGCACGAAAATAAAAGCATGCAAATATTTTTGCTTGCCATATGTTCCAGTAGTCGATGTCTTGATTCCGCGGAATTAAAAACATGCGAAACTCTTCTCAGCCCGCCGAGCCCAAAGAATTAGTCACGCGAAAATATCCACTTTTACAGTACTGATAAAAAGGAACCACTAGATCTTGCCAAATCATTATGTTGAAATGAATGTTCGGTTTGTTTTCTGTTGTTGAAAACTACATTTAGTCAGACAAATGTAACTCTAGGGCCAGTAACACAAATAAAGATACCCCAGAACTTCTTGCATTCATTAGAAGTCAGACAATATACTTTCACATCCCATACAAATGTACCTGAGGGACTTGTGGCTGGAAACATGAAAAAATAAACAAATTAAAAAAAAATTAAAAAAACAGTCTTTACTTAAGGGGTCATCTGCACAGCTGGACCCAAAGTGTGCTTCATCCATTCAATTGAACACATAAATCTATATAAACCTCACCTTGAACAGGTTTAACTATGAAGTCTGAGTGTTCATTTTTTTTTTCCTACAATGATTTTCATTTCTGTTGACGAAAGCAGATTTTTTTTGTCACTTATCAAATCATAGTAACAAACTATACTATCAATCAATCATATCCTACCATTTCCATAATAGACTGGAAAAAAGTGGGCCTTTTCTTGAATTCTATTATAAATTCTGTAATTGCACAAACAGTCAAACCTGTTTAAGCGGCCACCTGTCTACAGCGGGCACCTGCCCTATGCGGCCACTGAAAAATCCCCCCAAGAGAAAAGCCATGTTATAGACCCTGTGTATAGCGGCCACAGACTCACATGGAGTCGCAGCCGAGCTGATAATTCAGCACATTTTTCCGCTCTGCAGCCGTGCCTGTCATTCATGGCTAGCATTCAGTCATGGCCAATGCTGCATTCACCCGCCATTCAGTCACAGAAATGCAATTAATGGTGAAATCTTGCATGAAGTAGGCCTACACATGCAACTGTGCAACAACTCGATCAATACCGGCATTGTTCAATGCATGAAGCACATGTATAATACGCATACTACACAAATGTATACAATACACACATGTAGGCGATGGACACAAAATTTCCGATAACCTGTCTACAGCTGCCACCTGTTTATAGCGGCCACTCTTTTGGTGTCCCTTGGGTGGCTGCTGTAGACATGTTTGACTGTACATTCATCAGGAAGAAAAAAATTAAATCCATTGAAATATGAAATATATAGATACCTGTACTTTTCCTCGTGAAGGAGGTCCTCTGCCAGTCCCTGCCGGCTGCCCTACAGCAGGTTTGCCTGCCACTCCCACTGGTCCACTAGCCCTGCCTGCTTGCCCCGTGGATTGGTAGTGACCGGTGGTGACACCGTCAGCTTCCTTTCCTTTCCCGTGAGTTGATGCAGAGTTGGTGGTCGGTCGGTTGACCAGTGATCCACCAGCTGCTACTTTCTCTTTCTGAATGACACCGCTCTCTGGATAGCAAGGATTTGAAAATGAAATGAAAAAGGAAAGGTACAAATCATTGATGTGGTGTACCACAATGAAGCATGTGATGAGTCAAGTGGCACAGAGAGAATACAAACAACAGGCTATTAACCCATTGAGGATGAGTCCCGAGTATACTCTGGCAAGTGTCTATGGGAAATGCATGTTGTGGCAAAATCAGCTCCTCCTCATCGGGTTCATCAGCTTGTCAACTGTCCCAGTAATGTGTATCTACTATCAGATCTAAGGAGTAAGCGCTCCTAGACTTTGTGGTCAGCAATCGGATTCTTTGTAATTTAACTCTTGATAGTGCTATAGAAGAAAATAAAAGTGAACACACTACTAAATAATCAAACATGAAAAAAAAAAAAAAGCATATCAGCAGCTCAAATGGCTCAGCTTAAATTTCTCTGCAGCTAGTATAGGTAAAGTAGATAACTAATTCCTGAACATGACTTTGTGTAAATGCAAGCACTGCATCAAAACATGTTACAGTGTTACTGACTGTCACACATACGCATGATGTTATCTTCCCTTGATCGATCTGGATTTAAAAAGAACAAGAAGAGTAAATCAAATTCAAGTTTTATAGTTGTTGTACACCAGAAGTCTTCACTTATCCTAACATACATGACTACCAACGTACAAACATCAAATCAATGAGTTTCCAAAGAGCACTTGGGGAGATACTAGTATGTTATAATTTACATGCAACTCAGTGGGCAAATATAATATTTAAACTCAGGGCACCTATTATGCATCTATGTATAGATGCATAGACTTTGATTTCAAGGGTGGTACGTGTATATCCCTTTTGCAAACCTCACAATTTCTTGCATATATGTGACCCTGCACCTCAAAACAAACAAAAAGTCGCCAGACATGAATTTTTAGTTAAGACCATATTCTGAAAGAGCAGACTTTAAGCTTTGAAATGAGGTATAACTCAAATCAAATGGACTCTCCTAACCTATCGAAATATTGGAAAGAAAGCACAAACTCAGGAAAAGTGTGAACTGAGAAAAGAGGCTCTGAAGTACAGTGTCTATTCAAGCGCTTAATCTTTACCAAACCGTGCTGGCTGTGTGATGAATGGGACAAAAAAACAGGAAGTAAACCACCAGAGTAACAACGATGAAGGAATTAAGAGATTAAACTGAAATTAGGCATGCCTCCTGGACACATTCTGTCCATAATTAATGCCAACTTTCAAAGCAGTAGCACTATCTTTTCAAAAGTTACTAGAGTTGAAAGTGAAGAGTGTGGACAAGGTTTTTCAGAAATGAAAAGGGGATTCTAAAGACACACCTAATCACAATCTTCTACCAAAAATGTTCGAGATAAACTGCTAAAAAACACACTTTCCTGCCCGTTTTAAGATACCAAATTTTAGCACAATGTAAAAGAAGACTCGCTCTTTCAGAAAATATGAAAAAGTCAAGTTCGGCTAGGTTGACCCATTTCACTTATTTTCAGTCCTCACATAATATAAGTGTGTGCGACTTTATGTTCGTTTTGAGGTGCACGGTCACATATGGTTGAAAAATGATGTCTCCCAACATCATGTATGAAATCATCTGGTAATACACCTTAGAGGTTTTGAAAAAGAAATGAAAAACTAAGCCTATATCACTCAAGAAAGCTCCACCATTGTTACAAGAATAACATTTGAATTCTCTTCTGGGGGTCAAGATAAATTCACTGGAAATTCATAGAACTGTTTCCTCCTTTATCCTACAGTTGTTTCCACTTTTATTATCCTAAGGAAAGGTCTTAATTACCAACCTCTACAATACACCACCCTATGACAGGAATGTAGTTTTCAGTGTTGCAAAAGGAAGACACAAATTTAAAGTTCTCAGGGAGCTTATTGTAAAAACATTAGTAAAAGTTTGGGGAAAATTGGACAATCCATTTAAAACAGTTATGAATTTTCAAAGTTTCAGTGCTGCCATCACTAAATGCGAAGACTACTACAGCTTGCGATGTCACATGTAGAATGATATAAAGAAACTCGAACTTATTTTCACTTATCTTGATAATAAATCAGCACTTGACTTGCCTCTTTCAGAAGGCAGGAGCTATAATATTACCCTTAACATACATATGTCAGTGACAAGTCGAGGGAATCTGAACTTTTTTTTCAAAAAAAAAAAGATGAATTTTTCTTTATATTTTCTGTATGTGACATAAAAAACAGTGGTTACCTCTCATCCAGCAGTAGCTGCTCATAAACTTAAAAGATAAAAAAAAAACAACTTTTGAACAGATTGTCTGTTTTACCTAAAACTTTCACTGATGTGTTCTTGCTGCATTCACTCAATCCACATGTATGTATATGAAGGTGAACTTGTACTTCAACCCAGTGAGGACAAGTCCTGAGTACACTTGGGCAGGTGTCTAGGGGAAATGTGTGTTATAGCAAAATCAGTCCATCCTCAACAGGTTAAAAGCTCTTTGAATGCTTCTACAAAAACCATTTCGTCGGTTGAGAATGATAAGGGCGTTAAGTTGCCACTAAACCCATAGTGTTCAAGACAACTTAACGCCCTTCTCATTCTCAACAGACGATTTGCTCCTTACCTCTTGTGACCTTGGTCACCTGCTGCTCCCTGCCCAAGGTCTGGGTGACCTTGAGGACTCCAGTCCTGCTGGTATGCTGTCCCTCAGCGGCTGGGGACATCTCCAACAGCTAGTAACAGGTGGATATACAACATAACATATCACAGGTTAAACATTGGTTAGAGCATGGGAATGAGGTCTTACTGTCCAGCTCCGTTCTATCAGTAAGGGGAGAAGTGTTGGGCATTGCAAAAATCTGATCTTGCTGCTTTCCCAAAAGTTAAGCCAAGCATTTGTTTGTTTCTTTGTATGTTTGTCTTTTAATGTGATATGGGGGGGGGGGGGGGGGAGGGGGAGACTACCAAATTCCCACATAAAAATCAGGGAAATTCTGATAAAGATCAGTCAGCAAGATACTAGCTTGTTTGAGGTGTATTTACATGCAGTTGTTATTTTAGATTTGGAATGGAAATTTCCATCTTTTGTAAGGATTGGAATGAATAGTCAATTCTTCAGGGAGCCTTTTGCAGAATCTGGAAGACTTGGCACCTCTGTTGTGAACATCTAAACCATTATACCTCAATCTCTAGTTAACATCTAATTCAACAATGACATAACCTTCATGAAGAAACTAAAGGGCATTTCATAATATAGTTCAACTTTATCTTAGTGGCAGGTTTTTTTTTTTTTTTTTTTTTTTCACAAACAATATTTTGCTTATTTTGGGGTATGATAGTTACTTAGATCTGCACCAAAGCAAACTTCTACTGCATGCACTCCAGTTGTGCAGCGGGATCAAGCTTACCTTAGTTATGTACTTCTGTAGAGCCACTTCCTTCCAATCTTCTTGTGTAGATGAAACAGGGCTGAAACAAAGTAATGAGCCATCAAGTTTTAAACATCCTCAATACCATGATTACTGTATACGCTATAATTTTCGCGTGCATAAATTTTCGCAAATTGCCGATGTCACACATTTTCGCGAGTGGTTAAATTCGCGATAGGGGGACCGGAGAAAATATGAAGTGGCAAAGAAAGTGTGAATTTTCACCTTACTAGCAACGAATGCTACCACAGCGACTGGGCTGTGTATACTAGAGATTCTAGTAAATTAGTTAGACGTGGACATGCTATATGTACGTAAACAAGCTTAGCCAGTATGATCTGTTCAGTAAGCCGTAAAATGATCGTATCGTCAAGGCAATTGATTCATTTTGGAAAGTAATATTTTCGCGTGTTATTAATTTCGCGAATAGCTCCCGACTCGCGAAAATAAAACCCACGCGAAATATATAGCGTATACAGTACTTGCTCACTGATGTGTGTATGAACTACTTCATGTACCTGTAATGCATGCTATCCTGCAATCCAGTGTTAATGCAGAATACCAATACTAACAGTCTTCTCTATCAATGCATGCATAGATTTACTGTCTCCATAATTATTTAGTCTTCATAAGTCACAAACATTTCATCTCAGTACTACAGGGAATGAAAACACTGTATTATTTAGACAAATGTTAACACCATGTTAGTCTTTCAAAACAACAACTAAAAAAAAAAAGATTATTATTCAGACAGCTTCAGCATCTATTAGGCTGTGTAGATAAATTTCAATAAATTGCTCTATTTTATTTTATATGAATTAATTATGTTAATTTATGCATACAATTAGAATTTGGCTGTAAATCATTAAATAAAGCCCCCAAACTTCAAAATTTTTTGCTTGAAGACTCTTTGGTGAATTCTGATTAAATTTAGGTGGAAAAAAATTGGTATAATTGGTATCAGTTTTCATTTCTTATGTATTTTATTATTTTTATAATTTCTTATGTATTTCATTGGTTTTTTACTTTTTGTTTTTTATTGCTTTTTTCAATGGGAATCGTTGGCACCACAATTTCAATCATAAGAAACATAAAATTGATTGTTTTTAATCACTAAAAGTAAAAATAATGATACAATTATGAATTTGAGATAGAAACCCAATTTGCATTGGTTTTGTACACAAAATCACATTTTTGAGCAATTTTGGGTCTGACATGCACTTACATAATGTTGTGTAACTTTGGAACCACGTACCTGGACGTCGCAAATTTGGTCTTAAAAGTTGCCCGAGGCTTCAAGGTAAATTGTCATGAATCGCCGTGTGGATGGGTTTCCGCATTGCGGATATATCGCGCGAAGTGTCGAGGGGGGGGGGGGGCATTATGCCCCCCCCCCCCCCCCCCCCCGGTAAGTTAGGGTTAAGGGTACACATGGATGCCCTCCATTTATGTATCTTGTCCACATAGCTTGAAAACATCATGATTTTCACATTAAAACAATTGAATGTGATATTATGTATCCCCTCCCCCCCCAAAAAAAAAAAACAAACAAACAAAAAAACACCAGTGATTCTGACAGCTTGTGATGTCATCCATCCTAGCAGTGAGGTTAACATGAAATCTCCCATGGAGGAATTCTAGATTCTGGTATTGCACTTGCCAGAGAGCAGAGAGCAGGAAGCATGTACAATGCATTCATACGACCTCCACGGCCCAAAGTCCACAGTGAGAATGTGCAAATCAAAAAGGTCTTCATACTGCAATCTACATACCAACAGATGGAGATTGGAGATTCTGGAGTGAAAGCAGGGAAAAAGTGACTACCTGTTTAACTTGTCTAGTGGACCAGAGGAGAGTTCACTGATGTTGTGGTCAAAACTGGAGGGGTGAAACCCCATCCCCGGTCGGTCTGAGGAGGGGTGATAGGGAGCCTGGCTGGTGGACGGGATGCGCAGCATCATGCTTTGGCCGGGGTGGACGTTGAGGTCAGGGGATAGGGCCTTCTCCTTTGTGGGGGAGGAGTTCAGGGTGGATTCATGCTGGCTGATCCAACCCGCTTTACAGGAACAAAGGAGTATATTTAACATTACCAGGATACTGCATATAACATTATATAAAAAGGAAGTGCCTTGGGTGCAGAATTCAGTGCATAAATTTATTGGAGATAAACTGAAATGACATGTTTTATTCTGTTTGTTCTATGATAGTGCAGCACAAGTGTCGTACTTGGACAATGTGTGCACTTTATAAGATATACATGTAACAATGCTAAGTACTTACTACCTTTGTCATCATCATCACCACTATTTATTCATCATCCTCATCATACACCTGTAAATTCACATTATTTTAACATGACATAATGTTGGGGCCAAATGATTAAAAATTACACAACATTATTACTCCATAGGTATTGTAAATTGTGAAACCTTGAATGTAAACATAAGCCTGAGTGTGATCCTTAATATCAAAAGAACCCTTTTTGCTTTAATTTCAAAGGAGAAAGTTTGTGCGTATGGTTGCTTTACAATTTCGTCTGTTGAGAATGAGAAGGGCATTAGGTTGTCTCGAACACTATGAAACGCCCTTATGATTCTCAACCAACGATTTATGGATTCTACTTCCCACAAGTTTCACTTCTTTGAATCAATGAAGATACAATGTAACTCAACAATCACTTTAAATATTGATTTATAGATGTTGTGTAAGAAATGAGCAATGGTAATGCAAGGAGTACAATGCGACATCTACTGATACATTTTACAGTGTACTGTAAATCAAGATGTTTTAGTGACATGAAATTTTCACGAATTGGAGCTGACGTCATTTTTCGCGGCATGAAATTTTCAGTGAATTGCCTCTGGCATTCAATGCATACAGTGTAGACAAGAACTTTTGCATGCTTTTTAATTTCACAAATTTTGGTCAGGATTGCAAACTTTGCAAAATTAAAATGCCCACAAAACTTTCTCATTTTACAGTAATACTGTGGGCTTTAAATGATTGAACCTGACTTATGTAGACTACAACAAACACAAAATTGGATAACATCCTTCCATAAAGAGAATCATACTCTTTCTGTGATGTATAGAGTACTCACATAAGCCATCTTCTTCTGCAAAGCTCCCCCCTTGTTCTTCCTCTCCATCAATACCATTTTTCCACACTGCATCTTCACTGTGTCTCTTCAATTCCACAAATCCACTCTGACTGGTTAAGGCCGTTGAAGCGAATGAGTTGTCGACATTTCTTGTCAGCCACTCCCTCGGGTTCACATTCTCACCGTCCGAGAAGTCTGGTAAATAGCCCGTCCCGCCCGCAGACAGATTTGCCGGCATCATCAACGTCTGCGTCTGGGGCGGTCTTTCGGCGGGGTCAATTACGGGGGCTTGGGTCCTGAGATCTGCCGACGCTTCGCTCGACAGAACGGGAGTGGCGGGCATCGCCTCCATGGCGTGGAAAGACACCTCCTCATGAGGCGCCGTCTCGGACGTGCCCCTGGACAGGTGGATTTGCCTGAGGGCGAGGCGTGCCTTCTCCTGCGCTTCTTCGATGGCCGCGGAATGAATGTCTGCAAGGTCACGTGACAAAAATTAACCGTGTAATTAACAAGTATAACCATGTAATTAACATGTAATTGTATTTCAAAAAAAGACAAAGAGAAAGGCTACTTAAATTGGTTGAAATCATTGCTATGGTTGCCAAACTGCAAACTTGTCCACACTAAATATTTCGTAAGACTTTGTAAAACACCAACCAGGTCACTGTATGTAATGAGTTTCTGAATTACCCACTCATTGCAAAATCAGGAATTGTAGGACAATTTACTAGCAGTGAAATTTGCATCTAAAACTCACAGTAACAGAATGAAAGAGACTTTTGAAGTATTATACCATACATTATTATATAACAATTGTATTTCTGGAGGATATATTTTGGCATGTTCTTTTCAGGAATATCAGTCAACTTACCAAGTTGGCAAAAGACAAAAGCAAAAGGAAATGCATGGGACATCCCAAGAAGTACAATTACCTTTGATGTGATCTCCCTCGGCAGTACCGGCAAGAACTGACTGTCGAAAGTCAGGAACAGCAACGCTGTGATCGTAGTCTCTTTGGCCAGGATGCTTTGGATGACTGGTGGGTAATATAGCACCGTTTGTCCGAAGAGTGACTGGAGTGTAAGGCTGGAATTTGCTCTGCATTTTTGCCTCATGACCCGACTGCAGCAGCTACAAATAACAAGGAAATACAATCCAATATGTATTTTACATCATACTAACATCAAGCCCAAGTGATGATTAGAAATATAGCACTACATGAAATTTGAAGCAGTTATAAAATATGCTTCTTTTCTTTGGGGTCAGCACCCATGTGAAACAGAGTACAACAGAACTGTTTTGTTCAAAGTAGCTGGTAATAATATTAACCCGTTGAAGACTAGTCCCGAGTGTACTGGGGCAGGTGTCTATGGGACATGTGTGTTGTAACAAAAACAGTTCGTCCTCAATGGGTTAACTGCGTGGTGACATGCTATCGAGAGGGGGAGCTATTTCAAAAATTGCAAATATCATGAAGCCTGGACGGAAGTACACAAACACAGAACATACAAACACATCTACAGGAAGATTGAATCAGTGTCACTAGAAAAATGTACAATATTGTATTTCCTCATTTTTTTCCTTTCCTTTGTTTTCGTTCTCTGGGAGAGGTTTAAGGGAGTTGCAGCTATGCACAGAACACCTCAAAGCTATATAAACCAGTAAAAATAAAAACAAGAACAGTTGCCATTGTTGGTTTTGGTACAATGGAATTGTGTGGAAAAACAATGAAGCGAGATTTATGTTTTAGCATAATGACGAGTCAGTTTTCTGTTGCCTGATACACACAGCTGTGGAGGGAATACCATTACAGTTGGCAGTGATGGAACAAATGGGAAAAAAATAGCTTCTGAAGATGCCAGATTCCACGGGCAAGCCGTCCAGGCTTTCATGACAGTAGTTTCATGTAGGGGAAGGAAAGATTTAGGGTGTGGCAGACCTAGTGGGGACGTGGTCAAAGTAGGAGCTATAGCACCTCTTCAGCCATTATTTTTTGAGCCAGTCTGGACCAAGCTTGCAAGCCAATTTGAAGCCAGGTTTCTTTTCCTCTCGACAGAGATAAATGCTAGATGCTAGATAAAAGCAGGATCACTGCAGGATCGTGAGACATCCAATGTTATATGGGTCTGGGAATCGGAAATAGTAATACATGAATGTTGCCATAGCAACGGACAACTAAGTGTGAGACTCCGCTGAGGAAACAAGTTGTCTACTGACATGGTTGAGGGTGTTTGTAGTTGTGAACAGCCAAAGGTTGTGTCTAAATAAATACTTTGAGCAGTTTGGCTGGGATATCTCATCTGTAAATTGCATGTGTGATTATTTGATTCTAGTGTAACCCATGTGACAATCAGCTATTTACGTCAAAGGGCGCATTTATGAAAATTTTGAAGACATCTTTTGCTCCTATGAGAAAGGACCAATGATTATGTTTGTTTGGTCATTAGCTGAGAATACAGCATACACTGTTAGAGCTGTTGAAAAGACTACAGGGGTATCACTCATTTATAAAGTTATTGATAGTTTATTGATTGAGAGGGGTGCCATTTTGCTTTCTTTTATATCACTGAACAGAATTAAACTATGGAAAAGAAAAACCAAATTACTTGTACAACAACTTCTGATCTTTCCAAAGTCATCCTTTCATACTTCCTATTTGATTCCTCATCCAAGTCCTGACTTCTGAAATATATCACTTTCATTTATCTACCACAGTATTGTATATATTCTTTGGGACCTTGTTACACAAGCTGTGCTTTATTCAAATATAGTTTTCTCACAACATCTAGTGTATATAAAACCTGCTTCAATTTTGTTTGATTTTGTCTGTATATAGTATTTGTAATGTTATACACAATTTAGCCCCTGGGCTATGAGGTACAACACAAATAAATAAACCTTTCTATACAATGTATAAACCTTTCTATATAACTGATATACATTATATGTACAGTACATGTTCCCATGATGTGTATGTGTAAATGCTAACGGTGTATATGAATGTCTGTGAATGCAAACTGAAACTGAAACAGACACTTAGCCCCACCTACCTTTGGGTTAGTGATGGACGGCCTAGGAGAAGAGTCGATAGAACTGATCATCATGACAGCCTCGTTGCACTGAGCCTGCAGGAAAGTCTGCAACTTACCCACCATCCCAAACCTAAACGGAAGACATACAACAAACAAGCAAACAAATAAACAACCAAACAAACATGCAAACAAGTAAACACGCAAAGAAACAACAACAAAAGGCAGCGATGGTGCAATGTAATCCTGAGCCATTCTATGGATCAACTTACTTGATTCGCACTTACATGACTGGAAGGATGCCATATGACATCAAGTCTTCTGCAATACATTTTTACAGAATGGGAGAGGTTTCAGCAAAATTCGTCTTGAGATGAGAAAGTTCTAGAATTTCAAAATGCTCATGTTTTTAAATCTGATAATTTCACTGGTTATTACAACATACAATATGCAAATTAGCTAATGTGAGGATGCAATTCACACATGGCACTCCAAGTATTTTATGGACAAGAAGAACATCACAGCCACACTTTTGGTTTGTTGATTCATACTGTAACTACGTCTTCACTAAAAGTCATTGCGAAGTTATTCTAAAAACAACATCCATACTTGATGCTACAGCTGTATGTGTCCACATTCCTATTTTTCTTTATTTCATGTCAAAACTTCAGAGGAATATAGTGAAAATTTGTGACTAGGCCAATGAGAGACTTCAGTGGACATGCCATCATCACCTCAAATAAACAGCATCATATATCGCACAAGGCAGACTGTCGTTACAGCGCTTCCCTGCACATGGCAGATTGTCGTTAGCGTGTGGGATTGCGCATAGTGTTAACAACATTCTGCCATACGCTGGGAAGCGAGTTAACGACAATCTGCCCTGCGCACAACGATATGTGGTTGCCACTAATGTTGCTGTTTCATGGAAACACATGAATTTTAAAGGCATAATTTACCATTTGCAAATGAGATAAAAAAACCCCAGCATTAGTGCTTCAAAATACTTCTAAAATGTGAGTTAGGGATATAAACAACCAATGTGAAGATTTGGATTTGTATAATCAATGTTAAGTATTCTTGAATATACAAATTGCGAACAATGGTTATAATAAAAATGTTTCCAGACTAAACCGTCTACAATTATGGTTTATTGAAGAAAAAAAAGTGATATCTCCTTACATATGAAGTTCTATTGCAAAATTCTTATATGGTAGGATGTTTTGTGGTACAACTGATCTACACATATGCATCAAATGTGATATCTTGAACATTTTTTAAATCACTGCTCCCAAATGTAAACAGGACTTTTAAACTTCAGTCACAGTCTTACTTTAAACTTGGGTTTGATGAAACCTCTTTCATGTTTGATTTTACACTACCTACATTTGTATCAGCTCCAACTTGGATATGCTGTAGACTTTCACTTTCAAAAAGGGGGAGGGGTGAAAAGTACAATGTGCCAGCAATAAATGTCATGCGCTTAGTACTTTTACTCTAACAATAAATTCCTTTATTAGCTTTTGATGATGATTATGATGGTAATTCAGCCACATTTATGGAGACCAAATGATCCCATTATGCATCAAAAACTCTCAGCCCATTGCAGCTTGGTATCTACTCAATGCAAAGTTGTGAATTCATTGAATAGGCTAGTTTACAGCGGTGCTCTAATCGATGGGTAATTTCAAGACCTGGTACACAGCTATTCAATTCCTCTTTCCCTATTAAATACAGCTTAAACATTTAAAACCTAACTTGTATTCATTCATTAGATGTTGCACTGGCTCACAATGGCTTAGATTTTGGGTGGCGGGAACAACCTTTCTCACAAAGGTACTGTACAGCAAGAAATATTCATGGCATAAAATTTTTGCAAATTGGATCTCACAGCCTTTTTCGCAGCATGAAATTTTTGTGAATTGCCACTGGCATCAAATGCATTATAGTGTACAGAAGAACTTTGACATGCATTTTATTTTTGTGAATCTTGTCTCTGGCGAAATTTGCGAGATCAAAATGCATGTGAAAATTTCTGTTTTTACGACGTGTATACAACGTGTATGCCTATGATATGAATGTGCCAGAATACACACCACCTTAACCCTAAAAGGGCCAGGCTTTTTTGGCTATGCTAAGACTGGGGGGGATGGATTCCCCCTCCCCCCCCCCCCCGAGATCTCGGCCATTGGTGGTGTGATCGCGATGAAATTTTGCATGCGTAAGACCCACGTCATAATCTACAAGATTGAGTCATAAGATTTTTTGAAACAATCAATTTCTAACTTTAATTAATTAATTATGCAAATTAAGCTCAAGATCACATTTTAGCCTAAATAAAAGCATTGAGAGTCTAATTCTTGATCTTTAAATCTGTTTTAGCATATTCAACAATTGTACATAACAAAAACTTCCAAGCCTCATTTCAATTCTTATGTATTTTATTGTTTTCAGAATTTCTTACGTATTTCTTTGTTTTTCAACTTTTGTATTTTCTTTGTTTTTTATTGGAAATTATCACTGACCATTTTTCTACCATAATTAGCATAAAATTAATCAATGAAAGTGATTTATTGTAAAAATAATCAGGTTTTTATGTCTTTCATAACAGAGCACCATTTTCCATAGGAAATGTACACAAAATTGTGCCCATTTTGGGGCGACATTCTGTTACAAAAATGGGTGTGGCTTCACAAAAGTATGCACGGACGTTACAAATTTGGTCTAAAAAGTGCGCGAAACTTGAACAAACAAAGTCAAGAAGCCTCGCAATGAGGCCTTCTCACGTTACAGAATTATAGCGCGAAATGTCGAGGGGGGGGGGGGCGGATTCTGCCCCCCGGGCCCTTTTAGGGTTAACTGAATCTACGGCTGCTGGCATAAGACAATGGGGTATGTCACATGACTTGAAATATAGAAGGAACTGGCAAGAACTTACAGCAATGTAGCAACTGCTAGAGGAATATGTAAACAAAGGCTCCTACCTGATATGGTTAAACAGCATCCATGATAACACTGCTATCCAGTGTCATGTACTATAGTAGCTAATCGTACAATGACTATGTAACAGCTATTGACTGCCACCAATTCATGACATACTACTACTAATAATTTGATGGCTATTTGTACTATTATTACAGGTAAATGCTATACTCAGTTTTTACATTTCCTTGATAGTATTCACTATTTGCTTTTCTCATTTGAGCCCTTTCTTGCTCATCATTTTTTTTTTCTTTTGGCTGCAGGATTTTCAAAGGACTCTTCACGGCTATGCTGATTTTTAAATTGGCAACACTTCTTGAAAAATTTCAATCTGCTTTCTCTCTTAATATATTAGCATATGTTTGCACACATATATTGCTTTCTGATTTGCAACTTTAATGAAATTAACCAGTTCAATCTGATATTTCCTGAATAAGATATACAGTGAAACCAGGAGTTGCCAATTGAATGACAAAATAGTGATTCTGCAGAACTTTCCCAAGGAGTTGATGGATGAATAATTAGTCATATAGCTGTATGACAAGTGAAGGTGGATTTTTAAACTCACTTTTGTTGTTGAATCTTTTCCAGCTTTGTGCTCAATTTCAGGATTTCTTGCTGGCATTCTGTTAATCTGGAGGAGAGAAACAAAGCAGTGGTTGCCATCAAAGATATGTCAGTAATGCCTATCAGACATCATAGATGTAAAGTATCAAGATACATCTTGCTTGTTTGACTGTGTATTTAAAACATAACAGAAAGAGTTTATCTATATATAGTTCAAGTAGAGTTCGAGTAAATGATCCCCAGTTGTACTGAATTGAATGCAATACCAGTAAAAAAAAACTTCAATGTCATTAATTTGTTTGCATGAGATGGTTTATGTACAGACAAATATCCAATGAGGTTCTAGGACAATTACCCCAAACCCTTCCCTTTCTCCTAAAACCCTAATCCCAATCCTGACTCTAAGCCAAGTTTTAAAGATAATAAAAAGTTTTGGTACCTCAAAAATTTCCTTGTCTTAGTTTGTGTTTCAGGTTAAAGTACCTTTCATATAACTAACACTGTGAGACTTACTCGCCCCAAAGTGCTCTCATGTCTTAGTAATCATGCAATTAACTGCGACCAGCAGCCCCATACGCATAGCGACCAGCAGTCCCATTTGCATAGCGTAATCGGACTTCGCATTGTAGCATTCAGGATCATGACAGATTTAGTATCGGGGATAAATGTTAACTTAAAATCCCAAAAATTCTTCAATTTGAAGACTTACCAATTAAGGTGAAGTATTGAAAACAGGCTTCGGGCAACGTTTGGTTCTGCCTATAGTCCCTTTCTGTTCGAATTGATGACTGAATGTGACTCGGCCGAGAGGACCTTGGGAGAGCTACATACACCATGTACACTGAATACTTCAGCCAGTGCATGCGAACACATCACATGCGCACAAATTTCAAATCCCATATCAACGGATAAGATGTTTGTGTGCGCATGCGCTGGCCGTAGTAGTCAGTGTATGCATCGGTCCATGGTGTATGTAGCTCTCCCAAGGTCCTCTCGACCGAGTCACATTCAGTCATCAATTTGAAAAGAAAGGGACTATTGGCAGAACCAAACGTTGTTCGAAGCCTGTTTTCAATACTTCAACTTAATTGGTAAGTCTTCAAATCGAAGAAATTTTGGGATTTTAAATTGACATTTACCCGCGATACTAATTCTGTCATGATCCTGAATGTTACAATGCGAAGCCCCATTACGCTATGCGTATGGGGCTGCTGGTCGCAGTTAGCTATGCGTACAATGGGCTGCACGCTGCTGGTCGCAGTCAGTGGTTTCGTACAATATTTATCGACGCTGTACGGCGACGGCTCTGGTACGAAACCATTATTGCATGATTACTAAGACATGAGAGCACTTTGGGGCGAGTAATTCTCACAGACAACGTACTTTAACGTGAAACACAAACCAAGACAAGGAAATTCAGGGAAACTTTTGAGGTACCAAAACTTTTTATTATCTTTAACCCTAACCCTTGCCCCAGTCTTTGCTCTAACCCTATTACTAATCAATATCTAGCCAGGGGGTCATTGTCTTCATACAATCCCATAAACATATTAGAATAAATCTGCACTCCACATTGCCTGAGATGGGAAGATGGGGAAGAACTCCTTACCATACTATTAAAAGAAAAAATATTTCCCAAGTTAATCTCTCAATCCATAAATTTGAGGTGAATTTGTGCTCTTTTCCATCACAGACTGTAGATAACAATGGATGTCATCACCATGGTTACGCTCCTCCTCACCTAGACTGGTACTGCTGCTGTGCCTCATTCCAGCGCTGCTCCCTTTGTGCGACCTCCCGCCGGTGGACGTCCTTCTGAGTCCTCAGCTCCTCCCGGTGCCTCTCGCTCATCTCGGCGGCCTGCCTCCGGAGATCGTCCTGAAGGGCGCCCTCTGTGTCCTCCGCCTCCCTCTGCAGGGCCTCCATCTTCTCCCGCATCGCCCTCTCATGCTTCTCCTCCATCTCCGCTCCCTGCGTCCTCACCTTGGCCTCCCAGCGGGCCTCCTGGAGGCTCAGCTCGAGTGTGGCCTTTTCCTGATATTGCAGAGAAAGTCATTCTGTCATTGCAGTCATTTCACTAAATTACAGTAAATCCAAAACAATTCTCGCTATCGCCAATGACGTAAAAATTACCTGGATGTGGCTTTTTCGTCAAGATTTAGTGCACTTCCGGGACTGCGGCACTTCCGGCGTGGGGCATATTTTGCCCAGCGCTAGCGTGCGAGTATGTGTACCTTACCTATAGCGCCGCGCCGACCACGGATACTAGTACAGTAGGCGGCTGTGTGTACCCGAGCCAGCCAGTGGCCAGGCCTGTCATACTCGTACACTGTAGCTATAGCCCCCGAATTGCCCTAGGCCGGCCTTGCATTAGCATGCACCATACCACCGCATACATACAAGTTAAGCCAACACATACCGGTTGATCATGCAATCGATGTGCACATCACTGATCAGTCATCTCTGCATACGCTAAAAATATGCTGGAAAATATTCACCCACCTGGATATCGTCATGGAATGCATATCTTTTTCATTTATTCTCTGTCGAGGTGTCGCGAACACAATCGGGAACGAACCGTGATCTCGAACTTATCCTGTCTCCGAAGCAATTTCTTCCAAGCAAGTACTACTACTAGTAAGTCGCGGACGCATGCGCATGACTGAGCTGTGGAGTCACCCGCAAACTTCACCCACGCGGCCACATCACGTCTTGCATGCCAGCAAGGGACCTATTTCTGTAGAATTTGTTCATTTATTGGCGTGCGAACAATGCATGGCAGCTTCGCAGTAACAACCCATAGTCGAATTAACAACAATTTCTTAAAAATGGAGAAATTTCAAATCATATTAAAGCTAAAATTCAAGTCAAGAAAACAGTAAGTACATGTAGAATACAGTCGGTTGTATGTGTAAATAGCATTTAGTCACGTATCACGCGCGTACGAACGGAAGTGACTTTGCTACCGGACTATCCCATAATGCACCGTAAATGACGCTTAACCCTAACTAGGCCGGGGGGGGGGGGGCCTCCGAGGCCCCCCCCCCTCGACGTTCCGCGCGATGTATCGCTAACGTGAAAAGCTATTACCGCGACGTTTCATGACTTTTTTCTGTCGAGTCTCCCGCATCTTTTGACACCAAATTTGCGATGCCCGGGCGCGCGGTTGCGAAGTTTCGCATAGATATGTACATGCATGTCAGACCAAATATTGCTCAAAAACGTGAATTTGTGTACAATTTCAATGGAAACCGTGCTTACAGTCAAATTTCATAAAAGCATGATTATTTTGGGGTTTTATTGATTAAAATCAATTAATAACATATTTTCTTGTTCGGAACAATGTCGCGGACAAGTTTCATAGAAAAAACAATGAAAAACAAAGAAATACATAAGAAATTCAAAAAACAATAAAAAACTTATGAAATTTTTTTCGGATGGCTCAATTTTTTTCACTTATATTTGCTAAGGACACTAAAAAGAATATCTACACAAAAAAATGTGCCCATTTCGAGCTTTATTTACTGATTTATACCAAATTGTCCGATTTCATGCATCATTACGCATAAATTAGCATAATTTAGCATAAATGACAATTTTTTAAAAATCTAACTTCGTAGTACTTTAGATTACATCATAGGCAATGTGTGTGCCAATTTTTGTCGCGATCGTGCGGTCGACGGCCGAGATCTGGAGGGGAGGCCTGGGAGGCCCCCCCCCAGCTCTATGATCTACCTATTAATAGCCCGGCCTAGTTAGGGTTAAATCAACATCCAGGTACTTTTTACGTCATTGGCGATAGCGAGAATTGCAGCATGAAACATTTGTGAATTGCCACTGGCATTCAATGCATGTGTAGATACAATCTTTCACTAGTGTGCATTTTACTTTCACAAATCTTGGCTCCTTACAAAATTTGCAAAAGTTCCATGCATATATGAACATTTCTGATTTTAAGGCACTGGTATTGTGATTCATTCCTCAAATGACACAATGATTTTAATAGCTGGCTTGTCCTGTTCCATGATCATTTCATAATTATGGCCTAATAAAAGCTGAGAGTGAACAGGGTTTATGCAAACTTCCTGATTCCAGTCCTGTCACACAGGCCTCCCCATGAGACTGTTACAGTATTTCATCTGACTTACATGATTGTGGACATTGAAATTGGAGAAAAATTGCAGTATCCACATATTAAAGGTACTAGCCCACATTTGCAAACCCACGAAAATCAAAACTGCATAAAACAGGTCCAATATGACTTCAAGCACAAGTTATAACAGTAACATACCTCACCTGTCGCTCTTTGTCTATACCATTCGATAAAAGAGAGAAAATCATCGTTTTAAAATCAATTTTCAAACCGGGTCAACCCGACCCAAAATCGAATTACGAGCCCGGGCTATAGCTACGTACATTGCACATGTAACACGTACGTGGACCGGAGCTAGCGAGCGTTATACGCATGCATACGGATTACGGTGCATTTTCATTTATTTTTATGAAAGTAATGGACTAATTGGAACGAAATTTTGCACAGGTGTTACTGCAATCATACCCAAACTCCATGCTAACTATGAGACCAATTGCTGCAGGTTTACAAATGTGGGCTAATACCTTTAAAGAGGTTAATAGTTTACAGAGAAATACATGCCCAAATATGGGTTGATGCACACAGTAGTGAGAGAACACTGTTCAGCAAAGTCAATCCATACAAAAATGTCCACGAATCAAATTACTTTCTTGTTTGCCATTAGTTTAATATTAGACACTGACATTAATATTAATTATTACAAATTAATATTAGACACAAAACATACACACCAAGTTCGTGAGAATTAGGGATAAGGAAATTATTGGTAAAAAGCTATTAAAACATGTACTTTACACAAAAACATTAATTGAGTGAAGTCAGTCGACTCGAGTCATTTTCTGATATCTTGTTTTTAAACAAAATGTTGGTATGTCTGCTACTGCCAGCATCTCCCCATAAGTTGAATTGACACAATGAACCATGTGATAAATATTTGGACAACAGTACTTTCGAACTTCCATTGGTATACAAGAGCAATATACGGTGTAAGAGACCATCATGATTTGCATGATAATGATATTTAATGCATCCCAGATAATGTACATATTAAAAATCTGCAAGTGGATGAGTAGAGTAGAATTAGAAATACACAAACTGCAAAATTATGCATCATCCGAGGGAATCTGATACTAAAGTGAGTCAAGGGGCTAAAATACAATGTTGTGCTTTGACAACAAACTGCGTACTCTACTCGTGCATAAGAGTCTAAGACTTTCAGTGCCACCGTCCTACCTTTTCCCTCACTGCCTTATCCCTCTCCCTCTGCAGCTCTTCTGCCTCCCTCTTTGCTTTCTCCAAGTCTTTTCGGACGTCTTCCAAGGTCCGCCTCTCTTCATCCAGCTTCCGCTCCATCTCGTCGAAGGAAGCCGTCCTCTCTGTCTCCACGGATGATATTCGCTGCTCCAGAGCTAGCTCCTTCTCTCTCCACTCCTCTCGCTCCTGAAGGTCATAGACAAAGGATTAGAAGTGCTTCATGTTGATGTAACACCAAAATAATTGGGCGAGTGCTTATGTAGCACCTTGACAGTGCTTACTCGCAATACGACCAGCCCAATCGCCATGCGAGGACACAGACAGAGGCACAAGGCTTGCCCCTCAGTGCAGACAGTGCTTCTTGCTACCACACTATTAGCCAAGGAGCAGCCATGGAGTGCAAACTCGCAGTACATCTGGTAGAATTGTTTTGTGAGTGCATAGAGGACATGTGTGCAGAAGAAAGTCCGCCATTACTATAAAGTAGGGCACTTCTACGTCTCCTTGTGATCACAGAAATTTGACATACTCGGCTCTCTATACGTTTGTGTAGCACTCAAAAGCAATCCATAGGTGAACAAATTGCAGGCATTTCTCAATGCATTGATAATCATTTAATCACTGTTTGGATTTATAAAGGTACAACTGTAAGGAAGTATGAAAATGGCCACTGTGTTGGAATCTGATTGATAACAGAATGAAACCATTGAACAGACCCAATCGAGATCAAGATGTCATTCAAGTGTCCATTAACTTATCGAATGCAGTCTTGATCTAAAAGAATTGCATATCATAATGTGCTATCAATAAAAATATGCATGTGAATTGCAAATCTTTGCTTTTAGAATATACAAGTGTAGCTTGCTTTGGATTTAACAAACTATTACCAACGTGTATTTTTGTGTATGTGTATTCTATGTACATTTCAATTCTTACTTTAGGCTTTGTGTATACATCTTTCAGATACCTTTGCTAGTCTGTCCTGTAGTTGCTTGACTTGCCGTTCTGCTTTTAGACAGTCCTCCCCCACAGATTCCAGCTGTTTGTTTGTAAGCTGTGCCAACTGCTGTGCTTCCTCCCACCTCTTTTTATGCTCCTTTTGATGTTGCTTCAACTGAAATAGAGCCATGGTCAAAGTAAATTAATATCAGAACAATAACAAATTAAGCAGATTTGTCATGATATTTACATGGTCATCTTGCCAAAAGAATAGCTCATGCTGTGTTCATGGTTTCAATGTTCTATCAAATTGTTTTGAATAGAAAAGAAGGCTATGGAAAATACATTTTTCAGAATTTTCTCACAATACAACTTAATCTAAAGCAAATGAAATGAGATGGTGATGTCATCACTTTTCAACTCTCCTCTTGGCTTGCAAAAATGTGCATTTTCCAAGGAATAATTCAGGAGCTGGAGCTGTAATGATTTACAATAATACATGCAGCTTCTGACTCAAATTGATACCCCCCCCCCCCCTGCCTCCAACACGCCCATAGTTTTCTAATTTCCTCAAAGAGCAAAGCAATGGAAAAGTTGTGACACATGTGATACACTGTTTGGCTTCTTTAAGATTTGTTAAAGCCAACTTGACAGAGGAGAGAAATTCACAAAAGGAGATACTTCTTTAACATCATCCATGCTTGCTCATCAAGCAACCACGCCACGAGTTTAGAAACTTTTAAGTGACAAATTACTTTCAAATCATATATTTTTCCAATAACAAAGTGAAGATACCTTGGAGTTTAGACACAGTACTGTAAAACACTATATTTTCGCGGCATGAAATTTTCGTGAGTTGCCTCTAGACATTCAATGCATATAGTGTAGAAAAGAACTTTCATGTGCATCGAATCTTGCCTCTCGCGAAATTCGCGAAATTAAAATGCACATGAACATTCCTCATTTTACAGTATGATCATGTAGAAAACTATTTGCAAATACCACAGAACATAAAGTTCACGGCTGTAGAATTTCAGAAGGGAGAGTGAGTATAATCATACTGTGTGTCTTTCTTCAAACAGACACAGCATGTAAGACACATGGGTACAAATTCACAAATGAAGTTGAAATTTAGTCCATGGATTATAAAGCAAAGTTTACTTGGGTAACGACACTTTGGTTACCCATACACAATTCCAATAATGAACACCCAAAGACACGTGCATGGGCAAAATATGCCTCTGTCACTTTTGTTTTAGTTCATGGACTGAATTTAAACTGCAGATTTGTTTTAGACCTGCTAAGTGCTATGGAAATTTTGCGGTCATTGGGGTTAAACCCATAAAGCAATACCACTCCACTGCTTACCTGTTCTCTTACAGCTGCTTCCGTCACTCTGAGGGACTCACACTGATCTCTCGACTCTGTAAGTTCTCTCTTCTGGTCTGTGATCAGCTGCAGGGAATGTTGCCATGGATATTGTCAATTAACTTCACGAGTTCACACTGATTACCATTTCGCCCCTCTCTTCTTTAACAAAGCTCCCGGTTAATCTTTATTTTTTTCATTATTAACAATGACCATCAAATATGAGCACAGAGAAAGTACTCAGCATGAATTACCATTGTGTATTTCCACCTCTCTGTTTTTAATTTTAAATAGCCATAAGCATCTGAACTTATTCATTGATTTTTACCCTTACTTTGCATTTACTTCTCAAGATTTTGATATGATTAGGTATTGAGGTGTGAATTTTCAAAACCTCAACGTTCACTCCTCTGCTGAATATTCTCTAGCTTTCATAATTGTATGTTCATATGAGGTCTTCAATGCTGTAGACATAATTACAAGCACAGTTGTATACTTTTTTTGGTGAGGTAATCAGAAACCATTTAAGAAATTTGAAAGAGCATACAATTCTAAGAGGAATTCAAAGCTTATTTGATGAAAATGTACTGAATTGAATTGAACTGAAAAAAATTGATTTTGAAATAGCTGAGATATTTCAAAACAAAGAGGTCCTAGTAATTTAAGTGTAAAGTATGTATAATGGATATATTCTTTTGATAACAATGAAATATGTGAATATTATTTCTTCCCTTTGAGCACCAGAAGCAGTTCGTTAGACCTGTGAAAACGGTACAAAAGCTGCAAATACATGTAATTTTGGTCAAATCCAAGCCATAGACTTGTAGTGTATGTTACCACCTGTTGGATCTGGATGTATACCATCACAATAATGTAGAGATATTAGTAAAGTTGTGTTTTGCTGAAAAGCAAATATGGGGAATCACATTTGAATCAAAATCATAATTCTGTCATCCCTTTTAAAACTAAAATGTCACTGTCTAGCACTACCCCTTCAAACTTGCTCCTATGCTACATGGATGGGAAGTGTAAAACTATTTACATTTCCTAGACTTCTGTGCTGTAATCACTCATGTCACATGAGGGTATCCTGCTTGATACCCATTTTAACAAATAGAATAGTGGCTTACTGTTGGAACACTTCACTGAAACAACAACAATGACAACAACAAACCGGATAAAGAGGTCAACAGTTGGTGTCCCAAACTCACAATCTTCTGCTTCTCGATTTCCAGCATCAGGGAGTCGTTGGCCGTCTTCAGTTTCTCCAGCGCTGTCACCTTCTCCTGCTCTCGCTGCCTCAGACTGGCAGACACCTTGGCCATGGTCTGGAGTCAGGGACAAATACAATATGATGGTAAGCAAGAGAAATTTATATTAATTATTATTATCATTATACCATTCATATAATTTATAGTGCATAATACCTTGGGCAAGGTCTCTATGCACTTCAGAGGAAAAACTATCTCTCAGCCCGGGCTGCCAACATTGACAAAGTGAACGAAGTGAAGAGATATTGCAGAGATATTTCTGAGTTATGTGCATAGTAATGAGTGAAAATGATTTCCAATCATGGACTCTGGTCAAGACATGAAGGAACGTAAAGGAATTATTATTATTTTTCTTTACTTCTTTTAGGGATATGAAGGAATTACTGTAAAAGTGGAAATTTTGGCAGTGTTGAAACTTTCTTGCATTTTGCACAGCCAGAAACTAGCGCAAAAGTAAAAGCACGCAAAAGTTTGCTTGCCACCATATGTGACCCTGCACCACAAAACCAACACAAAGTAGCCAGACATGGAGTTTTAGCTAAGAGCAGATTCTGAAAGAGCAGACTCCAAGCTTTAAAATGATGTATAACTCAATTCAAATGGACTCTCCTAACCTATCTAAATATTGGAAAGAGAGCACACACTGTGGAAAAGTTTGAACTGAGAAAAGAGGTTCTGAAGTACAGGGCCTATTCAAGCGGTTAATCTCTAAGCCATGCTACCTGTGCCATGAATGGGACAAAAAAACATGTTGTAAACCACTGAAGCAACAACAATGAAGGGATTATCAGATTAAGCTGAAATTGAGCATCCTCTATGGATACATTCTGTCCATGATAAATGTCAACTTTCAAAGCAGTACCATCATCCTTTCAAAAGTGGAAAACTAAAAATCTTTCTTGAGTCCTCACTGAAAATCAAGGGCTGTGACTTTTTGTGTGTTTTGTGATGCACGGTCACATATGTTCCAGTAGCTAATGTCTTGATTCCGCAGAATTAAAATCACGCGGAATTCATTTCAATCAGCCAAGTGCAAAGAATTACTCAAACGAAAATATCCACTTTTATAGTTTTTTGGGTTTTTTTTAAGGAGGCCTCTTGCATAGTCAGTCAAACTTTGTAACACTAGTTTAAAAGCACATGCAGATTCAGAACAAGCTACATGTAAACAGCACTTATTCCACTTGCTCCACTTCTGTGGCAGATTGTCTCTTATTTTTCACTCTGCCAAGAACAGGAAAACAAACTGAATCAAACAGGATGAGATGAAAGTGAACAGTCACAATGTAGTCAAGATTGACTCTGAGCTGTCTCCACACCTTGTCCAGCTGGGCAATCATGCCATCCTTCTTCTTCTCCGTAGCCTGGGCAACAGCCAGGAGCTGCTGTACCTCAAGAATCCTGGCCTGGAGCATGCTGATCTGATCCTCACAGTGCTGGAAGAGGAGAGATCAAGAGCAAAGCATATGATACCAGTACACAAATTTAGTTACAGTGAGAATGACTGTGTCAGACAAAACACAACAAACAAACAAACAAACAAAAATCCTTTTTGTAATTATATTCTTTTGTAATGCATGTCTTCTCCTGTTGGTACAAACAGTTCAGAAACTAGAATCAATCTTTTTCCAGGGAGCTAACTTCAAATCACATTCATGCCTCAAACAAGTCATAAGAAGCATCTAATTCTCGGTATCGCCAATACCGTGTCGTGCACAGAGCAAGCATTTCCAATGCATTATGGGATAGCTCAGGGGACAAACTTGCGTCAGTTTTGGCTGCACATGCACTCAGGTCATGTTTTGCATTTATCCAGGCATATTTTTTGTTGAAGATTTCTTTGCTTTCCATCATGTGACCAGCACATTGTAGCCTTGCATTTGAGAACCATGACTCTAGTGACAGCAAATCAGTAAAATTTAGAAACTCTCAACTCTTTTAAAGCTAAATTATAGCCAATAAAAAAAGGAGTAATAACGTGAGAGCAGACAAATAACTCCATTGAATCATATGGGAACTGGGACGCGCGTGAGACAACCAGAAGCGACAATGGCACCGAGGAATCCCACAGTGCATCTGTGACAGGTCTCTTTAGCGCGCGCAGAAGTTTTCTGTGCATTGGCGATAACGAGAATTTAATCATTCTAAACCTTTATAAATCCAACTTGATGTTACAGTCACAAACTATGTTGCTATGGAAGATGTGGAAGAAGAATATTAGTTTATCACATATAAGCCAGATTAAAACAATAATCCTCCCCTTTCTTGGTGTTTACTAACAGTATCGGTAATATGTCTGTCAGAACAACCTCCTTTTAGATTAAGCCAGAATTCTCCTGCTGACAGCAAACCAAAATTCCAGCAATTATGTATAGTTTGAAACCATCTACATACAGGGACAGACAGACAGACAGACAGACATACATTATACGAATACAGACAACAATATTTGATGATATGTGAAGGGTTAAACATTCAAACACAGCTTCTGGTACAATTTGTGAAGTTCACTTTTCAAATCACCTTTCGCCGGCATCTCTCCCGCTCCAAACCGTCTCGCAGCAGCCTCATCTCTGCTAAAAGGCTGTTGTCTGCCAGGCCGACCCCTGACCTTTGACTGGAGGTCAGATGTGATGTCTGATGAGAGGCCAGCCCACTGTCAAGAGGAAGTCTTTCTGGTGATGGAGACAGACCGTGGAATGCCTGTGCCCTGTATAAAAGTAATTGGCAAACGAACCTGTCAATGAATGCCTGGTCCTAAAAACCTATCACTTCAGTAGCATCTCCTGTCCTAAGCACTTACTGAGGGGACCCTTCAGACGTCATTAAGATGCAAAATATATACAGAGAACGAATCCAAATGATATAAGCCATTTTGAAAAATAATGAAAATAATACATACATGTGTAATTGACTTCATACCACTGCATATACTGTACTTTTATTTTTTTTTTTTTTTTTTGAGGAACTGGATGGCAGACTAGTCCTCAGAATTCACTGTTGGTGGCAGGATGAATGTAACGTAATGACACACACAAATTATTGATAATGTGAATTATCCCTTCCATGTAAGTAAACATGAAAACTCATTTTCATCATATTTGCCGAACCAAGACAAAGGAAGATGAAAGTGGATATTGCACTTGATTCATCCTGTATACTACATGTATGTCTAATAATTTAAGCCTATCAAACTGGATTACAGGTATACAAATTTGTACATCACAGTACAAAACCATCATGGGTGAGTGGGACTATTTCATCCTACAGAATAATAATACATGAAGACATCTTCAAATATCTTTCATTTATTACAGGCTGAATATATGCTGGCTTCATAAAAGTTCCACACAAATCCAACTTGTACTCTGAACCTGTACTCAAGTCACTGTATTGTATGATGAGTAAATCCCACTATACCTTTATTCCCAACACTTCCAACACTATTTTTGTGTTAGGGAAGGGGAGGGGGGGGGGGGGGGGAGAGGAGGGGATATGAACAGGAGGATGAATTTGACTTCTGCTGACAAAAATTTAATCGCACCTACCCTATCAAGGAGTCTGTCTTTGTACTCTCTGTTGATTGACGAGGCTGAAGCTTTCCATCCTGTGACTGGCGGTGCAGGAGAAGCTCGGATAAACTCTCATCTCTCGTCACGCTGTCTTGACCTGGGAACAAGTATCAAAATATTATATTGTGTAATGACACTGACTTGTTGATTTTTTTTTTTTTTTGTCTGAGTGTCTCCTCATATCATTCATACCAGTTGTTCAAGTAGCCATAAAAGATCCTACGAATAACTACATGTACACCGTGCAATAGAAATGTCTCCTACAACATGTACATCAAAATCCTGTCATACTTAAGTATTCCTTTTATCTAAACAATAACAAATAAAAGTGACTGTACTTTCTCATGCAAGCCCTTAGAATTTGTTAGTTAGGCTACTGTCATGAAGGATACAGAATTCCTTGTAGATATTAGCACATAATAACACTGATGCCTTATGCCACCAGTTTGTTTACTGCATGATACATTTTGACCCTTCCATTACATCTGCTAATGTGTCCAAATTGTTGTAATGACACTCACATCTTTATGTTTCTGAAAATAATAACTGAAGATCTAGAAACATTGGTAAAATTGGACAATGAGTTGGGTTCTGTTTTATCCTGTAGACATCTTATAATGCAAGAAGAAGAAGAAGAAAACTAGAAATGTCGCTACAGCGACTGGTTATACCCCCGCCAAACAACATTTCATAAGCTTTGGTCAAAACAACATTTCATAAGCTTTGGTCAAAAAACTGAGGAAGTAGTTAAATCCGCAAGATCTTTCCTTGATCTTCTGCCATTAATATGCCGTTACCATGGCAACGTACTTTCGGGTACTGTCGAAAAATGCGTCTTGCACATCTACAACCAAAGGCACACATCTGCACCAAGTTTCATGGAAATTGGGCAAAAACTGAGGAAGTAGTTTGCCACACAAAATTTTCCATCATTTTGGCTCATAATATGTGAGCTGTTACCATGGCAACATACTTTTTGTCACTGTCAAGAAATGTGTCATGCTGACCTATATCCTATAAAGACAAACATTCAATATGAATTCCATGAGAATTGGAAGAACACTGATGAAGCAGTTTTGCCATGAAGCATTTTGCCCTATATTTTACCAATAACATGCCGTTACCATGGCAACGCACTTTTTGCCACTGCGGAAATATGTGTCTTGCACATTAACATATTCAGATTCTGAACATCTGTACCTAATTTCATAAAAATTGATCAAAAACTGTGGGAGGAGTTCGCGACGCAAGATTTGTACCCATTTTTGCCCATAATATGCCGTTACCATGGCAACGTACTTTTGGGTACTGTCAAAAAATACGTCTTGCACATCTACAACCCAAGGCA
Organism: Diadema setosum; assembly: GCA_033980235.1. NCBI lineage: Eukaryota > Metazoa > Echinodermata > Echinoidea > Diadematoida > Diadematidae > Diadema > Diadema setosum. Next base: position 7,561,107 of record CM067079.1, read on the forward strand.
CACATCTGTGCCAAGTTTTATGGGAATCGGTTGAAAACTGAGGAAGTAGTTCGCGACGCAAGATTTGCAACGGACCGACCGCCCGACCGACCGCCCGACCAACCGCCCGACCGCCTGACCGACCGCCCGACCGACCGACCGCCCGACCGACCGCCCGACCGACCGCCCGACCGTCCGCTGATTCCTATATACCCCCTTCAAACTTCGTTTGGCGGGGGTATAAAAAAAGGACAATACCAGAGGGTGATATCATGCTGCTCAAGGTCTGTTGGAGGTTCTCAATTTCAGCAAACTCTGGAGGCAGAGGTTGAGAATTCTGTGATAGAAAACAAACAAACATCCTGTCATATTACTGGAAATATTTAGCCTTTAAACACTATTTCCCCCAACTCTCACAAATATGCCACAATCTGACAATTGAGGCTAACATTAATACAACACAGTACATTTCATTTAGGCCAATGTAAGTGCAATATACTGTAACCATAAAATATCACATCTCTCTAGAATAGAGTACAATGACCTGCATGCATCATATGTTTGTTTGTTTGTTTTTGCTTTGGAACACTCAAGACTATGGGAAACTGTCAAGTTACTAGTATCATTGGAAAGAGAAATATTCCAAGGTTCCTGCATATACAGTGTACATTGTCAACATCCTGAAAACTACGGTACGCAAAAGACTAAAATACAACTGTAGTCTACTTCAGTTCTGATTAATATCATTACAGTATTTGACACTTAATATATTACAGGTGTATGTTAATCCTAGAGGAAGTTGTTAACTCAGCAAAGGAAATTATTCCACTTATTCCACTTCTCTTTTTGCTCATATGCAGTAAACTCTATTTGCCCAACTATGCAAGCAATTCAGGAGATAGTAACATCACCTGAAAACTCTCCAACTTCCGATCACTTTGCAATCCCTGAGTTGTGTCCTTGGGACTTGAGGATGGAAGATTTCTGGCCGACGCCAAGGTTGAGAGTCCCATGGACTCATCCATGACAGCTCCCCCTTCTTCCCTCATTTCATCTCTCCCAACTCCTTCATCAGCAGCATACTGCAAATGGTAGCCATGGTAATGAGGCGGCAGGCTGTCTGTCGAGTGGATGCTTTCTGCTTCGTCTCGCAACTGCTGCTGATGAATGTCCTTCTTCCGATTCAGGGCACTGTACTCATGCACTTTGTTAGAAGATCTACTCCCTGTGTCGGCCATTGAGGAAAATGTGCCACCTCTGTAGTCATTACTAGCAGCACCACTGTAAGCACTCCGAGTATTTCCACGCCATGAATTGGAACCAGTAGAAGGTCCTGCGAGTGTCTCTGTAAACTCACCAGCTTTGTGATTTTTGACGTACTGGGCCTGCTGCGTGAACAGCTGCTTGTTCACCACAACCTCCGATGTCCTCACCATGAGATCACCGTTCACACGACTGCTCCGGTGTGAACGATCATACTGCTTGCTTTCACTGTATCCCCCTCGCTGCATCACAGACTTCCAGTCTCTATCGACGGTGCTGGGCTCGGAAGAAAAATGTTTTGGCACCTTGCCTCTGACTTCAGGGGCAAGCCGCTCATACATGTAGGAGTGAGGGATACAGTCTCCAGCTCTGGGAACTGTGGCAGCAGCAGAAGTTGAATTATTGCTAATTTGCCCAAGTGGAGAAAAGAGTGCACAAACATCTACAGCAGCATCAAGTCTTGTGCTAGCGGCAGAATGTTGCAATGTGGTCAGAGATCCCGATGAGTTCGCAGATGTTTGAGGTTTGGGGCTCTGGGTGGGTGTTGAATCTGAAATACTACCTAGAGGTTCAATGCCACTTAACGCATCATTGTTGGTAGTGATCGTGCCATCAAGCTTGTCTGGTGTGAGTTGAATGCCTGCCACACTCATCTTGTCTGCGTCATCTATGAAAATATTGAAAATTGTACAAAATTGTGAATATATAAATAATGAACATACTTTGTTATCAATGCTTGGATATCGGTACAAACCATTGGCATTGTATTAAAAAACATGACCCGGCCACAAAACTGTACAGCTAGCTGTACATTGCTGCACATTGTACTCAGCAAAATATTCAACCCCTCACATACATGACAACATGTACTGTTAGTGTTATCGTACAAAAACATTACATGATGATGCACTACAATTTCATTATGATCCGTTTTCAGGCAGACAACATGACGCACAGCCCTAAATTGGTCGGAGGCCATTTCTAAAAATCAGCCAAGCCCAAGGACCATACAGGCACACATACGCAGCATGAGAGTATAAATAGGATACTACATTGTAGGAAATGTTTGATTGTGTATTTAAATTTTTTGACAGAGTTTCGACAGTCCACAGCATGACAGAGTCTATTTGCCAAGAGTGTGTCATGAAAGGTGACATTTTTGTGTGAGATTGCAAGCTTAATGACTGATATGAGTCAAGTCAAACTTTTCTGAGCTTTTGATCTCCAGATCGAGATCCATACAAAGATAGGTAAATTTAACAACTTTCGCTGCACAGAACTTTACTAATTTTAGAATAGATGAATGAAACATGCTAATAAATGATAGTGTATTTTGCCTTTAATGACATGACATTGAATACAGTTTGTTTCAGACTGTAGCTGTAGGGCCCTACAGGAAATTCTATTCTAACAGACTTTAACCTTTCGTTACCAGGCATATGGTTTCATAATTAACGTTACAGTGTATGGTCTCCTCGCCTCGCGCCTTGCTTGGTCAGTGACAAAGCAGCTGCAGCAGCGTAGCGCAGCGCAGCAGCGGCAGACACCAGCAGCGGCGGCCTGGGCCTGTCTTATAAAGACTTGTGATAGAAATCAATCACAAGTTTTTTTGTGTGCTGCAATGCAAGTTGCGATTGATTTGGGGACTTGTGATTGATTTGAAGGCTTTATAAGACGGGGCCCTGGTGACGACGCGACGTCGATGCTGCGAGCACACGCACGGGAAGCTTGTGTAGCTAGCTTGTAGCACCTAGCTAGTAGTAAGTAGCTACGACATGTAGGCCTACGTGCATTATGTGTGTAGCTCACAAGTTTACAACATTTAACCTCCTCAACATCAACACCACTCTGAGAAATGTTCTCACCGTTCAGTTCTCAATGTCTAACAGAATTTACGCCGATGACGTACACTGTGATTACCTGACTAAGGCATCTCGACGGCAACATAACAACTTACAGTTTCGGGATATTTCAAGAGACGCCGTTCAAACCTTGCTGCAAAATCAAAATAACTAGTAGTGCGCACGCGCGAGTCAAAATTTAATTTCGCTGCTGCATGCATGTAGCGCATAGCACATATCTTTTCAACGTGTATCAAAGCGAACTAAGAGTCGGCCAATTCCCATTCATCGGAAGGAAAACAAGTGCACTTTGTACTCACGACGAACGATGAACTTGCTTTCATTGATACACACGTAATGTATTGGTAAAGGGTTTTTGCGGAATTCCAGCCTCCTTTTCGGCTTTGGATGGTATGAGCTCTCTTCGGACGACACAAAACAGTCATCGCAAATCTGCAGAATTATGAACGACTTTGTTAACGTAAATGTCGGCGGAACAATATACACCACGTCCAGGGCTACCCTTTGCCGTTTTCCTGATTCAATGCTTGGTTCAATGTTCAGCGACCGACTGCCGTCTACTCGAGATGAAAAGGGGAATTACCTAATCGATGGGGACGGTCCCTTGTTCAGACATGTCCTCAACTTTCTTCGCAGATCAGTTTTAGTCCTTCCAGAAGACTTCAAAGAACTGGACATGCTTGCCCAGGAGGCTGACTATTACCAGATTAATGAATTGATTGACGCCGTCACCCAACTCAGAAATGCAGTTGCTATTGAAAGGGAAAAAGAGGAGGCAGAAAAGAACTGCGTTAAAGAGCAAGAATTTCTTGAGGTTGAATTCGAATGTGCAAACGGACGCTGGATCATATTCGGCAGCTCGGATATCTTGCAGAAGATCCCTGTTGTTATGGAAAGCTTCGGAAATCACCAGCGACTCGTCAGAAACCAACTGGACCACATTTTCGGACCAGAGGAGAATGGTCTGATTATTCCCCGTGAGCAGCCACTGAATCGTGTGAAACTCTTCAGGCAAATAACACAGCTTGGTTTTAAGCTTGTATCTTTGTCGTCCAGTGGAGGGGATGAACGTTCTACTGACAGGTGGATTTTTGCCAGGGATGCGAAAACAACGTCTGGCACAGTAGATCCCAAACTGGCCAAAGCAAAATGACAGCAGTTTGCTACATTTCCTATATTGATAACAAAAGTAAGCGACATGTAAGCCTCATAATGATAAATGTACAAAATGTGTGTAATCTGTGAAAACGTACCGTACTTGATCATATGCCATGCCTAGATCTAATTTAAGGACCAAGGTCTATAGACACATAGTATTGTATTATTTGTCATATAGGAGAGGGTATTGTATCCATCTCTGAATTTTTCCCTCAGAGTCAGAGGACAAAAAGAAGCAGGAAAAGCACTTGGTCTATGTGATTACTCACAAAGTCATAAAAAATATTCATGGTTTTTGCAAAGTTGTCAATAACAATCCAACATTTGTATATAGGTTCTCTCTGATTTTTTGAAAATTGCCTTCAAGTTAATCCTGCACGAAAAAAAAAGCTTTTACATGGGGCAAAATTGCAGTAAAATTCTGAACAAAATTTTCATCATTTAATTTGTTCTGAATGTTAATATGATTATTCTGATTGCTACAGTATTCATGCATTGGAATACACGTATACCAACAATTTACTGTAGGCCTACTGTACCTCTTCAGCCCAAGTTGATGACAAATACTCGAGAGAAATCAGCGTAAAAAGGCTCAGATTTCATGATCGTACTGCACATGAACATTTCAAGCAATTTACGATGAAATCTGAGGTAACGGTGTTACTTAGCATTTCTACATGGTACAATTGTATGTCATTTTGTGATTTCGGCCTATACATGTGTGTCATTTCTATGAGATAGGTGACCTGCAAAGTCCCATGCGTACAGAATTTCATTTTGATGCAGAAATATACATTCATGATTACAATTACAATTGTAGGCCCTACTAGTGTTCAATTACACCACACTGTATGTCTTGCTGTAGTTTAAAGGGATCGTATAGTTTTGGTTGACCTATTTTCAGGTTTCTAACATTTTTTGGTGAGATAATGAGAAACCTCAAGATTATGAAATGTGAAAGAGCATGAAATTCCATGAGGAATTCAACGTTTATTTGATGAAAATTGGTTTAGAAATGGCTGAGATATCCAAAACAGAGCGATTCTGATAAAGTGTGGAGCCCACACTTCATTATCATCGCTTTGTTTTACTTGTTTTTGGATGTTTCAGTCATTCCAAACCCGATTTTCATCAAATAAATCTTGAATTCCTCTTAAAATGGCACGCTCTGTACTATTTCATTTAGAAGTGTTTTCTTAGTATCTTGCAAAAAGTTAAAAGCCCAGTTCTCATCTCCACCAATACTGTACCATCCCTTTAACCTGTTGAGGTCGAGCTTAGTACCGGTACATGTATTTCCAAAAATTTCTATCTGCACAGGGTCTAACAGAACCTCGGGTTGAGAATGATTTATGATCCCATTCTTCGAATTTACTGCCTGATATTGCTGTTCAAAGACAAAATGAATTAGGAAAGCCACATTATAGCAGTGGTAGTGTGTTCAATTTAACTACATGATGTTTTTCCATCACTATGACCTCAACTCAAAGTGGAGAATGTGATGCAATGTTTCTGCCGTGGTGCAAAAGTCTTACTCTTAGAACTGCATATAGTTTCTCAATTATGTGTATTCATATCTATAGAGAGAATTCCACTGCTAGTCCTACACTATTCACTGCATGAGTTTTAGAAATGGCTGGCATGGCTCCATAAAACACAAATATGAAAAGCAACTCAGGCCAAACTTCTTTACTGACTGTACACTGCGTAATACAATGTATGTCGTTCACCCAAATATATGCACATACAATATTTGTGTGCATGTTATTTGTCATTTTTCGTACACACAACCCGTACTATTTACATGTACAGTGTACAATTGTAGTATACTTTGTCTATGTACAAGTTAGCTTGAAAGTGCTATTTTATTAGTAGTTTGAACGCTTCTTTTTTTTAATGAAATCCATTCAAGGTATTAGAAGTGTTGAACATATATTAGAACAGATTGTACCTCAGAAAACAGAATTCCTTTTTAGAAAAAAGAATACATTGTAGTTAAATTCGTAATGAATTTCATTGGGCTTGAATCTTGTGAAGAAATCACATTACAGTAATTGTGAAACAGACCAGCAGTGACATTAGTAACCATGTACAAGTGTACAACTGTACAGTAAGTGGTAGAATACTGTAAAGCCATACCAATAAGGATGGGCATGCTATGGAATTCATTTACAAAAATATTGAAGTGCTTGATATTGAATGATAATACAACCGTACATACACTTGTATATCTTATGATTTTTCATTCCAAATTATGTTACCTCACTGCTTTAATGGTTCACATCTTCTTTCCTATACAGCTGTACATCATTGGGTAGAAGTATACTGTAATGGATGTGTAAGGGAAGGATCAAAGTTTAGCAGCTTCTGTCAAAAAGTAAGCTTTGTAATCTTAACGTTTTCATCACTTAGGCTATGTGGAACGTATTGTACTATTTGTACAACTAAAGCTGTCAGTAATTCTGACCAGTGGTATGGGCAGCTTCGAATTGTAGATTTGATATCATATGCTGATATGTTACTATGCTGGACCTATAGGGTGTACTTTGTAGCCAGGACTTAACAGAATTGTGCAATTTCCCAAATACTTCTTTCATTATCAGTAGTGTGTGTGCTTGCAACTTCAAAAAGATGTAACATGTAAATCCAGTTGTGCTGTATTCTTTGTGTAGTAAAATTACTTTTCAGTGTACATGTACTGAGGAGGGTGTTTCCTAAAACTGTTCATAAAGTTACGAACAACTTTCATACGAACGACTGGTGATCTGTTCTTGTGCTGAATTATTGAAATTCTGATAACTGTACATGTACATGTATTTGTGTAGCACATCAGAACTGATCACCAGTCGTTCGTATTAAAGTTGTCCGTAACTTTACAAGTTACAGCTTTATGAAACAGGGCCCTGGTATACACTATACCATGTATAGTTTATCCTTCTCAACATTTACAAGTGCTCTCCAGTAGAGTAATGCATGTCCCCTAGTCCTGATCCAGGAACATACGAGTGACAGGAACCAAAAGTGCGTGAGCGGGCACTGGTGCAATATAACTTTGTAGCTGAATTAAACTGTACAATGTATACCATTTTCTACACTGTACGTTAGTTTGTGTGTGATATTATACTTGTAGTGCTGATCATGCCTTTTAATATGCAATTTCTGTATGTTTAGTTTCTCCCAAATGTGTACAGCTGTACTTTCAAAGTAAACATTGCCTACTTTCAAAATATTCATCCATGTACAATTGTACAGTTAGCTCTTTGTGTGTTATTTGTTGGAATTGCAACTTCTGTGGAAATACACCAAAGTGAAAAAATATTGCAAGCAGTGTTGTACAAGTTGAATTTAACAGAAAGCCTTGTCCATACACACTCATTATACACATGTAATGAGTACATACGAGCAGCTGAAGAGTAGCAAAATTCATTGTTTCCCACAATAGAAAGTATTTTTTATTTGTCCTTGTCCTTGCCATTGTCTTTGTGTACAAGACTAAATATACATGGGTAATTCCATAGAAAGGGTACCACTGATTAAACATCCCCTTCTACAAGTTACATCATGTCATTGCTTAGAAAGAACAAGCCTAACAGTAATTTTACTCTTGAGTACTGTTATCCATGTTCCTTTTTGGAGGCAAACAAGAATTGCTACAAAATACTGGCATTTTCACCCAAAAAAAAATGTGCAAAATTATGATGTTGTGGTAAAATTGTGTGATATTTTTACTGTAATATCAATTTGATAGATTTACAGCTTATGGGTGGATAAAATGGCTCAAAAATGATAGAAAACAAGCAAATTTTTAATACTATGCACAAAGTCATGCATCTTTATGAGGAATTTGTTTTCTTTCTTTTTCTTTTTGCTCTGTAGTGAATCTCAAGAATTAAATACAATGTACCTGTGTAAGATTTGGTGTCCAGAAAATTGCTTCAACACAAGGAACCTTAACTTATGAGAGTGGAATCCATATTAAGCACAATGTTGAACTCTTGGTTGTTATTTTGGGGGCACTCACATAGTTTTAAAGATTTTATGAGAAAATTGGGCGAAAAAAGAACAAACATGAAAGGTACAGTGTATAATCAATTGTAATTTTCACATGGTTTTGGTGTCTCGCGAAATTTTACGTCGCCCAGGGCACACTGACAGCTCATTTGTGTGTGTGTGTGTCCTACACATTACAATAGTAATTGCACCTCATTTGAGTATTTTACAATGTACCTGTGCCTTCTATCTTTGTAATAGACCAGTATCGAAGCTGACCGTTGTCAGTTTAGATTTGAAACAACAACAACAATAACAAAAATAACAACAATTGATGCAGAAAAATATTTGATGCCTCGCTGACATGAGGAACCTTGGCGAATCCTTTTCCTGGCCTAAAATTGGGGTTATGTGAATCTTTTGATAGTGTAGTGTACTTGATTCTTTATTTCAAAATGACCACTTGTATTGAAAAAAAAAAAGAGAAGAAAACAACACGTAGTGCAAAGTAGATACAGTGGAAACTCGATATAACCAGATGGTCGGGTCCTCGTTACAGCCGATATCTCGTTATATCAGTAACGTTAGGCATAAAAGAAAGCATAACATAGAGACATTAATTTGCACATGTGGGACTACCCATCATATTTCGGCAGAATCATAAAACTGTTCATAAAGTTACGAACAACTTTCATACGAACGACTAGTGATCTGTTCTTGTGCTGAATTATTGAAATTCTGATAACTGTACATGTATTTGTATAGCACATCAGAACTGATCACCAGTCGTTCGTATTAAAGTTGTCCGTAACTTTACAAGTTACAGCTTTATGAAACAGGGCCCTGGTATACACTATACCATGTATAGTTTATCCTTCTCAACATTTGTGCTCTCCAGTAGAGTAATGCATGTCCCCTAGTCCTGATCCAGGAACATACGAGTGACAGGAACCAAAAGTGCGTGAGCGGGCACTGGTGCAATATAACTTTGTAGCTGAATTAAACTGTACAATGTATACCATTTTCTACACTGTACGTTAGTTTGTGTGTGATATTATACTTGTAGTGCTGATCATGCCTTTTAATATGCAATTTCTGTATGTTTAGTTTCTCCCAAATGTGTACAGCTGTACTTTCAAAGTAAACATTGCCTACTTTCAAAATATTCGTCCATGTACAATTGTACAGTTAACATGTCATGGAACGATCCTAGTTACGGGAGTGAGAGACTTGAAACCTTTGCTCTATAAGCGCTGTGGTGTTGGAAATTTGCCTGGCTCTTTTGGTCGGGCTTTGAATTGCAAGAGAATGTGGTACATGGTACTCAGGCATCCTTACTAGATTTGATATGTCTCGTATATAGTTCTTGAATACACTATACACTATAGTCACTGGGGTACTCAGGCATCCTTATTAGATTTGATATGACAAAGTCGATGTTTTAGTGTCATGCGTACAATGCATGTACTTCCATAAACACCATCAACTAGAGTGTACATGACAGTATCCCAGTCGAATTTAGTGAAGTGGTTACTACAAATTAAAATTTTGTGTCAAAATATTTACATTTATTGAAACATTAAAATCAGTTCTGCTTGTGTGTCACACCTCCCAAGTCAATTAAGTAATTACGCATTACTCATTAAGCAATTGGTACTGTATTTGCCAATGCACGTATTCGTAAACATGATTAAAAAATCTAGTAAAATTATGAGTGATGTATTCTAATGTGATATATCCTGACGTATATGTGTATTTCCCCCTTTGTTTGTCATAAGAAATAAAAAGAAATACAGAAGTATGACTTTCGCAAGGCAACAAGTGCCTCATGTTCGGGAATGGTGCAGACATAATAACTATCCTACCACCAGATGTCCACTGTAGGCCTACATTGTCCACCGTCTTGCTGTCACAACTAGCAGTGACTGGGGAGACGCCGCCGTATAAGAACACGAGAAAAGCATGAAGTTTTCCGTTTGCTTTCTTTCAAAATATACCTGTTATTGGTGAGTTCCATTTCTTGTCAGATTCATCACGCGCCGAGAACTTGTATTTTGCTAACTGCTGTAAAATAGAGACTACCTCTTTGCTATCAATGCAGTGAGGTCACGAATCTTCCTGAATGCAGTGTTATAGGCGACAAGAACGTGACATTGAACGCCACCAAAGGAAAAAAAAAACAGAATAAAAAAAAAGAAGAAGAATGTTTTGTTATGCATACTGACTTCGCATGACACCTATATATAGCATCCCATTGGGTTTGACAAGTTGACATGACATGTTGCGATAATTTTTGTGGTTGATATTTTCTCAAAAATACTACTATTGTATTCTAAAGCATAGGCTGCTTCACTTTCTCACGGAAGTTTTATTTTGTGCTTGCTTGGTTGGTTTGTTATCTAGTTTTCCCCCCATGACCAGCGTGGTACTAGTAGTGGTAAAAACTTCTTTTACTAGTTAAAATTTTCGTGATTATTTCATTAGTTTAAGAACTTTTGCCGGTTTTGTTTCATTTTTCTTGTTCATACTACATTATTTTGAGGTGGATACGGACAATAGAAAATGAGAGAGAGAGAGAGAGCTGAGCGCCCACTGCTTTTTGTTTCATGGTTGATTTCATTGCAAGAACAACGAATTAGATCACTAACTTGTGCAAAGAAAGTCGGGTTCAATGTGTTTTAGATGTTTTCAGTGTTTCAGAATACAAATTACGAAAGTACAGTGTTTTTGAGGAGGAGAACACAAGTATTGACCTGGCAACTTCTGCGCGCAGCTGTACTACTTAGTTGAAGCACGCCATCTATCGATGAAAATACATTGTACACGAATCAGAACTCCCTACAGACTATACATGGACTAGACACGTCCGGGGGCATTTCATGAAGGAACTTGTCGGATAAAATATCTGACAAGTCAATTATATCCGACAAGTTTTGAGAAATTCTTTAGTCTGATTGGCTGATTTCTCTGAACTTGTCGGATATAATTGACTTGTCGGACATTTTATCCGACAAGTTCCTTCATGAAATGCTCCCAGGTCTGTCATCTTCCCCCTCCCTCTCTTCCTTATCTTTTCGTTCACCCTCACCCCTCCTTCTCCTTCCTTCCTTCCTTCTATCTTTTTATTTATCTCTTTCTTACCTCCTTATCTAACCTTCTCCGTCACACACGGTACTGGATATGAGTGCTTATCAGTCGTTTCAATAATAATCATGTATGTTTGTCAATTTTTGTCGACATAAGTTCTGATTCATCTGGGTAATTATTACAATTGATTAAATTAATTTAATCCATTTTTATCAAGTTGAGATATTTGAGATTGAAGCTGCTGAAACAAAATGATTAAAATGCATGTGATAATTCAAAATCGTTCAAAATGGCATTTACCTGTTTTGGTATTCTTTACACTCTTCTTTACAAACAAACACACACACACACACACATATACATGTATATGTATATATATATTATATATATGGGTCTAGGACTTGTCCCCCGGAGGACAACTCCCCCGGGGACTACTCCCACCTGACAACTCCCCCGGAGGACGTCTCCCCCGGAGGACTACTCCCCCGGAGGATGTCTCCCCCGGAGGACGACTCCCCCGGGGGACGACTCCCTCGGGGGACAACTGCCCCGGGGGACTACTCCCCCGGGGGACAACTCCCCCGGGGGACAACTCCCCCGGGGGACCACTCCCCCGGGGGACCACTCCCCCGGAGGACCACTCCCCCGGGGACCACTCCCCCGGGGGACCACTCCCCCGGGGGACAACTCCCCCGGGGGACAACTCCCCCGGAGGACAACTGCCCCGGGGACGTCTCCTGGGGGACAATCCCATACTGAACAGAGATTTTGTGTGTGTGTGTGTGTGTGTGTGTGTCCTAGAAATTAGAATTAAATTCATCTGTGTAAAAACAGTATTCTTTTTGAATAAAATTTAAATTAAAGTTGGCGTTACCTAAGACACGTTCATCTTTATAACAAAGTTTTTGAAATCTCAGCACAAAGTTTTTACTTTTGTACACGCTACATGTAATGTCGAAAAAAGTAGAAACGCAGGTCCATTTTATCACTGAAAATTGGTCAAGAGATAAACACATTGACGGATACACGCTTTTGAGGGGAGAGTTCATTCCTTAGCATGTACCTGTTATTCTTCATTATTTTATAATATTTTAAGAAGTCCATTCTTTGATGATTTTCTTTTTCTTTTTGCAATTCATGATTATGATAAGGAATATGTTAAATGAAAGAAAGATATCATTCAGAGGGGTGAAGGCTCAAGTTTTTAAGTTTCTTCAGTTTGTCTCCCTCTACAAAGGAATATGTTGTTAGAAATACCCTTTTAATGGAGTTATGATTTTTATCTTAGATTCTTATGATAGTTACTATCCTGTATGTCACTGTCAGTAATTTCATTGTGCAATTTTCGTTTGTTATGTTGACTGTGGATTTATCTGAACATCATTACAATTCTTAATGTCGGGGAAATAATTAACAGAAAAAAAAATATGAATATTCTGTTCCTGAAAAGACTTGAACGTGTAAAAAGGTAATACAGTCAAACCTGTCTTAGCGGCCACCTCTCTATAGCGGCCACCTGCTTATAACGGCCACTGAAAAATCCCCCGAACGCAATTGTTGTATTATAGACCCTTTATATAGCGGCCACCTGCCTAACGCGGCCAGCGGCCACTCATTTTGTCTCCCGTGGTGACCGTCAACCTGCGTATAGCGGCCACAAAAATTGAGTTGATCCATTAAAGCAGCAATGAGTACGATGTATTTTACGTTCATTGCGTGATTTCTACCGAGTCCTTGCTCAGTCACAATCACACAGACATGATTGACAAAATTAATGCAGCTCTTTGCCACGAAAACCCGTCTTACCACCAACTTGACTAGATTAGATCTAGTCTTCAGTAATGCAGCCCTGAATAGATGCTACAAAGGCAAAGGCAACTCCTAATAACAACTTATTGTTACCGAAATGCAGACTAATTGAGTAAGGACAACATGGTACTTGTCTGCCACTGGGTATTGTTTCTACAGTTTACGTAAATTTTACACAGTATCAATCCTCCATCGAACTCAGCTCTCGTGAACCCCGTTCATGCCAACCGGTAGGGATGAACCAGAGCACTTCTCAGGCCCGAAATATTATTCTTAACATCAAAAGAATAGAAGGAGGGAATGATCAAAAAAAAAAAATGAAGTGAATTGTACAACGAAAATCCCCATAATAGCAGAGCTGCTGCACATGCAAATTATACGTTGGTTGTTTTTGATTTGTTTTGTTTTTTAAGAATAACATGCGGTATGTTCGGCTATTATAAAATGCAAGTAATGAAATTCAAAATGGCCGCCACCCTGTCTATAACGGCCACCTGTCTATAGCGGCCACTTTTGTTGTTTCCCTTGGGTGGCCGCTATAGACAAGTTTGACTGTATCTTCCAACCGGCATTAGGCACTATGCAGAAACAGTATTAGCACTGGTTGCACAGTTACCATGCATCCTGAATGCACCAGCCACATACCGGTATCTGCATGACACACGTATAACATAACCCTTGCTGTACTATTGTTGGTAGAAAACACCAGATTGACAGCTAGAACTTGTTATTAAGAGTATGGTAGTCAATACTACTTGAAAAAAATACAGAAAAAAATGCAAAAAATGGCAGTTAGGGTAGGGGTAAAAGGCAAGGAAATTTCATGCCTAATATGGGCAAAAGGTTAGTATCATGTGGAAGATTAGGTTTTACACTAAAATTATCATTATAATCCAATTCTTTGACCCCCAAAACATGGAGTTAGACACCAAAACCATCACAATTGACCAAAAAATAGCCGAGTTATAACCAGAAATGTCTTTTTAAAGCCGAAACGGCGACCAGCTCTTTCGGCCGGGGCACCCTGGATTTCGCATTTTTCGTTCTTTTTTTTTTCAAAAATGGTGTCAGTAGGCACAAAGTCATCAAACTAAGGTGTGATGAGCATGTTCTGAAAATGTCATCCTCTTTAGCCCATCTCTAAGAGATATCAAGGGATGACGACTGTAATATTTAGCCTGTTATTTAGAGAGTTCCTTAGTTGTTTCTTTAATCAGTCAGAATAAGCACACGATCTTGGCAGTAATTTGTTGTATTACAATCATGACGAGTTTGAACAATGCAAATGCTTTAGCGATATCGATTGCATCGGATGCCCAAGGGAAGAAACGGACACTGGTCAAAAAGTATATGTGCACATTTTGTTAACACGCAGGTGATAGGTTGATATGTTTTTATTCTTCTAGGTCTTGGGTGCAAGTAAGGAAGTTTGCTGAGGTAGTACATCTACCTCCGGGGTTTCTCGAGAGGGGTAACTATAGAGCATAGCAACAGCATCATCTCTGTGGGGATTGGTTGGTGCTGCATTGCTAGGCACTAGTCTCTGCGTTCAAACTGTACTAATTTCAAACATTTGGCATCTCCTTTTTTTTTTAGAAAAGTAAAGTTTCTCTTTTTCACACACATTTTTTCATTTATCAACTACCACTGAAACTTACTTAATAGGCCATTGTCTTTTTAGGATTATCATGGCAATTATTTGATACGTTGTTCACACAATATACTTGTCCTATTTGAGTAATAATGGAAATACGTCTTGTATGGGCGTGTTTGACTTGCCATCTTACATTCAACTTAACTACATGTGTAATCATAGCAACACATCTTATAAACACAAACATTACTGATACTTGTAAAGTGAGTAACACTTCACTTCAATATTGAGATATCACGGCTTTGTATGACACATTACAACGCACTCTTATAACGACGTAGGTTCAATCTCGCTCTTCACACTTGGAGAAATACTTGTGATTGTTTTGTAAACTGTACTTTTGTTCACTTTTAGAAATGTGTTATTTTTGTCTTTGAAGAAACGTTAATCATTGTTTCTCTTATAATAATCGACAAAGCTGTTACTTTTGATAAGTTAGATGAAACACTTTTATTGCACTCAAAATGTAACCAACTCTACTCTCCAGATGAATAGTTCAACATCTAAACATTATCACAATCCCGTGATCATTGTCATTTCATTTCCCGTCAAATTCCGGTATCTATCCTATAAAATAGATAAGTTTTTACACTGGTCCATATTTTTGACCTGATCTTGTGATACGATATGTTGAGTCATCTAGCTTTGTTGCATTAAGGATTGTTTTCCGCTGTACCTCTTCTGATGTCAGTTCTGTTTTGACAGGAGCATTTTTCCTTCACATTCCACTATGCAACTTCTTGGAAACTTTGTCTTTCAAATAACAACGCTTTTCGCTTCGATCAAAGTAATTTTACTGCACTTTTGTTTCTTGGTCAGCTTTGTTTGCACATTCTTTATTACTTTTGGTTTCAGCAGCTGACTAGCTGTTGGCAGGGTGGTCCTTGTCCTCCTCTGCATCAACAATTGTGCAGGACTAGCATCTAGCCCATCGATCGGTGTGTTCCGATAGTCAAGAAATGCCAAACCTGGATCTGTTCCATCTCTCATTGCCTTTTTCATTAGACATTGCGATTTGTACTGTCTTTTCCACTTTCCCATTGCTATGTAGAAAGTGATGAAGACGTGACATGCTTGAATTGGTACTGACAAGCAAACTCTTTGAACTGGTCACCTGTAAACTGTCTACCATTATCTGATACCACAATCTCCGGTATACCATTACGTGCAAAAGTGTTGTTTGCATACTAACTTCAATTACTCTTACGCTAGACATTTTTTTTCCATGTTCAAACGTTATCAAATAAAACTGTGTGAAACAAAACTCAATTTTCAATTAATTGAAACTCGAATCATCCCATCTTTGTGGTTGAGAGATTTGTGTTGGTCGTGCGGGTGTGCTTTCCCAGGGCTGTTCTGGAAGATATTACCTTTTTACACGTTCAAGTCTTTTCAGGCACAGAATATTCATATTTTTTTCTGTCAATTATTTCTCCGACATTAAGAATTGTAATGATGTTCAGATAAATTCACAGTCAACATAGCAAACGAAAATTGCACAATAAAGTATTACTGACAGTGACATTATAGGATAGTAACTATCATAAGAATCTAAGATGAAAATCATAACCCCATTAAAAGGGTATTTGTAACAACATATCCCTTTGCAGAGGGAGACAAACTGAAGAAACTCAAAAATTTGAGCCTTCACCCCTCTGAATAATATCTTTCTTTCATTTAACATATTCCTTATCATAATCATGAATTGCAAAAAGAAAAGGAAAATCATCAAAGAATGGACTTCTTAAAATATTATAAAATAATGAAGAATAACAGGTACATGCTAAGGAATGAACTCTCCCCTCAAAAGCGTGTATCCGTCAATGTGTTTATCTCTTGACCAATTTTCAGTGATAAAATGGACCTGCGTTTCTACTTTTTTCGACATTACATGTAGCGTGTACAAAAGTAAAAACTTTGTGCTGAGATTTCAAAAACTTTGTTATAAAGATGAACGTGTCTTAGGTAACGTTAACTTTAATTTAAATTCTGTATAAAAAGAATACTGTTTTTACATAGATGAATTCAATTTTGATTTCTAGGACACGAATACGAAACATCTCTGTTCAGTTATGGGATTGTCCCCTAGGAGACGTCCCCGGGGCAGTTGTCAGGTGGGAGTTGTCCTCCGGGGGGGAGTTGTCCTCCGGGGGAGTTGTCCCCCGGGGGAGTGGTCCCCCTGGGGAGTGGTCCCCCGGGGGCGTTTTTTTTTAAGACGGCACAGATTGGGGCATGGCGCGTGTTAAACCTATGGGAAAAACGTTGGGTTAGGGTTTTTAGTTATGGTTCATGGTTAGGGTTAGGGTTAGGGTTGGGGTTAGGGTTAGGGTTAGGGTTAGAGTTAGGGTTTGATGGTTAGGGTTAGGATTAGGATTAGGGTTAGGTTTAGGAATAGGGTCCCCGATAGATTTTTAGTTTCCCCAATCTGTGCCGTCTAAAAAAAACACGCCCCCCGGGGGAGTGGCCCCCCGGGGGAGTGGTCCTCCGGGGGAGTGGTCCCCCGGGGGAGTGGTCCCCCGGGGGAGTTGTCCCCCGGGGGAGTTGTCCCCCGGGGGAGACGTCCTCCGGGGGAGTAGTCCTCCGGGGGAGACGTCCTCCAGGGGAGTGGTCCTCCGGGGGAGCTGTCAGGTGGGAGTAGTCCCCGGGGGACTAGTCCTCCGGGGGAGTTGTCCTGATACGTATATATATATATATATATATATATATATATATATATACATACATGTACATATATATGTATATATATCTGTATATATATGTGTATATATAATTATATATAATAATAATATATATATATATATATATATATATATATATATATATATATATATGTATATATATGTGTGTGTGTGTGTGTGTGTAATTTGTCGTTTCTAATCTTTGTTTGTTTGTTTTTTTTTTAAGCGGTCTACTCTTCTTTCTTTAGGTCTTGATTCCGGAGCCTTATGCACACTTTGAATTTAACACTAATAGGCTATAATGTTCATTGGCTCTGTCGTGACTCGTTCAACTCGGGAGGTCTTAAAAAGGAGGAAGCATCTCTATAATTGTTAATGATATCATTTCAATTTTCAGCACATGGAGAAATGATAAGCCACTATTTGTTTATCAATGTTTACTGCGACTGTTCAAAAATAAGTCTGCAAAGGTATATCAATTCGTCATTCCGTCCTACCATGCCTACAGGAAGCTCAACAGAGCGTGTTGGGAATGCTAAGTGTGGTTGGCACTATAGAACATATCAAGTAGAATTATACCAACCTAGCTGCTAAACGACATACGTTGTGAATTACTCTTTGCAGTTGGGCTTCTAAGATCCGGAGAATGTATATCTTTCCAAGAGATGATCAGAGAACATCATCTCTTTTGTGCACGCCCTATTTTTCTGAATTATTCGCAACTTTTACATAATATCTTTCAATACAAAACGATCGATTTTCCCCCGTTTGTGAGTCCTCTCTATTTATTTTCCTCCATACTGACAGGTTTTGGCTGCCTATCAGCTGGCCAAGAAATGATTTAGTCTAAATGTTGAAAACATACCTACTTATGTAAATGGCATTTTCTTATGCTAGACAAAATCATATTGTATACGGACATTGTAATTAAAACATTTTGATGATTAAAATGACTTAGGCATTTTGGGGGGTTATTTTTACTTCACGAATAGAACACTGTATTTCACATGTTTGTTTTTGTTAATTTGCATATCATTTTGTGATATGTGTATGTATGTGCGTATGTGTGTGTGCATGTGCTTGTATGTCAAATGTGTGTCTGTGAGAAAACATCTTGCCCTTGTTGATGGAAACAAAATAGATTCAGTGTAATTCATTTCAAAATACATAAGCCCAGTGCTATCAAGTGTTGCACCACTCAACGCCATTGGAGTGTAACTCATGACACTTTGTAACGTTGGCCCCTGAAGCCTAATTAATTTACTCATCTTAGAATTACTACAATTAGTATCATGACCACTCTCGTAATAATGTTATCATGAATATAAATTCCAATCACTCTCTTTGTTCACTTAGCTTTAAAACTCCACGATCTGTTTCTTTAACAAAATATATATACGTATCGGTATTCCATTCAGTTCAATTCCTTTCCTCCCAAGAGTGAGAGAATGCGTTGGATATCATGGGGAGAATACTTATAAAAACAGACTATAAACAGTGCAATGCCGCTCTGTTTTCCAGCTGTGCTTAAACAGGCAGAGTAAACTCTAATGAAATGCACAATAAAACAAAAATATCGTTAGAATCAGATATGTTCGGATGGGATTTTGAGGTATCACATATTTCCACAGGATATTGATATCAAATAATGATCACAGCCAGAGTACTATGATTATGTAAAGTATAGGTGTGGCGCCGGGGGACGGGATGTCGTCTGCGCACCGCGCGTCTCCTATTGACCTAAACCCAGATCTTCGCTTGATTTCCATTAATTTTGTCAAAGTGTAATCGATAATATCAGTTTGAATACTTTGCATCAAGTTTGTACTTGCTGCAAAGTGTAACATCCGAGAAACTGATTTTAAAATCGCTATAAAGTGTTGCGTTTTCTTAGCTGTCCACTGTGAACATTGCTTTCCGCATTGTTTTGTACAAATCTATGGCTGACATTAACCCCTCCAGTCCTCCTCTATACTTAAGTTCCAGTAATCTCTCATTAAATGTTTGATTTTTACGGAATTTCTAACCATTCTATATAGGACCTATGATTGAACATAACTTATTTGTTAGAATCATAGGCCTTGCCATGAAAATAGAGACGTATTGCCATTTAAACAGTAGAATCACAACAAATAGACATAAAGAACGCATCCGGGTAACGAACAACATGGAATTATGTTTATTGATCAATATGCATGTAGATTTCACAGTCCTCTTCGTAAACAGATATCCAGTCAAATATCGTGTATTGCTCAGCAACATTGTTTACACATGGGAAAATAGGCATACCAGGACTTTTTATTTCATTCGAGGAAACAGCTATACTAGAGGTTTTCTAAGTAAAAACAAAACGTACTGAGATGATTATTATGATGGCCGACATGAAAACAAAACCGAACAAAAAGTTCCTCTGGCATCTTGTAAGATGTACTGCGAAGGTTTACAATACAATCAATGTTAATAATACATTATGGATGACGCCTTTCCTTAGGCGAATAATGTTTCGTTTATGGAAACACCAGCGATATATCTTATCACGTTCAACATTGCTGTGGTACAAAATGCGGAATTTATTCTTCAGCATTACAAGTTGCTTTGAACTACAAGTTGCTTTGTAGTTCACATTATCACTTCCTGCTTTTAAATTATTCTCCGCCAGCATTCTTGTGGACAATGCTCTAACAATGTGGCGTGGATACTTGAATAATCCAACTTTGATTGACAGAGGGTATACAAGCGGCACAACGTTCTTGGCGTTAGCTTATCATGACAATCGTTGTGTAATCATTGTCATCTTTGTAGCCATCCTAAAATGTATACTTGACTTATTCGCTTCCTTTTTTTTTTAATCCACTCCATCTTGTTATCTTCATTGCCAGTACAGTTTTTATCAATACTGACATAATTACTATCATCAGCATTATCATAATTTCATTCATTATTCTCATATTTTTATAAACGCTTACCTTCTTTTCCATGAGCAACCGCTGGCCAATAATGTGTAATATACACCATAAGAGCTGTCAATACAAGTTGTAACACCTCGATATGTTGATCATAATAGATATTGGCAACTGGAGCACAAAATGCTTATGGAGTGCATTGGTAAATGAACAAGAAATCACGCCACTGTTTGCGTAAAGGGGTACTTTAGTCGTGTTAGTGAAAGTCAAAAAAAAAAAAATGACCACGCCAGGGCTTCAGCAAATTTTTTTTTGGTCGTGTTTGTGGACAAATTGTGGGCAACAGTGTCATTCGAAGCATTTTTTGTGTTGGTTTGGTTTCTCACCAACCTACCAACGGGAAAGGTTTGGCGTGATAAGTAGGAAAAACTCCAAGATTGTCCTCTCTGTCACTTGATACGAGATCTAGCAACACTCCACAGTTTAATTTTGATCATGTTCTTTTCTTATTCTCCTTTTTTCCAGGCAGATAGAAGAAAGATGATCTGCGAATGTCGAATATTATTCTTTGGCTGAGTTTTGACACGCAAAATGATATCACCAACACAATTATCTACGACTTAAAATAACATTCCTTAAAAAAAAAAGGTTTGACACATACAACGGAAACATAAAGGAAATTAACGTCAAATATAGCTAGCGTGTCTATGGAATGTATATAATCTAAACTAGGTGGTACATTAAGGAGGTATTTTTTTTTCACATTAACAAAATCTACACTACTGTGATTACGTGTATCTCTTCTTTGAATAGAAGGCCTTTATAATGAGCATTGTGTATCGTTGCGATTAGAGTACGTACAAAAAAGCACAACGAAATGTTTTGATGATTAGTATAAAGTTAGTAGAAATACAAAATGCTAAATGCTAGTGAAGTCAAACAGTTATGTAATAAATGTCATGTCCAAACGGTTTGATATAAAAATTGGAATATTATATGAAGCAAAACAATGAAAGTAATTCAAGAAGGATCCATTGGGTGGCATGTTAATGCAACCAAGACTAGTTCTGCTCTGAAATGGAATAAAAATAACAAAATGTTTCTCGCGCTTGGCGGATCCCAGACAAAATAATATATTCATGGTGTTCTAATCACAGATTATCGAAAACCAGTCCTGACAAAGAAATACGTACGCTTTAGCTGCGAGATATATCGTCTATCATAATCTGCGCAGGTTGAAGCAGGATAGTACAGAGAAGGAAATTTTTGGTCTAAAATGTGCAGAAATGGTGAGATACTATAATATAATAGTGGGTGTGCCTATTAATAGGGTATTCTTACCAGCTGTATATCGACAGAAACGGATAGGCTTTATCATGTTTAATCAATACACGTTTCATGCCGAGAGCAGAATGGTTTAACGGTGTCACCTCGTAACATTCAGCAACAATCGCTTCCATGCAAAACACGCGTAAAAGTTTTGAAATATCTTCAAAATTCTCGTGCGAAAGGACTGCTTATATTATACGTAAGAAAAGATAAAGCTCAAGATAAAAGGAGGAAGCGTCCCATGCCCTCATCTGGACAACGACATGTATTGAAAATTGTTGTACCACATTCTAACATCCTGAAATCATGCAGTAAGATTCCGCCTGCCGCCGTTAATGTCTATACCAGACATTGAACCTCACGTACTCGGGAATCAATTCAAGACGACCCCCTGCCACTACACTTTCAATAGCTTCTCAATAACAATATTCAAACATGTAATTAAAAAAAACCCCACATCTTTCAATGCAATTAATATCCATTGCAACTACAAAGGAAAGACATTCTTATGTGCACATCTGGTTGCTACCCGAGGACACCACAAGTAATACTTCATGATTCTTTCAAGAAACCGGTCAAAATCTTGCCTTCAAACTGCGCTATCAAACAACTATATAGTAATTAAATGGACTACAGCACGATATCTCTGTGGCCAAATACTCGCAGTATTATATTGGCCTTGTTTGCTGCCATCTGGTGTTGACACTTGGCCAGTGACCTGGAACTTGCTGCTAGCTGCCAACACATCTCGCGGCACGGTAAATGCTAATTAAATGTTCACCTCATCCCTACTGCCAACTGCATTTAATTCTTGCTAAATTTGATATCCTACTATTGGAGATATAAAGTAAGACTTTTACAGATCGTATTGCAATAGACCAGTTTTGCATTGTATTAAAGATTCATTTATGTTTTGTTCACAAAAGTATTATTTTGTCCCTAACAAAGATAAAGCTTGATCTACCTAGCAACAACTAAGCAAACTCCTGCTTATGGTACCTAAATGACAAAATCACCTAAATATCCGTGTGGACTGAGTGAATAACGCAAATTAGAAAAACACATCACTGAAAGATTGAGGAAAATCTAAAAATCCTTTCAACAGTTATGCATTTCTGAGTTTCTATGCAGTCACGGCTGGATATACTGCAATTTATTATGTAACATGCGTAAAATGATATAAGGAAAACATGAAGAAAATTATGCAAAGCTTCATGTCTAGAAAAAACAAAAACAAAACAACACATTCCCTGAAAATGTCACTGACGTATGTTAAGGGTTATATTTTCCCCCCTGCCTTCTGAAAGAAGCAAGTCAAGTGCTCTTTTATTCAAGTTGAGCAATAAAAGTGAAAATAAGTTAATTTTTCTTTATCATTATATTCTTAGATTATTGTTCTATAAATGTGACATCACAAGCTATAGAATAAATTCTTTTCACCCTGCGCTGGCAGAACTGAAATTTAAAAATTCATAAATTTTGAATGGATTGTCCGATTTTCCTCAAACTTTTAGAAATGCGTTTTATTGATATTGCTGTATCGTCTTGTTACACATGTAATATGACGAGGTGAATTTGTTCTTTAACGGGAGAGAGCAAGTGGATGAGACACTTCGTTGCTAGGCTGTAGGGGAAAAAAAATCCATGAATAGTACCAGTAGTACATTACAGAAACGGCCTATGCCACACAATGTTCAGTCTCTACACGCAGTCCTCTTCCTGGCAAATCTCACAGCGAGGATTGCAAATGCGCCCTATACAATCATCAGGTATTCATCACCACTGTCCTCCTCGCCTATAAACAGGTTGCGAAGTCGTGTCATTTTACAGCTTCGAAGACGAGGCGAAGATCCATTTTTTACGAAGAGCACGTCCTACCTGGCACACTTTCTTTGCACCGGGGAAAGATACATATCACATCAGCCAACAGGGGTTTGAAGGTCGAGTCCTTTCTAATTTCTACACCCTCCTTTCTCCAATCCAATTTTCGTTTTATTAGAAAGAACAAAAGATGACAATCTATGCATTCCATGATCTTTAAAGCAGAAATAAAAGAAACAGAAGGTTACTCGTCCTTGCAAGATCAACGTGTCGTCAGCGATTAATGTTACATTCCTTTACCACTTTTTTCCAGTGCCACTCATTGAAGAAGGTCATGCATACGACTTTTGGCACGGCAGTGTTTTCGCGTTCCTTCCTTTATCAGTTCGGCGATACCAACACCACAAGCGTTCACCTTACACTTTGGGATCTGTGCATGGAGCACTACCAATTTCACTCCGAAAGGACTTGAGGGCGTACCTCGATGACTCACGTGGTGATCACACCAACAGTCTGTTGGATTTCCTTCATTTTATGACGGCAATACTCTTGTAACTGATGACGATTTCATAGAATACTGCCGTCATCCATTGGATACCAACGAATCCTTGCCAGTCTACATGTCAGTCTACATTAACCCTCGAGGTCTTGCGTCGCTTTACGGGGGAATCCCCTATGTCTCTACCATTCACTTGATAGTCTGCTTCTCTCGGCATGAACTGTTTTTCACGTTACCATACTGATGACAGGAGGCCATGCCCTATACCTCAAACTCCACTTCTCCGTCTGAGTTTCTTCGTATCGCCCCGAAGTGCTGCGGAGAGCGGTTGTACTTCAGCGAGGAGTAGTTGTTACCGCCGTTGCCGTGGTTACGGTCGCTGGTTCCCGCTCGCGAAACAGAGGGCGTGTGCACGGCGCGATGGTTGCTCGGTTGGGGTCCGGACTGGTGACTGAGGTAAGGGGCTACGGGGATTCCGATGCCGCTGTCGGGCGTGGTCTGGGGATGCAGACTACTGCGCTTCTTCTCCTCCGATTGAGAGGCCAGGTACTTCATCGCTAGCCTCTTCTCGATTTTATGCTTGTCCCGGAGGTAGTAGACGATGCCCAGCACGATGAGGTTGAGGAGCAGAAGAAACGCACCAATCGCTATCACCATACTCAGTTCCACCATGAATCCCTCCCGCTCTTGCGTGTCGGCGCCCTGTATTCCGTTGGAATTTACCTCTGGAGGGTGAGTCGAATCGGCGCCGATTATTTCATTACCTGTGTACCCGACGGTCGCTAGGGCCGTCACGCCCGGCGGAAACGGCACGTTGACGGGCGGCTCGTCGGCGAATCGTTTCTCTATCTTCGGGATGAGCTCCTCCCAGAGGGAGATCTTGTGAACGCGGTAGAAGTCACGTGACTTGGGATTGGTCGACAGGTAGAGGAGCCGCTCGGAGCCCCGCTTATACCTGGGCCATTCTTCCAGCGTCTCGTAGTTGAAGCGGACGACGAAGTTGCGATGGAGGTCGGTGGCACTCTGTGAGTCAGGAACATTGGGGTTCCTAGTCACAAATAGGGGGAAAAAACATCAGAAAATATTGTTGCATGAAGTATGTATTGCTTCTGCAGTTATTAGCGAGCTCTAGATCTGCGACGCGAACGCTAAGACGACTCTACCGTAGGCTAAAATATGTGTTCTGCACATGCGCGATGTATATGTTTCCGTGCGTTGTTCAACCGGAAGGCGTCGCATGATATAAGCATTTGCGTCCCAGATCTAAAGCTCGCTATTACTAGTCGTTAAAGATAATAAAAAGTTTTGGTACCTCAAAAGTGTCCTTGAATTTCCTTGTCTTAGTTTGTGTTTCAGGTTAAAGTACCTTTCATATAACTAACACTGTGAGACTTACTCGCCCCAAAGTGCTCTCATGTCTT
The DNA here is from genome assembly GCA_033980235.1 of Diadema setosum. Lineage (NCBI taxonomy): Eukaryota > Metazoa > Echinodermata > Echinoidea > Diadematoida > Diadematidae > Diadema > Diadema setosum. Next base: position 7,586,560 of record CM067079.1, read on the forward strand.
AGTAATCATGCAATTAACTGCGACCAGCAGCCCCATACGCATAGCGACCAGCAGTCCCATATGCATAGCGTAATCGGGCTTCGCATTGTAGCATTCAGGATCATGACAGATTTAGTATCGCAGGGTAAATGTCAACTTAAAATCCCATAAATTCTTCAATTTGAAGACTTACCAATTAAGTTGAAGTATTGAAAACAGGCTTCGGGCAACGTCTGGTTCTGCCTATAGTCCCTTTCTGTTCGAATTGATGACTGAATGTGACTCGGTCGACAGGACCTCAGGAGAGCTACATACAGTAAACTGAATACTACAGCCAGTGCATGCGAACACATCACACGCACACAAATTTCAAATCCATGAACGGATAAGATGTTTGTGTGCGCATGCGCTGGCCATGGTATCCAGTGTATGTAGCTCTCCCATGGTCCTCTCGACCGAGTCACATTCAGTCATCAATTCGAACAGAAAGGGACTATTGGCAGAACCAAACGGTGTTCGAAGCCTGTTTTCAATACTTCAACTTAATTGGTAAGTCTTCAAATCGAAGAAATTTTTGGATTTTAAGTTGACATTTACCCGCGATACTAATTCTGTCATGATCCTGAATGCTACAATGCGAAGCCCCATTACGCTATGCGTATGGGGCTGCTGGTCGCAGTTAGCTATGCGTACAATGGGCTGCACGCTGCTGGTCGCAGTCAGTGGTTTCGTACAATATTTATCGACGCTGTACAGCGTCGGCTCTGGTACGAAACCATTATTGCATGATTACTAAGACATGAGAGCACTTTGGGGCGAGTAATTCTCACAGACAACGTACTTTAACCTGAAACACAAACCAAGACAAGGAAATTCAGGGAAGCTTTTGAGGTACCAAAACTTTTTATTATCTTTAAGCACTGAATAGAATCCATAGTCTCTCACAACATGAATACACGAATGTTCATAAAAAATAGGAAAATCGGCACTGTCTGCAGTTTATATGCCTTGTACAATAGCAACCGATAAAGAATTATTTCTTTACTCTAGAAGATGTCCTTGGTTCTTTATTACTGCATTGTCATTAAATGCCTCCAATTTGAAATGACAAACAAGAAGCGGCAAAGAATTGTTTTTACATACCCAGATTTGGCGAAATTGGCCCAATAAGTCATGAGGGCCAGCGACAGAGCGGACTCCGGCTCGCTGTAGTTTACGGCGTAAATTCCGACGGGTTCCGGAACCACCGGCGCGCCGAAAATGTACGGAACTTCTTCCAGATGTACGATACCTGTTGGTTATAATGGAAATGACGTCATTGCATCACGTGACTTATCTTTACGACAACAGGGCCCTGTTTTAGCAAAAGATATAATCGATTATATTTTTCCTTAACACACAGGCTGCAATAGACTTATGGTAGTCTTAGAAATCAGCTCAGTAATCAATTATACAAGTAACTCTTCATAAAACATGGCCCTGGGGCATTTCATGAAGCGTTTTGGTCGGATATTTTTCTGACAAACTGTTACAAGCTACTGAAATCCTTGCATCTGATTGGCTGAGAGCAAATTTGTCCGACAACTTTGTCGGACAAAATGCTTCATGAAATACCCCCCCCCCCCCCACATGTTATCACTCTTAAGGACACATTCGTCTCGAGAGTCGAGGCAGATTGTCAACGATAGTATTTGCCGTGTAGGGAGATGAAGAAGATGGATGGTTTCCTTCCCCCATCCCTTCTCCTTATCTTGGCATTTTAGGAGATACTACAGTTTTATTTTATGATCATATCTTATTCCTCCTTTATCCTACTTAAATATCTTTCTTTCTTTTGGACAAAATCTGTGTGGGTTGACGGTGTACCTCTTTGCTCAGTTTCGTGGCGTATATTTGAGAAAAACGAAAATCAAAGGTGCAGTAAAGATAATCGCAGTATTTCCTTGCTTTCTGCATGATTTTTACTTTGCACTATTAAAGGTCCAGTTTACCTTTGGGAGCGGTGATTTCAAAAATGTTCAAGATACCACATTTGATTCATATGTGTAGGTGTGTTGTGTCATAAAACATCCTACAATATAAAATTTTTGCAATAAAGCCTGAAATATAAGGAGATATCAGTGTTTTTCTCAATAAACCGTAACTGTATACGCTTTAGTCTGGAAACATTTTTATTATAACTATTGTTTATATTTTGTGTATTTCACAACACTTGACATCGATTATACGGATTCAAATTTTTACGGTGGTTGTTTCTATCCCTAACTCACATTTTAGAACAATTTAAAGTACTAATGCTGGGGTTTTGTTTCATCTGCAAATGGTAAATTATGCCTTTAAAGGGACTGATCATTACAAATGGAAATAACAGAAAACAACTACCACCAGATATATTTTGTTCTCTCTTTTGAGACTTGGCGGGCCGTTTTGTAATCAGTCCTCTACGACAGAAATAAAAGAAAATATTCAATTCTGAAGAAAAGCTTACGCGGCAGAATATAGTATGACTACATTCTCTGCAATAAAAAAAGAAGAAAAGATATAACCGTTCTTCCTGTCATTGTTTATGACTTTTCAGAGAGACAGTTCCGAAAATGACAACATTGATTAATAATTGTTGTCATTACTCAAGATTTGTGTGATCTTATTAGGTCCTGGCAAGGCTCGTATTTTACATGGTGTTGTTGTTCTTGTTTTTGTAGTATTAGATTTTGTAGCGGAGGGCTTGACCTCCTTTTATGTTTATAGAAAAGTAAGATTGAAAAAGAAAATGTAATAACTACCTAGGATGGCAAACATTTCGTACATGTTACAATCTAACCTTACAATGTTCATATAAAGTGTCCAATTCCGTATGCGTGAAAATCAGGGTAGTGACAGATTTTGATTCTTGGCAAAGAACACGCTCATATAAGGGGGCGTATTACCCCGTGTCTGTCTGCACGTGTTCGTGCACATTATCGACATGGGTTGTCGATGATGTGCGTACTGTATAGGCCTACCAGCATGCTCTTACCGAGGAGCTCACTAGGGAGCTCGCCTAGTACCCCCTTGCTCTTACCTGCCCAGCGCGGGTAAGCGCTTTTCCTCGATCTATGCGGGAAGAGATAAAACCAGGCGTCCATCGAACTCTCGTCTGCCAGCTTGAGTGTCTGAACGCAGGGCGCCACCCACTGGTGATCCGTTAACAGGTCTTGGAGGCTGTCCTTTAGCGTGTACCTGTTCCCCTCGCCGCCGCCCCAGTCCGTATACTCGTAGTAGATCGCATCACGAATGACTCTACTGGCAAAACGCAATCCAATTATTGCCACACGCATACCGAGAGATAGAAACAAACGGAGAAAAGGGAGGGCAGGAGGAACGCTATGTTAGTATAACGGGAGTTGTGGGAGTGCGGGGCATTCAAGGGTCCACATGCACACACAAAGAGAGACTGGTAACTTTTCTACCTTTTGTTAGAGAACATCATGCAATGGAGTTTCAAGGTCGACAAACTGGTAGCATTCTCTGGAGTGTGAATGAGCGCGGAAAATGTTGATTCCCATAAGTTACGCGGCCAACAAACAATGGAGAAACAAACAACACAACATGGAACGAACAAGGAGACCAAAGTTCCCACGAGTCAAGACAAAAGGTACGTCCCGGAGCCAAACTCTCACAAAGAATGGCGGATGCGAGGAAAAGATGCCGCCATTTTACAGAGGATGATTTTCATGCTTGAGAAACACTCAGTCACCATGTTGACATGATCTATGTTAATCAATTGACGGACAGCACTGCGGGGTGACGATATGACAGTTAGAAGATCGTTAGATTAGAGTTGGAAACGGTTACCATGGTAACGTCATAGTTTGATATCAACATGGATTGTCACGATTTCAGAATCAAACTATTAGTTACAGAAACCTGGAGGACATTATTTTAGTAAAACAATATTTTAAGACAACGTTCTCTCGCCTTGGAATTGTGATCTGATCAATATGGAACTTATATTAAAGGGAAGGTAAACCCAAAAAGCAATGTGGATTGAGTGAAAGCAACAACATTAGCAGAACACATCAGTGAAAGTTTGAGGAAAATCGGACAATCGATACAAAAGTTATGAATTTTTAAAGTTTTGGTGTTGGAACCGCTGGATGAGGAGACTACTAGAGGCTATGACGTATGAGTGGACTGCAATATAAACAAAATATAAAGGAAAATCAACAAAATTCACTTTTCTAGCATTATGAAAGGGCACTTGCCTAATCGCTTTCAGAAAACAGGGGGAATAATTGCTACCCTTAACATTATGTCGTATCAAGTTGATGGAATTTGTGGTTTTCATGAAAAATGAGTTTTTGTGAAAATTTCTTTATATTTCCTTTATATTGTTGTCCTCTCATACGTCATAACCTCTAGTAGTCTCCTCATCCAGCGGTTCCAACACCAAAACTTTAAAAATTCATAACTTTTGCATCGATTGTCCGATTTTCTTCAAACTTTCACTGATGTGTCCTACTAATATTGCTGCTTTCACTCAATCCACATTGCTCTTTGGGTTTACCTTCCCTTTAAGGCCGTGTCACACCAGCCTTGCGTGCGACTTCCGAAGAACATTTTTGCTATCCGGAGGTCCCCGCAGATGACCCGCACATGACAGTACCTAGCATGTATCTCAAAAGTAGTTACCCGGAGGTGCGCACGCTGGCTCTATTTACCCGCTGCCAAAAAAGGCCCTGTCACACCAGCTAAGCGGGCTTATTGCGTATGGGGATTTTTCAGCACGCAGAATAATTTCTGCGGCCGGACAAGGTTTAGGGCGAGTTTGGCGTGGGTATTACATGATAAACGCGTGATACCTAAGTCCTTCTTGCGTGTATTCCGTTGAACTGCATGTTAGGCGCGTGGGTGTCACGTGATAGCTTCGTGATAGCTTCTTTTATGTCAGTTACGGGCGACATACGGGCTCTGCGAAGTACCTGCGCCACAACTGCGTGTTATCTGCGTACCAGTCGCCTGCGAGGTGAGTGCTAGCCTGAACAATAGGCTGCTCCGAGTGGATGGGCAAACAATCATTTGTCAACTAGCTTTCAAGAAGTGAAGATGCCCTGTAGACGGAAAGTGCACAAGGGCAGAGAACGTCCAGTGGATGGACAGCCACAAAGCCCGGAAGATTAACAGCAAATGCATCAAATTGCTGCTGAAGTCCATTCGGCGGATGAAGTCCTGTCCGAAAGGGATCAGGTAGTCCTCGACGCCACAGAGGACAGAGGACGAAGAAGAGAATGAGCCCACAAAATAATAAATGGCACGCACTCCCTTCACATAGGCATAGATCAGCGGGCAACTTACCTACTTCAACTGGGTCAAATGCCTGTGAATTGCGGCGGCTACGATCCTCCTACGGGTGTTCTGCGTGGAACTCTTCGGGCAATCCTCGCGACTCATCCGGAAATAGTTTTGGTCATGCTCAAAACTTTGCTGCGGGAAAATTGGACTAGCGTGCGCACCTTCGGGCAACTAAGGACGAGATAAGTGCTAGGCACTGTCAAGTTCGGGCCAACTGCGGAGAGCTCCGGGCCGCAAATTTGTTTCCCCGCAAGTCAAGCCGCAAAACTTCCCCAGATACGGTATGACAAGGCCTTGAGCATGCTCAAAACTTGTTCCGGAAGAGTCACGGGAGTTGCCCGTAGAGGTACGAGCAGAACACAAGTAGGAAACCCTTATCGGTAGCACCTCACAGGCAACTCCAAAGCAGGTACTTCGCAATCCCCGTAAGTTGCTCGTAACAGAAAATGGATCGGTTTCAAAGCTCTCACGCGAGTCACACGGAACGCACGCAAGTAGAAGCTAAGTAGCACGCGTCTAGTAAGTAAGAAACAAGTGCGAAAGTTGCAAACATTCTTGTCCGCCCGCGGAAAATCTTCTACGTGCTTTAAACTACCTCCTCGCCACAAGCCCGCGTAGCTTGCCCGGACAGGTGTGACACCGCCTTTACCAAAATACATATTTAGCCTAGTTTAGACGCTCTGCTGATCATTGCCGTAATGTTATCTCTCCAATTGCTATCATCTAATGTGTTACGCAAAAGCATGTCTGCATTCTGCGGAATGAAATGTTTTGTTTTCCCATTAATACTATTTGTTCTGGTAATTGTATATTAGAACTTACAAAGCAATATTTTTACAAGTTCACAAAATGGCTTGGGCATCACTGTAGGGTATGTCCATCTAGCTCCTAACTCAATTTGGATAGTGTGCCTGATTTCTGGTCATTGCAGGATATTGTCGTTTCCTACGTTTGTGTGTACTCCGTAAACGTTGAATACTTCATTAGATAGCAAACTATGAAATACAAAGACTTCCCCTTGAAGACTATGAACGGGAGTGTTGTCCTATAGCTGATGACCCCATGGTTTTACCCACATTCGACGCCCATGAGACTGATGAGCACTGAAAGCAATAATTGGAAAGGTGGACCTGTGCGCTATTCAAGTAGCCACTATTATTATTATTATTATTATTATTATTATTATTATTATTATCATCATCATTGCTGTTGTTGTTGTTGTTGTCTTCTGACAATCTGAGGTAGGACGTACGTACCTGGCCTTCATGATGCCACCAAAGTTGTTCTGCACAAACCCGTCTAGGATGTCATTAAATGTCTCCAGGTACATGCGGCCAACCACATCCGTATCATGTTCGATGTATGAAAATGCTTCGTTTCGCACAATGCCGCTCATGTAAGCAAAGTTCGACCGACCCGTGGTTCGCTGGCCGGCGATCAACTGGTCCCAGAGGACGCTCGGCTGCGCCTCGATGACGTCCTCGTCGACGACGGGAGAAAAGGCGTACATGTAGAGCGGAGACTGAATGTCGACGTCGACGAGCTCAGTGAAAGGAATATTTCGCAGGCATTCGACCATGTTGAAGTGAGTATCAGATTGGCAGTCGACTTGCTCGGCCAGGTACTTGGCGAAGCGGGCAGGTTCGCGGGACAACGCCCAGGTGGAGGTGGCCGCTCCGCTCTGAGCAATGACCCCAGCTATGAGACCTGCAAAGTAAATGAGGATGGATGGATTGCTATAATCAAAAGGCTTTTTCAACATCCATGTTTCAAAACTCCGGAGTAGATTGTCAAATATCATCCACGACGTACACATTTGACAAATTGAAATAAACAGCAACAAATTAACGAACAAATAAATTTATGATATCGACGTCACCAAAAAAGAAAAAAGAAAAAAAAAATCAACACCTCTTGTGTGATTAGACAGCATCAGTAGGCCACAACTGGCGGCTCCTGTCCCAACCCCAAACAACGTCAGTCGATCTGGATTTCCGCCAAATTGGGCGATATTGGCGTGAATCCATTTGATGGCTGCGATCTGATCCATCAAACCGTAGTTACCTCTCGCGGCTGAATCGCCAGTACTGAGAAATCCTGCATAGGCAATAACAAAAGAGAGAAACCACCGGGTCATTGCAATGTCAGTTTTACATTAATGTCCGTATGGAGCATAATGATGATGATAGGAAATGCTACATTTATCACCATTCATCTATTACCATACATCACATAGTTGTCATAGCAACTCCATGACACAGGAAGTGATGAAGATGACACAACAATTTGTGTGTCTGTAAATCGCTATGACGTCACTTGCTTTAACGTGAATCAGACATGAAGACTGTGGATGCCAGATTAAAGGAGTAAATGCATGACAGCAACATCACTCCTGCTACCCCCCCCCCCCCCCCTTTGTCTCTCTTTATTCTCTTTGGAAAGATAAAATACCGTCTGGTGAGTACCCTCTTACAGTAAGCTGAATCAATAATCCCAGAGATGTTCCTTATCCCTCATTCAAACATGTCACATTGTTTCCGACTCGCTACAATTTGCAAACAAAGAAGAAATAAGTAATCTCGGGTATTGTTCCTTGCGCCACGGGACAAAAATATTAAGCTTTCTCCTGTATGGGCCAGAAATCTCCTAGGGCAGAATATTCTTCTTATCTTTTATCTATTTTCATACCAGTTGTGATGGATTTCCTTAGAATATCACGAGAAGCAACTGCATCCCAAATTAAGTGGGACGCAAAAATCCTCTGGCAATTTTCACTGCAAAGTCTAGACATATTTCAACGTTACTGCTTGATTTAGAGATGGGGAAAAGGGAGGTACTGCTATGATTATTTACCCGTGTAAACTTTAAACTGGAAATACTGAGCTTTTCGCATAACATGATTCAAGCTGCTCTTTACATGTCATTTTTGAGAGAGTCTAAAAGGAAATTACTGTGTATACCAATATCTAATTAGACCCTCCTTAACAGTACATTCGTGGTTTTAAGATTGCATTCACTTAAAGGGGATGGCTAGTAACTGATCAGTGGGAATCAGTGGGAATGCTGGGGGATGATTGTTCCAATCCTTGTGGGATTCATATAAGAGTACATTATTGTTGTTTGAAAATTATTTGCTTCAGAACGGTCTAATATTCAAGTAAAGTGCAGTTTAATGCCCCGTCACTGTACAGGCATGGTAACCTGGAAGCATTAAACTGCACATTACTTGAATATGAGACCATTCTGAAGCAAATAATTTTCACACAACAATAGATATACAATGTATAATGTACTCTTAAATGAATCCCACAAGGACTGTAACAATCATCCTCCAGCATTCCCACTGAATCCCACTGATCAGCTACTAGCCATCCCCTTTAAGTCCATTTTAAAGCTTTTTTTTTTGTCTTTGATGTGGCATTTTAAGTTGTTATGCAGTGCCTCATCATCTGTCCAAGACGTTGTTAGGTGTACCGGGCAACATTAGATAGAAGTCCATTTTTGTGCTGAACACTCCACGTTCGAAGGCGCATGCAAATCTACTCCGATTAACATTCTTCGGGCTTGTTTTTCAAGTGTTTGCAAACATTCTCCTGTTGTTGTTTTTTTTTTCAGGAAATATTGGGATTGTCAGGCGTACTTGCCTCTACACATGCAAGGATTTTTGCCGCCAGTGGGATAAAACCTCTTTTTTTTTCTTTTTTTTTTAATAGGGGGCGTATATGTTCAACCAATTCTTCCAGTACAGGAATCGAGAATAAAAACTTGTAAAATGTACACTGATTATGTCACAAAGAGTAGATAATGACAGAAGTATTATCCTTATTTTGTAAAATGGACATACAAAAAAACGATGCGCCGAAGTGTTTATTGTCTTTGAATAGCCTAACTGACTATCTGATTTCAACAAGTATATCAATTTATACATTGCTGATGATTGACTGAAAAATTACATGTAGACAATGATAGATGAATGAACAAACGTCTCAGTATAATCTTTGAATGACCTATCGGACTGATTTTCTGATTTCAACAGGTATGTTCAGACATTAATGATGATTGACTGTGTAAGTACATACAGATAAACGAACAAATAAAAAATGATAAGAAGGAACAAAATGGGGTAAAGAAACATATTGAAATTCCCCCCACCCCCCCCCCCCCCCAATAAAATAAAAAGAATGGGGAGGAAAACGGGGAAATTATGAAATTATCATGTCCATCAGAATATTTGCATATCAAAATATGTTATATGACTCACTCCTTCGAACGGAAAAGAAGGGCATTGCCAGTATGTTCTACCCCATTCCAAGGGGGGGGGGGGATTAACCGATGCCCAATGTAATTTGTATGATAAATACTGCATATGACACAAACACAGTCGATATATATAAAAAAAAAAATCCTCAATAAAATCCTTTACTTCAGTATTCATTAATTGATGTGAAACAAACGTGTAAATACAGTCTCAAGAAAAGAAAACCAATATTTGACAGATCTATATGAGCCCTCTGACGATCTGAAAGGAAATTTGTGTATGTCGTGTTCTTAAATTCAAAAACGTACTTATGTGACGTACTTCGGTACTGCGCTCCTCCCACAAAACCTCCAATCTGAGCAATCTGTTAAAACCCAAGCATAATGGCGACAGAGCCTTCTAAACTTTACCCCTGTTCTCTGAAACTCCCTATGAATTATAAAAAAAAAACATCCCAAATACTTTTATAATATTGATGTGGACACAATTGGGTATCAATATTAAATGAAGCAGTCAAGGGAAAAACAAAACTCGTAGCAATCAGTCGATGCATTTTGATCTGTAAGATTTTGTTTAACGCGCATTCAGTCTCCTCGTGGTATTAGAGGGGATTGGAGATTGGGGATTGTAAAAATACCCATCAGTCTCCATTCCAATAACTAGACTTGAAAAGGAGCAGACGGAATAGATTTAACACCCCTTAAAGGGATGGTTTAGTTTTGGTTGAGACCTAATTTCAGGTTTCTAATATTTTTGGTGAGATAATGAGAAACCTCTTATGATATATGAAAGAGCATGTAATTCTATGAGGAATTCAACGTTTATTTGATGAAAATTGGTTTTGAAATGGCTGAGATGTCCAAAAAAGAGCGATTCTAATATAGTGTGGGACCCACACTTTATTACGATCACTTTGTTTTACTTTGTTTTTGGATGTTTCAGTCATTGCAAAAGTGGTTTTCATCAAATAAACTTTGAATTCCTCTTAAAATGGTATGTTCTATACTATATCACAAGTGTTTTCTTGGTATCTCGCAAAAAAAAAAATTAAAAGCCCAATTCTCATATCCACCAATACTGTACCATCCCTTTAAGCTATCACGTCCTTGGACAATTTGCTGCCGGATTCCCTCATCTTCTGAATCCTCCTTTTCGTAAACTGCAGAAGGATTTGATTTGATTTGATTTAATTTAATTTAGTTTAATTTAATTTAATTTAATTAAATTCAATCTAATTTAATTTAATTTAATTCAATTTAATTTAATTTAATTCAATTCAATTCAATTCAATTCAATTTGATTTGATTTGATTTGATTTGATTTGATTTAGGTTGTACATTTCAAATCAAAGAAAATTAATCTTTTTTCAAGCTCTGAAAAGATGCTCAAGAGTTTGCCAGTTTAACCCTAACCATGCCGGGCTTTTTGGGGTGTTCTATGGCCGGGGGAGAGTTGATTCAACCCTCCTCCCCTCCCCCCCCCCCCCCCGAGATCTCGGCCGTCGATCGCGCAATCGCCATGAAAATTGGCACACGCATTACCTGTGGCGTAATCTACCAAACTATACAAAGAGAAATTGAAATTTTCATTTCGGTATATCATTAATCAATTATGCTGATATATGCATAAAATCATACATTTTGCTCTAAATAAGAAAGTAAAGCTCTTAGAATCCTAATTTTTGGTGATAATAGCATCCGTAACAATGTACTTTACAAAAAAAAAAAATCTGGTATCAAAGTTAATTTCTTATGTATTTTACTGTTTTATGAATTTCTTATGTATTTCTTTATTTTTCGACCTTTTGTTTTTTTCTGGTTTTTCAAAAAAAATTATTACAGAACCTACATGACCTATTTCAAGCATAATTATGCTAAAATTAATTGATTTTAGCCATTGAAAGAGAAAATGATCATATCTTTTTGAATAAGGTGAGAAAACTCTATATGCAAAGACTTTGTACACAAAATCATGTCTTTGAGCCATTTTCGCTCTGACAGGCATGTATAAAAGGTCATGCAGCGTCGTAACGGTATGTGCGATTTCCACGAAAATTGTGTCAAAAAATGTGCGAGACTTGAAAGTAAAAAGTCAGCTAACGGCGAGGTCAAAAAATTTCGCGCGGCGGAATAGTCGCGAAAAATGTCAGTGGGGGGGGGGGGGGGTGATTCAACCCCCTGACCCTTTTAGGGTTAAGAGAAAAACAAGAAGTTCAATCTTCCAACTTAAGAATCAATTATACAACTATTATCATGGACACAGAAAAGGGCTCAAATGAAATAGAATGGTATGTTCTACCTCATGCGAGAACAATAGTAAAAGATCTAATAAGACCCAACTCTAAACCCTTGAAGGATGTTTTTGGGGCAGTAGGTTCAGTATTGAATATACAGTCAATATGTTAGGTGAGGTCGCTGTGGTATAGTGGATAAAACTCCCGACTCCCCATCGGAGGACCCGAGTTGGATTCCCACCCATAGTGCAATGCTTACGTCCTTGGACAAGATGATTTTACCCACTATGTCCCTCTCGACCCAGGTGTATAAATGGGTACCTGACAATGCTATAGGGTAATTATAATGACAGGGCCCTCTGGTAGAGCAATGGCAACACTGAAGAGGGTACCATGGATAAAGAAGACCTTATTATTATTATTATTATCATTATTATTATTATTATTACTACTACTACTACTACTACTACTACTACTACTACTACTACTACTACTACTATTACTATTACTATTACTACTACTAATATTATATTTATTATTAATATTATTATTATTTATTTTTTTTATTTTACATCTCCACCTGCCTTTGTTTAATAGATGGCCACACAAGCGACACTTCAATTCTTTCACTCTGTAATGCGTGCGCAAATATGTTACAAGCGATAAGCATTTCAACTTTATTCACTATTTTAGTGTGCATGAAAATAACGAAACGTTTCTCACCGAAAAGACCCAAGCGGTAGTTTACTGTGATCACAATGACGTTCCGATAGCTGGCCAACACACTGCCGTCGTACATGTTGGCAGTACCCTCGTCGTAGGAATCTCCGTGAATGAATATCATCACAGCTAGAGGACTCATATCTCTCGTCTCGTCTGAAGTGTGGAAAAAACACACAAACAAACAGACATTACAGTTACAGACAATCTCGAATAGGCTATATTCTTTAGCCTTTATACAGGAAGAGGAGAAGATGTAAATCAGACAACAATGTTGTTCCTTTCTCAAGTGCGTGTTAAAGAAACACACACAAACATACACACACACAGACACACACATACACACACAAACACACACAAACACACACAAACACACATTTGAAATAGTCGGATAAGATTAGACACCTGATGGCTTATTGATTCAAATTCTACATTGTATCATTGCAAATCATTCATTAACACCTCGCCCGACTTATATTCACGAATAAATAAGCAGCAATCACACATACATACACACATACAAACATATGTACATAGTAGATGTACATGTATAACGTCAATCATTCGGGCTAATAAAATAGCGATCAATAACACGCCATTTTCGAAAGTGCTTCTTTAGACAGCACTTGCCATTTCGCAAGAGTTGTAAGATAGGCAAGAACAGCATTTTAGGCTCATTGAAACATAATCTGTTGGAAGAAGAAAAAAAGTGGTAAGCATACTCTCTGAAATAATCTTCTCGCACTTTGATTTCATCCTGTACATTTCCCCAAAACCATGTTGTAATATTATTATACTGTACAATCACTATTCTAGCCATCTCATGCACAATGATGCGGCTTTTCGGCGGCGCTGTAATTGGCTTACGGTAGAAGTTGAGACGATTATTGATCTAACTGAATCGAGTTGTGTGTAATTATCTCTGCGTAGTGGAGGCCGGAAGCGCTTCCCGCAATTTCCTCCATACCTCAAAGCCTAGTGTAAAATATTGTCTTTATTATTTTTTCTTACTCTTTTTTTTTTTCTTGTAACGCAAAGCTCGTTTTATCTTTATGCACATCGACTGCTAAGACGAAATGTGCTGGTAGTACTCCGCCTAATCGAAAATTACTTGAGTCCTTTATAAACTTATCTGCCTAAAAATGCAAACTATAAAACATCCACGATGTACACACACAAACACATGGAATCGTTTCTGCGTGTTGTGACTGCAAAGACCAAGGAGGTAAACATCCTAGTATATCGTACAATTCGTGGAGAAATCAGGATCATTCAACTTGTTTAAATGCTTTGATGATAGTGTCATTGATGATGGTAGAAGTAAAAACAACATAATTATTGTGTCAATGATTACGGTGATATTTGATAGCATTCCAAAACTAATAACAATTATTGACAACAATATTTATATGCATTTTTTTTTTCATGCAAATTCCATCTGAGAGGTTCTCAGTAGGATCAGCTATAAATATTCTTTACAGGGTCATGAAAAAAAATATAGAAAAGGATCTTTCCCGATTATAGTTTGTGCGAAGATTTCTGCAATTTCAAATGGTACAGATTGATGTATGTGTTTTTGATGTAATGAATGTTGTGCGTATTGTATGGTATTATATCATTATCTTCCGCTTAAACAAACTAAAAGAAACATTCTATGTTAGAATATTAATATTATGATAAACGGCTCTGTGTGTCTGCATCTGGGTGTGTGTGTGTGTGTGTGTGTGTGTGTATACTCTTTTTTCTACATTCTGTAGGTGACAACTGTATTTCTCATTTACAGTATATCATATCAACCAATTGTCAACCCCTAGAAGCGAAACAAAAAATAGTCGACTGTTCATCCGCGTCATTTTGAATATCAAATTCATCTTGTGCTGATTTTTGTTTGAGTATAGTGCTGACTATCATATAACCACACATCCTGGTGTGTTGAGGTACAGTAGTAGGGTCGTACTAATTTCGAGACAAAAGCCACACCAGTCTACAATGAACACTTCCCCCAAAATTCGTCCTGCCCTGATGCGCCCATGTTATCGAACTCGCTCTCAAACTTGCTTGACCCGTTTTCCGCTGTCTAGAGCACACTCTGCTTGCGCAGCGACCTAACAAGACGATATGAAACATCGACAGCGTATTTCAACCTTTTGAACGAACATATACAGAGAGTATTATACTCTCCCTCTCTCCTCTCTTACACACACACACACACACACACACACACACACACACACACACACACACACACACCAACCCACAAACATGATGACACACGGGACAAATCATAATAGACACGCGCATTATGTACAGACCTACTGTACATACGCAAAGCGCGGGGCCGATTTAGTGGCAAGCGGGAGGGTAAATTAGAGAAAAAGGCCTTCTCCGCTCTTGTTTCTTGGGCCTCAAGGACGGCTTGTTTAAATACTGGGAGAGAGAGAGAAAGACGAATTTCGGAGCTAAGGTCACCCCGAAGCTGAAGCCAAAAATCATCCCAGGCAATTGGAAAGATCGCCTCCAGGCGTGTTCGTAGAGTGTAATCATGAGATAAACGACATTTATGCGGTCTCCCCTTGAATGACGGCGCTCTTCACCAATAATTGTGCGCATAGCATCATTCCAGTCTTAACCCGATCATATAAACAGTTTGAAGATGGCGATCAAGCGAAAGATGGGTGTGTGTGTGTGTGTGCGTGTATGTACGTGTGTATATGTATGTATGTGTGTGTGTATGTGTGTGTGTGTGCTTGAGTGTCTGTGTGTCTGTTTGGTAATGGGATTGATTTAAAGGGGAAGGAGAGAATCGTTTATGGAGAAGTTTACGATGTGGGGTGGGGGTTTAAAGAGCAGACCAAAGAATTACTAATAAAAGAAGAAGAAGAAGAAGCGATTGTTGTTTGTATTTGTATACGTGGGGGTGAGGGTGGTGTTAGAATTTCATTTACACTTGTTTACAGCTAGTGTACTCTTTGACATGAGATATGTTCTATGATTATATCTATTCTATATGTATAATATTGACATATTTGTACATTTGCTCATCATTCTAAACATTCAAGCGGAATGTTCAGGTTTGACAGGAGGTATGTTTCGTTCATTCATTTTTGTAACATTTTGAACATTCAAATGGAATATAGGGTAATGAATCAAATTGAAATGAAATAAAAAAAAACATTAAACAAAAAGTATGTCAGTGGTCAGTTGAGCGTGCAAGAGACCTAACTGGACGGTGTCAATGCCCTTGGGAGTAATCGCGAAATGTTGACGGCAAATCTTATAATCTTTCGAGGTGAAGAAATACACGCCGTAGAAAGACATGTAAATAGCGTTGCGGAGGCAGCAGGGGTGTGGATAGCAACTGACTACATATACCTTTGCTTTTTTCACCATGGCTTCGTGAACTTCTATTTCTTGAATTGATTTGAAGTCTGGAAACCCTCGCGTAGGAAGTGTTTGACCTTTTCATGCTGATGTCACATGTTACCAGCCTAGTCAGCGTCCCGCCAAAGATATCTCTCAATCTCCGGGCTTTGCTATTTGGCGAACGTGCTGGAGGCTCTCAGAGGAGCTTGTGACGCTGGATCAAATGTAACCATTCGTCTATAAAAATCGCTGAAAAACATATAAAAAAAAACTCACACACACACACACACACACACACGCACACACATAGACAGACAACCACGGACATGAACAGATAAACAAAGTCAGATATACTCACACTCATTCTCGAATCTTTGCAGCATGGTGCATGGAAGTTGAAAGTGTATTAGCACACTCTCCTTTCAAAATGTCACGAAAGGTCTGGGTTTTTTTTTTTTACGTTTTTGCTGAAACGTTGTGTCTATTTACCACAATTTATCACCAGCCTAAGCGGTTTACCACGATGCATTGTGCAAGTAGATGAGCATTTTGATGACTTACAAACGTTGACAAACATGTCTCACCCACTCATGTTTAATTACATAATATATCAGAAAATGGTTTCGATTCCACTTGCTGAAAGATCCTGGTAGACTGAGTACATTTTAATGTCATGATACCGCTGAAGTGGTTAATGCTACACTTACAATTATAATTCTAAAGAGTGGGCGAAGTCCACAACCATTCGTCGTGACAGGCTGCAGATTAAATAAAATGTAAAGCCTGTAAAGATCAACTAGAATATGACTACGTTAAGGACTACTCCAGTAATAATTATAATCTAACCCGTTCCATATACGGTAACCTGGTGGCCTGTGTTTTAGGTCTATGGGGATGTCAGAATTTAGTATGGAACGGGTTAACGTATAAAGTTGTATAACCTATACATTCATTTTGTATATGCAAGTATCGCACTGTGACTACGCAAGGATAAAAAAGAAATGATTGATTAGTATACGGTTTATTGATTTTTTTTTTTAGAGTATATCTGGCCAAATGTATTAACATCAAAAAGAACTTTCTCTCTGATTTGTTGTGAGCCCATTACTTCCCAATATTTGTTTCATTTTTTTTTTGTATGTACATTTTGAGATCATTACTAGCTAACGATAGTACCAAGTGGCAACGCTGTGAATAGATTTTTGTCCACGTGCGTGTAAAGAAAGCCTCGGGGCGATCTTTTTTTTTTCTTTTTTTTTTTTACGAGGCTGACGTAGTATCGGAGAGAGCTTTGCAGCTGTTAAAGATGATATTAAGGTATGGCTTGGCACGTTTTTGCCGACGCAAAGCGAGGATTATGTTGTAAAGTTCATGAGGCCACCTTTATAGTCTCTCGGGAATTTGTGATGGGAGCTTCAAGACAAATTACAGGTGGTTCACTGATCTTTCAATTGTTACATTGTTAAAAAGCCCGCCATCACACACACACATACACACACTCGCACACACACACACACACACACACACAACATCGTTACAGTTACTTCATATCTACTGCAGATGAAAATGATATGAGGCAACAAATTGCTGAATCTCTATCTGTTTCTCTCTCTCTCTTTCTCTCTCTTTAAAAAAATATATATATATATATATATATATATATATATATATATATATATATATATCACTAATGTTGACAAAACTCCCACTTTTTCAGAACGTCCAACGCAAAAATGGGATATATACTAACGTACTCACTGCAAGCAACTTGATACGTTAGCTTGCAAATCATTTAATTCCCAGCTATATATCTTCGTTCCATAACAATTGGAGCAATTTCTTTGAATGTTTTCGGATAATCTTCAGTTGTTGAGATATCAGCTGAAGCTGAAATAGTTTCTTAAATGATAACGTTTATCAGAAAGGACGCGACGCGTATTGCAGTCATTAGACGTGCACATTCTGTACATTATTAGAAAGAATATTCACAAGGACATGTGTTCTCATGTACGCTGCCATGGCAAGGACGTACTAATCAAATGCTTTAAAGGGGCATTCCAGACGATTTTCATAATTTCACATCCTTCGGTACATAAATCAACAGCTCCATGTATAGATTTGAGGAGTTTATTGTGGTCCTTGAGCAGAGAAATCAATACTAAAAAACAAAACAAAACAAAACAAATTACACTGAACAAAGATGATGTCATAGGAGCCTCACATGAATTTCAGAAACGTAGCATTGTAATTCCATTACAATACCACGTGCTAAACAAGTTCACCTGTGTAGAATTTATGCATGCTTTCTTCTTTTATTTTGTTCTGTCCCTACTCATGCATTCTTGGAATGAGGCTGCCATGTCATCATCCTAATTCATTGAGATGTGTTCTACATTTTGAAAACACTCCTATTCCTCATCCCAATCACTAAAATTCTGAAACTCACTACCCGGTATAATCAATTTATAGTTGTTCATAATTATGTGAAAGTATGAAAATTATCTGGAGGTCTCCTTTAAAGCTCAATTTTCTCGTCGAAAAATCACTTTTGAAATTTCAAGGGCGCCAACCTTCCCTGCGATCTCGAAAAGGTGGTGGTATTGTGACGTCACAGGCATACTTCCATATACGTGTTTTCTTAAATGGAAGCACATTCAATGTTACTTTATAGATAAGATAGCTTACTCCTTGTCGCTGCTCAAGAGGTATGATTAAGTTTTGATGTCTTCGTTTTGGCAGTCGTATTTTTGTTTATTCATAAAGACACCATGTGTGATCATCAGATCACTCACTTATATTAATTACCAATTCTGGGGGTTCCTTGAATTCTTTATCAGTTTCTTACATCACTCTGCTGATATGTCCTTAGAGCACATTTCCTTTTTTCTTTTTTCTTTTTCTTGGGGGGGGGAGCTATAAATCTACTGATGATAAGAATCATTGCTTCAAGCACATCAAGTAACGTGTATGCTGTAACACTTTTATACTATTCATTCTACCGAGTATAAAGTGTTGTTATGCAACATTATAAACAGCATATGCATGAACAGTATCAACAATGAGTGTACATGTACAATGACAACACAGAGACCAATGAATCAAATCAAATCAAATCAAGTCAAATTGTCTATCCAATCAATCAATTTGTCTATGTCATTATCGTTTAATTTGTATATTAGCAGTACTGAATAACTATAGATCTATTATTTTGTTTTGAATTGCATGTATTTTTTCTACACACTGTATCCGTTCTTCGTTCAGTCGACATGAAAGATACATTCTAACATGAAATGATCACTACCATCGTGTGGAATTGATGAATTTGCGGCTCTTTGCGCCGTCCATTCTCATCTGCGCTTGTCCGCTGTTTACATCCCAGAAAGAGGTAGAAATGATTTAATGTGACAGCGACCAATGACAGCCGTCAAAATTGCTGTAGCAGGCCAGTTTGACGTTCGACTGATGAAGGAAAGCAATTCACCCCTACGTCTTACCCTCTTTTCCACGTGTTAGCGGGCAAGAGAAACACGACGACAGCAACTTCATCCCCTTCCTATTTCCAAAATTCGCGCAATAGCCGAAACTACTTTCCGTGAAGGTGCTAAGTTACGCGCGCTTCAGCTACAATACTTATCAAGCACAGAACTTGATGACAAGTAATTGAAAAGAAAACATAAAAGCGAACGTAGATTAAAACTGCTCCCTACCTTCGCGATGGCTGAACAAATCAAAAGCATTAGATCGACGCCGCACTTTCTCTCGTCGGGGCAATTAAGCAAATTTGGTTTCATGATTAAGGTGGAATATACTAACACGCTGTGATCGTTCAGCGTAATAGTGGTATATTGATATAGGCCTGACTCCATGCAAGGTATTTGCACAGAACACAACGGTATTGCCGGTTGAGAGAAATCCGGGAATTCTTCGGACGGCTTGTTGTTGTTGTTTTTTTCTCTTGTATTTTTCTTAAATAAAAGAACTGTCAAATCGTTCGGTTAGATTATACTAATGCGTTTGTGCGTGCGAAAAGCTTCAAAGTAAACACAAAATCGTGCGTGTCCTATCATGACTGGATAGAAATGAAAACGTTTTGGTCTTCGACATGTCTTATTCGCTGCGAGATTATGGAACGGCGGCGTGAAGACATGCTTCGCTTGCAGTATTAAAGGCAAACTATGCGCCTCCGCAAGTTCCACAGTACTCAACTAATTCTGACCCCCAAACTATCTAAGAAAAAAAATACTTTACCATCATAACAAAGTAGTTTACTCAAGAAGTGTTTCGTCCCAGTCCAATAAAGTCTTAGCATAATTTTATGATCCTTCGTTACACCCTCTCCACTATACGCGCATATCACCCTGCATGAAACCGATGGCTAACGGTG
The DNA here is from genome assembly GCA_033980235.1 of Diadema setosum. NCBI lineage: Eukaryota > Metazoa > Echinodermata > Echinoidea > Diadematoida > Diadematidae > Diadema > Diadema setosum. The sequence continues at coordinate 7,606,828 of CM067079.1, forward strand.
CATGCTGGGTACCCCTACTCATGTTTCCAGGCTTTATGCCTTCGCTTCATGATTGACATCTACATACCTCTCAGATGAATTCAAAGGGTTCCGCATTTTTAGAGACCACGAAGCGAAGTCTTCTTAAATTACTCTACGTTATTGCATTTGAATATTCTCCAGAACGCTGAAAAGTTAAAAGCAACAACAATACACTGCAGACACATAAGCAGAGGAAAGACACCACAAGACAAGACCAGCGGGATATTGTGTATATTTGTGTCGAAATAATTAGATGTGAAAGTCAGCCCTTAACAATTCGAAAACAGAAGTTCCGCAGAGGTAAATACAGAAAGAACATTAAAAAAAAAGTGAATAAAAAAATACATCTGTATCAGAATATGAAGAAGCGATGAGACTAACTGAGGTAAGTAAAGTGACAAGAGAGAGAGAGAGAGAGAGAGAAAGAGATGAGGGCGAAGAGAAGCCGGGGTACAAAGCTGAAGAAAGTGGGGGAAAGAGATACGAAGGGAGGAAAAGGATCCAAGACATTGCAAGAGAAGACGATGAAGAACAAGAAAGCATCTCAATACAGTAAAATACTCAGAATAGGAGGAGAGCCAAAACCAGATACATAAAGAAGGTCGTACACCCCGGGACAGAAAGAGATGGGAGAGAGGGAGAAAAAAAAAAAGAGTGTGTGGTGGCGGGGAGGGAGAGATAGAAAGACAGAAAGAACTTTGATAACAATAGGTAAACTAGAATGTGGGTGAGATTGTCTGTTGGGGGTCTAGGCGCCACGCCCACACGTGGTTCCCTCTACCTCCGACTTCCGGTTCGCGTGTTCGCGAGGGAAACTAATCCCTAAGAACCCAACCAATTCATCACCGTCTCCTGATGAAGGGAACGGGCTGACATCACAACCAGCTGCTGATTGGAAAGCCATATTATCTTTGAGGACAGATGGATACCGCGAACAAGTTGATGTCATAATGCATTGCAGACTGCGAGGGGCTTCCTTGGAGAACAGGTTGCATATCATTCGTGACCTTTTCCCCCGCGTCTTTTTCACGTCTGGAAATCTGGTTCCTTTCACATCGAACGAGTAACCCACAAAAAAAAAAAGAAAAAAAAATATGGAAGTGTGGTGATGAAACTTAGCTTAGATGAGGTATACGTTTCATATAGATTCACGAAAGCGGTGCACACAGACTGTACCCAACTATTCCGACTTTAGCATTAATACTCCCTTTACGTTGTCATCATTTTTTACTCCTATGTCGAATTACATGCACATCGATTCTCTTTAAGATGAAGGGGAGACAAACGCTATGCGTTATGTAATCATTATACATGTACCTTAATGAATACGTCAACATCAAGTTGTGGTATATGAGTAGGCCTATCACTAAGATTTTTTTTCCCATACGTCACCCGCCAGGTTTTTGGAAAACTCCATGACCCTTTCTGCCTTTTAATTGTCTCGCTCGTTACCCTATATCCTTTGTAGTTCGCCATCGAAGGAGACAGTTGTCAAATGGTCTTTGCCCCCGATGATCGGGTATGACAGGGGTGAAGAACAGCCGAGACGGCTTAACTCGGTATACCGTCTTTTCGCGTGGGCAGGTGGTCGGGTGCGGTGCTCAATGCATTAGCCCGCGTGCCGCTGCGACGAGCCCAGATGGTCGAACCTGAGGCGTGTGTCGGCACGCGAGGTTGGAACGAGCTAACCATAACGAGATATTTCCTCCGAAAAACCGGAGGAAAGCAGAAAACACTCACCAAATTTGCCTGAGGATATGAAGTAGAAGGGGTAACCCCCCCCCCCCCAGCCCTCACCTTTACTGAGTACGACGCCAAGCGCATTACTGGTAAACAACTCATGCAAGCGACGAAGCAGTCTTGTATAACGTTGCACAAGGGTCACATCATTATTGCTGATTTTGATGTGTTTAACGATTTCGTCGACAAGGTTTTCAATATTATTCACATTTGTCATCATTGTGATTACCATTTTGTTTTGTTTTGTTATTATTTGTTTTGTTTTGTTTTTTGTTTGCAGTGGAAAATACAACGGGCAGTGGCAAGGATGAAGTTCATACTCTGCTTCTACCATTGCAGAATCCCATAATTCATCGCCTCCCAAATAATTCCAAGTCTAAGTAATAACATGGCACATCGTGTTTCGTCGGCAATGTGTTAACAGCACCAGTATAGTCGGTGGTAAGCACCTAGGTTATCTTGTTGACGTTAAGGGTAGAAGTTATACCAGAGTTAGAAGCAAAAAAAAAAGTAATAAAAAAAAACATCGGTTGTGGTATACACGAGTTGCATATGTGGTTGAGGTAGCTTTAATGGGAGCAGCGTTATTTTTTGATTTGATTTGAGTTGAGTTGATTTTATTGTTTCAAATCTCAAACACAGATAAAATGATAAATCGATAGAACATGAGACAGGCCATAACGTCGTAATCAAAAGACAATCGTGAGGAACCTACTAAAAGGCAAAGCTTGTATTGCATAGGTCCGAAAAGTTAAAGTCTATGAAAACGTTGAACGGAGGGAGAGGGACGAAGAGGAAAAGAGAGCAAAAGGATTTTACTGGTAGAATATTATTGGTATTTAAGTAGAAGTAGTTGCGGGAGTTATAGTAGTAGGAGTCTAGGAGTTTAGCGGTAACGATAAAAATCATTACAGGTAATTGAACACACACATAGCAATAGCAGCCAGCCAAGAGTAACAACGTACTCTATGATTTACCATACCTTTAACCCTCACATGAAGAGATTCTTAATCTCCATGGACATCGTTTAAATTTCCCGCCAGATTTCGTGCTGACACGCCGCGGCGCCGGCGCGCCGGCGTTAACCTTAAAGTGGTGTCACGTAGATAATGTGTTAACATTAAGTCAGGCCTTGATCGATAGTGTTAAGAAAGTCCTACCATCTACGCCAGAGAGGTAAATACAGATGGGGAAGAAAAAGGCGTGGGTGTAGATTGGATAATAGGACCATATTTCTTATATCTATAATAATGTGACACTTCTTCAATAATCCAAGAGCCTTTGTACGAAAAAGCATTTAGTACTGATTGATGTTATAGCTTTTGAGTGTCCCTCCCTCATTTTTCTTCCGCGATCTTCAACTCATGGGTACGCGTTTACTCACAGGCAAAACAAACTCTGACCGTTCGTAGATATCTAGTGACGCATGGGTTTAGTTTGTTCTTTAATATTGAAAGACACTCAGTCCTAAAGGGACATTGGACAACACTAATGGCGCGAACAAAATTCCACATTCCTACTATGCCATGTTTACAGTGGCATACGACTCGAAAATGAAGTGCGCTTGTACTCTTAATGAATGTAAACACATGGTCGACTGAGAAGTAATGGCTATAAATGTGTATGTATACTCGGTAAACCTTTAGGCATGTACAATTATGAATACTTTTTTTGCTAGTGAATTTGTGCCAGACACCTTCATTTTAAACACCCAGAAATTTTTCAGTAGTTGGACTGATCATTAATATTTTGCCCTTGTCATACTGTGAGACGTTGTCACTATAATAGCTGTGACGTACAAACGCATCTACAGAACGTAGCCCCATACAGAGTTTGAATATCGCAATGGATTTGCACATTCGTTTGTGACTTTTGATAATTGCTTCCCATTTGTCATTGATATTTTTACGACACCTTTAAATACTAAATCACAACATTTCCCCATCAATGTTGACTGCAAGAAGTAGATGGTTGACATGAAATGTATACCGAACTACGGTATCTGAAATCATTAATCAAGTTCAATTCCAGCATCTAAAACCTTAATCATGTTACTGCTTTTCTGCCTACACAGTAAATGTTTTCAATCGAGTGCGACTGATTTCTTTCACCTCTAATCCTGATTCCTCAGTCCCAGTGCTTTTTCTATACACACGAAGGTCATAGTATAATCGTAGCGCGCTACAGATACTCGCCAGCCGCTATGCTCGTAACACAATACACGGTTTCCACTGTAGTGAACTTTGCATAGCCTTGGCCACGCACTCTATAGCGCAGCGCATGTCGTCTGCTATTCTTAATGTAAAGCAACGCAAGAGGAAATGGCAAATCGAATTAATTCGGTACACAGCGCGAGGGAAAAAAAGGAAAGCAAGCCAAACGCTAGAAAAGGGGGTAGGTGACTGTGTGCTGTCGCAGCCTTATACATGTACTAGAGACGAATTACCAATGCACAGAAAATACCAAGAGAAAAACAGGTTATTCAACTACACAATCAATTGTAATATCCTGTGCATTTCATTTGCGCAGAGTAACTGATTCAGTGCATGTACAAACAAGTTGTTTTCGCATACATGTACAGATGCAGTACTATAATATATACATATTACTTATATTATATATGATATATACATACACACACACACACACATATATATATATATTATATATATATATATATATATATATGTAATGTAAACATAATGCGTACACATGCATTTATGTATCGTATATACCATCTAGATAGTATCTATGGATGATCAAACGTACGAGGATGACCATATACATTGTTTATAATCTTATAAAGAGTTTTATTGCAAAATGTGTTAAGCACCATTTTTAAACATTTCAAAGTAAGTTCATCATCAGACAGAGCAAAATAAAACCTTTTCAGTAATACCTCACTTGGAATTGAAACAAAGAATATTCTGGAATTATGAGTGAAATATCCTGTATTTTCTTATGATTTTTGCTTTTTCTGCAGCTTTAATCACAAAATATCTCAACTTAACAAGAATGGAGTTAGTTCGTTTTGCGATAAAAACTCTTCATATTCATGCATACACACTATTTACATACTAACAAATTAATGTCTATGTTTGAGATATTGTATTTATGCCTAAACATTACTCTCGTTGCTAAAAGAGATATTAACAGCCGTCAGCGCAATCGGCGATATTGTCAGTCGAATTAAACAGCATTTTTCACGGTCATGTCGCAGCCACGGTACATTTTGCTGATGAAGATATCATCTGAGTTGGAAAAGAATAGTGAGGTTTAGCATGATTTATGATAGAATGAACGTGCATGCACACACACATACAGATATATATATATATATATATATATATATATATATATATATATATATATATATTCCGTCAGCCTATTCGACCAGCTTGTGATAAGCATTTGGCAGTAAACGGTTGGCCGATTTTTTCGCTGAATGTATACGATTGTATGTCTCTTTTTTGTATTGATCACGTAAATAATTTTAATGTTATCTCTGACGGGTTATGATTTTCAACGGCACGTATGTCAAATTTCACATATTTCTCTGTACATTCTGTTGAAAAAAAGTGAAAATAAAATTTGAATAATTGAATCATTTAATGTTTTTGTGTCTGTTTTTGGGTGCCGACGATAATATGATGGTGTTTGTGTGTGCGTGTGTGTGAAAGAGAGAGAGAGAGAGAGAGAGAGACAGAGAGTGAGATTGAGAGAAAGGGTTTGCTGTTAAATCGTTGGAGAGTGATCCCTCTCATTTTCTAACGAATTTCGCTCTACACTATAATTGTGGAGGAATATATATATTTATATACTGTATAATATATATATATATATATATATACATATATATTCACTTTCAGTTCATGTCATATGCATTTTACCCAAGTCAGAGGAAATAGTGACATACGAAACTTGTTTCGTACACCTTCCATGAAGTGCTGAAAGCAGAAAAATGAAAATGACAAAAAAAATGCTTATGTCTACACACTTAAGTGAAGAAAAGTTTGATCATTCAAAAGAAGTATCTAGCACCATGGTCATAACTGGGAATGCTTATACCTGTGCCGCGTTAACTACGTCGGTGGTCTTTGTCCGACAACCGTTTTAAAGGGAGATGCGTATACATCCATTGGGAGAATGTTTAACATGTGTATAGATGGTTACTGTATCAGGGGATATCATACGTGGATAATGATACCAGTAGAAGAGCTGCAATGACATTGAGGAACGGTATATATACTTTATACTTTTAAAGGCAAATCAAGAGAACATTTAGGAATATATTTGACCATTGGTTCAAGATTCATAGATAATGCATGACATTGTTTATGAGGAACTCCCTATGTATGCCATTGTGCAGTATTCTCTTGTTTTTGTCTAAATAGAATCTAACTTCCTATTCGCTGTTGAGCCGCTTTAAGATGTTGCCTACAAAGATATTTTTTCCATTTTTTATATTGCAAACATCAGATTATGTCATTGTGATTTCAACAGCACCGCATCTGTCGTGATGCAGACATGACGATCATCAAATCGGCAACATGCAATCTGATAGGAACGAATAACGTGACATGCAAGATCAGAAATGCTCATCAGCAACTACTTTTGTGTTCCGTGTCGGAGCACAAAACAGGTTAGAGTTAACGGCGGAGGTGGTCCAAATTCTGACCTTCTTCTGTTCTTGGAGAAGTACACCTAAAAGTGATGGCATTGAGAATGTGTGTGTGTGTGGGGGGGGGGGGGGGGAGGGGTGCAATATTACCACGTTTTCGACCACTCAAGATTCAAAGGAAAGTAATTTCTCTATCCTACACGGTGTAGAAATCTGCACGTTAACAACGAAATCAGAACTAGACGCATAAGCTATGAATACTAAGAAGGGCCGAAGTGGTTTGTGCGTGCTACTCGTTGAAACTGCCAATTGCATAGCTGATGAGAACGTACACACAAATATCGTAAAATATCTCCTCACAGCTTTCATAGCGAGAGTGCAGAAGTCGCAGAAGAAAAGAAGAACGTCAACACTTTGAGGAAATCAACGATTCCGAAAAAAAAAAGGTTTCATTACTTCTCAGTCACTGAGTTACTTTAATACAAAGATATTCCTCTTAAAAAAGAAAGCCTTACGCATGAAGACCATAGAGGTATGACATGCCACGTATAGCTGTTAAGTACACGTGGGATAAAAACTGAATCCTCCCCGGGGCTTTTCAAAATCTGGTCATCAAAAGTATCCCCGATTTCATCTTCTCTGTCTCGTCGGAGAAACAGACGTCCCGAATAAGCAAAAATGGTCTGCCGTTTTAATTACTTCTCTCTTCTCTCTCCCTCTCCCCACCCCGTCTCCCCCTCTTTCCTTTTACACACTTTTGATGTAGAAGTGAGGGGGAGGCGAGATTAAGAGATAACGCCATCAATAATTTGTAAGGACACGTTCCTTGTATCTTCATGCCCGACTTGCTCTCTCCTATCCCGTCCGTCCAGGGCAGACATAACTACCCACTGCAATTAAAACTCGAGGCACAGGCATCACTCATTCACGCTCCAAGAGTGCGGGGAAACGTGCCTGGTGTAGCTTTGAAGGCGTTGTTGATCGCCGGTTTTCTTCGAACTTTTTTTGGAGATTTTTTTCCTTTTTTTATTTTCATGTCCGCAAATGGTTAGAGGGTGTTGTGCTGATAAAGCCGCAGAAGAAGAGGATTACAGAGGATGAGGAGCGACTCTGTGGGGTTTTACCGTCAGAGTGATGTAGGGTTGTGTGTGTGTTTGTATGTGCGTTTGTGTGTACGCACGCCGCGAACGCGCACGTTTTTCTTTTGTAGTCAAAACTTCATTTTGATTTCTACACACTCACATCTCGCATGACTGATTGCAGTAATGAAAGTGGTACGTGCCTGGATTCGCAAAAGTCACGTCACTCATCGCAACGCCTCTGCGACATGTTTTACAGCTCATGTTGTTCCACGATCATCATCAAATATGCAACGCCACTCATCCTGTAGGAGCTCACATGTGGGGGAAGGGGAGGGGGGGGGGATGTGTATTAAACCGACAACCCGGATTTGTTGAATGTAAATTGGCTCATTTAAGGTTGAGGAGTCATCTTGTCTATACCATAATACAGGAACTTCGAACTTATTTATGCCCACAAATCACTGTCAAGATGTTATATTTATATTTTGAAAGATATTCTTTTTGGTGTTTTTTGTTTTTGTTTTACATATACAATGTATATGCATAAAAAAGACTTCCCCTGGATGGCAAAGAAATAACAGTCGCTCTCATTTCCTATAGCCTGGTTTAAAGTTTGATCTGAATTTTTCAAGTCTAATTCCGAAATCAGATAGTATCTTCGGATGAAATTTGCATGAATGTTCTCCTTCGCCCCTAGGAATACTGCAGAACGCACTTGTCTGACAGATGCCAGCCCTAGACATGCTAACAGTGTCCTTGGTGTACTGTTTTCATGGATTTATGCAACTTTAAAGGCACAGAAATATTTTGAATATCTCGATTAGTAAATGTCCGATGATTCTGCAGTGGAACAACGCCAGTGGTTGCTACCCAGTCATAGCATAGGCGGAATTAATTCAGATTCAGATTCAGATTCAGATTAATTTATTGTCCATTTAGGAAATTCTTCTTGTTGGCATATGGGTGTACACGTAGAAATATCTTCATACATACATACTACGTACATTCATGTACATGTACACATAATGCAATTTTCAATATATACACAATCGTACAAGCATAATTTATACTCACAAAACAGTTAAGACATACATCATTACACATTTACATAACACTGAATAACAAATAAATGAAGGCAAACAAATAAACAAACAGACACAAAAAGTTCTAAACTTCATATAGATTCTTCGTGGCAGTCATACGAGTCTAGATAACTAGATTATCAATCATTAATCCAATTGTATGACCTATATATGATAGATATTGTTTAATTAGATATACTGGATAGGAAGCGATAATGTTGGGAATTCAAATAGTATTTCCGTTCTCCTGAGAGCTGTTACGATACTTCACACATAAATGATTAAAACTTACTTCGAGATAATAACATAAAATCACCAGTCGCTATAATTCGCTATCATATAGATGAGGGTGGCTATAACCGGCGGAGAAAGAGGAACCCTATAGACTCATAACCATGACATTGAGTTTTCTTCCGGCCGTTGAAAAACGAATCTACTGCTGATTTGGGAAAACTGCTTGGCCGATCGACGAACATTATATCATGAACAAGACCCCTGGCCACCGTTTCGCTTCGAATGTGGTGAATGAGTATGTCTGGAATAGCAATCGAGGCGTTTCTGCTTGGCTTCGTTTCCCGACATCTGAGTAATTGATTAGCCTCTATGCCATAAAGTGCTAACCAACTTTTCAATCACGCCGTTTACGAGGGGAAAATAATCAAAATTCAGTTCCGCAAATTTCGATTCAAATAGTAGACGATTGTCTTTACGGTTGGTACATGGAACTACAATTCCATGGCCGGTACATGTATATGGGTAGATGTATAATTAGCAGTCCAATATCTCTTCCCATTGAACGTTATGCTCATTCATCCGAACCAAGTAATAGTTGCGAGCTGTTCATTTCAAACACAATGTGTATACACTCATTCCAGTATAGTGGTCACTGCGGTTATTTTGCATCCCATTTCTTTTTTTTTTTGTTTTGTTTTGATTGCAAAATTAGTGAGAGAACCCAGGACCTGGCGGTGACACCGTGACGAAATTTGATGAGGTATCCCAAAAATGATTGGCGGGTTTATCGTGGTCCAATAACCACGCAATCATATCGAAATTAAATATCAAACCAGGGATCAGACTGATATGCATGAAAATTAGCATCTCATTTCCCTTTCAAGAATACAAAAACCACCCAAGCGAAGCGAGCAAATTCATGGAACACGTGCAAAGCATGATGCAGGCGTCACAATTTTCCTTTTTCTTTTATTTCTTCTATATTAAGCAAGCTGGAGCGCGACCTGATTTAAATGTAATAGCGATTGAAATCGATTTTACATACAAATTAAAAAAAAAAACGTTTAAAAAATGTTCGTTCCTTACAGAACCAAACTCCCAGTCAGCGAGTGCAGTATGCAAGATATTCATTGATATTTACTGCATCCATATCTAGTACATTTTATGGCGAGTAAACACGACGTTAGGTTGTCAGAAACGTGCAGGGCAAACGGCCTGAGAGCGGAAGGAACGATCGCCTTGATTTGATTTGTGAACTGCTCCCCACCTTTTTCTCCAGACCTCCTCATGCACTTGATTTCTTCCCTTTCCCATAATTCTCCATTCGACATCATTGCCTCTCGTAATTGAAGAGTTGTAGTAAAACGACGTGATTAAAAAAAAAAAAAAACACCCAGCAAAGTCACTCCACAGAGTGTCTGTACCAACCAGTATATAAACACTATTACGATGCCGGGTGGAATTTGCAGAGGATCCGGAAATGATACATGCACGGTTTATTCCTCTTTCATTTTGGCTTTTTGTTGCTGGCGGCGACAGGGATTGGCATAACCAAATGATTGGAAATAAGGGGGAAATTTTTACCATGACAGACTCCAATTGCTCAAATTCTACTGAAACATAATAAGAGGCTTATACATTCAGAAATAGCTACTTTACAACAAGATAAAGCGTGGAATTTGTGTGTGTGTGTGTGTGTCTGTGTCTGTGTGTGTGAATGTACGTATACGTGTATACATATATAGGAACATGTGATATCATGTCTTTACTGATGATATGTATACATATTACGAGCAGAAATGTATTTATGATGCACACTACAATAAACATATTATATCACAATTGATAGTAGATAATTCAGAGAGAATGTGGCCCAATGGCTTGTAGAATAGTTTGGAATAGATGGATAAAATGCATTGTTTACATACAAGCATTCGCTATGAAATACTACCAAACGTATCCACAATCTTAACCATTAAACCCGACCCATGTATACATTGTGTATACGTCATACACCTACCTATACGCACAACTGCAATGTGTGTGAATGATATAGTATGTGTTTATTCACGGTCACTTCCACTTACTCATTGCAACCCGTCCTTACAAACAAAGAAATAAAGAGAGGGAGAGAGAGAGAGAGAGAGAGAGATGAGGGGGGGGGGGGGGTAGAGGGAGATCTGATCATTCAGCAGTGTCTAGTATCGTCGTATCGTTGCGCCAATCGGCATTACGTAAGCACTTGCCAAAATGTCAGGACCAGCAGTGCGGTAGCTCGCAAGGGATCGTCCACATCCCTCGGGGGTATACTATCAATATTTGAATGAAACATTATATCCTCCAGCTCGCATGTGAAACCCTACCCAGGAGAAGGAGAGACCGCGTATATACATCGAAATCAGCGGAATACATATCTCAGGGCTCAGCGCTGACGTCAATGAAGGTATACGCCATGACAGATTTTTTTTTTTTTGCTTTTTTTTTCTCTCTCCGAGTAAATTCGGCGGTGGGAGAGTCGATGGGAATTTCCTACCATAAACAGTCAGGATGCTTTCATTCAATCATGTTCGATGGGCGGTTGGTCAATGACTGAAGATGCGGGGAAACGGAGGGAGAGATCGAGGGAGATGGGTGATGAGAGAGCAAAGGGAGCGATGGAGGTTTAGGGATGAAGAGGGTGATGAGCTCGGCAGCGAAGGGCGGATGAAGGAATGTAAGGAAGGAGCCACAAATGAAAGAAAAGAATATGAGTGAAGGTCTGAAGACAAGGATGACAATGGATGAATGAGATGAATATTTAAAGGGAAAGACTGCAGGTAGCAGAATAAGGAAAGGGATGGAAGAAGAGAAAGAATTGATAGAGAACGGTAAAAAGGGACTGAAAATAGATAAAGAGTGTTAGGAAAGAGATGTGTAAGGAAATCCAAGACAATAAAAATTAATCTTACAAGAAGGCATAAAGTCATAAAAGGACAACAGCGAAAATTTGATCAAAATCGGATGAAAATTCAGGAAGTTATGAAATTCTGAAGTGTTTCGCCATTTTTTTTTTTCAACGAAGCAGTTCTTGAACAGTAAATATGAATATACAAATACTGAATGTTGAATTGATTATGTCATTCCCTCTCAATTTGCTATGCAGTATGTACATAAAATCGATTTCTATTTTTTTTTTTTTTTATCAAGCGCACTTATGCCCCAGTCTCAAATCCTGATAATGTAAATCTGACTGATCATTGTTTTGAAGGTAGTCAGCCAGGAATAACATAATGTGTTTTACACTTACATAGCATACAAATGTAACTGCTGAGTTAGGAATTCAGTCATTTGTCAGTGAGAGATAATGCCAAGATAACTATAATAGAAAAAAAAACACACACACAAAAAGACAACAGTCGGTATCACAACTTAAACCTTGAAATCGGCCATTATACTCTCTGTGTGTCTATCTATCTATCTATCTATCTATCTATCTATCTATCTATCTATCTATCTATCTATCTATCTATATATCTCTCATTCATCCAACGTCATCCATGTCCATTGTGACTCCGCCAAGCTAACAGCAACACCTCCAGTCTTTCCCTATTGTATCCATATGAAAACATTACACTTTATGGGAAAATCATTTTCATCAGTCGGAAGCCTGGGGTGATACTCATTAATGTAAATGCCTTTAACAAAAAAAAGAGAGACACTTTAGAGCAAAAAGAAGCAGATATTTGAACTGCAGATGACACTTTATTAGACTTATGATAAAACTCGACAGAAGGAATTGAAACGCTTAATTATGTTACCAGCGACATACAGTATATCAGTAAGTATTCATTGAAAAATAAAATGCAGACGAGAAAAATTATCCTTCTCTTTGCATCCTAACATAAAGATGGCATTCTTCATTTGTTCTTCGTTGTCTTCTTCCCACAGAAGATCGGAGAAAGCAGTGGTACATGAAGTGAAATGATAGCTATGATAAAATGAAAAAAAAAAAACCAATAACGAACAGCAAAACATAATCCGTGGTTGCTAGATGGCATCCTTAACGATCTGTTGTTTACCTGGTTCAGGACTCCATCTCGCTTCTTTCAGACCTTTTTTTTTTCTAACTACATTTGACCAGCACGAGCTCATATTATTCAAACTGCGGAATCAAGAGGTGGTGTTGCTATGGTTACCGTGAGCTGCAAAGCATGTTTGAGCATAATAATTTGTATTGCATTCAAGCGAAGCGTGTGCGCCATGCCCACTGAAAGAGCACGCACGCATTATACGTTTTGGGCAGACCAATTTCCGACTGGATCACTATCAAACATTTGTGATTCTATTATTTTCTCGAGACCTATAATTTCCAACTGAAAAGAATAACAAACAAAGCATGCACTCTAACTTGTTCAATTTGTCGGAGAAGCAGAGATTGTAACTTCTCCGGTAGCATGGATAGGTTTGCAAGCGTTTCTAAGAGAACAAAAGGCAAGTTTCCTATCAGTCCCGCACATATTACATTTTGTTGGTTTTGCTAAACACGTGATCTTCGTTATCGATGCAAAATGCGTTCCCAAAAGAGGCATTTGCTCTCAGAATATATGTGCTAATGTAAAAAAAAAAAAAAGCAGGAGAGAAAATGATGTCAGTGAAAAGAGACTTGCAAACAGTATGACTATATCGTATGGCTATACTGTATTTATGAGAACATCTCGAAATGGCCAAGTTCTGTCAACTAAGTTGATTTTAATCATTCTTCTCCCTAAGACGTTATCACGCTGTCGGTGAGTTGTCATAATCCTTACTCGTGTATAGAGAGCAATCATTACAATCGTCTGTCATGTCAAACATCTAGATATTGACAATCAGTCTCAATCAGTTTCTCGATCAGGTGAAAGATAGCCTATTAAAGGACGAGTTCATCCAAATATAATGATGTGAATTGAGTGAGTGCAGCAATATTAGTACACATCACTGAAAGTTTGATGAAAAATCCGTTCAAAAGTTATGAATCTTTAGCGTTTCTATGGAGCCATCGCTGGATGAGAAGACTAAGTCTTTTATTACAATATAGTTCGTGACGTCACGTATGTACAACAATATAAAGAAAATAGATTAATGTTATAAAAAGTACACATTTCCTCGACTAGTTACTAATAAATACTAAGGATCACATCATTCCACCTGTTACTTTCTGAAAGAGGCAAGTCAAGCGCTTTTAAGATATGCTAGAAATATAATAGCATTTTAAATTCTGTTCATTATGATCTGCTTTATATCATTGTACATAGTATGTGGCATAATAGTCTTCTCATACAGTAATGGCCGCAGACAGAAATTTTGAAAATTCATAATTTTTTTAACGGATTTGTCTGATTTTACTCACACTTTCACTTATGCGCTTTACTAATATTACTGCATTCACTCAAATCAAATATACTTTTTGTGATATCTAGGATATGGATGCGAAGGTTTGGTTTCACTCTCTATCCCTTTGTAAGTTACTATTCTTCTGTTATACATGAAACATCGTGCTAATTTTCGTCATGCATTCATAAACGCTGTTCTTTAAAGGCAGGCTATGCAAATTTCTCAGGTGATTATAACTGCTAAAGCTTTGTAACAACAAAAAACGATTATCTCATTAATGATAATTTGGATGATAAAATCAAACAAAGTGTATTGATCTCCTGGGCCTATTATGGTCATAGCCTTGACGTAAAACATCAGTTAACTTGATAAGTGTTGATGAGTTATCATTTCATTAACATACTTTATAACTATCATTCTTTTTTTTTTTTGAACAAGCATGTTGCCCTTGACAGTCATTTTCCAATTTTCACTAAAATATCTGATATCATGGGTACAGGAATGAACAAATAGCGAAATTAACAAGTTAAATCTGACACGCTCTGAGAGAACACAACCGCGAAGGTCTTCTTGCACATTTTTTTTTTCTTTCTAATTCTGATAGAAAATTCAACCTTGGCCTCTATTCATTATTGCGTGCGTGTTTGTGTGGGTGTGTTGATGTCAATGTGAGTGTGTGTGTATGTGTGTTTTCAATTAACGAAGGAGATGCTATTTTTTTTTTTTGGTCAATCTTTAATTTCTGTTCTACTCTGCATGAAAAAAAGAAGAAAATGTTTGTTTGTTTGTTCTTAAACTGTGTCCAAATTACAGAACTGTCCTCGTATCATTTGAATGGAACGGAATAGATACCATTAAAAAGCATGTATGTGTGTGTGTGTGTGTGTGTGTGTGTGTGAGGCGGGAAAGGGGGAGTAAACAAACTAAACTATAACTCCACTGTTTAATACACAGCACGTTCGCATAATGATGTGAACTATTGCAGCTGATAGCAGGGCGCAAAAGCATTTAAGTATTACAAGGCAGAGCTACATTACTTCAATAACACATATCTGGATTTCGATCTTGTTTCGTGTTAATTTAGATATATCCTGGAAAGTATAGTTCGACAGTGTTGTTCGAACGAACATTGTTTGTTCGGCGAACTTACTTACATATACCACGTACTTTACAGTATACAGTGTACGCATGTGTATGGAGACATGATTTCCTTGCATTGATATTCTAGAAAGGTCATCTCCATCAAAAAAAAAAAAAAGAGAGAGAGAGAGAGAGAAGAAGAACATGTGAACAAGTACACTGATATGTGGGTCACCCGTTAACTCATTCTACCGTGCGTCGTCAAAAAGAATCAAAAGATAGGGAGTGATAATGTCTTTATGAATTATACGAATGCAATCAGCAATCATATACAGCGACAGGTGTGCAGAACGTCCGTCTCCTGCATTTCATCTGACTACTTAGACATATCTCCACAGAATGAGGGCATGTACTAAAGCTCGACAACTTATTAAAGAATATGGTATCTCCATTTACAGAAAGAAATCAATATCTCAGAATTGGATGATTCGTCACTTGCACCCTTTTGCCAGCGTAGCGTGACGCCGTCGTGCCATTAATCAACGCCAATGGCGCGTCTATTACAGGTTGGCATGGCGTGAGGAGTTAACGGATGGCGCAACCGTGGGAAATCAATGACGAAGTGGGGTGGCGGCGTCCGACAGATGGTTCCATCATAGCCAGGCGTAACGGAATGAGGGAGCGCTCCCATGTGACGCGAGCTCGCCAACCGTAACGCGTCGAGTAGAATTCGAGGACTTTACCAGTAGGAGTTTTTCAGATGCTGTATGCATGGCTTTCGTATTTTTCTTTGCCTCACACTCTGCTGCATACGTGTCACTCTGGTGATGGAATAGCAAGTGTCAAAGTTGAGATCGAACTGCCTCTGCAATGAGCAATTAGAAGGCCACCGCATTCCTCTGAAAATGTGCGTCACATTTAAAAGTCGTAGAGGCGTTTCCAAGTGCCTCAAAGCTGCAATAGTTTTAAATTCCTGTAGGTAACGTTTAAATTTTGATCATGGTTCAATCACGTGATATGTTCATGCAAGTTCCTTTTTTTTTTTTCTCGCCATAAAACCATTCTCTTTTGGGTCACAATGATGCTTTGCCAATGTGGGCTTTTACAGTGTATACACTATCTATAGTCTTTGATAGTGCGACCTCTCTTCTGCCTAAATGAATTAAAAATCCATATCACATGAACGTTGTTTTGGATCAAAAACTCTCACAAGTGAACAACAGACCCATAGACTTACTGTTTTTAACTCTATCTTCTGTATGAACTTTTGCGTTGTGTTTTTGTTTTCAGTTGGAATCCAGAATGAAAAATAGCGAAATATGACTATCAGTATCGAGCGGAAATATCGAACCTTCCCCAAGGGACTCGACTAACTGGCAAAATGTCCAGGTTTTGAAGAGGCTCTTTAATCTAATAATCTACATAATCCTATTTCAGTGCTCAGAGGAGAAATCAATGCATCCATTTCCGTGAATTGTTGACGAGTCTCAAAAGTGTCTTATCTTATTATATACTTTATGATCCTTACTGTATGTATTTCTTACAAAAATTGATCAAACAATAATTGTGTAATATGTATGCTTTGTATTTTGTTACAACTTTTGTTTGATGAAAATAAATGATAAATTGAATTGAATTGAAGTAATTCATTGACTTAGCGGCGTAAACGTAATTAGATAAGGTGAGCATAAAACAATTCCAGTAGGATTGAAAACAGGCATAAATCCTTCATGAGATTATAACTGAATTGTTCCGAAATTATATGTCATCATAAACAGGGTTGTTATTCTTTAAAGGTCCAGTTTACCTTTGGGAGCAGTGATTTCAAAAATGTTCAAGATATTACATTTGATTCATATGTGTAGGTCTGTTGTGTCATAAAACATCCTACTATATAAAAGTTTTGCAATAAAGCCTAAAATATAAGGACATATCAGTGTTTTTCTCAATAAACCGTAACTGTATACGCTTTAGTCTGGAAACATTTTTATTATAATTATTGTTTATATTTTGTGTATTTAACAACACTTGATATCGATTATACGGATTCAAATTTTTGCAGTGGTTGTTTCTATCCCTAACTCACATTTTAGAACAATTTAAAGCACTAATGCTAGGTTTTTGTTTCATCTGCAAATGGTAAATTATGCCTTTAAGTTAAAATCTAAACATTTATTTTAAAAAAAACCTAAAGGAAGTCAACGTATTGACGCAACTCTCGTTCATGGATGAGGAATTTAACCTAATTGCTGGTGGATCTTTGATGTTTGCGTCTTGACGGTCGTATAGCAAATAATGCGCTTCGAGCAGTCCATGCAAATTACCCATGTGGCCAGTCATGATCGTACATGAACGGATGAATGTCTTACGTCGACCAGACAGGTTACAAATGAACGAACAGTTGTCCAAGAAGCAGTAAGCTCCTGATGACTGAAAAAAAAATAACGAAGTTTCCCTCTCGATTTATCCATTCTATCTTCATGTTTAAATCTCAAAACAATCTAGCATTGAGTGCACAAGTGTCCATTCTCATTCAACTCGTCATTTTTTTTCTTTTGATATTCACATGAACACCCCCAGACTATATATGAAGGGTTTGTTTGCAAAAACCGATAAGTCCATTTTTGAAGATTTTGAAGTACGATCTCTGTCATAAAGTACAAAATAATACCTTTTAAATGATATATTGATCACTAAATATAAAGGTATATTTCTAAAGTTATGGTCAAAAGAAGCAACAATGTTCTTATTATTCTCTTTATTTTTCTTGACCTTTAATCGCAAATATCTCCATTTGGCAAATATGGACTTATCGGTTTTTGCAAACAAACACTTCATATATATATATATATATATATATATATATATATATATATAAATTTTCTTATCCATATATCAGGCACAGTAGTCATAATGTGTGGAATTATTCATTACTCGAATGTATAAAGGCTGCCTCTTGTCTGTTTTCTTTTATGACCCTAATAAGAAGCGCTTACTGGTGAAATACAACCATAAAGGATTGAGTTAAATGTCAATACCTGGTCATGTTTCTCTTCCTTTTTTCTTAAACCAAACAAAATCCTCTCGAACAACAGAACAATGGCAATATTACTTGAAAAAAAATCCTAATTTCCATTAACATGCACAGTGCACCATTAGCACACTTACGTGTATGCAATTTCCTGTGAAGTTATGAAAAGTGGCACATTACCAGTAGAGTGACACTAGTGAATCCTCGACATCAACAAAACATATAAGCGTCTTTTTAGGTTCTATTGTTTCAATCAACGGCTTATAATAGTTTCGCCATGAGTATCATTCGAAATTGTATCAATTTAAAACAAGATTTTGTATAGAATATTATGTCTATGTACACTGCGTTGTTAGTTTGTTTATCATTTGATTTTGTCATTTTTTCTTTCACACCATTCAATACGATTGTTGTTGTAATTCACTATGAAATACATGCAGAAAAATAACTGCAAGCAAACAAGAAAACATAATCTATCGGCATAAGTCGAAAGTATGTGAGTCACTGCATCCACACGTTGCCAGAAATTCCAAGGTTTGCTGTTTCGGCTTTGCTAGAAAAAAAAAAATCGCTAGTATAAACTTAACAGTCGGCTGTAATGAGCGCTGCGAGAGCGTCCCGTAAACCCCTTCTTTAATCCAAGCGAAGACACGATTTTTGTGTTTTCAAATCCCACCATATTTGGAAAACAGACTGCGGCCGAATGGACAGGTGGTGCATGTATGCCATGATGTGGGGCACTTCCGAATAACACCCTAGATCGCGTTAATTAATAACGTGCCACGTCCTGAATATAATATTGCACACTTAATGCAACAAAAGGTGTAGAACGATGGATGTTTTTGCGCATGTACATTTTAATAATTGAAAACGGCGCGTGAACGTGTGTGAGAAGTAACGGAAATCATTGATAAGTCCATTCGTGAATTATGAACGGCTGGCAGCAAGCGATTGGGCTTTTAATGAATGAAGTTAGTCGTTTTCCACGTTTCGATTGAAACAGCCGTTGGCTAGTAATCAATTACTGGCAGACAAGTGAACTGACGCGATATTCTGTTGTAATTTTGAAGTCAGTAATTTGCTAAAGGTTATATAAAGTGTACTGAGTGCCAAGCAATTATTAGAAATCAGAGGAAAGTATATGACTTTGAGGGATTAATGGAAAGACAAACAACACTTCAGAACCGACGAATGGGATTGGTGAATATATCACTTGATCGATTAGCAGATTAATTGATTGATTGATTGAATAGCGACATGCAGTGGTGATCAATATAATTTTCCGCTAGAATGCATGGTTGCATTGATGAATGCATAAAATTAGTACTGTCTCCGATAATTTATCCACATGCGAAGAAAGCGTGAAGACTGTGACCGATATATCCAGAGCGGTTTCTCTTGGTCAAACGAAGTCTACCTCACAGAAGTAAAAACGAAATCTTCCATAAGGGAAGCAATTAAACAAAGCCTGATGATTTTCGATGCGTTGTCATCGCTTACAAAACATAACATAGATTTACACGTTCTATGATTTAAACAACAAATTAATAAATATGGGACCACATTTTATTGAAAATGAATATGTGAAAATAAAAATGGATATGTTCTCGCACAGAGCGAAACATGCAAAATGACACCTATACACGCTAAAAGAATGTTTTACTTTTGTGGACTATTATTCAACTATCGACCAAAATGACGCATACAACATTAATGTCGCTCTGTTTCGCACTCCTCTCAAATTAATCAGTCCCTGAATGGCGACACCGGAGACTTACACGAAATAGTCAAAAAGCCTCTTTGTGGAGTACAAAATCCACTGACTTATCCTGAGCGGTGAACATGGGATGGTGATCAAAATTTGTCCGTTCGTTCAACTCCTGCTATTGCGGCCTACTTCGTGATTGATTAACCGTCGTACGCGAAACCATTGTCACTACGCAAGCCCCCTTTTCCGTATAAACTTCCCTCCTCGGGCATCCATTCATATTAGTCAGCTCTTCATACAAACATTGGGTAAACGGTGCTATCTCATTTAAAGATTCTTCGTCTATTTGCCTCATGATATTCATCGACATTTTAATGTACAATCATTCCACTGTGTTCATTCTTCGCTACTTTAGTTTAGCAGTAGATTAAACCATATGTCTCGCACAAAGGCTTGGCTTCGTAGTCGTAATTTTAAGATTGATGATCATCGTGTAAACAAGCGAGCCGAGTACACACGCATAAACCATGTTACTTCGAGCCTCTTTAATCTACGTTTACATATTTGTTAGTTAGTTGGTTAGTTAGTTTGTTTGTTTGTTTGTATGTTTGATTTGGTTAGATTTCCCTGGTGCGAAGTCAATCACACTGGGTAGTGTTTTTTGTCAACTTGTTGAACATTAATTATTGAATAAGTCCCTTTAGTTTATAGAAGTTGAGGTATGGAATTATGCAATAATTTCACTGCTCTCAGGCTAATGTGTAGTTTATCGGTAGATTTATCAATATGTCTTGCACTTTGTAAAATAAACTACACCAGTAAGCTGGTATTGAAATTCTGCATGGGTCATCATTTAGGGCATACATTTTGCATAAGCGGCATATGTCGCTATTTTTTTTTCTCTTATTCTTCTTAATGCATTACTAAAAATTCCTTCCAAATATATTACCCAGTAATCTGCCATCTATCATGAACATCGGATGCCTTTCACTTCTACATAACTCTAGGATTATCCCGCTTCTTGCGCTTTTATGCCAAAATGACCAGCTTTGGATGCCGACATGATAAAGCCTTTATCATGTCGGCATTCCAAGGCTTTATTAAAGGATCTCATTGCGTTGTTACCAGAGAGACACAGCGTCATGTACATGTAGTCCAACAACGACATTCCCCGCATCTCGGGGGTTTCTGCACTGTTATTTTAGTGGTACACCTCTACCTGCTCAGAGTTGCTGTTTGCAGCAAAGTCCTTGATGTATTGGGATGCATGTCCCATACTATAAATCATTTCCATTTTGTAATACTTCACCACGCTGGTTAGAAAAAAAGGAGGATAATGTAGGAAGAGTCTCCATTCACTAAAGTTACAACAAAGAAAGTTTGATATTTTCCCTATTGCCTGATGGCGTCTGGGAGAATCGCTGCATGGTGAACTTACCAATATGGATATTGCGACGGTAGCAAATGAGATTACGGGAGGAAAATTGAAGGCTGTGATCTAATTCAGTCAAACTGTTGTGCTGAGTTGGCAACGCGTGAAAAAAAAAAGAGATAGGGTTGAAAAAAAAAAATAAAGAGAAGAAGAATCAGGTCTTGTTACTTTTTTTATCGTTGTAAGCCAGCAAGGAAATTTAGCGCAAGCGCGCCAAAACAAGATTGCTGATGTAGACGTACTATGCGGGCAGTTATGCTTCTCTGCCCAATCTCGCTTGCTGCGAATCGACTCAGCCTGCTTCAATAATTAAGTTACTTCGTGCTTTACTTGTCTGCATTTGATTCTCTGTAGCAAATCCTGTTCGATGTTTACACGTCTGTGTACTCGATACACTTGCACTCGGGGAAGCAAATGAAAGAATGAATACAAACATCAAAGTTGATCACGTCGCGCTAACTCTGAGAAAGAAGCGTCCTCTGTTTTAAGGACAGGACCCCTGACACCAATGATTATAACAGCAACAACAAATAAACAATAATTGCTTGATGCTAATACCAACACAACAACGGCCATGGCATTAACAGTAATAAAGCAATAATAACAGCAACAAAAAGACACTTGATACTTGGTGAAGTTAAACCCTTCGGTAGTTCATAAAGGAAGCTATACTGTGATGAACGCTTTGATAATGCTAAAATTAATGATAACAACAACTATGCTGGGAATGTTAACAATGACAATGGCAACATGTATAACAGCAATAATGAAAATAAAAATAATGATAATGACACCATCAATTGGATAGAGTAATAGTAACAGAAATATGAATTGAACAATGTTGACGATAATGGATTATACTGGGAACACGACATCGATAGATTTTTTTTTTTTTTTTGCATCACATTCTGGTGATCAATGACGCATCAGTCACGTTCAGTCAATCAATCAATCAATCAATCAATCAATCAATCAATCAATCAATCAATCAATCAATCAATCAATCAATCGATCGATCGATCAATCGATCGATCGATCGATCAGGACCATCATTGCAAGGACATAAAAGAGCCGCCTCATTAGCTGATGATAATATACAAAGTGCAACCTCCTTTATTTCGTTGGTGTTGTCGTTTGCAAGAACTGCTATAAGAACATAATTTCGCTCCCAGCTCGCCTATATATAGTACGCCTCTTATTCGTCTTCCAGGCAACGGATCATAAATTGCCCGGTATATCATTTTAGATTGAGCTTATTTGAATGGTTGTACGATACCATGAAAGAATTCCTTTTGTCCGTGACCTCTTTTTCCTCCACTTATAGACACACTATACATCAGAAGAAGTGGATTCTTGAGTAAAAAATGCATGAAATGGGAATTGACAGTGGTAAAGTGAAGAGGGGCCATTGAGACAAGCCATCTAATTGCGACTGGAAGTGCGCTGTTGACGCCGTGCGCATTCTAGACTTTTGTCAGACATAGATATCTTAAGAAGATGTGAAAAGCGGGTTTCCTCCTTCCTCCCACTTGGCTCCCATACAGAGTACAAGATCGCAAAAAGGTTGGTGAGTGGATTGACGCGTACCTTCTTCTAATGCACGGCCATAAATAGAAATCTACACCTGACTGCAACCAGTGAGGACGTCGCCCTTTTCTTTTTTTTATTCCACCCATTATTCTGGTAGCAACGGAAGCAGTCACAATACCCTTGGCGCCATAATTGGTTCTTTGTCACACATGTTATAAGAAAAAAGTGGTTGTTCACACACACACACACACACAAACACACACATATTCTCTCTCCATATTAGTCTAAATGACGATATGCACTGTGTATGCATCTGTTCAAAGAAATATATATTGACATAATATTATAGATCACCGTGATCAACTTTGTATCGATTGATTGTGGTAAGAGAACAGAAACGCACTGCTATGGGGTAAATGTGAGGATGTGAGGAATTGGTATTTTATATTCCATACATAAAAACAACTGACCCTGATTCTTTTTTATGTCCTTCGCAAAGAAAACTTAAAGATCAAGCAATACATATATATATATATATATATATATATATATATATATATATATATATATATATATATTATACACATTCATAATTATGAAACTCTAAAAAATAAATGGTAAATCAACATTTAAAAGGTTGTCACTCCTCCAGATTTTTGCATATCATATCATACATATTCGAAAGGAAGAAACCGTTAAGCATCTTGATGTTAGGCCTAAACTGTAGCACGTTTCAGTAGATGGTTGTCAGAGGAGCGTTCTCCAGTTTGTCGAGCTCTATGTAAATGGATGGTCTTTAGGGAGGTGTGAAGTGATCGTTACTCGGTAAATTATCCAGAGAATCGAGAAATCGTGATGCCAAGAGAAGGTTATGGATGTGTCCTCCTTATACACCACGGAGCAGCGACAGTCGCATAGCATAGTATTCGGCTACTAGGTAATTTAAATACCTGCTCTTCTTTTTTTTTTTCTCACTCCATCGACTTCCAATAATGAAGTTGAGGAAATCTGAAGAGACCAATCAATTGAATAATGTAATCAATGCTGTTTTTCTTGTTTTTTCTTCTCAGAAGGAGACGGATATTGAAGACAAAGGTGCCTCGAAAACAAGGTTGAGTCGAGAATTCTACGTGGACTCACTGCAATAGGAATATGAGGAGATTGTTACGGATTTTCTCGACGTAGAAATCGACATCTGACAATGTCTGAAAAAATCTTGTTTCTTTCCGTATTGTCAGAGACGTAATGAATAGAAGCAGATGTCACACTGAAATATGGTACTAAAACAAGACACGAAGCAGTTCTCATGAAATAATTCTTACAATTATGGTTTTAATGATGCACCAGAACTGCCACACCCCCCAAAAAAGAAATATACTAATAGCAAAACATGAACTTAAAGAACTTGCAAAAAACACGTATGTTATTCCCCCCCCCCCCCCGAAAAAAAGAAAAGTTAACGGGTATAATGAGATATACATTTACATCTGCATAAGACAAAACTATCCCGGACATTTAAGTTAATATTTTCTAATTCAATTTCAATTTCAATTTCAATAGTGTATCGGAACTGATGCCGGAACCTCACTGCTCTGCCATCACCCTTGTATTAACCCGGATGGAATACGGAGGTCATGAGAGACAAGATTTTTCTCGCGCAGCCCGAGATCAGGGAAAATCCTGCGTGAGTTCAAACTGACCCATTCACCGGTCCCCTGGAGGAATTCGACGAGTAAATACAGGTAACCGGAGCTTCGTCCTGTGAGCGCTCGTCTTTCACGGGTCATGCAATTTAGGGGTAAGCGAGAACGGAGATACGAACACGTGTGTTCTGCCGAAAGCGTGCGGACACACACGCACACACACAAATACACACACACACACACACACACACGCACACACACACACACACACACACACACACACACACACACACACACACACACACACACAACTTGCAATGCCATTGCAAGGTCACCTTGATTTATTCTGGTGCAGAAGACTAATTTCGTGTGGTTCAGTTTAGTGAGGGAGTCCCTTATGAATTACAGTTAGTGATCAAATCATCAAGGTCTTCGAAGTTAAATTTACGAGCCGTCAGTAATCATCTAAATGCAACAAACTTTGTGCCTTTTAAGGCAAATGTTTTAACTGCATTATAAATAAAAGGTATTAATTCTGTCTCTCATCAAGGAGGGTTGTGTAGGAATTCATCGCGTGATATATATATGATTGGCGTAATTCAATCACCACGCATTAATCCGCCACATGTAGCAACCACATTTTTTTTTTACAACGTTTTACTGGCGTCAATAACGACACGAGTGTGATGTACGTGTGCACCACGTGATAACGCGATGCTGAATGCTAAACAGAACAGAGTGTACAGGCTTTTGCAGAACAGATGCGAGCGAGGTCGCCGGGGTGATCGATGCGGGTTCAGTACCAAAGGTGATACAATAATGTAATACATTTCGGCGTAAGTGTCTGTCCTGCGGACACACACACGTTGCATTAGCTCTGAGGACTTCCGGGAAAGAACATCGTTGAACCATGGTGTGAACCTTTACGACCTTTTGTCAATCAGGGGGGAAACCTTGAAGACAACTTCCACGACTATGAGCTAGCTACGAGATTGAGACATGTCAGGGAGTCTCTAGACTGGAGCTGTAGTTTGCCAAAGACAAAATGAGACGGATTTTAGCAAGGGATGGAGACTGCGGTATGATGATGGGTCTGGCGCGCACTCCATCTGTTAATTACGCCGTCGCATGGTCCGAATCAATTACTGGTTTGAACGTCATCGGACTGAAAGCAGACGGTGTCATTCTAGTCTGCCAGGTTCAGAACTAGCAGTTATCAAAAACGTAATAATACACACAAACATTAACAAAAGAAAAATATTCTATTTGGGGAAAAATATTCATGAAAGTCAATGATTGTGTGGTACATTTCTTGATTGTGCCGAATTTCTCTTTGAGTGAGAGCAAAATTTGAGAAGATTATATGTACATCAATTCTCGGAGATCACGTTATCTGCTGCAATTTACAAAATCAGAGACAGATGGTTGATAAAGCGAACTGTTGGCGGTTATCAAAAAATGGTTTGCCGTTGTTCAGACATTGTTTTGTTGAATTCGCATTCTCCGCGGTATTCAGTCCTGTTGGAAAACTGCGAGTTAAAACGTATTGTTGCTTATACACACAGATATTATTAGGAAATGAAAACGAACTTCATGGGAGAATAACGTTTATTCACGATGATTATGATGATTTTAAAGCGATGATGAAAGTAACAGTGATAGTTATAACAACACTTCTGATGATGATTATGACACCATAATTCTAATCACGATATAAAGTACCATGCTATTACTAAGTATCGGTAGTAGAAGAAAAGACGCGACTGTGATGCTGACTTTAAAAGTGAACAAAACAAAACAAATACAAAAACGACAAACAAACAAACTTGTCGTTGCCATGGGAATAATGCTAATGTTACAGGAATTATGTAACACAAATGTTAAGACAATGACACTTTAGCTAGCATTTACAATGATATACTGACTACGATGACTCTCCTTCTACTGTATATAACCGTTCTCATTATTGATCATTGTTGATTGTCTCTGAAGACAAAAGTCCATGTTATTGCATCATTGCATCCGATGGAGCAAATGGCGCCTGCATGCAGTCAGACTATATAGCTGAATGAGGAACGAGCGTGGCGGCAGTGCACGGTGAATGGCGCCGGGAAACGTTCGATGGCACGCTATCTTTAGCTCGCCAGGAGGAGGCGCATGTTGAATTAGGTATTATGTCCCCGCCGAAAGCGGAGGAATCGCTGAAAATGGCCCAAGACGAGCCATTCATTGCGCATTCATTCTCCCAGACGCCCACGACTCTCTTTCAGGTGACTACAGAAATTCTGGAATATGAGTCCTACCTGTGCACTTTAGATGATGTCAGAGGATTTGTGAAGACTTTATGAAATCTGCTCACACACGGCAGCTATGAGGGAAAGCAGGACAGAAGCTCATCTTTATTCTCTAAATGTACTGTAGAAAAATAACATTATTGCAAGAAGTTACACAAATAGCACTGCGACAGCGTTGTCAGGAGCGATGCATGCATGTGTGTGTGTGTGTGTGTCTGTGTGTGTGTGTGTCTGTCTGTGTGTGTAAATGAGTGTGTGTTTGTGTGCATGTGTGTGTGCACGTTTTTCCTTGCTTTATTGTTTCTGTTTTCTCCTGTTATCTACGTTTCTGGGATGAACGCTTAGCTCCTGTCTGATGGGCAGCAGAAGATTAAATACTGACCTCGCACCCTCCACGCTTTTCCAGCACGCGACGTTGCGGGTGAATGTCACGAATAATCTAGTCTGACGTCATAATTGACATCTGTGCGATACAAATCAGTGAAGGTTCAACTTAAATGTGATTAATTAGTCGAGAAGGTGTTATCAATTAGGCCCTCCGCCGCCACTATCCTGCAATCAGGACGCGCTCTTTGCATCGTGGTTTAGTGCTGTCGAGAATTCGCCTAAATCGAGCGTTCCCCCCTTCGAAGGACAATTTTATATTCGTCTCCCTTCCAGGCGGGCGGGCAATGATCTCTACAGCTTACGCCCCTATACTGGTGCTGAATGTGACCGCGAAGTGTAGATATGGACAAGGGATTTACGGCGTGTGGTGAATTCCAACTTAAATTCAGGGAAGGAAAGAGAAAGAATTCAACCTATTAAGCCGGCAAATAATATACTAAAAGTTGCTCTCTTGTTTTTCTGTGATGCGGAGGAATGACTTGATAAGAATTCTTCTTTTGCCTTGACATTGACCCAGACTTAACCCCAACGAATTGCCTTCTTAAATAATGATGTGAATTGCCAAAAGATGCGAGATGACATTTAAAGTCCAGATGGTGTCTCTTTGAACAATTTTTTTTTCAATCATCCATTACAAATTGTACTGAAGTCGAGCACTTTTGATGCCTTATGAGATTGAATAAGCATCGTCCTTCGATATGAGCAAGCCAGCCGTGTCATCAAACCCGCATGCAGGCGAAGTAGAGGCGTTGATGCAAAAATAACTTGTATCATGTCGGACAGCAGACACCAGACGGCAAAGAGAGCATGCAATAATTTGATAATCTTTATGCGGCAATTTCTCGAATGTCGCCTATTTCATCTTTGATGTGGATATTGCCGTAGAAATATATGCGATTGGATACTCCCCCCCCCCCTTTTTTTTTTACTACAAACTTCGAAAAATGGGGCAAAAGTGGAAATACATTCACTGGGACGGATCAGCTGTAGATGTTAAACATAATTAAAAAAATAGCAACATTCAGACGTATAGGCACTTGACATTTCAACAAATTCACTTCTGAGAAGAAGTAATTTGCGATTACACTGCATTCTAAATCGAGGATAGACGGAAAGGAGATGAAGAGGGCGAAAGAGGCAGGGCGGGTTGCCAGGGGTCGGGGCACTAGAGATTGGCTAGATTCCTTTTCTGGAGTCATCGAACATAATAAGCACTGCACTTGAGGTGGTATAGCTCTTCCTTATCATAGTCACCATGGCTCCCGCATCCCCGAGGAGGGGAGGTAAAGCGACCGGATAACAAGCATACATCCTGTCCGCACCTGGGCATGGCTCTCCTCCTTTCTAGACACTCTCATATCAACACTCAGCACACACACACACACACACACACACACACACACGTACCTAAAGCACTCATATAGACACACACATATACTCTCTTTCCGCGTTCTATCTCTCTCTCTATCTCCATTCTCCTCTCACGTTCTCTCTATCTACTTCTCTGTCCAATCAATACCGATCGATTTCCGTACGCCATTTGCGAACCAAAATTATGCAGTCGTATTTGCATCGCGCTGATCGGTATGGATTTTGGAAACATTCGAGCGAAAGGTATTTCCGTGGAGCGGGAAATCATTTTCTCGCAGCCGCGGGCTCCTAACATAGGGAGAAAAAAAAGCCTTTAAAGAGAAAAGCGAGTAAACACACAGCAATGCGTGATCTGCCTCTTTCACTTCGAGAGCAGTTTTCTAAATCTGGCATCGGCTGATGTCTCACTTCTCAGTATGTTCACGTTCGCTAGAGTGAAGACTATCCTCCTCTCCCCCTCCCCCCTCCCCCATCCCCTTTACCCCGTATGTGACCCCAACAGAATCTTCAACCCGATCCCATGTTGACTTGTGTCCCTTTATTGTCTCCTGAACGATAAAAGTTGGACGTAAATTCAAATTTTTGCATGGTAATGATTGACAGGGAGAGGTAACGGTGATAACGAATAATGTGTACGTGGTATGTTTATGTGTGGGTCGTATTGTAAGATATTGTGTGTGTGTGTGTGAGTGTGTGTGTGTGTGTGTGTGTGTGTGTGTATGTGTGTGCTAGGTGTTTGTGTGTAGAAAGCGGGGGGGGGGTAGGTTGATAGGTGAAAAGGAAGAAGAGAGGGTGAAAGGGGATTGAACAAAATCATAGATAAAAGGGTCATGAGGGGCAGCTGTGGAGAACTGCGGGGGTAGTGGGGTCTTATAGTCAATAATTATATCGTAATAGATTTGTATGTCCACATTGTATGTTGCAGTACAATTGTGTGCTTGTTTGGTGTTATTTTTTCATTTCAATCATTATTGAATGAGACACTTACAGAGTAGATTTGATTTTATTTATAATATTATTACTTCTGCATCTATTTTTCTCTATTTCTCTATATTTCCGTATCCTTTTCACGCATCCCATTATTTTTTGATATAATTCTTTCGAGGATCGCTGGATCTGTTTTGCCTTTCTGTCCGTTCAGTTTTGTACTGTCTTTCTGTTATGTTAGTCTTGTCTGGTTCTGTCTTGTCTTCTAGTCCCCCTTTATAAGTTTCACCGTCCCAGTCTCGTTTAATGTTTATTCGTGTGTGTATGTATGTATGTATGTATGTACAAATGTATGTTACTCTGTCTTCTTAGTGGGCTTCCAGACTTTTTTTCTGACTTTTTTTCCCCTTTTTGCATCAGTTCATTTTTCTATTTGACATTCTGTACCTGAGGGGCCCATATTCTACAAGCTTTGTCCTTTCAGTGGGTCCCTCCATTTTTCGATATTTTGCGTATTGTTATATGCTCTTTATTACTTCACTCAGTCAGTTTTCATTACAACGTATTTGTTACCCCCAAGGTTTCGCAATTATATTTTTCTCAATTTATTTTGTTTTGATCACGCAACCTTATTTTCTGTTACCAAAGAAAGTGAAATGTTTATGTTCTTTTCGAAAAATGAAATAAAGTTTGAATTAAATTGAATTGAATTGAATTGAATTGAATTGAATTATTATTTTTTTTTTGATAACTGGAATGCCAGTCCAGTTTTAATGTTTGTTTTTATGAATAATATTAGGTACATTTGTATGTATCATTACCCGAAAATATGTCAGAAACAAGTCGACGGAAAGGTTTTTTTTTTTTCATGTTTGACTGTGGAAGAGTTATTATTGCAAAAAAATGTGTGTCTGTGGGTGCCTGTGTGTGTGTGTGTGTGTGTGTGTGTCTTTGTGTTTGTGCGTGTATAATTATGTGTGTATCATGTGGATGCGGAGATTTGAGCCGAACGACTCTATGAATCAGTGATGTCCTTTCCAATTCATCATTATTAATACATCATCTGTTCTGCATACCAGGAGGAATCTAAAGGGGATTAATTACGTAAATACGACTTTATGTGAATAGTTGAGCGAAAACGATAAATTAAGGACATCGGTGTAGCGGTAATCTCCGATCAAACTTCAAGAAGTATATATCATGTCAAGATTTGTTTGCTGACTGTGTCCAATTTACCTTCAACTTCATACGGTATGGATTCTGAGCAGTGTAAAGAGATTCTGCACTGTCACTAAGTCGTGTGATCCAGAACAAACCTGTAAAAACATAATGTCATAACATAGTGTATTCTGCTCAGTTGAATTCATTTTGCTATCTGCACTCTAAATTGTGTATGGGTATAATTTGAAATCAAGAAACATCGGTTTTGAAAAGAAAGACCAAAATTATCAGTAGGAAAATGAAAGATTTCAAACGAACATATCGGTACTTCAACAAACATGGCTTTCAGCATTCTTTGTGCAAACATCATTATTTAAAGGGATGGTATAGTATTGGTGGTGATGAGAATTGGGCTTTTAACTTTTTGTGAGATACCAAGAAAACTCTTATGAAATAGTACAGAGCATACCATTTCAAGAGGATTTTAAAGTCTATTTGATGAAAATCGGGTTTTGAATGACTGAAACATCCAAAAACAAAGTAAAACAAAGCGATCGTAATAAAAGGTGGGTCCCACGCTTTATTAGAATCGCTGTTTTGGATATTTCAGCCATTTCAAAACCAATTTTCATCAAATAAACATTGAATTCCTCATGGAATTACATGTTCTTTCATATTTCATAAGAGGTTTCTCACTATCTCACCAAAAAATATTAGAAACCTGAAATTGGGTCTCAACCAAAACTATATGATCCCTTTAAGTACGCATCTTTCGGTGTGTATTTTTGTGCACAAAATGTCCTGTTGCCACGCTGCAATGTTAGGAAAATGTATTTTGATAGTTGTTGTGACAGTGACTCCACTACTAGCACCGAAATATGAAATAAAATGTGGTAATGAAGACAGATGTGAGCAGTGTTTGCAAAAGCTGTGTGTTTAAAGGTCAGCTCATCACTGCTCATTATGACGTCACAATTATGGGGGGGGGGGTGATTTCTCTACAAACGTATTTGCGGGAGTGAGGCACTCCCCTCGTGATGCAAATGAGATTTGGACATTATCGATTTAGGACTTACACATGAAGCCTCAATTAGCAGCAATGATTATCAGGGGATGATACGTGCTTTAGACAATGTGCTTAATAGACCCATTTGAAATACAATGTAATACTTAATATTTACGCATGCAAAGGAGCACATCAGTCTACGGCTGGAAGGTTACTCGAACGATGTAATTCATAATTATCATCATAAGCACTTTGATAAGTGCGCCGGTTGTTTGTTTGTTTGTTTGTTTGTTATTAGAATTTAAGTGCTTTCATTTCATGGGGTTGAAATGATTATTTCGTCAAATTTTTTTTTTTTTGTTAATTAGCAACTTTATATGATAACTGTCATGGGTGGTAAACAATGAAAGTTTAAAAAGAAATTCAAAGCCTAAATTTTAAAAAATGAGAATAAAAAACATAACAGTGAAAGAGTCCGTATAACATTTGGCGACTTTGTTATGATTTCGTAGTGACTATACGTATTATTACCTTCTGACACAGAATTCGCGGCAGCAAGAATGAATGTACTGATGCCAGCTACTGTGACCGTCAATCTTCCATCTCCTAGATTAAGGTCGAAACAGTCTCATTAAATCATCTGTGTTGAGCGCAGTAAATTTCACTCCCGAGAGTATCAATGAATAATTTCATGCTGCGGTAGCCTCTTTATCTTTTTAACATAACATACTATATCAATCCGTGATGCAACGTGCACGTAGACTTTTGTCTAATTACACAGACATCTTTCATCGGTGTGTCAAGCAACTTAACCCCCCCCCCAAAAAAAAAAAATAAATAAAAATAGGTAAATAGAATAAACAGAAAAAACAAAACAAGATAAGATTTCCTGCTGAAACATGAAAATATCATTAGCAAAATTTAATGCCATGTGGGCCTACACATATTCTAACTTTCTTCGAAAGACTCTAGTAAATTACTGTTGCCGGCGCACTTTAAGAGACTTACGAACACAGTGAACCGAATGATGGACCCACTTTTATATTTTCAAGTATTTTACTGAACAATTTTATGTGATATATTTGGCAAATACAATGCATGTGAAGTGCACATCATTACATCGTTAATTTAGAACCACACGGTAATAAAGAGGTAAGATATTCTGCAATTGCTACATATAAAATCACCTTTACGATATTTTCATTAACATGATTATGGCGACACATGCATGTACATCGGGATGTCTTGGGAGAGTAGATTATTTTCTTTATTTTTTTTTGTGTTACACGTGTGAGTAATAGTTCCACTCATCCATCTGTATTCTCGTCTATCCGCTGCTTCAATCTCACTCTTCTCTCTTCCTATCTATCTATCTATCTATCTATCTATCTATCTATCTATCTATCTATCTATCTATCTACCTATCTAGCTAAATAGCTAGATAGCTATAGCTATTTACATATCTATCTTTTGCGTACATGATTTTGGTTTTCAGATGAATACGGGGATTTCTGTCAGTAGATGTAAAGAAACTAATGTATACAAAAGAATAGCATTCACATTGGTGTCGAAAAATGCACTTCACCTAATGAAGGTTTAGATGATAGTGGAAAAAAAAATATGTTGTGTCATTCCAATTCTATGCATAAACCAATCTTGATTTTGATTTTGCCACCACAACACATTCTCATTATCGAATTTCCTTATCAATTATTCAGAGCCTGTAATGACCCCCCCCCCCCTCCCAACGACGTCATTACATCGATAAGCTAACAATAATGATGATTATAATGTCATGGTAACCGTGCCAGCCTCGTGCCAGGAGAATTCGAAATACGCAGCGGGAGATCTCCGCTCTTCTTTAATCTTCTTGACAAATCACTGTCATTTCTGTCAAAGATTTGATGCTGTTTATGCCCCGCGTCTACCCTCTCGTAATAAATTTTCTCCGATTCTCAATCGACTGCATGTGTGGGCCATGGAAGATTGACGCAGCGAAGGAGGCGCGCGTAAACTGTATAGATAGACACAGACCTGGATTTATTCGAGGGCATGGCATGTACCTATCAACTGCGATTGCTACATGCTTCCTTCTTCTTGTCAAGCAATACAGATTCTATGCCTCCCATAGCAATGGCAGCGTTTTAGTCTGGTTAGGACTCTATCTGAGTTGCTTTCAATCAATAAAGCAATTTATGAAACGTCTCGAACGCTTTGAATCCATCCCATGAAGCCAGCACTCGAGATATTCATAAACTCTCGTTGTCAAGTGAGGCTCTTGGTAGCAGTTTGGCATTTCGGAATGCGAAGATAGACTCATATCTTGGCTGTTGGAGGATGCTATTTAATGATTGCGTGCTAGATGCTGCTTCACAGACATTTATCAATTCTCCTTCTCCCTGCTGCACTTCATTTCTTCGATCCTCCCGGCATATACGAGCTGCAATTCACCTTTAAAGGAGACCTCCGAATGATTTTCAGACTTTTGCATTTGAACATCTATGAATTGGTTATACTGGGTACAGATGACAGACTTTACAGTGATTGGGATAAGGCTTAAGCATGTTTTCAAAACTTACAGTGAACAAGGATGATGACCTATAGCAGTTTCACACAAGAATTCATGACTGGGTGCTCATTAAAACAGCGCAAAACAAAAACTGCATAATTTCTACACAGGTGAACTTGCTGAGCAAGTATAGTGCAATTACATTGCTACATTATTGGAATATATGAGTCTCCTTTCCATCATCCTTGTTCAGTGATATAGATTAATATAAAGGCGTTAAATCCATCATTTTTTCAATGGATTTAGCGCCTTTTGGAAGCAATATCTTCACATGTATGTATGTATATGTATATATATATATATATATATATATATATATATATATATATATATATATATATATAGTTGAAAGAAATTGGACTGAGGCGGGACGTTGCTCTCGATCTTAGTCTCCCTTTTATTTGTCAAGCTTTCGGCCCGTCATTGGGCCTTCGTCAGGACCTACCAACAGAACTATTATTATATGAATAACCTGATGTGTCATATAATATATAATATAATATAATATATAATGACGGGCCGAAAGCTTGACAAATAAAAGGGAGACTAAGATCGAGAGCAACGTCCCGCCTCAGTCCAATTTCTTTCAACTATATGCATCCAACAATGCGGCACCGCGTACGTTCGGGACCCAGGGAACTATTTCTCACATTATATATATATATATATATATATATATATATATATATATATATATATATATATATATATATATATATATATATATATATATATATATATATATATATATATATATATATATATATATATATATATATATATATATATATGAATATTGTATATTCAAAGACTTGGAGATGATCAATCATTTGTTTCTCACTTCACCGATATATTTCTGTTTTCCAAACCTGAGGAAGCAAAAACAAAATTAGATGTTCAGCACGGACATGGAATTGTAGCTCCGCTTGTTTTATGTAGCTCTGTGGTCTGAGTTAAGGGCAACGGCCTCTAAATAACTCAGGGATAGCATAACGACATTGTGTGTGATCGGGGATGTTACTTAAATTGGGTTCTACGGAGGAAGATAAGGGAGTCAACTCGATGCCGCTGGGTCGAGAGCCCGGACTTCTACGAGGTTATGACGTTGCATATCGCCTTCAGATAAAACTCCCGACAACTCTCTCCGTTTTGTCAGGGGTGCGGCATCGCGCTCTTTTCTTTACACCGCATAATCATTACCTCCCAGCAGTGCACGTATCGATGAGAAGAGGGCCTCTGAGAGCAACGGTGAGAGGAAGGCAACAACGAATGTGATCATCACAGCGACTCTAGTGGCTTTGTTACGTCAGAAGCTGGGGGAGAGATATATAGCGGAATGTGAAGAGAAAGCAGGGATTCATGAGTTTTGTGGCTAGAAGCGACGGGGAAAGATAGCAAGCCTCCATCAAGAAATGTCTCAAGATGCGTGCCAACACAGGGGCCATACATCACCGGGGGGCTGTTATCACGATCAAGTCAGTATAAAACAGGGCTGAGGGCTGGCAAAAAGAGTATACTACTCATGTTGTCATTGCCATCATAGTATAAAGCGGCATCATTAAACGAGTAGCGTCTCGGAATAGGAAACTATACGTCAAATCATTGAGTTACCGTCGGCAAATCAAGGCATCAGAAGAGAAAAAAAGGGTTTAATTTCCTTACGTCAATAGTTTTGAATGAACATGGAGCCATTTATTGCCATTGCACAAATCTACCATCTTTTTTATTTGTGCAAAGAAAGCAATAAAAAAAAAAGACACGTCAAGGAAGTTGCATAGTTATTGGCTTTTAGGTCTCCTGCGCAATTTTTTCTAAATTGATAATGATTTGATCCGTCGCCATTAAGTCGACGATTTGGACATGGACTGCGTAGTTTGGTGTTTATGAATTCTCTTAATTGTGTACTTGTTAACGATGTGGGCTGTGGCTCTTTTTTTTACCTCGAACAACAACAACAGCAACAACAAACGAGCAAACAAACAAACCTATAAAGACTGAAATGGTGAGGAAGCGGCAGCTTCATGAGCACAGTTTTCAGAAAATTGGCTTTAAAGTCCAGATGTTATCCAGCGTATATCTCAAATGTATTATGAGTTTAAGCATTTTAAATAAACTGGACTCAATCATAGTCAATCACTCTCTAGACATAGTGAGTTTTGAATCCAATAAGTTTTGCTTTTTAATTTGACATTCATTTCTAGTTCAGTACGGGTAACCTAATGACAGGACCGATTGTTTAACTATTTTTTCATATATCTCTTTTAGTGTCTTATTACTTTCACAGCTGACTTCAATCTCTATTTGATGTAATGTGTTATCTCTAAGGTTACACATCTCTGTACATCTTTCAGAATTTGTTTCTTCTTATGTATGTATGATATATGCACTTTTTAATAGATATCTTTTGAGCAGGTCACATCTCAATTAATTAAACGTTGTCTTCTGGAATAAACTTCTGAATGCAAAAACTTTCTTTCTGTTGTTGTTTTTCTTTTTAATCATATCTGTAACAATTTGTGCTATCATAAAACTAAAGCATGTTGTCTAGAAGTGTAAGAATATAACAAAAAGAAGATATCGATTGTAAAAGCACAGACAGAGGGCATGTGCTAAAAAAAAAGTCCCCATGGCACTACCGCAATCTGCCCACACTCCTAATAAACTGGATGTACGCGTGCCGAAAATTGACACCAGTAGAACATTACGTATATCGCAATTGATACTGGCATTCTCTCACCACTGTAAAATGTCAGATCTATTAAGATAACTTGTAATGTAGCACCTTCGACTGGTCAGCCGTCGATGGTCGTTGTGTGTGAGTGGAAAAGGGTCATGCCGACGGTCTCCATGTCTGACGTGAATCCCAAATGAGGTCTGCTAACCGACAACTGGCAGTTCATTTCGCTTTATAGTTAAAATGATAAAAACAAGACCGAGAGAAAAACGCACTTGCCAGCGAAGTTCTTCTCATCTCAGAGGGAAGGAAGATGCATAATGAAATTATTCTGGTGTCGCCGGACTGCTTTGTGACGACTGATCGTGTTAGTAATTGAAAAAAAAAGAAAGGAAAGGAAAGTGCAATTCATTGCGTATCGTTTATCGTTGATAGTAGGACGGCAATAAAGCAACAAATAAAAATGAATCATTATTGTAGTGACATCATGAGTGATCGTGCTATTGATGCTCGGTTACTGCAATAAACGACGTTATATTACATGAGCAATGTTCATGCGTGGTATAAAGCATCTTTTTCTCCTCTTGAAAAAATACCTTTTCCCCTCTTCACTAATAATTACTAAAAGCAAATAACATGCAATGTATTAAGCAAACTTACTTTAGATCAAACACAATCCCCACATCACGTTCCATTCTTTTAAAGATGGCTAGGGCAAAAAAAGAAGAAGAAAAACAAACAAACAAAAACAAAACAACCTTCCGGCGATAGGGACAGCAGCAGTAGACACAAGCATGTTTGCTTTCACCTTTTTTACCGCTGGATTTCAAAACTCTGTGCACGTAGCACGATCTGTTGACCGCGAGTTAGAACGCCAGAGGCTGGATTTGTATATTTGAAAGCATGTCAATCTTTCGGAATACCAACAAGGGGCGACCTTGTCCGAAGAACATTTCGCGGAGATCAGATAGTCCTAGAGCGCTGTGTACAGAAGAATCGATTAGTTGGGGTGGGGGAGGGTGGGAGGGGGAGATTACCTTTCTTCAAAGGGGTTACATGACTGTATTCACAGATGCAGTGCACTCCCGTTATAACTAGCACGTTTATAACAGAATTCTCGTTACATCGAAGTGAACATTCAGGTCCCAAAATTATCATCTATATCTACATTTGTATCTATACTTGACTGTTCGGTTTTAACGAAATTTCGATATAACTAATGGAAACTGCCGTTCCCGATGACTTCGTTATGACGACAGTGTGCTGTCCCATGTGGGAAAAGTTTTATAAAGTAGTGACATGATTTATAGTCCGTGGCAGCCAGCCATTTTCGCAAGCTTGTGAGGGGCCACTACCAGTTTCAAGCTAACTGAATCGCACACGAAAACCAATGCAATCCGTTGATAATCATACACTGGCAGCATTGCAGAACGCAGAGACATTTTGTCTTTTACGTACCTGTCATTAGTATTCTACAATCCGGTAAAAAGTAAATTTTGGTCTTCAGGAAAAGAAAAGAAAGAAAAAAAGGAAAAGAAAAGAAACAGACGTGTCATGTGATGGCTCTCAGCCAACCATTAGATTAGGATCCCTATCACCATTTTCATAAAAGCAAATAACTACGGTAGACCCGTTGAATGCTGGTGGTTTCCTAACTATGAACACGAATTCAGGCTAATGACGTGCTATTCGTTGCTCTGTAAATGTGATAGTCTTTTTCACAGGCTGAAGTCTGCATTCTTATAAGCTTCGGCCTGCTCAATCAGAAGAAAGGGTAAAAAATATGAACAAAGGAAAAAATATATATATGCTCCGCAAGAAATGAATGCCTCACTTCCGAATTGGCAGTCACGTGGGACCTTCTTACTAAAGGACGGATGAGGACTCTACGATAAGTTAATTATTCAGTGACCACTCGTTTCTCAACAGGCAGCATGAAACACGGTGTCTTGTGTTCGACACCGACTTCAGTTTGAAATGCACTATATAAACTATACACTATTAAGAACTACATCGTGAAATTGTACAGACTATGCCTACAATAGGCTCTACACTAAACACTGGTTTAGAAATGCACGTGCTGCTGGTCAAAATGTCCTAGTGAAGCTCCTTGTCATCTCCTATAGGGGCCAAAAAAAAAAAAAAAAAAAACTAGGATAAGTAGTAGCAGAAAGGCAAGAAGAGGGCGTCCATAATCGCATGGGCATAGGTATAAGCAATAAAATCGGTGTGTTTGTGAATGCAATGCACGATTAAAAGCGATTGTTGGACTTCATCAAGTATCGCTGGGCAGTTCTCCTCTATTTATTTGTAAGTGAGAAGCAGAATATATTGCCACGCAGGGGAACAGGGGAAGTGTTTACTGGAATACAAAGTATACTGATCCTTCCTCGGACTGGAAATTTGATCGGTAGTATCGATTGCAATTAAAATGTCAAGCGTATAAAATGAGCATGCCCTTTTGAAATATGGCGACTTTTCAAAGCTAATGAAAGATAAATTACCCATTGACTTTGTCTCAATAGATTAACACAATTCCACGATATACCAAAACCGGCAACTAATACGCATTCAAAACAGCAGTCACTGGTAGTTACATTTTCAATTCATTTACTCCTCGCTTTTTTCCGCGGCCATGCATTCAAACATGATCGAAATGTATGTGGACGATAACTTCGCATGGCATAGGTACTTTCTTCCTTAAATGTGATGACAAATCGCATAAGTTGTGCGGAAAGGGAGCCCATGTTATTTCCAGAACAAAATTTATCAAGGCCCTTTATATACAAAGCCGCGTTATCACCCAACTAGCTTTGATCTATTCGAATTGCGGAGAGCATCAAAGTAACAAAGGCTACCGCCAATAGACTCGTATTTTCTGTCAGGAGGTCCAGGAATGTTCCATTTACTTCCGTCAGAGAAAAGTCTGAGAAAGAAACCTTCGAAGCCCGTTGCTTCGATCTTCTGTCTGTTGGAAATATTCATGTCAAGAGCCCCCCGTTTGCTATCATGTCGCGTAATGAATTCAAGAACCATCGTGGTCAATTACATCAGCGAGTTTCTGCAGAGATTCAGTGTAGCCAATGGAAACCAACAGCTAGGAGATACAAAATAATGATTATTGTGGCACATGAATGCACAACTTGTTTGTGACGGTTTGGATCTGCGAAATCTCTTGAAGTTTTTCAAAGAATTGGTTGTGATCCAAACATACAGATCGAGCGGTTCCAAATATTCATCTAGAGACATCTTGAACAGACCATCGACTGTGTGACAACCCAGCTGATTTCACTTTGGACTCACGCAAGTCCCCTTCCCACGAACCCCCACCCCCTCTCCCGTCACACGGAAACTGGTTTCGAAGTGAGATGTGTGTGCGTGTGTGCGTATGTGCGTGTGCACGTTTGTAAACCATTGTTCAACTACATCTACTCTCATTCCGTCACTGATGATTTCATTTCCCTACACGCACGCACACACACACACACACACACACACACACACACACACACTTGCAAACACACATACACCTTCCCCTCTTTTTTGTGGGGGGGGGGGGGAGGAGGGAAGTTATACTCCGGATCAACACCAAAAAACAAAACAAAAACCCCCGAAGTGAATTTGACACCGCTTCTTCACAGCCTCTTGGACGGCTCTTCAGCTCACTTCAACATCATCCGAGATGTGATCAATAAATATGTATGGAATATTTTGCCGCCAGAAGCCGAGATAGACGAGCCGTAGCATGGGCTCGCGAGGCTTAAAGAGCAAGGGCGCTGAAACGGCGCCGAGCACAAACCCGTATAACGCCCATTTTCCCCTGGAGCGCCAACGCCGGAAGGTGCCGTCTATATCTCTTTTCAATGAGTGTGGTATGTCGAGGGCGAGAGCGGAAAGACAGCGTTTGCAGTGATAAAAGTACCAAGAAAAGAGACTCACATATAATTCCTATATAGACTGATGTATCCAGTGGAACACTTGCAGTACACTCGAATGATATCACCAATGCCTTTTGTCTCATCTCGCTTACTTGAGAGTGGTTTATTGGATGATTCACATTACGTTCCAGGAAGGCAAACAAAATTGGAATTTTCCTGAATAGCTCTGCGCTTGTAGCCTCTTGGTACTGTGTCCAAGCAGGTACATAAAGATTCACACATTTGTTTGAGAATGATGTCATCTCGTGGTGTGGCAATTTTCACAATATGAATCTTTCCACTTATCAGTGAGAAATATTTCTTTCCTTGTAAGAGGTTGCTCTGATCTATCTTATATTTTTGCTTCGGAACATGTATGACTCGATCTCCAGAAAAGAAGTCCCACGGTTATTGGAAAGAAGGGTTGGAATTAAAGATGAATGACAACATGGTACAAGACGATGCCGCAATTTCATAAGAGTACCAATCCGCACCTCTAGTCCAACAATAAGGGATTAGGAAATAAAGATATGGTTTATTACAACGTTCATGTCACCATATATCATATTCCACGAGAAGTATGATTATAAATGTATACAAATAACAATGAGTTGAAAATGGATAGTGAATAAATAGAAGAATTAATACATGTATTTATAGATAAATAGGTAAATGAATAGAGAAAGTGAATGAATTTATAGATAGATACATGATAATAGATGAATGATTGCGTGATAGATTGAATGATGGGATGAATGATAGAAAGTGACGTAAACCGACCAATCCCACTCATGGTGCAGCAGTTACGTCTGTACCATGCCGCTGCGACGTAAATAATCGATCCGCCTCGCCTGTTTCTTCTGCGGGAACGCACAACACATCTGCGTGGCGCATGATTACCAGTGATGAGTTCGTGCACTCTCCCGAGTAAGTCAGTCAGACTTGAATTGAGTCTATGAAGTAACACAAATGAAAAGAACACAATGTGGGGGATGACGGGACTAATTCCGGGTTCGATGAGACGGAAGGAAATGTAATATTCCTTTCCGGATTCTCCTACGCCGCCCAGGTTTGCTTTAATAACATGAATCTTAATGAGATGTGAAACTAGACCAGTCGCAAATGAAAGGAGCTTTAGGTAAGCAATTCAAATGATTAATACAGAACGAAAAAAAAAAAAACACAACAAAAAACAGGTTCACAGTCCGACTGCGAGCATTCCATTTCATCGTATCTATACTGTCGAAATTTTCTTAGAATACTTTATTTCTTTTCGCATTGTATTCGAATCGTTTGAGTTCATTTTTTGTTCTTCTACATTCCTTCTTTTTTATTGGGGGTGGAAGAGGAATAAGACATAGCCTCTTTGCATTGCGCACTGACAGCGCCATTGAATCAAGGGATAGAAATTTGATCATGTAAAAACCAAGATCTGGGTAAAACAAAGCGGTAAGTCAAGTTTACGGCAAATTACGACCAGAATCAGACTAAGAATAAGTATTGAAAGAAAGATGCTGTCGTGAGCAGACATTTTTATGATTTAATCTAAGAATGCAGTATCGAAGCATCGCTACTTATATAGATAATGAAATTCTATCCATGCTCCGAGGGGAATTCATCAGATTTTGTACAGACAGAATAACAACTAACCGCATTTGTTGTCATCTGTTACTTTTTACTTAATATTGGGATTTTGGTGATGAAGTCGTTCTGAGGCGAACATCTAAAAAATATCAGCGCATGTTTGTCTGTGGTATATTCCTGTACATGATTATCAAGTTGAATGTCTTTATGCTAAAAACTTATACGGAGTGATTGAAGTCAAAAAGCGGATGACATTTTGAAAGTGGTACATGTCATTCATCCCGCAGACAATCAGGAAATTCTAAAGCGCAGCTACAATGCATGACATATTGAAAACAAAGGGTTTATAAGAATTGTTCGCATTCGTAACAACCCCCCAAAATAGAAATTCAAATGAAGCGTATTATTCACTCGCTTTCTCTGGGAAGGGAAGAGAAGTTTAGCTCATTTCGAGCCTTCGTAAGACAACACAACATGCATTTTTAACCTATTTTTTTTTTATGAAGATATAACATCTCAGCTGTCTTTTGTTGCTGAAGAATTAAGTATGAAAGGGACTACTAGTATATGACATTGGTCATGTTGGTAGCCATACCAATGAGGCGCGATATGACGATACGATTATCCATGAAATTATCATCGTATGTATCACAGACATATCTTTTCTTGTTTGAGGGAAACTATTACTCATATGTATATTTTTTTTTTCATATGCACACATGCTCTATCTACCTATCTAATGAGTATCTATCTATCTATCTATCTATAAATTATCCTTATATCTATATGTATACATATATAAACATATTTTTCTCGTGTATTCAAATGCCATATTGTACTTTATACTTTTGTTGGAAATGAAATAAAATGAATACTTATAGATATACACGTATACATATACATATACATATACTGTATATGTGTGTGTATATATGTGTATATATAAACAATACAATATCATATATAAAGAAGAGAAAGAGTGAATATATCGTGGGCATTAGAAAACTTAAAAAAAAATTAAATTTGTTTTCTAATACTTTGATGATGATGATGATGATGATGATGAAGAGGAGGAGGAGCAGGAGGAGAGAGAGAGAGGAGAGAGAGGTGTGGTATTAAAGTCATCTACCTAATAATACCAACACGAATAGAGATGAACAATTTTGACTGCTTTTATTCATCTGCGTACAGATTGCCGTGTGCAATGGGGTTTACGACATTGTTTTCTTTTCCACCCCAGCTTCTTTCCCGTTGTGTTTGACAAAAAAGTGTGTGTGTGTGTGTGTGTGTGTGTGTGTGTGTGTGTGTGTGCGTGAGTGAAGGGGGGGGGGGGGTAATTTTGCCTCAAGGCATTTCTCACCTGTCACTGGTAAGACGGATACCACCATGCATGCAATCAAAATACCGGAAACCTATCCGCTACCTTACGATTATGTTTCCCATGCAGCATTTGCATTGGATGTACCGCAACCTAACTGATGGCCAAAACAAACGAAAACTGGATCATGAAATAAGCGTAAGCAAAGATCTGTCTTCAGGTGGCTTCTATGCACAGATTTTACATCACTCTTGATTTTATACCACCTTTATGCCATGTAAAAAAAAATACGAGTGAAATAGTGCCATCAATGTTTATTAATTTTTGTGCGCGTGAGGATGTGCGTGTGTTGATGTGAGATAACATTGTAACACTGAATTTCAGTTTTTGTACAGGCACTCTGCAGATTTCGTAAATGTTTTGTGTTACAAAAGTCTCAACCTTGGGAGCATCCCATCTAGCAAAAATGTCTAGTATGAATGCATTATCCATTTGTGCTTGTCAGTGCCATCGCTTATACACTTACATTATGAATTTGCAAAGAAACAGGAAAAAAATAGAGGAATGAAAAATGACGACAAGCAAAATGTACAACAAGCTCGTGTAACACCGAGATTGTCTCATGGATCATGGATTAATTGCCAATTTCTGGACAATATAAAATCACGAAAATATACTGTGTCATGGAGCTTTTTCACGTATACCTGTCATTAAGTGCTTTAAGTTTGACAACATAGATACAAACGACACATATACGCATGCGTGCAAAAAAACAACAACAACAACAAAAACTAATTCGTTCATTATATTAATATGCTTTGCGATCTCCAAAGCCCGCCGCACACTATAACTACTAACGATTATACAACTGACAGACTTTGGATCTGAAATGAACAAGCG
Source organism: Diadema setosum (assembly GCA_033980235.1). Taxonomy (NCBI): domain Eukaryota; kingdom Metazoa; phylum Echinodermata; class Echinoidea; order Diadematoida; family Diadematidae; genus Diadema; species Diadema setosum. Next base: position 7,651,492 of record CM067079.1, read on the forward strand.
TGTTTATTCTAATTCATTGGGATTTACTTCGGATCCAAAGTCTGTCAGTCGTACAGTCGTGAGTCGTATAGTTTGCGGCCGGCTTAACATACACACACATCACACACACAAGCACATACATTACAGATTCGTGGACTGGATGAGGTGTGGCGGGTCATGTGATATCACATACCTCCTTTCATAATCATCTTCGTAAGTTGCTATAAATAAGCTGGTGCAAAGAGTCAAAATAATCGTGAGCATCCAGCAAGCTCACCTGTGTAAAGATATTAGGAGAGGTCGCAAAGTCGGAAGGTATTCGATTTCAGTCTTAGCCTCTGTGTCAATATTGGCAAAAAACAGAAGGAAGGGAAATGAAGGAGAGAAGGAGAGAGATTGAGAAATGGGGAGTTCTAGAAAATAAAATTCCTGCTTTACTCGTGTATCTTGTGTGGTGTGAGTGAAAATGATCGTTCATATTAACATGCCTACAGCGTGATATGTGCGTGATCTTGATTTATATTCAAATAACAATCTACTTCTTTAATTCACTCTTTTTTTTTTTTAGCGAATGTAATGCGTTATTTGCTTAACACAACGTTTTGTGTAAGCTGATTCGTTAGTTTTCGCGTGTTTTTTTTTTTTTTTTTTTGGGGGGGGGGGGGGTGGAGGGAAATATCAAGAATCACCCCTAACCTGAAACTTACAAACAAACGAATGAATCAAATACACAAATGAGTGGTATTTATAGATATTTTGTGTGCGGGGTTAGCGCTTTCTTGTGTGGTTAGCTTGTGCAGGTGAATGCAATACTTATGTTGTGTATGTGTATGTGTGTGTGTATGTGTGCATGTGTGTGTGTGCGTGTGTGTGTGTGTGTGTGCGTGCGTGTGTGTGTGTGTGTGTATGTGTGCGTGTGTGTATGTGTGTGTGTATGTTGTTTGAGGTCTAGAAGTGTGCGTGTGTGTATGTGTGTGTGTATGTTGTTTGAGGTCGGAAAGTGTGCGTGTGTGTATGTGTGTGTGTATGTTGTTTGAGGTCAGGAAGTGTGCGTGTGTGTATGTGTGTGTATGTTGTTTGAGGTCGGGAAGAGTACTCAGATCTTACAGGGTAGACCTGGATATGTCTTCTCCAGTGGCATATATTTGGCTGATCGATGATAATCGTTTAAATCAGACGTTATTGAACTGACGGTGCGGCCTCAGCCAAAGGTTATGGATATGATTTGGATGGATGGCGTGTTGTCCCACTACGTAGCAGTTTGTCATCGCTGCATTACGCGCTCTGACATCTTCTACTTGCCCGCCACAGTGTAGGGTATTATGGTGGTTGTTTTCAAAGAATAACACGAGCAAAGCACTTGCTATACGACTGGTGGCTTGTCGGCAATTAGTGTCTAAGAAATTTAGTAGGATGATACTGCGTATTTTTCATTAAAGCGGGGCTACGTCATTATGATTTATTATTATTGCGTCGGGACATAGTTGTGCACATCTGGGAAAGGAATAGTTCTTGCATGCAGGTTGCTGACACCCCAAGATAATTTTTCAGGGAACCTTATGTTAAAAAGATGTTCCAACATTGTGTGATTTTGCGAAGCTCAACCTTATGTTGTGAGATTACACATTGACAATCATTTTCAGTCAGGGTGTTTACATTATAACACTTTTTTGTTGCTTTGCTTCACTGCCATTTATCCCTCTATTACAAAATTGCTTGGTTAAGTGTTGTAGCCCTTGTGAATTTAATCAAGTAGGTGCTAAATACTGAGAATCATAACTTATTCAGACCTCGTATATAAGGAATATGTCAGACTTCATCGCATATTGCAAATGAATAGTGAGGAAAACTCTTCAGTGATTGTTGTTACGAAAGGAGTTCACTGAACTCACCACCAACATGTTAAAAGCCTTCTTTTTAATAACAACTTCTGCCATTGCTTTTGACTGATGATTTTACATACTTACAGTTTCCCCAGCTTCTGTGCAACCCCCCCCCAAAAAAAAAAAAAAAAAAACAACAAGCAAACCATTTTCTTGTTTCTCAGTAATATAGTTAACTCTGTGATTACCATCAGCAATCTGATTGTGCACAATGCGTATGGCATTTTGAGGTGACAGTCTTGAGCGGATTAATAAACAACATCATACACAGCTCACTACACGCTTTGTTGTTGTTGTTCGCTAAACGGAAGCCATGAATAACCACACACACTTTCATCGCAACGTCTGGAAACTTATCTCACGACGATTTCCGAATTAATTACGTAATTTGATTATTTTTCTTCCCCTTTGCTCTGGCATGGAGTAATTTGATTTGACACAACGCTACAACGACTAACGTGTTCGGAATGCAGTAAAGTGAATAATAACATGAGCGCGAAGCATTGCCGGAAACACTTGTGGTGCGAACACTACATCACAAACTGTAGGTTGGCTTCCAGGCTGGATAATTTCTGCAAGAAGAAATACATCTGCTCACCCAGCGTTATAGGAAGTACGACCGCATCGATGCATTGCATATACGAATTGTATGACATTGAAATACATGACTATGTGTATGTTATTTGTCAGCCAACTTATATAAAGTCCGCTACATTTTACTCATCCTGTCTGTACATAATCCCCTTCTTCTTTATCTCCATCCCTCTATCTCTTTTCCTCTTTTCTTCTTCTTCTTCTGGACTGTAGTTACTCCCCCTCCAGCTTTTTTCTTAGGATACTATACGAAGCAGGGCTAATGTCACAATTTGAATGGATGCATGGATGCCGATTGAGGGCGGTTTCCACGGAGAAAGCGCCACAGGGTTCTCCAGCGGCCGACGGCTTTCACCGGCATTTAGCGTCACATAAGCTTACTCGCGGGCATCGGTCCTGGCACACCGAGTATACTGGATGTTTGAATATTTTCTCCTCCAGTGCGATGCATCGCTCGCCAAAGTGCATCGCACGAGAACAGGAATTACGGTGGCGAATTTTCGAGAAGGCTGCAGACTGCTTGCAGTGCATTTTTACTGGAGTTGCTTGTACATGTGACATGATGCTACAGACTGCATTTGTAAAGGTTGTCGCATTTCCAACACGAAAATCTTTTCTTGAGGATTAGCATAATCTATAATTCATACTGCTCACAAAGCAACTTACCAGGCAGCACAACAAAATGGGGCAGCAAATAACAAATTATAGTATTGCATCATTCAATGTTAATTCCTTAACATTTTCCTAAAAGGAAATGTATCCTTGGTTTTGAAAAGAAACATTATGACAAATTTAAAAGTCAAAAGAAAAAAAAAAGCAGTGTACATGAAGAGCTTGCAACCAAAAGGCGCTAAATCCATTGAAAAAAAAAATGATGATAGATTTAGCGCATTTTGGAAGCAAGATCTTCATAATATACCTATACGTAAAGTCCATCGAAAGGACAAATCGATAGTCGCAATGAATACACAAAATGAAATTTCTCCAATGTGCAGCTCATGTCTGGACTAGTATTTCACAAGATGGTTGGAAGGTGCCGTTAATACGGGTGCACGTCACGAGACCGACACCTACGAGTCATACAGCCCACGAGTCATACAGCCCACGAGTCATACAACCCATGAGTTATACAGCTCACGAGTCATACAGCCCATTTAATAGTTCGACACTAAGCTAACAAGGCCCACGAGACCGACACATTAAGCACCGTGTTGTATCTGTCGAACTCGTGGGCTGTTTTTACCTAGTGTCGAACTCATGGGCTTAATTTGCCTAGTGTCATGGGCTGTATGACTCGTGAGCTGTTGAGGACTCATGGACCTGTTTTCAATGTCGAACTCGTGGGCTGTATGACTCGTGGGTGTCGGTCTAGTGGGATGACCCCGTTAATACAACTGCTATCAATTTTACCGGACTCATATGTTCAGGTTGACGAACGCTTATCATTCCTTTCACAATAATTCAATCATAACGGACGCCCAAGCACACGCAAATTACATGTAATGCATTTAGCCTCAGCTATAAGTTTAACTGTTTTGATAAAGGGGGTTAAATCCACGAGCATTTTCTGCGAAGAGGACACAAACGATGTTTTATACTTGGTGATATCCCTTACACTGATCTATTTGCAACATTATTACACCCCATTTTGAAATAGGCTACTTTGTAATGATTAAGTGCGTCAAGCAATCGGAAGCTGCGTGAAGTAATGCTATACATGGCGCCCCATAGGTTAGAGGTCACATGACACGGGTTCTGGAACAGGTTGGGTCTGAGAAGACATTTGATAGATAGATACTTTATTTTCTGCAAATCAATATACATAAGTTACATAATCATGAACATGTGGGAAATATACAAAGTAATCTTAAAACAGAGTCGTTTGACTTGCATAAACAACCATATGATAGGAAATTAATGATATAATATACAGTATGCATGTCTATGCAGCAGGGATTACAATAACAATTGCAGTTAAGAAGCGATTATGCAGAGGGTCGCCATTGTAAGCATTGCTTGAAAAGAGGGCCGGCCCGAGGAAAAGGTAGGGACGTACTAGATTCGTAACAACACAAATTCTGCTGCGAAGATAGCAGGGGAAAATAAACTCTGACGTGTGATGGTGGTGAATGTGCGTGCAAGTGCTTGGAAAGTGCACAAGGGCAGATAGGCTGGAATTTAGAATAATAGAAATGGTTTGCTGGAAGAGGGGACGATATGCGATGTTGCTATCGGGAGACCAACATTAATCATGTTGGTCATATTTTCACAGGGCTACCCTGTGAAAATAAAACGAAATAAATAAATAAATAAAATCATATAAATTATTTGTTTTTTAGTTCGTATTTGAAGTATACTGTAATAAAATGTGCTTCTTTAAGTTTACTTTGAATGAAAACAAGGAGGCACATTGTTTCAACTCCTCAGGAAGAGTATTCCGTGTTTCCGGACATTGTTTTCTGACATCACAAAGAGGAAACTAGCCTTTTTTTGGCCATGCCAGGATGCCACAATAAATATGAGTGCCTTGAGAAAAGAATCATTTAAGGGATGGTTGAAAGGAAGAGAAGAAGGGGTTGGCCAGCTGCACGTTGGTTCGACGACATCAGAAAGTGCACGGGAACAAACATCGTTGGCGCTACTAGAAGAGCAGCCGCACTCGGTGGAGAACTCTCTTGCGGACCACACCAGCGTATGTGTATGCAACGTGACAAAGAAAGAAAACACGGAAAACACGTGGTGGTGCTTATTTTACTTTGACCTCGAAGAATAACCAACTTATCTTCTGGAAAAGACTAGAAAGAAAACGTCAACAAAAACTTTTAAAATCTTCTTTTCAAGGCAAGCGACAGAACAGAAGAGACTGATACGATATAGGCCTAAATCCGAAATTCAGCGTCTCATGTCTCTGTTTGTATAATGTGAGAAACTCATTATCAAGCAGCGCTTAGTCTCCGTGTCAACTTATATAAGCTCTGTATGGGAAATAGTACACGTTCCTGACCGACAAAGGCTCACTAACTATTATCGCATCGGCCTTCTGGTGTTTCAACGATGAAATAATATGTACGGTACCGCGCTTCTTCAAAATCGATTGTCACGCCACAACAGGTTTATAGACCGTATATAGTTTACATGTTATTTTTGTATCCATTATAAGCGCGTTGCTATTCCAGCCTGGTTATACAGATGTGGGTAATGCTACCACATCGACCATCAACAAAAGCAGGAAGAAAAAAAAAGGGGGGACACAAAGATAAAACAGTTTGCTTGCAGTTCCTACGTGCTGTTTTTAATGAAACTTACTCAAGCTATTTCGAGGTGGTGGTGTCCAGTTCCTGTTTAGACACGTATTGATTTGGCGCCTATAAGAAAAGAGAGAGAGAGGGAGGAAGATAAGAGATAAGGAGGGAAGGGGGGTGGGGGGTGGAGAGAACCACCAGAACTGCCAACTCAGTCCATTAGTGGCGTGACAGTCGTCACACGCAGCGCGTGCCGGTGTCCTCCCGATTCAACTGATTACTGGGACACGCAGTGCTGAAAAACTGGCATCGATTTCTACACTAATTCGCCCCCGTACATTCCACCTTTTTCCCCGCGTCGACACGCAATATTTTTTTATTGCCATGGGCATATTATTTAGCCAGATGTGTGGCGAGATCGAAGAGACATTGTCGTTTAGCACTTGTTTTGTTTTGTTTTGTATTTTCTCTTTCCCTTTCTCTGTGTGAGAGAAGTTTCCCCATTATCTTAATTCAACGTACAAAACGAATGAAGAGATGTGAGCAGATGTTGTCCATGGGCGTATCAATTATGTACACAATAGACGTTGCGATTCTAGAACACCTGAGGTGGTGCCATAAACGATGCTATTTTCTAAGCCCTCGTTAATCAAGATAGTGTAGCACAAGGTGTTTTGGGTTTTTTTCCTTCGATAGAAGTGCAATGAAGGTTACCCTCAAGAAGCAATGACTATTATAAATGAAAAAAAAAAGCCTTCTGTTACTATTATATTCTGAAATGAAATGGGCTCGTAATGAAAAGAATGCGAACCTCATATTTTGTCAACTGGCGACAGGGCTATGAAATTACAGGAGTGTTAAAAAAAGTCTCTGCTTTCGCTTCACTTCTGAAACCTCTCGACAAATTGAGCTGAACTTCAGCATTACTTTACGCCAGCTTCTTCCGGTAATTCTGTAATCCTGTAAATCTGTTCTAAAGATATCAACGAAAAAAAAAACTCAAAAACTTGATCAAAAGGACAACATGGATGGTCATATTCTGACTTAATACTTCATGACGGCAAGGATAATGCAGTATGTTACGGTTTCGAAAGAAAAGATGTCTCCGTATAAATTCGAAAGACAAGCTATCAAAAACGATGTTTGATTCCGCATCAGGAAAATAGTTCTTGATTCGTGATGATTTCAGCTGATAGTTTTTGCCGGTTGCAACAGCCAGCAGTAAACAATATTGGCTTCAAAAAAAAGTTCTGCGTAGCGTGCTGACTTCATAGACTACTTTGAGCTGAAGAACGAACAAGGTAAAGATAGGGAAGTAGCGCAAAACTTCAGCTCTATCATTACTTTTCGTATATAAGAGTAGATTAAAGTTTGGTTAAACTTACGACTGCAAGCAGAATACATGGAATGAACATGACTAAAAGACATGAAGGGGAGGGAGAGAAGGAGGGGAACAGGACAAATAATTCTCCCTTAGGCCTAATGCACGGTGAACCTCCTTCCACCCCACTCCTGTCAGCTCGCTATTTGAATATTGATTTCAAAATTACAATTTA